>CM070773.1:98276325-99683825 GCA_036346955.1 Dipus sagitta
TTGAGTCTCCTGTGCTTCCTTCCTCCCCTAGGAGGGAGTGTTTTAATTGCTGCACAACACTGGTCAACGTCAGTCCCTCAACAGTTGCTTACAGCACCTGTCATCTGGGTGAATTCAAGTTGCAGCTGCCCTAGACTTGACCTCCTGAGTCTCCAGATCCTCCCTCCTCCTCTCCAGAGGGAAGGGAAGGTTGCAAATTGGGACAGTTTGCTATACAACACTGGTACTTGTACCTTGGTCAAAACCTAAGACTGGGAAGGCCCTAGGGTAGGGGAAGCTACTACTGTTGTTTGGCAAATGGATATGTTGTACATGTCAAATTGCCCCTAAATATTTGCATTTATAACAATAGCTTGATAATGCTGTCACTTTTGATAAGAGAGAATTCTTTTGGAAGATGGCAGAGACTATTGGGGAAACTGAAAACTTGTCAAAGGGCTGAGAAGGGACAGGTGAATGTTCACGACTAAATAAGACTTCTACATCACAACTTAGAAAGGCTTAGGGAACATTGCAGAAGGGACGTTGGAAATGTAGGCATCAACGTATAAAGAGGGGCACTTTGGGACTTATAGTCTGTACTGGACATAAAGTGACGGCAGCATGCGTGACCTCACAGCAGCTGTGACTACATGCACAAGACGTGCACAATATGGGGACCATCAACAGGTTGTCACAGATGATGAAGGAGCGAAACAAAACAATGTCAACATATAAAGACTTGGTAGAAAAGAGAAGGGGTTCAGAGAAATGGGGATAAGTAATGGGACACAAAAGAACATAATGGGAGAGGGATATAATCAAAATACATCATGTATATGTATGAAAATTGACAATAAAAAGTTTTATTCATTTAAAAATTAGACAATAAAGAAGTATTGCACAAAGTCACACATACACTGAGCCAGTTACGAAGATTAGGATAAGAATGAAGGTCCTTGATCATCCAGTTTTCTGTCCTTTGACAACAATGCTGAGGTTGCCATATCTGCCCTTGAACCACAGTGGCTTCATGAACCATGTCAAGTCTCTGCTGTATTGGTTACACTTACTGTCTTAATTTTCAATATTATACACCCTCTTTTTATATCCACAGATATCCTTTGTTTACGTCACCTTCACACTACTGTTTCCATTACCATGTCTCTTACAGTTAGCATGTTTCATGTTGGTTACATGCGCCCTACTGGTTTTGTACTATTGTGGTAGCTTATACCACCCTGTTATTTGCTGGCCTCTCTGTAGAGGGACTGAACATTTCCATTCATTGTGATATGACACGCATAACTTCTCGGTAAGAAGAATATACTCCCCACTCCCTCACTGTCATGGTTGACCGTGCAACCAGCTTTGTCCAACGGCGTGAGGCAGACAGTTGTCAGTCATCCTGAATTTAGTGCAGTGTTCCCTGCACTGGAGCAAATAAGGGCTCATCCTTCAGAGTGGATCTGAGACCACAGAAGGCCATAGCCAACCTACAACTGACATATTATGTGAGCATTAAATGAACCTTCGTAGCTGTAAACCACTGAGATTATTCAGATGTTTGTTACTGCAACAAAGAGTAACCAATTCATAGAGAAGCCATGTTAGTTCCAGAAACGTTTCTCCCACTAACCCCAAACCATGTTGATTCAAATGCACAATGATGTTTATATATAGTGCAATAATATTGCATTCTTAAATGCATGGGATATTCTATCCCATGCTACCCCTGACTCTTAGTTCACCAATCCTCCTACCATACCCCATCACTTTGAGAAAAGCCCCCTTAATATCTTTGTTCCTCAGACTGTAAACCACAGGGTTGAACAAAGCTGTGAAGACATTGTAAAAGAGTGAGACCTGCTTGTCTCTCTCAGGGGAGTAGTTGGAGTTGGGCCTCATGTAGATGTAGGTGGCTGGAGCATAGAAGAGGGTGACCACCGTCAGGTGGGAGGCACAA
This sequence comes from Dipus sagitta, assembly GCA_036346955.1. Taxonomy (NCBI): domain Eukaryota; kingdom Metazoa; phylum Chordata; class Mammalia; order Rodentia; family Dipodidae; genus Dipus; species Dipus sagitta. The sequence goes on from CM070773.1 coordinate 98,278,271, forward strand.
GTAGAGAAAGCCTTGAAGCGGCCCTGGATGGACTTGATCTTGTGAATAGCCAAGGCGATATGAATGTAGGAGGCCACAATGAGGGAAAGGGGAGCAATAACCACAAAAACACTCAGGACCAGATCCACCATCTCAATGAGGTGGGTATCCATGCAAGCCAAACTCCGAACTGAGGGACCTTCACAGAAGTAGTGGTTGATCTTGTTGGGCCCACAGTATGGCAGCCTCATGGTGTGGAAAGTGTGGATCAGAGAAGCAATGAAACCACAGGTCAATGTCCCAGCTGCCAACCGTGTGCACAGGTCCCAACTGAGGATGACAGTATAACGCAGTGGGTAGCAAATGGCCACATACCGGTCATAAGCCATGACCACAAACAAGATGCATTCAGATATACCCAGGGCACCAAACACGTACATCTGCAGCCAGCACCCAGCAAAGGAGATGGTCTGAGAGTGAGAGAGAAGATGCACCAACATCTGAGGCATGGTGGTGGTCACGTAGCCCATGTCCATCAGGGAGAGGATGCAGAGGAAGAAGTACATGGGAGTGTGGAGACGTGTGTCCAGGCAGATCAGGGTGACGATGAGCCCATTGCCCAGGACTGAGCTCAGGTAGAGGAGGAGGAACGCAGTGAAGAGGATCCTGCTGGTCGTGGGGTCACTGGAGAAGCCAAGCAGGATGAATTCAGAAACCCAAGTCTGGTTCTGTCCTGGAAGCATCAGCATGGTGGGGCCTGTAAAAGGATCACATTCCTCTACAAGTCTTCCAAACATAGTAGCCTGTCAAGAATGTGGAGTGGGAAGAATAGAATTTCAGCTGTGGCCCCACCACTAAGCTCCTACGTAAGCTTCCAATAGTGACTCATCTTCCAAATGCCTCAGTCTCATCACCTATGAATTGTGGCTAACAATACCCATCTTGTGGGGCTTTAGGAGTATACACAAAATCTAGCCTTCAAACACTAGATAGCAAAATATTCATATGCAACTTCACACTCTCATTCCTCGCCCCAAAGTTCACAAGCAGTCACTCATATATCAGTTTACAGCAGCCAGCCCAGCTCCTAAAGCTCTTAAAGTAGCTCTGCTCCACCCTGTAGAACACGTCCCTTGTCTTATAGGCCTCTTCTCTCACCTGCTAATCCTTCACCTTGGCCAGCCATGCAATAAGAGACGTTATAGATAGAGGGCGATAAAGAGCACTGAACCACAGCAGGCAGAAGGAAAGCACTTCAGTAGCAAGCCCCAGTCCTGCCTCCTTACAGGGCTTGAAAGCCAGTGGGGTCGTGTGCAGAAGGATGGCCTCAGTGTGCAAACACCTGCCATGCATTTAGGCCACACTGCTCCTCCCAGCATCTGCACTCTCGTGACTCCAGCAGGCTCCTTTCACAGCCAAGCTCTCGGGCGCTGTCTTCCCCACTGTCAAGCAATGTCTACAAACTGGCCCTGTCCCATCCCTTAGGCAATACTTTCTGTGCATGGTGACCACTTCTGAGAAACTCTGGTAGTGCCCACTGACAGGCTGTGAATTCCTATTGAGCATTAACCTCATTGGAAAAGTCTAAATTTCTGTTGGGTGGAGTGACACAGGCCTATAATTCCCATATATAATCTTGGATGTTAGAGAAAGGAGGATAGGAAGTTCAAGAGCCAGCCTCATCTACACTGTGAGTTTGGGGCTAGCTGGGCTACATGAGACTCTGTCCCTAAAAAGAAAAACAAAAGGCCTGAATCGCAGGCACTTCTCTCTCCATCCACCACGTTGGTTTTTATTTTTACGTTTTGTTCAGGAGCAATGAAGAGAAAGAAGTGTCTCCTGGCACATCACAGTATCTTATACAATGCCTTGAAACACTAGAGAACAAAAGATTCCTATGTACTGTCATTACTCACCCCACAATATATAACTAGCCACTTACATGTCTAGCAACAAACAGGTTACAGCACACCAACTCCAGGTCCTGGAGCTCTTATAGTAAGAGCTCCCATCCACTTTGTAGTGCATTTATCTGGTGTGTTATGTGCCTCATCTCCACACACCAGGTAATCCTTTCACCTTGGCCAGCTGCTGTCGCACGAGGCTTCATGGTTAGAGGGCAGTAGAGAGCACCGCACTGCAGCAAGCAGTAGGAAAGAACTTCTGTAGCTGGCGGCAGTCCTCCCTTCTCAGGGGCTTGGAATTCAGTGGAGTGGTGTGTGTAAAGACTAGTGCTCACCCCAAATAAGCTCAATGGACTAACCCCTGGCATACACTTGGAACACACTGTCACCTCTCAGCAACTGTCCTTTTGGCCACTCCAGCACGCTGCTTTCACAGTTTTCCCACTACTAGGCCATGTCTGCAAACTACACCTTAGTCAATGCTTCCTATGCACGGTGACCACTTCCATGCAAACTTGGGCAGTGCCTAATGAAAGACTGAGAAATCCTGGAGTCACAACCTCATGGAAAAGTCTAAATCTCTGCTTGGCAGAGTGACACATGCCTGCATTCCCAGACCTTGGACCTTAAAGGAAGATGATCAGGAGTTCAAGGACAGTTTAGCTACATAGTGAGTGCCACTCTGACCTGGGCTACATGAGACCTTATATTAAAAAAATTCCAAATATCTGAATCTCAAGCATTTCTTCTTCCTCTTCCCATCCCACCATCCTGCTTTGAATTTTTTAGTCTGGAGCAATGGAAGGAAGGGAAGTGCCCCAGAAAGACAAATAACGTTCAAAAGACTAGTCAAAATAGTCCAAAATATGGTGACACTAAGGTGCCAATTATCAATGTAATGGGTAAAGCATCTGTTGCCTTTGATGGCAGTAGAAACATGAAAAAAGCCACCGTCACTCTTCACTGTCTCCCCTCCATTCCGTCGTCTGGCTACTACACGCCTCCTAACCCTCAGAGCTGTGCTTCCCTTCCCCTGGGGTCAGGAACCATCATATCTCCCTGCTTTCCTGCATCAGCTCCTCCATCTTGTCCCTGTCTCTAAACTCTCCTCCTTCAATGTAGGCTCCATAGAGACTGTGGCAAGCAGTTATTCCTGAGCACAATGTTGGTCACATCTGGTTTCTGTTAAAGCTATTAAAGGGCTCCCAAGACCCCATCCCTTTAGCAGGATGTACAGAAGCCTTTCTAAATGATCTGCTTCCTGAAGACTCAGCCACAACACCCAACTATCTCCTGCTGTCAGCCTTTCCAGGGACATTGATCCCCTTACAAGAACTCCCAGTGCTTTGTGTGTCTCACACCTACAGGCCCTTGCCTATGACCTCAAAATGGAGCGCAGTCAAACACCCACACCTCCATTACCCAGGAACACACTGTGGACAGAGTATGTCCACGCTCAGCCAGAAAGCCTTCCCTGACTTGTTCTCCATCTTCCATCCCCAAACCCAGATTACCTACATTCTACACTATTAATTGGCAGGTTACAATCTGAAAAATTCTAGAGGGTTCTAATGTCAATTTGGAGATCTTTCAACTTGGAAAAAGAAACACAGGGGTTTGGGATGTACACATCACATAATGGCTCTGAAGATACGTGTCTTAATGACTTCTGACCTCTAACCCCTCAGAGGTGGGGATCCCATCCAAAGTCGCAGGACCTGTGACCATCTCACCTCTCATGGATCCACAGAATGTCACTGAATGGCTGTCCCTTGTTCCTAGGGAAACTAAATAGGAAGGCACCTTGGCAAATACATGCAGGAATCAGGATTCCAGATAGTTGAGTCTCCAGAAAGGTCTCAAGTTTCTGAGAGTCCTGAGAGCCTTCTGCCTAGTCCCCATGAAGACCTCACTAGAAGATGCTGGGATGCAGACAAAGACAGACTCAGCCATCTCACTCTCTTCCCACAGGAACGAGTTGCTGAGGTTTTATGGACCTGCCCCGCATCTGCCTTCTCAGGAGAGCTGAGGAAGACCCATCTATGTCCCTAGTGGGAATAGAGTTTTCTAAATGCTGTCAACAAGAATGTTGCAACAAATAGGACCTTAGGGACAGAGCATGAAGAAAGAATACAATGGGAGAAGGTTAGTGACAGATTTCCTTTCCCCACCTACTTGCAAAGTAAGAACAGCTTGCAGGGGAAGAATACAGGCTGAGACCTAGTCACCTGACACACAGGTGAAGGATTTACATACTCCTGATTCTCCTTTTAGTGCCCCGCAACCCCACTGAGGTCTGACATCAATCAGACCATGTTCTAGTCCTCTATTCCTTCTTGAACTGCTTGGGATAAGTCAAAGCCTTCCTCCATTCTCCACCTATACAGAACCTTCACAAGTCATCTGGCCCTTCTGGTGATAACTAGGGGTTCATCATGATATGTCAACCTCCAGTCATGTCCTGAACCAGGCCCTGGAAAGAAGCCTTTAGATGTTAGCAGTGTCATGCACATACCAGTGGAGTGAGAAAACTTGCCCAGGGGCTCACATCTGACAGGTGCAAAACCAGAATCTGGATCCAGACCTATGAGGTCCCAGTGCACAGTCTCCTAACCTTGCTGTCATTCTGCCTCAGTTTTCTTTTCTGTGGCATTCTGTGACCTCTTCCCTTCTGGGGTTTCTGGGAGATTTAATGTGAAAATGTTGAACATTCTGGTACAGGTGTTGGCCAACTGTCCACAACTGAAAGCAGCCACTTCTGCCTTCTCTCTGGGCTTTGTTTTCCCAACTATTCAGAAGGAAGAGACTGACTCTTTAAGGACCTTCCTAGAATCTCACAGGACACTAGAGCAATTGTTATCCATGTAGGCCATTATGAAGGTTACACTATAAAACCATATTAAAGAAATTTCATGAAAACCAAGTATCCTACAGCTCAGAGATATAGCACTTGGTTACTGTGCTGAGTCCTAGCTTTAAAAAAAATTGAAAACATTACTTTTAATTTTAGAATACCTGAACACACCCAAAGACATGAAATGCTCAAACCCCTTGCTGGCCCATTACTTCATTACATTTTGCTGAAGTCTGTGTTTTAGCAGATGTGTTGTTCCTAGTTTATCGGGTGAGGATGGGCAATCCCAACACTTTTAGTGATATAAAATGACAAACTTCACTTTGACCACTGTGGTAGTTTGAATGTATGTCCTCCATAAACTCAGGTGTTTTATTAAAGCTTGTAACTCGGGTCTCTACCCACCTAGCTGGAGGAGGTGTCACTGGGAGTAGATCCTGTGGTCTAGGCCAAAGGTGTGTTTGGGGGCAGATCTGAATTGCAGCCTAAGGGTATGCAGAGAGGTGTGATCTCTGGTAGACATTTGTGCTTGCTGCTTTCTGGTGGTGTTGGCTGCTGGTAGTTTCTCTCCACTTGGATTTATGAATGGAAGCCAGCTCCTTCCACCACTGATGGATCTGTAAGCTTAAATCAATCCTGTTCCTGTCATAAACTGTTGTCTGGTTTGGATGTTCATCCCAGCAATGTGAGGCTGTCTACAGCAGCTATGATGAGTGAATATGTATCACAAACATATGCAAACAATATAAATTAGAACAACCCCATCCAGAACACAGTGTCTCTTTTAGTACTATTACTAAGCACTCACACCATACAACTACCTTTAACTTTTCTCATTATGTGTAACTGACTCTCACTTCAGCTTTGAATAGGTGGTACAGTCCAGACACGGATTCATCTCATTTTTGAAAAATTTATTTTTATTTATTTATTTGACAGAGAAAGAGGGTGAGAGAGAATGGGCATGCCAGGGCCTCCAGCCACTGCAAACAAACTCCAGATGCATGCAACCCCTTGTGCATCTGGCTAACGTGGGTCCTGGGGAATCAAACCTGGGTCCTTTGGCATTGCAGCCAAATGCCTTAACCACTAAGCCATCCCTCTAGCCCTCATCTCACTTTTAATAGAGGAGGAAACTGCAGTTCAGACACATGCAGTGACTTGCCTACAACAGTCAGTCTAGGGTCATAGATAGGATCAAACATGGGCCACCCTGGTCTTGTAAATGACAGAGGTACTTGGACACTGCCAAACATGTTCCTGACTGTTTCCCATACAACTGCAGTGACAGAATCTGTGATGGCTGGCAAAGGTCACATAGCAAGACAATGGGAGAGCCACCACCAGGACCTGGCTACTTGCCCCTTGGACTGGGCCTGAACCTGCTAGGTCTATCAGGTGCTTAAGTGTCTCAGTGTAAACAATAGCTGTACCTGAATTTTAACTAAAGGTCCTCCACTTGCTGAAAGTTGGTCATGATCCCCAGTGGGCATGGGGCCAGCCCAGAGGTTGGCATGAAGGAGAAGGCACACTCTGGGGGTTTCATTCTGAGCCAGGCAGACCCAAGGGCATCAAGGAGAAGTGTTTGGTATGAGAAAGAAGAATCCAGGGTTGTAAAATGTTCTGACAACCAGGGACTCCATAATTGGCCCCAAGATGAGAATGCCTCTGGGAATTACCTTGTGGGAATTGGCTCATTTAGGAAGATATGTCCTATAGAAATTCTTCTGGGTTTGCATCTGGAGACTGAAGCTGAAGGGAATATATGAGGTAGTGATGTTATGATGGAAACACTGAAATGGCCCCTGGGTACACCCAACCAAGGATGCACAGTTCATACAGCACCAGATTCTCACAGTACTCAAAGGAGGGCATCACAGATGAAGATGATGGTGGTGTTGGCACTGATGATTATGACAGATACTGAGAAGTATTCATGAACCAAGCCTGAGGGAGTCAGTGATGCTTGGTTACTTTACTACTTTATGTGTCAGAAAATGCCTTTGACATCTTTTTTTTTTTTTTTTTTGAACACAATGAATGGGCTTTATTTCGGTATGCATCCACATTTCAGCATTTAGTGGTCACACAGCAATGTGGCAGGAGGCCAGGCCCACCATTGACCCCAAGCTCCTTCATGTCCCCGCTGAGGTCTGAGCAGCAGCAGCACTGAAACTAGAGTCCTCCGGTCAAGGTCCTCTTGTTCCAGTTGTCAGGTTCCACAGTAGACCCGCTGGATAATGGCTTGGAAGAGGGTGTCACTTAAGACTTAAGAAAGCAGGGGTACATGTCAAGCACCCCCCAAACCCAGCAGTAGTACCACAGACTGCTACCTGAAGCCTTCCCACGTCCTCTAAGGGGCTGCCACACAGGGGGCAGTGGCGGGAGGGCAGGGCAGGGCAGGGGAGAAGGCAGACCCAGGCCATGTGACCAGCAGCAAGGTGATTGTGTGACATGTCTGTTCACAGTTGTGTTAGATGTGCCCCACTGCTCCTGACGGGAACCGACTCAAAACTACCTTCTCGATCCCAGAAGTTCAACTACGCGGACAGTGGTTACACTTGACAGGATGGTCTGTTACATAGTACAACTTAGAGATTTCAAATGGACAAAACAAATTAGTATCACGTACAGTATCTCAAGATGAACTGCCTTTGAGTGGGAGCTTCCTTTCCAGTACTCTGAGGTCTACCAGACGTATGTAGAAAATGCACTACTGTGGAAAATGCAGACTGCTTAGATTGGATGGGGCGGGGCCTGGGGCTCTGAGAGATTAGTTGCTATAACACTGTCCTTCCAGTGGCTGAGGGAGTTTCATGTTCTCTTTAGACATCATGAGGCGCCACAGCTCTTGCAGGATGACTTTGATGCTGTAGGAGTTCTGCCACTTGGCTAGCACGGACGTGGCTCTTGGGTCCACCACTCCATTCGAGCTGTTAACTCCATTCATATTAATTTTTGTTACAAATCTTACAAAGAGAGGTGCTTCTGGGTATTTAGGTCCACATTCTATTTTAAGGCTGTATATTTGGTTTTCATAAATTGTCCGAGCCCATGGTGGCTGCCATCTTGCGTCGCTGTCGCTCGAACACCGGCCCCTTCTTCACCCCCGAGGTTTCCCCGGGTGCCGCCTTTGACATCTTTAAGACATGCTCTCTACTCATTTGCAGCCAAGAAAACTAAAGTCTCAAAATGGGAAATGTTTCTCAACCAGGTGGACCAGTGTAGAAGACTAGAACCTTGATGTCATGCTTTCTAGCTCTGGTCCCTTCCATTGCTTCAGGCTCCCTCTTGCACTTTGTTCTCTGTGAAGATGAAGGAAGTTCTCTCTATTTGCCCATCAGTATTTAGCCTGTCACAGGGTCTGGATTGTCCTCAGCATCTGGAGTCCTGGTACTTGGACCCACAAGGCTATAAATCTTGTGTGAGCTCACAGTTATGACCAGCTGGTAGGATAATGACCCCATCATAATAACAACAGCAATGATAATTAAAACAACATAGTGATGATGATGGTGATAAATAAGAAGGGGTAAAATCTGATTTGGTGTTTCTTACTGTGCACCTTACACTCTTCCAAGTGTGTACTTGCCATAGCTCATTTAATATCCAAAACAGACTTATGATGCTTTCCTTATTGACTGCAGGTGGAGAAGCAGAACAGCTGACCATGTGCCTGTGTCTAAGAGTCACTAGTGGGGAGTCTACAATTTAATAAGTAGTGATATGATGGTAAATGGTTAACCATCAAGTCTCCTGAAAGGATGGAGGCAAAAGAAAATATAATCAGGACTGCTTTTTCAGCTAGCTGTAAGTTCATTTGGCTGAGCCCATGAACAAGCCCCACTCCATACACTTTAACTTGTTTGTTTGTGAATCCATTGGGCAGGATATTTGTGATGGTTGTTGCATTCACAGAATACCTGACAGAAGCAACTTAATGAAGGAAAGGATTCATTTTGATGGATAGTTTCAGAGTACAGTACATCATTGAGGGGAAGAATAGAGGCAAGGGAATGAGACAGCAAGTCCTAACATATTTATAGATGGTAAGCAGAAAGCATTCTCATGCTTAGCTTAATTCCTCCTTTTTATTCAGTCCAAAACTCCAGTCCATATGATAGTACCGCCCACATTAATGGTAGGTCTTCCTTCATCACTTAAACCTTTCTAGAAAACAGTCATAGACATACCCTGAGGTGTGCTGCCATGGTGATAAAAATTAATACAGGCAATTAGATAATGTTCAGGGGAAGAAGCTAGCAAGTATCTACTTGTTTATTAAAATTTTAGTTTGTTGGGCTGGAGAGATGGCTTAGTGGTTAAGCGCTTGCCTGTGAAGCCTAAGGACCCCGGTTTGAAGCTCAGTTCCCTAGGACCCACGTTAGCCAGATGCACAAGGGAGCGCACACGTCTGGAGTTGGTCTGCAGTGGCTGGAGGCCCTGGCATGCCCATTCTCTCTCTCTCTCTCTCTTTCTGCCTCTTTCTCTCTGTCTGTCATTCTCAAATAAATAAAAAAATAAATAAACTAAAAAATGTTTTTTAAAAAATTAGTTTGTGACTCAGAGACTGCTAGAGCTCATTGTGTATACAGCACTGCCATTTGATGACATGACACTATTTGCATGCGAACTTGGTGTCCTGGTGCATCAGATAACACTTTGTTCATGGTGGGTGTCAGGTCACAAGGTAATTTGGCGGCTTACCGCAAGTCTATTTGGTTAAGATGACAACTCGTGTTAAACTGCTATATAGATTCAGTGCATCTCCATCACAATCCTAGTTGAGTCTGTTTTATAGAAATTCACTAAAGAAAAAGAAAGAAATTCACTAAAGAGGGCTGGGGAGATTGCTCAGCAGTTAAGGCGCTTGCCTGCAAAGTCTAATGACCCAGGTTCAATTGCCCAGTACCTACATAACGCTGGACGCACAAGGTGGCACATGCTTCTGTAGTTAGTTTGCAGTGGCACTATGCCCTGCACCCACTCTCTATCTCTCTTTTCCTCTCCCTCTCTTTGTCTTTGCTTGCAAATAAATTTTTAAAAATTAAAAAAAAAAGAAATTCATTAAAGACACCTAAAATTCAGTCGAGAGTCCAAGGCACTCAAACAATCTTCACTAAGAAGAGCAAAGTTGGATGATGTCTACTTCTGAACTTGAAACTCTGCCACAAAACTGTAGCAGCCGAACAGTGTCATCCTCCATAAGGGTCGGCATGTATTTTAACAGTGAAACATTGACAATCCAAACATAAGTCTAAAATTTCATGTCAATTGATTTTTGTCAATAACATCAAGATAATTCAATTGAAACAGGTTTTCCGAAAAAAATGGTGCTCAGACAAATGTATAGCCACATGTAAAAGAGTGAAATTAGATACCTATTCATATCATATACATGATTACCTCAATTTTTAAAACAATGCTAAATAAAACTTAGAAGAAAACACAGAAGTAAATTTTCACAACCTTGGATCAGGCAATGCTGTCTTAGATCTACTCTAAAAGCAACAAGAAAAAAAGAAGTTAAAAAATAGATTTTATCAAAGTTAAAACATTGAGGATGCCATCTTGAATGTTCAGCGACACACGCCTGTCACTCCAGCACTTGAGAGGCAGTCAGAAGGATCACGTTTCAAGGCCATCTTTAGATGCACAGAGAATTTGAAGTCACCCTGGATTACATGAGACCATGACAGAACAAAAGAGGAAAAAAAAAGTAATGAGAGTATTGCCTATGACTGACTGACTGAATGAATGAATGAATGAATGGGGCTCAAGTACAAAGAGATAGGGGGTAAAGGACCAAAGGGAAGAGGCTCACACCTTTTTAGAGGAGGTATGGTTCAGACACTGAATTACAGACTCATTTTCCGGTTAACAGGGAGCTTCTCTTGAGGTGATGGGAAATGTATTCCTACCTCTATAGCATAGGTAAAGAAGCAGTGAGGGTATAGATATGCAATCAGATCCTGGCTACCACGTAACAGAAGACCTTCAGAGCCAGTTGCACTTGCAGACAGAATGACCTGTATATGTGACCCTGAAGGTCACTGAATGAGCTCCCCCCCCCGGCCCCCAGTCCCTGCACAAAGATGCTCTAAGACTTGCTGAGCGAGTCCAGCAGGTGGCAGGTGACTGGGCAGGGGGAGCTCTGGGCTGCATGTTAAAACCTGAGGCTGCAAATCAGACTGTATTCTAAGCCATCTCCAGACAGAAACCATCTAGTCATGCACATATAACTGAGAGCGTCCATTGCTCATTAGTCACTCTGTTCATCTCCTCTGCACACCTCCCCACTTTCCCCCTTCCCAATTTCATCAGTTTGACATCTAAACTCCAAGCAGCATAACCAAACAGAGCCCCCTTCCCAGTCCCCCCAACCCAGAATCCTCCCTAAGGACATGTCTTGGAGCTCTCTAAAGGGGAGGCTCTTGATTCACTGGCCTGCACCTGAGTCCCCTGACACTCTCACCTTCTTATCCTGCTCCCTCCCCTCTCAGCCCTTCATGAGATCACCCATACAACAGAGATGATCATTCCTCAACCTGCCCCACTTCTCCTGCCAGAATCTCACCATCCCCATTGTGCTCAGCCTAAAGGAGCACTTGTCACTGGGCTTTCCAGACTGGCCTCTGCCCGGCTCTGAAACATATCTCCACCTCTCATACTCACTCTACAGTGACCACCTAAACCTTGATACAACTCTTAAATCAAGGCAAAATCATTTATTTTTGATATTTTATTTATTTTGAGAAATTGAAAGAGAAAGATAGAGGCAGATACAGAGAGAACGGGCAACATATAAGAATATAAGCTTTAGCGGTTAAGTGCTTGCCTGTGAAGCCTAAGGACCTCAATTCAAGGCTCGAGTCCCCAGGACCCATGTTAGCCAGATGCACGAGGGGGCGCACATGTCTAGAGTTCGTTTGAGTGGCTAGAGGCCCTGGTGCACCCATTCTCTCTCCCTCTCTCTGTCTCTTTCTCTCTCTCTCTGTTGCTCTCAAATAAATAAATAAAAATAACAAAAAAAATTTAAAAAAGAATATAAACTTGCCCTTCAGGGTAGATCTGAGATGAAAGAAGGCCACACTCAACTACAACTGGCATAGGACATGAGAAATACATGAACTTTTCCAGTTGATAAGCCCTGAGGTTATTGACATGTTTACTGTGGCAACACCATGGACCTAGTTCATTAAGAAGCCTTGCTGGGTCAGCAAGATTTGTCCCACTAGCCAAGAATGGTGCTGGTTCAAATGCACAATGCTATTTACGAACAGTGCAGATGCTCTTATATTCATAAACATGGACCATTGTAGGCCAGGCAGCCCCTGGATCTTAATTCATGAGGCCACCTTTCCTCACCCCATCATCTTCAGAAAGGCCCCCTTAATGTCCTTGTTCCTCAGACTATAAATCATGGGGTTGAGAAAGACTGTGAACACATTATAAAAGAGTAAGACCTGCTTGTCTCTTTCTGGGGAGTAGAGTTGGGCCTCATGTAGATGTAAGATTCTGGAGCATAGAAGAGGGTGACCACTGTCAGGAGGCACAAGTAGAAAAAGCCTTGCAGCGACCCCTGGTGGACTTGATCTTGAGAATGGCCTTGGTGACATGAATGTAGGAGGCCACAATGATGGAAGGTGGGACAACAGCCAAAAGCACACTCAGGACCAGATCCACCATCTGAATGAGGTGGTTTTCCATGCAAGCCAAGCTCTGAACTGAGGGGCCTTCACAGAAGTAGTGGTTGACCTTGTTGGGCCCACAATATGGCACCCATGTTGTGTGTAAGGTATGGATCAGAGAAGCAATGAAACCACAGGTCAATGTCCCAGCTGCCAACCGTATGCACAGGTCCCAACTGAGGATGACAGTGTAACGCAGTGGGTAGCAAATGGCCACATACCGGTCATAAGCCATGACCACAAACAAGACACACTCAGTTGTGGCCAGGGCACCAAACACATACATCTGCAGCCAGCACCCAGCAAAGGAGATGGTCTGAGAGTGAGAGACAAGGTGCACCAACATCTGAGGCATGGTGGTGGTCACTTAGCCCATGTCCATCAGGGAGAGGATGCAGAGGAAGAAGTACATGGGAGTGTGGAGACATGTGTCTAGGCAGATCAGGGTGACGATGAGTCTATTGCCCAGGACTGAGCTCAGGTAGAGGAGGAGGAACGCAGTGAAGAGGATCCTGCTGGTCATGGGGTCACTGGAGAAGCCAAGCAGGATGAATTCAGAAACCCAAGTCTAGTTCTGCCCTGGAAGCATCAGCATGGTGGGGCCCTGTAAGAGGATCATATTTTCTACAAGTCTTCCAAACATGGTAGCCTGGCAAGAATGCCCACTGTGGGGGCAGGAAGGCCAGAATTTCAGCTCTGGACCCTCTGCTCATTGCTGTGTAAGTTTCCACAGTGACTTATCTTCTAGATGCCTCAATCTCATCATCTATACAATGCGGCTTTCAATACTCATCTCATGGGATTTTTATGAATATACACAGCATCTAACAAAAAGCTTTGAAACACTAGATAACAAAATGTTCATGTGCAATTTCGCACTCACTCTCATTCCTCTTCACAGTACAAAACTAGTCACTCACGTGTCTAGCAACTCGCAGTTCACAGCATGGCAGCCCAGCTCCTGAAGCTCTTACAGGAAAAGTTCTCCTCCTTTGAGAACATGTAGCTGGTGTGTAGTATGCCTCATCTCATACCATGTGATACTCTCACCTTAGCCAGCTGGTGCAATATGGGGCTTTATCCATAGAGGGCGACAGAGAGCTCTGAACTGCAGCAGTAGAAAAGTAGCTGGAGTCCTCCTTCCCCAGTGGGTTTCAAAATCAGAGTAAGCAGTAAATTAGTGTGTGCCTAAGGGCCAGTATGGCTCCCTTCAAATGACCTCAATTTGTAAATAGATAACATGCACTTGGGCCACACTGTCCCCTCTCAGCAAGTGCACTCTTGGTAACTCTAGCAGGCTCTTTTCACAGTTAAATTCTAGGAAATCTGTGTCCCCATCCTCATCCCATGTCTTCAAACCGACCCCTCCCATATCATAGGCAATGTTTTCTCTGCATGGTGGCTACTTCTGTGCAAACTCTACCAGTGCCCATGGGGAATCTGTGAACTCCTGGAGTCACAACCTCATGGAAAACTCTGACTCTCTGCTGGGCAGAGTGGCACACGTCTATAATTCCAGACCTTGGAACTGAGAGCAAAGAGGACCAGGAGGTGAAGGGCAATTATAGCTACATCGTGGGTTTGAGGCTGACCCAGGCTACATGAGACCTTGTCCCCCTACCCCCAAAATAAATTTAAAAATCTGATCCTCAGGCTAGAGAGATGGCTAAGCAGTTAAGGCACTTGCCTGAAAAGCCAAAGGACTCAGGTTCGATTCCCCAGTACTCACATAAAGCCACATGCACAAGGTGGTACATGCATCTGGGGCTTGTTTACAGTGGCTAGAGGCCCTGGCATGCTGATTCTCTCTGTGTGTCTGTCTGTTTGTCTCTTTCAAATAAATAAATATTTTAAAAAAATATAATTCTCAGACATTTTCTCTTCCTTTCCCCATCCCACTACACTTGTTTTAATGTAATTTATCTTTATTTCATGAGTTTTGTTTTATAGATGGTTTATCTATGGAAAATGATCTCAATAAGCAACAAAATACACAGCTGTAGGTATTTAACACCAAAGTGTTTAGCATACAATTTTTTTATTTATTGTTTTTTATTAACAACTTCTATGATTGTAAACAATATCCCATTGTAATGCCCTCCCTCCCCCCACTTTCCCCTTTGAAACTCCATTCTCCATCATATCTCCTCCCCCTCTCAATCAGTCTCTCTTTTATTTGTTGGCATACAAATTTTTTAATGGTATATAGTGAGTAGGAAAACTGAGCATCATCTTAACCAAGGGGCATTAATTAATTTCATCATTAAAGAGAAAATAGACTGTTTCCCCAATTATTCTTAGTTTCAGCTGGGGCCCTTTTGAGGTATGATGGGGTGGAGTTCAGAACATGAGGTAAGGATGCCACACAAGACAGGAACATAGCCTAGCCCTTCTCATGGTGAGTTTTACTCCACAGCTGCGACAGGTGAATGCGGGAGAACATGGGGTTGCATTGAAAGGTAGAGGGAAACAATTGAAGAGGAGGTAAGTGGGAAATTATGACCATTCAGGAATAAAATTAAGTATTGTCTTTGCTCTCTGCCTTTGCATCAAACATGAATTTCATGGGATGGGGGACACCATTTTGTCAACCTAAGTACTTTACAGCTTTCTTGGCCAGCAGGTTCTAGCTTCCATTTACAATAATTCAACAGGCTAGGGGATGTGGATCTTTAATCCCATCACCATGTGGGATGGGTGGGGGGAGGATAAGGCAGCAGGATGGTGTGCTACATAGCTTGGGTTACATGATAAGATCCTGTCTCAAAAAAAAAAAAATTGCAAAGCCAGCCATGGTGACTCACATGTATAATCCAAGCACTTGGGAAGTATTGGCATAAGGATCAGAAGTTCAAGGATAGCATCAGCTACATAACAAATTTGTGACCAGCCCGACCTACATTAGATCTTGTCTCAAAAAAAGTTACAATGCCCCTGCTTCCAGAGCGTATCAAGTTGTGTCTCCACAATGGTAGAAGGCTCTTTCCAGGACATGAATTTGACTGCCTGCCTCTCTTGATATCCTTGGGTTTAGGATCTTAAGTCATTTGTTTCCTTACCTAGAACATGACATGACACAAACTATCAAAAATATTTATCAATGCTGACAGAAAGCTGGAAGCCATTCTACATGTAGTTCAATGGGAGAAAGAGATACCACCAGTGAAGATACTCAACAGTGGACACTGCAAGCCTTGTAATTGGCCAGCCAGGCCAAATGAGCCAACGGGTGCAATAGTGGCATATCTGTCATGGTGGAAACCAACTGCCCTCCAATTGGACTTGAGGCCAGCTCCATGGGGAGGAATACATCCCTGATACTAAAAACTTAAAATGGGTAGTCATGAGCCCTAGGGGTGTAACATCTGCTGATGTCTGGAAAAATGTATATACTATGCTTATCAAACTGCCCAGTAAGCACTTCTCTTAATATTTATACCCCTATATTAATGCTACTCTCACTTTGGGTAGAGAATCTTCTCTTTTCAGATGGCAGTGACCTTGGGATGACTCAGAATGTATCATAGTGCTGGAAAGAAGTGACTGGAGTACTGAGTAACATCTCAATCACACCTTCCAAGGCTCAGGGTCTAATGCAGAAGAGGTGGCGGAAAGAATCTAAGAGCCAAAGGAAGGGTAGGATTCCTTACAACGTGCTCCCTCCAGACATAAAATGGCCTGGATATCCATGACCTCATAATGCCTGACACTACCTACACAAGCCCATCATAAGAGGAGGAAAAGATGATGACATCAAAATCAAGGAAATTATCCATTTCTTTCAGATTTTCAAACATAGTGGACTATATGGTCTTATAGTATGTTCCTGTGATTTTTTTGAATTTCTTTGGTATCTGTTGTGATGGTGTCTTTTATATGTAATTTTCTTAATTTGTGTCTCTTCTTTATTTTGGGCAGATTTGCTAAGGGTTTATCATTCCTGATTATCCTTTCAAAGAACCAACTCTTTATTTCATTGACTCTTTGGATTTTTTTTTTTGTTTCTATTTCCTTTATTTCTGCATTAACCTTTATTATTTCTTCCCAACTACTGATTTTCTGTTTGCCTTGTTCTTCTTTTTCTAAGGCCTTAAGGTGAAGCATTAAGTTGTTTGCATGAGACCTCTCTAATTTCTTAATATAGGCACTTAAAACTATAAATTTTCCTCTTAGGACTGCCTTCATGGTGTCCCAAAGGTTTTGGAATGTTGTTTTCTCATTATCATTTGATTATATGAATTTTTTAATTTCCTTCTTGATTTCTTCATTGACCCATTTGTCATTTAGTTTCCATGATTTTGTGTATACTCTATAGCTTTTCTTGCTATTGATTTGTAGTTTGATCCCATTGTGATCAGACAGAGTGATTCAATTTTCCTGTACTTGTTAAGATTTGCTTTGTGTCCTAATATATGGTCTATTTTACAGAACTTTCCATGTGCTGACGAAAAGAATGTGTATTTTGCAGCATTTGTATGAAATGTCCTGTATATATCTGTTAGGTCCATTTGTTCTATGACTTCATTTAATCCAGATGCATCTCTGTTTATTTTTTGCTGGGATGGCCTGTCAATTGATGAGAGTGGGGTGCTGAAGTCACCACTACAACTGTGTTTGGTTGTATCTGTGACATTAGTTCTAATAGCATTTCTTTGATGAAATTGGGAGCCCCCATGTTAAGTGTATATATGTTTAGGATTGTAATGTCCTTCTGTTGGAGTGTTCCTTTAATCAATATAAAGGGACCTTCCTTATCTTTCCTATCTAATATTGGTCATAAATCTACCCTGTCAGATATTAGGATAGCAACTCCTGCTTGTTTTCTAGGCCTATTTGCTTGAAACACTATTTCCAACCTTAAACCCTAAGATAGTGTCCATCCTTTGTAGAAAGGTGAGTTTCTTGGAGGTAACAAATGGAAGGATACAAATTTTTAAAATATATATATTTAATTTATTTATTTGAAAGATAGAAAGAGGGAGAGAATGGCTGTGTCATGGCCTCGAGCCACTGCAAACAAACTCCAGACACATGTGCCTCCTTGTGCATCTGGCTTACATGGGTCCTGGAGAATCAAACCAGGATCCTTTGGCTTTGCAGGCAAAGGCCTTAACCACTAAGCAATCTCTCCACCCCAATGATCCTGGTCTTTTTTGTTTGCTTGTTTGTTATTATTTTTGTTTTTCAAGGTAGGGTCTCACTCTAGCTCAGGTTGACCTGGAATTCACTATGTAGTCTCAGGGTGGCCTTGAACTCATGGTGATCCTCCTACCTCTGCCTCCCAAGTGCTGGGATTAAAGGCGTGCACCACCACGCCTGGCTCTAAGCCCAAAGATCCTGATTTATAACACAGTCTGAAAACCTATGTCTTTTGGTTGGGGCATTGAGGTCATTGATATTAAGAATTATTATTGAAAACTGTGTACTTATTTTTGCAATTTTTCTTGTTTTGTAGTTTTCCTGGTTTTACTGTTGCTCTCTTGTATTAACTAGTATTTGAGTATGGTTTGTTTTTTCCAGGTTCCCTATATGGGTGCTTTTCTTTCTCTTCAGCATGGAGGATTCTTTCAAGTATTTTCTGTAGAGCTGGTTTTGTCTTCAAATACTCCTTAGCCTGCTTTTGTTGTGGAATGTCCTTCTTTCTCTGTCTATTTGAATGGATAGCTTTGCAGGACAAACTAAACTTGGTGGACAGTTGTTATCTTTCAGAACTTGGAATACATCATTCCAAGCTCTTCTGGCTTTTAAAGTTTGTGTCAAGTAATCTGCTGTGATCCTGATGGGCTTACCTTTGTATGAGACTTGATTTTTCTCTCTATTTTCAATATGTTTTCTTTGGTTTGTGGATTTGGTAGTTTAATTATAATATGGTGAGGAGAGGTTCTTGCCAGGTTTTGTCTGCTTGGTGTTCTAAAAGCTTCCTAAATCTGCATTGAATCTCTTTCCCAACTAGGGGAAGTTTTCTTCTATGATTTTGTTGAAAACGTTTATTATGCCTTTGGAATGAAATTCTTATCCTTCTACTATACCCTGAATTTTTATGTTTGATCTTTTCACAGTGTCCTGGTTATCCTGAAATTCCCATTCATACCTTCCTATTATTTTGTCTTTCTCTGTATTAGATCTGCCACCTGGTCTTCTAGTTTAGATATTCTGTTCTCTCCTTCATCCATTCTACTGGTGATATTTTCTTTTTTAAAATATATATTTTTATAACATATATATATTTATATATATTATATATTGTATATTATATATATATTTATTATATATTTACATATAATGTATATACTTATATATATATTTATAATACATATATATATATTTTTTTGATTTTTCGAGGTAGGGTCACACTCTAGCTCAGGCTGACCTGGAATTCACTATGGAGTCTCAGGGTGGCCTCGAACTCACGGCGATCCTCCTACCTCTGCCTCCCGAGTGCTGGGATTAAAGGCATGCGCCACCACGCCCGGCTCCCTAAAATATATTTTTTTATTGACAACTTCTATACTTACAGACAATAAAGCATGATATTTCCCTCCCTCCCTGACTTTCCCCTTCATAACTCTGCTCTCCAACATATCTTCTCCCTCTCTTATTTGTCTTTCTTTTAATTTGATGTCATCATACTTTTCTCCTATTATGAGGGTCTTCTGTAGGTATTGCTAGGCACTGTGTGGTCATGGATATGGAGGCCAATTTCTGTCCAGACTGTTGCATTTTAAGGAGTGGTGCCCTTCATTTGGGTCTTTCATCCCACCCTCTTCCACAATGGACCCTGAGCCTTGGAGGGTGTGAGATGTTTCAGTGCTGGACACTCCTCCATCCCTTCTTCTCAGCACTATGTTGCCTTTTGGGCCATTCCAGTGATCAACACCATCTGAAAAGAGAAGCTTCTCTAACCAGAAGTGAGAGTAACATGTTCATATGAATATGAACATCAAGTGTAGTCCTTTGAGAATAATCTGGTGAGAATAATATATAGATTTATACAGACAAGAGCAGGCTTTATACCCCTAAGGCTCATGACCTCCCTTGCCATAGGCTTTTGATTAGGTTTTCAGTACCAGGCATTTATTCTCCCCCTTCCCAAAGAGCAGGCCTTCAGTCCAATTAGAGACCAGTTGGTTTCCCCCAGAGCAGACATGCCACTGTTGCACTTGTTCAGTCATTTGGCCTATCTGGCCAAACTTGAGTCTTCCAGTGTCCACTGTTATCACCAGGGATGACTTCTGTTTCCCATAGGGTTGCATGCAGTGAAGCTTTTCCCAGCTTTCTGTTGGCTGGTCTACAGGGAAAAGGTTTTCTGCTCAGCACCAGCTTGATTTCTCAGTGACTTTGCCACTCAGGCATGTGAAGTTTTCAGCAAAAGGGTTTGACCATCTGTTTCCCAAGGGGAACCAAGGGCCTTGGAAATAGCCTGTAGTGTTTTGTAGGCAACAGGAATCTTCCTGGCCAACAACTCACTGGAACATATCCCATGCCTGGCACTGAAAATTTTATAGTAACAATTTATGGCTTCTGAATGTGCCATTATTCAAAAAAGTAGGTTTTCATATGTCTTATTCAGAATATCTTGAATTTTGAATGACTATGCCCCCGCCCTTCTTTTACATAATCTCTTCCCCTGGCCTCACTTAGGCCTTTCCCCTCCTTGTAATCTATTCTTCTACACACATATATACAATACCATCCCCTTAGGTCCTTCCCTCTCTTCCCTCCCTTATAGCCTTTCTCTAGCTTACTGGCCTCTGCTACTGATTCTTGGTTCCAGCTCACACACGAGTCTATACATTTGTAGCTAGAATCCATGTATGAGAGAGAACATGTAATGCTTGGCTTTCTGAGCCTGGGGTACCTCACTTAGTATAATCCTTTCCAGATACATCCATTTCCCTGCAATTTTCATCATTTCATTTTTCTTTACCACTGAATAGAACTCCATTGTGTAAATGTACCACATCTTTATTATCCATTTATCTGTACAGGGACATCTAGGCTGGTTCCATTTCCTAGCTATTGTGAATACAGCAGCAATAAACATGGTTGTGCAAGATCTCTAAGGTAGTGAGAAGAGTCACTAGGATATATACCTAGGAGTACTATAGCTGGATCATATGGTAAATCTATTTTTAATTGTCTCAAGAACCTCCACACTGATTTCCACAATGACTAGACCAGATTACATTCCCACCAACAGTGTATAAGGGTTCCCCTTTTTCTGCATCCTCACCATTTATTGTCATCTGTTTTCTTGATGGTAGCCATTTTGACAGAAGAGAGATGGAATCTCAAGTAGTTTTAATTTGCATTTCCCTGATGGCTAACAATGTAGAACATTTTTTTAGATGTTTATATGCCATCTGTATTTCTTCTGGTGAGAACTCTCTACTTAGTTCCATAACCCATTTTTTAATTGGGTTCTTTGACTTCTTATTGTTTTTTTTTTTTTTTTGAGTTCTTTGTATATTCTGGATATTAATCCTCTGTCAGATATGTAGCTGGCAAAGATTTTCTTCAATTCTGTAGGTTGTCTCTTTGCTCTATTCACAGTGTGCTTTGCTGCACAAAAGCTTTGTAATTTCATGAGATCCCAGTGGTTTATTAGTGGTTGTATTTCCTGCACAATTGGGGTTATATTCAGAAAGTCATTACTTATGCCAATATGTTGAAGGGTTTCCCCTACCTTTTCCTTTAGCAATTTCAGAGTTTCAGGTCTGATATTAAGGTCCCTGATCCACTTGAATTTGATTCTTGGGCATGGAGAAAGACAAGGATCTATTTTAATCCTTCTGCATATAGATATCCAGTTTCCCCAGCACCACTTGTTGAAGAGGCTGTCTTTTCTTCAATGAATATTTCTGACAAAAATCAGATGGCTGTAGCTGCCTGGATTCACATCTGGGTCCCCTATTCTGCTCTGTTGATCTACAGGTCTCTTTTGTGCCAATACCTTGCTGTTTTGGTTACTATGGCTTTGTAATATAGCTTAAAATAGGATATGGTGATACCACCAGTCTTATTTTTGTTGCTCAAAATTGTTTTGGTTAGTCGAGGTTTTTTGTGCTTCCAAATGAATTTTAGGATTGTTTTTTCTATTTCTGTAAAGAATGCCATTGGAGTTTTAATGGGGATTGCATTAAATGTGTAGATTGCTTTCAGTAAGTTTGACATTTTCACAATATTGATTCTTCCAATCCAAGAACATGGAATGTCTTTCCATTTCTTTGTGTCTTCTGCAATTTCTTGCCTGAGTGTTTGAAAGTTCTCAGTGTAGAGATCCTCTACTCCCTTGGTTAAGTTTATTCCAAGGTACTTTGTTTTTTGAGGCAATTGTAAATGGGAGAGATTCCCTGATTTCATCCTCCACATGTTTGTTGTTATTATATAGGAAAACTACTAATTTCTGTGTGTTTATTTTGTATCCTGCTATATTGTTAAAAGTATTTATCAGCTCTTACAGTTGGCTGGTAGAGTCTTTAGGGCCCTTTATGTATAGAATCATATCATCTGCACAAATAATGATAACTTGACTTCTTCCTTTCCGATTTCTATCCCTTTTATGAGTGTTTCGTGCCTTATTGCGATAGCTAAGACTTCTAGTACTATATTAATTAAAAGTGGGGACAGTGGACACCCTTGTCTTATTCCTGAATTTAGTGGTAAAGCTTCAAGTTTTTTCCCATTTAGTATTGTGTTGGCTGTAGGTTTGTCATAAATAGCTTTTATTATGTTGAGATATGTTCCTTCTATTCCCAGTTTCTGTAGTATTTTTACCATGAAGGATTGTTGGATTTTATCGAATGCTATTTCTGTATCTATTGAGATGATCATGTGATTTTTGTCCTTCACACCATTTATATGATGTATTACATTTATCAATTTGCATGTATTGAACCATCCCTGCATCCCTGGTATAAAGCCAGCTTGGACAGGGTGAGTAATTTTATTTATTTATTTTTTATTATTAGATATGGACATATTTTGTATTTAAACATCACATGTTGGTACCATCCTTTCCTTCCTCCCTGCCCCTTTTTCTGAAGAGGCTTTCCTCATTGGGGATGCAGATCAACCCCATGGGGATTGTGGGTCATACATTATGGGGCAGTTGTCAGTTATGGGGAGAGGCAATGTCTGTTCAAAATGTCCCAACTTGTGGTTCTAACAATCTTTCTGCCCCCTCTTCCACAAAATTTCCTGAATCATGCAGGGACAATTTTAAGCCTACTTCAGTGTCGGGCACTTAGGAGCATCTAGATGTCTCATTTGGTAGGTGTTGAGCATCCTCAGTATCTTTCTCCATCACCCTTGTGCTGATATCAGCTTAACTAATAGAGCAGCATTCTTGCTCATTTCCCCAATTCCTCTGTGGTTTCAGCTGGGGCCAGGGTGGAATGTGCTGGGTCATTTATCTCCTCAAGTCCTGTTCCCATCTGAAAAAGAGAAGTAGATTCTCCAGTGGAGAGTGAGGTTAGTGCCAGTTAGATGGGATAAACATTATTAATTTAGAGAGAATTAAAAGGGTTTAGACACTTTTATAGTGTAAGGTTAGTGGGAGTTTGACAAAGAAAAGCAGAATCATTATCTGGATATGAGTCTGACTTGCTTCCCAGCTCCATATATGGTTTCCTTTCAACTGAGAAGATCTGTTAGCCAATCCAAGAGCAGTTGGTTACCCACTCTGGTTGTGTGCAACTATTGCACTGGTGTGAGCATCACATCAGGTTGTTCGCTTCAGAGTCACTTAGACTTTGAGTTGCTTGGACAGATGGTGGCCACTTTCCCCTGGTAGCTCATGTAGCACCTTCCAGCACTAGATGGACTAATTATCTGAGGACTGGCTCTCCTCCAGATTCCAAGCAGGTTTCTCCATGATCTGTGCTGACAGCGTTTGGTGTCTTCAGCAGTAGGGTCTTGCCATTAACGTCTGGTGGGTAATGAAGTGCTCTCACAGAAGTCTGTCTTCTTTGTTTTGGGAGATCTAGTAGGTCTCCCTTATCAACAGCTCATTGTGGATGTAGACCACATCCTGGTACAGGGAATTACAGGCCAGAACAAAGGGAAAAGAAAAAAGAAACAGCCAGAGAAGAAACAGAAACAGGAGAAATTAGAGATTAGGTTTCATATCTCTCTCTCTCTCTCTCTCTCTCTCTCTCTCACTCTCTAGGGCCTTTTGGTTCAGACATTTCATCTAAAACAGTCTCATTGGTGATCATTTCTTACGGATTTATAATTTTTTATGGGATTGTATTGTCCTGATTCTTTGTGTTTCTTGTATTACAATTTCGTGACTTTTTCATCCTGGATTGATTTGATTGAGACTTGGGTTTTCTATTTATCTGTAGTGCCCTTAGATGTGCAATCTACCTTTATATACTTTCAGGATATGAGTTTAAGATGCCAGTTGTAGCTCTTGTACCCCAATCCAACTATAAAAGTAATCCTAGGTGTTGAGTTTGTCTGCTAAGCAAGTATTCTAGTGGACTGGGTGCAACAATTTGCTGATAAATTCTAAACTTCAACTGTGCAATATACGCATTCAATAAAAACCAGCACAGAGTATACAATTGTGGGGATTAAAAAAAACAGATAGTCTTATAAAGCCCAAATCCCTAAGGGTGTTGTTCTACACCCTTAATCTTGTTAGCTGGGAGGTAGAGATTGCTGTTCTGAATTGGGTTTGAGGTCAGCCTTGATCTTAATCAGACCCTGCTCCCAATAATGACAGAAGCAAAATACAAAGGTCTTATAAATCTGAAAGCATCAAAGGCAACAATGTTCAACCCTTAAATACAGCTTATTTGAAAATGGTAAAGCCAACCAAGAATATGTAACCCATAATCTGCCCCAAAATAGATTAGTGCTTCCAGTGCAGGCCTATGTGCCGTTTTTGTTTGCTTGCTTGTTTATTTGTCAATCCGCCTCTTTACCTTTTTGGGGTGGCTTCCAATCTCACTAATGCTGAGTGCCCACATTAATCCTTCCGTGTTGTGTTGTGGAGCTGGAGTTCTGATCAGCTGTGCTGGATATTCTGTCACCTGGGGCTGAAAGCTGGAGGTTCACAGTTCTGATGGTTGGGGGATGGGAGAGTGCAGAAGCCTGGAGTTCCTCACGCAGTCCTGCCTGTATCCATTTCAGTAGCTCCTTAGTTGATCTCAGCTGTCTTTCCTTCAGATTTCTTGACTTTGCAAGAAGGCTGATGAGGCTGGAAAATCCCCTTGTTTGGTTTCTGCTGCTGCTGCCACTTGGCATGCCTGGCAGGGCAGGGCAGTGCCAGGCAGGTGTGCAGATCAGTGTGCCACAAGATCAGTGGAATTCTGGCCGTTTTGCTCTTTTCTGGAGGATCTTGGTCTCTTCTGCTTCTCTGCTGTATCTAAGAATAACCTATACTCCTTCACTTTTCAGAAGAAGAGTGTATTTTGCTGAGGTTTTGCTTAAATCCCTCCCTAGGATGGTTTGGCATGCTCCTATGCCGCCATCTTACCCAGCAGTCCTGGTGATATTTTCTAGAGTTTTTTATTTGACTGTGTTTTTCATTGCTAGGATTTCTGACTGGTTTTTCTTTTTTTTTTTAATTTTTTTTTAATTTTTTTTGTTTATTTATTTATTTGAGAGTGACAGAGAGAAGGAGGCAGAGAGAGAGAGAGAGAGAGAATGGGCGCACCAGAGCTTCCAGCCTCTGTAAACGAAGTCCAGATGCGTGCGCCCCCTTGTGCATCTGGCTAACGTGGGTCCTGGGGAATTGAGCCTCGAACCGGGGTCCTTAGGCTTCACAGGCAAGCGCTTAACCGCTAAGCCATCTCTCCAGCCCCTGACTGGTTTTTCTTTGTTATTTATATTTCCTTATTCATGTCTTGTATTGACCTCCTTATTTCATTAAATTGGTTTTCTATGTCTTCTTTGATTCCTTTCATTTCCTCTTTGATTTTTTTTTTTTTGAGCCTACTTATAATCATTCTTTTGAAATCTTGCTCAGGCATTTCCTCTAAATCAGTCTCACTGGAGGTAATTTTTGATGCATTAATACTTTTTGGTGGATTTATATTGTCTTGATTTTTTGTGTTTCTTGTATAATAATGTAGAGATTTTTTGCATCTTGGATTAATTTAATGCTTGGGTTTTCTAATTATCTGTAGTACTATAGATGTACCAATCAATCTGATGTTATATATCTTCAGAGTAGACGCTTAAGGTGCTAGGTGTGGCCCTTAAGACTCTCACAGTAACCACATAAGTGACCCTAGGTGTTGGGTTTGCCTGCTATGAGAGTATTCTAGTAGGCTTGGTGGAACAAAATATAGGCAAATTCTAAAATTTAATTAAACAATATACACATTCAATGAAAAACAGCACAGAGTATTTATACAAGAGTAGATATTACGAAAAACAGATCCTCTAACCAAGTCAAAGTCCCTAAGGATGTGTGTTTCCCACACCCTTAATCCTGTCAACTGGGAGGCTGAGATTTCTGGTCTGTAGAGGGTTCCTAGGGCAGCCTGTGACCGAGACCATTCCCCAACAAATGACAGGAGACAAAAACACTATAAATCAGGAAGCAACAAATGACAAGCCCAAATATAACTTATTTAAAAATGGTAAATCCGACCATCCAACATATTTAACATATAATTTACCCTGACATGGAAGGTGAGATTAGCACTTCAGATACAAGCCTATATATGAGGCTTATTTGGTGGGTACTGACCTGGTATAATCCCAGTTAACTTTTGGGATGGCTTTGGTCTCAACTATGCTGCGCTCCCACTTGGGTACCTCTTTGCTGCACTGTGGGCTCAGGTAGGCTGGCAGGGTCGCTGGATCGCTGCTCTGATCGCCTGTGCTGAGTGCTGTGTAGGTGAGTTCCCTTCCCCAGGTCTCTGGTGCTTGCTGGTGCTTGTGCTGCCAGTGGGGGAAGAAAAGGCTGTGGGTGGTGGCTGAAGATCTCCTGCCAGTCCTTGTGACCCTCTTCCTCATGAGCCTCTTGGCTGGTCCCTGCTATCCTACCTTCATGCTTCTTGAGTTTGTGAGTAGGCTGGTGTGAGTGGAAAATCACCTCACCTGGCTTTCCCTATGGCTCAGGCCAAGCCTGGGGGCCACATGAATCTGGTTCCACCACTGGTAGAGCCACTTCTGCCTGCTTCTGTGGTCTCTAGACACTCTGGATCTCTCCTACTTCTCTGCTGTTTGATAATTTCTTATACACCTTCACTTTTTAGTAGAAGGGTGCATTTTTCTGGATTTTTTCTTTTTCTTTTTTTTTTTTTTTTGCTTTTTCTCCCCTAGGCTGCTTTGGTTCCTATGCTGCCATCTCAACTGGAAGCCTGTCACCATGACTTTGTAGCTTCCAAAACTTTGAGAAATAAACTTTTGTTCTTTAAGTCACTCAATCTATGGTGTTTTTCTCAAAGAATCCAAAACTACTCAGACACTGTCATAAATTAACCTGGGCTTTGCAAGTGATAGACAGATGGCCCTGCTGAGATCTATTCAAACCACATGCATGGATATATTAATAAGTAAGAATCTATTAAGGGCTGGAGAGATGGCTTAGTAGTTAAGGTGCTTGCCTGTGAAGTCTGAGGACTCATGTTAGATAACCCAATGTGCTGCTCACAAGTTCTGATTTTAGTGAAATTTTCAGCAAACAGTACCTTTGCCAAACTCAAATATGGTACTCAACAAGACACCATCTTACAAGTCCATCTCCTCTTCTGCTATGTCTTCCTAGTGGACAAACCATGCCCACTGTCATTCCCGTGTCAATGGTGAGTTCAGATGTGCATTTTCCAGCTGTAGTCCACTGGCTCCACCAGGCACCATGGTGCCTATTGTTCCAGGAATCCCAGGCTCTTCCTCCCCTCAACCAGTATAGTCAGAAGAAAAAGATGCGTTGACCCATCAACATCCTCCAGATACAACGTTGATACACACTCTCAGGGGTAGTGGTTTGGTTAGGACTCAGTCAGAAGGTTCTCATCAACAACCATCACTACAGCCTGCTGCCTCCACTACAGAAACATCAGCTTCTCCAGCTCACACAACTCCACAGACCCAAAGGACCAATGGCTGTGGAAGAAGAGCAGCTGAGGAAGATCTGGATGAGAAAAGGGGAAAGTTGCTAAGTAAAATAGGGCAGCAACTTCAAGGTGGTGAGAAGAAAGGAAAGTCTGGGATCAGTTCTCAGAGAAGAAAGCACATGATGTGAGTGCACTAAATGGTGAGCTGCAGAGCTGAGACATGAAGAGACACAGCCAGGCATCTTCCAGCTCCTAGGGAATCGCCCTGTAACCACCATGCAGAGCATGTCTGGCTGGCACATTGCTGATAAGTGACGGTTCAGAAGGCCTTTCGGTGCCAAGCAGTTCACACTCTCTAGGAAGCAGAGTTTGGTCAGCATCGCCAGTGGATTCACTTCAACAAGACAGAAGCTATAGCTAAGTCATCCTCACCCAATGGCAAGAAAGAACCTGCTACTAGAGTGGCTCCTTCCTGCCAGCTAAGGCCTTCAAGAAGCTGATTACAAACTTGCAGTACGACGGTTTTAAATACTCATTGGTATACTTTGGTGTCTCCTCAGATTGTGTAAACCTTTCACCCTTTAAATATTTATTCATGACTAGCAAGGGAAATCAAAGTGAGACCAGGTAGTTTCTGTTTATGTGAAATTTCTGGCTGTAACATTTTTTTTTTTTTTTACTTGTTAAATTTGGTTCCTAAGTTGGTGTCTCAGCAGTTAATGATTAGACTGAAAAGGTTTTAGTCTCTAGAAAACAACTGACTTTGCTTTTTAATAAATACTGTTAAATTTCTGTGTTCAACATGTACATTTTATCATAACTCATTGTGGTTTATTTCACTTTTGATTTTGGTGGTGTTTTGATGAACGGAGATGTTAAATGAAAAAAAAAATCTCGAGATACAAGACCCACAGACAATTACCAACTGCATTTAAAAACACTGGTGGGGTTGGAGAGGTGGCTTAGCAGTTAAGGCACTTGACTGTGAAGCCTAAGGACCTATGTTTGACTCTCAAATCCCACGTAAGTCAGATGCACAAAGATGAGGCAAGTGCAAAGTTGTACATTGCCACTAGGCCGTGAAAGTGTCTGGAGTTCAACCTCAGTAGATGAGGCCCTGGTGCACCAATTTGCTCTCTCTCTTCTCTGTATGTCTCTATCTCTCTATGTATCTCTAAAAGAAAACACTAGCAATGAATAGTTTGAAAATTATATTAACAAAACAACTCCTGTTATTATACCACCAAAAATAATAAACTCTTGGGAGAAAAGGAAACAAATATTAAAACTCATACACATTGAAAGCTGTAAAACACCATTAAAAGAAATTGAGGTCCTAAACAAACAAAAAGAGATGCCCCATTCATGCATCAGGGGGTATGATAGTGTCGATGACAATACAAGAGATGGAGAGTAAGGTGGCACCTGAGTAAGACACTCCAGTGATTCTCTCCTCAGAGAGACACGCATTTGAACACTAGTCCACACACCAGCTCACCCTCACAAGAGCTAAGGAGGCCAGGTGAAAGACCACCATGGCTGTTTTAGTGTAACAGGAAAATGAATTGAAAAGAGTAGAAGGAAAGTGTTGGCCACATCATCACCTGTCCCTGCTTAGAGGAGGAAGAATTAATGTTAGACCTCCAACTTAAAACTCAGAACCAAGCCCATCTCTGTGAAACAAAGGCCTAGTCAGAGAGCTCCTAAGCCAGATAAGATAGAGACTTGCCTCCGCCACCCCTCCCAAACCTCAGGAAGACAACCAGGAGTAAGATTCCAGTGGCTTGGAGCAGGACAAGGAAGTGACCACCAGCATACCACAGTGAGGCTTTCCACTGACTTAAACCCTGAAGGCCTCTCCCTCCAGACTAATGTTCATAGATAAACCTACAATAGGATTATACGGAATCCTGCACCCCTATGGGACAGATGTTTGTTTTGGTCTGTATTACCTGCAACCATGTGCACCTAGTGCATAACCACCAAATTTCTTAGGTACCTGTAGCTGTGAGACTCAGGTGTGAGCCATCTTACTGGAAGCCTAGATAGTCCAGGGAATGGCTCCATTACCCTTCTGTCAACATCACTCAGACATAAAGGGGGAAAGCATCAGCTTCAGGAGAAAAGGGCAGGAAAGAAAGCAGGGGACAAGAGCTTGGAGGGATTTCTCAGTGGATAAAGGTGCTTGCTTGCCTACATGTCTGAGTTCTATTCCCCAGTACCCATGTAAAGGTAGACATACAAAGTGGCACATGCATCTGGAGTTTATTTGCAGTGGCAAGAGGTCCTAGAGTACCCATACGCAGAAAGGAGAGAGGGAAGGAGGGAGGGATGGAGGGAGGGAATAGAAGGAAGGAAGGAAGAAAGGAAGGGAGGGAGGGAGGGAGGGAAAGTAGAGGGAGGGAAGGAAGCAAGAAGGGGGCAAGAAGGAATGAAGGATGAAAAGGAGGGAGAGAAGAAGGAAGGAGGAAGGGAAGGAGGACTGGGCTGTGTTTTGAAAATCACTACCAGGCCTGTAAGACCTAACCACTGACAAGATTCAAATGGCTGCTGATCACAGATGAGTCCCTGAATACAAGCCTATGGACTGGCCCCAGTGCTAATTAGGGACCCACTGCTCCTGGCAGTCAGACCTATAAACTAACCAACATCACCTAGGGCAGGTTCTAATGTTCTCTGGTCACAGGTCCAACACAGCAACAAACCACTCATTACAGCACAGGACTTGGTCCTACCACCCAAGCTGTGCCAGTCCATATAGGGTAAGGGTTCTAGCGTGATTTAGTGCTGGGGCACTGGTGGCCATGAGATGGCCTACACCATACTCTCCCAAACCCAGGCAGCATCACACACACAGAGAGAGAGAGAGAGAGAAAGAGAAATGGATGTGGGTACCCAATCATCACATAGCCTGGGGATGGCCCTTCCATGATGACATCCAAATCTGGCAGAATTCTGTTGTGCCTGACCACAGACCAGTGACTGTGAACAAGGTATATGGGCCTACCCTGTATCCAGAAAGAGACTTGCAAGGACAATTACCCTCTTTAGATAATTTCTCACTTCATTCTGGACAACAGGCTAACTAAAGATTTGGAGAAAACCATGCCACCAGGCACGCTCTAGTGCTATATGTGATCATTTGCATATATATTTTTCTTTCATACCTTTACATCTGGAAATATCACTTTGCATATGCCCCCATGACTGCCCCTCCTAGCAGTGTAAAACTAATTTCAATACCCAGCTAAAATAACACTACTAAAAAAAAACTACTCAGCCAAGAAATCTCACCACTGAAGTCTTCTTGCATTCTCCTGCTATTTTCCCCTCTTAACATTTTCATGATACCTTATATGTCACCAGCCTTACTCATTAAGTTGCAGATGCTTCAAGACTGAAGATGTATTTTTTCATTTTAGTGTTCTGTTCCACATGCTAGGTTTAGGACTCTTAATAAATGATCATTGAATAATATGCCAGCTGTCATATATGTGAGAATAAAATTTAAATAAACATTTAATAATGTTTTAGGGATGTGGAAAGTTCACTTCTCATAAAAATTCCTTGAACAAAAATTACTGGAAGGCTTACTACGGAAATTAAAATTGAGCCAGGCATGGCAGCATACACCTTTAATCGCAGAACTCAGGAGGCAGAGTTAGGAGGATCACTATGAGTTCAAGGGCAACCTCAGACTACATAGTGAATTTCAGGTCAGTCTGGGCTAGAGCAAAACCCTACCTTGAGAAAACCACAACCAAAAAAAAAAAAAAGAATGCAAGAGGAAGTCAGTAACCAAATAACCATGTACTAAGTCATATATAAATATTTGTATCCACTCCCCCAAAAGATATCACTCAGGCCACCTTCACTGAGTATAATCAACACCAAACAACTGCACATGTAGCACAGACAGCCCCATCCTGAGTCAACAGTCATTGCCTTCTCACCCAGTTTCCCTTCTGCTTTCCTTACACACCCAACCTGAGTACATCCAACTGGGTTAAGATGCTATGCCTTGGTATGGTCATACAGAGAGTCATATTGAGGTTGACTGCTCACTCCAGCCATCTCTATGTATACCACCAGGAACTCTTGCTTAGTGAGCCAGATGGAAACTTTTGCCCAATTTGATGAAACAGCATCCTTATGGAAAGAAAGATATGTACTCTACACAAGTCTACAAGATGAATGCAGAAATCCTCTGATCTCTCAGGGAACCCTGAGCGATTTCTCATTATCCAACTTGTTCATCAGACTACAAATTCTCTGAGGGCCGACTGCCATTCTCTTTAGTGGCCTCAGTATGATTGGCACATAGCATCAACAAAAATATTTGTTAGGGGGCTAGAGAGATGGCTTAGTAGATAAAGCACCTGCCTGTGAAGCCAAAGGATCTGGGTTCCATTCCTCAGGAGCCACATAAGCCAGATGCACAGGTGATGCATGTGTCTGAAGTTCATTTGCAGTGGCTGGAGGCCCTGGCACACCCATTCTCTCTTTATCTGCCTGCCTCCCTCTCTCTCTCTCTCTCTCTCTCTCTCTCTCTCTGTCTCTCTCTCTCTCTCTCTCTCACACACACACACACACACACATAAAAATTTTAAAAATATAAAAATTTTATTAGGAAAAAAGATAAAAGAGAAAGATTTCAAGCAACAATATCTTCAAAGGCATAAACAAGAGGGAAGTGATAAACTATAGAGATAGAAGAATATGAATGTCCTCCTGGATAGCAGAATAAAAGGTACAACCCACAATTGGAGTATGTAGGGGATCATCTGGAAAAAAGGGCTCTGGAGAAGGTGGGATGAAGCCTAGCCGTGTAACTCCCAGTACCAGAAACCAGTTACAACCCACACTGACCTGTTGATTAGAGACCTATGAGGTCCCCCAAACAACACAGGCTTCTGTCAAAGGACATAACTACCCACCTGAGGTAAAAGTTAAGACCCTACTGCTGAAGACACCACATGCTGCCGACACAGAACATCTAGAGATCTGGCTGGAATCTGGAAGGAAGCCAGTTCCCATATGGTGTGCCCACATAGTGCTGGAAAGTGCAACATGGAGCTGCTGGGGAAAATGGCCAACAACATTGTGTGCTAGTAGGGGGCACTGCTATACAAAAGCAACCAGCCTGACAAGATGTACACACTTGTGTGATAGTGGCATCCAGCCTAGGTGGGTAACCAACGGCTCTCAGATGGGCTAAGAGATCCGTTCAGTGGAAAGGAACCCATAGCTGGAACTGGCCTGAGTCACAATCCTATGTACACCAAGATCATGGACTCTAGTGAGAAACTCTCACCAGTCTTTGGCCAAATGAGAGGATACATCCATCAAAATCTCTCTTAATTAACAATGCTTATCCCATTTAGCCTACACTGACCTCTATCTCCATCACAGGGTCTGTTTAACTTTTTCAGAAGGCAGCGAGAACTGAGGGGATAATAAACCACTCCTTGCACATCAGCCAGTGCCCAAGTAAAGCCATAGAGGAATTGGAGAGTTGAGAAGAGTGCTGCTTCCATGGTAAGCCTGACAACCTGCACCACGATGATGGGGACAGACACTGAGGATACTCAAGACATATCAAAAGCAGAAATGCAGAAGCTGCTGAGAGCTCAACACTAAAGTAGACTTAAAACACACCCACCATGGGAACTCAGGGAACTTTGTGGAAGACGGGGCAGAAAGACTGTAAGAGCCACAAAGTGAGAGGGAACACCCAGAAGTATTGCCCCACACCTACAACGACTAACTGATGCTCTCACAGCTCTTAACCCACAAACCCACGGTGAATACCACCAATCCCAATGAGGAGGCCTTCAGTGGAATGGTGTCCACACAAAGTTTCTACTTAATAAAAAATAATTTCAAAGTATAAATGACAGGTATTAGCAACATTTTTTAATTTTGAGAAATTATGTTTGAAAATACAGAGAAGATGCATGATTTTTAGAAAATTATATCAAGATTCAGAAGCTTTGAGTAAATCAAGAAGAGAAGCAAATGTTTTAGTCAATTATCTCTACTTTTAAAAGCGTTGGAATGCAGGCCTGATGGCATACATCTGTAATCCCATCACTTGAGAAAATGAGGCAAGAGAACCCCACAATTAACACCAATCTAAGTTACACAAAGAGAAAAAAAACAATTAATTAATATAAATAAAATTAGTCTTCGGCAGAAGAGATTATTCAGTGGTTAATGCCCTGGCCCAAAAAACCTAAGGACCAGTTCATTTCCCAGTACCCACATGAATCCAGATGCACAAAGTGGGGCATGCATCTGGAATTCATTTGCAGAGGCTACAGACCCTGGTATGCCCTCATTCATTCTCTCCCTCTCTCATCTTTCTCTGTGTCTCATAAATAAATAAATAGCATGAATCCTGGGACAAATAAATAAATAACATAAATTTTTTTAAAGTTAATTTATACTTACCTCCATACTTTTAGCACTTTCTTTTTAAAAATATTTTATTTTTATTTATTTATTTGACAGAGAAAGAGGAGGAGAGAGATAGAGAGGGAGAGAAAATGGGCGTGCCAGGGCCTCCAGCCACTGCAAAGGAACTCCAGACATGTGCGCCCCCTTGTACATCAGGCTAACGTGGGTCCTGGGGAATCGTACCTGGGTCCTTTGGCTTTGCAAGCAAACTCCTTAACCTCTAAGTCATCTCTCCAGCCCAGCACTTTGTTTTTTTTTTGTTGTTTTTGTTTTTGTTTTTTTAATATATATATTTTTTATTGACAACTTCTATATTACAGCCAACAAACCAGAGTATTTCCCTCCCCACCCCCGCTTTCCCCTTCATAGCTCTGATCTCTGTCATATTCCCTCCCTCTCTCCATTAGTCTCTCTTTTAATTTGATGTCATCATCTTTTTCTCCTATTATGAGGGTCTTGTATAGGTATTGGTAGGCACTATGAGGTCTTGGATATTGAGGCCTAACTCTGTCCAGACAGTTGTATGTAAGGAGCGGTGCCCTTCCTTTGGCTCTTACATCCTTTCTGCCACCTCTTCCGTAATGGACCCTGAGCCTTGGAAGGTGTGAGATGTTTCAGTGCTGGATACTCCTTATCACTTCTCAGCACTGTGTTGCCTTTTGGGTGATCCCAGTGGTCATCACCATCTGAAAAGAGAAGCTTCTCTAACCAGAAGTGAGAGTAGCAGTAAAATATGAGTATGAACATTAAGTGTAGTGCTTTCAGGCAGCACTTTGTTTTTAATGTTAATTGAATAAAGTCAGCTTAAATGTATAAGAAAGTGAAATGTAATAAATTAAGCATCCTGTTTACACTAAAAAGTCCTTTTCTTAACCTAGACCCCAACAACTGTTATATTCCCATAGAATTTACCCAAATGTCTTAAGTTCTGTGCCTTTGACATCACGTAAACTATGTCTTAGAAAAAAAAAATGTTGATGGAAGAAAAACAAACAGGAAGAAGGGAAAGGAGCGAGAGAGAGAGGTAGGGTCTTCAAGTATGCATCTGTAAGGATGTGCTATTATCTGCTTCTTAAAGATGAGGAATCTTCAGTGTAGATGGATGTGTCCAGTGTTACTGAGGGGATAGGTGAAGCCAAAACCCAGGCATGCAGGACGCCAAGGTCTTTGTTCTCCCATCCATTAGGGCTCCAGCTTCAAGGATATAGGTGACTTCAAAAAATGCCTCCCAGCGCTGGAGATATGGCTTAGTGGTTAAGGCTCTTGTCTGGAAAGCCAAAGGATAGAAGATCGATTCCACAGAAAACCCCTCCCCCCGTAAGCCAGATGTACAAGGTGGCGACTGTGTCTGTAGTTTGTTGGCAGCAGCTGGAGGTCATGGCTCATCCATTCTCTTTCCCTATCTAAGCCCCTCTGTCTCAAACAAAAATGGTCGCCACTCTCAGTGGATGGCTTCTAGGAAGAGCTGCGCATCTAATCTCTCTCTGTGTCTCTGTGTGTCAGCCTTGGGAGCCGACCATTTGTCTCCAACACCACAGTCAGAGCGTCAAAACAGCCTCCTTCACCTTCCCGGCGCCCAGGATCCAGCTCTGGCTCAATGATTCCTTCCTGGGCGCTGTGGCCCCCGAACCGGAAACGCGGTGGAGGTCGCGCGCTGCTTCCGGAAGAGGACCCGCTCCAGGCCCCGCCCTTCGCTCCGCTGCCAAGTCGGCGGTCGAGGGCTCCGCCTGGCGGCGGGCGGGCGCGGTGCAGGCCTGGAGGAGGGACGCAAGGAGCGGGTCGCTGTGTGCTCGCTGGTAGGGCCAAGGCCTGTTTGCGGCTGGGAGGTTTTTAATTACTCTTCCACCTCCTTCCATGTTGTAGCTCCAGCCAAACTACTTCGCTCTTCTGGCTTTAACGGTGGTAGATCGTGTGTGTCAAGAAGTTAATCTATTCTGCCTTTTCCATTTTGGGAGAACATAGGTTTTCAAAGTGTGTCCTCACGAGTCTCTCAATTTCGTTGGAATCTGTTGTGACATCTCCTTTTCTAGCTCTAATCTTGTTGATTAGGGGTTCTCTCTCTCTCTCTCCCCCCCCCCCCTTTCTCTGTCTCATTTTGGCCAGGGGTTTATTAATCTTATTTATCTTTTTCATGAACCAACTCTTTGTTTCATCAACTTTTAAAATTGTTCTCTTTATTTCTAATTCTAATTCAACTAATTTCTGCCCTGCCCTTGACTATTTCTTTCAGTACAGTTTGGATTTGAATTGTTTTTCTGAAGCCTTCAGATGGGTCGTTAAGTTATTTATCTGAGATCTCTGTATTTTTATAATGTAGGCTTTTAGAGTTACAACCTTGCCTCTTGGGATTGCCTTGATTGTGTCCCATAGGTTTTGGTATGTTGTGTTTTTATTTTCATTCAGGTCTAGACATTTTTTGACTTCCTTCTTGATTTCTTCAATGACTTGTTCTTTGTTCAGTGATGTGGTGGTCAGTCTGGAGGAGTTTGTGTATTTTATGTTGTTACTTTTTGTTTCTAGCTTTATTATACTGTGGTTGAATAAAATACAAGGAATTATTCCGACTTCCCTGAATTTGTGGAGACTTGCTTTGTGTTGCAGTCAGGTTCGCGTTGCTGGTAGAAATCACCCAACCAAGAGCAGCTTCTGGGGAAAAGAGGTTTATTTTGGCTTGCAGGCTCAAGGGGGAAGCTCTACGATGGCAGGGAAAATGATGGCATGAGCAAAGGGTGGACATCACCTCCTGGCCAACATAAGGTAGACCATAGCAACCGGACAGTGTGCCAAACACTGGCATGGGGAAACTAGCCCCCATAACACCCATAAGCCCGCCCCCAACACTTTGTTTACTACTATGTGACCAATCTTAGAGAAGGTCCCATGAGCTGCTGAGAAGAATGTGTATTCTATAGTTTGTACAATATTAAGTTCACTTGATCTATGGTGTCATTTAGCTTCAT
Organism: Dipus sagitta; assembly: GCA_036346955.1. Taxonomy (NCBI): domain Eukaryota; kingdom Metazoa; phylum Chordata; class Mammalia; order Rodentia; family Dipodidae; genus Dipus; species Dipus sagitta. Next base: position 98,315,138 of record CM070773.1, read on the forward strand.
CTTTTCTCGATTTTGTTTAGATCATCTGCCTATTGACAATAGTGAGTTATTGAAGTCACCAACTATTATTGTATTGAGATTTATGTCTGACTTTGTCTAGTAGATGTTGTTTTCTAAAATCCAGTGCACCTGTGTTTGGTGTGTATATATCTATGATTGTAATATCCTCCTGCCGAGTCACTCCCATTATAAGCGGCCTTCTTTATCTCTTTTGATTACTTTGGTTTAAAGTCTATTTTGTCAGGTATTAGCATAGCCACTCCTGTTTGTTTTCTCTTTAGAATATCCTTTTCCATACTTTCAAGGTGGTGTCTGTCTTTGATAATGAAGTAGGTTTCTTCTTAAAAATGCATTATTTTATTTGTTAGAGAGAAAGAGAGGGAATGGGAGCTCCAGGGCCTCTTGTTGGTACAAACTCCAGACACATGTGCCACGTTGTGTGTCTGGCTTTATGTGGCAATTGAAGAATCAAACCTGGGCCAGCAGGCATTGCAAGGAAGTCCCTTAACTGCTGAGCCATCTCCACAGCCCCAAGATGAGTTTCTTTAATATATTTTAATATTTTATTTTTATATTTTATTTATTTGACAGAAAGAATGGGCACATCAGGACCTCCAGCTGCTGCAAACAAACTCCAGACATTGTTCATCTACCTTATGTGGGTCCTGGAGAATCGAACCTGGGTCCTTTGGGTCTGCAGGCAAGTGCCTTAACTGCTAAGCCAGCCCCCAAGGTGAGTTTTTTTGAAGATAGTAAATAGATGGATCCAGTTTCCTGATCTAGCCTGTTCACCTGTGTATTTTCATGGGTGAGTTGAATCCATTGATAACCAGACTTATTACTGAAAGGTGTGAATTAATTCCTGTTATGATGGTGATTTTTGTATAGTTCTGTGGTTTTTTTAATTAATTTTAATTTAATTTTTAATTTGCTTTAACTAGTTCTCCTTTTCGTTACTGTCTTTCCCTCTTGTAGCCTCTTGATTATGTTTATTCTTGTCTGTAGTGTGAAGTATTCAATCCAGTATTCTCTGCAGGGCTGGTTCAGTGGTCATATACTAATATGGCCATCTTTTATCACAGAAATCTTTTTTCCCTTCAAGTATGAAAGATAATTTTGCTGACTATAGTAGTTTGAGTTGGCAGCCCTGTTCATTCAATATTTGAGATACTACATTCAAAGCAGCCCTCCTGACTATTTTAGAGTTTCCCTTGAAAAATCAAATGTAGTTTTGACTGGTGCATCATTGTAAGTGATGAGTTGTTTATGTCTTACAGCTTTTAGTACTTGATCTTTGTTTTCTGTATTTAGTGTTTTACCTATAATGTGATGTGGAGTATTGTTTCTCTAGTACTGGCTATTTGGTGTTCAGTGTGCCATCTGGATGGGCCTTTTTCAGGAAACTTTTTTCTATAATTTTATTGAAGATATTCTCCACGACCGTGACCTGCATATCTTCCCTTTCTAGTATACCCATGATTTAAATGTTTAGTTTTCTAAGGTGTCCTCCATTTCCCTCACATTCTGTTTGTATGTTTTTTTGAACTTGCCATTGACTTCAGCCTCCTAATATGTTTTCTCTCTTGTCCTCAAGCCCTGATAGTCTGTCCTCCACATAATCTATTCTGTTGGTGAGGCTTTCTTGGATGCCTTTAAAAAATATTTGTATGGTTGTAGAGATTGCTGAGAGGTTAAGCACTTGCCTGTAAAACCTAAGTACCCCTGTTCGAGGCTCACTTCCCCATGACCTACGTAAGCCAGATGCACAAGGGGGCCCATGCATCTGGAGTTTCTTTGCAGTGGCTGGAGGCCCTGGTGGGCCATTCTCTCTGCCTCTTTCTCTCTGTCTGGTACTCCCAAATAAATAAATAAAAATAAACAAAATAAATATTTATTTGTAACCAGAGAGGAGATAAAGGAGAAACAGACAGAAAGAATAGGCACACAAGGTCCTCAGCTGTTGCAAAAAAAAAAAATCCCTATGCATGTGCCACTTTGTGCATCTGGTTTCGTATGGGTATTGGGTAAACAAAACCCAGGTTGTTAGGCTTTTCAGGCAAATACCTTAATGGCTGAGCCATCTCTACACCTCCTTGAGAATTTTTTAAACATTTTTTAATTCAGTTTCTTTTAATGATTAATTGTTTGTTATTAATTTTCCTTTTTGGCTTTTTGGGTTTTTAAAAAATTTCTTTTTTATTGACAAGTCCCATAATTGTAAACAATATCCCATGGTAATTCCCCCCCACACACTTTCCCTTTTGAAACCCTACCTCATATCCCCTCCCTCTCTCAATCAGTCTCTCTTTTATTTTATTTTATTTTATTTTTTTACTGTACCAGGTAATTTTTTTTAATTAATTAATTAATTAGTTAGTTAGTTTTGTACTCAGTGAATGCAGTCAAGTTGGTATCATTGTTAAGTTCATCCATGTCTTTGTTAAGCTCATCCATGTCTTACCCCTCCCCTTAGCCCCTCCTTGTTGAGGTATATGGGTCATGCATTGTGGAGTTAGCCCACAGTTGTCTGTAGGAGAAATGTCTGCATATCATGACCCAACGTGTGGCTGTGACATTCTTTCCACCCCCTCTTCTGCAAAATTTCCCTGAGCCATGTTGGGTTCATTTTGGGTCTGCTTCAGTGATGAGGTCATGTTGGGGGCCTCTGGATCTCTGGATATCTGATTTGGTAGGAGTTGATTGTTCTCTGTGTTGATCTCCTTCACCCTTGTGCTGGTTCCCAGTTCACCAAGAAAACAGCACCCTTGCTTGTTTCACCAATTATTCTTAGTTTCAGCTGGGGCCCTTTTGAAGTATGATGAGGTGGTTCTCTCCTTAGGATCTGCGTCTATCTGAAAAAGAGAAGCAGATTCTCCAACGGAAAGTAAAGTTAGCACCAGACAAATGGGATAACCCTTATTTTTTTATAGAGAATTTAATACGTGTAGGCCCTCTTGTAGCCCATGATTGGTGGTAGGTTGATAACGGAGAGTGGGCTCATGTTTGCATATGGTTCTGACTTGTTTCCCAGCTCCAGCTATGGGTCACATTCCACTGAGCAGATCAGTTAGCCAAATCAAGAACAGTTGGTTTCCCACCATGGCTGTGTGCCACTATTGCACTTGTGTGAGCATTACGACAGGTTATTTGCTGCTAAGTAGATTAGACAATGAGTTACTTGGATAGATATTGGTCATTTTCCCCCAGTCCCCAATGTAACACCTTCTGGCACTAGATGTACTGATTGTCTGAGGACTGACTCTCTTCCAGCTTCCAGCCATGCCCTTCCATTTTACATGTCAAGTACATAAAGTGTCTTCAGCAGTAGGGTCTTACCATTAACCTTTCATGGGTCATCAAGTACTCTGACAGAAATCTGTCTTTCTTTTAGGAAACTTTGTAGGTCTCTCTGATCAAAAGCTCATTGTGGATGATAGCCACATGCTGGTACTGGGAGTTACAGGTCAGTGCCCACTAAGAGAAGGAAGAAAAAGAAAACATATAAAACAGTTAGACAGACAAGAGAGAGAGAAAGAGAGAGAAACTGTAGAAGATTAAGGTTAGTCTTCATCATACCCTCTCCAGTGCCTTGTGGCTCAGGTGATCCCTCTAAGGACCTGGTGAAGGTTCAACCATTTGGTCTGCCTTTTAGGATATAGAATTTTATGTTACCATTGCCGTTTGGGTCTAGGTTTGTGTCTCCTACTCCCTCCCTGCCCTCCCCTCCCTCCCTATCCACCCTATTGTCTAGTCCTCGAGATGCTTGCTGGGTATGTCGGCATCTTGGATAGATTCAGGTTAGGTGCTGTAGATGAGTGAGACTATGTGGCAATTTTCTCTCTGTGATTGGGTTAGTTCACTGAGAATGATCAGTTCCAGGTTCAACCATTTTTCCTCAAATTTCACTGTGTCATTTTTTCTTACTGCTGTGTAGAATTCCATTGTGTAGATATACCACATCTTATTTATCCATTCTTCTAGTGATGGACATCTGGGTTGATTCCAGCTCTTAACTATTATGAATTGAGTCACTATAAACATGGTTGAGCAAATCTCTCTGGACTGAAGCTTGGAGGTTTTAGGGTACACACCCAAAAAGGGAATAACTGGGTCTGTTGGTAACTCTTTAGGCAGCTTTTTTAGGAGTCTCCACATTGCTTTCCACAGTGGTTGTACCATCTTACATTCCCACCAACAATGGATGAGTGTTCCTAATTCTCCACATTCTCGCCAGCATTTATTTTCATTTGATTTTTTGATGTTTGCTATCCTTACTGGGGTAAGGTGGAATCTCATAGTTGTTTTAATTTGCATTTCAATGATGATTAGGGATGATAAGCATTTTCATAAGTGTGTGTTTGCCATTTGTATTTCTTTCTCTGTGAACTGCCTGTCCAGCTCTTTGCCCCATTTTGTGAGTGGGTTGTTAGACATTTTATTGTTTAGGTTTTTGAGTTCTTTGTAGATTCTAGAGATCTCCCATTCTGAGGGTAATCTATTGGCTTTGCTTAGTGTGTTTGTCTGTGAAGAAACTCTTCAGCTTCATGTGATCCCATTGGCTGAGTGATTGTTTAAGTTCCTGTGCTACTAGGGTTTTGTTCAGGAAGTCTTTTCCCATTCCTGTATCATGGAAAGTTCCTCCCATATTTTCTTCCAACAGTAGCCGAGTTTCTGGTCTTATATTGAGGTCTTTGATCCATTTGGACTTGAGTGTTGTGCATGGTGAGATGTGTGGATCAAGTTTAAATTTCCTGCATATGGTTATCCAGTTTGTCCGGGACCATTTATTGAAGATGCTGTCTTTTTTCCAGTCTATATTGTTAGGGCCTTTGTCAAATATCAAGTAGCTATAGTTGCTTAACCCAAAGTCTGGGTCCTCAATTCTATACCATTGGTCTATACTCCTGTTTTTATGCCAGCACCATGCTGCTTTTATTACTATGGCTTTGTAACATAGCTTTAGATCAGGTATGGTGATGCCTCCAGAGGTATTTCTTTTGCTGACGATATGCTTAGATATCTGAATCCTTTTGCCTTTCCATATGAAATTTGAAATAATTTTTCTATCTCTGTGAAGAACAATGTTGGGATTTTAATTGGAATTGCATTAAATCTGTATATTGCCTTTGGTAGGATTGCCATCTTCACAATGTTAATTCTGCCTATCCAGGAGCATAGGAGGTCTTTCCATTTTCTCAGATCCTCCTCAATTTCTTTTTTGAGTGTTTTTATGTTTTCATTGTATAGATCTTTCACTTCCTTGGTTACCATTATTGCAAGGTATTATTTTTTGTTCATATTGAGAATGGGACTATATCCCTTATTTCTTTCTCTGTATCTTTGCCATTTGCATATAGAAAGATTTTTGTGCATTGATTTTGTATACTGTGCTATAGGAGTTAATCACCTTCAAGAGTTTTGGGATGGAGTCTCTTGGGTCTCTTACATATACAATCATGTCATCAGCGAATAGAGCTAACTTAACTTCCTCCTTTCCAAATTGTATCCCTTTTAATTCTTTCTCCTTTCTTATTGCTTGAGCTAGGACTTCCAGTACTATATTGAAGACCAGAGGTGAGAGTGGACAACCCTGTCTTGTTCCTGATCTCAATGGGAATTCCTCCAGTCTCTCTCCATTAAGTATTATTTGGGGCTTAGGAGCTTTGTATATTGCCTTCATTATGTTAAGATATGAACCAACCATGCCAATTCTCTCTAATGTTTTGATCATGAAATGATGTTGTATTTTGTCAAAGGCCTTTTCTGCATCTATCGAAATGATCATGTGGTTTTTGCATTTAACCTTGTTTATGTGGTGTATTACATTGACAGATTTCTGTATGTTGAACCACCCCTGTGTTCCTAGGTTGAATCCCACTTGATCAAGGTGGATAATGCTTTTGATGTATTGTTGGATTCAGTTTGTGAGGATGTTTTCAGGATCTTTGCATATAAGTTCATCAGGGAAATAGGCCAGTAGTTTTCTTTTCTTGTGGCATCTCTGCCTGGTTTTGGAATTAGGGTGATACTAGCTTCATAGAAGGAGTTGGGGAGCTTTCCCTGTTCTCCAACTGTGTGTCACAGTTTGAGAAAAATTGGTTTGAGTTCTTCCATGAAAGTTTGATAGAATTCAGCTGAGAAGCCATCTGGTCCTGGACTCTTCTTTTGCGAGAGGTTTTTTATTACTTTTTCAATCTCACTGAGTGTGATAGGTTTTTTTAGGAGATTAATCTGCTCTGAGTTTAACTTTGATAGATGGTATGTGTCCAGGAATTTATCCATTTCCTCCATATTATCCAGTTTTGTGGAGTATAAGTTTTTTAAATAAGTGCTGATGATTCTCCCAATTTTACTTATATCTGTTGTGATCTCTCCTTTTCCGTTTCAAATTTTGTTAATTTGAAGTGTCTCTTTTTTTTTTTTTTTTTTTTTTTTTTTTTTTGCTTGATCAAATTGGCCAGGGGTTTGTTGATCTTGTTTATTTTTTCAAAGAACCAGCTCTTAGTTTTGTCAATTTTCTTAATTGTTTCTTAGTTTCCAATTCATTAATTTATGTTCTAATCTTAATTATTTTTTTCCTTATGGAGGTTTTAGAGTTGGATTTTTCTTGATTTTCCAGTGCCTTTAGGTGGATGGTTAGTTATTGATTTGGGATCTCTCTGTCTTTGTTATAAAGGCATTTAGCACTATGAATTTTCCCCTGAGGACCACCTTCATTGTGTCCCATAAGTTTTGGTACAATGTATTCTCATTGTCATTCATTTCTAGAAATTTTGTAATTTCCGTCCACTATCCATTTATTGTTTAAAAGTGTGCTGTTCAGTTTCCAGGCACTGATGGGATTCTTGGGGAGTCTTTTGTTGTTAATTTCTAGCAATATAGCATTGTGATCTGATATCATGCAGGGAATTCTGTCAATCTTCCTAAATATATGGAGGCAGGCTTTGTGACCCAGTATGTGATCTATTTTAGAGAATGTTCCATAGGCTGATGAGAAGAATATGTAGTCTGTGGATTTGGGATGGAATGTTCTGTAGATGTCCGTTAGGTCTAAGTGATCTATGGTTTTGTTGAGCTCTCTTACTTCCCTGTTGAGTTTCTGTTTGGATGATCTGTCTATTACTGATAATGGTGTATTGAAGTCCCCAACTATGATGGTCTTGGTGCTTATTTCTGTTTTATTGTCAAGTAGGTTTTGTTTTATGAGCTGTGGTGCCCCGTGTTTGGTGCATACAGATTTATGATTGTAATATCTTCTTGATGGATCGTTCCTTTGATAAGTAGGAAGTGGCCTTCTTTGTCTTTTTGGATTATTTTTGGTTTGATGTCTGTTTCATCCAATATTAGTATAGCTACACCTGCTTGTTTCTTATTCCCATTTGATTGGAATATTGTTTTCCACCCTTTCACCCTGAGGAGGTGTCTGTCTTTAGTGGTGAGATGGATTTCTTGAAGACAGCAGATTGAGGGGTCTAATTTTCTGATTCATCCTGTTAGTTTGTGTCTCTTGATGGGTGAATTAAGGCCATTAATATTTAGGGTAATGACTGTAACGTTTCATTTGATCCCTGCCATATTGTGTTGGTATATGTGGTTTGGTGTTTTCATGGACTTTGAAGTTTTTTGTGCCTTCTTTGAGTTTGGTTATAGTGATCTGCTTCTTGTAGGCATTTCAGGTTGATTATTTGATTCTTCTGTGTGGAGAATTTCCTGAAATACTCTCTGTAGGTTTGGTTTTGTGTTCATATAGTTGTAAAGCTGAGTTTTGTCATGGAACAAAAAAGCTGAGTTTTCCATGGAACTTCCATGGAAATTGTCATGGAAGGTTTTTCTTTCACCATCTATTATGAGGGATACTTTTGCTGGGTAAAGTAGTTTGGGTTGGAAGATATAGTTTCTTAGACTTTGCAGTGTTTTATTCCAGGCCCTTCTGCCTTTCAGGGTTTTCATTGAGAAGTCTGAAGTAATTCTGATGGGGTTACCTTTAAAAGTGATGTGTTGGGAAGCCGGGCATGGTGGCGCAGGCCTTTAATCCCAGCACTTGGGAAGCAGAGGTAGGAGGATCACTATGAGTTCGAGGCCACCCTGAGACTCCATAGTGAATTCCAGGTCAGCCTGGGCTAGAGTGAGACCCTACTTCGTAAAACCAAAAAAAAAAAAAAAAAAAAAGTGATATGTTGGGGCTGGAGAGATGGCTTAGTGGTTAAGCGCTTGCTTGTGAAGCCTAAGGACCCCAGTTCGAGGCTCGATTCCCTAGGACCCACGTTAGCCCAATACACAAGGGGGTGCATGCATCTGGAGTTCATTTGCAGTGGCTGGAGGCCCTGGTGCACCCATTCTCTCTCCATCTGCCTCTTTCTCTCTCTCTTTCTGTCACTCTCAAATAAGTAAATAAATAAAATGTTTTTAAAAAGTGATGTGTTGTTTTTCCGTAGCTGCTTTTAGGATTTTCTCTTTGGTGTCAATGTTTAGAGTCTTAATGACAATATGTCTTGGAGAGTTTCTCCTTTGGTCCAATCGGTTTGGAGTTCTGTTAGCTTTTGTATCTTGATGGGCCTTTCTTTTGAGAGAGTGGGAAAGTTTTCTTCGATTATTTTGTTAAATAAGGTCTCCATGCCTTTGGTCTGAATTTCTTCTCCTTCTGGTATTCCAATGATCCTGATATTAGGACGTTTAAGTGTACCCCACACTTCCTTCATGTTCTGTTCACAGGAACATTTGAACTTACTGAAATTTTTGAACTCTCGAACTGTTTCTTCCATCTTGTCTTCCAGATCAGAGTTTCTATCTTCCACATGGCTGACTCTATTCTTGAGAGCTTCTAGAGAGTTTGGCCTTGTTCAATTAGGTTTGCATTTTCTGCTACATTTCTATGTATAATTTCCATCCCTCTGTCAAGCTCCCTTTTCACATCATTTTCTGATTTTCTTGATGCTTCTTGGAATTCATCCTTGCATTTCTTTATGTCTTCACTTAGTATCGCCAGCTGATTTTTGAGGTCTTCTTTTGTTTTCACTCTCCTTCATATCTCTTAACTGTCTTTGAACTCCTTCCATTTTCTTATCTATTAGGTCTAGTCTAGTGATGGCAGCCTCCACATGATTATCGGTCCTTTGTTGCTTTTATGCAAGTTCTACCAGTAGCTTGGTCAGGGTTGCATTGTTCATAGCTTCATTTTGGTTTTCTGATCCTAATGTCTCTTCTATGTTTTGATTAGAGATGTTCATTGTAGGACTGGGTGATCTAACTGGATTTTATTGCATTTTATTTTTTCATGTTATTTCTTTTGTGCTGTGGTCTGCCCATCACAGTGTATGGGCAGAGAGAATAGGGTTGTAGTCTTGATGGGTAGGGGAAGTGGAGCCTCTTGGGGTGGTGGCCTGAGCTAGACAGCAGGCAAGCAGATGGGCAGAGTGGTCCTGAGCTAACATGTGGGTGGGTGGATCAGCCTGATCTCCAGCACAGTGGGGAGCTGAAGCAGCCTGAAGTCAGATGCCAAAGCAGTCTGAGCCCTCACTTGGCAGAATGCCAAAGCAGCCTGAGCTCCTGCATGGCAGGGGTGCCAAAGTTGCCTGAGCTAAAGCACCAAGCACTGAAGCAGGCTAAACTCTTGTGTGGTTGGAACACTGGAACATAGAAGCAGTCTGAAATTGCACGCAACAGGACACTGGCAGGCAGCCAGCACGGCAGACAGCCAGGTGCTTGCACCTGAGCTGGTGCAGGCAGGCAGTCAGTGTGAGCCTGAGCTCACATGGGCAGGTAGAATGGCCCTGAGCTCATGCATGAATGGGTGGCGGCCAGAGCAGTAAGTAGGCAAATGGGCAGAGCAGGCTAAGCTTGCACAAGCGGGGATGGGCGGTACAGATGTCGTGGGCAAATGCACTGATGGAGCCTGAGCTCCAGTGGGCCAGCGGGTGGAGCCAGCCCAAGGTCACACGTGGGTGGGGGTAGCAGGGCTATCACCTCTGTGCAATAGGCAAGTGGAACTCTGCTGGCCTGGGTCCCCTTTCCTATAGTAAGAACAGGACTATCCTGAAGCTGGGACTGTGGGTACAGTGGCTGCTTGGGAGGATTGGGGGACTGGTGGGCTACCCACAAGTGAGGGAATCAGTGACTCCCCTTTTTTTCCCCTCTGTGCCCTCCCACTGGCGATCTATTATACATTGCTTTTCCCTAAAGGACCCAGTGAACCCTTAATGCCTTGCCTTTCTTTCCTGGGGATGTGCAGTGCAATTAGGTGGTCGCCATCTTGCCTGGAAGTCTCTCTTTTATTTTAATGTCATGATCTTTTCTTCCTGTTATTATGGTCTTGTGTAGATAGTGTCAGGCACTATGAGTTCATGGATATCCAGGCCAATTTGTGTCTGGAGGAGCACATTGTAAGGAGTCCTACCCTTCCTGTGGCTGTTACATTCTTTGTGCCACCTCTTCTGCAATGGACCCTGAGCCTTGGAATGTGTTAGAGAGATATTTCAGTGCTGAGCACTCCTCTGTCACTTCTTCTCAGCACCATGGTGCCTTGGAGTCATCCTAAGGTCACTGCCATCTGAAAGAATCTTCTCTAACAAAAAGTGAGAGTAGCATTAATATATAGGTATGAACATTAAGAGAAGTGCTTACTGGTCAGTTTGGTGAGCATAGTATATACATTTAGCCAGACACCAGCAGACATTACACCCCTATGGCTCATGACTACCCCTGTTTAGGTTTTCAGTATCTGGAATGTATTTCCTCTGGTGGAGCAGGCTGCCAGTCAAATTAGAGGACCATTGGTTTACCCCATAACAGACATGCTACTATTGCACCCATTGGCTGCCTGGCCAAGTATAAGGCTTGCAGTGTCCACTGTTGAGTATATTCACTGGTGATTTCTCTCTCTCCCATTGAACTGCATGCAGCGTGGCCTTTTCCAGCTTTCTCTCAGTTAGTCTACATGGAGAAGCTCCAGCAGGATTTCTCAGTGACCTTGCAGCCCAAATATGTGGAGTCTTCAGCAATAGGGTATTACCATCTCTTCCTGGTGGGAAACCAAGGGCCTTGGCAGTGGCCTGTAATGTTTTGGGGCCATCAGACACCTCGCTGACCAACAACTCACTGGAAGGTATCCCATCCCTGGCACTGAAAATTTTCTACTAACAATCTATGGCTCCTGAGTGTTCCATTGTCCCAAAAAAAGTAGGTTTCCTTATGACTTATTTATATCCTCTTAAATTTTGATTAGCCCTCCCTCCACCTTTCCTTTACTCAATCTCTTCCCCTGGCATCACTTAGGCCTTTTCACCCCCATTAATCTGTTCTTCTACTTACATATATACTTTTTCTTTCATTTATTTTTGAGAGAGACAGACAGACAAACACTGGGGTGTCTTGCTCGTGAAAACAAAACTCCAGACACTTGTGCCACATTGTATGTCTGGCTTTATGTGGGTTATAAGGAATCTAACCCAGGATGACCGGCTTTTGCAAGGAAATGCATTTAACAGCTGGGCCATGTCTCTAGTCCTCTTGCAAATTTTTTAATTCAGTTATTTCATATCTGACTTTCATTAGGATTTTTTACAGTGTTTCTCTCTATTGAGTTCCATTTACATTTCTTGGTGTGACTTCATTGCATTTAATTGATTCTCTCTCTCTCTTTCTGTCTTCTTTCAGAGAATAAAAAAATAGTAGAGGTATTTTTAAAACCTGGAGGAATGACAGTCCAACAATATTTTGGCCTGGGATCCTCTTATTCAAAAGCTTCTGAGTGTTAGGACTTAAGGTTAGGCAAAAAAGCCCACTAGCCTCTCCATAAACAATTTTTGAGCCTCCCCCCAAACCATGGACTTACTGAAATCTCCAGTTAAGGTGGTAAGTAGGGTATAATGGTATAGGATTGGCCACCACTAGGTGGGTGTTTTCTGTAGATTTCCATAAAGCAGTACTTCAGAAAAGCAGTCAACAGAGGTTGAATACCTCACCTAGCACATTCCTGTCATGGGTACTGGCTCAAATTTGGAATTTTCTACTTGGCAGGAATTTTAATATGTATAGGCTCTGCTGTCTCTGACTATCCCAGCCTCCCAACCACACTTACATCTTGTCTTACCTATCTTTGTTTTATGACATGGACTCATTGTGTAGCTCAGGCTGGTTTTGAACTTATAATTCGTGGGGCTCAGGAGAAGGGTCAGCAGTTAAAGACACTTGCTTGAACTTAAAAAACTGTGCTTCAGCCTCCTGAGTGCTGGGATTGAAATTAGACTTGCCTCTGCATATCAACTAATGTACTTCTGTGCTTTCTCAAATTCTAATATTCATGATGATGAATTCAAGTGTAATAGATACGTTTACCAGATTGAAGACTTATGACTCACAGAGTCTTCTAGAAGTTGTGGTAGAAGATGTTGTCAGTGGACCTCAAATTCACACATGTGCACTAGCTCTCCTGACCAAATCAGAGATGATGTGTGGATATCTGGTTAGTATCCCTCACATCATCCGGCATATTGCAACTGAACCCACCCTCGCAGTAGGATGTTAATACTGTGCTGATCCAGATGATGGCAGCCTGGATACCAGAAAAAAAGAACTACTTTCACCCAAATCAAATTCAAAACAAGGACATGAAAAAAAAAGAACAGCTGATACATAACAGTTGATTGTACATCTACTACTGGGAAAGTTATTCCAAACACACACACACACGTACAGGGGAAGCTCAGAGCCTCTTACATCCCAATCCAGAAATAGTAGTGCATTTGTACTTTACACAAGACAAGATCACGTAGAGCATTTACACATAATGCTCAATTTTTTTACCTGTTCCTGTTTACTCTGATTTTCTGTATATGAGCTCCCGTGACAGGAAATGGGGAGAAACTTCTAGAAATGCCCTTAATCAATTTATTTTAGATTGATAAGACCATGGTTTTTATTCTCAAAACAATAGCTAAAATGAAAATCAGGATCTAAAACCAAAATTGACCTAACAATATATACTAATTATGTTTTCTTCTGGTTAGATAAATGAATATTCTTCACTGTGGCATAGTAATATTTACCACATTTTTATCCAACCAGAAAGAACTATAGCAATTAATGTATTTCAAACTTTAACAATTACTTTCATCCCTTTCTCTAAACTTTGTATACTTTCTAGCTTAAAAAAATGCTAGAATGCTCATTATATAATTGAAATATATTATACTCACGGGCTGGGAAAATTGCTTAGCTGTTAAAAGCACCTTGGAGGGCTGGAGAGATGGTTTGGTAGTTAAGGCACATGTCTATGAAGCCTAAGGACCCAGGCTCAATTCTCCAGGTCCCATATAAGCCAGATGCACATGCATCTGGAGTTCATTTGCAGTGGCTAGAGGTCCTGGTGTGCCCATTCTCACACACTCTCTCTCTCCTTCTCTTTGTCTCTAATAAATAAATAAATAAAAATAAAATCTTTTTTTAAAAAAAGAAAAGCACCTGGGAGCTGGAGAGATGGCTTAGCAGTTAAGGCACTTGCTTATAATGTCTAAGGACTCATGTTTGACTCTCCAGGTCCCAGGTTAGCCAGACACACAGTGACACAAGGGCACAAGGTGGCACATGCACACAAAGGGGTGCACATGTCTGGAGTTGGATTGTAGTGGCTGAGGCACTGGCATGCCAATTCTCTCTCATTAAAAAAAAAAAACTTGGTTGCAAAACCTGCTGACCAGGTTCATTTCCCATGCAACACACGTGAGCCAGATTTAAAAAGTGGTGCATGTCTGGTTTTCATTGGCAGTGGCAAGAGATCCTGGTTTATGAGAGGTTGAACCAGTAGTTTTGGGAGGAAATTGGAGAAATGAGACTTAGCATATGCAAAACCAAGTATAGAGTTTGGCCCTATGTTGACTCACACATTTCAAGTTTGACTTAAGGGTTTTTCCACATGTAGTGAACTGCACCAAAACCTGAAATATGAACACTGTGGGTTTCTGTTTACTCATCTGTAACCTTGGCTTATAGCAAAAGATGAGACTGAGCCAGTACAAATGTTCAAGTGTTGGGGCACAAGCTATACACCTGTCTGTGCACCCCACATGCCATAGGTGGAGCAGGACATCTGTGTACCCCACATCCCATAGGTGGAGCAGGACATCTGTGCACCCCACATCCCACAGGTGGAGCAGGACATCTGTGTACCCCACATCCCACAGGTGGAGCAGGACATCTGTGTACCCCACATCCCACAGATGGAGCAGGACATGTGTGTACCCAACATCTCACAGGTGGAGCAGGACATCTGTGTACCCCACATCCCATAGGTGGAGCAGGACATCTGTGTACCCCACATGCCACAGGTGGAGCAGATCATCTGTGTACCCCACATGCCACAGGTGGAGCAGGACATCAGTGTACCCCACATCCCACAGGTGGAGCAGGACATTCTGAAACACTGTTGGTTTGTACTACTGCTCAATTCCAGAATCATAACAAAGTATATTATTATCTAAGGAATGGGACTTGTTAGTTGTTTTTTTTTTTAAGGAATGTTTATTAATCTAAATAGGGCTTATGTTGGGTTTTCAGTACAAAGACTGGCCCCACCGCAGGAATGCTGCTTGTGGAGATCTTCCTCTCCTTGTCTTCACATTGTAGCCTTGCAGACAGTGATGACATTTCACGCTCTAAAGTGGCTCCATCTATGATCCAGATGTTCTGGGTTCACCTGGAGAAGAGGATGCAGAATCGCTAAGAAGCCTGTAGGGGTGCAGGAAGGCCTGGCTTTCAAATAGCTGGACCTGAACCTAAACCTTATCTCTTGGGTCATAGTGGAGAATCATCTCCTAGGAAGGTATCCAGCACATCAGGTGTTTAGTGCACAGGAGTCAAATAAAACAATGACAGTGTTGAAGGAGTCATAGAGAGAACTAAGTACAAGTGAGCACTGTGACATCAATTCTATAGAAGCTATGTGGTGTAATCAATGTAAAGGATTTATTTTTAAATAAGCTTTATTGGGAAGTTTACTATATGAACATCTTGACAATTGGTCATATTGCCATTGGGTTATCCTCCTATGCTCCCTCTCCCCTATATCTATACCAATGCTGGCCCTCCTCAGTGGGGTTATTAGTAATCACCATTGGGTCATGAATACCCCAGCAAGTCCATGGATGTAGGGAGAGGTCAATCCCTCAGAGTATAACTTCCCACCCTGGAGCTATTACATTATTTCTCACCCTCATAAGCAATGTTCCCTGACCTTGGAGGGAGTGATAGAAGTGTCAAGGGGAAGGATGTATTTTTCAGCTAATGTTGTTAGGAACTGTGAGGATGAAAAATGCTCATTGTGTGGCTTTTTGTGTCCACATAAAGAGGAAAGTTCTTTGCCTGCATGGAGGGGGTCTTCACATTGGGAGTGCGCAAGACTATGGCCCCTGAACACAATTAGGAAATTTCAGCTTAATTACCTTAGATGGGTCTCCAGCATCCAGATCTAGTGTTTTGGGAAGCATAGTTTTATATACTGCCACCAAAACCATCTGATGCCATTTTCTCCAAGTTCATAGTGATAAACAGACCCCTTGCAGACCTTTTTCAACATAGACAAATGCAGTCTTTTATCTGCAAGGCCCAGAAAGTCTGAGCAGGGGATCATGGCTGGATTAGCCACACTTGTACTTTATGGCACTCATGGTGAGCTTGTCACAAGATGTAGTAGAAGGTCAAACATGTGGTACTTCCACGTCTATACTTTTGATCCATGGGCTTTTTTACTCTGAAAGAAAATGCCAAAAAATGGTGAGTTAAATAGCTTCTGCTTTGTAACATTATTGTAAGTTACATAATTATATAACTTGGATAATTTCTACACCCTTGACCTTCCTTCATCCACAACCCTCATTAGAAAAAAAAAGATAATCTGTCATTGGACACACTCTTCCCAGGTCATCCTGAATGCTTTTTCACTTATGTGTGAGTTTGAATTTCCATATTCATGTCCACCTTATCCAGGTTCTGCAAAATTTGTGTTCTTCAAGGAAAAATCATCCATGTACTCTACACTGATGGAGCACTTACAGTGTGCCACACACTGCGGTGGGCACATTGTAGATATGACAAGATATGACATCATTATTCTTCCTACCAACCTCAAGAGATTTGTGACAAGCAAACTCAGTCATCCAATGACTTAGTAATGAATTCAAAGTTTCCAAAGTAATAAGGCAAGCCTAGAATTCAATCCATTCAAATCTGGCTCCTTTCTCTGATCCCCTCCCCTAGCACCTAGATTGCCCCTGGACTTCTCAGTGCTTCTAAGTGAAGCAGCCATGCTCTTTAAAGCTCTATGTTGTGTCTAATGTCTTGACCTTTAGTCTGTGTCCCTGTGTGCTTAATTTTTCCCCTAAGCAGCAGCGTAGATGAGATTCAGACACCTGAATGGCCTTGCTAAAAGGAATATAACCTTCATTCTGCCAAGAGGCCACATTGTTAGCTCGGGGACATGTAGAAATATTGTTTGGTCCCTGCCAAGTAAGCTTTCCCCAGCCAGGACAAGTGAATGGTCCACAAACAGGGCAGTTAGACCACTGAAATGCTGGGTGAAGGATCGGAGAGAAAGATGGACGGGAGTTTTTTGTTGTTTTTTTTTAATCCCTGAGCACGTCCTCTCCACTCAAGTTGGAGTATTTTTAAGTTCTTTTTCTATGTCCTAACTCCTGCCTTGTATTTCGGGAGCCCTATCACGGGCTGTAGAAGCATCCCAGCCAACAAAGCCAGGCCAGTGACACTGCATCTGGCTTGTACTTGTCCAGTGTCCTTCCAGGCCATCACTGAGCTTTCACAGTCTATTATTCATTAAAGGCAATGGCATCCTGTCATCACCAGAGAGTATGCATTAAGCAGCACTGGACAGGTATCTGCCTTCTTAATATCTCTAGAAATCTTTTGTTTAATTCTTAGTCAAGACCAGAAGCAGAGATCAACCAACTGAAAATCTGACAGAAAAATGTAATGTTCCATTTGTATTAGCAGTAGACTGTTCCTGTGGCATCTAGGAGTTAAGGTACAAATGAATGCACACACCAAATGACAGAGTCTGCCTCTAGGCTCTGTCCAATGCCATTGCTGACTTGTGCCTTCACCAGGGCCACTCCACAATTGTTATAGCAAGCAGATTGTGTTTTGGAGAATTTGTTATCATAGCTGTAAGGAAGAACATTAGTCATAGATACTCTTAGCCCTTAGAATGTCTCTAAATTGTAATGGCTTTTTTTGTTGTTGTTCTGAAAATGTATGTACTGTTTTTACTTTTTGTAGCTACAAGCTCCTAGCATATTCTTTTTTTTAACATATAGTAAGTATAGATTATAATGTGCTTCATTTTCCCATTTCCATATGTGTGTATGATGCATTATGACCATATTCACCTGTGCTGCCCTCTCATTCCCCTTCTGCTTCTGCTGTTTCCTTTCTTAGATCCAACTACTCCCCTATATACTTTCAGTTTTTAAAGTTTCAAAAATTTGTCTTGGGATTTTGATTGTGGCAAATCTTACACTCAGTACCATTTGCTTGTTTTAGGCCATTGGATAGCTGTTTCTCACTTAGTCCTGCACCCAGAGACCAGGCAGCTGTCAGTGGCTCTGCCTTTGGGACATTGATAAGAACACAATGAAGACCCCTTCCCTTCTGGAAGGAGGTATTTACCAAGGACAGGAAGTTTCTGGAGTCCTAAGAGGAGGGAGATAAAATCAAATAAACAAGAATAAAGTAAAACACACACTGGATGCCCATCTGTCTATAGTGGGAGATGGACCACTCTGAGTTCCCGGGTCTCCCTTTCCTGTCCTCACTTGAACTCAGGGCACTCCAACCCTCTGCATTTCCCTCATGCTTCTACCCTCCTTACCATGGTCCACAGTTCCCTCCGTGTACTCAGGCCAGGTTCCATGGAGAAGACCATTTCCTCTGTGGGAACTCATGCAGGCTGCTGAGCAGGCAGGAGGCGAGAGGACCAGACTGGAAAAGGAAGCTGTCAGAGGCATCCTGGCATCTGAAGAGGATGATGAAGGCGGGATGAAGGGGAGCCTCAGTAGTAAGCACCAGGCTCGGGCACATAGAGGGTCTTGGACCTCACTGAGAGGAGCTCCAGCTGTGTGCCTGCTCCGTGGTCCTGCATTCCCTGTAGACAAGGCCAGGCTGCCAGGACCTGTCACAGCCCTGGGCAGTTCTGAGCACCACAACACACAGAATCGCTCCCCAGGACGAGGTTGTCACTCACCTGTGGTACGTGGAAACTATTCATATTCCACAGGGGTATTACAAGGAGTAGGGACTAGAACAAGGGACAATTTGGGTAGGGGAACAAAGCAACCAGAGTTCCTAGGGTGAAAGGTGCATGGAAAGGTAAATGTGGGGTAGGAGACACTTTGGTTGGGGTGTTGGGAAGGGGCTGCGATAGGAGGGAAAGCAGTACGATGGGGAACAGAAGGGGGAGGATTGGGCTGGTGATGACGCTGAGAGGTGGACCTCTGAGCAGTCAAGTTAGGAATGGAGCCTAGAGGACAAGGACCAGAAAGACAACGAGAGGGGGGAGGAGCAGCAGGAGGAGACAGGAATATCGGAGGAAGCTTTCGAATCATCTTTCTAAAAGACACTCCGGACTTCCTACTTCAGCAGAAGTCAGTGAGCGACTGAGCTTGTGCCAGAACTCTTCAGTATTTACCTCACAATCACCACTCCCAACATTCCATGACTCAGTGCCCATTATGAGCTTGCCCCTTATCCTTTTATGCAGTGAGGAGGTCCCACTGACCAGTAGTATGGTCCCAGTAACTAAGTCTGAGTGATCATATGAAGCAGTAAGGACAAGGAATGGGACTGCCCCCTTCATCTCTGTTCTTGAACTATTGTGCAGTTTTACCTCTGAATAGGCAAAGTTTGATCAAAGAGTTAGGATAGAACCAAGAGCTGAGGTTATTCCTGAGTAGAACTGGTTGAAAGTCATTGTTCAGGTCTGTTGAAGTAGGTTTCTAGCTCATGTATATAATTGTTGAAAAGAGGTAATCAGAGAATGGATGTTATATCTAGTTGACCAACTGGAGGACACTGAAGATCAGAGAGGGTATATCGGGCAGTGGATCACAAAGCAGGTAGGACTAAAACTTGATCTGAGGAGGGGTCTGTAGGAAGAAGCAAGAAAGGGCAAGAGCTCCAGTGGACAGTGTGTCCCCTGCCTGCTTCTGCATGAGATTTTGAACATGTGCTGTTGGAAGAGAATTTTCTGTTCTGGATCTTACATTTTGGTCTTATCTCTTATTCTTTGTAAATAAAACAAACTTGGAATATTGAATTTTTTAATTTTTGTTTATTTTTATTTATTTGAAAGCGACAGACAGAGAGAGGCAGATAGATAGAGAGAGAGAGAATGGGAGTGCCAGGGCCTCCAGCCACTGCAAACAAACTCCAGATGTGTGCGCCCCCTTGTGCATCTGGCTAATGAGGGTCCTGGGGAATAGAGCCTCGAACTGGGGTCCTTAAGCTTCACAGGCAAGTGTTTAACCACTAAGCCGTCTCTCCAGCCCGGAATATTGAAATTTTTAAATGAGTATATATTAGTATACACTAATGAGTTCTGTTATTTCATTTTCATAATATAGGTAATATTCCTTGATCATATTCACCATCACTCCCATTATCCTGTTTTATCTACCTCCCCCTCCTGATGACCCTCTCCCTTTGTTCAACCAGTTTTTCAACTTCCTTGCCTTTCTGTTTCTTTTTATTATTTCTTGGGATGCAAGAGCTTAGTTTAGGTTACATGAGCAGGGGTGACGGGTTAGATACAGAAACATGAACAGCTTAGTAGAGACTACATCACTGAAAAAAATGTCTCCTTCCACCCCATCAACCTTTACAACAAAGAGCTCCTCAGGAAAGGGTGGGGCCTGTGAGGCCCTCACCCATCCATGGCAGAATGTGGGTGGATGCAGTCTTGTAAGGTTTTGTGTATGTAATACACCGCTGTGAGCTCAAAGGAGCCATAGCCATGTCCCGCATGGAAGACAGCATTCCATAGCGCTCCTCCACTTCCTGTGCTCTTACCTTGTTCCTATCCTTCTTCTCTGAGGTTTCTGGATTCTTGGAGGTGACGATACAGATGTCTCTTTTAGGGCTGTGTCCCGTCCAGCAGGACTCAGTTATTCGGGGAGCGCGAGGGGGACCAGGCCTGTGAAAAGATGGGTGAGAAAGAAGGAACGAGACAAAGCAAAGAGTTGTCAAGGTCTCTAACTTTATTTTTTACACAGTGGTCATATAGGGGAAGAAAAGGGGGGAGTAAGCTGCCTGACGTGATTTAGGGCCGGAATTGTTAGGAAACTAAGAGGAGGTGTAACTGGGTGTTTATCTAATCTTAGGGGACCTAGAGGAGATGTATCCGGGTGTTTTCCTAATCTTGCCTTAACGGCTTGACATCCTGATCATAAACTGGCCTTTTGCAAAAGATAAGATTCTGCAGACCACATTCCTAACTGCAAGCTGGATGGACCAGCTTTCTGGTGAATGAGTCAACTTAAGAACAGGCCCAGGCAAAATGGAGAGGCTTTTGCTTTATGGCTCCGGACATCTCCTCCCTTCTTTTATACAAAAGAGGGGGGAGGCCCGCTTTTCAGCGGTGGGCTTTAACCAACAAAAGGTCACAGTGTTCCTGTAATGGTCATTTTCACAAGCTACAGTTTCGGTCTCAGTCTCCAACATTTCCCCCTTTTTTGTATTATTGATTCCAATGGACCAGGATACCCTGGTGGGCTTATAACCGACTGGGGGAGCAGGGACCTGATTCCTCCTGTGGGCCTTGAACTACCCACAATTTGGGCCCTTGGTACCTTTTGGGGAGGGGAAGGCAGGGCCGACATTGTGATGACATGTACTATGGTACCAACCTCCTTGCAAATCAGGTGTTACTCTCAGGGAATCCAGAAATGGTCAGATTGGGGACCTTCCCTTGCGGTGCTTTGCCTCACACCCATGTCGGTGCCCATACTGTACTCACTGAGGTGAGTCAGTATGCATAGGTCTGGCGCCTAAGCAGCTCCTTTGTAGGAGGGAATCATATGTGTGAGTTTAAGGAGTAAAGGAAGGAAAGGACCCATGAACCAGATAACTGAGCAAGGAGAATGCCTAAAACACCCAAAGATTTGAGAACACTGTTTTGTTTTATCGTTTGAGCAATTTGCCAAACCAGGAGGAATGATGCTCTGTGGCCAGGACTGAGAAATCTAATTTAGGAGCGCCCTGAGGGGCACCTAGGGGACGTTCACAAGAGTCTTCTTCGTGAAGTTCCAAGCGATGGTAGTGGACGGAGACAGGATTCTTGGCAAGGGCGGAATCCACCTGTGACTTGACAAAGCGAGTTAGTTTTTGAAAAGCCCAGGGGCCAAAGGAAATGAGTAGAATAAGTCCGATGAGGGGCCCTAATAAACTGGGGAGTAGGGTAGATAGCCACGGGGAGGCGGAAAACCAATTTTTATACCAGGATTCTTGTTGTTCTCTTTCCCTTTTGCATTTTTCTAAGCTGTCTCTAACTCTTTTTAGGCTGTCTTCCACTAATCCTGTTTTATCTGAATAAAAGCAACATTCTTCTTTGAGGGCGGCACATAGACCTCCCTGTTGCAAAAAGAGGAGGTCTAACCCTCGCCTATTTTGTAAGACCACTTCCGAAAGAGAAGAAACCGAGTCTTTAAGGTTTTGAAGGCCTGACTGTAATTCCTGAAGGTCTTTATCAATTGCAGCACTAAGTTGGGCATATTGTTGGTTAGATGTAACTAGGGAAGTGATACCTGTTCCTGCTCTGGCGGCACCTAACCCAAGGACGACCGCCAGTGTTATAGCTGAAATAGGTTCTCTTTTGATTCTAGAGGGAGGAGCGGTATCTCTGTCCCAAAATCTTAAAAAATCATCAGTTTGATGGATGGTCAAATGAGGAAGGAGGGAGACCTCGACACAGTAATCCTTGTTGTTAAGGAAGGTTCAAGTGGTTATGAAAGTAGTTAATCCTGAGGAACAGGCAAGGTAAGTATTTTGGGGTGTAGAAACATATAAGAAGGAATAATTGACCGCGATAGTCTGATTGCAGACTCCTTCTAAAGCCCGCGGAGGTAACATATTAGGTCCAAGAAGGCATACACCTAGGCCCGATATTTTGCTAAGAGTTAGGCCTTGTCTCTCCGGGGAACTCCATCGCAATGTGAGGGAATCATTGGTAAAAATTAAGTTTTCAAAATTGGCAACACCCTCATAAAAGGGCGGGGTAGAGGAGTAACAAATCCAGCAGTCCTCTAAGGGGGTGTAATTGGCTGCGTGGAGGGCTAACACAGAAGCATTGATTAATGATAGAACAAGATCAGCAGTGGAAGGAGGGCCAACAGGAAGAGTTGGCCAGAAGAGGGAGTTAGGAGCTGGGTTAGTAACTGGCCTTTTGGAGGGAGTTGGTTTTTTGGGTACCCGAGCACGGCCAGGAAGGAGTTCAGGGTTGGGACCAATAGCAGCATTGGGTTGTTGATTTGGTATGGACCGGAGGAGTTTTATTTTAAAAGTCATCCCCTTATCCCAAGATGAGATATACAAGCGAATGCCCCATTCGAATCCGCGACCTTCCCAATTTTGGGTTTTGCCTGCATCTGTGAAAGAGATAAGTATGGGATTGCACCAGTCATGACATTGCGGGTTAAAGGGTATGGGTCCCGAATTTAGTTGATGCGTGGGAGGGTTTTTCCTTTTTACTGTAATAAAGTCCCAAGAAGAGGAAGGGGCCCAATAGGTATCCCCAGTGGTTTCACATCCCCAAGAGGCACAAAAATAATCTGAGGCAAAACCACATTTGTTATTAAGGGAACGGTCCCTATGGGCCCCCGGGCAAACATACACCGGAGCCATAGTTAAGAAGGTTCGAGCCATAGCATTGTAGCATCCGGGGACCATGCTGTATCTAAGTTGAGTGGGTCCTAAAGGTTTGGGTTGAGGCATATAATGCTCAGGTGTTCCCCAAAGATCATGGGCCCCCAGAGCCATTTGGCAGAGATCTGCTTCCAAAGTGGGCCAAGGTATGTCTTCAGAGATAGTAGAAAGGGAGGTTACGACATCCCCAGCCTGATTGATAACAATCCAGGTGAAATTAAAAACCTGATATCGGATCGCAGTAATCGGTACTGGCAGGCACAGGAGCATCCAAGGAAGGAACATGGTTGTCTTGTTTTCTCCTGAAATCAAGCAGAGTTAGGAAGTCTTCGCAGGGGAATCCCTGGGTGGGTTATATAACTTAACTAAACGTTCTGGCAGCCATCGAGCATTATTGGCTTGAGTGTCATAGATGCAAGCATGTCCTTTCCCCCAGATAAGGACAGGGTCAGGGCCCTGCCATTTGTTTGTTAAGGGATCTTTCCAGAGAGCACGAGCATAGTCATGAGATAGGGAAGGATGCCACAATCGATCCGCGGCTGATTTGCCATTGGCATCATAAGTGAGAAAATTTAAAACAAAGAGTGAATGGTGTAATAGATTTTTTTGGTTGCCTGTGAGGGGATACAGAACACCTCCTCCAAGTTGTAATTTAGAAATCATAGTCTTGAGGGTTTGGTGTGCTCTTTCAACAATACCCTGCCCCTGGGGGTTGTAAGGTATCCCAGTAATATGTTTTATATTCATATGTGAGCAAAACTGTTTAAATCCTATGCTGGTATAACCAGGGCCATTATCTGTCTTAATGATCTTAGGATGGGGCATAGCGACTAAACAAGCGAGCACGTGGTTAATGACGTGTTTAGTGGCTTCTCCTGTTTGGAGAGTGGCATATATAAAACCACTGAAAGTATCTATGGAGACATGTATATATTTTAATTTTCCAAAGGAAGGCAAATGAGTGACATCCATTTGCCACACCTCACCAGGGAGCAGTCCCCTTGGGTTAACTCCTAGGTGTGGTTCAGGCAAGTAAGAGAGACAGCCCTTGCAGCTACGGACTATTTCCCTAGCTTGTTCCCGGGTAATGGAAAATCGGAGGCGTAAGGTTTGTGAGTTAAGATGATGTAGGGCGTGAGCTTGCCTGGCCATAGTTAAGGCATCTGTCTGGGAACAGAAGTTAGCCTGAAGAACAGCAGTGGTTTGGGTGGCTTGATCTACAGCCTCATTACCTCGTGTCAATGGTCCGGGTAGTCCGGAATGTGCACGAATGTGACCAATAAAAAAAGGGTGATTGCGTTGAAGAATCAAACTTTGAAGGGTAGTGAATAAGGGGGCTGCATTAGTAGTAGGACGGATGTAGGGAGCAGTCTCCAGACAGGGAACAGAGAGCAATATAGGAACTGTCTGTATAGAGATTAAAGGCTTGACATGAAAGCACTTGAAAAACCCTAATAATGGCTGCTAGTTCAACGAGCTGAGCAGAAGAAAAGGAGGTATGAAATCGGGAGAGTTGATGGTCTATAGAATAAGCGGCTATACCTGAGGAAGAGCCATCAGTAAAGACCAATGTTGCCCCTGCTATGGGGCTCATCTTTGTTCTTTTAGGGAATATGATTGGTGTTTTATAAAGAAATTGTATTAAGTGATCAGAAGGGTAATGATTATCAATGTTTCCCCGAAAGGACACACAACTAACAGCCCAATCATCATCATTCTGAGCAAGCCATTGTAATTGGGGGGGGAGTATATGGGAGGATTAAGGTATCTGGGTCCTTACCAAAAATTTTTAAATATTGTTCCCTGCCAATTCTAATTAGGTGAGAAATTAAGGATGGGTAGGTGGGCAAAACTTTTGGGGGAGATGCAGGCAAATGGGCCCAGTATAAGGGCTTGTCTTGCCAAAAAAGTCCTGTAGGAGAAAAGGGTGTAGGGAAAATGATATAGTATAGAGGCTTACTGGGAGAAAAATAGGTAATATGTTGTTGTTGGGTAGCCTTCTCTACCAGGGCCAGGGCTGAAGCACCCTTGGGGGTAAGAGTACGTGGAGATAGGGGGTCAGAATCCCCTTTTAAAATGTCAAAGAGGGGTTTAAGTTCTCCAGTGGTGAGTTTTAGATAAGGACGTAGCCAATTGATGTCTCCTAGTAACTTCTGAAAATCATTAAGTGTAGAGAGAGAATCTCTTCTTATCTGTAATTTTTGGGATATTATATGGTTAGGGAATAACTCAAAGCCCAAAAAGAGATGAGGGGGCTGTATTTGAACTTTTTCAGGAGATATTTGTAGGCCCTGGTGTTGAAGGGCCACTATTAATTGTTGAGCAATTGAATGAAGGTTAGATTCACTGGGTCCTGCCAAAAGAATATCATCCATATAATGAATGATATACAAGTCAGGATGGTGGACCCTGAACGGATCTACAGCCTGGGCAACATATTTTTGGCACAAGGTAGGGCTATTTGTCATCCCTTGGGGTAGGACCCTCCATTGGAAGCGGGGCGAGGGGCCAACAAAATTGGTAATGGGCAGACTGAAGGCAAAGCGTTTGCAATCATCAGGATGAAGAGGGATAGTAAAAAAGCAATCCTTAAGATCGATAACAATTTTTGAAAAATGACGGGGGATGGCAATAGGAGAGAGCAGTCCAGGTTGCAAAGCCCCGATAGGGACCATGGTCTTATTTATGGCCCGGAGATCTTGTAGTAATCTCCATTTCCCCGATTTTTTCTGGATGACGAATATTGGAGTATTCCAAGGGGAAACTGAAGGTTCAATGTGTCCTGCAGCTAATTGTTCCTGCACCAACTGAATGGCTGCAGACAACTTATGGGAAGGGAGAGGCCATTGATCGATCCAGACAGGGTCATCATTTTTCCAGGTGATCTTGTCTGCCTGAAGTGCAGGAGGAGCAATGGCCTCTAGGAAAAACTTTGTGGCTCTGACAGATACCCAAGGCCGGAACGATCCGTTTTTGGTTGAACCTGAATAGGAGTGGGTATGCCTTGGTTTTGTTTACCTAGTCCCCGACCTGGTAGAAATCCCTGTGAGAGCATCTGTTGGGTAACTGTTTTATTGGGACTACACATAATAATTTTCATTTGAGAGAGAATGTCTCTTCCCCAAAGGTTGACAGGGAGATGGGGGACTACAAAAGGTTGAACAGTTCCTACATTCCCCTCTGCATCCTCCCAGTGTAGGATCCTTGAACTTTGTAGGGGGTGTCTGGATTGGCCTATCCCTTGTAAATGAGTGATAGAAGCTTGGGTAGGCCATGTTGAGGGCCAAGAATTAAGCGACAGGACTGTGGCATCTGCTCCTGTATCAAGGATGCCCTCAAACCATTTGCCCTCTAACTTAAGTTTTAATGTAGGGCATTCCTGGGATAACATTTGTATCCAATATATGTCAGAGGACCCAGGGCTGGAGGCACCACGATCTCTATGAGAGATGGTCAGCGCCTGAGTGTCAAGGGGGAGTGGGAGTGCCTGAGCAAGTCTTTGACCTGGAGTAAGGGAAATAGGTCCCAAGGAGGAGCTGACTAGAATTTTAATTTCTCCCAAATAGTCATTATCCACTAAGGAAGGGTGTACAATCAGACCCTTGAGGGTGGAAGAGGCGCGACCTATGATCAAATAACAAGTATTAGCAGGGGGTGGACCAAAGGTACCCGTGGGCAAAACTTGAATTCCATCCTCAGGTTTTAGTATTGAGTGGGTGGTGGTACACAGGTCCAATCCTGCACTACCGCAGGTTGCTCGGTAGAGGCAGGGGGAAGTATGAGGGGGAATCTATGCAGCTAGGTTGGGCCCCGATGCTGGTTGGAATTGGATGGGTTGTGGGGCCCGGGGCTGGCCCCTCCATCCGTTTCCCTGCAGTGGGGGCAGAGGGTTGCCTGAGGCATCAGTCCTAGATCTACATTGATTAGCCCAATGTTTGCCCCGCTTGCATCTAGGGCAAACAGTAGTCGGGACGGGGGGCCTATTTGTAGGACCTGATAGCTTTTGTTCAAGAGGATTCTGGCCCTGATTTGCGGAAGTCTGAGGGCACTGTTTAGCAAAATGTCCTAGTTGATTACATTTAAAACAGGTCTTTTGTCCACTCATGGAATGCATGACAGTACCTATGGCCATAGTGACCCCTTGGGTGATGCCTTAGGAGAGTTTATGAGCAAAAGGATCTGCATCATTGCATAGTCTGATCATATCATCAAGGGTGCTGTTTTTAAGTTTTCCTCTAAGGATGGAGCGACAGGTTGCGTTAGCATTTTCATAGGCCAGCTGTTTTTAAAAGTGGCTGTTACTTTCTTCCACCCCAAGAACTCTTTCAGCTGTTTCTAGAAGGCGTCCCACAAATTCATTATAAGGTTCCTGAGAGCCTTGAATTATTTTAGTTAGGGGTGTGGTTATTGACCCTTTAGAGGGAACTGCACGCCAGGCACCCATGGCAGCCTCAGCCGTTTGTGATAAAATTCCTGTAGGGAGTTGGACCTGTTGCCACTCTGAGAGATATCTGCCTTGGCCAGAGAGCTTATCAAGGTTCCAACTCGCGGTGGGTGTTTTTCTCTGATTTTGAGGGGCCAGGGCTTGACATCGATCTAGGAATTCTGCCCTCCAAGCCAAATATTGTCCACGTGAGAGGACCACCTGGGTTATGCGGTACCACTCTGAGGGGGTAAGATGACCTCCTCCTGAGAGGGCCTCTAGCATAGAGAGGGTGAAAGGGGCAGAAGGACCATAGTCGCGGACTGCCTTATTGAGTTCTTTAAGAGATCTAAATTTAAGTTTTTTAAATCTTGTTGTATCGGGGTTTTCAATGTCAGCCTCATTTAAATATCTGTCTAAATTTTCTTCATCTTCAGTATTATTTTCTATCTCAGAGTACTAGGACCATTGATAACAATCCATGGACAGACATCAGAAATGAACATGAAAAATTGTGACAGTTCCTTTTTTGATACTCTAATTCCTCTTTCCCTGAGAGAGGCTTTAATATCCTTAATAAAGAGTGCCTCTTTGGAAATAGATTGACCCATCTTTGATGGGATGGAGGAGGTTACTCACCAGGGAGCCGTCACTTCATGAGCGGTGAGGACGTTCCCAAATCGAAGCCGCGATCAGCGATGATGTCCCGGGATGCTGAAATGTGTTTTCCGTCCGGCGAATGGTCCGTACCTCGAGCCCCACACGTTGGGCGCCACTTGTCCCGTCCAGCAGGACTCAGTTATTCGGGGAGCGCGAGGGGGACCAGGCCTGTGAAAAGATGGGTGAGAAAGAAGGAACGAGACAAAGCAAAGAGTTGTCAAGGTCTCTAACTTTATTTTTTACACAGTGGTTATATAGGGGAAGAAAAGGGGGGAGTAAGCTGCCTGACGTGATTTAGGGCCGGAATTGTTAGGAAACTAAGAGGAGGTGTAACTGGGTGTTTATCTAATCTTAGGGGACCTAGAGGAGATGTATCCGGGTGTTTTCCTAATCTTGCCTTAACGGCTTGACATCCTGATCATAAACTGGCCTTTTGCAAAAGATAAGATTCTGCAGACCACATTCCTAACTGCAAGCTGGATGGACCAGCTTTCTGGTGAATGAGTCAACTTAAGAACAGGCCCAGGCAAAATGGAGAGGCTTTATGGCTTTGCTTTATGGCTCCCGACAGGGCTGTGCACTCAACAGTCTTTAAGGGACATGAATCTCTGCAGTGAACGCTGTCCAGTGTAAGAAGAAGTTTCTCTGAGCAAAGCTGAGAGCAATAGTGAACTATTTAGAAGGCAGTTTGACAGGTTTAACATGTCCACTTAGCAAAATGGCAGTAGTAGCTTCCCCATTATGGCCTATGGCCTCCACATGCACAGTCTCTTGACCAGGTTACAGCACCAGATATGAATTCCCTTCTGTGGAGTAGGCCTCACATCCAATCAGAAAGTAGTTGGTTATCTGCAGTATTGTCTATCTCTTAACTGCAATTAGAAACATAGGGGTAAACTGGGTGTGGTGGTGCACACCTTGAATCTCAGCACTTGGGAGGTGGAGGTAGGAGGATAGCTGTGATTTCAAGGCCAGCATGGTTCTACATAGTGAGTTCTAGGTCAGCCTGTGCTAGAATGAAAAACTATCTCAAAAATAAAAAACAAAAACAACAACAAACGAAACGTAAGGACTAGCTGATAGGATTACTACCCCATCCTGAGGTCCTTGTAAGCACACGTGTGCTGTTTCATACCCTGTGATGCTTATCTCCGTGTAGATAATCAAGGGAGCTCCTAAACTCTGTTTTTGCATCATGCACAACCCTCTTTACCTACCATTCTTTATTTTTGCTTAATATTTTAATATGAAAAATGTATTTCAAAATCTAACGATTTTCAAGCAGAATACTTGGTCTGTAGTGAATTATGTGATGATGTTAAGGCTTCAAAATATCTTTAGCAAATGATGGGGAGATGTAAAATTTTGTGGTTTGCTTCATGGATTTTAGTTGTGAAATTTCTTTTTTCAGAACTTTTTTCTTGCTGCTTTTTTTAGTGGAATCAGCAAATGGATTATTTGCTAATCTGCCCCATCACCACAAAACGGGTTTCTTCTTACAGAGTTAATGAGACCCTCCCACCCCCCCCAACCCCCCACTCCCCATCCCCCACCCCTACCTTCTTGGCTAGGAACAGGCAAGAGCTCCTCAGTCTTGTTCTGCATTTGTAATTACCATGTAAGGAAAGGGCCAGAACAAAAACCACCTGAGAAAACCAGGGACCTAAAAGACTCTGCTCCTACACTGCTCTCCTATCTTAAGTGACTCTTCACCCAGGTGGGGAGGGGCCTGATCATCAAGAGAACTTTCTGAGTCTTGAGTCTGGTTCAAGGACTAGGGCAAAAAATAGAGCTAGAACATGGTTAGAACCACCAGAATGTATGTCTCTGCTTCCTTTTCTCCCCTGCTACAATCCCAGCATTCCCTGTTCCGGTCTCCATATTGCAGGAATCCCTGAGGCAGAATGGAGAAGCATCACACATACTCATCACAGAGACCTCTCTGCAAGCACAAGTGTTGCACAGAATAAGATCACCTACAGCTGTGTTAAGGCTGCTTGACAAGAGGTCCTAGTTCATCCCTTCAAGTGTCATATGAATAACTAGATGAGGGTGGGTGCATGGAGATCACTTAAGACAAAATTCATTACCTCCCCAATCATGGAAAATTTTTCAATGAGAAATGCAACTTACATCAAATCTATAGCCTGAGGGCAGGAGAGTTGGCTTAGAAGTTAAGGTGCTTGCTTGCAAAGCCTGACTCATAGTCCATTCTTGAGAACCCACATAAGCCAGGTGTTCATGGTGGCACATACATTTGGAGTTCATTTGAAGTGACTAGAGGCACTGGAACACACATTCTCTCTGTCCAATCAACATATAGAAAAATAAAATATAAAAATAATCTCTAGGCTGAGCATGAACAGGTTGAGAGTAGAACAGGAGAAGGTGGCTGGGCAGGAGTTCTCAGTAGGCACCCCTCAGATTCACGTCAACTATTTCCCTGGAAAGAACTTTCATGGAAGATGGAGAAGAAATGGTTGGGAACTCTTTCTGAGTCATATTATGATGGTGAAAATGGAAGGGCTATACCTCCATTTCCTGTCTGCTTATGACACTGACATGAACTAAGATTCAGTTTTCTCATCTGTAAGATAAGAACAGAATAAGGATTCATAAAATAGCTCCTACTGCAAAAGCAAAGAACAAACAAAAAGTCATTTTCTTCATTAAGAATATAATTTTTAGCATGCTCTAGCACAGACAGTGTTTTTAATGTTAACTGAATAAAGTTAGGTTAAATGTATGAGAAATTGAAATGTAATAAATTAAGCATATTCTTTACACAACAAAAGTCCTTTTCTTAACCTGGACCCCTAACTACACATATATTCCTATAGAATTTCCCCAGCTGTCTTCTTAAGTTCTGTGCCTTTTACAGCATTTAAACTGTGTCTTAGAAAAAGATGATGGTGAAACAAGAAAAAGAAATGGAAAGAGGAAGACAGGAAAGGGAGAGAGAGAGGGGGAAAGGGTCTTCAAATATGCATCATTAGGGATGTGCTATTATCAGATTCTTAAAGATGAGGTAATGTCAGTGGGGATGGATGTGTCCAGTGTTACTGAGGGGATAGGTGAAGCCAAAACCCAGGTATACAGGATGCCAAGGTCTTTGTTCTCCCATCCAGTAGGGCTCCAGCCTCAAGGATATAGATGACTTCAAAAAATGCCTCCCGTGGGCTGGAGGAATGTCTTAGCAGTTAAGGCATTTGCCTACAAAGCCAAAGGACCCAGGTTCAATTCCCCAGGACCCACATTAGCCAGATGCACAAGGGGGCACATGCATCTGGAGTTCATTTACAGTGGCTGGAGGCCCTGGCGCACTCATTCTCTCACTTTCTCCTTCCCTTTTTCTCTCTCAAATAAATAAATAAAACATTTTATAAAATGCCTCCTGGTGCTGGAGAGATGGCTTAGTAGTTAAGGCTTTTGTCTGGAAAACCAAAAATCTAAGATCAATTCCCCTGGACCCACTTAAGCTAGATACACAAGGTGGCAATTGTGTCTATAGTTTGTTTGCAGCAGCTGGAGGTCATGGCTCATCCATTCTCTCTTTCTCTATGTGCCCCCCTCTTCTTAAACAATTAAAAAAGAAATAAAAATGTTTGCCATCCTGAATGAGAACTGCACATATAATGGCTGTCTGTGTGTCAGACTTGTGCAGGGACCAACTCTTTGCCTCCAAACACTGTGGCCAGAAAGTGGAGAAAGCCTCAAACTCTTATACTGCTTCCTGCTGGAGGGGGGGAAGCAACAGATCTCTTGGTGTGTCCCATGCAGTCCTGTGGAAGTTGAATTTCAGGGCCTTATATGCAGTGGCCATGAAGAATTCACTGGCTGGCTGTGAAGTGAAGGTGTGTATTCTGTCGTGGAGGAATTCAGTGAGACATCTGAGTATGCAAGGACCAAAAGAGAGGGCGAGCATTATCATAATCAGGGAAATAAAGCACATTTCAGAGACAGGATAGGTTTAACTTGAAGGGAGTAGAGCTGTGATATTTCTTAACTTATAGCAGTAAATATCTTAATTGGTCACAGAGAGATGTCAGGTCACATGTAGAGAAATAACATTATTGGCCATTAAAGAGGCCAATACAGCCCAAGATATTATTGGCACTAGATTGGTAACATTTCCTTCTCCATAATCATTGTAGTCCATCATTGAAGTCTTGGTCTTACAGGTGTGGCTTTTTGGCAGTTTTAGCTTTTACTTTTCTATTTGCCAACCTTCATTATTCAGTCTGTGTCCATATTAGGCTATTATCCCACCTCGATCTTATGAACAGGCAAGGAGGCAGCCCTTCAGGAGAGTGATAATTATCAGAGCCATTAAGAAAGAAACACCTAGATCATGTCACATCTATTAGCCATTATGATCCAGTTATCATCCATGTATCAGTTTCCTTGAATGTGACATGACATTTTCAGGTGACATGAACATTATATTTAAGGTTGAAAAATAATAATAATATAGGTGATAAGTAAGAAATCATAAAGTTCTCTTGCAAGCTCTTCACTAAGGTCTTCTTTTCCTCTATATTTTTTGTAGGGAGACGTGTGCTGTACAAAGCTGTTCTCAGATACTGAACAATGGTATCAAATAGCCAAGATGAATACAAAGGGACTCAAGAACTTTCATTCTAAGGAATTTGGGGTACAAACATACAGGTAATTCAGAGGTACACTTCTGATTTGGAACAAATCCAAGACTAAAGAAATGATCACCTTGGGTAAATGTTAGAATAGATAAAACTGAGTCCCATTTGTGGGGTGTGTGTGTGTGTGTGGTGTGTGTGTGTATGTGTGTGTGTTTAGTATTTTCACTATCACCTTCAGCTATAAACAATTCTGAAAGCTTGAACAAAAGTTTTTCATCCTTCCCAGGATCCAGATCAACCTTAGTTACTAATTTATCTTCTGAAATCTCCTATGTTAGCTTCTCAACATCCTCCACAGAGAGTGGGATCTTTCCTGTGGAGGCAAAGATGATTCAGTGAGATTTTCTGGTCATTTGGGATAGGAAGAGTCAGACACTTGTGTAGGTGAGGGCTCTGCAGAAAGGTAGAAAAGCCCAAGCCTGTCTCTAGGTGCTCCTCTCTCAGGTGTGCTGTCCTCAGCGATGAGGGACATCACAGCCACCACTGCTGTTGTTGTCTGAGCTCTCCCGGAGGGCCTGGAACTGAGTCGTCACAGACGCAATATTAACACGTGTGTGTGGCATGAATATTGTTAGCTGAAAATAGTTTACCAAAATTAAATCCATTTTGTGCTAGAAACTCTCTCTATATATACCATATGAATTATAAGTGTCTTTTATATATACCCATGCTACTATAACAATGATGAAACTGTGAAAATAAATTATTTTTTCTGCTGAGAAGAGAATATACAGCTCTCACATATTTCTAGCTTCCATAAAAAGTGTAGTTTGGGGGGATGAGGAAATGGCTCACTGAATAAAGTGCTAGCTGCCCAAGCCTCAGTACCAGAGTTCAGTCATTCCTGAACCCATGTAAGAGCCTGGAAGCCAGGTTCCATCATGTATGTCTGTAATCTCAACACACTGACAGCAATATGGGAGGTGGAGGCAGGAGAATTTCCACAAAGCTTGTAGTAAATACAGCGAAGAACAATATCACAATGAGATCAGCATAGCAGAGTGAGATCCAGAGACAGACCCCTTGCCTCCAACAAGGTGCAAAGGTGAGGACAGACCCCAAAAAGTTGTCTTCTTTTCATCATTTTATTTTTATTTATTTATTTCAGAGAGAAAGAGGCAGAGAGGGAGAGAAAGGAAGAATGAGAATGGGTGTGCCAGGGCCTCTAGCCACTGCAAACAAACTACAGATGAGTGTGCTACCTTGTGCATCTGGCTTAAATGGGTCCTGGGGAATCAAACCTGGGTCCTTAGGCTTCGCTCAGGGAAGCACCTTGACTGCTAAGCCATCTCTCCAGCCCAAAAGTTGTCTTCTTAACTTTGTATGCATGTCCTTGCATGCAAGGGCCTGCTATCCCTCCCAACACACACTTTTTAAAATAAATTTTATTTTTATTTTGTAAAAGTTTAAATTCTAGGAAGCTAGACAGATGGCTTAGTGGCTAAGGCACTTGCCTGTGAAACATAAAGACCCAGATTCAATTCCCCAGTACTCATGTAAGCCATATGCATAAGGTGGCACATGTGTCTAGAGTATGTTTGCAGTGGCCAGAGACCCTGGCATACCTATTCTCTCTCTCTCTCTTTCTCTCTCTCTCTCTCTAATAAGTAAAATTAAATATTTTTTTTAAATGTTTAAACTCTAGATCTCCTCACCCCATGCACCCCCACTTCCCTTTCCCAGAGGGCCCTCCTTTGTGGGGCTGTTGGTATTCACTGTGGGGTCATGAAGGCCTCCTTCTATGTGGGGTACTGTGTCTCAGGATGTTCCTACCTTCTGTATAGCTCTGACATGAACAGCAATGGAAGAAAGATAATTTGGAGCTGGGCGTGGTGGCGCACGCCTTTAATCCCAGCACTCAGGAGGCAGAGGTAGGAGGATTGCTGTGAGTTCGAGGCCACCCTGAGACTCCATAGTGAATTCCAGGTCAGCCTGGGCTAGAGTGAGACCCTACCTCGAAAAACCAAAAAAAAAGATATTTTGGTTCATGCATTCAGATGTCTCCACCATATCCCGCTCACTGCCTGCAGGTCTCCTTGGAAGACATTCCAGGTTCCTCATACGTTTGACTTCCCCTTCCTGTCTTCACACATGGTCCTCTCTAGGGATGCCTGCAGGGGTTCTGACCTTGCCACACACTGACCCTCTAATGCTTGTGTTGTTTCTGTCTGCAAACCTACTATTGTGTGGATGACACTAAGGTCAGGCAGTAGGCAGACCACTTTCCCCATGTGTGCAGCTCCGTTGAGTTGAGCATGGACAACTGGACTCAGAGGAACACTTGCATAGATGATCCTGTGAAAACCAAGTGTTCAAAAAGTGTCCTCTTCTCAATTCTCTTCAATGAATTTGTTCTTTCCTCTTGTTCTTATACTAATTACTTGTTTTAT
Source organism: Dipus sagitta (assembly GCA_036346955.1). NCBI lineage: Eukaryota > Metazoa > Chordata > Mammalia > Rodentia > Dipodidae > Dipus > Dipus sagitta. Next base: position 98,350,189 of record CM070773.1, read on the forward strand.
TTTTTATTAATTTTTTTAATTTTTAGTTATTTATTTGAGTGAGTGAGAGAGAGAGAGGCAGAGAGAAGGAGAGAGAGAATGGGCATGCCAGGACTTCCAGCCACACTGCAGAGGAACTTCAGATGCATGCGCCCCCTTATGCATCTGGCTTATGTGGGTCCTGGGGAATTGAACCAGGATCCTTTGGCTTTGCAGGCAAATGCCTTAACCACTTAGCCATCTCTCCAGCCCTACTGGTTTTATTTTTAAACTATAGTGTGTGTGTGTGTGTGTGTGTGTGTGTGTGTGTGTGTGTGTGTGTTTTCCAGGGCCTCTTGTTGCTGCAAATGAATACCAGAGGCTTGAGCCACTTTTTGCTTCAGGCTTACATGGATGATTTGGGAATTAACTTTGAGCCTGTAGGCTTTGCATGCCAGCACCTTTAACCACTAAGCAATATTCCCAGTTCCTTAACTTTAATGATGCTAACATATTCAGAAAACATGCCTCCTTTAGCCCAAAGTTTAGGTGGGATTTTCTTACCACACTACAAGTTTTCAAGTCTTTCTGCTTACCTTTTTCTCCCAATTCTCACTGTAAGCCTTCCAAAAAGGGTAATGATGCTACAGACTGACTGCTTGTCTGCCTTAAAATTTTCCTCTGGCCTGGGGAGATGGCTCAGCAGGTAAGTTCTGCAGGTGTGAGGGTGTGGCAGGGCCTGATTCATTTTGAGTTGAATTCCTCCCCACCCATGCAAAGACCTGGATGTGGCCATGCATGCCTGTAACTCTAGTCCTGTGGGGAGTAGAGACCAGAGAATCACTGGGGCTGGATAGTTAACCAGTCTGACTGATGAATAGCAGCTCTAAGTTCAGTGAGAAGATTGCGTCTCAAGGAAACACGCTAATGAGTATATGGGAGGACACCTGACATTCTCCTCTGACCTCCACATGCAGTATATGGCATTCACACATCTGCACACACATGGGTATATATATACCACATTACACACACCACACCACACACACACACACGTGGTTATACTATACACCACACTATACATATTACTCTCTCTCTCTCTCTCTCTCTCTCTCTCTCTCACACACACACACACACACACACATATACACACACACATACTTTCCTCCACCAGATTATATACCAGCTTCATGCAAAGCCTTAGGAAATGCACATTATGTAGACAAGTTCACTGTCAGAATGTAACATTTATGTCCTCCAGTCCAGTATCAGTAGAGTCCTTCCCATCTGGAGTCTCATGACCCTGGCCATCGCAGACCACATTCTGGCTGGCATCCTGGTCTTCTCAGCTCCCGCCAGGCCAGCCCTCCCTTTTGGATCACAGTGTTGTGCTGCTTCTTGAGCCACATTTCCAAGCCCTTCCAAATTTCACTCCTGAACCAGTGTCACAGGCATGTATACTGCATGTCAAGTTTAGTCACAGCAACAAACCTATTTCATTGCTGTGACCACATATCTGAGAGAACAACTGAAAAGAGGAAAACCTCATTTTGTATCCTGGTTTACAAGGTTCAGCCCGTGGTGGCTTGGCTCCATGAGCTTGGACGTGGAATCATGGTGGTGGAAACACGAAATCCCTGCAGGGGATTCTTCATTTCACAGCTAACAGGAAGCAGAGAGACAAGACTAGAATCAGGCATAATCCTCAAAGGCATGACCCTGTGACCTATTTCCTCCATCTAGGCCCCACTTTCTCAGTTTCTGTAACCTCCTACAATAGTCTGCCAGCTGAGGACCAAGCATTCAGCACATAAATCTATGGGAACGTTTCATTTTCAAGCTATAATAGCTACCATATAACAACCAAGGGATCACTTCAAGAGGATATCATGAGTGCAAAGTGAAATGCACCTAATTTTATAAAACCATTAGAGCGAAAAATAACAATAGGGTGTAATGCAACCATAGTGGGGAATTTCAGTGCCCTCTTCACCAATGTAGAGCTCATCAGAACAAACACATCAACGAAGAGACATCAGAATTAACCCACACTGTAGATCAAGTGGACTTAACAAGGCATTTACAAACATTCCACCCAGCTGCTGCAGACACGTTTGCCTTTCATCACCACTGAGCTTTCTCTAGAACAGACCAACAACGCGGAAAAGTCAATACTGTCCTGTGTCCCTTCTGATCACAAGGGAATGACATTATAAGTCAACAGTTGAAAGAGAAACTCTAAGAATTATATAAATCCACAGAGACTGAACAACATTCTTTTGAATAAACTGTGAACACTGTGGCAGTCAAAAGCGAAACCTTAGTGTGACGTGGTGGCGCACACCTTTAATCCCAGCCCTTGGGAGGCAGAGGTAGGAGGATCACTGTGATTTCAAGGCCAGCATGGTTCTACATAGTGAGTTCCAGGTCAGCTTGGGCTAGAGTGAGACATTACCTCAAAAAAACAAAAACAAAAAAGAAACCTTGAAATTTCTTGGAATAAATGAAAATGGAGTGAGCCTACTGAAACTTTTGTGAAAGAGCAAAGGAATACTAAGAGGAAAGTTTCTTCTCCTTTCTTTTCTTTTCTCTTCTCATGCTTGTGTGTGTAGAGTATGTATATGGTTTGGGGTGTAGTGCATGCATGTGTATGTGCATCTGCACACATTCCATGTGCATGTGTCAGAAGTTAGAGGAGAACTTATAATTCTCATATTTCTTCTTGAAACAGGGTCTGTTCTTCAATCTGTATCTGTTGTCTGTCATTGAGTCCCAGCTAATCTCTGGTCTCCAACCCTGCACACACACATACATACACACACACAGAGAGAAAGAGCCCAAGTGAGGTTCTTTGTACATGAATTATGCAGGATCCAATTCCAGTAGTGTTCAGCCCAAGAGAGCCTCATGCTTAAACACTAATCCCTCTTTCACCACTGAGCCCAAGAGGAGAGTATAGGGATGATTGTCTACATCAAATCAGTGGATTTCAAATAAATAACCTAATTATACATCTGAGGGACTTACAAAAGCAAAAACAAACTAAACATAAATTAGTATATAAATAAAGGCAGGTCCTAAACCCCCTCATCTGCAGTAGGTTACATCAGTAACAGGAGAGGTGGGAAACATCAATCACATGGAAGGCTCAGGAACCTGACTCCTGGCCTTTGTTCACACTGAGAGATCAGGATCCTGACTCCTGGGCTCTGTTAACATTGAGAGATCAGGATCCTGACTCCTGGGCTTTGTTCACACTGAGAGATCAGGATCCTGACTCCTGGGCTCTGTTCACATTGAGAGAATAGGATGCCTGACTCTTGGACTTGTTTGCATTAAGAGATCAGGATGCTTAATTCCTGGACTTTGTTCACATTGAGAGATCAGGATGCCTGACTCCTGGGCTTGTTTGCATTGAGAGATCAGGATGCTTGATTCCTGGACTTTGTTCACATTGAACAATCAGGATCCTTGGCTCCTGAGTTTTTTTTCACATTGAGATATTGGGAAACTTGGCTCTTGGGCCTTATTCCACTTACATTACTCTCTGAACTAAAGGAGCTCCCTTTCCTTCCTGAAGTTCTAGTCCCCTTCCAAGCTCAGGTTTCCTTTGGCATACATATGTCCCTTCTCTGCATCATGATTGCACCTCTGCAGATCCTCCCCCTGAGTAATGGTATCCTTCAGGAGTGGAAGGCTCCTGAGGTGCTACTAAGATCTTATTTCATTGAACCTTCGCGATCCCCTGATCCCTGATGCCCATGAGTCTCATCAACACTCCAATCAACATCATAGAGGGAGCTCCTGAGATTTAGAAGCTTCAAGAGAATGGCTGAAGTAAGACTCTCTTACAGTCTTATTTGTGGACACTGGAACTGCCTAAAGTTGCAGGACATTGGTATGGAGCAGGGAAGTGTACTTGACCTAGAGCATGGAAGGACTGTAAGAAAGGGCTGAAGGACAAGCGTGGGTACCAGAGAATACTACTCCTACCAGTTCCCTGCCAACCAGAGCTGGAGCAATTTGTTGTCTGTGGATGATGCTGGAGCAGCAGCATCCAGTGAAGAAAGGTCTTTGGAGTAAGCAGAACAGGACTGTGTCAGGACTGCACAACATCAGGCAAGTTTCTCTCCATCTCAATTCTCTTTATTTATTAGGAAGATAGACCTTTTAAAAGCATGGGGATAAAATAATACAACGTTAATAACTACTGTTGTTTGAACACTATGCTTCAGGCACAGTATTAAACCACTTTACATGTGACATTTCAATTAATCTTTACCAACACATCTTGCAGTAGAGAAGAAGCTCATTTGAGGAAAATAAGAATTCTTAATGTGTTCTCAGTCTGATTTCTCCTCATTGCCTAAGTTTGTTCAGTTCACTTAGCAAATAGCAAAGAGAGAATTACACTTGAGGTAGAAGTCGATAATCAGAGAAATCCTCAAGGAAAGAGAACTTGAAGTAGTTTGATGAAGAAAGTGATGGGGAAGCCACTGGACTTGGTGTCCATCCTTGAAAATAATTCTCTCTTGAGCATTTGACATAAGTGCATAGTCATTGATCTAATTATTATTATTAGCCCCATGCCTATACTCTGTGATAAGAATTAGAAATAAAATAGTCTGAAATGCAAGGTTTTCCTTCTTTAAGAAATTCTACAGACTAGTGCCAGGTGTGGTGGCGCACGCCTTTAATCCCAGCACTCGGGAGGCAGAGGTAGGAGGATTGCCATGAGTTCGAGGCCACCCTGAGACTCCATAGTGAATTCCAGATCAGCCTGGGCTAGAGTGAAACCCTATCTCAGAAAGCCAAAAAAAAAAAAAAAAAAAAAAAAGAAATTCTACAGACTAGTATGTGTATCAGCATAGATAGAAGTAGTAATAGAAGTACCTTCAAGGTGTGACCAGAGGTCAAATGAAGGTCAAGTATGGTGAGAATCACAGAGGACTTCCATGATCATAGTTTTACCAAGAGAAGGAAACAGGAAAGTACATTTCACCAAGATTGGTTACTTGATGATGTGGTGATAGTAACAACTAATGTTTATTGCTTTTGTGTTGTATACATCTGAAAACTCATTTACTACTCCCCAAACCTTCAGAATATGTGTTACTCCCCTAGTTTTACAGATGATGGAATGGAGGAAAATGACTTTCTCAACCCTAATTTTCTTTGCTCTCAGAGCCTCCACTGTCTTCCTCACACACACTGTCTCATGGACCACAGCTTTCAGAAAGCACTCAGGGTTATTGAAGAAGAGTGAATGAGTTGGTTTGTGTTTTCCTTGCACGTGTATGTGTTTGTGCACATGCGTGTGGAGGCCAGAGGTTGATATTGGGTATCTTCCTCAATTGCTCCCCATTTTATTTATGGGGTCAGGGTTTCGATTTTTTTTTTCAATGTAGTGTCTTGCTCTAATTCAGGCTGACCCGGAATTTACTATGTAGTCTCAGGGTGACCTCGAACTCTCAGCAGTCCTTCTATCTCTGTCTCCTGAGTGCTGGGATTAAAGGCATGGGCCTCCACACTCGGTTTAGGCAGGGCTTCTTGCTTGAACTCAGAAAAATCACTGATTCAGCTAGTTAAACTAACCTGCTTGCTTCAGGAATCCCTGTGACCACCTCCCACATACCAGTATTACTGAAGGACACCATGCACAGTTGGAATTTACTGGGGATTCAAAGTCCAGTCCTCTACTTTTTTTTTTTTTTTTTTTTTTACCAAGGTAGGGTCTCGCTCTAGCTCAGGCTGACCTGGAATTCAATATGTAGTCTCAGGGTGGCCTCCAACTCACGGCAATCCCCCTACCTCTGCCTCCCGAGTGCTGGGATTAAAGGCGTACGCCACCACGCCCGGCTCAGTCCTCCACTTTTATGGCAAGCACCTTATCCACTGAGCCATATTCTAAGAGCCAAATTGATCTGTCTTGAGCTGCACTCAGAAAATCTTTCCTGTAAAAGCCAGATAATAAACCTCTTAGGCTTTTTCAATGCACATATAATCTCCATAATAACTTTTCAACTTCTGCTAGAAGGACAAAAACACCCACAGACCTAAATGAATAATTTTTACAAACATATTAAAATGCATAAAACAGTCTTAGCTACAAGCTATATGAAAACATGAGTTTTTTACTCTAAGTACAGGGAAGCAAAGGTAGAATTCCAGATTACATTCTAGAAAGCATTTTAGCACCTTGCTCAGAGATGGAGAGTTCTCTAAGAACCTTTACTCAGGGGCATGGAATAGTCAGTTCTGTTTTCTGAGTGGTTGAAGGTTCCAAGGAAGAGGTTCTTGTTCTAGCTTGCTAGGAATATCCTGGGAACAGAATTCACAGAAGGACCCTGGCTCTACTCTGTCTGCTCAGTGGAGAGTGCCCCTGTGAGTTAAATGTACCTGCTACTTGGCAACTTCTAAAATGGGCTACCTTTCCTTACATTGGTTCTTAGAACATTCTCTCTCTCAGGGGCTAACATAAAGACCATAGACAAGAAAGCACAGAAAAGATTTAAAGCAGGCTGGGGCATGGTTCTTCCTTTGCCCTCCACCTGCCTCTTTTCTCAGACAGTGTTGAAGTGGACTCTGTTGAGGATCAAGAGCATAACCCTTCCTGGGTAGCAAGCATAGCCTTAAAGGAACTCTGTCACTGCAAAAATAAGACAGTAGAAACTTTAAATTACTTGTTTAAGTTTCAAGCTGCAGTTGACTAAGTTTGTACTCAATTTTCTTCTCAGCATCCCTGGTTCCTTGGTTACCATGTTGCTTTGTTTTGGCTCTTCCATAAGGTTGAGGACATACTGGAAAATCACTGTATAAAGTATGGATGCTCCGAAAATTTTGTGGTATGGGGATTGAACTTGGGGCATTGTACATTCCTGATGAAAAATGTCTCCAGAAGATTCTCAGAATCCATGTTTTAGAGCCTCTGGATGGTTATGTTAAAAAGACTTTAAAGTTCTTCAGGCTAATTTCCCATCCAAAGCAGGGCCAGTTTGTATTTGGAAATCTGTCAAGAGCCATAGAAATCCTCCCTGAGGATCAGCAGCACCATCATAAAGAGGGACTCAGAGGAATCCTGGCGCACCCTTCCTATAGGTCCCAGCACCAGGTAAGGAGGTAGGGAGAGGCAGAGGTAGGGAGAGGCAGAGGTAGGGAGAGGCAGAGGTAGGGAGAGGCAGAGGTAGGGAGAGGCAGAGGTATGGGGAGGCACACGTAGGGGGAGGCATGGGTAGGGAGAGGCAGAGGTAGGAGCCTGAGACATACAGTCCTCATGGTCACACCTGGTAACCCCACCTATTCATATCCCTCTTGTCTGCCTAGGCAACTGCCTACCTCCACCTCCTTTCCACTCATACTTAGCCTTCCAAGCTCTTCTCCCTGGCCTCTATCCTGCTCCATTGTTAATTTCTCTGTGTATGGCTATCTATCTATCTGTTCATTGTTCTCTTTCTCTCTATGTTTGCTTTTGTGTTCCTCGGCTGCAGGGGGGAAAGTGGAAGAAGGTACAGGCTGTTGCTATGGAGCTGAGGCAGTTGGCCCTCCTCTGCATTCCAGTGACCAGGGTCTGGATGCTTGGGTTGGGGATACGGGGCAAGCTAATGGTAGGAAAGGTGAAGACACGGGTCAGAAGTTACGGGGGCTCATAAAGAGCCTGCTGAGGCTTTGGAAGAGTCAGGAGGCCGGAGGGAGACACTGGAACTGGAAAGAACTTTGCACTCTCACTGGGGCGGGAGAGAGAAGTAACACTGACACTGACATCCTGTCATTTCTCTCTGGCATAGCCCGGGGCCCGGAAAGGAGGTCATAATGTGGTTGGAGTTCCTCATGCACACATTCCTGGTCCTTGATTGATCTCTCTTCTACACTCTCCTCATTTTCTCCATTCTGCATCATATTCTGGTCATTTACATAAAGGGCTACTGGTGATGTGACTACTAATAAGATGACCTCAGTAGCCCAGGCCTCAGATCCAGGGGAAGCAGGAAACAAGAGGAGAGAGGGGTGGCAAGATTTCTACTCTTCCAGCTGAAGTGTGCTAGAGACTCTTGCTCCACCATGAGCAGGGATGGTCACAAAGCATCCACCACATGTGGTCAGCTGGTTTTTGTTGATCCTTTCTTGGAGTCCAGAAGCTCACTACCTTTCTGGACAGTTGGCCCTATTTCTGGCCTGAATCCTAGTGTAGGTTGGTTGTATTGAACTGAAATCTGCCTTCTTGTTTAAAAAATGATTAATTAATTTATTTGGAAGAGAAAAGAGGGAGAGAGTGGATGAAACAGGGCCTCCTGCTGCTGCAAATGAACTCCAGATGCATGCACCACTTTGTGAATCTGGCTTTATGTGGGTACTGGGGAATCTAACCTGGACCATCAGGCCTTGCAAGCAAGCACCTTTAATGGCTGAACCATCTCTCCAGCCTGAAATATGCCTTCCTGATAAAACTCCCAACTTCATCTCTTAGAGCCTCCAAGAATAAGACTCATTTGTGTCTCTACATGATTGACAGAGAGTTTTCCCTCAGGTTCCACAATGTTCTTCACCTTTAGTTCTGTAAGAGAAATGCCCTTATATGCTTCAACTCTATTTCACACAATGTTGCTTTTTACCTTTCTTCATAGCTTGTTTCAACTAGATCTTAAAATATGGTCCAGGAGTGAGAATACTGTTCCCCATGTGGTATGGCTACAGCAGACACAGTCTATGTCACCTCCCCCGATCTGCAACGTGCCTTTCACAATGGTGTAGACTCGTATTGACTGTTTTGCAAGATAGTAATTCATATTTATTTTGAAGAACTATTCCAAGGTTGTACGTGTAGTGTGTGGTGGTGGGAATGGTATGTGTGCATGTGGTATGTTTGCATGTATATGTGCAGACGTGTTCACAAGCACCTGGAGGCCAGAGGAGAACATCGGGTGTACTCCTCTATCATGTATTTCTGTGACATGGGTCTTTTTCTGAATGTAGAGCTGCAGTGTTTTCTAGCCCAGTGATTCTCTGGTCTCAGCTCCCTGCAGCCCTCGGGTTACAGACATGTGTGAGCACAGTAACCTTCATAGTGATTTTTAGGTTCTATTTGCATGGATGCTGTTTAAGTTCTCAGTTATTTTTTCAAACTGCTGTCCAATCTGAGCTTGGTATAATTGGGTTTTCTTTTTGAGGTTGGGCCTCACTATATACTCCAGGCTGACCTTGAACTTGCTATGTACCTCAGGTTGGCCTGGAATCCAAAATCCTCTTGACTTGAACTTCTGAGTGCTGAGATTATAGGTGTGTACCATTATGCCTGGTCAGAATTGGATATTTGAGCCAAGGGAAGGGGGGATTTTATTTTTGTGTTATTGTTGGCATCAGCTGTGGTGAAGGAAGAAACCATGAAACTGGGCTGTGGGAATGTGGACTGGAGCTTCTTGGTGGTCATGGTTACATGCATCTGTATCCACTCCATTTGCATCCCCCTCTCCTCTTTGTTTCCACTTGTAGCTGTCACTCATGAGACGTGTTCCTATTGCTAGCTGCTCTCTCAGAGCCCTCTCTCCATTAGTTTCTCTCTGTGTCTCGTGTGTGTGTGTGTGTGTGTGTGTGTGTGTGTGTGTGTGTGTAGAGAGCACATGTAGGGGGTATGCATGTGTGCTTGCATGTGGAGGCCAGGCAACAAGCTTAGGTTTCATTTCTCAGGTACACATCTACCTCTTTTTGAGACAGGGTTTCTCATTGGCTTGGAACTCACCAATTAGGTTAGACTAGCTGACCAGTGAACCCCAGGGGTATGCTGTCTCTGTCAGCAGCACTGGGATATAGGTGCCTGCTGCCACATCCAGCATTTCATGTGAGTTCTGGGGATCAAAATCAGGTCCTCCCACAGTGAATACTGAAAACCCCACTGAGGAAGCCCTCAGAGGAATGGAGCTGGGGGAGAGGGAATATTATAGTATAACCCAATGAAAATATCACCAACATACAATATGTTCATACAGGGGAGATCACAGTTAATTTAAATGCATCAGGTCCTTTATGCTTGAGAAGCAAGAGCTTTCACTGACTGAGCTGTTTTTCCAGCCCCTCTCCCTCTCTTGGTTCTTTCCTTTGATGTGCATATACTGTGAACTCTACTCCACCTTAGGACAATATTCCCTCCACCTTACATCCTGGTCTGGACATCTCATCTCACTGCTTCTCTTTTCAGCCCAGAACCCACTTCAGTCTGACTTCTGCCTTCAAAAAACCTTCTCACATTCAGCTCACTAATAACTCCCACATTATTACACATTTTACACAGTTTTCTCTTCTCTTTCCTGTTTGATTCCTTCGTCACTGTACTTCCATCTATTTGTGCACTGAGCCCTCCTGACTCTGTGGCTAAATTTCTCTCAGGCTAAATATCTAGCTCTTCAAGATCCTCGGGGGTCCTCCATGTTTCAAACTCTGTGTATCTAGCAGAACTGTCATCTCCCTAACATTTCCTGCCCCACCCCACCTCTCCCTCCTTCCCTCCACCTACTTTCTATCTTATGGAATGGTTCTAATGACAATTTACATTCCCAAGCTTGAAGCCTCAAGCTCATCCAGGTCTCTTGCCTTTCTTACCTTCTGTGGCACTGAGTCCTTTGCACCATTAAGTCAATTTCCTTTGCCAATCTATAGTTGTTTATTTCCTCTTCATGGTCTATAATATGAACATGTTGTCTTTTCTTCACACCTCTCAAACACTTGTCTTCCAGTGTCTTCTAACTTCTACCCAGGTAATATGTTTCCAAAACCTACACCTGAACAAGATACTTTTCTGCGTTAAGCTCATCAATGACATCACCACATACCAGAGGATTAAGTCTGTACTCCTTAGCAGCATAAACAATACTTTTTAGGCCTTTTTACTTCTAGATTGTGGACTTATTTTCCAAGAATTGTTTCTTCAAGCTCCTGTGAAGACTTTTTCCCTTACACTTCCTGGCTGCACAAAACTCTCCCTTGGGTGCAGTCATTTCCACTGGCTGCTCCTACTGCTCCATCTGCTTGCAAACCTCTTCTGTGAGTTCTTTGCTTGACTAATTCCTGTTCATCTTTGAAGATTCATATCTTGTGCTGCCCTTGGGGAAGTCTGACTCCAAAAGGCAAGCCAAGTGCTCCTTTTATGGGCTCCCTGACCTGCTGTGCTTCTAACACAGCAGTGTGTCGTGGAAGCCCATAACAGGCTGCCTGCCATTCACTGTGTACCTGTCTGCTCCTGGTATGTGCCCTTTGGGAGCAGAGATCTTTATTTCCACATCCCTAGTGCTTAGCACAAAGCTATGACCAGTAGCACCCATATCTATCATGGTGCTAAATACATTCCAAAATGGTTTGTGCATCTAACTCTCCATTTCTATGTCTAGACTATAAGCTCCTTGATGGTTAGGAACATACCTTGTTTGATCTTTGTAACTTCAGTTGTAGAACAGGGTATCACCATTCCGTGAATAACACCACGAGGGAGAGCATTTGATACAAACTGCATGACTAAGCTGCCTTCCTGTGCTACTCTCAGCCCTGGTTTTTTCATGCTTATCGTATATTACTACTCGTGATACATTTTCCTCATAGGTAGAGAAGGAAATTGAGTTTCAAGAATATTAAATTACCAGGCTGGAGGTTTCAGAGTTGCCAAAGCAGCCTTCAAGCAAAGAAGACAGCTATTGTTCTGCCATAAATAAAGTCAACCTTGAGAGTCAAGCAGGACACCCTTCCCTTTAGGAGTGGGTAAGGGTTGGAAGAGGCAGAATTGCTAAATAGCTCCACCTCAAGTAAAACATCAAAGATTTCCAGAGGCTCAAAAACATCAACAAACACAGACCCTAGTAAGACTTACCAAGAATTTTTTATGTTCATGGACCCATATATCCTCCCACATTTCTGACTCAGTGAAGTTCTCTATAGTAGACAAAAGTCACCAAAAAGAAATGTACTAGTAGAAAAAAAGAATCCAAAAATTCATTTGGAAGCACAAAAAAACCTCGAATATATAAAACAATTTTGAGCAACAAAAATAAGGCTGGTGCTATCACCATACCTGATTTTAACCTATATTACAGAGCCATAGGAACAAAAACAGCGTGGTGCTGGTACAAAAACAGATACTTAGATCAGTGGAACAGAATAGAGGACCCAGATGTAAGTCCAGGTAGCTATAGCCACATGATGTTTGACAAAAATGCCAAAAATACACATTGGAGAAAAGACAGCCTCTTCAGCAAATGGTGCTGGGAAAACTGGATATGTATCTGTAGAAGGATGAAAATAGATCCTTCTCTCTCTCCATGTCCAAGAATTAAGTCCAAATGGATCCAAGACCTTAATATCAGACCTAATACTAATATTTGGTCCTCGGTTTTATCTGATTTATCTGATGTTCTATAGGATTTTCTTGTCTACATAAACATGAAAACTTGACTGCACACCTTACTGTACTGGACTCTGAAAAAGAACTGTAATGTCAATCTGACTTGTGGTCAGAACAAAATAGATGTCTTTAATTTTTTTTTAAGTTACACTCATTTATATTAACAGAAGAAGTTAGACATTAAACAAATCACAGTATGAAACATAATAACATAATAACATCTCTTTCCATTGGGTTCAAGTGTAAAGAATCTGGGCTGGAGAATTTTCTCAGTGGTTAAAGGAGCTTGTTTGCTAAATCTTACAGCCCCAATACCCACGTAAAGCCAGATACACAAAGTGGCACATGTGTCTGAAGTTCATTTGCAGTGGCAAGAGGCCCTGGCGTACATATACTCACTCTTTCTTTCCTTTTTTTTTTTTTCGTTTTTTGAGGTAGGGTCTCACTCTGGCCCAGGCTGACCTGGAATTAACTATGTAGTCTCAGAGTGTCCTCAAACTCACAGTGATCCTCCTACCTCTCCCGAGTGCTGGGATTAAAGGCGTGTGCCAGCACGCCCGGCTTCACTCTCTTTCTATCTGCCTTTTCTCTCCGTCAGTTATGAAGAAAAGAAATACACTTGAAGGCAATTTTTCTCCAACCTGTTATCTCCATTTGGACACTTCATTTCTCTATTTTTGAAGAAAATTAATGAACTCAAAAACATTTCTAAATCATAACAGCTTGCCCTGTAGAAAGTGCTCAAAATGGAAAGCAATTCTCTCTAGAGTTCATTTTCGTAATTAGTTCTATTCAACTCTTGTAGAGGTCAATTCAAGAAAATCTTATTTCAATATTAAAAGTTCATTCAATACATATGGGAAAGGAGGGCCTGAAGGGGCTGGAGGTCCTTGTGTCATAATAAAGAAAGAAAAGGGCTACAAGAATGTCTTGTTCTTCCCTAGTAACCAACCACTCCCCAGCCCACACCACAAGCATCTTCTCTGGCAAGGGGGTGCACAGGCCAGTCCCTAAGTGCACTTTCATCGTGTGCCTGTGATACCCTCCCGCCTTCTGTGCCGGTCACTGTCCCATTCAAGTGTTAGGATGCCTGCTCTATGTTCTTTCCCCTATGAGGTATTTTCCTGACTCTCGGAGCTCTCTCTTCACTGAAATTGCAATTTCCATTACTTGATCTAATATTTTCATAGTAAAAAAAGTAGGAATATTTTATTAATTTAACACATACTTGGATTTTAAAAACCAGGGGCACAGGGGTGTTAAATACTATCATTAACACTGCATCTGACACATTCCAGGTCATTAAATATATATTAAACAATGAATGTTTGGCATCTCTGAATGTTGTGTGTATGATGTGTGTATGTGTGCATGTTTGCGTGTTTGAGTAGGGGCGCACATGCCTGTAGATTTCAGAGGGCAGTTTTTCAGGGTCAGTCGTTCCTCCCACCCTGTTTCAGGCAGGACTTTGCATTTATCATTGCGAATCATTGCTGTGCTGACCTGTGAGCTTTTGTGACATTCTCCTGCCTCTGCCTCCCATCAGAAGCCCACCACTGCTTTCAGCTTTTACACGAGGACTAGGGATACAAACTCGGGTACTCAAGCTTGAAAGGCAAGCACTTTACCCGCCAGCCATCTGGTTTTGTTTTTAATTTGTCCATCTTCATTATCAATGTCAAAATGTCGATGAGCTCAGTATCATGGAGGTCATGCGTAGGTAATGACAGCTGCTGTGAGAGCGCAAAGTAATGGGCACAAAGCCAGAAGATAGTATCCCAGACGATTGCTGTCTGTCCTCTGGCTCTTACACTCGTTCTGCCCCCTCTCCCTCCATGTTTCCTGAGCTTTGTAGAAGGAGAGTGATGAAAATGGCTCATTGAGCACTGAGCACTCGTCCATCACTTGTTCTCAGCACTTTGACACGTTTTGAGTCTCTCCAGTGGTGACCATCATCTGCAAAGCTTCTCTGACCAAAGGTGAGAGTGGCACTAATCCATGGGCATAAACATACTATGAATATTACAGGGCAATTTGTTGGGCACAGCATGTCCTTTGAGTCAACTAACCGTAGTGGATTCCTCCTAGGACCCGTGATGTTCCCAGCCATAGCTTTTAGTTTAGGTTTTCAGTACCAGAGGTGATCATTTTTAATTCACTTGTACTGTGTAGAATAATAAACCCAAATGAGAGTTCTTTTGTTAAATAATACATCTTTTTATCCCATTTGAAGGTACCTGTTTTCATCCCGTTGTTGTTCTCATTCTCCTTGTTGCTTTTCTAATTTGTTGCAATAAACAGTGGTAGGGATGTAGGGATGTATGGTTGAAGGAACCACTGATGAATGTAAAAGGCAAATCCAAGACCCTCCTACAAGTTCACCTTTCCTCTTTATGGTCCTGATAACAGAGGATGCAAACTACCTTACTGTCCATTCCTACTCCCTTTAGTTAGCATGAAGTCTGTGCTAAGATCAACACCCACATCTGTTCTTATAGTGGAACAGACAAGCAGTTGCTCTTTTATATTAATATTTTACTGAAATAGTATCAAGTGGGATAGAATTGCCAAAATTACTAATTGAATTATTTATAAAAGTGGTTTTCAATGTCATGAGCACCCCGATGCCCTTGCTTGGAGCCAACAGTCAAGGTTTCTAGATATTTTCCTTTTAGGGAATTGTTGTTGCAACAGTATTGTACTGTAGTAATGTCAACTGGTAAAGTTCTGTTATTAACAACAGGTCTATAGACATGTGAAAACAGCATTGTGCCTGCCATCAGCAGACAGGTTTATCGGGCCTTCCCCCCACCCTTTTTTGTTTTGTTTTGTTTATTGTTTGCTTCTTTCTTCGAAATTTTTTTTCTATTCATTGAGAGAGAAAGAAAGGACATAGCAAGGTGTCTTGCTGCTGCAAATGGACTCCAGATGCATGTAATACTTTGTGCATCTGGCTTACCTGGGGAGTCAAACCCTGGCTGGCAGGCTTTGTAAGCAAAGTATCTTTAATTGCTGAGCAATTTCCCAGCCCTTGTTTTGTTTCTTTGACTTTTTTTTGTTTTATTACTATTTTTATTTCCTGAAATTATACTTTTTAAAAAATATTTGTCTTTTCTTTTTTTTTTTTTTTTTTTTTTTTTTTTTGAGGTAGGGTCTCACTCTAGTCCATCTTTTTTTTTTTTTTGAAGTAAAGTTTCGCTCTAGTCGGTCTTTTTTTCTTTCCAAAGTAGGGTCTTGCTTGAGTCAAGCTGAGCTAGAATTCATGCTGTAGTCTCAGAGGGTGACCTCCCAAGCACTGGAATTAAAAGTGTGCACCATTATACCCGGCTTTTAAAAATATGTATTTGGGTGCTGGAGAGATGGCTTAGCAGTTAAGCGCTTGCCTGTGAAGCCTAAGGACTTCAGTTAGAGGCTCGATTCCCCAGGACCCACGTAAGCCAGATGCACAAGGTAGCGCATACATCTGGAGTTTCTTTGCAGTGGCTGGAGGCCCTGGCGTGCCCATTCTTTCTCATCTATCTGCCTCTTTCTCTCTCTGTGACTGTCTGTCGCTCTCAAATAAATAAATAAAAAAAATTTTAAAAATATATGTATTTTTATGGGGGGCTGGAGTGATGGCTTAGTGGTTAAGGTGCCTGTGAAGCCTAAGGACCCTGGTTTGATTCCCCAGTACCCATGTAAAGCCAGATGCACAAGGTGGCACATGTGTCAGTCTGGAGTTCATTTGCATTGTTGGAGGCCCTAGCACACCCAGTCTCTCTCTCTCTCTCTCTGCCTGCCCCCCCTCTCTCTCTAATAAATACATAAAATTTAAAAACTTTAAAGAGATTGAAATTAGTAGTATGGACATGCCAGGGCCTCCTGCCACTGCAAACTTACTCCAGACCCATGTGCCACTTTGTGCATCTGGTTTTAAGTGGGTACTAGGAAATTGAACTTGGGCCATTAGGTTTGTAAGCAAGTGCCTTTAACCACTGAGCCATATCCCCAGCCATGAAATGATCTTTTTTTGTTGTTATTTGACTTGAAACTTATTCTGCAGTCCAGGCTGGCCTTGAACTCACTTCTGCCTCCCAAGTGCTGGGGTTAAAAAGCATGCACTATCATGCCTAGCTCTTATAATTTCATAAACTGGGTGTGGTACACGCTTGTAATCCTAGAACTAGAGAGTTAGAGGCAAGAGAATCAAAAGTTAAAGATCATCCTTTACGAAGTGAGTTCGAGGCCAGCCTCGACATACATAACACTACCCTTGTGAACTAACCAACAAGCACTTAACACCAACAAAACCCAAACAACCTCCCACCCCCGGTAAATAAACATTCCCCAATCTAGCAAGCTTCTTGGTCAGAGTCCCTCTACTCTCCATATAGTCCCCTTCTCAGGTGACAGATAACCAAGGCACAAGCAGCATCTGAGGCACAAGCCCTCACCTGGCTCTCTATCCTCCTCTCCTACTTTCCTAAGGTCCAAGTTCCCGGCTGCCGACCCTAACCTCCGTCCACGCTGCGTAAGAGCTTTTCTTTCCTTTTTAAGAAATCCTCGAAATTCCAGCTACAAGATTTACAGCCTTTCAATCTCATGCCTCATAAAGTCTTATGTTTGGAGGTTGATAAATTGAGATTAATCCAGAGATGCTACATGTTGCTTCCTTTTCCTCTTTCCTTTCAAGCCAAAGACATTAAAGGAAGTGGAGTCAGGGCGAGGGGCAGGAAGCTGAACACCTAGCTAGACTGGTGGAGATTAGCTGCCATCCAGTGGCTGAAATGAGCAATTACATGACTGTGGTCAGAAGAGCTGAGGAACTATCAGGCCACTCCTTACAGATTTATACCTGTTCACAAAAGACAGCATGGTGAGGGATGGGGAAGAGCTGAATCCTTAAACAGAAGAGGTAACCAACTCTCTTATAATTCTAAATCATAAGAAATTTGTCTTTATGCCTGGCATGGTGGCATGCCCATAATCCCAGAACTCTGGAAGGTAAGGTCAGAAGATCTCAAGTTTAAGGCCTGGACTACATGGTAAAACCCTATCTCAAAAACAATCAAAAATATTTTTTTTAATTTTGTTTGTTTGTTTGTTTTACTTATTTGAGAGCGACAGACAGAGAGAGAAAGAGGCAGAGAGAGAGAGAGAGGAGAGTGGGTGCACCAGGGCTTCTAGCCACTGCAAACAAACTCCAGATGCATGCGCCCCCCTGTGCATCTGGCTAACGTGGGTACTAGGGAATCAAACCTCGAACTGGGGTCCCTAGGCTTCACAAGCAAGCGCTTAACCGCTAAGCCATCTCTCCAGCCCCCAAAAATAATTTTAAAAATAAAAATAAGAATGAAAATTAAAAGGCCTTGTTTATGTTCTGATGATTTCACTTTTAAAAACTTCCAGTTTAGAAATCTTGCCTACCTACATCATATGAACCAAACTAACTTCTAAAATATTTATAGTAGAATACATGTGCATGAATAAAAGGTGGTATGTTAAAGAGACAAGAACTGTGATATCAGTCTCTAGAGAAATATATCATATGATGGAGAATGGAATTTCAAAGGAAAAGTGGGGGGAGGGTGGGTAGCACCATGGGATATTTTTTATAATCATGGAAAATGTTAATAAAAATTAAGAAAAAAAAGTCAAAAAAAGAAATATATCACATCTGTCCACAAAATTATCCCAATGTCCATGCATTTACATAGTAAATTCACTTTGATTTTGATAATTTTTTGTCTATCAAATGAAATATTCTCTTATTTATAATTTTACTTCCTCTAAACAACTCTAATACTGCCTTTAAATATAAGTTTTAATGTTTTTACTGTAAAAATAGTGCAATCTTATTTTGAAAATTATTAGAAATGTATCATCAAAATGTGAGCATTATGAAGAAATGTTCTTCCAATCTGTAAGAAATGCCCTGGCTCTAAGGAGAGAGCCACCCCATCATACCTCAAAAGGGCCCCGGCTGAAACTAAGAAAAATTGGAGAAACAAGCAAGGGCGCTGTTTTCCTGATGAACTGGATACCAGCACAAGGGGGAAGGAGATCAGCACAGAGAAAAATCAACTCCTACCAAATCAGAGAGCCAGAGCCTCAGAGCCCCCCAACACCTCATCACTGAAGCAGACCCAACATGGCTCAGGGAAATTTTGCGGAAGAGGAGGTGGAAAGAATGTCAGAGCCACATGTTGGGTTATGATATGCAGAGACATTTAGCTTACCCATAACTGTGGGCTAACTCCACAATGCATGACCCGTATACCTCAACAAGGAGGGGCCAAGAGGACGGGGTAGGTCATGGATGAGCCTAATAATGGTACCAAACTGACTGTAAAAAAAATTAAAAAAATAAAAATGAAAAAAAATGCCCTGGCTCTCATTTCTTAAAGAGAGAGGTAAAGGGGCTAGGAAAATACCTTGGATGGTAAAGTGCTTGCCTTCAGGACCTGAATTTGATACCCAGAACCTATGTAAAAATGCCAGGTTGACTGTAATCCCAGTACTGGGGAGGTGGGGATGGGAGAATCCTTGGGGCTTGCTGGTCAGCCAATTTAGCCTAATTGTAAAACTCCAGGCCAATGAGAGATACTGCCTCAAAAAAAAAAAAAAAAGGTGCATGGTGTCCCTGAGGTTGTCCTCTGGCCTCCACATGCACACACACATGCAAGCACATCTGAACATGCATGTGCACCTGCACACACATGAACAAACACACACATACTCTTATACACATGTACATTAAAAAGAGAAAGGCATGGGATGGAGAAGTGGCTTTAGTGGTTAAGGTGCTTGTGTGTGGAGCCTTAGGGACCCAGGTTCTATTCCCCAGCATCCACATAAGCCAGATGCACAAAATCAAGACAAAAGCCTGGAAGTCATAGACCTTAGGGGGGAAGCTGCTGCTGCTGTTTGGCTAAATGGCTATGTTGTTCCCATGAAATTGCCCTCTAAATACTACTGTTTATGCTCATAGAGTGTGCTGTTCTCACTTTGGATCAAAGAACCTTCACAGAGGATGGTGACTACTGGGAGCACTCAAAATTCACCAAAGTGCTGAGAAGCAACAGTGAAACACTCAGTATTAAATGAGACATCTCCATCACACCTGCCAAGGCTCAGGGAACATTGCAGAAGAGGTGGCAGAAAGCTTGCCTGCAAAGCCAGAAGTTGGGGAGGAGTGCTTTGGAACATTGCACTCTCGACATGAAGCGGCCATTGCATTCATGCCCCACAGCAGCTATAGTTACCCATACAATACTAGGGTCCATCAACATGTCATCATGGGTGATGAAGGAAGGCAGGGAAGGAGAAGGAAGAGGAGGAGGAGAAGGAGAAGGAAGAGGAAGAAGAGGAGGAGGAGGAAAGAAAGACACCAAAATAGAAGAGGAACCTGAGCTGGAGAGATAGCTCAGCAGTTAAGGTGCTTGCCTGCAATGCCTAAGCACCTTAGTTTGGGTCCTCAGTACCCATGTAAAGCTAGATGCACAAAGTGGCACATGTGTCTGGAGTTTGTTTGCAATGGGTAAAGGCCCTGGCACACCCATTCTCTATCTGCCTCTCTCTTAAATAAATAAATATTTTAAAAAACAGAAAAGAGCCAGGTGTGGCAGCACATGCCTTTAATCCCAGCACTTGGGAGGCAGAGGCAGAGGATTACCGTGAGTTCAAGGCCACCCTGAGACTCCATAGTGAATTGCAGGTCAGCCTGGGCTACCTCGAAAAAACAACAACAAAAAAAAAAAAAAATAGAAGGGGAACTAGTTGAAGGGAGTAAGAGTTTCCGTAGGATGAGGATAGGGAGTGGAGACAAGAGAGAGGGGATTATGATCAGAATGCATTATGGCATTATGTATATGTATAAAAATTGTCAATGAAAAAGTTTAGAAAAAGAGAAAGAAAATAATGTCAACTTATACTGGCTAGAGTATGTACCAGTGCAAACTGGCACAGCCATTATGCAAATCAGTGTGGAGCTGTCTCAAAAAGCTAAAAATTGTCACCATTTGAAACAAAAGAGAACATTGCTATACCCCTATTCCAGAAGCGTAAACAAAGACAGAAAGTTCGATGACCTGTCCCAAGCCCTTGGGCAATATGACCCTGTCTCCCCTACACAGCAGTGAGAGCCCTCTGTGTGATGCAGCTCCCCTTCCTTGTGCTAATGCTTGGCTTCACCTCCCTCACCACCTGCCTCAGAACTGCCTGCTGCAGGAAGTGATGCCCTGATTGACATCCTCATGACCCTGAGGGAGTCCACACACAGAACTCAATCCTTAAAGCATTTGTTATTTGTACTTTTAATATTTTTATTTTATTTATTTGAGAGAGAGAAAAATGGAGGGAGGAAAGAGGGAGGGAGAGAGAGGAGAGAATGGGTATTGCAGGGTCTCTAGCCACTCCAAACAAATTCTAGATTTATACACCACCATGTATATCTGGCTTACGTGGGTTCTGGGGAATCGAACCTAGGTCCTTAGGCTTTTCAGGCAAACACCTTAACTGCTAAGTCATCTCTCCAGCCCTATTTGTATTCTTTGACATGCATATTTATCTTTTTAAATTTTTTTTAGAGAGAGAGAGAATTGGCACACCAGGGCCTCAGCCACTGAAATCAAACTCCAGATATTTGTGCCACCTAGTACATGGGATCTGGACAGAGATGGAACATGGGTCCTTAGGCTTCATAGGCAAGCACTTTAACCACTAAGCCATCTCTCTAGCCCTGATTTGTATGGTTATCTTATGCTTTCAATTAAAAGCAGGTGCCCATCTGCATATATGCATTTTTGAGATTTTTCTGTATTATTGATGTTTGTTGAGGTATAATTAATTTCAAAAGACTACCTATTTTATATATGCATTTCAATCATTTTGAACATACACACTCACAAAATGACCAGCCAATCACAGCAATAAACTTATCTGTCATTTTATGTTTATGTTTCTATGGAATTATGAACACCATGTTTTGATCCCTTAGAAAACATTAAGTTTAAAAAACATTCAATGTGGGGGCTGGGAAAATGGCTCAGTGGTTAAAGGCACTTTTGCAAAACCTGCTGGCCAGGGTTCAGTTCCTCAGTACCCATGTAAAGCTATACGAATAAAGTGCTGTATGTATCTAGACTTCGTTTGCAGTGGCAAGAGGCCCTGCCACTCCTCTCTTTCTCTCTCTGTCTCCCCTCCCTCTAATACACATAACAGAAAAAATTTCAAGAAAAACATTCAACATGTTGAAACATTAGCATTATAGAACACATTTGTAGATTTTGAAGTTCATTTTGGTTTGCAAGGAACCAGAAATAGTCCCATCAATTCAGATGTCAAAGAAAAACTGTACCAGAGACTTGTTAAAAGTGGTAAAGACAGATTTAGCCAGGCAGTACAATGGAGAAGGGGACCAGTACAGAACTGCACTTGACTCCAAACTCAGCAGGAACAGCTGTGGATTTTCAGCCAGCAGCCATGTGTCAGTGGATGTGTAAATACTGAGAAGTCAGTTAGATATCAGTTGTGGGAGGGATGAGGAACTTGACTATGTGTGAAGGAGGGAGGGAGATTTTTGCTAAACTGCAGGATTTTGGTTCAAACTGGACTTGGCAGGCCAATGAGCAGACCTAGTCAAAACAAGGGCTCAGGGGAAACTGACTAAACTGTCGTATAAGAAATGTTGTCACAGGTTAAGGAAATTTAAGAATAAACTATCAGGGGGTAAGGAGATTGCTCAGTAGACAAAATGCTTGTCATACAAGCAAGCATCAATACTTGAGTGCAGATCCCAGAACTCCACATAAAAAGTCAGATACCACAACAGACATCTCTAGTCCCAGGATGCCTATAATGAGGTGTAATGCAGAGACAGAAGCATGTCCCAGAAGTTTTCAGGCCAGCCATGAGAAGGTGACAGCAACAGTGGTGAAAAGAAGATCTAAGGGCGATGCTAACATTTGTTACAACTACTCACAGTAGCTAAAGTAGGATAACCAGTGAGAATGACCAGATGATTTTTAAAAATGGTACCAATACAGTGAACTGTCAGACACCAAGTTGTCATGCTGCATTTGAACCCCAGGCTCCTTTCTCCCTTCTCACCCCAAACTTTCTCGCTTTATTGTGCCCCTTTATGCCAAATGCTGTTCTATTAATACCCAAAATATCACATATGGTTCCTGTCTTTCTAGTCCATAAAAATTGCCCTCTGCCCTCATCATTTGGCAAGTTCCTATTCTCTGATTTCTTCACGAAGCTCCCCTAATGTCACTCCCTGCTCTCCATCCCTAGGCCCTTCCATTAACACACACATCATACTACAGTGTACTCATGTGTTTACATCAGTCTCTTCCTTTCTACTAGAGTGAGCCTCTCAAGTATTTATTTATTTATTTATTTGAATTTTTTGGTTTTTCAAAGTAAGATCTCACTCTAGGTCACATTGACCTGGATTTTACTATGTAGTCCCAGGGTGGCCTCGAACTTATGGCAATCTTCCTACCTCTACCTCCTGAGTGCTG
This sequence comes from Dipus sagitta, assembly GCA_036346955.1. Taxonomy (NCBI): domain Eukaryota; kingdom Metazoa; phylum Chordata; class Mammalia; order Rodentia; family Dipodidae; genus Dipus; species Dipus sagitta. The sequence goes on from CM070773.1 coordinate 98,373,034, forward strand.
GGATTAAAGGTGTGCACCACCACACCCAGCCTCAAGTATTTATTATTAAGGATATTAAATATTAAATAAGAGTTAGTAATCTATGCATTAATATAAAGCAAACATAAAAACTGTCTTTTTAAATGCATTGTCTTTTATCCTCTAGAGAATATAAACTAGATATAGAAATATACATATATTTATTAATACCTATGCTTGATAACATTCAATGGGTATTAATTAACCTGTCTTATTAAATGGAGGGAAAGTTAAACAGGGGTTGTGAAAATGAGCTTTGAATAGTTCCAAACAATCCTCACATTGCTACTCACTGTCTTTTTCTGGCTTTCTGATAGCCAAAACTATAAGAAAATCACAGTTTCTGCAAGAATGGACAAGCACAGCTTCATGGCTATGAAGTATTTAGTCATTGGGGTCCCATGTTACCACTATTGTTCCCACATTAGTTCTTAGCCCACCTGGCTAGGAAAAATGGCTGGCCAGAAGTCTAGAAGGGGCTAGGACAGCTCTGTGGCACATTGTCCCAAGACTTCCTTAGGAGCTAGGGAGTTTAAGTAGGGATTTGGTGCTCTGGTGGCCATGAGAGTAGGGAGTCATAAGAGTATCCAGGAGGCAGGGTTTTAAGGACATTAAAGAAGTAGGACACTAACCAACAGAAAAGATTCCAGCCCATTTAAATTACTGGAAGATAGAAGAATTGGGAGGAGGGTCTTACATAGGAGGACAGAGTAACTAAGGATTTGGAAGGCTCAAGACAGTTTACTTACATATGAAATGAAGATGCTCTACCCTCAACAGTAAGTATGGCTGTGCTAGCACATAACATGCTCAGTTTCAACCTCACACAAAGTTCTCTCTTGTATTCTACAACTGACACTGGGGATTGGCATTTCATAGCATCTGTTATGTTTTTGTAATGTACTGATGTATAGCTTAAACACATTCCCAGACACCTTTGAAGCTATCCTGCACTTAGGATTCCATATATATAAGGCAGAATTCTCCTACTCAACGAACTTGCATGTGATGCTGAATCAGAAATAAATTTTGAGGAGAGAGGCAGAGTGTGAGACACCTCTTTTGCTAGTGGAAATCATGCTGAGGTGATGTGATCCTCCCAGAACCTAAGACAGAAGCTCAATGGTGGAGTGAAAATATGTTCCTCGGGGTCCCAGTGCTACAGTGGGATATGTTCCTCGGGGTCCCAGTGCTACAGTGGGATATGTTCCTCGGGGTCCCAGTGCTACAGTGGGATATGTTCCTCGGGGTCCCAGTGCTACAGTGGGATATGTTCCTCGGGGTCCCAGTGCTACAGTGGGATATGTTCCTCGGGGTCCCAGTGCTACAGTGGGATATGTTCCTCGGGGTCCCAGTGCTACAGTGGGATATGTTCCTCGGGGTCCCAGTGCTATAGTGGGATATGTTCCTTGGGGTCCCAGTTACTCTGCTTTACCCTGGTGCACTTCTGTCTCCCAGGGGATATTTGGCCATATCTACGTATGGTCACAACTGAGAGGTGTGCTGCTGGCATCTAGTGGCTAGAGGACAGGGATGCTGCTAAACTCTCCACAGTACCAATATTAACCAGTCAAGGTGTTAGTAGTGCCAGGATTGAGGCACCCTGCTCTAAGGTCTGTTCTGAGACGAGTGCTAGTAGAACGGGTGTGCTAAAAGGACTTGTGGCAGTGTAGTGGTTACCTTCTCATTGCTGGGACAAATTGCCCTTGCAAAAGCAGCTTACAGAAGGAAAGGGTTTGTTTTGGCTTGTAATTTCAGAGGGAAGTTTCATTATGGTGAGGAAAAAAAAAAACAAAACAGGAGGCCATCACATCTTGTCCCATCAGCTGGGAAGAAGCAGGAAGAGTGAGCTGGCTCACTCTGGAAACAGGTGCTAGATTACGTGGTCCTAGTGACACTCCAAGTGATATGCTTTGTCTAACAAGGCTCCATGTCCCAAAGCTTCTGCCAGTTACAGAATAAGTAGGAGACTTAATCACAAATACTTGAGGTGATGGGGACATTTTATATCCAACTCAGCATAGGTAAGGATCATCCCCTTGCACATCAGTCACACCCTTGGTACTGACATGGGTGTCTGGTTTCACAGAGAGGGGTCATCTAGGAGCATGCACATCTGGACACAGAGAAGAGTCTGCCACTTGCCAAGGGTTCTGTTTTTAATCCTTTGGGGTTGGGGATTGGATTCAAGGCCTAACATAGGTTAAGCACATGCTTTACTACTGAGTTACACCTCCCAAGAGAATCTGTTCTGATTGTACACAGATGCATAAAGGTGATCGTCGTCAGGAACTGACTTCAGTCATCTGTGGTTCTACATCTGACTCCCTCACTAGAGAGAAGCCCAATGCTAGAGTCTCTCTTGGCATTGGAGGCAATGAAAATCAGGTTTAGCGCAGCTCCCGACATCAGGTAGGGGACTTCCAACTTTGAGTGGTGACGAGGACAAGGACGGCTCCAGTAGATGCAGGCACTTTAGACCTCTGACTCAGCTTGGAGGGCCTGGGGAAACAGGATGCTTCATGTAGCCCTGAAAGGAAAACCCACCTGAGACCGCTTGTCCACTTTTGGAGTTAGCTCTTCTCTTCTTAAATATAGCTCCAGGCTTGTTGTAGGGCTTGCTGAAACTCCAATCGACCTGGGCACCTGAACGTCCACAAGAGCTCAGTATTTCCTGACCCTCAGCCATGTGGGCTTTCATACAGACTAAGGCAAGAAAACCCAGTTCCTCTACTCACAAGATTCTGGTGCCACAGGTGTGGGTTTTGCTCATGAAGGTATTCCCCCTTCTCTGCAGGCGTCAACTAGAAATGTCCCAAAATTGAATTTAATGCTGATACCAAGTACCCAGAGGCAGCATAGATGGCCAGGAGCTAAAGGCTTGGATTGCCCTCAGTTACAAGGTCTAGGTCCCCAGGTTAGCTAAAGGCTTGGACTGCCTTCGTTTACAAGGAGTGGGTATGGAGCTGCATGCAGCATAGTTTGTTCCAGCTTTCTGTCAGCTGGTCTGCATGGAGGAGGTTTTCAGCTCATTTCCAGCAGGGTTTCTCAGTCACCTTGCAGCCCAAGCACATGGAATCTTCAGCAATAGGGTCTTACCAGCTATTCCTGGTGGGGAACCAAGGGCCTTGGCAATGGCTTGTAATGTTTTGGGGGTATCAGGGACCTCCCTGACCAACAACTCACTGGAAGGTATCCCATCCCTGGCACTGAAAATTTTCTAGCAACAACCTACGGCTCCTGAGTGTTCTGCTGTCCAAAAGTGTAGGTTTCTATATGGTTTATTTATATCCTCTTAGAGTTCATTTGCAGTGGCTGGGGGCCCTAGCATGCCTGTTCTCTATCTGTCTGTCTCTCTCTCTCTCTCTCTCTTTCTCTCAGGCTTGGAGAGATGGCTTAGTGGTTAAGGCACTTGCCTATGAAGCCTAATGACTCATGTTTGACTCTCTAGGTCCTATGTAATCCAGACGCACAGTGACACAAGAGCAAAAGGTCACACAATGCACTCAAGGGGGCGCACACACCCAGAGTTCAATTGCAACGGCTGGAGGCCCTGGTGTGCCAATTCTCTCTCTCTCCCCCCATATTTTAAAAAGGGTAGTCTGTTGGGCTTGCCTCAAATATAAATTACACACACACACACACACACACACATACACACACATGTGTATATATAGTAATTTCAGGCTGAAGAGATGGCTTATCAGTTAAGGCACTTGCTGTGAAGCCTAAGGACCCAGGTTTAATTCCCCATAACTGACATAAGCACAAGGTGGTACATGTGTCTGGAATTCATTTGCAATGGCTAAAGGACCTGGCACACCCATTCTCTCTCTATCTGCCTTTCTCTCCCAAATAAATTAATTAAATAAATTTTTTTAAAAAATTTTAAAAATGGAAATTTCTACCAAAAATTGGCTGACTCTTCAAAAAGCCAATGTCATGAGGAAACAAATTAGAGGAACTATTTCAAACCAAAACAAATCAAGTGGATGTGATAACCAAATGCATTGCATAAACTGAGGGGTGGGTCTTGCTTTAAAAAGAAAAGCAAGGGCTGGGGAAATGGCTTAGTGGTTAAGGCATTTGCCTGCTAAGCCTAAGGACCCCAGTTCAATTCCCCAGGACCCACATAAGCCAGATGCACAAGGAGGTGCATGCATCTGGAATTTGCTTGCAGTGCCTAGAGGCCCTGGCATGCCCATTCTCTCTTTCTCTCTATTTGCCTCTTCCTCTCTGTCTAATAAATAAATAAATAATATTTTTTTAAAAAAACTAATTCCGGGCTGGAGAGATGGCTTAGCAGTTAAGGTACTTGCCTGCAAAGCCAAAGGACCCAGGTTTGATTCCCCCAGGACCCATGTAAGCCAGCTGTACAAAGTCGTGCATGCATCTGGAGTTTGTTTGCAGTGGTTGGAGGCTCTGGCGCACCCATTCTCTCTCTCTCTCTCTCTCTCTCTCTCTCTCTCTCTCTCTGTCAATCTGTCTCTTCTCTCTGTCTCTCTCAAATGAATAAATGAAAAATTTTAAAAATTTTTTTAAAAAAAAAGCAATTCCTGGGCATTGTGGTGCAGGCTTGTCATTCTAACACTCAGGAAACTAAGGCAGGAGTATTTCAAGTTCAGGTCAGCCTGGGCTATACAGCAAGACCCTGTCTCAACCAACAAACTTTAAACAACTCCAAAGCAGCAAAAGACATTCTTAGAATTAACTAGTAAAAACCTAGAATAGGGTTGGAGAGATGGCTTAGCAGTCTTAACTGCAAACTGTTTGTCTGCAAAGTCAAAGGACCTCAGTTTGACTCCTCAGTGCCCCCGTAAGCCAGATGCACAAGGTGGTGCATGCATCTGGAGTTTGTTTGCAGTGGCTGGAGGCCCTGGCACATCCATTCTCTCTTCCTCTCTCTCTCACTTGCTCTCTCAAATAAATAAATAAAAATAAAGATATTTTAAAAGTAAAAACTGAGAATAGACTGATCTTAGGTGACCTGAAATTACTGCTAATCTTCCTAGGTATGGCACAGGTACTGTGGTCACACTTTAGGAGATGCATACTCAAATATAGCTAGGTGTACAAAACACTTTCAGATGACACAGTGAAAAATGTGCTCAACATTAAGTCTGCAAGATCCCTGTATTTGGTTCCAAGTACCTATAGTCTGATAATCTCTGCTGTCTTTAGTATTCTATAAGTACACCATGATTGAATTATCCATTTTTCTGTTGGTGGGCATTTAGATTGTTTCTAGTTTAGAGAGACCCTAGATAATGTTCCCATGAACACTGGGGTAGTTTGAATACATGGTCCCATGAACTCAGGCTTGAATCTTGAGTCTCCAGTGGGTGGAGCCCTACTGGGGAAGAGGTGTCACTAGGGACAGATCTTAGAGTCCAGCCCTAAGATGTATTTGGGGGTGGGTCTGAAATCCAGCTCTACTAGGTGTGTTCAGAGCAGCTTGAGCTCTGGCTGTTCATGCTTGCTGGTGTTGGTGTTTGCTCACTGTAGCTGCTTATCTCTGGATGTAGAAAAGGAAGCAGTTTCTGCCACTGATGCTGTGCCCTGGAATTTGAAATAAACCCCCTTTCCTCCTACAAGCTGCTTTGGTCCAGTGTTTGTCCAGCAACAAGACTACAACAAGCCTTCATGTGCCTCTCTCTTAACCAGGTGGACATTTCCATGTTCCTACTTGGTATATGTCTAGGAGCAGCATTGTTGGGTCACAGGCATTCCTATCTAGTAACCTTACTAGCAATACTAAAGCATTTTCCAAAGAAGTTAAATCAGTTTATACTCCTACCAGTTCCCATTGCTCCACATTCTTGCCAATGCTTGGAATTGTATTTATTATCACTAAATGTAGACATTTAGTCAACAAGATGTCTTCTTGTTTTTATTTATATCTGTCCAGTTACTCATAACACTGGCCATCTCTTCATATATTTTTAGTAATTTGAGTATCCTGAATATTTGAAGTGTCCATTCAGTCCTATAGTGCCTTCCTTTCTTCCTTCCTTTTCTTCTTTCTGCCTTCCTCCCTCCCCTTCTCCCTCCCTTCCATCTTCTCTCCCTGTTTTCCTCTGCCCCTCCCTTCATTACTTCTTCCTCTTCAGTACTGGAGATTGAATGCAAGGCTTTGTGCATGTTAGGCAAGCAAGCCCTCTGCCACTGATCTTTATCTCCCACTCTCTTTTAAAAAAATTTTTTACAATATATTTATTTGCAAGGGGAGAGAGAGAATGGGTGCACCAGAGCCTCTATACATCTGGTTTATATGGGTACTGAGGACTCGAACTCCAGTCACTCAGCTTCACAGGCAGGTGCCTTAACAACTGAGCAATCTCTCCAGACCTCTATTTTTACTTTAAAATTTTTAAGTGGTTTATTTACTTATTGGGTTTTGCCTTTTTTCTGGTGTGCCTGTATGTGTGGAACTCAGAGGACAAGACTGGTTGTTGGTCCTGGCCTTCCACCTTGTTTGAGGCAGGGTCTCTTGTTCTATGCAATTCCCAGGCTAACTGGCCCACTATTTTCTTTTTTTTTTTCCTAAAGATAATTTTATTTATTTATTTATATGAAAGTAGAGACACAGAGAGAAGAGAGAGAGACTGGGCATGCCAGGGTCTCTAGCCGCTGCAAGTGAACTCCAGACACATGCGCTACTTTGTGCATCTGGTTTTATGTGGGTACCAGGGAATTGAACTTAGGTCATTGGGCTTTACAGGGAAGTGCCTTAACCGTTGAACCACCTCTCCAGCCCCTCTTTTCTTTTTTAAAAAAGCTATTTTATTTATTTTTTATTTGAGAGAAAGGAAGGAAGGAAGGAAGGAAGGAAGGAAGGAAGGAAGGAAGGAAGGAAGAAAGAAAGAAAAGAGGCAGAGAGAGGGAGAGAGAAAATGGGCATGTCAAGGCATCCAGCCACGGCAAACGAACTCCAGACGCATGTGCCACCTTATGCATTTGGCTTATGTGGGTCCTGGGGAATCAAGCCTGGATCCTTTGACTTTGCAGGCAAGCACCCTAACGACTAAGCCATCTCTCCAACCCTCTTTTCTTTAAAAATAATTTGATAGAAAGAGGGAGAGAGAGAATGGGCATGCCAGGGCCTCCAGCCAATGAGCTCCAGACACATGTGCCACTTTGTACATCTGGCTTTACATGGGTCCTGGGGAATCAAACCTGGTTTCTTTGGCTTTGCAGGCAAGCACCTTAACCACTAAGCCATCCCTCCAGCCCTGGCCCACCATTTTCTGGGGATTCTCCTTTACCCAGCACCCTTCTTGCCATAGGAGCACTGGCAACTTCACACGCTAGTGTCCAGCTTTACATGGATGGATTCTGGGGATCCAAACTCGGGTAGCTACACTTTTGCACCACTCCATTCACTGACCCATCTCCCAGCCATACTTTAAAATTTTTGATGCAGGGTGTGGTAGTTTGAATGTACGCCCTCCGACAGACTCATGTGTTTTTATTTAAAGCTTGTCACCAGCTACCTGGCTGGAGGTGTCACTGGGGGCAGGATCTGATTTCTAGCCTAATGTGTGCAGAGTGCTTGAGCTCTGTCTGGGTTCCCTGCAGTTTGGCTGCCATGTTTTTGCTCTTGCTTGTGGTGCTGGTGATAGTTTTTCTGTCTACATGAATCTCTGAAAGGAGGCCAGCTTCTTCTGCCATTATGGAACTTCCCTGAATACATAAGTGTGCAATAAATCCCATTGCTCCCATAAACTGTGTTTGGTTTGGCGGGCCATCCCAGCAGCATGGAGTTGACTACAACACAGGGTCTCAGCAAGTTGCCCAGGCTGGCCTTCAACTCACTCTGTAGCCCCAGGGCCTTTGATCCTCCTACCTCAGCCTACCAAGTAAAGGATTTATTAACCACTGACCTCGCTGGAAAAATTCTTTTGGACCATAAAACTTATAAGTTTGAAGATGGCCAGACTCCGGGAGTTAACAGGCCATTTAAGAAACAGCCCTAATCCCCTCTGAGCAGGTGATCAGAAAACAAAAGAGACTCTGTCTTCCCATTATTCACTCCAAAGAAAACAGTGGATAGAGACAACCTAAAGTTTGGGTAACTCTACCCCCGCTCCCCCCACCTCAGGCTGTCCTGAAGCCTAACTCCTTAAAATCCCCAATCACCCATTCAGGGGGGCTGCCATTCTCATTTCCCACAGGAGAAGGCTGCCCCTCGGTATATTCTATTAAAGCCTGTGCTATTGAGGTTGGCTCTTCTCTTTCTCATATATTCCTCATGTCACTCTGGTTAATCCCGAATTCTAACACCAAGTAGCTATGATTACAGGCCTGCACTACCAGATCTGCCTATCTTTTGCTTACTTTTCAGGCATTCTTCATGTATATTGGACATAATGCTTTTATCACATGCACTGAGTATCTTTTCCTGTGCTGGAGCAAACCTGTCCACTCTCTCTCTCTCTTTTTTAGAGAGAGAGCAAGAGACACACACAGAGAGAGAGAGAGAGAGAATTGGAGTGTCAGGGCCTCAGCCACTGAAATCAAATTCCAGACCCTTGTGCTACCTAGTGGGCATGTGCAACCTTGCACTTGCCTCACCTTTGTGCGTCTGGCTAACATGGGATCTGGAGAGCAGAACATGGGTCCTTAGGCTTCGTAGGCAAGCACCTAAGCTAAGCCATCTCTCCAGCCCCCTGCCCACTCTCTTAATAAACTTTTTGAAGTTCTTAATTTTATTTTTAATATTGATTTGAGTAAATATTTATTTATGAAAGAAGGAGAGAAAGAGCAGCAAGAGACAGAATGGGTGCACCAGGGCCTCCTGCTGCAGCAAATAAACTCCAGACTCATGTGCCACTTTGTGCATCTGGTTTTGCATGGGTACTGGGGAATCAAACCTGGGCCTTCAAGCTTTGCAAGTAAGAATCTTTAACACAGCCATCTCTCCAGCCCCAATAAATATTTTTAAAAAAAGACTCTGTTAGCAAGGTATGGTGGCACACACCTTTAATCCCAGAATTCAGGAGGCAGAGGCAGAAGGATCATTGTGAGCTCAAGGATAGCCTGAGACTACGGAGTGAATTCCAGGTTAGCTTGGGCTAAAGCAAAACCCTACCTCAAAAACCTGCCCCCCCCACCCAAAAAAAAAGACTTGGTTCAAATGCTGTTATTCTTAGGAAAGGTTTCTGACTGACCCCCACCTCACAGATCCCACAATCCACTGTACCAAGTAATTTTAAACTTAGTGCCCCATAAGACCATAAGCTTAGCAGGAACCTTGCCAGATTTCTTTTGCTTATCTATATTCTTCACAAATCCTTAAGACAGATGGGTCCCAAGGCTCAACTCTTTTCTCTTTTTTTTTATTTTAATTTTTAAAAATTTATTTCCTTGGTAGCGCACGCCTTTAACCCCAGTACTCAGGAGGCAGAGGTAGGAAGATTCTGTGAGTTCAAGGCCACCCTGAGACTATAGAATGAATTCCAGGTCAACTTGGGCTAGGGCGACACCCTACATTGAGGAAAAAAAAAAAAGCTGGGTGTGGTGGCATATGCCTTTAATCCCAGCACACAGGAGGCAGAGGTAGGAGAATTGCCATGAATTCAAGGCCACTCAGAAACTACATAGTGAATCCCAGGTCAACCTGGGCTAGAGTGAAACCCTACCTCAAAAAAAAAAAAAAAAAATTTGCAAGCAGAGAGAGAAGAGAATTCATGCCAGGACCTCCAGCCACTGCAAGCAAACTCCAGATGGATGTGCAACTTTGTGCAGCTGGCTTTATGTGCATACTAGGGAAGCTCACCTGCGTCATTAGGCTTTGCAGGCAAGAGCTGTAACTGTTTAGCCATTTCTCCAGCCCTCAATCCTTTTCTTTTTATGCTATCTCCAAGAAAAAGTCACCATATTCTGGTGACTTCTGTAGTAGTTGGAATGTATGCCTCCCATAATCTCAAGGGTGTTTTTTTTAATGTTGTTTTTTCGAGGTAGGGTCTTACTCTATCCGAGGCTGACCTGAAACTCACTCTATATTCTCAGGCTGGCCTCAAACTCACAGTGATCCTCCTACCTCTGCCTCCTGAGTGCTGGAATTAAAGGAGCGTGCCACCACACCCGGTAGGGCTCAGGTGTTCTATTACAATGTCCTCCACCTGCCTGGCTAGAGGAGGTGTCACTGGGGTCCAGTCTTGAGGTCTGTTTGGGGTGGACCTGATTTCCAGCCAAAGGTATGCAGAGTGGTTTGAGCTCTGGGGGTCCTGCTTACAGCCCATTTGTGTTTGCTGGCTGGTGATGGGGTGATGCTTTCTCTCTGCTTGGATGTAGGGAAGCAGCTTCTTCCACCACTGATGGAACCTCCCCCAGATCTGTAAGCTTGAAATAAACCCCTTCCTCCCCTGACCTGTGCCTGGTTTGGATGTTCATCCCAGCAATATGAGGCTTCTATTTATTTATTTATTCATTTATTGATTTGAAAGAGAAAGAGACAGATAGAAAAAAATGAGTGCACCAGGGCCCCTAGCCACTGCAAATGAACTCCATACACATAAGCCACCTTGTGCATCTGGCTTTTAACATGGGTACTGGGGACTCGAACCTGGGTCTTTTGGCTTTGTAGGCAAGCGTCTTAACTGCTAAGCCAACTCTCTAGCCATACAACTTCTAAACACTTGCTTCCAGCCACATAATTTCTTTTGTGTTTGTTTGTTTGTTTGAGGTAGGGTCTCACTCTAGCCCAGGCTGACCTAGAACTCACTCTGTAGTTCCAGACTAGCCTCAAACTCACAATGATCCTCCTCACCCTCCAGAGTGCTGGGATTAAAGGTGTGCCCCACCATAACCAGCCAGCCACATAATTTGATTTATTTATTTATTATTCATTTATCTACGTACTTGAGAGAGAGAGGGAGGCAGAGAAAGAGAGAGAGAAAGAATGAGAATGGGCGAGCCAGGGCCTCTACCTAATGCAAATGAACTCCAGACACATGCAACACTTCATGTATCTGGCTTATGTGAGTCCTGGGAATTGAATCTGGGTCCTTTGGCTTTGTAGGCAAGTACCTTAACTGCTAACCCATCTCTCCAGCCCTCTTCTTTTTAAAACATTTTTTTATTGACAACTTCCATAATTATAGACAATAAGCCATAATAATTCCTCCCCTCCCCCACTTTCCCCTTCACAAATCCACTCTTCATTGTATCCCTCCCCCTTTCAATTAGTCTCTCTTTTATTTTGATGTCATCATCTTCTCCTTCTATCATGAGGGTCTTGTGTAAGTAGTGCCAGGCACTGTGAGGTCATGGATATCAAGGTCAAATTGCAGCCACCTAATTTCTAACACATACAATGACATTTGTTCCACTCTTTTGCCACATTCCCACCTAGGAGTGGCTTATTCAGGTCTCAATTGCATTGCAACATCCTCCTGACTACTCCATTCAAATCCCTCATGGCCACTCTCTCAGCAATTTCTGCAATTATTGTCTCCCCTGCCACACCATCCCACACAGTTGGAGCATTTTTTATTTTAAAAATAGGTTATTTAGGGGGCTGGAGAGATGGCTTAGTGGTTAAGGTGCTTGCCTACAAAGCCAGAGGACCCAGGTTCAATTTCCCATGGCCCACATAAGCCAGATGCACAACATGGCACATGTGTCTAGAGTTTGTTTGCAGCAGCTGGAGGCCCTGGCATGCCCATTCTCTCCCTCCCCCCCCCCCCCCTCTCTAATAATTAAAAGAAAATAGGTTATTTTATTTATTTACTACTTGAGAGCTAGAAAGAGGCAGAGAGAGAGAGAGAATGGACACACCAGGACCTCCAGCCACTGCAAACTCCAGACATATGCAACACCTTGTGCATCTGGCTTACATGAGTCCTGGAAAATGGAACCTAGGTCCTTTGGCTTTGCAGGCAAGTGCCTTAACCGCTAAGCCATCTCTCCAGCCCAGAGCATTTTTCTTTATTGCATTGCCTTTATCACCTAAGACACTGTTAACACTTACATATTTGTTGAGTGAATTAATGCTTGCCCTCAGCCTGCCACATAGTATCGGCTAACATTTAAGTGCGTACTTAAATGCCCAGGGCTGAGTTAAATCCACCACAGGAATTGCTTCATTTTGTCTTAAGGATTACAACTAGCTTCATTTTAGGCTAAAATCCCCCAGGTTTAGTAGTTTGCCAGGATACCAAGTTAGAAGGGATATGGACCCCAGCGGCCTGATCCAGAGGGACCTCACTTACATCTGTAAACATCCAAAAGGTGCAATGGAAAGAAGGAGGGGAAAGGAGGAAGATGGGGTGGGAGGGGGTCCACAATCTCATCTGTTGAGAGCATAAAGGAAGTTCAATAGAGGAGGAAATGGGCCTAGACCATTTGCCCTTTGTATTTCATGGCCCCCCACACACCCCTACACACACAGGGTGAGTGGTCTGTCTCTAACCCCCAACACTGGCTGACAAGTCCAGTTCCTCTGTTCTCACAGCTTAGACAGGGCTGGGTTACCTCTACCAGTAACCCAAGAGAGGGGCTTAAACTCCCTAACTGTCCAGGTATAGGGGAAAAACAACGGAAGGTCTCAAGTCCAGACTCTTGGAAGCTACTATGCCTCTCACCTATTCCACCGCCAAGGGAGGGGAGATGCTTGGCAACAGCTTTCTTTCTCTCGATCTCGGCTTCTCCATCTGTGGAAAAAGCACGCTGATGCTCCTGACACTCCATGACCTGTACAGATGCAGAGCTAGCCCTCTCAGCTCTCAACTCTGGCCACTGTTGGAGAGAGGCCTCCTTTCCATCGGCTGCTGCTTGGGCCTGGCCCTTGGTATGCCAGAACAAAAAGAATATTTTAACTAAGGGCTATGGAGATGGCTCAGTAGTTAAAGGCTCTTGCTTATAAAGGCTCATGCTGATCCAGGTTCAAGTCCCCGGTACCTACGTCTTGAGTTTGTTTGCAGGACAAGCAGCCCTAGCACTCCTATACACACTCCCTCAAAAAGCATGGGTTTAGCCAGGCGTGGTGGTGCACGCCTTTAATCCCAGAACTCAGGAGGCAGAGGTAGAAGGATCGCCATGAGTTTGAGGCCAGCCTGAGACTACATAGTGAATTCAGGTCAGCCTGGGCTAGAGTGAGACCCAACCTTTAAAAAAATGAGAAAACTATGGATTAAAAAAAAAGTGTAAACCGGGCGTGGTGGTGCACGCCTTTAATCCCAGCACTCGGGAGGCAGAGGTAGGAGGATCGCCGTGAGTTCGAGGCCACCCTGAGACTCCATAGTGAATTCCAGGTCAGCCTGGGCTAGAGTGAGACCCTACCTCGAAAAACCAAAAAAAAAAAAAAAAAAGTGTGTGTGTGTGTGTGTGCACGCATGCATGCGTGCACACACACCACGCATATGTGCACATGTGCGTGAAAGGGTCAGAGAACAACTTCAAGTGCTGGTTCTCAGGAACACCATTCACCTTTTGTGAGGCAAGGTCTCTCATTGGCTTGAAGCTCATCAATTAGGCTCGATGGGCTGGTTAGCCAGCCCCAGAGATCCTCCAGTCTTTGCCTCCCCAGCTCTGGGATTACAGCTGTGTGCCACCATACCTGGCATTTCTTTTATTTTTTTTTTAATATATAACAGGTTATATTATTTTATCCTCTTGCCCCGCTCCCGTTACCCTAGGGCCCTCCTCAGTGAGGTTATGGTATGTACTACGGGGTCATGAAGGCCTCAGTCAGTCCCTATGGAGCCTGGTGGCTGGGGGGGCATGCCTCAAGGTATTCCTCTCCATTCTGTGTCTCTTACAGTCTTTCCGCCCCTCTTCCACAATGTCCCCTGAGAAACAGAACAGGGAGCCAGCTGTGGTGGCACATGCCTTTAATCCCAACACTTGGAAAGCTGAGGTAGGAGGATCACCATGAGTTCAAGGCCAGCCTGAGACTACATAGTGAATTCTAGGCCAGCTTGAGCTAGAGTGAGATCCTACCTTGAAAAACCAAGCAAAATATATATATATATATATGGAATGCTTCACAAGTTTGCATGTCACCCTTGCTCAGGGGCCATGCTAATCTCTATCGTTCCAATTTTAATATATGTGCTGCCAAAATGAGCACCATTTTTTTCTGAGGTAGGGTCTCACTCCAGCCCAGGCTGACCTAGAACTCGCTCTGTAGTCCCAGGTGGGCCTTAAACTCATAGTGATCCTCCTACCTCTGCCTCCCCAGTGCTGGGATTCAAAGTGTGCTCCCCCATGCCCAGCCCATACCTGGCATTTTTCTGTGGGTTCTTGGGATCAAACACAAATCTTCATGCTTGCAAGGAAAGTGCTTTTACTGGCTGAGCCATCTCCCCAGCTCCTGAACAGAAGTCTTTACAATACACAAAGTCAGGAACTGCTCTTGGAAAGCAGAAACCCTGTGTGCCTTACCCTCCTCCAAGAGTGACACACAGCAACAGCCACACAAATGGTCCTTCCCTGCAATATTTATTAAGGAATTTACACATACACAGGAAAAAGGCAACCAGGCATTGCTGTTCCCACACATGAAATCGTTTAAGCCAAGTTTTCTTGTTTGAATTTTCAAGTGGGGTGAACGATGGCCGAGAGAAAAGCTATCCAGGCTCTCTGCCTCAGACGCCTGGAAAAGGTGAGCAAACAGAGCGCTCTGATGCGCAGGCGTCAGACAGTGACTGGCAGGTGGGAGGAGGGAAAGGAGAGGCAGCTATCAATGATATGGCAGGTTTTTAAAACTATAAGATAACCTGACAACAGTTTCAGGCTGTTGATAAATTAACACCTCTCTGCTGGAACCCTGAAACTATAAACGCAAAGGAAAATGCCCAGAGCAGATGGGGAGATGGGAAGTAGGATACACGCACGCACGCACGCACGCACATGAACACACACGCAAACACACACACACAAGCAGTGCACATGTTAAACTCTGAATTCCTGCACAGGGGTTGGTCCTCCAGTCCTGGGGCTGGATCCTGCTGGAGGCAGGTAGAGGGTGGGCAAGGGATGTGTGTTTGTGTGTGGGACCTCCATGAAGTCTTTGGTGCTGAAAAAGGCTGGCTGAAGCAGCAAGTCCCGAAGCCCCAGATCCACAAAGCACTCAGGGTGAAGGGGAGTAATATTTTTGCTCATCCTCACAGGAAGGGGCTTGCTTCGTTCTCCCAGGCTCAACCAGATTAAAGGCCCCAGGAGTATTGGATTGCAATACTTCCTCCACTCCCAGAAAGTTGGGAAGACAGAGCCTCCCTCTTCAACCAAAACTTTAAACACTTAGACACAGCTGATTAACACATGAAGGTCCTCCATACCCTCTCCTCTTTGTCAAATACACATCACGTACAGAACTTCCCGAGGCTCCACGAGGGAAGGTGTGCACATTTCCCCGTAGTTCAAACGCCCTCGTCTGCCCATAGCTTCTAAGGTGCTGGTGCCAGGAGAGGACAGGAGCTGTGGCTGGGGAGGAAATGGGACAGCCAGGGGACGTGAACAACAGAAAGCAACAGAGAGGGCTGTGTGTTCGGGAAGTGGCCAGGTTGGGCAGGATGCCAAACCCAAATGACTTATTGAGCATTTCTAAACCAAACAGAGAGGTAGGAAAGAGGGATGGAGGAAGGCTGCAGGAAGAAGAAAATGGGGAGGGCAAGGGCTGAGGAGAATGGCAGCCACACAGGCGCTTTGCTTTTATTTCCACATCTGAGGACTGAGAGTCTGATTGGCTGCCTGGCCGTTTCCGCTGCCCATTGACTGTCCATAGTTCATCATGCCGTTGGCTCCATAGAAGTTCATCCCAGCCATCTGCTGAGTCATCTGAAGGAGAAAGGAGACTTTCAGACCAGGCTGCGGGCACTCAGCCAAGCTGTGCTAATGACAGGGCAAGGGTCCTTCTGTCTATGGGAAGGGAGGACAAGACTTCAGGGGCAGAACACTGCATACATGAGAGACTCTGGAGGGCGATGTTACCAGAGACTAATGTCAGGGAGGGAACGAAGGAATCCTGGGTCTGACTAGCATATGAGGTTCTTCTCTTCTTCCTTTCCAGGCCCTCATCCTAACAGAAGGGACCTATTGTTAACCAGCCACAGGCAACCCACAGGGTCCAAAGACAAGCCCTCAGTGCAGTGCTCCAGCTTTAACCCCGGCAGAGAGCACTGCTTCTCCAGGCCTGTTTATGGAGGGAAAACGAAACTGGGCAGTTCCAAGTGAATAAAGGAAGAAGGGGAGACATCTAAGTGTCTTCAGTACATGACAAGCAGAGCAATTAGGTGAGAGTGGAATGAGGCTTCAGTAGGGGCTTTCTCCTTTTTTTTTTTTTTTTTTTTTTTTCTTTTTCTTTTGGTTTTCTGTTTGTTTCTAAACCTGATCTCATTATGAAGCCCTGACTGGCCTGAAACTCACTATGTTGACTAGGCAGACCTTGAACTTGTGGCAATTTTCTTGCCTCTGCAAGTGGTGAGATTACACAGGCATGCACCATCATGCCCAGCTAACAGGAGCTTCTTTATAATTAGAAAGACTGAGGCTGGAGAGATCGCTTAGTGGTTAAAGGCACTTGCTTGCAAAGCCTGTCAAGTCAGGTTCGATTCTCCAGTACCCGCGCAAAGCCAGACGCATAAAGCAACCCATGCATCTGGAACCTGTTTGCAGTGGCTGGAAACCCTGGTGCACCCATTCTCCTCCCCTCTCTCTCTCTCTCTCTTTTTTTAAGTATTTTATTTATTTATTTGAAAAAGAGAGGAAGAGGCAGAGAGAAAGAGAGAATGGGTACTCCGGGGCCTCCAGCCACTGCAAACAAACTCCAGATGCATGCGCCACCCCCCTTGTGCATCTGGCTTACATGGGTCCTGGGGAATCAAACCAGGGTCCTTAGGCTTTGCAGGCAAATGCCTTAATCACTAAGCCATTTCCCCAGTCCTTCTTCCCCTCTCTTTCAAATAAATTTTAAAAATTAATTAAAAAAGAAAGACTGGCTCTCTCAAGTCAGAGGCACCTCATGAGAATGAAGGCTTTCCTAGAACCACTATACAACATACACTCAAGAAATGTGGGCTGAGCCAGGCGTGGTGGCGCTCGCCTTTAATCCCAGCAATCGGGAGGCAGAGGTAGGAGGATCACCATGAGTTCGAGGCCACCCTGAGACTCCATAGTGAATTCCAGGTCAGCCTGGGCTAGAGTGAGACCCTACCTTGAAAAACCAAAAAAAAAGCCGGGCGTGGTGGCACACGCCTTTAATCCCAGCACTGGGGAGGCAGAGGTAGGAGGATCACTGTGAGTTCGAGGCCACCTGAGACTCCATAGTGAATTCCAGGTCAGCCTGGGCCAGAGTGAGACCCTACCTCAAAAAATCCCAAAAAGAAAAAGAAAAAGAAAGAAATGTGGGTTGGAAAGATGGCACTTGCCTGTGAAGCCCAGGGACTCAGGTTCAATTCCCCAGAACCCACATAAGCCAGATACAAAGTGGTGCATGTGTCGGGAGTTTGTTTGCAGTGGCTGGAGGCCCTGGCATGCCTATTCTCTCTCTCTCTTTCTCTCCCTCTCTCTCTCTCACACAAATAAATAAAAATAAAATATATTTTTTTAATGTAACCACCACAATATTCTAAGAAACCCTACATTCAGGGCCTTTGGTCTCCTTTAATTAGAACAGCTCTCCTGTCACTCTTTTCTCCCCTCCCCCCCATATTGACATTTAACTTAAAAGAATTCAGCCAGTTATTCTGCAGCATATCCCTCAATTTGGATTTAACATTTTTCTTATGATTAGACTCAGGTTACTTACTTTAGGCAAGAAAATTAAGTGGATGACAGTGTGTCCTTGGTGTCAGGAAGTACATGAGATCAGTGTGTCCCGTTACTGGTAATGTGATGTTTGGTCACATCACCAACAATGATGCTATTTGTATTTTCCACTGTGCGATTCTACTTGTCCAAGTGTAACACATGCTCTTCCACCCTGTCACTACCCGTTTTAGTTTTTATATTCATAACTCAACACTCAGTGCTCATCAGCAGTCCTTTTGTCACAAATGTCCACAGCTAGAAGCTGACCTGGCATATTTCTCAAGAAAGGCTGGTAAGCAAGGTATTTCCTGAGTTCTTGCATATTTAACTTTTTTTTTTTTTTTTTTTGAGGTAGGGTCTCACTAGTCCAGGAATTCTGACCTGGAATTCACCATGTAGTCTCAGGGGGGGCCTCGAACTCACTGCGATCCTCCTACCTCAGCCTCCTAAGTGCTGGGATTAAAGGCGTGTGCCACCATGCCTAGTTCCCATTTTTTTGCATGTTTTTGTTTTGCATCAGGGTCTTGCTATGTAGCTCAGGCTGACCTTTAACTCACAGCAATTCTCCTGCCTCAGCATGCTGAATGCTGGGATTGAGGGTGAGCACATCACACCCAGATTTTTTTTAAGTTTTTTTTTTCCTTAAAACTTGTTTTGTTGTTTGGTTATTTAAAACTGTTTTATTTTTATTTATTTATTAGAAAGAGAGAGGATGAGTATGCCAGTGCCTCTAGTAACTGCAAATGAACTCCAGATACATGCGCCACCATGTGCATCTGGCTTTACATGGGTACTGCGTAATCAAACCTGGGTCCTTAGGCTTTCCAGGCAAGCACATTAACTGCTAAGCCAGCTCTCTAGTCCTAAAAAAGCTTTTTATTTATTTATTTGCAAGCAGAGAGACACAGAGAGAATGGGCATTCCAGGGCCTCTTGCATTGCAAATAAAACTCCAGATACATGTGCCACTTTATGCATCTAGCTTTACAAGGGCACTGGGGACTAAAATCTGGGTCAACAGGCTTAGCAAGCAAGCAAATACCTTTAACCACTGAGCCATCATGGTTTTTTAAAATATTTTTAAAATTCATTTACTTGAGAAAGAAATAGGCATGTAGAGAGAAAGAGAGAGAAAAAAAAAAAAAAAAAAGAATGGGCATGCCAGAGCCTCCAGCCACTGCAAATGAACTCCAGACACATGTGCCCCCTTGTATATCTGGCTTATGTGGGTCCTGGGGACTCGAACCTGGGTCCTTGACTTTGCAGGCAAGCGCCTTAACCACTAAGCCATCCCTCCAGTCCCATCATGGTTTTTTAAAGCAGGGTCTCCCTCTAGCCCAGACTAGCCTCAAAGTCATAGCCTACCTCAGACTCCAAAGTGCTGGGATTAAGGCTTGTACCACCACGTCTGGCCCACGTCTAGCTTTTAACCTTTTCTTTCTTTTTTTTTTAAAGGGAATTATTTTAATATTTATTTATGAGAGAGAGAGAGAGAAAGAGTAAGCAAGCATGCCAGGGCCTCCAGCCACTGCAAATGAACTCCAGAAGCATATGCCACCAAGTTCATCTGGCTTACATGGGTTCTGGGGAATCAAACCTAGGTCCTTAGGCTTCACAGGCAAGTGCCTTAACCACTAAGCCATATCTCCCTAATATGTTCTTTTTTCTTTTATCTTTTTTTGTTGTTGTTTTATTTTGTTCTGTTTTTACAGGTAGGGTCTCACTCTAGGCTGACCTGGAATTTACTCTGTATTCTCAGGATGGCCTTGAAGTCACAGTGATCCACCTACTTCTGCCTCCCAAGTGCTGGGATTAAAGGCATGTGCCACCAAGCCTGGCTTTTTTTTTTTTTTTTTTTTTTTTTTTAATTTTTCGAGGTAGGATTTCACTATAGCTCAGGGTGACCTGGAATTCACTATGTAGTCTCAGGGTGGCCATGAACTTATGGTGACCCTCCTACCTCTGCCTCCCAAGTGCTGGGATTAAAGTCATGCACCACCAAGCCCAGCTAACATGTTTTTTTTTTGTTTTTTTTTTACAACTTTTGATGTCAAAAGCTGAAGGACAGCTTGGCTGCCTATCAAATACTTGTTTTACATGTGCTGGAGTGTCTTGAAGATAGGATTTGTACTGTCTTTTTTTTTTTTTTTTTTAGTGTGAAAGAGATACAGACAGACAGAGACACAGAGACAGAATTAGCACATGAGGGCCTCCAGCCACTGTAATAGAACTCCAGACACATGCACCACCTAATGTCCATCTGTGACCATGCGCACTTGTGTCACCTTGTGTGTCTGCCTTACGTGGGACCTGGAGAGTCAAACATGAGTTCTTGGGCTTGGTAGGCAAATGCCGTAACTGCTAAGCCATCTCTCCAGTCCTCTTACTGCTTTTTGTATGTTGCTATTAGAAAGTCTAGGGTCAACCTGGACTTTTTTTTTTTTTTTTTTTTTTTTTGCATGCATGTGTAGAGAAGGCTTAGCTCAGAGAATTTTTCTCTTTAAAGTCAAAGTCTTACTTGGATGTTTTAGAGTGGAGTGTTCTGGGTCAGTTGGCCCAGAATCAGACTGGACTCTTTATTAATCCAAATCTTTTATTTCTAGAAAGCTTTTTATGCATATTAATTGTCTCATGATTTTATTTTCATTCTTTGGTTATCTCCAAATATATACATGCTACACTTTCCTTGCTTGCTTCCTCTATTAGTATTTTCTTTTTTAATATTTTATTTATTTATTTATTTGACAGAGAAAGAGGGAGAGAGAGAGAATGGGCATGCCAGGGCATCCAGCCACTGCAAACGAACTCCAGATGCATGCGCCCCCTTGTGCATCTGGCTAACGTGGATCCTAGGGACTCGAACCTGGGTCCTTTGGCTTTGCAGGCTAAGCCATCCCTCCAGTCCTATTTATTTATTTAAAAGACAGTGAGACAACCGGGCGTGGTGGCACACGCCTTTAATCTCAGCATTCAGGAGGCAGAGGTAGAAGGATCACCGTGAGTCCAAAGACACCCTGAGACTACATAGTGAATTCCAGGTCAGCCTGGGCTAGAGTGAGACTCTACCTTGAAAAACCAAAAAAAAAAAAAAAGAGAGAGAGAGAGGGAGTGAGAGAGAATGGGCACGCCAGGGTCTTTAGTCTCTGCAAATAAACTCCCAATGCATGTACCTTGTGCACCTGGCTTTAGGTGGATACTGGGGAATCAAACCCAGGTTGTTAGGCTTTGCAGGCAAGTACCTTAACCACTGAGCCATCTCTCCAGCCTTTACTCCTTTTTTTTTTTTTTTTTTTTTTTTTTGGGATTAAAGGCATGTGCCACCACGCCCGGCTTTTACCCCATTTTTTAAAAAGACAGTTTCTAGCCCATGCTGGCCTCTAATTCTCTATAGCTAAGACTTGAACTCCTGATGTCCTGCCTCTACCTCCTGAGTGTTCTCCCCCATATACAATGTAAGCAAGTAAGTACTTTTAACAGCTGAGCCAGCTCTCCACCCCTGCCCCTCTGCCACACACAATGCCTTTACAAACTGCGATCTATGATCAGGTCCCTTGCTTGTGACAACCCAAATAGCCAGAGTTCTAATCACCCACACCTTCACCTTATACTCGGGATGTCTCTACCTGGGTGGGCCTTTGTCCTTCTGAGGTCTTTGTCTGTGCTGCCACCTCCTGGCTCTACTCCCGAGCCTGATGCCATGTCACTTGAAGCTGTGGTGGTGGCAGACACAGTCATGGATGGTTTCACCTGCATTGCTTGTCTGTCTAGAAAGGTTTCTGGTTTTGTTTTTCAGGTGTGAAGAGACTCAGCAACTATAGGAACTCAGAACACCTCAGAAAGTCCGACTTTAGACAGGCCTTGTGTGAGAATAAACAGAAAGTGTATTGGGGGACAGGGGTACCTAGGGGTATCTCTGGCACTATCTCACTTTCATGAAAAGGATTCAGAGGATGAGGGAATGGCACCAGGGGAGACACTGAGGACTCATCCCAAGTAAAATGGGGTCACTTACCTGAGTAAGGTTCCACTGCAGCTGCTGAGCTGGCTGAACCCCATACATAGTCTGGGGCATAGCTGCCATGCCTGCCATGTAGCCAGCCTGCTGGGTGGTCAGCATCCCATTTGGCACCCCAAGCATTGACGCCTGCATGCCCCCCATATAGCCTGCAGGCATGGCCATGGGGGCAACCATTCCAGAGGCTCCTGGCTGGGCCACCATGCCTACTGGTGGGGGCATCATGCTCCCCATGATGCTGTTGGGGGGTGTAACCCCAGGAAAGCTGGGGTAAGCTGCGGGATATGCTGCCATCTGAGCAGGAGCCATAAACATCGCTGCCAACAAAACACAGAGATGGTTCTGTTAGAGAGTAAAATATGATTCCTCTGACCCAGAGTATCTGTTCCCTGTCACAACAAACAATTCTCCACATATGGCCCCCATCTCTCCCTAACACACCTTCGCCACTCCATGGACTCTACCTTGGGCAGGCATTTGAGGTGTCTGGGATCCATACAGTGAAAGGATGGAGTCTTTGGAGAGCTGTTTCTTGCCTGTTTCTTCTGTTTTGCTCCCTGGTTCTGGAAACAGGTTCAGGTTTTCAGGAACAGAACCAGCGCTCCCTGCTGTTGGCATGGAACCTACAACCTGAGGGCACAAAGGGCAGTGGAAGAATCAAGATGGTCCTCTTGGGTTCTCTAAAAGGACCCTACACTTTCCGCTGTGTCTAACATTTCTGATAGGAATTCATGGCTTGACCCAGGCATGGTGGTTCATTCCTATCATTCCAAAACTCAGGAGACTGAGGCAAGAAGATTGCTAAATCCAAGGCCAGCCTGGGCTACATAGTGAGTTCTGGGTCAGCCTAGGCTACAGTGGGAGGCCCTATCCTAAAAATTAAAATGCCTCAGCAGGGCATGGTGGTGCACGCCTTTAATCCCATCAATTGGGAAGCAGAGATGGGTGGACTGCTGTGAGTTTGAGGCCACCCTGAGACTACATAGTCAATTCCAGGTCAGCCTGGGCTAGACAGCGAGACCCTACCCTTAAAAAAAAAAAAAGCCAAAGTCCATTCCCACCAAGGAAGCATGACTTTAGTACCATGATTATATTAGAAACCTTTCCATAATACTCTTTTTTAGTTTTTCAAGGTAGGATCTCGCTGTAGCCCAGGCTCTCCTGGAATTAACTCATAGCAATCCTCCTACCTCAGCCTCCTGAGTGCTAGGATTATAGGCAAGTGCCACACACCCAGCGAGAATACTCTTTAATCCTGAAAGGCACAGAAGACTCACCTTTCTGGAACTGGAAGAAGGGGAAGAGACAGAAGCCAAAAGATCTAAATCCTTCTCTAGGGTATTGCTGGTCTTACTGTTTGCAATGGAACAGACCACAGGAGCATCTGCAAAGAGAGAGGGACGTTAACCTTAGCCTGCAGCACTGCTCACTAAGACACTACTTCTGGGCTGAAGGGATGGCTTCACAGTTAATGCACTTGCCTGCAAAGCTTAACAACCCAGGTTCTGTTTCCCAGTGCCCATGTAAAGCTAGATGCACAAGGTGGCGCAAGCATCTGGAGTTCATTTGCAGTGGCTAGAGGCCCTGGCATGCCCATTCTCTATCTGCCTCTCTCTTAAATAAATAAAGAAGAGGGCTGGAGAGATGGCTTAGTGGCTAAGGTGCTTGCTTGCCTATGAAACCAAAGGACCTAGGTTCGATTCCCCAGTACCCACATAAGCCAGATACACAAGGGGGCACATGCGTCTGGAGTTTGTTTGCAGTGCCTTGAGGCCCTGCTGTGCCATTCTCTCTGTGTCTGTCTCCTCTCTACCTCTCTCTCTCTCTCTCTATGCTTGCAAATAAATTAATTAAATTTTAAAAGAAAAGAAAAAAATTTAAAAGACGGTATTTTCTTCTATTCTGGACAAAGAGCAGACAGAGGAGGCCATATACCCCACCAGGAGCCTGGAAATCCAATCTCTGAACCCACAAAGCCTGGCTAGGGCTTTTCAAAAAAAAAAGGCCTGACCCCACATTCCCACAAGTGCTCTGGAGTAGCTTGTGGCCTGCTGTCAGTCACAGGGCAACAGACCACCAGCACAAAGCTGTACCAGCACCATAGCTGGAGGGCTGTCTGGCTCCCTGCTGCTTATTGGAAGGGCAAAGTATATAGAGAGAAATAGAAGGTACCAAAGTTAGGAGCCTAAGTAGTCATCACCTAAATCAACAGCAGACCTAAAAGTGCCAGCAGTGAGAACTGGAGAACAGGCTTTCTTCATTTCACTTTCCTCTTCCTTTCCTTTTTTTTTTTTTTTTTTTTTTTTTTTTTCTTTTTTTTTTCTTTCTTTGCAAGCAAAGAGAGAGAAAGAATGTTTGCAGTAGCTAGACACCCTGGGACATCCAAACTCAAGATGCATCTGCCACTTTGTGCATCTGGCTTTATGTGGGTACTGGGGAATCAAACTGGTATCGTTAGGTTTGGCAGGCAAGAGCCTTAACTGATGAGCCATCTCCAGCCCCTACGCATTCTCTTTGAAATGGCAAAACCAGGACTTCGAAGGGAAAAATGACTGCAAGGTGACAGGTATCTGGTGGTGGGGGTGATCAGGGGATGATGGCAGGCAGTAGGGGAAGTAGCAAAAGGCTCAAAGGTGGTGTTGAGTGAAACTGTAAACATTTCTTGAAGACTTAATATGTACCAGGCCCGGGGCTAAGAACTTTGAAGGTTTTACATCATGCAATATTTCCAACAACACCTTTGAAGTAGACTGACCTACCACACTGCACAGATGAGGAAAGAAACATTCAGAGGTTAAATAAACTATTCATGATCATGTGGACAGTAAGTGGCACAACTGGGACTCTGCTCCAAAGGCCACACTCTTAAATACTACACTGAACTGCCACTCTGAAAAAATATGTCACAGTAAACCCATTCTTATAGCAACTGCACAGATGAAAAATGTAACAGAAGAACATGAGTAAATAATCTCATGTAGTGAAGTAGACACAAAGTGAGATCCTGCCTACCAGTCTGCCCAGGACCACTAAGAATTCACATCAAATTTCTAAGAGTATGGGTATTAAAAAGCCAAGCTCTTACCTAGGCCCAACAAGTCCATGACAGGTGCTGTGGATTTGGGGGAGCTTTTCCGAGGTAGCTGTGAATCTTCTTTTTTCTGTGGCTACGGTGGGAATATGATATAAAATGAGTAAGTACTTGTTCTGAGCTCTTTCTCCTTCCTCCACACCTTCACTGTAAAACCACAGGCATTAGCATGGTACAGTTATCATTTTATTTTCAAAGACAGGTACCAAAGAAACAAGACTCAGGAAGCATGAGTGAGTGAATAAACTGAACCTAAAGTTAAAAAAAAAAAAAAAAAAAAAACAGGCATGGTGGTGCATATCTTTAATCCCAACATTCAGGAGGCAGAGGTAGAAGGATCGCTGTGAGTTCGAGGCTACCCTGAGGACTATATAGTGAATTCCAGGTTAGCCTGAGCTAGAGTGAGACCCTACCTCACTATCTATAGAGGCAGAGCTTTCTGAAATCAATACAACCAGTGGGTAATCAACTGCTTTCTGATTAGATTTAAGGCCTGATCCATGGGAGGGAATTCATGCCTGGTATTGAAAACCTAGTCAAAAGCTTGTGGCTGAGGAGGTCATAGGCCCGAGGAGGGAACTACTGTGGTTGTTTGGCTAAACGGATATGTTTGCCTATCAACTTGTCCTCTAAGTATTTATGTCCACAGAAGAGCGCTGCTCTTACTTCTACTCAAGAGAAGCTTCTTTGTCATGGGCAGCAACTACTGGGTAAACTCAAAATTTGTCCAAGTGCTGACAGTGAGAGACTGTTGTGGTTCAGTGATTAATGGAACATCTATATCACTCCCTCCAAGGCTCAGGAAGAGAAGATGGAAAGAATTTAAGTGCCAGAAGATGGGGAGAAGTGCACTGTCTTCTAGACATGATGTGGTTGTGTCATTCATTCATCGACTGACAGAGGCTGTCATTACCAGCACAAGATACCAACATTCTGTCATGGATGGTGGAGATGCTCATGAGACTCCCACCCATCCCCTGCCGGAGGAATGACTGTCAGTTAATGGCTGCTGGGGATAGGGAGAAATCTTCTTCAGTGATGTAGCCTCTGGTAAGTTGCCTATGCTCTGAAAATTAAAACCCCACCCACGTTTACTAAACTAATTAAACTCAGTGAGACACACACACACACAACATCAAAGTAGATGTGGGACCAGCTGGGAAGAAGGGGGTCAACAGAAGGAAAAGGGAACAAAAAAGATAACGGCAAGTGAATATGATCAAAATACACTATACACATGTGTAAAAACATCAGCAAATTTAAAAACTCTTATAAAATAGTAAAATAGAGCCTTTAATTCCAGGCACTTGGGAGGCAGAGGTAGGAGGATCACTGTGAGTTTGAGGCCATCCTGAGACTACATAATGAATTCCAGGTCAGCCTAGGTTAGAGGGAAACCCTACCTCAAAAAAAAAAAAAAAAAAAAAAAAGTAAAATGTCCTAGGAATGTCCCTATCTCTCAAAATCCCAAGCACCAGGCTGAAGAGATGGCTTAGCAGTTAAGGCACTTACCTGCAAAGCCTAAGGACCCATGTTTGGTTCCCCAGGTCCCACGTAAGTCAGACACACACGGTGATGAATGTGCTAGGTGATGCATGTGCAAGGCCACACATGTGCACAAGTCGGCACATGCATATGGAGTTTGGTTACAGTGGCTGGAGACCCTGGTACACCAATTCTCTCTCTCTCTCTCTCTCTCTCTCTCTCTCTCTCTCATAAAATAATAATAAAAACCCCAAGCAACTATAAAAGAGTATCTAATCCTTCCCAAGCACCTATAATAGTGTATCTAATTCTTCAGCCACAATTTATTTTGTGCAAAAAGAAACTGATGTGCCATGGTGGTGCACACCTTTAATCCCAGCACTCAGTAAGCAGAAGTAGGAGGATGGCCTTGAGTTTGAGATCAGCCTGAGAATAAATAGTGAATTCCAGGAATATGATTGAGCTCGAGTGAGATTCTACCTTGAAAAATACAAGAATAAAAAAAAAATCAATGTGCCCTGGGGTTGGGGAGATAGCTCAGCAGTTAAAGTTGCTTACTTGCAAAGCCTGCCAGCCTGGGTTCAATTCCCCAGTACCCATGTAAAGCCAGATACAAAGTAGTGCATGCATCTGGAGTTCATTTGCAATTGCAAGAGGTCTTGGCATGCCCATACTCACTTACTCTCCTTACAAATAAATAAAAAATAATTATTATTATTAAATTTTATTTAGGGAGAAATCACAGATTGTGGGCTTATTTAAGGGAGAAGTAATAAATTATGGGGTTTATTTGAGGGAGACTGGGATCTAGGAAGGCTAGAGCAAGTCATAAGCATGTGGAAAGTAGGAAACATGCCCTCATGTGGAAACAGCATAGAGTACAAAGTTCATTTAGGTTAAAAAAAAAAAAAAAAAAAAAAAAACAGGAGTAGAACCACAGGCACGGGAGAGGAGTTAAACTGAGGTTCTCAAAGAAAGGGCTATAGAGATGGCTTAGTGGTTGAGGTGCCTGCCTGAAAAGCTAAAGGACCTTAGTTCAATTCTCCAGGTCCCACATAAGCCAGATGCACAAGGTGGAACATGCGTCTGTAGTTCATTTGCAGTGGCTAGAAGCCCTGGAGCACCCATTCTCTCCTTCCCTGTTCCCCCCCCCCCCCGCACCCGCTTCTCTCTCTCAAATAAATAAATAAACAAAAATAAAATATTTGAAAACCATATATATTCCCCCCCAAGCCAAGGTAGAGCCTCACTTTAGCTCAGGCTGACCTGGAATTCACTATGTAGCCTCAGGATGGACTTGAACTCATGGTGATCCTCCTACCCCTGCCTCCTGAGTGCTGAGATTAAAGGTGTGTGCCACCACACCTGGCAATAATTTTTTTTTTTTTTTTTTGGTTTTTCAAGGAATTCGCTATGTTATCTCAGGGTAGCCTCGAACTCATGGCAATCCTCCTAGCTCTGCTTCCCAAGTGCTGGGATTAAAGGCATGTGCCACCACGCCTGGCAATAAAAATGTTTTTTAAGAAAGAAATAAATGTGCCCTGATTTCTAGGCTTCTTTAAACTACCAAAAGGAAATAAGCACAGGAGTTCTACCACAAGAAGGACTAAGTTGGGAATAATACCTGCTCAGGAGGCACCACGCAGCTACAGCATCCTGGCATGGAATGTGCTTGTTTGCTTAGAAGGGACAGATTTGAAAACTGGGCCTGTGGCACATGCCTATAATCGCAACACACAGGAGGTAGAGGCAGGAGCATCAGAAGCTCAAGGTCATCCTCAGCTACTCAGACCCTGAGGTCAGTCTGGACTACACAAAACCCTATCCAGAAAAAATAAAAATATGAAGCAAGGCATGGTGGGGCACGCCTTTAGTCCCAGCACTCGGGAGGCAGAGGTTGGAGGACCACCATGAGTTCGAGGCCACCCTGAGACTACATAGTGAATTTCAGGTCAGCCTGAGCTACAGTGAGACCCTACCTCGAAAAACCAAAAAGGAAAAAAAAAAAAAGAGATGCAAAAATATGAAGAGGAGAAGAAATATAAATGCAGTTTCCAAGCCCCATCTGGCCTTAAAAAGAAGTGCCACGGAGCACATCAGGTAGCAGAAGGCAATGGGCAAGAAGCAGCAACAGCTGTAGGCGATCTGAGCTAAATGTAGAACCCTTTAGTTCCAGGTACAGAGCTACAAGATGGTGTCCAACTCACCCGCCAACTACGAGCCTCCCACCCTCTCCTCCACATGTGAACACACCACGCCCGAGCCCTGCCGCACGGCACGTGCTCCTTCCAACTTACCATTTTCACTTTCTCAAAAACAACAGGTTCCAGTTTTTTCTCTGGAGCTGGTTCACTCCCTCTTTTCCACTTGTCATCCTTCTCTTTCTAAAATGATTTAATAGGACAGTGTCTTAGCATTGGCACAACTAGTATTAGCATAGGCTCCATGAGTTGTAATTCCAAATGTCCTGAAGGACACCAAAAGTCCTTCATGATTCTAATGCAGCAGTATGACAAACTTGGGAGGACATCTTGGTGTGGGGTATGAGAGCTGTATGAGGCATATTCCACACATTTTAAGCACCCACCCTCCTGGTCTGTCTGACTCACTCGTGACTCTTAAAATTTGTAATATGCTTTCTGTTTATATAAGAAGAAATAGTGTCATGAATTTTGTCCCAAATTTAACTTGTTAGTGCTGTGAGAGGCTTCCCCATTCATCTCAGTACACTGGTAAATAAGTTCCCCTTACACAGTTTACCACCTTTCTGAGTTTATAAAATTTATTTATTTTAAAATTGTATTTATTTGTAGCTAGGCATAGTGGCACATGCCTTTTATCCCAGCACTCGGGAGGCACAGGTAGGAGGATCACCATGAGTTCGGGGCCACCCTGAGACTACATAGTAAATTCCAGGTCAGCCTGAGCTAGAATGAGACCCTACCTCGAAAAACCAAAAAAAAATTTTTTTAATGAAGATATGGCACATTTATACAATGGAGTTCTACTCAGCAGTAAAGAAAAATGAAGTTATGAAATTTGCAGGAAAATAGATGAATCTGGAAAGGATTATAGTAAGTGAGGTAACCCAGGCCCGGAAAGCCATGTCCTCTCTCATATGTGGATCCTAGCTACAGATGATTGGACTTCTGTGTGAGTAGGAAGAAAACTCAGTAGCAGAGGCCAGTAAGATAGAAAAGAGATATAAAGGGAAGAGAAAGGAAGGGAGGGGGGTACTTAATAGGATGGTATTGTATATAAGTAAGTAGAAGAATAGATTAATGAGGGTGAAAAGGCCCAAAGTGAGGTCAGGGGAAGAGACTGAGTAAAGCAAAGGTGGAGGGAGGGCTAATCAAAATCTAAGAGGATATAAATGAATCATATGGAAACCTACTTTTTTGGACAATGAACACTAAGGACCCATAGATTGTTAATAGAAAATTTTCAGTGCCAGGGATGGGATATCGTCCAGTGAGTTATTGGCCAGGGAGGTCCCTGATGCCCACAAAACATTACAGGCCATTGCCGAGGCCCTTGGTTTCCCACCAGGAATAGATGGTAAGACCCTATTGCTGAAGACTCCATATACTTGGGCTGCAAGGCCACTGAGAAATCCTGCTGGAACCAAGCTGATAACCTCCTCCATGTAGACCAGCTCACAGAAAGCGGGAAGAAGCCATTCTGCATGCAGTTCAATGAGAGAGAGAGAAATCACTAGTGAAGATACTCAACAGTGGACACTGCAAGCCTTATATTTGGCCAGCCAGGCCAAATGAGCCAATGGGTGCAATAGTGGCACATCTGTCATGGTGGAAACCAACTGCCCTCTAATTGAACTGGAGGCCTACTTCATGGGAGGGAATACATCCCTGATACTGAAAACCTACAAGAGGGGTAGTCATGAGCCCTAGGGGTGTAATGTCTGCTGCTGTCTGGCTAAATGTATATACTATACTTATCAAACTGCCCAGGAAGCACTTCTCTTAATGTTCATACCCTTATATTAATGCTACTCTCACTTTTGGTAGAGAACCTTCTCTTTTCAGATGGCAGTGACCTTGGGATGACTCAGAAGGCATCATGGTGCTAGAAAGAAGTGGCAGGAGTGCTCAGCACTGCAATATCTCTATCACACCTTCCAAGGCTCAGGGTCCATTGAGGAAGAGGTGGTGGAAAGAATGTAAGAGCCAAAGGCAGGGTAGGACTCCTTACAACGAGCTCCTCCAGACACAAAATGTCCTGGATATCCATGACCCCACAGTGCCTGACACTACCTACACAAGACCATCATAAAAGGAGGAAAAGATCATGACATTAAAATAAAAGAGACTGATTGAAAGGGGGAGGGGATATGATGGAGAATGGAGTTTCGAAGGGGAAAGTAGGGGGAGGGAGGGCATTACCATGGGATAGTGTTTACACTCATGGAATTTTTTTTTTTTTTTTTTTTTTTTTTGGTTTTTCGAGGTAGAGTCTCACTCTAGCTCAGGTTGACCTGGAATTCACTATGGAGTCTCAGGCTGGCCTCGAACTCACGGCGATCCTTCTACCTCTGCCTCCCGAGTGCTGGGATTAAAGGCATGCGCCACCACGCCCGGCTAAATCATGGAATTTTTTGATAAAAATAAATAAATAAATAAATAAATAAATAAATAAATAAAATGCAACTGATGGAGGATACACTAATTGTAATAGCTAATATAGGAATGAAATAAAACTAGAATTGTTACATAATAAGAAAACAGTATAAAACTTCTATAAAGTACATTGGCGAAAATATGAAGGGACAAATATTGAAATCTTCTGACTTACATAATATCATATCTTATAATAAATCAAAAAAAAATCCACAAACTAGGGAGATGGCTCAATGGTTAAAGCTGCTTGCTTATAAAGCCTGTCAGCCCAGGTTTGGTCCCCCAGCAACCACACAAGGCAAAAAGTGGCTCATGCATATGGTATTTGTGTAGAGTGGCAAGAGACCTGAAATATGTGCGTGTGTATACACACATGTGCAAAAAAATTTTTAAAGAGAAACTAACCTAGCTGGGCTTGGCAGTGCATACCTATAATCCCAGCACTAAGGAGGTGAAGGCAGGAAGATCTCTAGTTCAAGGCCAATCTGGGCTACATAGCAAGATCCTATCTTAATAAACCAGAAAAGAAGGAAGAAAGAGAGGGAAGGAAAGAAGGAGGGAAGAAGGGAGGGAGAAAGGAAAATAATTCAAATTATGAAGAATTACATATACCAAGCTGTCCATCCCAGAATCATTCACACTAAAGAAAAACTGCAATGACAACCTTCCTGCTGCAAAGGGGAACTGGAAGGGAAACGGACTCATCTGCTCATGCTGCGTATGACATGTTAGGTGGAATGAAAGGAGAACTATAACCACGAGAGGGAATGCGCCAATGTGACAATGAGAATATGCGTGATTTTCACATCTCAATTTTTATAGTTTCTGTAAGAATAATTTTATCACAATACATTTTGGTTTTTTGTACAGTGTGGCACTGTAACAGAACACTTTCTTTCTTTCCTTTTTTTTTTTTTTTTTTTTTGAGGTAGGGTCTCACTCTCATCCAGGCTAACCTGGAACTCACAGCAATCCTCCTCCTATCTCTGCTCCCTGAGTGCCGGGATCAAAGGTGTGTGCCACCACACCTGGCTTCCTTCTTTTTAAAAGAATTTTATTTATTTATTTGCAAGACGAGAGATACAGAGAAAAAGAGAATGAGAGAGGGAAGAAGAGAGGAAGAGAGAGAAAAAGAAGGAAAGAGAAAGAGAATGGGTACACCAGGGCCTCTAGCCACTGCAAACAAACTCCAGATACATGCATCACCTTGTGCATCTGGCTTTACGTGGGTACTGGGGAATTGAACCTGGGTCATTTGGCTTTTCAGGCAAGCACCTTGACAGCTAACCTATCTCTCCAGCCATCCTTTAAAAAAAAAAAAAAAAACAAGTTTTAATGTAGCCCAGGTTGGCCTCAAACTCACTGTTGAGCCAAGGATGACTCTGAGCTCCTGACCCTCCTGCTTCTACCTATGTCATAGGATTACAATGCAGGTCATCACATCAGGCAGAACAGTTTATATATTGAGTTGAAAATGTTTTATCTGCCTATAAAAGGGAGGGGTTATTGGAGTGAGGAAATACTCCACTGACAGAGCATTTGCCTATCATGCACAAGGCCCTAAATTCAATCCTCGAACCTAAACAACAAAAACCCTTTTTAGAAAAGCTATAGTTTTTTTTGTTTGAAATTAAATGTTCCATTTAACAAGTATTGGTTTTGTTTGTTTGTTTGTTTGTTTGATAGAGTCTGTGTAGCTCAGGCTGATCTTAAACTTGTGGCAATACTCCTGCCTCAGCTTCTCAAGTGCTGGGATTCCAGGTATGTGTCACCAGCTTGTCTGCAGAAAATATTCTGTGTATGGTACTGGGGTTGAAGAAAACATTCATTCTTGGCATCAAGATCTTCAGAAGATTATATAAAAATCAAAGCACTCGGGCAGAGGTAGGAGGATCATTGTGAGTTCGAGGCCACCCTGACACTATATAGTGAATTCCAGGTCAGCCTGGACTAGAGTGAAACCCTATCTAAGCACGTCAAATTTTAAAAATTGTAATAACTTTTCAGTAAACAGGAAGGTATTTTCTTCCCAAAAGACTTGTTTTGTGAGTTCAGTAACCCAACAACATAAATATGAACACCTGAGTGTCTTCATGTAGCAATCTCCCCTCCTCTTCCAGGATCTGGATTACTTAATACCCTTTTCTGATTTCAGGTTTTTTTTATTGTTGTTGTTGTTTGTTTTGGGGGGTAGGGTCTCACTCTAGTCCAGGCTGACCTGGAATTCACTATGTAGTATCAGGGTAGCCTCGAACTCATGGCGATCCTCCTACCTCTGCCTCCCGAGTACTGGGATTAAAGGCATGTACCACCATGCCTGGCTTGATTTCAGTTTTTATATTTCAAGCACAATAAACAAAGTATGGCAGATCAAACATAGTTTTCAGGGCTGTAGAGATTGCTTAGTAGTTAATGTGCTTGCCTGCACAACCTGACGACCAGGGTTCAATTACTCACTACCCACATAAAGTCAGATGCACAAAGTGGCACATGTGTCTGTAGTTCATTTGTAGTGGCTGGTGGCCCTGGTGTGCCCATTCTCTTTCTCTATCTCTGCTTGCAAATAAATATTAAAAAAAAAAAAAACCAGGGCTGGAGATATGGCTTAGCGGTTAAGGTACATGCCTGAGAAGCCTAAGGACCCAGGTTTTATTCTCTAGGTCCCAACGTAAGCCAGATGCACAAGGTAATGCATGCATCTGGAGTTTGTTTGCAGTGGCTAGAGGCCCTGGCATGCCCATTCTCTCCCTCCCTCTCTATCTGTCATGAATAAAAATAAAAAATAAAAGCTGGGCATAGTAGTGCATGCCTTTAATCCCAGTACTTGGGAGACTGAAATAGGAGGATCACCATAAATTCAAGGCCGCCCAGAGAATACAGAGTGAATTCCAGGTCAGCCTGGACTAGAGAGAGACCCTACCTCGAAAAACCAAATAAATAAATATAAAAAATAATAAAATTTTTAAAGCATAGTTTTTTTAATAAATAAAAGCAAATGTGGGGCTGGGGAGATGGCTCAGTGGTTAAAAACACTTGCTTGCAAAGCCTGACAGCCTGGGTTCAGTGACCCAGTACCAATGTAAAGCCAAATACACTAAGTGACATATGCATCTGGAGTTTGTTTGCAGTGGCAAGGGACCATGGTGTACCCATTCCCTCCCTCTCCCCCACTTAAATAAAGAAAGAAAATTTTTTTAAATATTTATTATTTATTTATTAGAGACAGAGAGAGTGAGAAGAGAATAGGCATGCCAGGGCCTCTAGCCACTGCAAACGAACTCTAGATGCATGGGCCACCTTGTGATTCTGGCTTACATGGGTCCTGGGGAATCAAACCTAGTTCCTTTGGCTTTACAGGCAAGCACTTTAACCACTAAGCCATCTCCCTAGTCCCAAGAAAGAAATTTTTAAAAAAGGAAATGTGGGTGCTTTGGTTCTAAACACTTTAAAAAAAAAAAAAACTTGCGGGTTGAGAGGGTAGTGAGTGCCACAGGACACTTGTGAAGGCCAGGGGACAACCTCAAGATGTCTGGGGGCGCACGCATCTGGAGTTCGTTTACAGAGGCTGGAAGCTCTGGCGTGCCCATTCTCTCTCTCTCTCTCTCTTTCTCTCTCTCTCCTTCTCTCTGTTCTCTCAAATAAATAAATAAACCAAAAAAAAAAAAAAGATGTCTGTGTTCTTCTTCCACCCTCTGAAACCGTGTCTCTTGCTGATATAAATGAATGCCAGGCTAGCTGGCCAGCAAGCTTTATCTTCTCTTGGCTCCACCTTCCCATTGCCACAGATGCATTATGATCACGGATGACTGTACCACTTTGCACCTGACTTTACATGGGTGCTGGAGAAACGAACCCAGGCCAACAGCCTTTGCAGGCAAGTACCTTTAATCACTTAGTCATCTCCCCAGTTTCTCTAAATCCTTTTAATTAATTAATTTATTTATTGGTTTTTCGAGGTAGGGTCTCACTATAGCCCAGGCTGACCTGGAATTCACTATGTAGTCTCAGGCTGGCCTTAAACTCACTGCTATCCTCCTACCTCTGCCTCCACAGTGCTGGGATTAAAGGTGTGTGCCACCATGCATAGCTTCTAAACCCTTTTTTTTAAAATAATTTTTTTGTTTACTTTATTATTTGAGAGCACCAGAGAGACAGAAAGAGGCAGATATATACAGAGAGAGAATGGGCACGCCAGGGCCTCCAGCCACTGCAAATGAACTCCAGATGTATGTGCCCCCTTGTGCATCTGGCTTATGTGGGTCCTGGGGAATCGAGCCTCGAACCAGGGTCCTTAGACTTCACAGGCTAGCGCTTAACCACTAAGCCACCTCCCCAGTCCCTAAACCCTTTTAATGTAGCCATCCCATCTGTAGCTGTACATGGGGTTAATACTTTCTTGGAACAATTATAGCTCAGAAGTCCCTTTAGTCTTTTTTCTAGAAGACTATGAAGTAACAGTCCCTTAAATTTAGTTGAGGAGGAATTCCTTTTCCTTAACTACAGATAATACCTTGTATTTACGTGACTGTTGAAATTCACTTACCACTTAATATCACTTTCACACAATTGTCAATGATCAATCTGCAGCTGATTCCAATTAACTTTTTCCCCCCCAAGACAGGGTCTTGCTCTAGCCCAGTATGACCTGGAATTCCCTATGTAGTCTCAGGATGGCCTCGAACTCTCGGTGATCCTCCTACCTCCTGCCTGCTGAGTTCTGGGATTGAAGGTGTGTGCCACCATGCATGGCTCCAATTAGCTTAACTTTTTTTTTTTTCTTTTTTTGGTTTTTCGAGGTAGGGTCTCTCTCTGGTCCAGTCTGGCCTGGAATTAACTATGTAGTCTCAGGGTGGCCTTGAACTCTCGGCGATCCTCCTACCTCTGCCTCCCGAGTGCTGGGATTAAAGGTGTGCACCACCACGCCCGCTAACTTAACTTTTAATTACCTGGAAGGGATGAGAGCCCTGGGCAAAGTGATTCCTCTGACTATTATATCATCCATTAAAATACATAAGACCTTAAGGGCTGGGGTTGTCCCTAAATGGTGCTTGCCTGCCAAGCATAAGGCCCTAGATTCAATCCCCTTAAAAGAGATGACGAAAAGCAAAATAAATAACTAGAAGATTAATACATGATGGAGGGATGAGGCCTGTGATGGAACTGAAGAATTCCATATTCCGTATACTTTGGAGGCTACAGAATAACCAATTACTTGTAAGAGACTTTACTATAGAATCTTGTCAATGGCTGCTTAGAAGTCAGGGGTCATATATATTGCTTCTTCCTTAGTGATTATTAGTGGGCATACTTTCTTCATCCAAAAATTACACTGCATTTCCTCCTGTGTTATAATACACTGTTACCATACAGTGTTATTTCAGACTTGGCAACCAGTAGTACGTCTCTGAAACTCTTCTCAGGAACAAGGAAGTGTCCCACTGGCAATCAGTGCACTGACACAGGTGGTCAACAGATAACAATGACTGAAGGATACACTTGTTATACTAAAGGAAATGGATGCTTTAATTACTCCTGCTTCTACTGACTTCATTTACAAAAACAAAGTGTGAGTATAAATACTGATACATGTGGAGAGATGGCTTAGCAGTTAAGGTGTTTGCCTATGAAGCCAAAGGACCCAGGTTCGATTCCCCAGGACCCACATAAGCCAGATGCACAAGGTGGTGCATGTGTCTGGAGTTCGTTTACAGCAGCTGAAGGCCCTAGTGTGCCCATTCTCTCTCTCTCCTCTCTCTCTCTCCTCTCTCTCTGTCTCTCTCTCTGTACCTTGTTCTCTCAAGTAAATAAAGTAAATAATTAAAAATTTAAACGTAGGGCTGGAGAAATGGCTTAGCGGTTAAGGCACTTGCCTGCAAAGCTAAAGGACCCAGGTTTGACTCCCCAGGACCCACATAAGCCATATGCACAAGGGGGCACACACATCTGAAGTTCATTTGCAGTGGCTGGAGGCCCTGATGTGCACATTCTCTCTCTCTTTCTCTACCTGTCTATTTCTGTATCACTCTCTCTCAAATAAATAACCAAAACTTTTTTTAAAAATTGGAAAAAAAATAATGTACACACATATTGTTCTACTCAATCTACTAAACCCAACATGTCTATTTCAAGAAATAATGTGAGTTGGTGTGGTGGGCCACATCTGAAGCAGGTAGAATTTGAGGACTGGCATGAACTATATAACATAGCAAGACCCTATAATCCCAGCAATCAGGAGGCAGAGAGGTAGGAGGATTGTCAGGAGTTTGAGGCCAGTTGTTACAGAGTAAGTTCCAGATCAGCCTCACAGTGAGACCCTGCCTCAAAACAAGCAAACAAACAAACAACAACAAAAAAAAAAAAATCAAAGGAAGGGAAGGAAGGAAGAAAGGAAGGTTAGTTCATTGAAAATGGGAATAGGCTAACAGTTCTAAATACAGATCAAGACAAAAAATTCACTGCTAGTTTGCCCTGCCCATCCCTAGGACAAAAGTTTGCTCCATATCGCATGGTATTGACTCAATAATTGGCTTTTTTCTACTTTTTACATTTATAAGTAGTTATTTTGGAGCATTTTGCCATTTCACTGGTACTACATTTATTACATGATAGTTCTTCAATTCATTTATTTTTCTTTTAGTTTTTTCGTGGTTGGGTCTCACTCTATCCAGGCTGACCTGGATCTCACTCTGTAGTCCCAGGTTGGACTCGAACTCACAGAGATCCTCCCCTGCCTCTCAAGTGCTGGGATTAATGATATACGCCACCACACCAGGCAGAGCTCTTCAAATTCTTCCTTGGTCTGATTAAAAAGTAAATTACTCAGGCTGGAGAGATGGCTTAGAGGCTCGATTCCCCAGGATGCATGTAAGTCAGATGCACAAGGTAGAGCATGCATCTGGAGTTCATTTGCAGTGGCTAGAGGCCTTGATGCACCCATTCTCTCTCTCTCTTTTTCTCTGCTTCTTTTTCTGTCTGTCACTCTCAAATAAGTAAATAAACAAAAAATATTTTTTAAAAAAACTAAATTACTCTAGCCTGGACTAGAATGACTCTACCTTGAAATAACCAAAAAATAATAATAATAGTAATTCAAAAGTAAATTACTTATTATGAACAGAACTTGAAAAGATTCACAACCAACCCTAAATGCATTGATATCCAGACTCCGGTCCATGTATTTCTTCTTCTCATATTTATCACGAATAAATCCCTCAACAGCTCTGCAAAAAAGCTCATTAAGGATTAAGTATGTCCAACAGTGGGAATGTCAATGGTCAGCGGGTTTCTGTGGAGCACTGTCCTCCTCCTTCCCTCCCACCTAGGTTGCCACACTGGCCTCCTGTCTCTCCACATGCAGTTTCCTGACCAAAATCTTGACGTGCTTGCTTCCTTCAAGGTTACTGCAGGCATTCACTGCTTTCTGATTTCCCTTTAGAGTGAGGACAAGTGAGACTAACCCTCACACTGGGGCAGCAACAGCTGTTCAAGTACATAGGGAATGTAGTCAGTGATCTACTTTAAAATCCCTTACGCCAGCAGAGCTAAAACAAAGGCACCTAAGTGCCCCTCAGAAATATAAACTTAGGCTGGGTGTGATGGCACACATCTTTATTCCAGCACTTGGGAGGCAGAGGTAGGAGGATCACTGTGAATACCAGGCCAGCCTGGTACTACAGAGTGAGTTCCAGGTCAGCCTGGGCTAGAGATAGACCCTACCTCAAAACAAAACCAAACAAAACAAAACAAAAGCCAGGCCTGGTAGTGCACGCCTTTAATCTCAGTACTCTGGAGGCAGAGGTAAGAGAATTGCCATGAGTTCAAGGCTACCCTGAGACTACATAGTGAATTCTAGGTCAGCCTGGGCTAGTGTGAGACTCTACCTTAAAAAACCAACACACACATGCACGCACACACATGCATACACACAAACTTAGAGCCAGATGTGCTGCCTCACACCTTTAATCCCAGGACTTGAGAGGCTGAAGTCAAGGTCAACCTGGGCTAGGGTAAGACCCTGACTCAAAAAACAACGAAATACAAGCAGGGCTGAGTGTGGTGGCTCACCTCTATAATCCCAGCACTCAGGAGGTTAAAATATGAGGGCCATCATGAGTTCAAGGTCAGTCTGGACTAGAATGAGACCCTGCTTAAAATAAATAAATAAACAGCAAGCCAGGCGTGGTGGTGCACACCTTTAATCCCAGCACTCAGGAGGCAAAGGTAGAAGGATCACTGTGAGTTCGAGGCCACCCTGAAACTACATAGTGAATTCCAGGTCAGCCTGGGCCAGAGTAAGACCCTGCCTTGAAAAAAAGAAAAGAAAAAAACTAACCAACTAAACAAACAAAAGTATGTCCCACTGCCAGATCCTGTCTCCTACAGGGCCCCACATTTGCATTTAACAGGTTCCCCCAACACCCACCAGAAGACAAGCTCTAGAAGGCTACAAACTACAAACTACACCTGGAGAAACACAGCCCTCACAGGGCTCGGTTCTGTTCAGGTTTGATCCTCAGTTGAGGGAACGAAGGAGAACATTACTGAAAAACTAGTCACCATTCACCCAGGACAAAAGTATCAGTAGAAATGAATGGCAGTTTGGCTGATTGCCAGGGTTTCACAGAACATAGTAAACTATTCTTCTTAACAAACAGTAGTTTCAGAGATTCAAAAGCTGGTAGAGACATCACTTTGTGGAATTGTTCACAGAGAAATCACCGCAGCTCTAATTCCTAAGTGGCACTCTTCCCTCTGTGACGCTGCGTGGCAATTCCAACATCAGCATGGGTACTGTGCCTTTTCTGTCTTGGTTGCCAGAGGGAAAGACCCAGGCCTCTGACTACTTCACAAAGCAGTGGCCCCGTCCCATCACAGGCCTTGAATGTAGCTACTTGGCATCTAGGTTACTCCAGAAAAGATACGGGTCTATCTGAGGTCGTCGAAAGGTCTCAGGAAGGTAAGCCTCATAAAGTCGGTTCGCCTTTCCATTCCCCATCTCTTGCATGCACTGCAATCAAAGAGAATGTAGAAACATTGAGGGTCAGATCAGGGAAGACATGTTACTCATCCATGCCCATGCTTCTCTCCAATTCTCCACTGACTGTACTATTGAAGAACCGACTGTAGAGAGTGGCAGAACCAAGATTTAAGCCTTCAGATGCTATGGGAATTCCCAATCATTTGACCCTCACAACTATCTTTCCCCTCTCCATGGGTTATTTTTATTTTATTGTTAAAAATATTTATCTGAAGCTGGAGAGATGCTTAGCAGTAAGACACTTGCCTGTGAAGCCAAAGGACCCAGGTTTGATTCCCCGAGACCCATGTAAGCCAGATGCACAAGGTGGCACATGCGTCTGGAGTTCATTTGCAGTGGCTAGAGGCCCTGGGACACCCATTCTCTCTATCTATCTATCTACCTCTTTCTCTCTCTTTCAAATAAATAAATAAATAAAATATTTACTTGGCCGGGCGTGGTGGTGCACACCTTTAATCCCAGCACTCAGGAGGCTGAGGTAGGAGGATGGCTGTGAGTTTAAGGCCAGTCTGAGACTACATAGTGAATTCCAGGTCAGCCTGGACTAAAGAGAGAACCTACCTTGAAAAAAAAAAAAAAGAGAGAAAGAGAGAAAGAAAAGAAACAGTATGGGCACATTAAGGCTTCCACCACTGGAAATGAACTCCAGATGTGCCACCCTGTGTATCTGGCTTTATGTGGGTACTGGGGAATTGAGCCCAGGTCAGCAGGCTTTGCAAGCAAGTCCCTTTAGTGGCTAAACTATCTCTCACCTCTCTGCCAAAATATTTTAATTAAAGTATTTCAGTGTAGAAAAAGAAAGCTGGGAATGGTAGTACACACCTTTAATCCCAGCACTTGCAAGGCAGAGGTAGGAAGATCGTCATGAGTTCAAGGCCACCCTGAGACTACATAGTGAATTCCAGGTCAGCTTGGGCCAGAGCGAGACCCTATCTTGGAAAACCAAAAAAAAAAAAAAAAAAAAGAAAAGAAAAGTTTCTCTAAGATACTAGAATTTCACATATGTGCTTTCCTTCACATTCACATGCTGGAACCACGTGGACATAAAGAGAAGCCCTCTCTGGGCTGTGGACATACCTGAATCTGTTCCTGTGTCCACTGGTCGAGGTTGACTGATTTTACCCTGGATATATGCACCCCCAGATTTCTGTGGATTCCAGCACATCGAATGCAGATAAACACACCAATATTCCA
The DNA here is from genome assembly GCA_036346955.1 of Dipus sagitta. Lineage (NCBI taxonomy): Eukaryota > Metazoa > Chordata > Mammalia > Rodentia > Dipodidae > Dipus > Dipus sagitta. The sequence continues at coordinate 98,414,264 of CM070773.1, forward strand.
GGAGGCCCATCGAGGCCCTGTGAAGATTAGGAACAGGAAATCAAGAACAAATTACAAGAACACTCAAAGCCCATGCTGTAATATTCAGATTATCAGCAACATTTCTGTTAAAACCAAAGTAAGGAATTTCTATAAGACCTTTTTATTGACTTTGTTCACTCTTCCATGGATCAACTTTTGGTTTTTAGAACAAACTTTTTAAAGTATACAGTATAGAAGTTCTTAAAATATTCACAGTTATACAGTGATTACCACCATCTAATTCCAGAATAATTTTATCACTCAAAGACCAGCCTGGGACTACAGAGTAAGAGCCTACCTCAAACCTCCCCCCTAAAAAAGAAAGAAAGAAAGAAAGAAAGAAAGAAAGAAAGAAAGAAAGAAAGAAAGAAAGAAAGAAAGGAAGGAAGGAAGGAAGAAAGAAAGAGAGAGAGAGAGAGAGAGAAAGAGAGAGAGAGGGAGGGAGGGAGGGAGGGAGGGAGGGAGGGAGGAAGGAAGGAAGGAGGGAAAAAGAAATCCCCAACCCATTAGCAGGCACTCCTTATTACTCCCAACCCTTATATGCCCTGCCAACTACAGATTTAATTTCTACCTATAATGTACTAATTTGGGACATCTAATCTAAATGGAACTATACAGTATGTGGACATTTGTGGCATGCAGCAGTTTTTTTGTTTTTCAAGGTAGGGTCTCACCCTGACCTAGAATTCACTATGTCATCTCAGGTTGGCCTCAGACTCACAGCTATCCTCCTAGCCCTGCTTCTTGAGGGCTAGGATTAAAAGTGTACCCCACTGCACCCAGCTCTGGGGCAGTTTTTTACAGTGTCTAAAAATGAGTGCTGAAATTAAGATGTTCCAATCCTCTGTTACTTAAAGAAAAATCCCAAGTGAATGGTACAAATCGATGCTACATTCTGTTTAGCCTAGCACCTTACATACATGAGTAATCCTCTCCCAAGACACTTTGCAAGGTGATGGGCCTGGATTCAGTTTTCCTACTAGGAAAACAGATACAGATCTGGTAGGCCAAGACAAGTGTGGTAGTGCATGGCTTTTAATTCTAGCACTCAGGAGACAGAGGTAAGAGGATCACTGTGTGTTCAAGGCCACCCTGAGACTACATAGTGAATTCCAGGTCAGCCTCCTGGGCTAGAGCGAGACCCTACCTCAAAAAGAAAAAAAAAAAAAAAAAAAAAAAGATTTGGCAGGTCAGCCCAAGTCTCAACCTGAAACTGAAAACTTGGTTTTCCCTCTCCTTCCCTCCAGGCTTATAAAATATGTATCTGCATTAACATAATAAGATCCTCTCCCTCAGACTGGTGTCCCCACTTCACCCAATGACAGAATTATCTAGATTTAAACTTGCCAATACTGTACTGATTTACCTAATAAGATCCTCTTCCCTTGGTCTGGTGTCCCCACTTCACCCAAAGACTTCTAGAACTCTAAATTCAAACTTGCCAAATAATGTAATGATTTGATTACTTACTGGAACAAAGGGGAAATCTCAGATACAATTTTTTTCAGTGCTGAGCACAGACTCAAAACCTGAAAGTGCTCCTACATTGAGCTAAGTCCATAGCCAAATTGTGATTCTTTTTTCAGATATGAATTTTAATAAACTTCTATAGAAGCTTCCTTCCCTGGACAACTTTGTTCCATAATCATCAATCAGGAAAATTCTCACACTCCTTTACATAAGATTTACATGGAAAAAACTGACTTATATGACACCTACACAAGACTAATTGAAAACTCTGAAATATTTCCTTCCCCATCACCCCACAGAAATTTTCATATAGTAAGCATACTATCAAGTCAGAGGTTACAATAATGGTCAAGAGACACTAACTGTTGTTCTACACAGATAAACAGGTGCTTGGAACAAGACTTCAGTTCTGCAGACAACACAACGATTTGCCTAGCCTGTGGATTTGACAGAAATTTTAGTTAAGGAATACCGAAATCCTGTGGCAAAATATTCTTAGAGAGCTGATCCTATGATTATTATAACGATTCAATGTTTTAATTTTAATCTTATTTGAGAGCAAGAGAGGAAAAGCAGAGAAGGGGGAAAGAGAATGGGCATACTGGGGCCTCCTGCTGCTGCAAACGAACTTCAGATACATGAGTAAATTTGTGAATCTAGCTTTATGTGGATACTGAATTGAACCTGGGTCAGCATACTTTGTAAGCAAGCGCCTTCCACTGAGCCATCTTCCTAGCCCCACAGTGTAATTTTTGGTAAATACTCATTTACTATGGCAAAATACGGATGTGCAGACGCAAATCCTCCTCATAACCACTAGGGGGCGAGCTACGCTTGAGGGTTTATCCGGATACCCCATCACTACTAGCTTCATAAACTCAGATTTATCTTCTAAAAAGATCTTCAATGCCTTCAGATTCCTAGACAGAATATTCCATAAAACTAATAAACTCACGAAGACTCATACACTTGTTTCTTATGGGGATGTGTGTTATACAAATAGAAAATGAAAAGGCTTAATGAATGTGAATGAGGTTTCTTAGGGCGCTGTGTATGTTTTTTTTTTGTTTGTTTTGTTTTGTTTTTTGTGGTTTTTCGAGGTAGGGTTTCATTCTAGCTCAGGCTGACCCGGAATTTACTATGTAGTCTTGGGGTGGCCTCGAACTCACGACGATCCTCCTACCTCTGCCTCCCCAGTGCTAGGATTAAAGGCGTGAGATACCACACCCAGCTATATATATTTTTTTGGTAAGTTTTCAGAACTCCCATATGCCCTCAAATATGTAAGACTTAAAATAGGACCAAATATCAATATTTCATGTTTCTTTTAAAATATTTTTATTTATTTGAGAGAGAGAGACAATGCATATGAATGAACGCACCAGAGCCTCCAGCTTCTCTAAAAGAACTCCAGCTGCAAGTGCCACTTTGTGTATCTGGCTTTACATGGATACTGGAGAACTGAACCTGTGCCAGCAGGCTTTGCAAGAAGTGCCTTTATCCACTGAGCAATCTCAGCCCCAATATTTCATGTTTATTTAGCATTTTTCCTTTGCTCTAGATTCTAGAACTCACAGTAACATAATTCAAATGTATTTGTGTACTAACAAATTCGGAAGCCAAAAATACTCATTGAAAATTTAGTTGTGCACTGTTAGCCTAACTGCCTATTAGACAGAAGTCCAGAGAAGGCAATTCCAATCATCTAAGCCACTGTGGAATTTCTAAAGAAACTCCAGAGTATTTAGTCTTTTTGCCCCTTGGGTCTTCACATTTGCAAGACTAAGACTTGGTGCTCTGGAGCCCTTGACAAAGCCTCAGAACAGAAATATAGGCAACTTTCTGAATAGGCCAGATGACAGCCTCCTCTTCCCTTTCCACCCACACAGCCCTCCCTCACCCACACACCTGACAGCTCTCTCACATTTTCCCAGTGAGATAGTGGCACTTCCACTTCAGGCACTCTTTCTCTCTCTCTCTCTCTCTCTCTCTCTCTCTCTCTCTCTCTTTATTTCTCTCTCCTGCCACCCCCTCTTGTACTGGAGATGTCACGCGGGCTAGGCAAGCACCCTACCACCGAGCTATATCCCCAACTGTCTTTTAGTTTTGAGCAACCAGGGTTATTGGACAATAGCTGCATAAGGCATAACATTGTGAATTTGGAGAAGAGACAAATACAAGTAACAAAAAGTACAATCTTTGAATGCAGAATAAACTGGTCTGAATGCAACTCCGTCTACCCCAGACTCGGTGTCCTCATCTATAAAATGTGGACAATAACATCCATTTCACATTGCCTGGAACACAGGGACAATAACAAATGAGAATCACACACAGAGACTCTGGCATGGCCACACACATACAAACATTCACATGCAAATAAATACAACCTAATTTACGATATATACTATGTTATAAAATAAATGAAGAGTAAAATGGTTATTATACTGGGATGAACTCAATTTCAGTGTTCTAAAATCATGAAATTTTAAGAAATTTCCTTCACTTCCTTCAAAATAGTCTTTTAAAATCATCATTCAGGGCTGGGGAGATAGCTCAGTTGTTAGAAGCGCTTGCCTGCAAAGCCTGCCGGCCAGGGTTTAATTCCCCAGTACCAAAGTAAAGACAGATGCACAAAGAAAGTGGTGCATGACTGATTGCAGGGCCTCACCCACTCCCAACCTCCCTTCCTTTCTCTCCACCAAACCTCTACCAGTTAACCCCTCTGCAACACAGCCCCTGCCCTTGTGCACACATATGCCCCCACTATAAGCACAAAGGAAGAGGCCCAAGCTGCCAGCTTGCACAGAAGTGTCTGGATTCCATGGGACCTGGCACTGCTGCTGCTTCAATGCCCACCTGTGTAAGTCTGCTACACTTGGAAATACAAGCCAGCCGGGTGTGGTGGCGCACGCCTTTAATCCCAGCACTTGAAGGGCACTCGGGAAGCAGAGGTAGGAGGATAGTCATGAGTTCAAGGCTACCCTGAGACTACATAGTGAATTCCAGGTTAGAGTGAGACCCTACCTCGAAAAACCAAAAAAATAAAAAAGAAAGAAAGAAAGAAGGAAAGAAAAGACAAGCCAGTTGTTCACTATACATTGGTCATAACAACCAAGGAAAACACATAAAAGATATCATTCAGAAACTGACACTGGCCAGAGGTGCTGAGAGGTAATATTCTGAACAATTCTCCAAGCAAAGGAGGTACACAGGTGACCAGGTAACAGCTCTGTGATCAATTCAATGGGAGCCAAAAAGCAGGCTCCAGAAACATGAGGTGATATGAACTTAAGGTCACCCTGGAATAAGGAATCCATGAAAAATGAGATTATAGAAAGTGTGAGCCTGGGGGCTGGAGAGATGGCCCAGGGGTTAAAGGCACTTGTTTGCTAAGCCTGATGGTCTGACATCCGAATCCCCAGTACCCATGTAAAGCCAGATGCACAAGGTAGTACATGAGTCTGGAGGTCATCTGCAGCTGCAAGAGGCCCTGGTGCATCATTTGTTTTTTCCTCTCTCTCCCCTTTCTCCTTGATTGCAAATAAATTTCTTCTTTTAAAGAAGGTCAGCCTGGGCGTACAGACTGCTGGCATGTGTTCTGATGCATTAGGGCTTCTGTCTCCATTTGTGAAGTGGAAAGCGCGTAAGTAACATCCAACCCACACTCAACTCTGGACGGCATCACTGACTCACTGCTGCTGCCTGTTACAGTGTTCCTGGCTGCCCAAGTCTCCCCGACCACCAGAGCTGGCAGGGTTTCAGAAGAGGAAAACTACAGTTACTGGCAGTTTCAAGCTACTATGAGAACATGGAGTTCAGACAAATGAGTCTGGGGGAGAATCATACATAAATTCATGTCTACCCATATTTCCACCTGCTAGCATGACAGGTAGGGTGAGGGAGGAGAGAGAACCTCATCTTCCATGCAAGCCCTGTTCAATGTACTCGTTAACTTCCAGAATCTTTTTATTAAATTTTTTTAATTTTACTTATTTATTTGAGCAAGAGAGAGAGAGAATGGGCACGCCCAGGCCTCCAACCATTGCAAATGTACTCTAGATGCATGGGGACTGGGGAATTGAACCTGGGCCCTTAGGCTTTGCAGGCAAGCACCTTCACCACTAAGCCATCTCTCCAGTGCTCCCTTCTTGAGACAGGGTCTTATGTAGTCCAAGCTGACCTCAAACTTGATATGCATAGCTGATGACCTTGAAGTTCTGATCGTCTTGCCTCCAAAGTGCTGGGATTACAGGTGTGCTCCACCACACCCAGTTTTATGCAGTGCTAATAAAGTACATCCCCAGAAGTATCCATTTCTACCTGGATCTTTTTATCTCACACCTACAAGCATTCATTCTCTTAGCATTAGTTTTTGAGTACCTAGGTCCTAAGAACTCTATCTCCTGAGTACAGATCGGGAGGAAAGAAAGGCTATACAAAGGCAGAGGTCATAGAGAGATTCCCCCCTTTCTCTACTTCAGTGCTGGTAATAGAACTTAGGACCTCAGATATACTAAACAAGTGCTCTGCCACTGGGCTACATTCCCAGCCCTAGAAATTTCTTGATGGAGGGCTAAAGAGATGGCTTACTGGTTAAGGTGCTTGCCTGCAAAACCTAAATGACTCTTGTTCAACTCTCCAGGTCCCACATAAGCCAGATGCACAGTGACATAAGTGTGCAAGGTCACACATGCACACAAGGGGGTACATATGTCTGGCGTTCAACTGTAGTAGCTGGAGGCCCTGGTGCTACAATTCTCTCTCTCTCCCTCTCTCCTTCTCTCCCTCTCTCACACACACACAAAAAAAAAGGCAATCTGTTGAGCTTGCCTCAAAAAAAAAGAAATTTCTTGTGCTGGAGAGATGGCTTAGCAGTTAAGCGCTTGCCTGTGAAGTCTAAGGACCCTGGTTCAAGGCTCGATTCCTCAGGACCCACGTTAGCCAGATGCACAAGGGGGTGCATGTGTCTGGAGTTCGTTTTCAGTGGCTGGAGGCCCTGGTGCGCCCATTCTCTCCCTCTCTCTCTTTCTCTATCTGCCTCTTTCCCTCTCTGTCTGTCGCTCTCAAATAAATAAATAAAAATGAACAAAACAAAAAAAAGAAATTTCCTGATGGGAAAAAAGGAAAAAGCTAAAAGCCAGGTGTGGTGGTATCTCTTCTTTCCAGTGACACCACTACTTATCTTATCTAGTTTCCAGTCTTTGGGCAATATCACCTTCTAGCATCTCTGTGTTTGTACATGATTTTCTCCCCCAAAGCCAATACCATGCCCCATAAAACAGCCAACCTGAGCTCTTCAAGAACTGCCATCCTGTTGCTCTGCTACTTAAAGCCCTCTCTGTCTGGAAGGCTTCCTTCTATTACTGTTAGAATTAACAACAAAATGCTCAGTATGGTCCCTGGGGTCTTATTGTAATTTTTTGGTCCTGCTTTTTTGAGACAGGATCTTATTATATAGCCCTGCTGGCCTGATACTATGTAGCTCAGGCTGGCCTCAAACTTGCTGCAATCCTCCTGCCTCAGCCTCCCAAGTGCTAGGATTAAAAGTGTGCACCAGGGCTGGAGAGATGGCTTAGTGATTAAACGCTTGCCTGTGAATCCTAAGGCCCCCAGTTCAAGGCTCGATTCCCCAGTACCCATGTAAGCCAGATACACAAGGTGCCGCATGCATCTACCTGGAGTTCGTTTGCAGTGGCTGGAGGCCCTAATGCACCCATTCATTCCCTCTCTCTCTCTCTTTCTTTCTTCTCTCTCCTTCTTTCTCGCTGTGCCTCTTTCTCTGTCTGTTGCTCTCAAATAAATAAATAAAAATAAACAAAAAAAATTTTAAATGTACACCATCACATCTAGCCTCCAAGGTCTTCCATGTCAAGTTCATACCTTCATCCCCAGCCTCTCATCCCCTGACATCAGCTTTCTGTCACTTCCTCAAAGGAAAGGCACACACTGCTCTCACTGCCTTAAAAGCTCTTTTGCCAACCACCATTCACTACTTGCAGCCTGGCCAAGCTATACATATCATGAGGGTATTGTCTGAAATGTTTCTTCCTCAATGGGAGCATTCCAAGTGCCAGGGGTGCAGGCTGGGAATAAGTACTTGCCTAGCATGTGTAGGCCCCAAGTTCCATTCTCTCACATTGCCAAAAAAAAAGGAACCCCCTTTTTCGCCATGAGTATGCACCAGTTTATCTCTCATCTACCTTTTATTTTTATTTATTTCCTTTATAATGAAAATTTTCAAACACACAAAAGCACCAGCTTCAACAATTGCAAGTCTTTTCCTATGTCGTTTCAGCTATATTCCTGTCCAAGCTTCTTACCCATGAACCTTGGATTCAAATAAAATCAAACTGGACATGGTAGCACAAGCCTTTAGTCCTAGCACTCAGGAGGCTGAGGTAGGAGGCTCACCATGATTTTGAGGCCAGCCTGAGATGCACAGTGAGTTCCAGGTAAGCCTGGGCTACAGTGAGATTTTGCTTCAAAAAACCGAGAAGAAGAAAAAACTCAAATCAAATCTCAGACATTACTTGGTATGGCATACACACCAATACACACACAAAGAAGTAATTTTTTTAAAAAGTTCATATTGCCAGGCATGGTGGCACACGCCTGTTATCCCAGCACTCAGAAGGCTGAGGCAAGAGAACTGTGATGTGAATATGAGGCCAGCCTGGGCTAAAGTGTGAGACTTGTCTCAAAAAAAAAAAAAAAATTAGCCAGGCGTGGTGGCACACGCTTTTAATCCCAGCACAGAAGGCAGAGGTAGGAGGATCACTGTGAGTTTGAAGCCAGCCTGAGACTACATAGTGAATTCCAAGTCAGCCTGGGCTAGAGCAAAAGTTCTACCTCGAAAAACCAAACTGAAAAATAAAAATTTAAGGGCTGGAGGGATGGCTTAGCGGTTAAGGCATTTGCCTGCAAAGCCAAAGGACTCAGGTTCGATTCCCAGGACCCACGTTAGCCAGATGCACAAGGGGGTGCACGCGTCTGGAGTTCGTTTGCAGTGGCTGGAGGCCCTGGCGCGCCCATTCTCTCCCCTCCCTTTCTCTGTCAAATAGATAAATAAAATAAAATAAGCCGGGTGTGGTGGCGCACACCTTTAATCCCAGCACTAGGGAGGCAGAGGTAGGAGGATCGCCGTGAGTTCGAGGCCACCCTGAGACTACAAAGTGAATTCCAAGTCAGCCTGGGTAAAATGAGACCCTACCTCGACCCCCCCCCCTAAAAATAATAATAAGACGTAATGTAAACTTTTTTGAGACAGGCTCTCATACTTTAGCCTAGGCTGGTCTGGAATTTATGATGTACCTCAGGCTGGCCTGGATCTCACAGCAATGCTCCTTCTTTAGCCTCTCAAGTGGTGGATTTATAGACAGGAGCCAATGCACCTGGTTTACTATTACATCTTTATAAAAATTAAAAATATGGGGCTGGATAGATGGCTTAGCAGTTAAGGTACTTGCTTGCAAAGCCAAAGGACCTAGGTTCAACTCCCCAGGACCCACGTAAGCCAGATGCACAAGGGGGCACATGCATCTGGAGTTCGTTTTCAGTGGCTGGAGGCCCTGGCGTGCCCATTCTCTCTCTGTCTCTCTCTCTCCCTCAAATAAATAAATAATATTTTAAAAAATTAAAAATATGGTGCATGCCTTTAACCCCAGCACTTGGAAGGCAGAGGTAGGAGGATCACCATGAGTTCAAGGCCACCCTGAGACTATATAGTGAATTCCAAGTCTGCCTGGAATAGAGTGAGACCCTACCTCAAAAAAAAAAAAAAATTAAAAACAGAGTCATGCATGGTGGTTTAATCCCAATACTCAAGAGGCAGAGGTAGGAGGATCACTATGAGTTCAAGGCCACCCTGAGTCTATATAGTGAATTCCAGGTCAGCCTGGGCTAGAGTGAGACCCTACCTTGAAAAACCAAAAAGAAACAAACAAACAACAACAACAAAAAAAGCAGATTACATAAAGGATTTATGATATTGCCATAAAATAGAAGAAAACAACTGATCTCCATTTGTCACAGAAATATTTACATGACATATTGATTTTTTAAACATTTTATTTATTTATTCATTTGCAAGAGAGAGGGCGGGGGGGGGGGACAGAATGAATATGGGCATACCAGGGCCTCTAGCCACTGCAAACAAACTCCAGAAGCATGGGCCACTTCTGCATCTGGCTTGCATGGGTCCTGGGAAATCAAACCTGGGTCCTTGGGCTTTGTAGGCAAGCACCTTAACTGCTAAGCAATCTCTCCAGCTCTTTCTCTCTCTCTCTCTCTCTCTCTCTCTCTCTCTCTCACACACACACACACACACACACACACACAATTTTTTTGTTTTTTCGTTTTTCAAGGCAGGGTCTCGCTCTAGCTCAGGCTGATCTGGAATTCACTATGTAGTCTCAGCGTGCCCTCAAACTCACAGTGATCCTCTTACCTCTGCCTCCTGAGTGCTGGGATTAAAGGCGTGCACCACACTCGGCTCCTCCCACTTTTTTTGGAAGCAGGTTCTTACTTTAGCCCAGGCTAACCTAGAACCCCTCTGTAGTCCAAGGCTGGCAGCAATCCTCCTACCTCTGCCTCCTGAGTGCTACAATTAAAGGCATGCACACCATGCCTGGCTTATTTCCTATATTTTTATACACTGTCTGAATTTTATGCAATGAACTTGTAATAATTTTGTCATGAAAAAGAACAGCATCCTCCCTGCAGTGCTGGAGCTCAGATTCAAGGCCTTACACATGCTAGGCAAAGACTGTACCAGTGAGCTACTGCTTCCAGCCCCAACAGTATAGGTAATGTAAAAACAACTAGGCATGGCTCTTTATTGGCTGCAGGATAACTTGAAACTCCCGCACAGGATACCCAGAACCTATTAATGGTCTATGTCTTAACACATGCCAAGCAATTCATCACTGTGAAATATGCCAAACACTCACCCCCCTCTGCCTATGCCATTCTTTCTGTCTGGACTAGTTTTCTCTCCATTCCTCGCTTTCAAGATACAGTCCAGTATCACTACCTCTTCTATGAGCTCCTACCATGGACTAAAATCTTGCCTTTCTCTAGGGCTAATAACCAACTATGCCTTTGGCTCATCTAATACCAAGTTGCTAAGCTAGTTACTTACATGTCTCTCCTGCTCTACACAGGCTATGAGCTACAGAAGCCATGTCCCTCCTCTTTATCCCTAACACTTAGCACAATGCTGTCAAATGAGAGGACACACTATAAATATTTATTAAATGAGCTCATCGGTGAGCAACACTGAAGTGTGTATTGTTTCTGTAGTGAGCACTGATGGAAGCAGTTCTCCAGCCCGCTGATGGCTGAACACCACCCAGGGAAGAGATGAGCACTGAGCTGAAGCGAACAAGCACCAGTGAGTGGAAGCTGATTTCAGCACACTCTGGGGAAGAATTGCTAACAATTAAGGATGTGTGAAAACAAACGCAGCACATCCAGATCTAGTGAAGTCCCAGCGGGGGCAGAGGCTAATCAACTCTCTGGAATGTGGAAAAATGAGCACACATAGTAAATTGGGCGAACAATGAGGCTTTCTATTACTACAGTTCTAATTTATAGGCGATCTTTTTTTAGTTTTTTAGTTTTTAGTTTGTTTGGAGGTAGAGTCTCACTCTAGCCCAGTCTGACCTAGAATTCACTATGTATTCTCAGGCTGGCCTGGAACTCTTGGCAATCCTCCTACCTCTGCCTCCCAAGTGCTGGGATCAAAGGCGTGTACCGTCACGCCCAGCATTTCAGCTTTTTTTTTTTTTTTTTTTTTTTTTTAGTTTTTTGAGGTAGGGTCTCGTTCTAGCCCAGGCTGACCTGGAATTCACTATGTAGTCTCAGGATGACCTTGAACTCACAGCAATCCTACCTCTGCCACCTGAGTGCTAAGATTCTTGTGCCACCATGCCCGGCGATGATGATTTTTTTTTTAAGAGACAGGATCTCACATAGCTCAGACAGGCCTCAAGCTCACTATGTAGCTGAGGATGTCCGACCTTGAGCTACTGATCCTCCTGCCTCCATATCTGAGGTAATGAGATTACAGGCATACACAACCATGCCCAGTTTATGTGATGCTGGGGATGTAACCCAGGACTTCCTGCATGTTAGGCAAGCACTCTACAAACTGAATCACATCACCAGCCCCCTGTAGTCCCTTCCTGTGTTAGTTTTTTGTCTCTGACAAAATACCTGAGCAAGATAATTTAAGGAAAAAGTGATTTATTTTGGTTCACAGTTTCAGAGGCTCTCATCTCATGCTGGGGAGGGTAGCAGGGTTATCATGGTGGCTAGGAGCAGAGAAAGATGCCTGCACTAGAAGGCTTCTCCCTCCTTTGATCCTTTGTCTGGACCCATGACCTGTGGGATGGTCCTGTCCACATCCAGGGAAGATCTGCCCCTCCTCAGTCAATCCACTCTGGAAATAGAAGTGCGCTTTACTAACCTCCCAGGTGGTTCTCAATTCAATCAGACCGACAATAAAGATTAGCCTCACACTTCCTGATTAATATTCAATGGTTCTGCACATGACAAAGGAGATCATCAATTTATAGATGTGTTAGGACTGTGTTAATGAACCTAAAACGCTAAGTCAAATTCAGTTCATGAGCTACAACTAGTATTGGTTCAAATGTGACATATATACATGAAGAAAAACCTAAATCAACAAAAGCTCTGAAGTTAAAGCAGAGGTTAGGGCTCTTTGGCTTAGCCTGTCATCAACTGGAATAAAATTTAGAAGCCAAAGTAAAAAAGCAGCATTTGTTGTTTGTGTTATTTGGTGCTGGGATTGAACTCAGGGTCTTGCATATGCAAGGCAAGTACTCCATCTCTGAGACACATCTCTAGCCCAGTATTTTTTAAAATATTTTTTAAAGATTTTATTTATTTTTATTTATTACAGATAGAGAGAGAGAGAGAGAGAGAATGGGCACACCAGGGCCTCTAGACACTGCAAACCAACTCCACATGCATGCGCCACCATGTGCATCTGGCTTACTTGGATCCTGGAGAATTGAACTGGGGTCCTTAGACTCCGCAGGCATGCGCCTTAGCCACTAAACCATCTCTCTAGCCCCCCCTTTTTTTTTGAGGTAGGGTCTCACTCTAGCCCAGGCTGACCTGGAACTCACACTATAGTCCCAGGTTGACCTCCACCACCTCATGGCAATCCTCCTACCTCAGCCACTGGAGTTCTGGGATCAAAAGCATGAGCCACACTGGATTTTTTTTTTCTGTCTTTAAAAAAATTATTTGAGGACTGGAGAGATGGCTTAGTGGTTAAGGTATTTGCCTGCAAAGCCTAAGGACCCATGTTCAACACTCCAGGTCCCACATAAGCCAAACGCACAAAGTGATACAAGCACACATCTGAAGTTTGATTGCATTGGCTGGAGGTCCTGGCGTGCCAGTTCTATCTATCTCTCTCTCTTGCTCTTACTCTGTTGCATTAAAAAAAAGGCCAAGCCGGGCATGGTGGCGCACACCTTTAATCCCAGCACTCGGGAGGCAGAGGTAGGAGGATCACTGTGAGTTTGAGGCCACCCTGAGAATACACAGTGAATACCAGGTCAGCCGCCTGGGCTAGAGTGAGACCCTACCTCGAAAAAAAAAAACCAAAAACCAAAAAACAAACAAACAAACAAACAAAAAGGCCAATCTGTTGGGCTTGCCTCAAAAAATAATAATAATAATAATTTGAGCCAGGCGTGGTGGCACACACCTTTAATCCCAGCACTTACTTAGGAGGCAGAGGTAGTAGGATCGCTGTGAGTTCAAGGCCATCCTGAGACTACACAGTGAATTCCAGGTCCAGGTCCAGGTCCACACAAAGCACAAAGTGGCACATGCATCTGGAATTTGTTTGCAGTGGCAGGAGGCCCTGGCACACCCATACTCACTCACTGTCTGTCTTTCTCTCAAATTATTACTATGATTATTTTTTTCGAGGTAGGGTCTCACTCTAGCGCAGGCTGACCTGGAATTCACTATGTTGTCTCAGGGTGGCCTTGAACTCACCATGATCCTCCTACCTCTGCCTCCAAGTGCTGGGATTAAAGGTGCGCGCCACCACGCCCAGCTCTTTTTTTTTTTTAATGTGTGGTACTGCAGACTAAGCCTAGGGCCACATGTAAGGCAAACATTCCACTGAGTGAGCTATAACGCCTGTCTGCCCCAGTATTTATTTTAAGGAGAAATCTAATGCCAGTTAGCTCAGCTATATTCCTCATATGCCTCCACTCTCTGACCCACTATAAAGAACACACTGAAATATTAATGAAATCTTGGAGAAATTAAGTAGGTCTATGAGAGGTAGTTTACCAGCCTATTTTCGCTCATACGAAAGGGAATTCATCCAGTTCCCTGTTCCAAAGCAACAGTACCAGTAACTTTAAACTTCTGTAAGCACAAACATTTTAAGGAACCATGAGATCAAAACAGAGCTTGCTCAATCAACCTCTGCTTTCAGAACACTCTCTGCAAGAGAAGTCCCTTCCCATCAGGGCCATCTTGCAAGTATGTTGTTTGTCATTGACGCTGTACTCAGACAGAAGTTAAACTTTCTAAACATTTGAAGCAAATCAAACTGAAACATTCCTGACACTAACGAAGGCATAAAGGTTAAGTACTACCCTAAGGAACTTAAAATAACAAAATCAGAGATGGAAAGAACCTTGGAAATCATTGTGGCCAACTTCCCATTGAATGTAGAAATCCTCCTTAGGTGACTACCTGGCTCCTGGAGTGCTAAGTCAGTTGGACCCACTTCAAAAGGTACCATTAGATGGCACAGATGCTTAGAGAGACATGTGGGACAAAGCAAAGGCTCACAACCTTAATTTCAGCACTTGGGACACTGAGGTAAAAGGGGCCCCGTGAGTTCAAAGCCAGCCTGGGCTGGAGTGAGACCCTGTCTCAAAAAGCTCAGAGAGCGCGGAGTGTGCTGGCCCATGCCTTCAATCCCAGCACTTGGGAGGCAGAGAGAGGTAGGAGGATCACTGTAGTTCGAGGCCACCCTGAGACTACATAGTGAATTCCAGGTCAGCCTGGACCAGAGTGAGACCCTACTTTAAAAAAAAAAAAAAAAGCTCAGAGAGAGAGAGAAAGAGAAAAAAACTGATTTTCCTTTTGCTAAGTCCCATTACTCTGTTTCCTATCACTTCCATCTCTGGGTGCTGCTTTCTCACTCCCCCCAGATTCACAAAAATATACAAAACAAAGATGGAATTTTGGAGATTTTAACAGAAGACTGCATCTCCTCATACACACTCAATCACAATACAAGTCAGCTGAGCCCACCTGAGAAGCTCAAAAGGGGCTGGGGAGATGGCTCAGCAGTTAAAGGGACTTGCCTGCAAAGCCTGCTGGCCAGGGTTTAGGCCAGGTTTGATTCTTTAGTACCCACGTAAAGCCAGATGCATTTTCAGTGGCAAAAGGCCTTGACACTTGCTTCTTCTCTCTCCTTTCAAAAAAAATAAATTTAAAAACAAAATCTCACTAGAGAAACAGATACAGCAATTGGACTGCTGTGACATCAGTGGTGATAAACAGTACAGCCTCACCTTCCTACCAGTTGACCAGACAGAGGTCACTTGGACTACAGAGATGGTTTAGCACTTAAGGCACTTGCCTACAAAGCCTAACGACCTAGATTCAATTCCCCAGCACCCATGTAAAAGCAAGATGCACAAAGTGGCACAAGCATCTGAGCTCATCTGCAGCAACTGGAGGCCCTGGTGTGCCCTCTCTCTCTTTCTCTCTCTCTCTCTCCTTGCAAATAAATAAATAAAATATTTTTAAAAGAGGTTAATGAAGTAGGACACTGCTAAGTACTGCTGACATGATAATCAAGGTAGATCTAGACCTATCTGAGCAGTTACTGGCTGTGTGTGTTATGTGTGTGTGTGAGTTGTGCATACACGCATTGTGTGTGCATGATGAAGTCAGAGGTCAGTGTTGAGTGTTTTCTTCAACCACTCTACCTTAGTTTTTAGTTCTCTCACTGCACCTGGAACTCACTGATTCCACTAGATGAGCTAGCCAACAAGCCCAGGGGATCTCCTGTCTCTGCCTCTCCAGTGCGGGGATTACAGGAACACAACACCATGCTGAGCTTTTCATACAGGTGCTCGTGACTGAACAGCAAGCTCGTTACCAAGTGAGCCTTCTCCCCAGCCCTAAAATAGCTTTACTCAAAAGACATGAAAACCTGGAACATTCTGAAATCAACCAGGAGGCAGACTTAAGATGGAAGGCAAGAAAGGAAGCAGCCTTCATCTTTCTCAGGTTGTCAGCAATGCTTGCCACCTGACTGAGACTTTGCTCCTTAACTTGGCTCAGTCCCAGGCAAGGGAGGGCCACACAGTGAAATGTGACTGAACAAGATAAAAGGAGTACCAAAGGAATAAAAGCCCAGAGTAACAGAGCATGGTGGTGCACACCTTTAATTCCAGCACTCAGGAGGCAGAGGTAGGAGGATTGCCATGAGTTCGAGGCCACCCTGAGACCCCATAGTGAATTCCAGGTCAGCCTGAGCTAGAATGAAACCCTACCTTGAAAAAAAAAAAAAAAAGAGCAATAAAACAGCCTAAGAGTCAGGGAACAAAACAGGGCACACCCCTGCAGCTTGACAGCCACTTTCCTTACTCATTTCCTGTAAATCCTAAGGAACTCAAGACTTGATCTCTGACCAGATCTAGTAACTAACAAGTGTGAATACACAGGAGAACTGCCAGACCTCTGCAATCCACAAAGCAAAAGATAAGAGTTATCTAAACTAAGGTAATCATTAGCAATTCAATTTCAAGTCAGTTTCCCTTCCTAGATTAGATTATCTCTAACACCTACCTCTATGCCTGGAGGTATAATCCTGTAATCCCAGCTACTTGCAGTCCCATAATCCAGCCACTCTGGAGACTGAGGCAATAGGACTGCAAACTCTAGATGTATTTGCCACTTTGTGCATGTGGCTTTATGTGGGTACTGGGGAACTGAACCCAGGACTTCAGGCTTTGTAAGCAAATGCCTTTAGCCACTAAGCCATCTCTCCAGCCTCTTGGCTCTTCTTTTTTTTCTTTTTTCTTTTTTTTTTTAGAAAAATGCAAAGAGGCTGAGAGAGAGAGAGAGAGAGGGAGGGAGAGAGACAGAGAGGGAGAGAATGGGGTATGATGCCAGGGCCCCCTACCACTGCAAGTGAACTCCAGATGCATGCACCACTTTGTACATCTGGCTAAACCCAGGCCCAGAGGCTTTGCAAGAGGCTGAGCCATCTTGTCAGTCCCCCTTGTTTGTTTGGTTTTTTTAATTGATTTTTTTAAATAAGTCTCCTGTATCTCAGGCTGGCCTCAAACTCAACATATAACTGAGGATGACTTTGAACTCCTAATCCTCCTGCCTCTACTTCCCAAGTATGTATGTTATCATACTCCTATTTACATTTTATTTATTTTGTTGGATTTTTGTTTTGTTGTTTTTTGTTTGTTTTTTGAAGCAATGTCTCACTCTACCCTAGGCTGACCTGGAACTCACTCTGTAGCCCAGGCTGGCCTCAAATTCGTGATGATCCTCTCACCTCAGCCTCTGGAGTGCTGGGATTAAAGGTGTACACCATCATGCCCAGAAATTTTATTTATTCATTTACATGTGTGTGTACATGTGTAGGCATGCCAGGGTCTCTTGCCACTGCAAACTAGAATACCAGATGCTTGCACCACTTTTTGCATCAGAACTTGGTGGCTGCAGAATTGAACCTGGGCTGGCAGGCTTTGCAAGCAAGCGCCTTCAACCACTGAGTCATCTCCCAGCCACTTGCCATTGTTTGTTAGCTCTGAAAAGGGCATTCATCCAAGGTGTGTTCTGATAGTGCCATCATCCTATTCAAAGACATGCAACTGAATGCCCCCAAACCAAGTGGACTCCAAATTTCTAAGCATGGCATAAGTTATTCCATGACCTAGGCCTTTCTAGAATCATTTACCAACCTTCTTCCCACTTCTATATACCACCAAGACATCATTTTCCCTTAAAACTGCACAGATAGCAGCTGCCAGGCCCCAGCCAGAGAGAGAAACCTGAGACACTGGTTCCTACCCATAGGCATCTGGGGCCTTCTTCAAAAAAAAAAAAAAAAAAAAAAGGAACAAAAGTGAGTTTGCTAAATGTTCACTTTATGCAGTGACAGGATATAGTGGCTCACCTTTAAGGAGACATGGCCACCCAGAGATGCATCAAAAGCACTTCCTGACCCAGCACTTGGAAGGCTTAGACAGGTGGATCACGATGAATCCAAAGCCAACCTGATCTACAGAGTGAGTTCAGAACAGGCATCCTGAGCTACCTCAAAAAGAAAAAGAAGGCCAGGTATGGTGGTGCACACCTTTAATCCCAGAACTCGGGAGGCAGACGTAGGGGGAGCACTGTGAGTTCAAGGCTACTCTGAGACTACATAGTGAATTCTAGGTCAGCCTGGACTAGAGTGAAACCCTGCCTCAACCCTCCCCCCCCCAAAAAAAGAAGGAGGGCTGAAGAGATGGCTTAGTGGTTAAGGTACTTGCCTGCAAAGCCTAAGGACCCAGGTTCAATTTCCCAGTACCCACATAAGCCAGATACATAAGGTGGAATATGCATCTGGAGTTCATTTGCAATAGCTAGAGGCCCTGGTGTGCCCATTCTCTCTTTCTCTTTCTCTCTCTCTCTATCTCAAATAAATAAAAATAATTTAAAAAAAACTAAAATATTCAGGGCTGGAAGGATATGGCTTAGCAATTAAGGTGCTTGCCAGCAAAGCCAAAGGATCCAGGTTTGATTACCCAATACACATGTAAAGCCAGATGTACAGAGTGTCACATGCACCTGGAGTTTGTTTGCAGTGGCTAGAGGCCCTGGTGTGCCCATGCTCTCTGTCTCTCTCTCTCTCATAATAAATCAATAAAATATTTTTTTAAAAAAAAGAAAAAGAAAAGAAAGCTGGGCATGGTGGCGCACACCTTTAATCCAGCACCTTGGAAGGCAAGGGTAGGAGGATTGCTGTGAGGTTTGAGGTCACCATGAGACTACAGAGTGAATTCCAGGTCAGCCTGGGCTAGAATGAGACCCTACCTAGAAAAACAAAACAAAAAAAAAAGAAAGAAAGAAAGAAAGAAAGAAAGAAAAGAAAAGAAAAGAAAAGAAAAAGAAAAAGAAAAAGGGCTGGAAAGATGGCTTAATGGTTAAGGTGCTTGCCTTCAAAGCCTAAGGATACAGGTTCCATTTCCCAGTACTCATGTAAGTCAGATGCATAAGGTGGTGCTTTTATGTGGAGTTTGTTTATAGTGGCTGCAGGCCTGGCATGCCCATCCCCCCTTCATCTGCCTTTTTCTCCCTCACGTGTACACTCCAATAAATAAAATATTTTTTTTAAGATTAAAAAAGAGGGCTGGAGAGATGGCTTAGCAGTTAAGCCCTTGCCTGTGAAGCCTAAGGACCCTGGTTTAAGGCTCGAGTTCCCAGGACCCACGTTAGCCAGATGCACAAGGGGGTACATGCATCTGGAGCTCGTTTGCAGTGGCTAGAGGCCCTGGCGCACCCATTCTCTCTCTCTCTCTACCTCTTTCCTTCTCTCTCAAATAAATAAATAAAAATAAACAACAAAAAAAATTTAAGATTAAAAAAAAAGAAGAAGTCCTTCCTTCTCTCAGGACTGACAGTACCTAAAAATATCACAGAAGAGAACTTCAGAGGGGAGTAATGGAATGGCTGAAACACCCACCCACTGAAAAGACTGAACTGGGATCCCCAAGAAGCTTCAGGATGGAAGCAAAGAGTGTGAGAACCAAAAAAGAAAAGAAAAGAGAAAAAGGTGGAAAACCTTAGTATGTGTGTGAGCTAAGTTATAAATTAAAAAGAAATCTATGACTGGTACTGTACTAGAGAAGTTAAGTTTGCTGCTTTCTTGGGAGTGGATTACGTGGCTATTGGGAATCAGAGTCCGGAAAGTTTCAAGGCTGCCTTGAAGAGGTTACAGAAAACTTCCTGCCCTCGGGCTGGGTTAATGCGTTTGCCTGCAAAGCCAAAGGACCCAGGTTCAATTCCCCAGAACCCACGTTAACCAGATGCACAAGGGGGTGGACATGTCTGGAATTTGTCTGCAGTGGCTGGAGGCCCTGGCGCGCCCATTCTCTCTCTCTCTCTCTCTCTCTCCCTCCCTCCCTCCCTCTCTCTCTCTCTCCCCTCTTTCTCTGTCAAATAAATAAATAAAAATAAAATATTTTTAAAAAAGGAAACTTCCTGCCCTGTCCTGATTAACTTCGCTCCGGCAGCCCTGCCATGGAGGCCATTCCCTCCACGGAACCATCCTCTGGAAGCCTTTTCACCTCTGTTCCTATTCCCACAGCTTCCTTGGCCTTCCTTGGGCACTCACAGTGGTCCTGTTGTCTCATGTGTATGTTACATAATGTACAAGTGTGTGTTCATGTGGGTGAGTGCGAGTGCAACCATGCTACAGTGCATACATGGTGGTCAGAGGACAACTCTGAGTGTCTGTCCTTGCCTCCACCCTGTTTGAGGCAGTGTCTCCTTGTTCACCACTGTGTTCGCTAGGCTAGCTGGCCCACGAGCTTCCGGGACCCTCCTGTCTCTACCTCCCATCTTGCTGTATGAGAGCTGGGATTAGTGAGCATCACTACTCCGTCCACCCTGATGGGGTTCCAGGGATCCACGCTTGGATACTCACACCTGCATGGCCAGTGCTTTGCCCACTGGGCCACCAGCAGCTCCTCTTGTTGACTTTAATTTTCATTTTGGTTGGTTTTTGCCATCTGATTTAGTTAACTATTTTAAAATATTTAATTTATTTATTTGCAAAGAGGGAGAAAGAGAGAGAGAATGTGTATGCCAGGGCCCCTAGCCACTGCAAAAAAAAAAAAAAAAAAAAAAAAAAAAAAAAAAAGCTCCAGATGCATAAACCACTTTGTGCATCTGGTTTTACATGGGTATTGGGGAATCAAACCCAAGTCCTTAGGCTCTGCAGACAAGCGTCTTAACCACTGAGTCATCTCTCAACCTAATTTAGTTAACTTTTAAAAACCTAAGCTATCAAAGTTCCTCAGTCTCCTTCTTAAAGGTAGCATTTAAGTTCCCAGCCTCAATGACTCAATGACAGATATACTGATGGACAGTCTTAGGTGCTTTCCATGTGGCACACCCCTTTAATCCCAGGATTTGGGAGGCTGAGGTAGGAGGACTGCCATGAGTTTGGGACTACAGAGTGAGTTCCATGTCAGCCTGAGCTACAGTGAGACCCTACCTCAAAAACAAACATACAAAATTAAATATCAGCACTCTGGGAGGCAGAGATAGGAGGATTTCTGGGTTACTCTGAGTTCAAGGCCAGCCTGGGACTACAAAGCAAGTTCCAGGTCAACCTGGGCCAGAGTGAGACCCTACCTCGGGAGGTGGTGAGGAACATGGCCAGGTGTGGTGATGCACACCAATAATCCCAGCACTTGGGAGGCAGAGGTAGGAGGATAGCCATGAGTGTGAGGCCACCCTGAGACTCCATAGTGAATTCCAGGTCAGCCTGGGCTAGAGAGAGACCCTACCTTGAAAAGCAAAAAACCAAAACCCACATACACACACACACACACACACACACACACACACACACAAATAGAGCACAGACAGACAACTCAAAGTTTGTCCTCTGACCTCCACACAGGTGTCACAGCACATGCATGTGCACACACATATACACACAAATAAAATTTTAAAAACTAAGCCATGTGTGATGGCACTTGCCTATAATCCCAGAACTTGGGAAGTAGAGGCAGGAGGACCTGGAGTTCAGGCCCAGATTGGTATATATAAAACTCAGCTTCAAAAAACAAATAGGGGCTGGAGAGACGGCTTAGTGGTTAAGGCACTTACCTGTGAAGCCTAAGGATCCATGTTCTACAAGCACACAAGGTCGCATATCCACACAAGGTGGTGCACACGTCTGGAGTTCAATTGCAGTGGCTGGAGGCCCTGGTATGCCAATTCTCTCTCTTCTCTCTTGCTCTCAAAAATATACACACACACACACACACACACACACACACACACAGAAAACGGGCTGGAGAGATGGGTCAGCCATTAAAGGTGCTTGCTTAAATAGCCTGACTGAATGGGTTCGAGTCCCTTGAACCTATTTAAAGCCAGATATACAAAGTAGCACATGTGTCTGGAGTTCATTTGCAATGGCAGCAGGCCCTGGGGTGTCCGTACACACATTCTTATTCTCTCCCCTTTCAAATAAATAAAATACCTTAAAAAAACATGCAAAATATAATGCCAATAACAAATAAAAATCTAGCAGGAATATTTTACTTGTGTATTTTTAAATGACTTATCAAAAACCACATGAAGTACTTAAATATACCACAAAGAAAATTAGAGGAATGGGGTTCCATAATGTTCCCTGACTCCTGATTAGCCCATAATATTTTGGCTCCAGCTAATTTATTCTACACAAAGACCCTGCTTAAAGCATTTATGAATAAGCTAGAAGAGTGATGGCTGAGACATGCCTCTCTAGAAATGGGAGGGAGGAAACAAAAAAGGACTGCTTTCACCGGGGGCAGGAAAGAGGTTATTTCATTAGGAGCAGAGTGAGCGGATCTCAGTACAAACAATTGTTTGGCTTGAAGGCTCCATGTGGGCAGTTACTCCAGCAAAGGTTCTGCTGCAATGGAGCGCAGAGCCTGCCAGGGCCAAGGACCACAGGCTCAAGTGTCAGAATCACGGTGTTGGGATCCCAGTGCATCCCTGCGAGGGTGCGGTCTACACTTCACACCATTCTGTACCTGACCCAGTGGAGAATGTGGATTTTAAAAGATAAGAAAAACTGGGTCAGTGGAGCAAATTCAAAGTTATTCAACCTAACACTGCCATTTTATAGCAAATATTAACAAGTAGAAAAGTTGACCTCCTAAGAAATCTAATATATTGCGATCACTACTTCAAGGGCTAGCAGCAGGCTGGGGGGAGTAAGTAGTGTATATGGAACTAACAGCCAGGAAGCATGGCAAAGTCGGTCTTCTATTTCTGACATTCCAAACTTGATATTAATTAAGCTAATTTCTAAGCACTCACGAGCTCACTTCAGGTAACAGATGATAACTTGGTTTGCCAGCAGTCACTGTCTTCACCTTCTGGGGACATTCAGTTCTCTGTATTTTCTTTTTCAGAGTTAGGGTTCCTTCAGGTTAAAGATTTAGCTTCCTCACTGCAACAACCAGTGTCTAACTCATATCCTCAAAAATAAAAAAAAAAAAAGTTCTGAGGATGCAATGTGACCTGCCCACTGTGGGGTTATGGATCATTAAAAGAGGCCACTAAAGGAAGCTGACATGGCCACTGAACTATGAGATGCTCTTCTTCTCTCCCTGGGATAGATTCCTAACCCCACCCCCCACCACACACACATACACACTGACAACAGGTTAATTTATTTGCCTGGGCAGCTATAGGGATGACTGCCCTAACACTGGAGTCTAGATGCACAAGACCCAGCCCAGATCCGTAACTGCCAAACTCAAGGGCTTCCTACATTGCTGACCTGGTCACCTTTGCAAGTAAATACTTTTGCGCATGTCAGTCACCAGCTCAACCAGCCACAAAGAACAAGCTGCGGGGAAAGCAGATGAGCAGGGAGGGACTGCTGAGCTAATAGCTACAGAACCACTTCAAAGTCAGCCAGCTGCACCTGATGTTTCAAAACCTGGTATTAACATTAAGCTCCCTCATAATCAAGTGTTGGCGTGCGCCTGCATACCCCCACTGACTACACACCCGCTGATAAAATGGGCAATAGCAGCAGAAGAATGACATGATAACTGAAAAATCACCCACATTCAAACAATCCTACTCTATTCCCTCTGGACCAATGGTTTCCCAACCAAAGCAATTTCTCCTTAAGGGATAATGTCAGAGGAAACGTTGGGCTGTCACAGTTGGTATGGAGTGAGGATATGCTAGGCATCTAAAAGCCAAGTGATATTGTTAAATATCCTATGCACAGGACTGTCAACAGTGGGCTGAAGAGATGGATCAGCAGTTAGAGATGCTTACTTTCAAAGCCGAATGGCTTGGGTTTAATCCCTCAGTACCCACATAAAGCCAGATGCACAAAGTGGTGCATGTGTATGGCATTCATCTGCAGCAGCAGAAGGCCCTGGCATGCCCATTCTCTCTCTCTCTCTCTCAAATAAATAAATAAATGCTAGGGGCTGGAGAGATGGCTTAGCAGTTAAGGCACTTGCCTACAAAGCCAAAGGACCACAGTTCGATTCCCCAGGACCTACGTAAACCAGATGCACAAGGTGACACATGCATCTGAAGTTCGTTTGCAGTGGCTGGAGGCCCTAGGTTACCAATCCTTTCTCTCTATCTCTCTATCTATCTATCTGCCTTCCTCTCTCTCTCTCAAACAAATAAAATAAAACAAAGTTTAAAAATAAATAAATAGGGCTGAGGAGATGGCTAAACAGTTAAGGTACTTGCCTGCAAAGTCTAAGGACTCAGGTTTGATTTCTCAGTACCCATATAAGCCAGTTGCACAAGGTGACACATGTGTTTAGAGTTTGTCTGCAGTCACTGAAGGCCCTGGCACGCTATTCTCTCTCTATCTGCCTCTGTCCCTCTCTCTCAAGTAAATAAATAAAAATAAAAATATTTAAAAATAAATAAATACTAAAAAAATGCTGAGATCAAGAAAGGCTGCAGAAAAGTATTCTCCTGTTCTGTAACAAACAAGGACATTTAGAGTGGAGCTTGTTGAATGAATGTCCTCTCAAGTCCATGTGTTAGAGACCTGGCTCCAAGTAGAACTAATGAAGATGGTGTAACCTTTAAGAAGTGAGGCCTTGTGGGAGGTCCTTAAGTCACATAAGGTATGCTCTTAAAAGGGGCTGAGATATCCCAGTCTCAGCCTCTTCCCTTTTATTACCTGGATCATAACATAAACAGCTTTGTTCTGGCCATGATGTGCCACTCCTGTCAGAAACTACCTGGTCTTGAACTGGACCTTCCAGAGGCATGAATCAAAACAAATCTTTACTCTTTAATATGCTAATTGTCTTGGATATTTCATTATAGACATGTAAAGCTAAATAGGATAAGTAAAGCATTCTAAAATTGGAAAGAACCTTAAGGATTATCTAGTTCAAGCACAGTTGGAGAACCTAAGCCTCAAAGAGGTCAAGTCATTTGTCCAAGTTCACAGCAGAAATAATCATTACTGGGTCTGGAATTTTTACATACCCAAAATGTATGTTAAATATGGTAGATTCTCTATATGTTACTAAATTGATGTTTCATTCTTTTTTTAATATTTTATTTTTACTTATTTATTTGAGAGAGAAACAGATATAGAGATAGGAAGGGAGAGAAGAGAATGGGCACACCAAGGCCTTCAGCCACTGCAAACAAACTCCAGATGCATGTGCCACCTTGTGCATCTGGTTTACATGGGTCCTAGGGAATCAAACCGTGGTCCTTTGGCTTTGCAGGCAAGTAGTGCCTTAACTGCTAAGCCATTTCTCCAGAGCATGTTTCATTCTTAAAAAAAAAAAAAAAAAACAAGGGGGGGGGCGCATGCTTCTGGAGTTTGTTTGCAGTGGCTGGAGGCCCTGGCGTGCCTATTCTCTCTCTCTCTCCCTCCTTCCCTCCCTCCTTCCTTTTCTGTCAAATAAATAAAATATTAAAAAAAAAACATTTATTTACTTGGGGAAAAAAAGGAGAGAAATAGAAGAGACAAAGTATGGGCATGTTGGAGCCTCTTGCCACTGAAACAAATTCCAGACACATGCTCCACTTTGTGCATTTGGTTTTATGTGGGTACTAGGGAATCAAACTGGACCACCAGGCTTTGCAAGCAAGCACCTTTAACCACTGAGTCATCTCCACAGCCCCAGAGTCCACAGTCTCATTCTTTTTAAATATTTTTTATTTTTATTTATTTATTTGAGATCACCAGACACAGAGAGAAAGAGGCAGTGAGAGAGAGAGAGAGAGAGAGAGAGAGAGAGAGAGAATGGGCGCACCAGAGCTTCCAGCCTCTGTAAATGAACTCCAGATGCGTGCGCCCCCTTGTGCATCTGGCTAACGTGGGTCCTGGGGAATCGAGCCTCGAACCGGGGTCCTTAGGCTTCACAGGCAAGTGCTTAACCGCTAAGCCATCTCTCCAGCCCACAGTCTCATTCTTTAGGTGTTCTTTTTCATTATAATATGTGAACCATGCTGGGTGTGGTGGCACAGCCTTTAATAGTAGCACTGAGGAGGCAGAGGTAAAAGGATTGCTGTGAGTTCGAAGCCAGCCTAAGACTACATAGTGACTTCCAGGTCAGCCTGGGCTAGAGTGAGACACTACCTAAAAACAAAATAAATAAATAAAAATAAAAACTCAAGA
The DNA here is from genome assembly GCA_036346955.1 of Dipus sagitta. Taxonomy (NCBI): domain Eukaryota; kingdom Metazoa; phylum Chordata; class Mammalia; order Rodentia; family Dipodidae; genus Dipus; species Dipus sagitta. Next base: position 98,440,206 of record CM070773.1, read on the forward strand.
CAAAGCAGCCAGGCAGGAAATGATTTTCAGTTGTTCCTAGCAAAGCACATGCCCTTCGCCCAGGCAGATGCTCAACACAAACTCTGAGTCAACAGATGAGCTCTGGGCAAGGCCATGGACACGTGAGCATCTCTACAATCGAGTGTGGCAGCATTTTCAACACACCAGAGGAGGCCCAGCCAATGGAAAACACAAGGAAAAGCAGTGCCATCTATCTGAATCACAGCCGTATCCAAACAAGCTAGACAACTTCCGTTTCTAAACAGCAGAATAGAAGTGAGTTCTGGGACCAAAGTACAAATGGTTATTCCAGTGGCATGCTGGACGTTAGTCATGCAAACAGCCCTGCTTTAAGAGAGAACAGCAGAAGGTAGAGATGGCCCATTCATGAAGAAAAATAAAACAACAATGTTGGATATGGTGGCACACGCCTTTAATCCCAGCACTCGGGAGGCCAAGGTCGGAGGATTGCCATGAGTTTGAAGCAATTCCAAGTCAGCCTGGACTAGAGCAAAACCTTACCTTAGGGGAAAAATAAAACCTTCATCATGGTGTTTCAGAACCTAGGCATTTCAGAACTGAGTATAAAGAAGTGTCTGGGCCAAAAAGTGTGGCAAAGATACCAGCCCTACAGATAGAGATCCTGCACAGGGACCTACTTGTACACAGAGGAACCAGGGCAGGTCTCTAGGAAAATAATCACAGTTTTCAGAAGAGCCAAAGTAAGGTTCTTCAACTAAACAAACCTGTTTCAGTGGGTACAAGGAGAGCTTCCAAAACTGCTGCAAGGTTATTAATTCTACAGCACCCAAGAATGGTGTCTAAACATGTGCTATCACCCCCCAAAAGGGCTAAAGCTAAAGGGCCTGCTATTTCAGCCTCCACCTCGCACCCCTACACCTCCCTAGGATGCAGAGGCACACAGACACCTCCCACAGAGAAGGCAGAGGCTTAGCCAGGGACGTGACCAGCTCAGCATCCTGGCAGCACAGAGGCCAGAAGCACACAGGTGAAATGGTGCAAAGCAGCCACCACGAGGCGACCACGTGTCTCACCTGCTCGGCTTCCTGGACTGTCACAGGTCTTCACACATCTGAGTAAATAGTACGAGGGTGACTGTCAGAAAACAAAATGAAGCCGGGTGTGGTGGCACACACCTTTAATCCCAGATCTTGGGAGGCACAGGCAGGAGGATTGCCATGAGTTCAAGGCCACCCTGAAACTACCCTAGTGAATTCCAGGTCAGCCTGGGCTACAGTGAGACCCTACCTCGAAAAACCAAAAAGAAAAAAGAAAACCAAATGAAGAAGAACATGATCTGAACACACATGAACAGAATAATTCTATCCAGGGACTGAGAAAGCTCTGTGCATTAGCTCTCTAAGCTAGGTATGAAGAAGACATGGAGACATAGTCTCTGTCCTCACTCAATGCTAAGAAAGGCTTTGCTCCCCCCCACCAAAAAAAAAGGTATTATCCAGGCGTGGTGGCACATGCCTTTAATCCCAGCACTCGGGAGGCAGAGGTAGAAGGATTGCCCTAAATTCAAGGCCACCCTGAGACTACATAGTAAATTCCAGGTCAGCCTGGTCTAGGGTGAAACCCTTCCTTGAAAAACAAAACAACAACAACAAAAAAAGCACTAATTACTCTCCTCTTTCTCCTAATGTTGGGCCTTTAAGGCACATTCCCAGCAGATGAGTTTAAGTGAAGGAGGACTATGTGAACAACCTACAAGGCTGTTATGTTCTCCCTCTCCAGACACAGAATGGGGTGTGCTGACCCATCCCACTGTGATGCGACCCACAAAGCTGTCCTGTAGTCAAGCCCCAGCTGTCTACTCTTTGCCTCAACAGATGTCTAGTGCAGGAAAGCATCTCAGAAGGACAGCCCCCACAGCAAAGCTGTCTCCAAATGTGCCCAACCCAGAAGACCCCCAACTTCTTAAAAATCTGAGGCACCATGATGACTAGAGCTGAACACGTAAGTAAACCAGCAGCCTAACAGTAGCACAAAGATTTGTACAGCACTGTTACCTGTAATAATGAAAACTCAATGCCCAACATTTTAGAGTTAAAAAAAAACACACACACACACACACATTCTCATGGCTAGGGAGATGGCTCAGGGGGTAACAGCCCTGCCGCAATGCAAGCACGAGTGCCTGAGACCACATGAGCTCTATTCCCCAGGACCCAGCAAACAGCTGTGTGTGACCCTGCATGCATGTCTGGATCCCCAGACCTGTGCAGAGCAGAAACCAGGTATGACAATATATACTGACTGTCAACTTGACAGAACCTAGAATCACCTATGGGGGTTTAAGTACACTGGATTAGCCTGATGCTTGCTAGTAAGGGATTATCTTGATTAGGTTAATCAAGGGGGAAGACTTGCTTTAACTGTGGGTGGCACCATTGCATGGGTTGGGGTCCTGGACTGTATAAAAAGGAGAGAGCTGGCTGAGCAGCAACATTCATCACTCTCTGAATGTGACCAGCTGCTTCAAGCTCCTGCCATTGTGCCTTCTCCACCAGGATGGAACTGTAAACTGAAAATAAACTCTACCTTCCTTAGACTGGTTTTTGTTGTGGAATTTTTCCCAGCAATGAGAGGCTGACTAAGACACTGGAAAATTGCTGGGACTCGCAAAAACCACAGCTCTGAGTTCAGAGAGAGGCTCCGTCTCAAAGAAATACATGGATGAGTGATAGAAGGACGGCAGATATTCTCCTTTGACCTCCACAAGCGTACAAGCACAGGCATGTGTGTCTTCACATATGTGTGCATACACCACACACACATACCATATTACATATACTATGTAAGAAAAAAAGAGATATTTCCATGATGGAATACAATAAAGGTGTTTGAATGGTTTTAGTTGTGTTTGTGTGTGTGCATGTATTGTGTGGTGTGTGCATGTGCGCATGCCCTTGCAGTGCCCCATGTGCTCGCCTGTGGTGGCTGAGCCCAACAGCAGGGCCCCACCCCATCGTTCTTCCATCTGTTCTTATTGAGCCAGAAGAGTCTCTTAGTGATATCAGAGCTTGCTGTTTTTCACGAACTGGGGAGATTCCCTGGTCTCTGGTTCCCTCTGGGGGGCTGGGGATGCAGGCATGTGTTGCTGTGCCCAGCTGTTTATGTGGTATCTGAGATTTGAACTCTGGTGGTTTCAGGCCTGCATGCTTACACAGAAAGCACACTTAACCACTGAGCCATCTCTCCAGCCCTTTAGATGGTTTTAATGCCATGAGAACACCTATGATGAATGTTAAGTGAAACAATAATGATACAAAACCATTGTGGTATAAACTTAAGTAAATAATGAGTGAGGAGAATTATGGGAACTAGCATCTACATGATTCTGCTTTTTCCATACTGTGCAGTTTTTTTATCATGCTGTGAATAAATGCCATAATCAGAAAAGACGGTGGCTCTGCTTTTTAAAGCAACGGCCTTTAGTGTTTAGAAAATAAACACAAGCTCCCTCCCACCACCCCACTCCTCCAGCTCTCATAAGACCAGAAAAAAAAGGTCTGAGTCTGTTTCCATGACAACACATTTTTCTCCCTTAAATGCACAAGAAGTCTAATGAAACTGAGACCTATTTTTACAGTGTCATAATGTGGACCCTTGATTTGAGTCACTGTGTCAGGCTGCTTCTGCTCTCAGACTAGGCTCCGAACCAAGCAGACTGGCCCGACGTGCTAAGTCAGACCCTCATGGTTCCAAGGCTGCACTGGAAGGGGCTTCCTCTTCCTCGCTCTCCCAGACAAGCCGGACACATCCCCACCGCCGTCCTGCCACAGGAAAGACCGTTCCTCTGTCCACAGCAGTCCTCTAACCACACTCTTCTGCCCACTTCCACAGTGGCTGACATTCTAAACAGCTACCCTGAGTAAAAATACTTCCAACGTAGCACAAGAGCCTGAATCTTTTCATTTTTTCCTTTTCAAACCAGCCGTCACATTCAAATTAGTTTCCATTTGCTCTGCTATTTACTGAAATTTTAAACAAAAACATCATGGTAAGAACAGGGAGTTTCCTTCCTATTTCTCCTCTAAAGGCTTGTGTCACAGTTATCACAAAAAGTACAACAGCAACAAAAAGACACCAATGTCCCCTCCTCCAGAAGCTGTAGACTGCAGCACAAGATGTCACCAGCTTACATAGAAAATTCTCTTGAGAAATAATTTTTCAAAAGCCCAAGAACAAAAATAACTATTTAAACAATGTTAAGAAAAATCCTTTTAACACAAAGCTAAAAATACCAGAGAACTCGTTTCTAAATCCACACATTTGGGGACTTCCAGTCAGACACGAAAAGAGGAAGAAGTTACACCACCACCCTTCAGGCCGGTGAGGGGATGTAGCACCACTGGGTCACCGCGTGAGACCCCATGAAACAACCAAATCTACTGCATGCAAGTAGCACCACAGGTTTCCATGTGAGCCCCTGCTACCGAGGCAGACTCTGCGGAGAGGCCAGGGTTACAGTCTTACCATCACTAGCAACTGCACTGCTGCCAAAGATAGCATGACTCTCTGCAAAAAAGGAAAGGAGGTAGTTGCTGTAAGATACCCCACTGCTGAGCATGTCTGCTTCTCTGAGTTCTAACTCAGAAGGTCAAACTTTTCTTCTTTAAAAAAAAATGGAGGCAGGCTGGAGAGATGGCTTAGCGGTTAAGTGCTTGCCTGTCAAGCCTAAGGACCCCGGTTTGAGGCTCGATTCCCCAGGACCCAGGTTAGCCAGATGCACAAGGGGCGCACGCATCTGGAGTTCGTTTGCAGTGGCTGGAGGCCCTGGCACGCCCATTCTCTCTCTCTCTCTCTCTCTCTCTCTCTCTGCCTTTCTCTCTGTGTCTGTCACTCTCAAATAAATAAATAAATAATGAACAAAATTTTTTTAAAAAATGGGAGACTGGGCGTGGTGGCGCATGCCTTTAATCCCAGTACTCAGGAGGCAGAGGTAGGAGGATCGCTGTGAGTTCAAAGGCCACCCTGAGACTACATAGTGAATTCCAGGTCAGCCTGGGCTAGAGTGAGATCCTACTTCAAACAACCAAAAAAAAAAGGGGGGGCTGGGGAAATGGCTTAGCGGTTAAGGCACTTGCCTGTGAAGCCTAAGGACCTGGTTCAATTCCCCAGGACCCACATAAGCCAGATGCACAAGGGGCGCATGTGTCTGGAGTTCTTTTGCAGTGGCTAGAGGCTCTGGCATGCCCATTCTCTCTTTCTCTCTATCTGCCTCTCCTCTTTCTCTCTCTCTCAAATAAATAAATATATTTAAAATTTTTTTGGAGAGCTGGAGAGATGGCTCAGCAGTTAAGGCACATGCTTGCAAAGCTTGACAGCCTGGGTTCAATCCCCTAGTACCCATTAAAGCCAAACGCACAAAGTGAGGTCCTGGCAGGCCCATGCTCACACTCATACTCTCTCTTCTCCCTCTCCTTTAAATAAATAAAAATTTAGGGCTGGAGAAATAACTTAGCAGTTAAGGCGTTTGCCTGCAAAGCCAAAGGATCCCAGTTGGATTCTCTAGGACCCACATTAGCCAGATGCACAAGGGGACGCATGCATCTGGAGTTTGTTTGTGGTGGCTGAAGGCCCTGGCACACCCATTCATTCATTCTTTCTCTCTCAAATAAATAAATATATTTTTTAAAAAAGAAAAAATCAAAAATTTTGGGGCTGGAAAGATGGTTTAGCAGTTAAGGCAGTTGCTTATAAAAGCCAAAGGGGGGCTGGAGAGATAGCTTAGAGGTTAAGTGCTTGCCTATGAAGCCTAAGGACCCCAGTTCAAGGCTCGATTCCCCAGGACCCAAGTTAGCCAGATGCACAAGGGGGCGCACGCATCTGGAGTTCGTTTGCAGTGGCTGGAGGCCCTGGCGCGCCCATTCTCTCTCTATCTATCTATCTGCCTCTTTCTCTCTCTGTCACTTTCAAATAAATAAATAAAAATAAACAAAAAAAATTTTTAAAAAGCCAAAGGGCCCAGGTTCAATTCCCTAGGACCCACGCCAAATGCACAAGATGCAGCAGCTGGAGGCCTCCCTCTCTCTCTCTCAAATAAATAAGTAAAAAAAAAAAAAAAAAAGTTGGGTGTAGTGGCACACACCTTTAATACCAGCACTTGGGAAGCAGACGTAGAAGGATCTCTGTGAGTTAGAGTGCAGCCTGAGACTATATAGTGAATTCCAGGTCAGCCTGAGCTAGAGCAAGACCCTGCCTCAAAAAAAAAAAAAAAAATATATATATATATATATATATACACACATTGATCTGCGTATGGGTGTGGGGAGAGGTATGGGCATGCAAGGGGCTCTCGCCACTGCAAGTCAACAATAAACACATTCCACTTTTTATGTCTAGCTTAGAAATTGAACCTGGGCCAGCAGGTTTGCATGCAAGCACCTTTAACCAGTGAACCATCTTCCCAGCTCCTCCTTTTCCCTTTTTTTCTCTACCCTGCATGCCAGTCAAAATAAGAAAAAGAAACATTCTGCTCCAATCACTATACTAGCTCCAGTGAAGTGAGGGCTTCTCTCCCTCCCCATTTGCCTTACTTCTCAGTGCATCACAAAATGGGAGCACAACTCATTTGGTTTGGAGATGAGGAAAAAATAACAGGAAGGCAGAGAGGAACAGTTTTGGACTAAGAAATTTCTCTTCAAGGTTCTGAATTAAAATTCAAAATGCAAAAATAAAATAATAATCAACCAAGTATTCTGTATGTTGGCGTATAAAATCTAGTACTTAAACTATATTCTATCTGTATTTAAAACCAAGCTGGGGAACTGAAGAGGTGACTCAGTGGTTAAGGCACTTGCCTGCAAAGCCTAAGGACCTGGGTTCAATTCCGCAGTTCCCATGTAAAGCCATACACACAAGGTGGCACATGTGTTTGGAGTTCGTTTACAAGTTGCTAGAGGCCCTGGTACATCCACATTCATTCATTCATTCATTCTCTCTCTCTCTGAAGGGAGAGAGGGAGAAGAAGAAAAAACAAGTTGGAAACCTTGGGGAAAAGAGGGCTCTAGTCAACAAAACTTGTCAGAGAATCACTTTATTTCATTGAAAATGAAAAGAAGGGGTTGGGGAGATGGCTCAGTAGGTGGGTAAAGTGCTTGTCATGCAAGCATGAGGACCTGTGTTTGGATCCATAGTTTCCATGTCAAATACCAGGCATGGTGGTGCACACCTGTAATACCAGTGCTGTGGAGGTGCAGACAAGGAACCCCTGGGCCTCACTGGCTCTAAGTTCAATCAATGAGAGACCCTCTGTCAAAGAGTACGGTGGCTTAGTAGTTAAAGGAATTTGCTTGCAAAGCCTAATGACCTGGGTTCAATTCCCCAGTACCATGTAAAGCCAGATGCACAAAGCACAGCATGCATCTAGAGTTCGTTTGCAGTGGCAGGAGGCCCTGGTGCTCACATACTCACTCACTCTCTCTGTCTGCCTCTTTCTCTCTGTCTGTCTCTCAAGTAAATAAATTATTTTAAAGAATTTAAAATTTTAGCAGGATGTGGTGGTATATGCCTTTAATCCCAACACTTGGGAGGCAGAGGTAGGAGGATTGCCTGAGTCCAAGGCCAGCCTTGGACTACATAGTGAATTCCAGGTCAGCCTAAGCCAGAGTGAGACCCTGCCTTGAAAAACAAAAACAAAAAAATTAATTTAAAAAAAAAGTGGAGTCGGGCATGGTGGCACATGCCTTTAATCCCAGCACTTGGGAGGCAGAGGTAGGAGGATCACCGCAAGTTCAAGGCCACCCTGAGACTACATAGTTAATTCCAGGTCAGCCTGAGCTAGAGTGAGACCCTACCTCGAAAAACCAAAAAATAAAAAAAAAAAAAAGTGGGCTGGAGGGATGGATAGCAGTTAAGGTGCCTGCCTGCAAAGCTAAAGGACCCAGGTTCGATTCCCCACAACTCACATTAGCCAGATACACAAGGGGGTGCATGCGTCTGGAGTTCGTTTGCAGTGGCTAGATTCCCTGGCATACCTAATCTCTCTCTATCCCTTTTCTCTGGCAAGTAAATAAATAAAAATAAAATATTTTTAAAAAAGAGTAAGGTAGAAAATGAAAGGAGACATATGACTCAGCCTCTGGTCTCCACATGCATCTACACACACACACCTGCACACACACATGTAAACATGCATACACACATGTGTACCACACACACATACATAAAAAAACCACTGCCTTGCAGTATGAGCCAAAGAGTCAATGCCAAAGGGAATGGAAAACAACTAAAACGAAAGAAGCAGCAGCAATAAGAAAATCCTAGTCCTCCCCAGTGACATGTTATAAAGGTGTGATTCCAGGGCAAGTTTCAGCCACACAAAAGGGAGCAGAGGGAGTGCAGAGCTGGACAAACTGAAGACGATCCCCAGGGCGACCTTACGCTGCTGGATGGCCACAGCTGAAGGTGACTTGGGCTCATCTCTGGGGTTTTCCACTGGGAAGGGGCCTGCCGCTCAGCTGCCAGTGGACCAGCATTCACAAAGCCTGTGGGGAAATACAGGATCCAGAAGAGTGGGGGAGGGAAGGAGAAAGTTCGAGAAAGGGAAGAGTCAAACACAGTAATAAAAACTTATCCTTATTAAACATGAAGTTTTAAAAAGGCACAACTACCTTTTAAGTTGTACTTTTAAAGCAGAACTGGCCAGTCTGAAAAGAACCAGTACTCTGGGAAAGAGTCAGGCATGAGTTTTTAAAATACCTAACTACAGAGCTGGGTATGATGGTACACGCCTTTGATCCCAGGACGAGGCAGGACGAGGCAGAAGGAGCACCCAAGAGCTCAAGGCCATCCTGGTTTATAGAGTGAATTCCAGGTCAGCTTGGGCTAGAATGAGACCCTGCCTCAAAAAAAAAAAAAAAAAATCCTACAAAGACAGGTTCAGTAATACATATCCCAAGACGTGGGAAGTGGTTGTAAGAGGATCAGTAGTTCAAGGTCATACTTAGCTATACAGGGAGTTTGAAAACAGCATGGACTGCATGAGACCCTTCCTCAAACTTCCCACCCATCCCCAATTAGTTAATCAAAATAAAATAAAATACCAAATTACAACCAGGCAGGATGGCATATACACATGTAATTTCAGCACTTGGAAGGCACAGGCAGGTGGTCACCTGGAGTTCAAGGACAGTGTGGAGTACATAGCAAGTTCTAGGCCAGCCAGGGTTACATGTGAGAACATGTCTCAAAAAAAGCAAAGTAAAGGCTGGAGAGATGGCTTAGTAGTTAAGGCGTTTGCCTGTCAGCTTATATTCCCCAGGACCCTCATTAGTCAGATGCACAAGGGGGGGCACACGTCTGGAGTTCATTTGCAGTGGCTGGAGGCCCTGGTGCGCCCATTCTCTCTCTCTTTCTCTCTGCCTCTCTCCCTCTTTCTCAAATAAATAAATAAAAATAAAATATTTTTTAAAAAGCAAAATAATAAACTTGACAAATATAAATTGAATGGGGCTGTAGAAATGGCTCAGCAGTTAAGGCACTTGCCATAAAGTCTAACAACCAGGGCTCAATTCCTCAGTAGCCATTTAAAGCCAGATGTGATACATGTATCTGGAGTCCATTTGCAGTGGCTGGAGGCCCTGATGTTCACATATTTATTCTCTCTCTCTCTCTCTCTCTCTCTCTCTCTCTCTGCCTCTTTCTCATAAATAAACATTTTAAAAATATTTTAATAAAGTAGGCCGGGCATGGTGGCGCACGCCTTTAATCCCAGAGACAGAAGTAGGAGGACTGCCATGAGTTCAAGGCCACCCTGAGATTACATAGTGAATTGCAGGTCAGCCTAGGCTAGAGTAAGACCCTACCTCAAAAAAACAAAAACAAAAAATATAAATTTTTTAATAAAGTATAATCTGTTATTATATATATATATATATATATATAATTAAAAATAAATATAATTGGGCATGGTATCACACACATTTAATCTTAGCACTCAGGAGCAGAGGTAGAAGGATCTTTGTGAGTTCAAGGCTACCCTGAGACAACAGAGCAAATTACAGGTCAGCCTGGGCTAGATGGAGACCCTACCTCAAAAAAAAAAACATAAATAAATATAAAAAAATAAATGAATGAAACACCAAATTACATTTTAATTATACCTGTGAGTTATACATGCAGTTTCCAAGAGGAAACTTAACTTCTGTTTGTTTGTTTGTTTTGGTTTTGGTTTTTCGAGGTAGGATCTCACTCTGGCCCAGGCTGACCTGGAATTCAGTATGTTGTCTCAGGCTGGCCTTGAACTCACAGTGATTCTCCTACCTCTGTCTCCCAAGTGCTGGGATTAAAGGAATGCACCATCATGCCCGGCTTTTTTTTTTTTTTTAAGAACAACTTTTTCTTTAAATTTTTAATTTACCTATATGTATGTGCGTGTGTGTGGGTACTCCAGAGCACACTGGATACTTGCAACACTTTTTGTGACTGGTTTACATGGGTGGCTTGGGAACTGAATTGGGCCTGCAGGCTTTGTCAACATGCACCTTTAACTGCTGAACCACTTTCTCAGCCTGAAGTTAACTTTTTGAAGAAAAGTAAAAAAACAATGAAAGCTATGTGATTTTTTTTTTGTAGTTGGTGACTATTCAGACAGTGATGTTCCCTTATGTGTGGCAAGTAAGAACACCACAGCAAACACACAGTGCCCTGAAACCCTTGGCTGGCCTAGTTCCACTAATTCCTTTAATGTAGCAAGAGCCCAAATGACCTGGTTGACAAAAAAAGCACTTCTAGAAAGTGTTTAACCTGCATCACGGAACTCAAAAGCTTTCATAACCAGGAAGATTAACAGCAGCAACTTGAGAAGCACAACCTTTAAAGGGACTAACTGCAACATTCCTTACAAGATACTTTTCAGGTTTAGTGCCAAAGAAAACAGATGCAGTGTCTCACCTCCCTCGCCTAGTACTAACCAACCTACCTGACGTTCTTGGGGGAAGCCAACCAGGCAGCCAGTAAGCCTAGTTAAAGCACAGCGTGGCACAAGGAAAATTAGCCCCACTGCGATTTCCTTAACCATCAAGGAAAGATTGGGCTGGACCATGTTTCAAGGCCGCTGTCCTCTCATCTGTGCATCCCATGTTACTGATGAAAGCCGCCGCTGAGGATGGCACAGCTCAACGTCATACACCACGCTCAAGCCCTAGACTTCCTGAAACAAAAGGGTAGGAACTCTTTTTCTGAGTAACCAAATGTTAAATCACTCCTGGTAACGGGCAACAGTCAAACACAGATTCAGCAGAACTAATTTGCCTAGGCACACACCCTAGCAGGCTATGGCTGAGTAGTTACATTACTTCCTGGGACAAATGTTCTCAGCAAGTTAAGATCCTTAGGTGCATAGAAGGTTCTATCTACCAGAAAGCCCTGCTTACCTCTCTCTCTTCTTATTTGCCTAAAAGCCCTTTCTATCTCTTGCCCTTAGTAACTCAAGTAAAGGAAAAAGATTACATCTTGGAGATGTCTTAAGTGCCTTTGTGTCATTGCCTGTTCCCTCTGACATCTATCCTTACTACACTATCACAGGAAATGACATCTCCCACACTCCCTTGATGGCTGATTTCTGATAAGAACCCTCTCTGGGAAGTACTTCTGGGGATATGTGGCAAGTGGGGCAGAGAAGCCAAGGCTCTCTTACTTGGCCTGGGTGCCAGCTGCCACGCGACAGTTCCTCTTTCTATGCTTCTAGCTCACAGCACACGGCTAAAGCTTCAGACCTTGGTAATACCATCTTCTAATTTCTCTAGCAGCCTAGCAGAGCATCTCCCAGGTACAGCTAATCCCAGGGTGTGTCACCAGTGTGTTTAGTTGTGTAACATATTCCCTATATTAAACTCCCTCTGCTTGGATGACTTACAGTAGTTTCTGTCTCTGACTGGTCCTTGACTAAGAAAACCTTCAAACAGGAACTTTAAAACAAGTTTTAAAATTTATTTTTTAGGGGCTAGAGAGATGGCTCGGTGGTTAAGGTGCTTGCCTGCAAAGCCTAACAACCCAGGTTTGATTTCCCAGTACCCATGTAAAGCCAGATGCACAAAGTGGCACGTGCATCTGGAATGGCTGGAGGTCCTGGCACACCCATTTTCTCTCTATATGTGTCTCTCTTCTCTGTGTCTCTTTCTCTAACATATTTTTTATTTACTTATTTGAGAGAGGAAAAGGCAGACAAACACACACACACACACACACAGAGTGAAAGACAGAATGGCTATGCCAGGGCCACCAGCCACTACAAACGAACTCCAGATGCATGCGCCACCTTGTGCAGCTGGCTTACAGCTGGTCCTAGGGAATCAAACTGAGGTCCTTTGGTTTTGCAGGCAAACGCCTTAACCACTAAGCCATCTCTCCAGCCCCCATCTCTGTGTCTCTTTCTCTACATGCAAATAAATAAAATAATTTTTAATTTATTTTTCATAGCTGAGCATGGTAGCAGGAGTAGGAAGATCACTGTGAGTTCAAAGCCAACCTGAGACTACAGAGATCCTACCTCAAAAAAAAAATTTATTGGGCTGGAGAGATTGCTTAGTGGTTAAGGCACTTGCCTGAGAAGCCTAAAGACCCAGGTTCTATTCCCTAGAACCCACATAAGCCAGATGCACATGATGGCACATGTATCTGGAGCTAGTTTGCAATGGCTAGAGGTCCTAGTGGCCCATTCTCTCTCTCATAAATAATTAATTTCTTCTAATGCTGGAGAGATGGCTCAGTGGTTAAGGTACTTGCCTGCAAAGCCTAAGGACCTACGTTCAATACCTACATAAAACCAGATGTACAAAGTGACTCATGCATCTAGAGTTCATTTGGAGTGGCTGGAGGCCTTGGCGTGTGTGCCCTCTCTCAATCTCTCTCTCCTTGGACATAAGTTAAAAAAATAAAAAATAAAAAGGAGGGAGGAACAAAACAAAAAAGTGAAAAATAACAGAGGAGCTGGAAAGATAGCTTAGTGGTTAAGGCACTTGCCTGCAAAGCCAAAAGACTCAGGTTCAGTTCCCCAGTCCCTATGTAAAGCCAGATGCACAAAGTGGTGCAAGTATCTGGATTCCTTTGCAGTGGCTGGAGGTCCTGTCATGCCCATTCTCTCTCCCTCCCTCCCTCCTTTCCTTCCTTCTCTCTCTCTCAAATAAATAAATATTTTTTAAAAATAGGCCAAGCATGGTGGTGAACACCTTTAATCCCAACACTTGGGAGGCAGAGGTAGGAGGATCACCATGAGTTCAAGCCACCCTGAGACTACATATTGAATTCCAGGTCTGCCTGAGCTAGAGTGAGACCCTACCTCAAAAAATGAAAAAACAAAACAAAAACAAAAATATATATTTAAAAAATTAAAAAATAAAAATAAGCCAGGTGTAGTGGCACATGCCTCTAATCCCAGCACTCAGGAGGCAGAGGTAGGAGGATCACTGTGAGTTCAAGGCCAGCCTAGAACTGCATACAGTGTGAGTCCCAGGTCTAGCCCCTGGGCTAGAGTGAGACCCTTCCTCAAAAATACAAAAAATAAATAAAAAATAATTTTAAAAAAACAGAGGGGAAAGAGGAAATAACTCAATGGCAGAGAGCTTTTTTAGTAGGGAAGGCAGTGGGGGGGACCCTAGGTTCAATCCCCAGCACCACAAAAAAAAAAAAAAAAAATTAACTAACCAATACAGGATTACTGCTTCAACAATAGAGGACTTTGGTAAAAGTGAATTGATGGGCTGGAGAGATGGCTTAGTGGTTAAGGTACATGCCTGTGAAGCTTAAGGACCCCAGTTCAATTCTCCAAGTCCCACGTAAGCCAGATGCACATGGTGGAATATGCTTCTGGAGTTCGTTGGCAGTGGCTAGAGGCCCTGGCATGCCCATTTTCATTCTCTCTCCCTCCCCCTGCCTTCCTCTCTCTCTCTCCTTCTCTGTCTCTAATAAATAAATAAAAAGTAAATAAATAAATAAATAAATTTTTAAATTGAATTGATGTTAAGATGTTTTACTCTACACAGACTTGGTTACTAACTTTTCACTGTGGTTTGCTGAATTATTATATTTCAGAAACCAATAAATAATTTAGTCAGTCAGTATCTACTTACACTGGCCACTTGCTCAAACAGAAGTATAACTGTAATAAGGAGTTAAGCAGATACAATAATAAAGTTAGGCACTGTATGCATCAAATGTAAAAATGTGTGTTTGTGGACTGGGAGGATGGCTCAGTGGTTAAATGCACTCACTTGCAAAGTCCGCCAGCTGAGGTTCAATTCCTCAGCACCCACATAAAGCCAGATGCAAAAAGTGGCACATGGAAAAAAAAAGTTCGTTTTTTTTTGTTGTTGTTGTTGTTTTTTCAAGGTAAGGTTTTACTCTAGCCCAGGCTGACCTGGAATTCACTATGTAGTCTCAGGGTGGCCTCAAACTCACAGCAATCCTCCTACCTCTGCCTTCTGAGGGCTGGGATTAAAGGCATGCACCACCACGCCTACAAAAAGAAAGAAAAATTTAAGCCGGACACACTTTAATCCCAGCCCTTGGGGGGCAGAGGTAGGAGGATCACCTTGAGTTTGAGGCCACTCTGACACTACATAGTGAATTCCAGGTCAGCCTGGGCTAGAATGAGACCCTAGCTCGAAAAAAAAAAAGTGGCACATGCATCTGGCACTCATATGCAGTGGCAAGAGATCCTGGTACGCTGATGCACATGTGCATGCACCCACACACACCATCAACACACATGTAAAAAATATTTTAAAAATAAATAACTAAAATACAATGCGTGTTTTAAAAATATTTTCTTTATTTGAAGGCTGGAGAGATGGCTTAGCAGTTAAGGCACTTACCTGCAAAGCGTAAGGACCTAGGTTCAATTCCCCAGGATCCACATAAGCCAGATACACAAGGTAGCACATGCATCTGGAGTTCATTTACAGTGGCTGGAGGCCCTGGCATGCCCATTCTCTCTCTCTCTCTCTCTCTCTCTCTCTCTCTCTCTCTCTCTCTCTCTCTTTCTCTCCCTGCCTTTCCCTCACCCACACACACTCTCCTGCTTTCAAATAAATAAATAAATTATATATATACACACACACACATTTTTTTTTGTTTTGTTTTGTTTTGTTTTTCAAGGTAGGGTCGCACTCTAGTCCAGGCTGACCTGGAACTCACTATGTAGTCTCAGGGTGGCCTCAAACTCATGGCGATCCACCTACCTCTGCCTCCCAAGTGCTGGGATTAAAGGCATGCGCCACCACGCCCAGCAATAAAATATATTTTTTTAAATACTGTATTTATTTGAGAGAGATAGAGTATGACTATGGGTGTTCCAGGGCCTCCTGTCACTGCAAACAAATTCCAGACACATGTGCCACTTTGTGCATCTGGCTTTACATGGGTACTGGGGAATCAAACCCAGGCCATCAGGCCTAAAAAGCAAGCACCTTTAGCTGCTGAATTATTTCTCTAGCTCAAAACACATATGTTTTATGCAGATTCTTTCTTGGCATCTTTTTCATAGGCAGTATTATCTGGAGAAAGAGTATGACTCCATTCAATAAATTACTTAATTCCTTCTCCACAACACAGGTAGACTCCATTGCAACTCAGCACAGCACACACGGCCAGCTGCCACGTACATAATGAATAGCGTGTGTCGGCCACCAACTGCAGATTATCTTCAGGATGGAATTTTCAGGCAGAAGGACAAAAAGAGACCATGACTCATGTGATGAACAGTTATACAGGCAACCGTACTCAAGAAAGCTGCCACCTACATACCATAATGACATCAGATGGAAAAGGCAGAAGGGAGGTAGTTTTTTTAATTTATCTGGAAACAAAAGATTTGCTACCAAGCATCCTTACACAATCAACAGCACACATCAAATATTCAACACATGACCTGCTTGAACAGCAGGTTCAGCTTCAAATGCAGCAGCATTGGCTCAAGAAATGACAGCATATCTGCTGGGGCATTTCACTAGAAGCTTCTAAGCTACTTTAAAGTAACCATGAAGGTACACTTCCATGGTCGTCATGTGGGCTCAATACCCACATCTTTCCTACTATAGATCAATTACAAAGCACTTTACACCTGCAACACTTTTAATTTGCTCTGAGTATAAGACAGATGTACAACACTAGGTGCTTCTTGCACAAAGACAGCCTAAAGCCTAATGCATAATCATAATCTCAAAGCTATAAAGTCAACTACTGAGCTGGAAGCTGGAATTTTAACCGTAGTGGCCCTGACTAGTGACCCACCTCAACATGGAGCCAAATTACATTAAAGACCCCCTCCTTACACACACAGGATGCAGCTCACCCAGAAGGCTTTGTCCATTCTGTTTCCTCTTCCTAGAATGCCCGGTCTCCTAAATTCACCTAGCAAAGCCCTGCTAATCTGTTAAAGCACAGCTTGGCTCTCGGAATCCATGTCTTCCTGAGGAAAAGCCTGTGTCATCTTCAATGCTTTCACACTGCTCCTTGTACACAATTTCAAAGTAATGTGACTAGACTGTGCATCATTTGTCGGACTATGTAGACAAGGATGGCCTTGACTCCTAATCCTCATGCCTCTGCCTCCTAGATAATGGGTTTACAGGTGTGTATCTCCCACCATAGTTGGCTTTAAGATATATGTACTTACAGATGATTGGGCTTCTGTGTGAGAAGGAAAAAACTCAGTACCAGAGGCCAGTAAGTTAAAAAGGAGATATAAAGGGAAGAGAAAGGAAGGGAGGAGGGTACTTAATAGGCTGGCATTGTATATATGTAAGTAGAAGAATAGATTAATGGGGGTGAAAAGGCCCAAAGTGAGGTCAGGGGAAGAGACTGAGTAAAGCAAAGGTGGAGGGAGGGCTAATCAAAATCTAAGAGGATGCAAATAAATCATATGGAATCCTCCGGTTTTGGACAATGGAACACTCAGGAGCCATAGATTGTTGTTAGAAAATTTTCTGTGCCAGCGATGGGATACCTCCAGTGAGTTGTTGGCCAGGGAGGTCCCTGATGCCCCCAAAACATTATAGGCCATTGCCGAGGCCCTTGGTTTCCCACCAGGAATAGACGGTAAGACCCTATTGCTGAAGACTCCACATACTGGGGCTGCAAGGCCACTGAGAAATCCTGCTGGAACTGAACTGATAACCTCCTCCATGTAGACCAGCTGAGAGAAAGCTGAAAGAAGTCATTCTACATGTAGTTCAATGGGAGAAAGAGATACCACCAGTGAAGATACTCAACAGTGGAAACTGCAAGCCTTATAATTGGCCAGCCAGGCCAAATGAACCAACGGGTACAATAGTGGCACATCTGTCATGTTGGAAACCTTCTGCCCTCCAAATGGACTGGAGGCTCGCTCCATGGGAGGGAATACATTCCTGATACTGAAAACTTAAAACAGGGGTAGTCAGGAGCTCTAGGGGTATAACATCTGCTGATGTCTGGATAAATGTATATACTATGCTTATCAAACTGCCCAGTAAGCATTTTTCTTAATATTTATACCCTTATATTAACACTACTCTCACTTTGGGTAGAGAATCTTCTCTTTTCAGATGGCAGCAACCTTGGGACGACTCAGAAGGTATCATAGTGCTGGATAGAAGTGACTGGAGTACTAAGTAACATCTCGATCACACCTTCCAAGGCTCAGGGTCTAATGCGAGAGAGGTGGCGGAAAGAATGTGAGAGCCAAAGGAAGGGTAGGACTCCTTACAACGTGCTCCCTCCAGACATAAAATGGCCTGACCTCATAGTGCCTGACATTACCTAAATAAGACCATCATAAGAGGAGGAAAAGATCGTGACATCAAAATAATAGAGACTGATTGAGATGGGGAGGGGATATGATGAAGAATGGAATTTCAAAGGGGAAAGTTGGCGGAAGGAGGGTATTACCATGGGATATTTTTTATAATCATGGAAAATGTTAATAAAAATTGAGAAGAAAAATAAATAAATAAAAATTTTTTTAAAAAAAGATATATGTACTGACTAGACATGGGAGTGTGTGCCTCTAGTGTCTGGTCTCAACACTAGTAAGACTAAGGCAATAGAAATACTTTGGTTTCAAGGTCAGTGTGGACTACACAGTGAGCTGCAGTACAGACTATAGAGTGAGATCTTGTCTCAAAAAAAACAAACAGGGCTGGAAAGATGGCTTAATGGTTAAGGCACTTGCCTGCAAAGGACCCCAGTTCAATTACCCAGGACCCACATAAGCCAGATGCACAAAGGTGACGCATGTGTCTGAAGTTTGTTTACAGTGGCTAGAGACCCAAGCACGCCCATTCTCTCTATCTGCCTCTTTCTCTATTTCTCTCAAATAAATAAAAATTAAAAATAAAATAAAATAACAAGACAAAAAGATACATTTTCTGAATGCATATATATTTGTGAGTCACAGGCCTACCAAGATTTCCCCAATGATATGAAACTTTGTACTCTATTCCTAATTGTCCTAGGATGACATTTAAAGAACAAGCAGAACAAATAGCAAAAGACCTCCCAGGGATCAGGTTTCACATGTTGATATTACGAGACAATGTAATGGAGACTCTGATAAATTACTATCAGTAAAGCTTGTCAATATAATCATGGCTGTCAGAATTATGTTGCACTGGCTGTAAAAAACCCAGAAGGTTATTTGATCTCAGCTAGAGAAGGATATTTAACAGCTAGAAAGCTAGAAGTTGAAGCAGAACTACTGTCTAGATTTGATGGATTTTTTTTTTTTTCCTTCTTTCAAGGTAGGGTCTTGCTTTAGCCCAGGCTGACCTGGAATTCACTATGTGGTCTCAGGATGACCTCGAACTCATGGTGATCCTCCTATCTCAACTTCCTGAGTGCTGGAATTAAAGACATGTGCCACCATGCCTGGAGATTTTTTTTTAATCTCTCAAGAAAGTGCCAGGTATGGTAGCATACACCTTTGATCCCTGCACTCAGGAGGCAGAGGCTGAAGTATCCCAATAAGCTCAAGGCCACCTGAGACTACACAGTGAATTCCAGGTCAGCCTGAGCTAGAGTGAGACTCTGCTTCAAAACAAACAAAAAAAGTACCAAGATCTAGCTAAAAATAATTAAAATTTGACAGGAAAGTTTATGTTCTAAGTAATGATATTTTAAAAAGCGATGGTCTGACTGGGCGTGGTGCAGTGGTGGCACATGCCTTTAATCCCAGCACTTGGGAGGCAGAGGTAGGAGGGATCGCCATGAGTTCCTGAGACTACAGTGAATTCCAGGTCAGCCTGGGCTAGAGCGAGACCTTACCTTGGTGGGGGTTTGGGAGGAGAGCAATGGTCTGGGGACTGGAGAGATGACTTAGTGGTTAAGGTCCTTGCCTGCGAAGCCTAAGGACCCATGTTTGACTCTTCAGATCCCATGTTAGCCAGATACATAAGGGTGAGGCAAGCGCAAGGTCGCACATGCCCACTAGGTGGCACAGCATCTGGAGTTCAACTTCAATAGCTGAGGCCCTGGCACACCAATTTTCTCTCTCTCTCTCTCTTTCTCTCTCTCCCTCCCTCCCTCGCTCACTCTAAAAAAATAAATAAATAAAAAACCAATGGTCTGTGGCTATTGAAAAATAAATGAAAGGAAAGCTAGAGATTAATGCACAAAAGTTAAAATTTAGGGTTACTATTTGAAAATCTCCACACAAAGGAATTCTCTGGGCTAATCTTTCATCCAAGTTTGAAGAGTCAGGAAACATTCAGAGGCTATCCTCAAGGGTCCCATAAAGGACATGAGCAAAAATGCCAGAACTCTCATACATAGGAAGTGGCTTTGGCTTAAAGACTAGGGAATTACTTGTGAGTCACTCTAACTGTGGCTTCTAGGAACCAGAATATTTTAAGGATATAAAGTTAAAAAGTGAAACTAATGAAATCAAGGAGTTTAACTAGATGTTCTATCACCAAAGGAAAGTCCTTTCCACCACTCTGCCTCTTTGCCTCCTCAAAGGTTTTCTACAATGCTTTCCATGAGGGAAGCTGCCTTCTAAATCACTTAAGAATATGTTTCAAGAGGCAGAGGATCGCCATGGGTTGAAAGCCACCATGAGACTACATAGTGAATTCCAGGTCAGCCTGGGCTAGAGTGAGACCCTACCTTGAAAAAAAAAAAAAGAATATGCTCCAAAATGGAGACATTATGAATAAAACACATTATGTACATGTATGAAAATTGTCAATAAAAAAGTTTTTTAAAAACTCTGAATTTGGGCTGGAGAGATGGCTTAGTGGTTAAGTGCTTGCCTGTGAAGCCTAAGGACTCCAGTTCAAGGCTCGATTCCCCAGGACGCACATTAGCCAGATGCACAAGGGGGCGCATGCATCTGGAGTTCATTTGCAGTGGCTGGAGGCCCTGGCGTGCCCATTCTCTCTCTCTCTCTCTCTCTCTCTCTCTTTCTCTCTGCCTTTTTCTCTCTCTGTCTGTCGCTCTCAAATAAATAAATAAAAATAACCAAAAAAATTTTTTAAAAACTTTGAATTTAATTGAGGTAACCTGGGCATGGCCCTGGATAATACCCTGAAATAGCATTGAAGCTTATTATATGTATGGAGAGATAATCTTCAGGGGCTCCATGTTAGACTGTTGACTGAAAAATACAAGATACCCAAAAATGTGGGAACTACACTATTGCATAAAAGTGCTGAAAAGGTACATATTTAATGTTACTGCTTATTGATGCATACATTATCAATCAAAGTCAGCCTAGGAACCAGGTGAAATAACACAGCACTCAAGAGGGAGAGGCAGGAAGATCACAGCAAGTTCGAGGCCTGCCTGGTCTACATAGCGAGTTCCAGACCAGCCAGGGCTACAGAGTAAATTCCTATCACACAAACAACAAACAATCTGTAAGAAAATGGCTAGGGAGACGGTTCAGTGGTTAAAGGTGCTTGCTTGCCAAGCTTGCCAGCCTGGGTTCAATTTCCCAGTAGTCCATATAAAGCCAGACGGGCATTTGTTTTCTGTAGCAAGAGACCCTGGCATGCACACTCATGTGTGTGCGCACCCACACCCACACATATACATGAAAATAAATAAAAGGTAGGCATGGTGGCACATGCCTAGGGAGGCAGAGGTAGGAAGATCACCATGAGTTCAAGGCCACCCTGAGACTACACAGTAAATTCCAGGTCAGCCTGAGACCCTACCTCGAAAAATCAAAAATAAAATAAAACAAATAAAAGGTAAGAAGCCAGGTACAATGGCACATCCCTGTAATCTCAGCATTTAGGAAGTCGAGAAAAGAGGGTCAGGAATTCAAGGTTATCCTTGGCTGCCCCTGAGTTTGAAGCATGTGACATGAGACCCTGTCACAAGCAAAGTAAGTCAGGTAAAGAATGGCTGGGCTGGAGAGATGGCTTAGCGGTTAAGCGCTTGCCTGCGAAGCCTAAGGACCCCAATCTGAGGTTCAATTTCCCAGCACCCACATAAACCAGATGCATAAGGTAACGCATGTGTCTAGAGTTCATCTGGAGTTGCTGGAGGCCCTGGCAGGCCCATTCTCTTTCTTTCTATATATATGCCTCTTTCTCTCTCTCTCTCTCTCTTAAATAAATAAATAAATTTAATCAATAAATTAATTTAATTTAATAAAAAGAATGTCCAACAATGGCTACTACTCCCAGAGAAGGAAATGAGGCGGCTAAGGGTCACCTTAAGATAATGATTTCTCACTGTGTGTTGTCTTTTGGACTTTGAATTTTGGGTCACATGAAAAGGCTATCTTTTCCAAAATGTGAATTTAAATTAAAAAATATATATAATAGATAGCTGGGCATGGTGACACATGCCTTTAATCCCAGCACTTGGGAGGCAGAGGTAGGAGGATCACTGTGAGTTCAAGGCCACCCTGAGACTACATAGTGAATTCCAGGTCAGCCTCGGCTATAGCAAGACCCTATCTTGAAAAACCAAATTATATACATACATACATACATACATACATACATACATACATACATGTATTTTTTATATATATAATAGGAGTTAGAACAGAGGCAGGGTTGGTGATTAGACAGAAAACATTTCACAAACAAGATGTTACAGAAGAGGGAAGGGGAAAATATACAAAGCTTCTCCAGACTCAAAACTCCTCTTAGTGTTTTGAAGTCTGAAGCACATATTCCACAAGACCATCAGATTTCTCCTACTTTTGTCCTTTGCGCATTAAACAGCTCTAATTTCTCACAAATCTTGAGGCGGACCGAGGAGCATCCCAATGTGAACATGAGTATTCAGGTCACCACAAGGGCAAATCCTTGCAGGTAAACAAGAGCATGGTGTTTAAACCACAGTCTCTGAGTAGGCTGATCCAAGCATACAGAACTGCAGAGCTGAAGGCTAAGTCTTGGGCCAGTATGATCCCAAGTACAAAGCAAGCATGGTGTAACTGGGTCTCCACTGGTGACATAGCTAGAATTTCTGCCAGTTTTTCCCTCTGCTAATCATTACATAAGTGCACTAACTGATTTAAGGATTAGCTTGAGGGCTTTGGTGATTGATGACAGAGCAAGTCATAGCATTTTCCCAAAGCCTATCTCCCCCACACCGAAGTCACTCCAGTGCTAAGCAGTCCTACACACTGGGGAACCTTGTGCTGAAAAGAATTAAAAACCCCAGAACTAACAGAACATCTATGGAATAAAAAGAGGAAAATAAAAAAATGGCTAGAGAGATGGCTTAGCAGTTAAGGCACTTGCCCTGAGAAGCCTAAAGACCCAGGTTCAATTCTCCAGGTCCCACGTAAGCCAGATGCACAAGGTGGCACATGTATCCAGAGTTCATTTGCAGTGACTAAGAGGCCCTGGTGCATCCATTCTCTCTGTCTCATCTCTTTCTCTCTCTCCCTCTCTGTCTCCAATAAAAATAAAAATACAGGAAAAGCACCAACTTGTCTATTTTGATACTTAAAATTATATATTTTAAGGATCAATTAATAAAAATAATATTATTCCTAAATAAGATTTACAAAGGCTTATTTCCCAAGAGTTATTTTGGAACATTACAAAACTATCAGCTCACAGATCTGTAGTCCAGGCAACATAAATGGATTGAATATTAATATATGAATACTCATCAAACTGTATGATGAGCCAGGCATGGTGGCACATGACTTTAATCCCAGCACTTAGGAGGCAGAGGTAGGAGGATCACTGTGAGTTCAAGGCCAGCCTGAGACTACATAGTGAATTCCAGGTCAGCCTGGCAAGAGAAAGACCCTACCTCAAAAAAAAAAATAACAATAAAAATAAAAATAAAAAACTGTAGGGTGAGTTGTCAATTTTCTGAGGACATGAGAAATATAGTAAACCTAAATCTTGTTAGCCAGGAGTTTCTAAATTCATTCTCCAATTAAATGTATGTTTGGGGCTGGAAAGATGGCTTAGTGGTTAAGGCACTTGCCTGCAAAGCCTAAGGACCCATGTTTGGTCTCTCTCTGGATTCCAGTAAGCCAAATGCACAAAGGTGAGGCAAGCGCAAGGTCGCACATGCACACTAGGTGATGCTAGCATCTGGAGTTCAGTTTCTGTGACTGAGGTCCTGGCACACCAATTCTCTCTCTCTTGCTCACTCACTCTCTAAAAAAACTTATTATTTTATTTATTCATTAGAGACAGACAGAGAGAGAGAGAGAGAGAGAGAGAGAAAGCGTGAGAATAGGCACCAGGACCTCCAGCTACTGCAAATGAACTCCAGGTGCATGCACCACCATGTGCATCTGGCTTACATGGGACCTGGAGAATCAAACCAGAGTCCTTAGGCTTTGCAGACATGTGCCTTAACTGCTAAGCCATCTCTCCAGCCCTAAAAAAAAAAAAAAACTTTTTAAAATGCATGTTTTATCAGAGTTTAACAGGTAACAACCTACAGATGCAAATATCTCTTCTTTCCATCTTCTAGAAGTTGTCCACATGTTCATTACAACAAACAAATTTTTAAAAGGGGGCTGGAGAAATGGCTCAGTGGTTAAAAGCACTTGCACATGATGGCCTGGGTTCGACTCCCCAGTACCCATGTAAAGCCAGATGCACAAAGTGGTACATCGCTTGCAACAGCAAAAGGCCCTGGCATGCCCATTCTCATTCATTCATATTCTCTCTCTCTTAAATAAATATATTTTTAAAGAATGAGGAGGGGAACGAGTGAGAGTGGTTAAACAGGTGGAAGGGACCAGATAATTCACAAGCTAGATAAACAGAGGCCTCCACAAATGCCTACTTAACAGAACTGAAAAATAATGAACACATGGGCATCTCATTTTTTCATACTGTAGCAAAAATGTGTTGAAAAGAACTTCTAACTTAGAAACTTTTAGGTTCCAGAAGTTCGCAACCAACAACAGTTAGTAAAGTCTACAAGCAAGCAGGTACTAGTTCTCATTAAGAATTAATTAATGTTTCATCATCTGATCCCCAGGAAGGCTACTAATAAAAGAGCAATGGAAAATCTGGAGGAAGAAATGGAGAATCAACCTCTCTCTTCCATACGCTATTGGAACCCGGTAAGTATAAGAAAATTATGAATAATGGAGGGTGGGATTAAGTCATCAAAATGGCATCTGACCTCCCCAATAAGACAATGCTCACTCCAGTGGGTTGCTTTACTGTGACTCAGGAGCTGACAACTAAGGACATAAGGGATTTTGAGTCAACCAAGACACATTCCTAAATTTTAAACCTGCTCTTCTGATGATAGATCTAGCACAAGCTCTAACAAGATTCACTCTACAGCCAATTAACCTGCTCAAATATCTCTTTGTGGTGAAGTCCTGCTGATGTAAAAATTCAGGAGAGAAGCCTGGAAGACCTGCTTTGCTAATGACACATTCTACCTATTGATAGAGGTCAGCAATACATTAGTCAGTGTCTAAATCAATGCATCATTCCTGTGCCCTCCTTACATAACCTTACTCTAAAGCAAATGGTGATGGAGCATCGATTCAGCATTTACTTCATTCCTCAAAATTAATGCAAGCATATTTAATTTTGTCTGTATGCCTGCCCTATGCTATATGGCAAAAAGCCCTGAAAACCCATAGCACTATGAAGAAAAGTAAATGAAAAACAGGGACCCCCCCCCAAAAAAAAAAATACAGCAGCTTATAACTACAAATGACAAGTTCAACTATTTCTCTAATCACCAGGCTTTTCCATCGTATTGGTTCTTAATTATCCTAAGCCATGAACCTTTCAAGGCACAGGAAACAAAGACTAAGCGATTCTGCCAATGTACAATGATCCCTCCTATTTCATCTTCAGAAGTGTGATCACTGTGGAAGCAAGGAATTCAATGAACTCCTTATTTCCTTCTCTCCCTTCATTCAACGGGTCCTGCACTACAGCCCAGGTCCAGCTAGCTTCTGCCACCACACATGCATGAGGCCTCCAGCGCACTCCCCAGGCAGGACTAGGCTGTCTAGAAATCCGCACTGTGTCACCGCATAAGGCAGCTTCCCAGTGCGCACGTTCTGGGTGAAAGAAGAATTCCACCTAGGCGCTGTCTGATCTCGGGGAAAGGCCTTAAATGACAGAAGGAGTTGCTAACGGAATAGCACGCAGGCAGTCACCTTTAAAAAATCATTTCAACAGTTTTCCTCTCCGTCATCTCACCTTCCTCCTCACATCCTCCCTCCCCCCACCCCATCTCTCTCTCTCTCTCTCTCTCTCTCTCTCTCTCTCTCACACACACACACACACACACACACACACACGTATACAGATGCACTTCATCCACAAGCTTTGCAAGTGAAAGGCTGCTAGCTCTGGATGGCAGTGGGCCCAAGAAGTCATTCAGAGACTGAAATGCAAGTCTCACCTGAGCACACCAGGCCACTTCCACTCCTACCCCCACCATATTAACACACACACACACACACACACACACACACACACACACAGGCTCATCAGCGAGGGTGGCACGCGTTGCCTTTTAAAGAGGACCCGGTCATCCTCAGCTCCAGCATCCCCCTCCCCAAGCAAGCCATGCCCCATGGCGCGGCCTGACAGCTGGCTCCCCTCACCCGTCGCCCGGGAGGCGCTACCTTTAGACTGGCAGTCCGCACAAAACTTGTTATCTTCCTCCAGCAGCAGGTTGGCCAGGACCGCCTGGTACCTATCCACGTCCTTCACCGACTTGCCCGTCATGGCCAGGGTGCCGGCGGGGCCACAGGGCAACGCGCCCTGCCGGCCCCCCCAAGTCCCTGTCTTAGTCCGACGGTGAGGGCACCGGGTCCCCGGCCCAGGCGCACTTCCCCGGGGGGGCCGAGCACTCTTCCCGCCCCGAGCCCCGGCTCAGGTCAGCTCCGTCCGCGCCCCCCACCACTCCGCAGCCCCTCGGCGCGGCGCCCCCTGGCGGCCGAGGGCAAGGCCGGGTCCAGCGGAGGCTGCTAGTCCGGGGACTCGGCTCGGGCAAAAGGAGCCCTCGGGCCGGCTGCTGGGTACCGGACACGGAGACGATCCCCCCACCCCGAGCCCTATGGATCTGCCGGTCGTGAGTCCCGCCTCGGTTTCCCTGGCAGCTGCCGGCAGCTCTACCACCACCTCCGCCGCCTACTTCCGGCAGCTCTTCCTCTCCACCTCCACCCAGCCAACCCGCGCATGCGCCCCGCCCCTCCCGCGCTGCACAGGGCTCCGACGCCCGAGAACCAATCCGGGCAGAGATGGAGGGCGGGGCTCGGGGGAGGGCGGGGAGAGAGAGAAAGAGACACGCCCCCCCCTGCATGTCCTTGGAAAAGAATGAATGGAGCCTGGCAGAAAGGGAAGGGAGAGAAGGGGAGGAAAAAAGGTGAAGAGTAACAATTAGCATTTACTAAGCTCTTCACGTGTGCCAGGCACTGTGCTAAGCGTTCTATATGAATTATCCCAATACTCTTATGAGAAGGGTATTTATTATGCTTACGTAACCTGAGGGTTTGTAGTTTCCCCAAAGTCCTCCAACTTTATCTTTCCTTCAAGAGATAAATAGAAGAATCCAAACTTTTAACTCAAGTTAAAGAGAGATCACACCTCCCTCAAATTTCAGAGAATTCTGCTCACCTCTAACTTGGAATACCTGCTGCCAATGGTACTCATCAGCTTTCCTCCTTGTGACTATTGTCATCTTTTTAATAAATTTTATTTACTTTTACTTTTATTCATTTATTTATTTATGAGAGAGAGAGAAAGAGGCACATACAGAGAGAGAGAGAGAATGGGCGCACCAGGGCTTCTGGCCACTGCAAATGAACTCCAGACACATGTGCAATCTTGTGCATATGGCTTTACATGGGTCCTGGGGAATTGAACCCAGGTCCTTAGGCTTTGCAGGTAAGCACCTTAACTACTAAGCCATCTCTCCAATCTCTACTGTCATGTTTTTCTTTAATAATTTTATTTCTTTATTTAAGAGAGAGGCAAATAGAGAGAATGGGCCGGCCTCTGGCCACTGCAAACAAACTCCAGACACATGTGCCACCATGGTTTATGTGGGTCTGGTTTTGTGTGGGTGGCTGGGGAATTGAATCAGGACTGACAGGCTTTGCAAACAAGCCCCTGTAACTGTTGAGCCCATTTCCCCAGCCCCCAACTGTTTACTTTTAACCACAGTATAATGTAACTGATCCTAAATAAAATGATATATCAAACCCAGGCATGGTGGCACAGGCCTCTTGGGAGGTTCAGACAGGAGAATCAGGAGTTTAAGAGCAGCCTTAGCTTCATAGTGAGTTAGAGGTCAGCTTGGGCTACATAAGACTGTCTCAGAAGTTTATTTTTGGACTGGGGTGATGGCTCAGTGGTTAAAAGCACTTGCTTGCAAAGCCTGCTGGCCCAGGGTTCAATTCTCCAGTTGCCCACATTAAGCTAGATGAGTGTGTATTTGCAGCAGCAAGAGATCATGGTGTGTGCGATTAAAGTTTTGTGGGGGTTTTTTGTTGTTGTTTGTTTTTGTTTTTGTTTTTGTTTTTTTGGCTTTTCAAGGTAGAGTCTTGCTCTAGCCCAGGCTGACCTGGAATACACTACATAGTCTCAGGCTGGCCTCAAATTCACAGCCATCCATCTACCTATGCTTCCCAAGTCCTGGAACTAAAGGCATGTGTCACCATGCCCAGCTTAAATAATTTTTTGTTTTGTTTTGTTTTGTTTTCCAAGGTAGAGTCTTTTTTTCTGAGCCCAGGCTGACCTGGAATTCACTATGTAGTCTCAGAGTGGCCTCGAACTCACAGCCATCCACCTACCTCTGCATGGGAGTGCTGGGAGGTAGGAGGATCACTGTGAGTTGGAGGCCACCTGAGACTATGTAGTGAATTCCAGGTCAGCCAAGCTAGAGTGAGACCCTACCTTAAAAAGAGGGGGCTAGATAAATGGCTTAGTGGTTAAGCACTTGCCTGTGAAGCCTAAGGATCCTGGTTCGAGGCTCGATTCCCCAGGACCCACATTAGCCAGATACACAAGGGGCACACGTATCTGGAGTTCGTTCCCAGTGGCTAGAGGCCCTGGCATGCCCATTCTCTCTCTCTCTCTCTCTGTCTCTTTCTCTCTTTGTCTGTCACTCTCAAATAAATAAATAGAAATAAACAAAAAAATAAAAAAAATGTCTCCCCTGTCTTGCAGAAGATTGAATGGTCTGTCATCTGTGAAAACATGTCTGAAGCCAAGTGTGGTGGTTCATGCCTTTAATCCCAGCACTTGAGAGGCTGAGGTAGAAGGATTGCCATATATTCAAGGCCAGCCTGGGTTACAGAGTAAGTCAGGTGGTCTGAGCTACAATGAGATCCTGTCTCAAAAAAGAAAAAAAGAAAGGAAGGAAGGAAGGAAAGAGGGCTGGAGAGATGGCTTAGCAGTTAAAGGTGCTTGCCTACATTTGCCTAGGAAGCCTAAGGACCCAGGTTTGATTTCCCAGTACTCACATAAGCCAGATGCACAAGGTGGCACATGCATCTGGAGTTCCTTTTGCAGTGGTTGGTTGGAGGCCCTGGTGTGCCCATTCTCTCTATATGTCTGTCTCTTCTTTCTTCTTTCTCTCTCGCTCTCTCTGTCTCCCTCTCTCTCTCTCTCTCCCGTTATCTCTCATAAATAAATTAAATAGCCTGGGCTATTTTTATTAAAAAATATAAGAATAAATAAAATATATATATATATAAAAGAAAACATGCTTGCTACATAAGCCAAGTCTATGAGCCTTGGCCTACATAGCCCTTCTTTCCCGCTCCAATTCCCCTGTTTCATTTCCACCACCTACCTCTAGGAAGCATCTTTATTCGTGACTGCTATAGTGCCTGACCTGTGATGGAGTCAGTCTTTCTTAGTGGCATTGTTTACTGATGCTCACACTGCATGGCATTCCAGATCAGTAGTCACTGGTCCCTTACAAAGACAGAAAGGCCTCTCCCTAATTCTGTGTCCCACATTTTTTTTCATCTGGACCCCAAATGAACCCTTGCTTGTGAGCAGGGTCACACAACTTTTCCTGTGAACACTTTGGCTGGCTTTGGAATCTCTCCCTCCAACACAGGGGTTCAGGCGCAATGCGTGGCAGGAACAGACTTCAGCTGCACCCGTCCACCATCTCCTCATGACAACTTATCGCCCCTGCCTCTACCAAGTTTCTCTGTGTTCCCTTCTCTGCCCTCATTTCAACCTTTCACAAAGGCTCAGCAATACAAATGCTGAGAGAGGAGGCTGGGCTGTCAGTGCCAAGCAGGTCTGAACCCGGCTCAGCTCATCACAGCCGCCACAGTGATTTTACTGCATCCTCCCCAGTAGAACGATAGTGGCCAGCAGCATCCACCAGCACTTACATGACACTTGGCAGTGACACAGGAGAGTGGGTGTCGATATCGATGGCTCTTGTATTTTCAAGGTCTACAAGGGACTGGGCAAGAACACCTGGACAAGGCCCTTTTGGGGGACTGTGTGGCGTAAATGATAGGAAATCACCCCACAGCATATCATCTCACAATCACACAGCATTCGGGGAAAGACAGGAATTGGAAGTTTTCAGAAAGGAAAAACCAACCACATAGAGAAGCACCAGGAATCAGAGTGGCACACAGAGTTCTCAACAGCAACCCTGGAAGCCAGGAAATCATGGAATGGCACCTGCAAATTCTGAGAGAAAGAGTTGCCAGCCCGGCATGGTGGCACACGCCTTTCATCCCAGCACTCAGGAGGCAGAGGTAGGTGATCTCTGTGAGTTCGAGGCCAGCCTGAGCCTACATAGTGAACTCCAGGTCAGCCTGGGCTAGAGCAAGACTCTACCTTGAAAAACCAAAGAAAAGAGTTGCCCACTCAAAATTCTAAGCCAGCCACTCTTCTTCCAGAAGTGGTGTCGAATAAGAGCACGTTCAGTACACTTGACTTCAGCTGTCCTCCTGTACTGGCTGTGTTCCATTGTCCTCCCTGCCCTCCATCCTGCTATGCACTCCAGGGGAGACTGACTGGTGGGGGGCATCAAGCCAGCTGTCTGCACCTCCACCTCTGTGCTCAGCCAGTGGTAGGCACAGACAGGAAGTCAGAGCACTGGAGCAGAGAGACATTGAGGGACTTATTTTCTTTGCTTTCTCTGTGCAGTCAGAGCCATTTCCTCCCTCTAGTGGCAGCCAGAGTACCTGTGAGGGTGGCCTCTCCCATGCTGGGATTCCCACAGTGTTCTGTCAGTACCCTCTCCAGTTGCTAGGGCTTTGGGGGTACCAGCTTTCTGCTAATCTGCCTCAAGGTACAGCATGCTTCTTCTTGGTTTTCAAGGAAGGACTTTTCGTTTTTAGCATTTTTTAAAATTTATTTGAGAGAGAAAGAAAGAATGGGCACGCCAGGGCATCCAGCCACTGCAAACGAACTCCAGATGCATGTGCCACCTTGTGCATCTGGCTTACATGGGTCCTGGAGAATCAAACCTGGGTCCTTTGGCTTTGTAGGGAAACTCCTTAATGGCTAAGCCATCTCTTCAGCCCCCTTCTTGGTCTTCTATAACTTGAACTGTCCTCTGCTGTCCCTCTCACATTGGCCACACACTTCCCACCCCATCTTAGGCAATCCACTTCCCACACATGTATTGTTCAAAATGACAGGGTATTCAAGAAAGAGGGAAGCAGTCAGGCATGGTGGCACATGCCTTTAATCCCAGCAGGTAGGAGAATCACTTTGAGGTTGAGGCCACCCTGAGACTACATGGTGAATTCCAGGTCAGCCTGGGCTAGAAGGAGACTCTACATTGAAAATCCAAAAAAAGAAAAAGAAAAAGAAAAAAAATCCAGAGGACCCAGGTTCAAGTCTCCAGTACCCACATAGAGCCAGATGCACAAGGTGGTGCATGTGGCTGCAGTTCATTTGTTTGCAGTGGCTAGAGGCCGTGGTGCACTCATGTTCTCTCTCATTCTCTCTCTCTCTCTCTCTCTCTCTCTCTCTCTCTCTCAAATAAATCAATAAAATATTTTTTAAAAAGAAAAGAAAACAGAGCATGCAACAAGAAAGCTCTCTCAGTACGATGAAGGCAGTCTCAGCTTGATGGTGATGCGGTAGACTGGACCAGCAGAACAGAAGCTCTACAACCCCGAGTAGCTGGACAATGAGTTCCAGTTCAGCCTGGGCTACATAATGAGAGTCTATCTCAAAAAAAAAAAAAAAAAAAAAAGAACATCTTTTCTGTCAGAGGATTAGGAGATAATTAATAGATTCTTAGAAAATTAAACCCTTAAGATAGAGCAATTACTTGGCTCCAGAGAAAACAAAAGTTTAACCAGAGGAGAAAATGCCGTCAATAAACCCAAAGCTCAGTGATCATTATAATGTCAACATCAGGGGACTGGGGAAATGGCTGCATGGTTAAAGGTACTTGTCTGCAAAGCCTGCCAGCCCCAGTTCAGTTCCCCAGTACCCACCATAAAGCCAGACCCACAAAGTGGTGCATGTGCCTGGAGTTCCTTTGCAGCAGCAGAGACCTAAGCACACCCATCCTTCCCCCATTTCTCAAATAAATAAATGAATAAATTAAAAGTTTAATATGCTATTACAAACATCGAACCGTAACAAACCATTGTTACTGAACTTTATCAGGATATCACAGGAGAGGGAGTTTAAGGAATCAGTATAAAGGAATCTGCATCTTCAGTTTTTTGGTAAGTGAATAAACAAAAGTGGAGGAAAAATAATGGTAACATAGTTTGTCATTTAGTTAAATTCATAAATTACAGAGAAGGCCGGGCATGGTGGCACATGCCTTTAATCCCAGTGCTCGGGAGGCAGGGGTAGGAGGATCACCATGAGTTCAAGGCCACCCTGTGACTACATAGTGAATTCCATGTCAGCCTGAGCTACAGTGAGTCCCTACCTCAAAAAACCAAAAAATTAAAAAATTAATTACAGAGAAAACCACTACAGTTATCTCAAAGGTAAAGCGATCGGAGTAAACAGGGATGGGGCAGCGTATAACTGTCATTATAAACCTTTCAGGTACTTGACTTGGTCACTTGTTTGTTCTTAATTTATGCTTTTAACTTTTAAAAAATATTTTCTTTACTTACTTGAGACACAGATAGAAACAGACAAAGTGAGTAAGTATGACCACACCAGGGCCTCTTGACACATGTGCCACCTTGTATATCTGACTTTACATGGGTACTGGAGAATTGAACGTAGGCTGTCAGGGTTGGTAAGCAAATGCTTTTAACCACTGAGCCAGTTTTTCCACCCTGTTGTTTATGTGATACAGGGTCTCATGTATCCTGGGCTGGTTTTAAAACTCACTATGTAGCTAAGGATGATCTTGAACTTCTGACCTTTCTGCCTCTATGTCCTTAGTGCTAAATAACAAGCATGCATCACCATGCCTGGCTCAAAAACATTTTTTATGTGTGCTGTGTATGCATATGTGTATGCCCACTCATAAGTGTATGGGCACATATGTATGCAGGTACATGTGTGTGCACATGCATGTGGAGGCCACAGTTGATGTCAAGTTCTTTTTTATAATATTTAATTTATTTGAGAGAGAGAGAGAAAGAGGCAGAGAGAGAGAAAGAGGCAGAGAGAGAGAAAGAGGCAGAGAGAGAGAGAGTGAAAATGGGTGCACCAGGGCCCCTAGTCATTGCACACAAATTCCAGATGCATGTGCCACCTTGTGCATCTGACTTATGTAGGTACTACAGAATTGAGCCTGGGTCCTTAGGCTTCACAGGCAAGGGCCTTAACCACTAAGCAATCTCTCCAGGCCCAAGTTCTTTCTCAATCACTTTCAACCTTATTTTATTTTTAAAAAAATTATTAAATTTATTCATTTGAGAGAGAGAGAGAGGGATGGTCAGATACAAGGAGAGTGAGAGAGAGAACACAGGCACACCAGGGCCTCCAGCCACTGCAAATCAACTCCAGATGCTGGCTTATGTGGGCACTGGGGAATCAAACCTGGGTCCTTAGGCTTTGCAGGCAAGCACTTTAACAAGTAAGCCATCTCTCCAGCCCTCGACCTTATTTTTTTTTTTTTTTTTTTTTTTTGGTTTTTCAAGGTAGGGTCTCACTCTAGCCCAGGTTAACCTGGAATTCACTATGGAGTCTCAGGGTGGCCTCGAACTCACGGTAATCCTCCTACGTCTGCCTCCCAAGTGCTGGGATTAAAGGCGTGCGCCACCACACCCAGCTCCTCGACCTTATTTTTGAGACAAAGTCTCTCCTTCAACCCGGTGATCATTGATCTAGCTAGGTAAGTTAGCCAGCGAGCTCTGAGAACCCTCCTGGCTCTATCTCCCTAGCACTGAGGTTACTCCATCACACCTGGATGTTATGTGGGTGCTGGGGATCCAAAGCCGGGTCTTCATGCTTGCACAGCAAGCACTTTAACACCCTGAGCTATCTCCCCAGCCACTCCACACCCCACACAAATTTTTTTGTTTTTCAAGGTAGTGTCTTGCTCTAGCCCACGCTGACCTGGAATTCACTATGTAGTCTCAGGTGGCTTTGAACTCACAGTGATCCTCCTACCTCTGCCTCCCAAGTGCTGGGATTAAAGGTGCGCCACCATGCCGGGCCCGGCACAATTTTTTTTCCTTTTTCTTAAATTAATTTATTTTTTATTAACAACTTCCATGATTTTAAACAATATCCCATGGTAATTCCCTCCTCCCCCACCCCCCACTTTCCCCTTTGAAACTCCACTTTCCATCATATCCCCTCCCCCTCTCAATCAGTCTCTTTCTTATTTTGATGTCATGATCTTTTCCCTCCTATTATGATGTCTTGTGTAGGTAGTGTCAGGCACTGTGGGGTCATGGATATCCAGGCCATTTTGCCAGCACAATTTAAAAAATTTTTTTTCTTTTCAAATTTCTTTTATTAACAACTTCCATGGTTATAAAAAAATATCCCATGGTAATGCTCTCCCTCCCTCCATTTCCCCTTTGAAACTCCATTCTCCATCATATGCCCTCCCCTCTCAATCAGTCTCTCTTTTATTTTGATGTCATGATTTTTCCTCCTATTATGGTGGTCTTGTGTAGGTAGTGTCAGGCACTGTGAGGTCATGGATATCCAGGCCATTTTGTGTCTGGGGGGAGCACGTTGTAAGGAGTCCTACCCTTCCTTAAAAAATATTTTTATTTACTTATTTGTGAAAGAGAGAATATGGACATGCCACAGCTCCTTGCTGCTGCAAATTCCAGATGCATGTGCCAATTTGTGCATCTGGTTTTGTGTGGGTTCTGGGGAATTGAACCCTGGCCATCAGGCTTTAGAAGCAAGTGCCTTTAATTGCTAAGCCATCTTCCCAGCCCGTTTACAATTTTTTTTTAGTTGACCTAATATAACCCTTCTGGATCAATACCCATGGACTCTGAGATAGTTCAAAACATTTCCTGTTAAAAGCCAGGCATGGCCGGGCGTGGTGGCGCACGCCTTTAATCCCAGCACTCGGGAGGCAGAGGTAGGAGGATTGCCGTGAGTTCGAGGCCACCCTGAGACTCCATAGTGAATTCCAGGTCAGCCTGGGCTAGAGTGAGACCCTACCTCGAAAAATCGAAAAACCAAAAAAAAAAAAAAAAAAAAGCCAGGCATGGTGGTGCATCCTGTAAACTAGCACTGCAGACACAGGAAGATTAAGTGTTCACTGCATAGTGAGTTACAGGCCAGCCTCAGTACATATGGAGACTCTCCAAAAGACAAAAAAATAAAATCCCAGCACTGTGAGGCTGAGGTGGGAGGGTCACTCTGAGTTTGGGACCACCCTGGAGCTACAGAGTAAATTCCAGGTTAGCCTGCGTTAGAGTAGAACCCTACCCTACCTCCAAAAAATAAAAAAATAAGACACACACACACACACACACACACACCAAAAAAAAAAAAAAAAAAAACCATAATGATCTTGTTAAACAGATTTACCTTTGACACCAAGTCAACTAGGGTAAGCATCCTTTTGGAATCCATGTCCGTTGGCCACCCATCTTCCCCATAAAGTCTTGCTCTCAGTAAGTTCAAATCCTTTTGAATGCGAGTTATAAGGAAGCTTTATTGGGCTTAAACTAATAGTGGTTTATTTGCACACTGAGCAGGAAATCCAGAGATGGCGAATTGGCTCCGCTCCCTACAAGGCCACTGACACCAGGACTGTCACCCTGCACTGCCATGTTTATGAGCAGTGGTTTTCAAGTGTGGTCCCCAGGCAGGCAGCATCAGCATCCCCTGGGAACGGGTCAGCAATGCAGGTGCTCACACCTGCTCTAGACCTGTGAATCAGACACCGGGAAGGTAAGGCCCAGTGGTCTGGGTTTTAAGAAACCTTTTGGGGTTGGAGAAATGGCTTAGCGATTAAGGCATTTGCCCGTGAAGCCAAAGGACCCAGGTTTGATTCCCTAGGGCCCACTTGTAAACCAGATGCACAAGGCGGTGCATGCATCTAGAGTTCATTTGCAGTGGCTAAACGCCCTGGTGTGCCCATTCTCTCTGTGTCTCGCCACTCCTGCGGTCGGGCTCCGCTCTGTCGCTCACGCCCTCTTCCCCAGCGAGCCGCCGCTGAGCTTCCGAAGGCCGGGACGCCGCTCCCGGAAGTAGCGCTCCGGGCCCGCGCGGTTCCTGCTCCCGGGCGGCGGTTGTCCCACCTCCGCCGCGGCGCTGATGTCGGCGGGCCCCGAGCCCATGACGGGGCCAGGACCAGTCGGCGGCCGGCTCGTCGGCGTGGAGCGCGGTGTTCCGCCGCGTCCGCTTCGAGCACCTGGTGGCCGGCGTGAGCGGCGTGAGCACGTCTCTTGTCCAACCTCGCGCTGCACCCGCTCGACCTCGTGAAGATGCCACCGAGTCATAGAAGACAGAAGGCAGAGCTGAACACTTACAGCCAACAGAATGCCTTGTGTCAGCTGCTGAGGCTGCAGCCATGACCTTGTGCATTACAAACCCATTGTGGGTGACAAAAACTCGCCTTATGTTACAGTATAGTGGTGTTGCTAAGCTACCACAGCGACAGTATAAAAGAATGTTCAATACATTTGTGAAAATGTATAAGTATGAAGGTCTACGTGGATTATGCAAGGGATTTGTCCATGGCTGTTTGGCACATCTCATGGTGCCCTTCAGTTTATGGCTTATGAATTACCGAAGGTGCAGTACAACCAGCATATCAACAGATTACCTGATGCTCAACTGAGCACACCGGAGTATATCTCTGTGCAGCGCTATCCAAAATATTTGCTGTAGCAGCAACATACCCCTACCAAGTTGTGAGAGCCCGTCTCCAGGATCAGCACGTGATTTACCGTGTAACGGATGTGATCTCAAAGACCTGGGGGAAAGAGGGCATCAGTGGATTTTACAAAGCAATTGCCCCAGTCTGATTAGAGTGACTCCAGCCTGCTGTATTAACTTTGTGATCTATGAAAACGTCTCACAGTTTTTACTCAACCTTAGAGAAAAGAAAGTAAGCTAAAGAAGATAAGTCCAGTGTATCTGCCCAAGGCAGCAAGAAGTTCCTTTGTGTCTGAGACCCAAAACTCAGAAGAATACTGCACAGCAATGTGGTTCATAATCAAAATTTGTCTTTCATCATCAGAAGTCAAGGAACTGCTAAGTCTTTGCAACGTTTTCAGTTGGGCTTCTTCATATGTGAGAGCTTGCTTACCTCTGCCTGTAATAGCTACTGTCGACGTTGTGTTAAAACTGAGAGCAAGTAAATACATTTGATGCTTGTTCATGTTCTGAATTTGTTTGCCTGGATTGGCTTTAAAACTGACCTTTGTGCAATACGGAAGAAATGGCTTCCCACAAGAATGATATTTTTCCAGAGGCTTTTCTATAATTTGAAATGCAATTCTGGACCCAGGTCTTCCTTTGTTTGTTTGTTTTAGGTAGTGTAATTAGAATTTATGAAATCTGAGGGACTTGGGAGATAAATAAGGCACTTACCGCATAACTCTGAGTACCTAAGTTCAGATTCCCAGACTCCATATAAAAACTGGAAGTTTTGCCAGGCGTGGTGGCGCACACCTTTAAGCCCAACACTCAGGAGGCAGAGGTAGGAGGATTGCCGTGAGTTCGAGGCCACCCTGAGACTACATAGTGAATTCCAGGTCAGCTTGGGCCAGAGTGAGACCCTACCTCAGAAAAAAAAAAAAAAAAAGCTGGAAGTTTTGACAGGCTTCTGTGATCTCAGTGTACCTAGAGTGTGAGAAGAAAGGTAGAGACGGAAGAATTTCCTAAAATCTCATCAATGGAGCAGTGAACAATGAGAGATCCTCCCTCGTGTGAGGAGGAGGATAAGGACTGATCCAAGTTTGTCTTCTGACTTCCACACACATACCCACACATTACATACACAATAAATAAATAAATTAATTAATTAAAAGATAGAACTTAGGGGCTGGGAAGATGACTCAGTGGTTAAAGGTACATCGTTGCAAAGCTTGCCAGCCTGGATTCAATTCCTTAGCACCCACAGAAAGCTGGATGCAAAGCAATGCATCCATCTGTGATCCTAGCCTACAAAAAATGGGAGAAAAAGTCAGGAAAATCCAAAGCTCAAGAGTCGGCTTGTCTAATGTTTGTTTGCAGTCTAGCAGTTGTTTGCAGCAGCAAGAGACCCTGTCTTAAAGAAAGTGGAGCAGAGGCACCTTGAAGTCATCCTCTGATCCACACGCATACCATGGCATACAAACTTATATATTATGCACACAATAAAAATTTTTTAAGTTACAAAATAGAATTTACAGCTGGAGAGATGGCTTAGCCGTTAAGGCATTTGCCTGCAAAGCCAAAAGACTCAGGTCCCATTCCCCAGGACCCACATAAGCCAGATGCACAAGGTGGTGCATGCATCTGGAGTGCATTTGCAGTGGCTGGAGGCCCTGGCATACCCATTCTCTCTCTCTCTCTCTCTCTCTCTCTCTCTCTCTCTCTCTCTCTCCCTCCCTCCCTTCCTCCCACTCTCTCCCTCTTTCTCTATAATCCTAACTTCTAGGATCTGCTTATGTGAGCCTTTAGCACATGTGCCTATAAATCATTTCTAGATAATGACTAGGTTGTGTTTTAAAGGTGCTAGAATGTTTGCTCCATGTGTGTTAATAGAAATGAAAAACATTTTGTATCTTAATTTTAAATTTAGGGATACAGATCCCAAACAAGTGATTAATCTACATTAGGTGCTCACATTCAGACTAAGATACAGCTTATATTCATTGCTATTATTGGTTTGACTTTTATGTGTCATTGTAGAAATCTACAAATATAAAGGCCTAGCCAAAAGAACGCCATAATAATACTAATCTTTTATTATTTATCATAAACATCTTTGAGGGCCATTGCATTACCCTCTATTTGTTGTGAATAAGTCATGTGGTAAAAGCCATATTTAAATGGTTCTTTGAAAATAGGTCTATTTTGGAAATGGCATTGTTTTTAAAATAAATTAATTTTAAAAGAAAGAAAGAAACCCTCTGGGAGACTCTGATGGACTCAAGTTTGAGTTGAACTACTTCTCTTGCTAAGCCCTTCGTGGTACAAGATGATCACTAATAAATTTTATTTATTTATTTATTTTTATTCTTGAGAGAGAGAGAGGGAGAAAGAGGCAGA
This sequence comes from Dipus sagitta, assembly GCA_036346955.1. Lineage (NCBI taxonomy): Eukaryota > Metazoa > Chordata > Mammalia > Rodentia > Dipodidae > Dipus > Dipus sagitta. Next base: position 98,479,244 of record CM070773.1, read on the forward strand.
GAGAGAGAGAGAGAGAGAGAAAAAATGGGTGTGCCAGGCTTTTCAGCCATTGTGAACGAACTCCAGACGTGTATACCCCCTTGTGTGCATGTGCGACATTACATTGCTTGCGTCACTTTTGCATCTGGCTATACATGGGACCAGATTGGAACAAGCATTCGTTTTCAGGAAAGGAAGATGAGGGAAAGGAATGTCCTTAATCTTGGTTATTTCCTTTACTAAGAAACAAAAGATTTCCAAGAAGCTACCAGCAAACTTTCCCTTAAGACCCTGTGGCCAGGGTTGGGGATGTAGCTCAGTTGGTAGAATGCTTGCCTGGCACGCACAAAGCACCACATAAACCGGGTTGGTAGCAGCAGCCTATGATTCCCAGCACTCAGGAGGTGGAAGCAGAGGATCAGAAGTTCAAAGCCATGCTCAGCTACATAGCTAGCTCAAGGCCAGCTTGGGATACATGAGGCACTGTCAAAAAAAAAAAAGAAATAATTAGCCGGGCGTGGTGGCGCACGTCGTTAATCCCAGCACTCGGGAGGCAGAGGTAGGAGGATCACTGTGAGTTCGAGGCCACCCTGAGACTCCATAGTGAATTCCAGGTCAGTCTGAGCTAGAGTGAGACCCTACCTCAGAAAACCGAAAAAAAAAAAAAAAAGCAAAACAAAACAATTCTGTGATCAGAACCAGGTTGTATGTTAGTGCTTAACTACCAAGAGAGACTTGGAAAACCTCTCCAATATGACATGCAGCGGGAGCTGGGAACAACTGTGGTATGGGCAACCAGCAACATCTCCCATTGGGTGTCAGTCTGAGATTACATAGTAAATTCCAGGCCAGTCTGGACTAGAGTGAGACCCTACCTCAGGGAAAGAAAAAAAAAATTCACTCCTGCCCTACCTTGAAAAAAAAAAAAAGAAGAAAAAAAAATTCACACCTGTTAATATTATTGGACTGGGAGCTGTGTGTCGTGATGCAGGCTTCTAATCCCAGTACTTGGGAGGTAGAGGCAGGAGGATCAGGAGTTCAAGATCATCCCGGATTAAGAACAAGATACATGCTTGGCTCCATAGGGAATAAAAGGCCAGCCTGAGCTAGAAAGCCTGTCTTAGAGAGAGAGATTGAGAATGCCAAGGACCACTGCAAATAAACTCCAGATGTATCTGTCACTATGTGGGTACCTTTAACCACTGAGCCATCTTTCCTGCCCTGAGACTATAGTTGTTTTTATTTATTAATTTATTCTTTGTTTTTCGAGGTAGGGTCTCACTCTGGCCCAGACTGACCTGGAATTCCCTATGTAGTCTCAGGGTGGCCTCGAACTCATGGCAATTCTCCTACCTCTGCCTCCCAAATGCTAGGATTAAAGGCATGTCACCACGCCCGTCCATCATTTATTATTATTGTTTTGGTTTTTCAAGGTAGAAGCTCGCTGTAGCCCAGGATGACCTGGAATTCACTATGTAGTCTCAGTCTCGCCTCGAACCCATAGCAATCCTTCTACCTCTGCCTCCCAAGTGCTGGAATTAAAGGCATGTGCCACCACAGCCACCCTTTTTTAAAAAACTTTTTAAATATTTATTTTTATTTATTTGCAAGCAGAGAGAGAGGGAAAGAAGAGAGACAGACAGAGAGAATAGATGCACTAGGGCCTCCAGCCTCTACAAATGAACTCCAGATACATGCACAACTTTGTACACCTGGCTTTCCATGGGAACTGGGGAATTGAACTTGAGTCATTAGGCTTTGCAGGCAAGCACCTTAACGAGTAAGCCAGCCTGAGACTACATAGTGAATCCCAGATCAGTCTGGGCTAGATCAAGATCCCCCCCCCCAAAAAAAATTAAATTAAAAATAAAGCCAGGTATAATGGCACATCCTTTAATCCCTTTACTCAGGTGGCAGAGGTAGGAGGATCACTGTGAGTTCAAGGCCACCCTGAGACTACATAGTGAATTCCAAGTCAGCCTGGGCTAGACTGAGACCCTGCCTCAAAAAAACAAATAATAATAACAACCTGTTTGGGGGCTGGAGAGATGGCTCAGTGATTAAAAACACTTGCTTTCAAAGCCTGATGACTATGGTTTGATTCCCCAGTCCCCACTTAAATAAATAAAATTTAAAAAGAGATAAAGAATAGAAAAGAAGGAGAGGGAAGGACTGCGGATATAGTTCAGTGTAGAGTTCTTGCCTAGCATACACAAGTACCTAAATTAGATCCCTATCTAGCAAAACAAAACAAAACAAAAACAAAAACAGAGAATTCAGACCAGAGGAGAGCAAAGGTGCCCTCCTCTGTCAGGGCCCTCCTCTACATAGTTTCTGCAGTAGACAACCATCAATCAGCACTGAAGGGGACACATAGCATATTGGGTGTCACAGAGTCCAGTCACAGAGCTCCTCCTCCCTCTCTCCCTCACCTCCCCCCCACACAGCCTTCCAGTCAAGCTCTCTGACCCATTCCTAAATGATGAGAAAGGGGGTTGGAGAGATGGCTCAGCAGTTAAAGGCACTTGCTTGCAAAGCCTGATGGCCCAGGTTAGATTCCTCAGCACCCACATAAAGCCACATGCACAAAGCTGTACGAGAATCTGGAGTTCAGGGCTGGACAGATTGCTTAGCGGTTAGCGCTTGTCTGTGAAGCCTAAGGACCCCGGTTCGAGGCTGTATTCCCCAGGACCCATGTTAGCCAGATGTACAAGTGGGCGCACGCATCTGGAGTTCGTTTACAGTGGCTAGAGGCCCTGGCGCACCCATTCTCTCTCTCCCTCTCTCTCTGCCTCTTTCTCTCTCTGTCGCTCTCAAATAAATAAATAAAAATGAATAAAATATTTTTTAAAAAAGAATCTGGAGTTCATGTGCAATGGCAAGAGGTCCTGGTACACCAATACAAGAGCCTCTGGCATGCTCATACTCACTCTCTGTGTCTGCCCCTAGCTTCCTCACAAATAAGTAAATAAAATATATTTTTTAAAATTACACTGCAAGTCTAGTGTGGTGGCACATGCCTTTAATCCCAGCACTAAAGAGGCAGAGGTAGGTGGGTCACTGTGAGTCTGAAGCCAGCCTGGGACTACAGAGTGCATTCCAGGTCAGTCAGGGCTAGAGTGAGACCCTACCTCAAAAACAACAACAAAAGTACAGTTCAGCCTGGTGTGGTCATGCACATCTGTAATCCTAGCACTCAGGAGGCTGAGACAGGAGGATTATATGTTCAAGGATACCCTGGGCTATACAGTGAGACCCTGGTCTTCTCAGGGCCCACCCCCATAAAATAAAAATCACTCTGATCAACAGAACAAACAATATTTTGACAGCTGTGATGGTGCAGGCCTTTCATCCCAGCACTTGGGAGGCTGAGGTAGGAGGATCAAGGTGAGGTCAAAATCAGCCGAGACCTACAGAGTGAGTTCCAGGTCAGCCTGAGCTAAAGTGAGACCCTGCTTCGAAAAAAAATTATATATATATATATATATATATATTTTAAACAAGCTACAGAAATGCTCCTTTTTGAGAGCTGCAGAGATTGTTCTGTGCTTCCTGCTCAAGCGTGAGGGCCTGAAAATATCCAAGTTTGAATCTCCAGATTTCCCATGAAAGCATCTGGGTGTGGTCACATAGGCCTGTAGCTCCAGTCCCATAGGGGAGCAGAGACTGCTCATGGAAAATCTGGCAAGCTCCGTGAACAGCAAGAGCCTCCTGTTCAAGCCAGAGCTGGTAGAAGAGTGACGGAGCAGGACACCGTTCGGCTCTGGCTAGCACAGGCGGGCTCACCCGCCACGGGCAAGTGCATGGGGCGCTGCAAGACCATGTACACATGCATTCACCACAAGAAAAAGAAATAAAGAAAACAGAGATATCCCTTTGCGTGGGAGGGGGATGGCGTGCATGTACAACTGTGCGCATGTGTGCGGAGGGCAGAGGGTGATGTTGGATGTCTTCCTCAGTCACTCTCCACCTCAGTTTTTTTTTTTTTTAACTTTTGAAAAGAAAATTCTCTCTCCTCTCTCTCCCTCTCCCTGTCTCAAAAAAAAAATAAATTTTTTAAAATTAAAAAAAATATATGGGCTGGAGAGATGGCTTAGCGGTTAAGGCACTTGCCTGCAAAGCCAAAGGTTCCAGGTTCAATTCCCCAGGACCCACATAAGTCAGATGCATAAGGTGCATGTGTCTGGAGTTCGTTTGCAGTGGCTAAGGCTCTGACACACCCGTTCTCTCCTCTCTCTCTCTCTCTCCCTCTCATATAAATAAAAATAAAAGTTAAAAAATTTAAAGATTTTTATTTATTTATTAGAGAGAGGGTAGAGGGAGAGAGACTGAGCAAGAATGGGCGTGCCAGGGGCCAGGCACTACCATGTGCATCTGGTTTACATGGGACCTGGAGAATCGAACCTGGATTCTTAGGTTTCACAGGCATATGCCTTAACCACTAAGCTATCACTCTAGCCCAAGTTAAAAAATTTTTAATCTATTTATTTGAGACAGAGATGGAAAGAAAGAGGCAGATAGAAAGAGGGTGAATGAGTATCACCAGGGCCTCTAGCCACTGCAAACAAACTCCAGATGCATGTGCCACTTTGTGCATCTGGCTTTATGTGAGTACTAGAGAACCAAACCTGGGTCTTTGGGCTATGCAGACAAATACCTTAACCACTAAGCCATATCTTCAGCCCTAAATCAATATTTTTTTTTTGTAAGAGAAAAGAAGTGAGGCAGGAAGAAATGTTCTTCACATGACTGAGTTTGCATAGTGGTGGTGTTGGGTTCTCTCCCATTGACACCTGAGTTTAGAAGCCCTTTAGGTGCCACAGACCTGAAACACTCATCCAAGTGGACCCAACAGACCTGTGAGGAACTTAGCTAGGACTGTGGTTACCATGAGAACGCTCTTAATTCATTGCTTGGGGCCCAACTTCTTCAAATATATTTCACAACAAGTTCCTAAACAGGAAGTGGCCCAGATTCACAAATTGCATGCAAATTCAGCTTTGTAGCAACGATGCAATATTGCCCTGAGTTTTTTTTTTTTTTTTTTTGGTTTGTTTTTCTTTTATTTTTCGAGGTAGGGACTCACTCAGCTCAGGCTGACCTGGAATTCACTCTGTAGTCTCAGGCTGGCCTTGAACTCACAGTGATCCTCCTACCTCTGCCTCCCGAGTTCTGGGATTAAAGATGTGTGCCGCCACACCTGGCTTACTCTGAGTTTTTGTCTCTTTGTAGGAAACAATTGTGTCACCCACTTTCTTCTGTTTTTCAAGTCATTCTGACCCTGTTTTCACCACATCCATGTTCTCACAGTATCATGGGATAGGAACCTCAAGTTAGCACACTGCCCTTTACTGATCCCTGACAAAGTTCTGTGGCTTTGGTCTGATTTCCATGCATCAAGTACTGGCATAGAGCTGAAGGGTGGGAGGGGGGCTCCTAACCCATGCAGAAGACCATCACGTGGAAACCAGTGGTTTCCACTCTATTAACTAACCTGGCCTGGTCTCTGGCTTCACAAGGTGACCTACTCAGTGTACTCAGGTTGCCCAGCACACAGCCTGTTTCCTTCCTTCCTTCCTTCCTTCCTTCCTTCCTTCCTTCCTCCCCTCCTTTCTCCCTCTCTCCCTCTCCCTTTCTTTCTCTCTCCCTTTCTTTCCAGGGTCTCACATACCCCACGCTAGTCTCAAACACACTATATAGTCAAGGATGACTTTGAACTTTTCATTCTCCTAGGCCACCTACCAAGTGTTGGGATTCCAGGCATGCACTACCACATCTGGCTTATGTGGTGCTAGGGAATGAACCCAGGGTTCCATGTATGCTAGCCCAGCACTCTACCAACTAAGCTACATCCCCAAACCAAGAAGTGTAGCTCAGGCTGACCTTGAACTTGTGATCCTCTTACCTCATCCTTTTCAGTATTTATACAAGTGCCACCACTGAACAGCTAGCTAGCCCACACCTTGACACCAAGAGCCCAACGCCACACACCAGCTCCTCTTTAACCGGAGGATTCACCCCACCCCACAGCTCTGAGAGAGCTGGGAAGTACTGTCCACCCACTGACCTTGACCCTGTGGAAAGGCAAGAAATGACCCTTGTCTGACTCATCAGTCCATATGGAGTTGGACAAATGCTCCTTTGAAGGGTTCAGAAAGGTAGAAATGGGCGCTCTACCTGCAGAGACCATTATGATATTGTCACTTCCTGGCCGTGAGATCTCGGCCAAAAAAACTGAAACTTTGTGCCTCAGTTTCTTCACTTGTGGCATAAGAATAAAAGACTGGCTATGGAAAACTAAAATAATATTCATAAGAAGTGCTAGTTAATTAAGGTGGTGGTGTAGTAGCCATGCCACAGCAGCCTAGGAGGGAAAATAAGCAGAAAACACGACAATACACTCTCCTATCGAAACGTGAAGGTGTATAAGGAATTATCAACCACAACAGAGAAGCAGGAGAGATTCAGAGCTTCTAGCAACCACCCAATCAGCCAGAATCGGCTCCAGCTGTGGCTCCAGTGGTCCTGGTCCACTGGGAAGAGCTACCTGCATGCCTGGCCCTGCCTGAGCCAGCAGGGGCAGAACTATGGTGAAGGAATTCTCCACTCACATCAGCCTCCTCACAAAGTCAAAAAACCTGAAGGAGAAGACAACAGGAACCATATGAGCAGATCCAGAACAACTCCAGGCCCTCTCCACAGCCTCCCCTCTCCCAACAGCCAGCACCCAGGAACCACTGGATCCACAAGGGATCCCAGCCACTCCTCAGCCACACAGCATCCAGCAAAGCAGATCAGAACAGCAGATCCACTGACCCGAGCAGCCTAGCTGAGTCCACAGCACAACAAAGAGGGACCCAGGCAGGAACTCAGCATAGGTGAAACTGGAAGCCATCCCAAAAGATAACAGAGCCTACTTACACCTGTCCCAAACCCAGGTATATAGGCCAGCACTGGAAGTGCTAATCGCACCTACCATATCAGGGAAGGTTATGTGTTAGACTTGATTGATGAACTCTATTTTTTTTTTTTTTTTTTGAGAGAGAGAGAGAGAGAGAGAGAGAGAGAGAGCAAGAATGAGAGCAAGAGAGAGAAAGAGAGAATTGGTACACCAGGGCCTCAGCCACTGCAATTGAGCTCTAGATGCTTGCACCACCTAATGTGCATGTGTGACCTTGAGTTTACATCACCTTTGTGCATCTTCCTTTTGTGGGATCTGGAGAGAGATTGAACATGGGTTCTTAAGCTTCACAGCAAGCACCTTAACTGCTAAGCCATCTCTCCAGCCCTGATTGATGAACTCTTAAAAAAGTTATATTTTGGGATTAATTTTTGTTGCTTCTGATGTTTTCTGATTTATAGTGCCTGTTGCAGTCAGGTTCTCATTGCTGGCATAAAACACCTGACCAAGAGCAGCTTGTGGAAAAAAAGGGTTTATTTTTGTTTACAGACTTAAGGGGAAGTTCCATAATGGCAGGGGAAAAGGACATGAGCAGAGGGTGGACATCACCTCCTGGCCAATAACAGATGGACAACAGCAACAGGAGAGTGTGCCAAAAACTGAAAGATGAAGCTGGCTATAACACCCATAAGCCTTCCTCCAACAATACACTGCCTCCAGGAGGCTTTAATTCCCACATTACCATCAACTGGGGTCCTAGCATTGAGAACACCTAAGTTTATGGGGGACACCTAAATCAAACCACAACAGTGCCTTTATCTTGTTCTTCTGTCATTCTTGGGGGCAGGGTCTCACTTGGCCCCAGGCTGATCTGGAACCCATTACAGACAAGAAATCTCAGCCTCCCAATTGACAGGATTAAGGGTGTGGAGCAACATACACCCTTGGGACTTTGTTAGATTATCTGTTTGTTTTAATCCCCACTCTTGCATAAATATTCCAAGATGGTTTTGATTGAGTGTGTATACTGCTCAGTTGAATTTTAGAATTTGCCTGTATTTTGCTCCACCCAGCCTACCAGAATATTTGCATAGCAGGAAAACTCAACACCTAGGGTCACTTCTGCTGTTACTCTGGGAGTCACATAAGAGCCACATTCCTGGCGCCTTAAGCTCCTACCCTGAAGATACATAAAACTGAATTTACATATCTAAGAACAGAGCAGATAATTAGAAAACCTAAGCATCAAATTAGCTAAAGATGCAGAAAGCTCTACATTATAATACAAGAAACAAAAACTCAAGACAATATAATTCCACCAAAAATTATAAGTCCATCAGAAATGACCTCCAGTGAGACTGATTTAGATGAAATGTCTGACAAAGAATTCAAAAGAATGATTATATCTGTGTTCAAAGAAATCAAAGGAATCAGATCAGAAAACAAACTCCTGAAGGAATCCCCAGAGAATATAGGAAACCATCTTAATGAAATAAGGAGATCAATACAAGACATGAGTAAGGAAATAGAAATAATGAAAAACTACTAATCAGAAATACTAGAAATGCAAAACAGAGTAAGTCAAATAGAAAACTCTGTAGAAATTCTCACCAGTAGAATGGATCAAGGAGAGGACAGAACATCTAAACTAGAAGACCAGGTGGCAGATCTACTATAGTTGAACAAAGAGAAAGACAAGCTAATAGGAAGGTATGAATGGGGATTTCAAGACATTTGGGACACTATGAAGAGATCAAACATAAGAATTCAGGAGCTGGGGCCCTGGCCCGCCCCTGGCCGCTCCACTTGCAGGACTCCTCCCGATCCGGGTCCGCGCTTGTCCTCTCGCCTCGTCCTTGCCCCTCGGCACCATGGATAAGACCAAGCTGATCCAGAAGGCCAAGCTGGCCGAGCATGACATGGCCACCTGCATGAAGGCCGTGACGGAGCAGGGCGCCGAGCTGACCAATGAGGAGCGCAATCTGCTCTCGGTGGCCTACAAGAACGTGGTCGGGGGTCGCAGGTCCGCCTGGAGGGTCATCTCCAGCATTGAGCAGAAAACCGACACCTCCGACAAGAAGTTGCCGCTGATTAAGGACTATCGGGAGAAAGTGGAGTCAGAGCTGAGGTCGATTTGCACCATGGTCCTGGAATTGTTGGATAAGTATTTGATAGCCAATGCAACTAATCCAGAGAGTAAGGTCTTCTATCTGAAAATGAAGGGAGATTATTTCCGATACCTTGCTGAAGTCGCATGTGGTGATGATCGCAAACAAAAGATAGGTAATTCTCAAGGAGCTTACCAAGAGGCATTTGATATAAGCAAGAAAGAGATGCAGCCCACGCATCCAATTCGCCTGGGCCTGGCTCTTAACTTTTCTGTATTTTACTATGAGATCCTTAATAACCCGGAGCTTGCCTGCACGCTGGCTAAGACGGCTTTTGATGAGGCCATCGCTGAACTTGACACACTGAATGAAGATTCCAAGACAGCACCCTCATCGTGCAGTTGTTTAGAGACAACCTAACATTATGGACACCACACAGTGCGGGAAAAGAATGTGATGCAGCAGAGGGTGCCGAAAACTGAAGGCATACAGGGTGTCCTCCTCCTTCCTGTCAAGAAAACCTTTTTACATCTCCGTTCCTTACTCCACTTGGATTTCCTATAGCAGAGAAACCCATTCATGTGTATGGAACCAACTGTTTATAGTCTTTTCACACTGCAGCTTTGGGAAAACTCCATTCCTTGACTTGTGTTTGTCTTGGCCTTCCTGGTGTGCAGTTACTGCTGTAGAAAAGTATTAATAGCTTCATTTCAGATAAACATGAGTAACTTCCAGACACCTATGTAGAGCACTAAAAATGAATTTGGTATTTAAGTAATCTGAACCAGTTCTACTAAGTGACTGTGTTTTGTATTACTGTGAAGATATGAAAATGTAGTCAATTACAATTTAGAGTGTTCCACATAACTTCTTAACTTCTACATTCCCTCCCTGACTCTTGTTTGGGGATTTCCTTTCAGAAAGCAGCTTTTTGATGCTTTTACTGCATATTCCTTTTTAGTAGGAATCCAGAAGTATTAGGTTGATGGGAAAGCACTTAATGTAGCTGGGCTTGGGGTCGGTCACAAATCCAAATGCCTCCTATGTCACATATTTTGGAGGTCATGTTTGTCTATGACAACAGGAAGTTCCCTTATTCATTCTTCATTTGCTGCTGTTTGAGTTGACAACTTCCCTTCCCAATAAAAATTCACTCACACCTCCGCCTTTGTAGTTCTGGCCTTCCCTTCACCACGTAACAGAAGCAGCATGGTGCTGCCAGAGGGCAAGCGTTGCTTTTGGCAAAGTACAGTGCACGTCATTTCTCAACACATGAGAAAGGGGAGGAAAGTCCACAAGTCCACGTGTAAAACGTAGTTCTTTTCCACGCAGATTTGTGCACATGTGCGAGGGTGTCCACTTTGTGTAGTGACTGTTCTTTAGAGAGCTGGGCCACAATATTATGTGTTCTGATCATTGACTGTAGTCCCAAAAAAGCCTTGTGAAAATGTTCTGCCCAGTGTAACAGCAGAGTAACATAAATAAAATTACATTTTATAAAGCCAAAAAAACAAAAAAAGAATTCAGGAGCTGGGCGCATACTTTTAATCCTAGCACTTGGGAGGCAGAGGTAAGAGGATCCCTGTGAGCTTGAGGACACCATGAGACTACATAATGAATTTCAGGTCAGCCTGGGCTAGAGAGAGACCCCACCTTGAAAAACTAAAAACAAAACAAAAAAAGAGTTCAGGGTATAGTAGAAAGAGTAGAATTCAACTCCAAAAGCATAGTAGGTGTTTTCAACAAAATCATAGAAGAAAATTTCCCCCAAATAGAGAAAGAGATGCCAATACAGAAAGTCTTTAGAACACCAAAAAGACAAAACCAGGAAAAAACTTCTCCTCACCATATTATAAACTACTAAACATACAAGCAATTAGAGAGAAACATTATTAAGTGACATGTAAAGGCAAGGCCATCAGGACAACAGCAGATCACTCAACACAAACTTTAAAAGTCAGAAGGGCTTGGAATGATGTATTCCAACTTCTGAAAGATAACAACTGTCAACCAAAATTATTATATACAGCAAAGCTATCCATTCAAATAGACGAAGAAATAAGGATATTCCACAACAGAACAGGCTAAAGTAATATATAACCACTAACCCAGCTCTACAGAAAATACTTGAAGGAATCTTTCATGCTGAAGATAAAGAAAAGCACACAGATGAGGAAACAGGAAAAAATAAATCAAACTCAAATAAGACTTAATACAAGAGAGTAAAGGGAAAAAAAAGAAGCACTAAAAAATAAGAAAATTGACCGGGCGTGGTGCTGCACGCCTTTAATCCCAGCACTCGGGAGGCAGAGAAGGAAACACTCCCATTCACAATTGCGTCAAAAATACATAAATAAATAAAGTACCTTGGAATAAACCTAACCAAGGAAGTAAAAGATCTCTACAATGAAAAGTTGTATTTATTTATTTATTTTGGTCTTGCTCTAGCCAAGCCTGACCTAGAATTCACTATGTACTCTCAGGCTGGCCTCGAACCTTGAACTCATGGTGATCCTCCTACCTCTGCCTCCCGAGTGCTGGGATCAAAGGCATATGCCACTACACCTGGCTACAATGAAAATTTTAGAACACTCAAGAGAAAAATTGCAGAAGACACTAGGAAATAGAACAACACCTCATGTTCTTGGATTAGAAAAATCAATATTGTGAAAATAGCAATCTTACCAAAACATATCTACACATTTATTGCAACCCCCATCAAAATTCCAATGACATTCTTTAGGGAAATAAAAAAAAATCCTAAAATGTATTTGGAAGCACAAAAAACCTCAAATAGCCAAAACAATTTTGAGCAACAAAATAAGGCTGGGGGCATCACCATACTTTTTTTTTTTTTTTTTTTTTTTGAGGTACAGTCTCACTCTAGCTCAGGCTGACCTGAATCTCATTCTGTAGTCTCGGGGTGGCCTCGAACTCACAGCAATCCTCCTACCTCTGCCTCTCAAGTACTGGGATTAAAGGCATGCGCCACCATGCCCGGCCTACCATACCTGATTTTAAGACATATTACAGAGCCATAGTAACGAAAAATCAAAAAGAAAAAAAAAAAAAAGAAAGAAAAGGAAAACAGCATGGTACTGACACAAAAACAGACACATAGATCAATGGAACAGAATAGAGGGCCCAGACATAAGTCCAGGTAGCTACAGACATCTGATTTTTGACAAAAAAAATGCCAAAAAAATATTCAATGGAGAAAAGACAGTCACTTTAACAAATGATGTTGAAAGGCTGGAGAGATGGCTTGCTGAGGGGCTGGAGAGATGGCTTAGCAGTTAAGGCACTTGCCTGCAAATCCTAAGGACCCAGGTTCAATTCTCCAGGTCCCATGTAAGCCAGATGCACAAGGTGGCACATGTGTCTGGAATTCATTTGCAGTGGCTAGAGGCCCTGGTGTGCCCATTCTCCCTCTCTCTCCCTCTTTCTCTCCTTCTCTCTGTCTCAAATAATTTTTTTTTTTTTTTGAGGTAGGGTCTACTCTAGCCCAGGCTGACCTGGAATTCACTATGGAGTCTTAGGGTGGCCTCAAACTCACGGCAATCCTCCTACCTCTGCCTCCCAAATGCTGGGATTAAAGGTGTGCACCACCACGCCCGGCTTCAAATAAAATTTTAAAACTAAAAATAAATAAAAAATAAAATAAAATGAGATCCTGCCTTGGAAAAAGAAAAATATTTTAAATGATGTTGGGAAAGCTTGGTATCTATATGTAGAAGGATGAAAATAGATCCTTATCTCTCTCCATGCACAAGAATTAAGTCCAAATGGATCAAAGACCTTAATATTAGACCTAAAACTCTGAAGCTGCTAGAAGAAAAAGTAGGGGAATCCGGGCATGGTGGTGCATGCCTTTAATCCCAGCACTTGGGAGGCAGAGGTACCTCGAAAAACAAAACAAAAACAACAACAAAAAAAGTAGGGGAAACCTTTGAACATATAGGCAACGACTTTCTGAATATAACCCCAGTTGCTCAGGAAATAAAACCACAGATCACCCACTGGGACCTCATGAAATTACAAACTTTTGTTTTTTTTTTTTTTTTTTTTTTTTTTTTTTTTTTTTTTTTTTTGGTTTTTCAAGGTAGGGTCTCACTCTAGCCCAGGCTGACCTGGAATTCACTATGGAGTCTCAGGGTGGCCTCGAACTCACGGCGATCCTCCTACCTCTGCCTCCCGAGTGCTGGGATTAAAGGCGTGCGCCACCACGCCCGGCTTGAAATTACAAACTTTTGTACAGCAAAGGACACTATGAATACAGTGAAGAGACACCTATAGAATGGGAGGAAATCTTTGCCAGCTATACATCTGAGAGAGGATTAATATCCTGGATATACAAAGAACTCAAAAACTAATAATAAGAAATCAAAGCTGGGCGTGGTAGCACATGCCTTTAATCCCAGCATTTGGGAGGCAGAAATAGGAATATCCCAGTGAGTTTGAGGCCACCCTGAGGCTCCATAATAAAGTCCAGGTTAGCCTGAGCTACAGTAAAACCCTACCTCGAGAAAAAAAAAAAAAGTGGGGCTATGGGCCAGGTGTGGTGGCGCAAGACTTTAATCGAAGCCCCGCCCTCAGTGACACACCTACTCCAGCAAGGCTCCACCTCCCAAATACCCTTCCAGCTGGGGATTAAGTATGAGGCTTAATCACAAAGACATGAGGCTGTGAGGGACATTTTTACATTCAAACCACCATACCGTCTCAAAAAAAAAGAGCCGGGAATGGTGGTGCACGCCTTTAATCCCAGCACTCAGGAGGCAGAGGTAGGAGGATCGTTGTGAGTTCCAGGCCACCCTGAGACTACATAGTGACTTCCAGGTCAGCCTGAGCTAGAGTGAGACCCTACCTCAGAAAACAAAACAAAACAAAACAAACAAACAAACAAAAAGAATCAAGTCTCACATACTGGCTTTTTAAATTTTTAAAAAATATTTTCATGTATTTCAAAGCAGAGAGAGAGAGACAGGGAGAGAGAGGGAGAGAATGGGCATGACAAGGCCTCTAGCCAAGGCAAAAATGAACTCCAGATGCATGAACTACTTTGTGCATCTGGTTTTATGTAGATAGTGGGAAATCAAACCTGGGTTACCTAGGTTGTTAGGCTTTGCAAGCAAGTGCCTTACCCACTAATCCATCTCTCCAACCCCTCAAATAATGATTTTTATTTAAAAATTTTTATTTTGAGGGCTGGAGAGATTGCTTAGTGGTTAAGACATTTGCTTGTAAAGCCTAAGGACCCAGGTTCAATTCTCCAGTACACACGTAAGCCAGATACACAAGGTAGTGCATGCATCTGGAGTTTGCAATGGCTGGAGGCCCTGGAACACCCATTCTCTCTTTCTGTCTGCCTCTTTCTCTCTCAAATAAATAAACTAAATATTATTTTAAAAAATTATTTTTAATTTATTTGAAAGTGACAGACAGAGGGAGAAAGAGGCAGAGAGAGAGAATGGGCGCACCAGGGCCTCCAGCCACTGCAAACGAACTCCAGACACGTGCACCCGCTTGTGCATCTGGCTAACGTGGGTCCTGGGGAATTGAGTCTCGAACCGGGGTCCTTAGGCTTCACAGGCAAGCACTTAACTGCTAAGCCACTTCTCCAGCCCTATTTAAAAAATTTTTGAGACAAGGTCTTCATGTAGCCCAGGCTGGATTCAAACTCACTATATAGCCTAGAATGACCTTGAACTCCTGATCCTTCTGCTTCTACCTCTCAAGTGCTGGGACTACACCTAGCTCAAGTAATGCCTTTTAAATCATCCCCTCTAGCATTATAGATGTAGGACAGTATTGTGGCATAATATAAAATATTTTGTACCTGCTTTATAATATGTAACAGTGAGTATGTTCTTTCAAAGATGAGTGTGGTGATATGAGCCTGTGGTTTCAATTATGTGGGAGGCTGAGACAGGTGGATCACTTGAGCTCATTTGGAGATTAGCCTATGTAACATATCAGGACTCCATCTCAAAAGATTTAAAAAAAAAAAAAAAAACAACCTTGAAGTCGGGCATGGTAGCACACCTTTTTTTTTTTTTTTTTTTTGGTTTTTCGAGGTAGGTTCTCACTCTAGCCCAGGCTAACCTGGCATTCACTATGTAATTTCAGGGTGGCCTCGAACTCATGGCAATTCTCCTACCTCTACCTCCCACGTGCTGGGATGCTGGGATTAAAGGCGTGTGCCACCACGCCCAGCCATGGTAGCACACCTTTAACCCAGCATTCAGGAGGTTGAGGTAGGAAGATTTCCATGGGTTTGAGGCCAGCCTGGGCTACAGAGTGAGTTCCAGGTCAGCCTAGGCTACAGTGAGACCCTGCCTCAAAAACAAAACAAAACAAGGCCAGGCATGGTGGTGCATAGTTTTTTTTTCTCAGCAGGATCTGTGGACCCTGCGATTAGTGCTAGAATAATCCAAATGGATGACATACACTGCTCATCTGTCAATATGACCTTGTTGATGTAAGAAAAACAATAATATAGCACTTTAATCTGAGAGTTTAAGAGGCAAAGGTAGGGAGGATTGCTGTGAGTTTGAGGCCAGTCTGAGACTACAGAGTGAATTACAGGTCAGCCTGGACTGGAGTGAGACCCTACCTTGAAAAATAAAACAAAATAACAAAAAAACCTTAAGACTTGATGGTTTTGGGAGACGTCAGCTTGTCCAGATTGCATCTGATTTTAAAATGACATGGTTTACTACCAGGAAAGTGCTTTTGCTAATAAGATCAAAAGGTCAGAGCATTCTCTCATAAAAAAGGCTTTTGAGATTAAGTGCATGACCCACATATCCCCCAGCTACTGCCCCAACGGAATCCAAAAATAAAAATGTGTTGCCTAGGCTTGATAGGGAGGCACAGCCTAAGCTCTGAGCACTGGGCACGGGCGGGAGGTGCTGGGGCAGAAGGGTCATAATCCAAGTCTAGCCTGAGTTATGTACTTGGTTTTAGATAAATATTGGGGTATACAGGGGAGACCCTGTTTCAAAACCAAAAGGAGGGCTGGAAAAATGACTTAGCGGTTAAGGAACTTTCCTGCAAAGCCAAAAGACTCAGGTTCGATTCCCCTGGACCTACATAAACCAGACACACAAGGTGGCACATGCATCTGGAGTTCGTTTGCAATGTGGTACCCATTCTCTCTCTCCCCAACCCCCGCTTTCTCTCTTAAACAAATAATTTTTTTTCTAAAAAAAAAAAAAAAAAGGAGCACCAGGCATGGTGGTACATGCCTTTAATCCCAGTACTTGGAACGCAGAGGTAGGAGGATCACTGTGAGTTCAAGGCCAGCCTGGGACTGCACAGTGAGTTCCAGGCCATCCTGGGCTAGAGTGAGACCCTACCTTGACAAAAAAGAGAAGAGAGAGAGAGAAGGCAAGCAAGCAGGCTGGAGAGATAGCTTAGTGGTTAAGGCTCTTGCCTACAAAGCCAAAGGACCCAGGTTCAATTCCCCAGGACCCATGTAAACCATATGCACAAGGTGGTGCATGCATCTGAAGTTCGTTTGCAGTGGCTGGAGGCCCTGGCATGCCCATTCTCTCTCTGTATGTCTTTCTCTATATATGCCTCTTTCTCAAACAACTAAATAATTTTTTTAAAAAGGAAAGGAAGGAAGGAATGGAAAAAAGGATGGAAGAAAATGGGAAATGGAGTGAAGGAGGCAAAGAAGAAGGGAAGGAAGAAGAGAGGGAGGAAGGAAGAAAGGAAAGGGGGAAGAGTTATCTAGGGAAGGTCTGTGAGGGCATCTGTTGTCTAATGTGAATGCCCAGACATACATGAGAGACCCACAAGACTGTGAGAAGTGAGTACAGCAGAAACACTGAAGCAAGACTAGAATAGGGATAGAGAGAGCAAGATGAAAGAAGGGTGTACACTCCCCTAAATCCCACAGGCAGAAAACTACAGTGCTGGGTGCACACACTACCTGTGATAAAGGAAAAAGGATGTCTCAGAGGGCAGAGCCACGAGCTCAGAGAGCAGGTCCTCCACCCACTGGGGATGATTATTAGGTCTTAAAACTTAATGGACTTTGTCTCATTGAGTTTTGAAATTGTTTGGGACTGGTGCATTCTCTATTCCTTCCACTTTCCCTTTCTGCATGGGACTACCTCTATCTGTTGTACCATGGCTGGGCCTTAGCATGTAGATCACTTTCAGTGATGAGATTTGAACCTCTTGTACTGAAGAGAGTTAGGTAAGGACCCATGTTTGACTCTCCAGATCCCACATAAGCCAGACGCACAGTGCAGGCCCTTGAGGAGTGCTAGGTCAGCCTGGGTTAGAGTGAGATGCAATGATACAGGCAAAGGAGGAAAGTGTGGTAGGGTGGAGACAAGCAGATGGTTTAGAGAAATGTGTGTGAGGGGCTGGAGAGCTTGCGGAGGGGGTGAAGTGCTTGCTGAGCAACTCTGAGTACCTGAGCTTGGATCACCAGACTCCATGTAAAAATCCAAAAGCTGGGCTGGAGCGATGGCTTAGTGGTTAAGGCGTTTGCCTGCAAAGCTAAAGGACCTCGGTTCGATTCCCCAGGATCCACATTAGCTGGATGCACAGGTGGCACATGCACCTGGAGTTTGTTCGCAGTGGCTAGAAGCCCTGGTGCACCCATTCTCTCTCTCTCTCTCTCCCCCTTTCACTCTCTCAAATAAATAAATAAATAATATTCAAAAAAAAAAAAAAAAAAGCCAAAAGCTGTGGCAGGCTCCTGTAATCCCAGTGTGCTTCCCATGAGAAGGGAGGTGGAGACAGAATCCCCTAGAAGCTTGAGACCTAGTGGTGAACAATGAAAACCCTGCCTCAAACGAGATGGAAGACAAGGACTGAAGTCACAAGCTGTCTTCTGACCTCCAAACATCACCACGGCGTCTGAGCGCGCGCGCGCACACACACACACACCAAATAAATACAATTAAAATAAAAGATAACATGTATGTGAGGCATAGCCACCAGGAGGTATAATCACGGGAGGAGAGATGAAAGCGTCAAGACGACATGCATATTTTTAGCTTAAGTAGTAAGGGCAGAGGGTGGAACGACTGTGTAGGCCACACAGGAAGAGGAACAGGTTTGTGGCAAGAAGATAATCTAAGAGGCAGTTGAATAAGCAAGTGTGAGGCTCTGCGGGAAAACAAAGCAAGTGATCATTAAGGCCAATGGGTGGGTGAAATGGTCCTGGAAGAAGAGCATGGCGAGTGAGAAGGGGAGGGCAGTGCAGGCCCTTGTGGAGTGCTAGGAAAGGTGAGCAGAGAAGGAACCCACAGGAACCCGAGGAAGGTCGCTAGAGAGGCAAGAGGATGACCTGTGGATGCCAGCACTGTGGCTGATGGGTGCTGGCCCAGTACCAGGAAAGAGTCAGACAGAACCGGTGGGAGGACAGATACATCAGGGTCTGAACTGGCAGTTCAGAGGAGTCAGGAGGAGCTCTGTTCTAGCTGGAGGAGGAAGCACAGGTGGTCGCATTTCCCACCTGAACATAGGAGTACAGCCCAAGTCCAGTCCAGGTGAGCAAAACTGCTTAGGACTGGACTCTAGCTCCTCTCGCGTGCTATGGTCAAGAGACTTGCTGGGAGTCGTGGGCGTGCATGCAATCCCAGTAAAGGGAGGCTACATGAGGAGGATTGCAAGTTTGAAGCCAGCCTGGGCTACATACCTAGATCTTATATCAAAAAATTAAAAATGATAGCCGGGCGTGGTGGCACACACCTTTAATCCCAGCACTCGGGAGGCAGAGGTAGGAGGATTGCCGTGAGTTCGAGGCCACCCTGAGACTCCATAGTGAATTCCAGGCCACCCTGGGCTAGAGTGAGACCCTACCTCGAAAAACCAAAAAAAAAAAAAAAAATTAAAAATGAGGGCTGGAGAGATGGCTTAGTGGTTAAGGCTCTTGTCTGTGAAGCCTAAGGACCCAGGTTCGATTCCCCAGTGCCCATGTAAACCAGATGCACAAGGTGGCACATGTATCTGGAGTTCATTTGCAGTAGTTGGAGGCCCTGGTACACCCAATCTCTCTCCCTCTCTCTCTCTCTCAAACAAGTAAATAAAATTAAGTTAAATTAAAAAGAAAAAACGGGCTGGCGTGATGGCTCAGTGGAGCAAACGTGAAGACTTAAGTTTGGGTCCCCAGCACCTACATAAAAGCTATGTGTCCTGGTGCCTGCCTCTAATCCCAGCCCTGGGGAGGTGGAGGTGGCTGGATCCCAGGGCTTGCTGGATAGCTTGTCTAGACGAACTGATGAGCTGCAGGTTCAGTGAGAGACTGTCTCAATGAATACGGTGGGAAGTGATAGAGGAAGCCACCTGACATCACTCCGGCCTCTACGTGCATGCAACTCACCTGCACTGTGTGCCCACACACATCCACACGAAAACAAAACCAAGCAAACGATAAATATCCAAAACTTTCTGGGCACTGTGCTAAGCACATAATGAGCATGGAGAGACACTGGTATTGTCTCCATTTGACAAACGAAGGAACATGAAGCCAGGCGTGGTGGCACACGCCTTTAATCCCAGCACTAGGGAGGCAGAGGTAGGAGGATCGCCATGAGTTCGAGGTCACCCTGAGACTACATCGTGAATTCCAGGTCAGCCTGGGCCACAGTGAGACCTTACCTCGAAAAACCAAACAACACAAAACAAAACAAAGAAGGAATATGAAGACGAAAGGGCTGAAGAGACTTGCCCAGGACCACGCAGTTAGTATTCAGTAGAATCAGGATCTAATTCTAACCGTCTCCAAATTCTAACCTCTGATTTTCCGAAGTCAGGATCGCTCCGTAGCTGAGTTCTCACAATATTTGTATCAGTCTCTCCACTCCATATCTAAAACTCCCGGAGAAGCAGTTTGGCTATTGTACACTCGTTGTAGCTATGGGCAGGGCACGCTGCGATGGTGACCGCTAGGCGGCGCCAGAGCACCAGCCAGCCAGCCAGCCAGATTCACCACCTCCTCTGAAATGCCTTGCCTTTCTTCCCTAGAGAGGTGGGAGAAAGGCCTAGGAGATTAGAAGGTTAGATTTTAGAGGTTTGAAACACTCCTAGAGTTTCCCAGGCCTCTAGTCACACAAAAGACTCCAAAGATTCTCTGAAATGCTAAACCCAGCAAAATAAAAACTCACTGTGGCCTTTTTGCCTACTTCCCCTCTGTCATCCCTTTTCCTGCAAAGCCCCAAATAGATACCCCTTTACTGTGACCTCAGCGGAAACGGAAGGAGATGCACGTTACTGAGAACTATCCAGAGGCAGAAACACCAGCAATGAGGGTGTGCAGCTTTAGGCAACTCACTTAATTCTATTAAAGCTCAGTCTCCTTTGATATAAAAGGGTCATAAACCGGGCATGGTGGCGCACACCTTTAATCCCAGCACTTGGGAGGCACAGGTAAGAGGATCATGGTGAGTTCGAGACCACCGTGAGACTATACAGTGAATTCCAGGTCAGCCTAATCTAGAATAAGACCCTACCTAAAAAAAAAAAAAAAAGCGGAGGGGAACATAACCAAAGGACCTGCTTCACTGAGGGCCAACACAGTTCAGGCTGGACACGTCTCGCTGTCTCTGAAGAGAACCATCACCACAGTTAGGGCAGGGACTGTGTGCCCAGTACTTTGCAGACCCCCAGGCAGCCCATAAATTGCGACAAAAGATGTGGAGGTCTACTGATGTACACAATGGATTCGTCACAAATTTGCCAAATCAAGTTCCAGATGAAGTGTGCTAGTTTTCACCAACAGATCGTGAAAAATGTAACAAGAATCCACAACACACACTACATATTGTGACTAAAATAAAAGGTGCGTTTTTGAAAAGAAGAAGGAAAGAATTTTGTTCAGTTGAACAAAGAGAATCCTTAGTAAAATGTTTCTAGAACACTGATACATTTGGGTTCCCACAGTTCCCCCAGTTTCCCCAAATTTCAGCACACTTTGTCTTGTTCCGTTTCTGACCACAAGCTTGAGCTCTGTGAAGGCAGACACTATATTTATTGTGTTCAATGTAATATAGGCATAGTATTAGAAGGTGCTCACGGGCTGGAGAGATGGCTTAGCAGTTAAGGTGCTTGACTAAGTAGCCTAAGGACTCAGGTTCATTTTCCCAGTACCCACATGAGCCAGATATACAAGGTGGTGCATCTGTCTGGAGTTTCGTTTGCTGGAGGCCCTGGCATGCCATTCTATCTGCCTGGTCCCCCCTCCCCCACACAGAAATAAATATAAAAAGAAGAAGGAGGAGGAGGAGGAGCTGCTGGGCGTAGTGGTGCACACCTTTAATCCCAGTACTTGGGAGGCAGAGGTAGGAGGATCACTGAGTTTGAGGCCATCCTGAGACTGCATGGGCTACAGTGAGACTCTATCTCAAAAAAAAAAAAAAAAAAAGTGGGCTGGAGGGATGGCTTAGCGGTTAAGGCATTTGCCTACAAAAAGCCAAAGGACCCAGTTCAGTTCCCCAGGTCCCATGTAAGCCAGATGCATAGATGCACAAGGTGGCACAGGTGTCTGGAGTTCATTTGCAGTGGCTGGAGGTCCTGGTGTGCCCATTCTCTCTCTCTCTTCTCAAATAAATAAAGCTTAAAATAAAAAAAAAATTAAAATAAAGGTGCTCACGAAAGGTTGTTAAACATACATTGGGCTGGGGGAGATGGCTCAGCTGTTAAAGGTACTTCCTTGCAAAGCCTGCTGGTCTGGGTTCAATTCCCAATTTCCCAGTTACCATGTAAAGCCAGATACACAAAGTGACATATGTGTCTGGAGTTCATTTGCAATGGCAAGAGGTCCTGGCATACTCATACTCTCATGTTCTCTCTCCCTCCCTCCCTTTCTCTCTCTCTCTCTCTTCTCTCAAATAAATAAATAAAATTATTTAAAAATAGGGGCTGGAGCTGGAGATATTGTTTAGTGGTTAAGGCACTTGCTTGCAAAGCCTAAGGACACAGGTTCGATTCTCCAAATCCACATAAGCCAGATGCACATGGTGGGGCATGCATATGGAGTTCTTTACAGTGGCTAGAGGCCCTCGTGTGCCACTGTAAAATGAACTACAGACATATGTGCCACTTTGTTCATCTGGCTTGATGTGGGAGGTGGGGAATTAAACCAGAGCTTCAGGCTTTACAAGCAATTGACTGTAACCATTGGGCCACCTCTCCAGCCCTAATTTTTTTTAATTTAAAGCACTAGGAGGAGTAGAGGGGACAATGATATGAAGTAATACAGATTTCAAAAACAATCTCCAGTAGTAGTTATGCAATAGAATGTGTCCTTGGGGGGGGGGGAATAACTTAAACGGGACATGGTGGCACATGCCTTCAATCCTAGCACTTGGGAGGCAGAGGTAGGAGGACTGTTGTGAGTTCAAGGCTACCGTGAGACTACAGGTCAGCCTGGGCTAGAATGAAACCCTACCTCAAAAAAACAAAAAAAGAAAAGAAAGAAGGAAGGAAGGAAAGAAAGAAAGAAAGAAAGAATGAGAAGGAATGAACGAATATGGGCACACCAGGGCCTCTAGCCGCTGCAAACAAACTCCAAATTCATGTGCCACGTTGTGCATCTGGCTTTTTATAGGTACTGAGAATTGAACCCCAGGTCGTTAGTTGTTAGGCTTCCCAGGTAAGCATCTTAACCACTGAGCCATCTCTCCAACCCAGCTAAATAAAAAAAAAAGCTGTTTTTTCTTTTGTTGTTGTTTTGTTTTGTTTTTAATTTTTCAAGGTAAGGTTTCCCTCTAGGCCAGGCTGACCTGAAGTTCACCATGTAGTCTCAGGGCGGCCTCAAACTCACAGCTATCCTCCCACCTCAGCCTCCCAAGTGCTGGGAATAAAGACATGTGCCATCATGCCAGCAAAATTAAACATTTTTTTTTTCTTTTGAGGCAAGCCCAACAGACTGGCCTTTTTTTATTTTTATGAGAGAGAGAGAGAGAATTAGCAGGCCAGGGCCTCCAGCCACTGCAGTCGAACTCTAGACATGTGTACCCCTTGTGCACGTGTGTGACCTTGTAAGCTTGTGTCACTGTATGTCTGGCTTCCATGGAACCTGGAGAGTAGAACATGAGTCAGGCTTTGCCGGCAAACGCCTTAACTGCTTATTCATCTCTCCAGCCCAATAAGCAATGTTTAAATCTTACTTATTTGCAAGCAGAGAGAGAGATAGAAGGGAGACAGACAGAGAAAAAGTGGGCATGCCAGGGCCTCTAGCCACTGCAAATGAACTCCAGATGCATGTGCCCCTTGTGCATCTGGCTTACGTGAGTCCTGGGAAATTGAACCAGGGTCCTTTGGCTTTGCAGGCAAAAACCACTAAGCCATCTCTCCAGCCCCCAATAAACTTTTTTTTTTTTGGTTTTTCGAGGTAGGGTTTCACTCTAGTCCAGGCTGACCTAGAATTAACTATGTGGTCTCAGGCTGTCCTCGAACTCATGGTGATCCTCCTACCTCTGCCTCCCGAATGCTGGGCCCAATAAACATTTTTTAAAACATCTTTATATTTTCTGTTTTTTTTTTTTCTTTTTTTGGTTTTTCGAGCTAGGGTCTCACTGTAGCCCAGGCTGACCTGGAATTCACTATGGAGTCTCAGGGTAGCCTCATACTCACAGCGCTCCTGCTACCTCTGCCTCCCAAGTGCTGGGATTAAAGGCATGCGCCACCACGGCCGGGACACATCTTTGTATTTTCTAAGTCTTATGTATTGTTCAAGAATGTTTTCTTGGGCTGGAGAGATGGCTTAGCGCTTAAGCACTTGCCTGTGAAGCCTAAGGACCACGGTTTGAGGCTCAATTCCCCAGGACCCACATTAGCCAAATGCACAAAGGGGCGCACGCGTCTGGAGTTCGTTTGCAGTGGCTGCAGGCCCTGGCTCACCCATTCCCTCTCTTTCTGTGTGCCTCTTTCTCTCTCTGTCTGTCGCTCTTAAATAAATAAATAAATAAATAAAAACAACAACAACAAAGAGAATGTTTCCTTACCAAAAAGTATTTAAATTTTTACTCTGGCCTTTCATAATCTGGTTTTGTTTGTTTGTTTGTTTGTTTGTTTGTTGAGGTAGGGTCTCATTCTAGTCCAGGCTGACCTGTAATTCGCTATGTAGTCTCAGGCTGACCTCACAGCAATCCTTCTACCTCTGCCTCCCAAGTGCTGGGATTAAAGGCAGTGCACCACCACGCCTGGCTCATAATCTATTATTTTAATATTTATATCCTCAATTAATTTTTTGAGGCATATAGTTTTGGTATGATATAGAAAAAATTTTGAGGTAGGGTCTCACTGTAGTTCAGGCTGGCCTTAAATTCACAGCAGTCCTCCTGAGTACTAGGATTATTGGTGTGAGCTACCACACTCAGTTAGAAAATGACACACTGGTTTTGATTGGAATTGCATGGATTTTTGAAAATTAATTAGGTAACTTTGTAACATTGAGTTTTCCTATCCAGTGGATGAATGACTCTCCATTCATCCAGGGCATCCTTGCTTCTTAAGAGCCATATACAATTAGCTGGAACCTCTAGTCTGTGTCCTTTATTCAAAGCCTTCCTTCCCTATGATGCACTTGATCAACTTTAGTTTTGAACATCAGCTCTCACTAAATTGGCTCATTTGTAACCCTGTGTGATGTGCTGTATTTCCAAAGATGCCCTATTCTTTAAAAATATTTTTATTTATTTATTTACTTATTTGCAATCAGAGAGAGATAGAAGAGAGAGTAGGCGTGCCAGGTCCTCCAGCCATTGCAAACAGACTCCAGATGCATATGCCACTATACACATCTGGCTTCACTGGGTACTGGTGGATTGAATTAGGGTCATTAGGCTTTGCAGGCAAGTGCCTTAACCGCTGAGCCATCTCTCCAGCCCAAGATGCTCCACTCTTTGCATCTGGCTTTGTGTGGTCTTTGGGGAGTCAAACCAAGACTGGCAGACTTTGCAAGCAAGCACTTTAAACTGCTAAGACATCCCTCCAGCCACAAAGGGACGTTTTTCTTAGGCTGTGTACTCATCTTTAAGATGTGACTTAGAAGTAGAAAGGGAGATGGCTGGTGGGCGCTTGTGTAGGGAAGACTGAAGGGCTGCATGGCCACCGACCAGTGTAGATGCCAACTGTGTCCTGCCTCAGGGACAGAAGAGGGTTTGGGCCTCACTAGTGGCTTCCTAAAGATCAGCTTTTCAAGTAGAACCGAAGCAGGGAGGCAGGGGGAGGGGACGTTTAGAGGTGGGCACAGAAAGCTTCGCTACAGCCGGCAGTGAAGCAAAGAGGAGGAGGAGGAGGCTGATGGAGAATTCTGGAAGTGGCTGATCCAGGAAGGACTTTGTTTGAGTTGTAACATGGCAGGAGCCCGGTTAACCATGGACAGGAAGGAGCCAGCGAGGAAGGACCAAGGTGGGTGGAGACAGAGCCTGGGCACTGGGATAGAAAATCCAGCCAGGGAGAGATGGCTTAGCGGTTATGGTGCTTGCCTGAGAAGCCTGAGGACCCAGATTCGATTCTTCAGATCCTACGTAAACCAGCTGCACATGGCACATGTTCATTTGCAGTGGATGGAGGCCCTGGCACACCCATTCTCTCCCCCTCTCTCTCTCTCTCTCTCTCTCTCTCTCTCTCTCTCTCTCTCTCTCTCTCTCTCTAATAAATAAATTAAAATGAAAATCTTTTTTAAAGAAGAAAACCCAGCCAGGCCTCCTGGGTCGGGGAGAGGTAGATGTGGGTCAGAGGGAAGGCTGGACAGAGAAACTGGACCACCGTCCCGGGCCCGCAGCCTGGGATGCCTCTAGAACTTCCAGGCTGGGGCCTCTGGCAAGCCCAGGGTAAGAACCCAGGGTGGGCGCGGAGGACCGGCCGGGGCGGGGCGGAGCTGGGCTCTCAGGTGACCGGCCCGCTGGCTCCCGCCCCGCCCGCCGCAGCTTCAGAAGGTCGGGCACTCCTGTCTGAGCGCAGCCTCCGCCGTCGGTGCCCCGGAGCCCGTCGCGTGCCATGGCAGCGCCCCGCAGCCTCCTCCTGGTCCTGCTGCAGGTGCTCGGGCTCGCCCTAGCGCAGATCGTAAGTCGCGTCCTCGGGTGCCAGGGTCCTGGGTTTGGGGTCCGAAGTTCAGGATCCAGGAGTCTGGTGATGGGCTCGGTCACCCTCTAACCACCAACCTCCCGGGGGTCAGCTGAGGACAGAGCCACCGCGCAGTCCCCCACCGCGGGTGACGCGCGTGGTAAGAGGAGGTGGACGAACCGGGGAGCCGGAGGGACCCTGTCCCGAGATGCTCGGCCCTGCCCGAGCCAGGCAACTTGGGGCAGGAGCTGGCGCGGGGTCCTGGCAGCCGGGACAGCCCAGGTGGCGGTCGAGACAATGGTGTCCATTCAGCCGTTGCTGGGCCTCCGCCCCCGCCGCCTCCCGGGGGCGCCGGCTCGGGCCAGACGCCACCGTCGCCCCGCAGAGGCCTCTCGGACCCGCTCCCGCGCTCGGGGGGCGGCCGGCGCCGAACCGGACCGCGGCGAGGGTGCCACGGGGTGCCAGCCTGGCGCTTCTTGGCTTGAGGAGGGTGCGGGCACCTGGCACGAACAGGACTTCTGCCAGAGTCGAGGATGGTGGGCCACTCCAGGGAAGACCCAGGGCGATGCTGGGGAGAAGATGCTTCTAGTGGGAAAAGAGTCCTCGCATCCCTTCCTCATGTCCCGTTTCTCTGCGCGGCCCCTTTTCTGGTCGGGCTTTACCGGTCCCAGAGGGAGAGGAAAAAGTGTTTGTTCACTTGTGTACCAGTAGTTTGCTTTAAAAAAAAAAAAAAAAAAAGGTCAGGTGTGATGGCACACGCCTTTAATCCGAGCACTCGAGAGACAGAGGTAGGAGGATCGCCGTGAGTTCAAGGCCAGCCTGGGACTACATAGTCAATTCCAGGTCAGCATGGGCTAGAGTTAAACCCTATATTGGGGGGAGAGAAAAAAAAAAAAAGATCAACAAAGAATATTTCGAGATGCCATTCGTTGAGGGCCGCCCTTGGCTAGGCATCCTCTTACATATTACCTGTGATTTTACTTGGGCCATCAGCATCTCTATCTATTGTCCACTACGACAGCTCAAGAACCACGAGGTCCAGGGAAAGGAAATGGCAGACCTAGGAGGGAATCCTTCCTCCCTCTCAAAGACCATGAACCTTTAATCTCTATGTGCGAGTTTTTCTTATTCTCAGATTGTTGCCGTTAATAGCATCCCCCTAAAGTCGTGTTTAATAAGATAATGGGCGCGATGCCACACGGTGCCCGGCACACAGCCGATTCTACGGGAGTTGGCGGCTCTGTGGGAGGCATCCTTTCCCGCAGCACTAAGATCTGGGCTCCCAGGTCTCCTGCAGCCCCTGGGACACCCAGCTCCCAGCACTGTCTGAGGACTGTACCCTTGTGTGTGTTTTCAGAGAGGTCCACCCGGAGAGCCAGGACCCCCGGGCCCCCCAGGACCACCAGGAGTGCCTGGTTCGGATGGCATCGACGTGAGTGTCTAAAGTGAGACCCGAGTGGGGCGGGAGGGAGGCAGCCCACAAAGGAGAACTTTGTGAGCGCCGGGGTGGGAGTGCCTGGAAGTGTGGTGCCCCCCTGTCGCCTGTAGGCCGCGCGGGCCAGGACCACAAGGAACGCGTTTGTTTGCTGAAAACCTCAAACCAACCCTGAAATGCTGAGCCGCTTAGAGCTGCCCGCGCCCGCGCGCGACAAGGAGCTGCTGTTCTGTCTGCCGGCCTCAGCTCACAGCGAGTCCTTATTCCTCTCCCTCCCTCCCTTCTCCCTGCTGGTAGCAGATGCCTTAACCTCTTATACTGGCCCATAGCACGCCTGGCCACCTCTTCAGGGTCCCTGGGGAACCTTGGCGGGACAGCCAAGTCTCCTGTCTCTTTCTTTCCTTCTGCTTTTTCTTCACAATCAGTTGGACTTGTCCCCTGCCCTCCTTTGCTTGTTGAGGGATAAATACCTCATCCTGAAGGCTCCCCCAGGAGGTCGACTGGATATTTACCTTCTGGACAGACTTCTATTCAGCTTGGTGCCCCCAACCCCCAAACACAGGGTCCCGGGCCCTCAGCCAAACTGTAGATGCTGCAGGCTTTGGAATGCCTGGAGGCCTCTCTGGGGCTGAATCTGACGCCGCCCGCCCTGCCTGTCTCCCACCCAGGGTCTTTTGTCACTTAGGTCCTTTGTTTCCTAGGCAAGCGGGCCTTAACCACTAAGCCATCTCTCCAGATCTTTTGTCACTTAGGAAATCGCTTCTTCCTTGCTTGGGATCATTTTGAATCTACCTCACTTGGTCCTTATCTCTGATCCAGCCTCTGCTTTTCCTAACCAGGAGCAGCTGCCCACCTCCCTTTCTTCCCTCCTTTCAGGTTTCTCTGACAGCCTCAGCATTCTCCCTATGCTTGCCTAGCCCAAGGGGCATGGGCCCAGCTAGCTTGGCCCACAGCCGCCTTTGCAGGCCTCGTAGCTAGCACCTTACAAAGGTCAACATCCCCAAAACACAGTTATGTATCTGAACACCCCTCCCCAGTTAGCTGGATTGGTCTCCATGCACCTACATTTTATTTGTTTTTTAAATAAATTTTATTTATTTATTTGATAAAGAGAGAGGCAGAGAGAAAGAGAGGGAGAATGGGTGTACCAGGGCCTCTAGCCACTGCACCATGTGCATCTGGCTTATGTGGGTACTGGGAACCGAACCTGGGTCCTTAGGCTTTGCAGGCAAATACCTTAACCACTAAGCCATCTCTCTTATTTATGTATTTTGAGGAATGTGGGTTATTTCCCTAAAAAGGAGCACAGAAGAGAGGAGCAAGAGAAGGGTCTTTGGGACCATCCAGCCAGGCTCATGAGCCATAGGTGCTATCTCACCAACTTGTGTCTTACAGGGTGACAAGGGCCCACCAGGGAAAGCTGGCCCTCCGGTAAGTGCTTTCTCCCTTTTGATTTTTGTTCCTTCTCGTTCTTGCTCTCCTCTGGCTAACATCTGTTCCCTTATGTTTTTAAGGGCTCCAAAGGAGATCCAGGCAAACCCGGGCCAGATGGGCCAGATGGGAAGCCTGGCATCGACGTGAGTACCTGAGGCTGGATAGAGACTGCTTCCGGCTTCTTCACGAATGTCTGTTTAGAGTAGCAGCAGTATGGAGAATGTCTTGAGGAATCGCAGGAACCTCACACCCACCCTAAGAGCCTTGAGTCTCTGGCAGCCGAGGTGCAAAGAGGGCTCTGCTTTTGGTGGGGGTGCAAGGTTGTTCCGCTTGTCTGTAGGTGGGAGGTCTTAATCTCACATTTCTGGCCTCCAGTGGTTACACTGTCCTTGTGTGCCCTGTCCACCCATCTCCTCCAAAGCCCCAGGTACAATTCAAGAAAAGGACATCAGTTGGTTGTTACGACAGAGCTCCCAGGAGTCTGCAAAGCCACAGGCTCCTGAGGATGGCCAACCTTAGGGATATGGGAAGAGTGATCTGGTGGGGGATATGCTTCAGTCATCTGAAAGATGGGAGGAAGGAGAGACACCCCTCTTGAGTTGTGTCTGCCCTTCTGGCTCAAGAGGTGTGACCAGGGCAGGACCAGTCATCACATCCCCTCCCAATTCCTCACCCACATACCCTACTAAGATTACAAACAGCCGGGTGTGGTGGTGCACACCTTTAATCCCAGCACTCGGGAGGCAGAGGTAGGAGGATCGCTGTGAGTTCGAGGCCACCCTGAGACTACAGATGAATTCCAGGTCAGCCTGAGCTAGAGTGAGACCCTACCTCAAAAAACCAAAAAAAAAAAAAAAGATTACAAACACACTCCCTCTTACTAGCCTGTCGGCTGCTCTCCTCCATCCAGAGAGGTGGGCAAGAGTAACTCATTTGCACATGAGGAATCTAAGGCTCAGAAGTCATCAAGGACATCAAGCACACAGCCAGTCCAGACCCATGGTTAGGTATCCTAAACTGGGAAGAGTGGGGTTGTACGCACAAATCTTTGGATCTTGGTTTCTAGTCTTTCAAAGGAGGATAACTGGGTAGGGAATGCGTTCAGTTGGTAGAGTGCTTGCCTAGCATGTGTGAAGTGCTGGTTTGATTCATGTCAGCACTGCATAGACCATGGTGATGCATGTCTATAACCCCAGCACTCAGGAGGTAGAAGCAGGAGGATCAGAAGTTCAAGGTCATACTCATATATAAGTTCATAAGCTACATAAGACCTAGCTTCAACAAAAAAAAAGGTAGATAGGGGAGAGAAGAGGTGAGGACCTGAGTTCAACCCAGACCCATTTGTGTAAAAAGTCAGTTATGGCTGTGCCCCAGCACTGATGGGGGTGCAGAGACAGGAAGATCTCTGGGACCCACTGCCAGACAGTCTAGCTGAAAAGTGGTAAGCTCCAAGTTCACTGAGATTCTGTCTCAAGGGAATAACGCAGAAGAGCAATAGAGGAGTATACCCAACCTTCTCCTCTGGCCTCTGCATGCATGTGCATGGGCTGTAAACCTTCGCATACACACTGGTGCACGTGCACACACCAAGAATGGTGGTTCTACCTGTCTGCCTCCCAGGATTCCTAAATAAAGGGAACAGGGGATGTTAAAAGTCCCTAAGCCTGAGCTGGAGAGATGGTTCAGTGGTTAAAGGTGCTTGCTTGCAAAGCCTGTCGGCCTGGGTTCAATTCCCCAAAACCTAGGTAAAGCCAGATGCACAAAGTGACAAATGCATCTGGAGTTCATTTGCAGGGGCAACGGGCTCTGGAATCCCCATTTTCTCCTCCACCCCTCTCTCCTTTTCTCTCTCTCCATTTGCAAATAAATAAAATATTTTTTACAAAGTCCCTAAGCCTCCACAGAGTGTGGAAGCCTAGAGAGTCCCCTAGACCTGTCCTGACCTTTCATTCAGGGCCAGGTTGCCCCTTGCTGATCATACATTCTCCTTCCCCAGGGTTTAGCAGGAGCCAAAGGAGAGCCTGGTCCCATGGGGACCCCTGGAGTCAAGGTAAGGGGCCTGTTGGGTACTCAGTGAAGACAACCTAGGGCCTGAGAGCCTTCAGTGGACAGGACCAGGGACCCAAGAGACCCAGTGTCTGAGCCTCTCCCATTGCTTCTGCAGGGACAGCCCGGGCTCCCAGGTCCCCCTGGCCTGCCGGTGAGTACCACCTGCAGGGGCACCCAGGGACCCTCAGTGGATTGGGAGGACCTGCAGAGGGATCCATGAATCCAATTTCCTTTCCTTCTGTTTCAGGGACCTGGTTTCGCTGGACCTCCTGTAAGTCCTGAGGGTAGGGGAGGGTCCCTAGGACTCCCGAGGAAGAAGAGGACAACAGAAGGGCTTCTGGGGGAGTCACTGTCATGGGGAAGGACCAGCATGTTGTGATAGACTGGGCTGGCTTGCTGGAGACCCTGGGCCAGCCTTCTCTGGGCCTGTCCCCTCACTGACTGGAGCAGGCTGGTCACACTCTGCCAGACTCTCTGGGGTGGCCATGGGGAGGAGGTTTCCTGTAGAGTGGGTTGACCCTCTGAGGCATCCTAGACATCCACCTCTCTGCTTCCTAGGGACCACCTGGACCTGTTGGCCTCCCTGGTGAGATTGGAGTCCCAGGCCCCAAGGTGAGCCCCAGCCACCTTCTACACTGCCTCTTGTCCTTGGTCTCCAAGCTGGCATGCTGGGATGGACTGGCTGGGAGTTTCTGGGCTGCTTTTGGCCCATGGGAAACTCCTCCAGGTCTGGGAAGAATCCTCTCCCATTGATCCTACTCTGCAGTAGGTCTTTCAGGGAGGCTGAGGGCTGGTCCCAGTGAAGGCTCTCAGGAGATGCCTCGGAGGGTGGCCTGGATGGAGCAGTGGCTGGAAGTAGAGGAAGAGTAAGGTCACCTGGGCCAGGCAAGCATGGTGCTATGATTTGGACTCCTCTTGCTTCCAGGGGGACACAGGACCAGAGGGACCATCAGGACCCCCAGGACCCCCTGGGAAACCAGTAAGTGGACATGTTCTCCCAAGGAAGGTGCTTGGGATGAAGGTGGGTCGTGCCAGGCCCTGTCTTCATGCTTTTCCTCTTAGGGCCGCCCAGGAACCATCCAGGGCCTGGAAGGCAGTGCAGACTTCCTGGTGAGAGGCAGGGGCTTCAGGCGGGGCTGACAAGGTTCCCCCCCAACCCCCGTGCACAGTGAGGAGGGGAGGTGGTAGGGAGGAGGAATATCTGTTTGGGAGTTGGGGAGATGGAGATGTGTTGACCAGCTGGCCCAGGCCGCACAGATCTCAGGGCCCTGTGGGATTTCCTTTCCAGTGTCCAACCAACTGTCCAGCAGGTGTGAAAGGCCCCCAGGGGCTTCAGGGAGTGAAGGTGAGAGTTGCTGGCCCTTGTCCTGGGGGGACGGAGCATGTGACTGGAGGGAACCCGGTCCTGAGCTCTCTCTTTCTCTTCAGGGACATCCGGGCAAACATGGGGTTCTGGGTGATCCTGGCCGCCAAGGGAAGCCGGTGAGTGTGGGAGCTGAGAGCCAGGGATGGGGGCTGAGGGAGACAGCTCTATCGAGGCCTGTTCCCTTTCTCAGTCCTTCCCCTGTGGCTATGGGCTCCAGGAGACAAGTCCTTGGGCTGGCAGGCAGGACGCCTACTCTCCAGACCAATGTGACTCAGGTCAAGTCCCTTCTCCTTGCTCCTGCTCCATTTGCCCAACCTGGGACACGCCGCTGCGTGGCTTTGAATCGTCCTTCCTGTCTGCCTTTGCTGGGGAAGGTGGCTGGTGACTTGACGTGTCTGTGCATTTGTCTCCATCTGCCTGCCAGTCTGATTGCGCATCCTTGCTCTTAGGGCCCCAAGGGAGATATAGGTGCCTCTGGAGAACAAGGAATCCCTGGACCACCGGTAAGGAGTACCTCACTACTGTGGCGCCCCTCTATCACTCTGGGGGCTCTTAATGGCTGGCCTCTACCTTCTAGAAGAAACCTGTGTCTGGCTGGGAGAGTCTGGGTGGGGAGAGGTAGGATGAGGCTAGTCATCAGGAATTAAGAGGACAGGACCTAGCCGACCGTGGTGGCACATGCCTTTAATCCCAGCACTTGGGAGGCAGAGGTAGGAGGATCACCGTGAGTTTGAGGCCACCTTGAGACTACATAGTGAATTCCAGGTCAGCCTGGGCTACAGTGAAACCCTACCTTGAAAAACCAAGAAAAAAAAAAAAAAAAGAGGACAGGACCAAAACCTCACTGAGGTCCATGTGTGCCACTGTTGCTTTAAGTGACCCTCCCTGCCTCTGAGCCACACTGCTTCACCTAGGAGGTAAGGGCTGTCTGCCAGATTCAAAGGGACATTGAGAAGGGGGGGGGGTGGTCAGAAAAGGTGTCATGAAGCGGGGCATGGTGGCACAGGCCTTTAATTCCAACACTTGGGAGGTAGAGGTAGGAGGATCACTATGAGTTTGAGGCCATCCTGACACTACATGGTGAATTACAGGTCAGCCTGGGCTAGAGTGAGATTGACCCTACCTTGAAAAAACAAAAAAACAAAAAAAATAAAAAAATAAAAAAGAAAAAAGAAAGAAGAAAGAAAGAAAGTAAAAGAAAAGGTGGAAAAGGTGTCATGAAGCAGGCCTTGCAACTGCCCTCACTGTCATTTTTCTGTCTTGACAGGGTCCCCAAGGCATCAGGGGCTACCCAGGCATGGCAGGACCCAAAGGAGAGATGGTGAGTCTAGCACTGTCCTGCAAGGCCTCCTTATCTCACCCTCTGGTCTCCAGGTGTGGCCAGTCAGGATTGACCCATGGCCCTTTTCTTTTCTCAGGGTCCTCGTGGGTATAAAGGCATGGTGGGGTCCATTGGTGCTGCTGGGCCACCGGTAAGCCTACTTTTGCCCCTCAGCCCCAGACTGGCACTCCCATAGCTGCCAAGCGGGTACTGCTCCTCCTAAGCCTGTGTGATTTGGATTCATGTTTCCTTGCCAGGGAGAAGAAGGCCCAAGGGGTCCACCAGGCCGAGCTGGGCCGAAGGGTGATGTGGTAAGTCCTTGGCCATCCTTTTCCTGGTCAGTGTGTGTGTGTGTTTACATATGTGCGTATCAGTCTGTGTTCGGGGGTGATGGGTGATTGCTACAGGGATTGATGGACAGTCTGTGCTGAAAGCCCGGGCTGATTCTGACTTCTATAGATTCTGACTTTGATAGAAGCCATGGGATCTAGTCTTGCAGCCACTGGGGCCGGGGCCAGACAATGACATTCCAGTAAATCAGCCATGGGGCTAATGGGATTTGGTCTAGTTCCACATTCTCTTAACTCTTACTCATTTTTTCCAATTAATTTTTCTGAGAAGTTTTAGGTTTACAGAAAAATTGAACAGAGAGTAAAGCTAACTTTTTTTGTTTTGTTTTGTTTTTTGTTTTTCAAGGTAGGGTTTCACTCTAGCCCAGGCTGACCTGGAATTCACTATGTAGTCTCAGGGTGGCCTCAAACTCAAGACGGTCCTCCTACCTCTGCCTCCCAAGTGCTGGGATTAAAGGCATGTAGCACCATGCCCAGAAGTTAACTATATCTTTTGATGCAAGTCTGTGTTTTTTAAAAAAAATATTTGCAAACAGAGAGAGAGAGAAAGAGAATGGGTACACCAGGGCCACTAGCCACTGCAAACAAACTCCAGACACATGTGCCAGTTTGTGCACCTGGCTTTACGCGGGTACTGGGGAATCAAACTTGGGTTGTTAGGCTTTCCAGGCAAGATCTTTACTGCTGAGCCATCTCTCCAGCCCTGCAAGTCTTAAAATATACAGAAAGGAAGAGAGAAGCCACAGTGACTCCTCTATGGCTGTCTGTCCAGTTTTAAACATTTTGATGTGGGTACCTCATGTGAACCTCCTTCTCTGCCTTCCTTCTCTTTGTTTTTGCTTTGCTGTGATATTTTTCAAGCAAATCATTTGTCTCATGTCATTTCACCTCTAAACACTTTTTGAAAGTGTCTCTAAAAATTAAGGGCTTGGGTTGGGCAGATGGCTTAGCAAGTAACAGTACTTGCAGTGCAAGCTTGAGGGCCTGACGCCACCCCGAGTTCCATTCTCCAGCACACACGTGAAGAGCTGGCCTTGGCCACCCACTCATCTGTAACACCAGTCCTGGAGGTGGAGGCTAAGATGGGAGGATCATTGGGGCTCAACGACCAAAAAAATCACAGACAAGGAAGAGACTCCATCTCAAAGAAATAGATGTGATAGAGGAAGACACCCAACCTTCTCCTCTGGGTTCTGCACACACATGCACAGGGCACGCATATCTGTACACATATACCACACATCACACTACATATACACTACATACATACACACACACATGCATGCATGCATGCCCCTCCCAAAAAATTAAGGACCTTTTTCCTCACATAATCACATCATTATCAAAATTAGTGAAGAGGGCTGGAGAAATGGCTTAGTGGTTAAGCTCTTGCCTGTGAAGCCTAAGGACCCCGGTTCGAGGCTCAACTCCCCAGGACCCACGTTAGCCAGATGCACAAGGGGCGCATGTGTCTGGAGTTCGTTTGCAGTGGCTGGAAGCCCTGGCGCGCCCATTCTCTCTCTCTTCCTCTCTGTCTCTCCCTCTCTCTCGCTCTCACTCTCAAATAAATAAATAAAGATAAAACAAAAAAAATTTTTTTTAAACTAGTGAAGAATTTTCTTCCTTCCTTTCTTTCTTTTCTTTTCTTTTTCGAGGTAGGGTTTCATTCTAGCCTAGGCTGACCTGGAATTCAAATTCACTCTGTAGTCTCAGGGTGGCCTCGAAATTGCAGCGATCCTCCTACCTCCGCCTCCCGAGTGCTGGGATTAAATGTGTGCACCACACCCGGCAGTTATTTCTTTTCTTTGGAACAAGAGTTGGGGTTTATTTTTATTTGTTTTTTTTTTTAATTTGTTCTTGGTTTTTTAGGGTCTCACACTAGCCCAGGCTGACCTGGAACTCACTCTGTGCCAGGTTGGCCTCAAACTCATGGTGATCCTTCTACCTCAGCCTCCTGAATGCTGGGATTAAAGACGTATGCCACTACAACCAGCATGAACTAGAGTTTATTAAGAAGAGCTTTTAACATAGATTTAGGCACTGGGGTTAATAAAGAGAGGAGCTCAGAGGAAGGATAAGACACACCCAAGTATGGGCGTGAGCTTCTCAAGGGACAGTAACTATAATTTTATTCCTAATATCATGGAGTAGCCAATCTGTCTTTAGCTTTTTTGTTAGTTTACTTGCTTGCTTGTTTGTTTTGGTTTTTTCCTAGGTAAGATCTCACTCTAGCCCAGGCTGGCCTGGAATTTATTATGTAGTCTCAGGGTGGCCTTGAACTCATGGTGATCCTCCTACCTCTGCCTCCCAAGTGCTGGGATTAAATGTGTGTGCCACCATGCCCAGCTGTCTTTAGCTTTTCCCAATTTTCCCCAAACCATCTTTATAATTCTTGTTCAAGTAAAAATATTCTGCTCCCCCACACACATACACACTCAGAAAAAGCCTACACATTGTCCTTGGTGATTGTATTTCTTCACTTAAGTGAGCTCTGATGTCTGAATGCCTGGGGCTCCCAGAAACCCTTGCTCTGCTCTGCCAGCTCCTTGGTGCTGACCTCAACACTGTCCTCCTCCTTATGCCAGGGTAGAGTGTACTTCCAAGTCCCTCTTGCCCAGCCCCTGTACGGAGTGACCCAGGCCACAGTGACCGTGGGACCTGGAGGCCACTGGTCTCAGCTGTGCCCTTCTCTCTGCACAGCCAGCTGGGCTCATCACCCTAAAGGAACCCCATGTCTGTCTACTTTACAGGGCAGCCAAGGTGTCCCAGGACCCCAGGGGATAACAGGCCCAAAGGGAGCAACGGTAAGTGCCAGAGGCCACTCAGACAGAGACCAGGGTTTGGTAAATTTGTCCACAGCCCTAGACTAAGAGAAGTCTAGAGCTCTAGACCAAACTCAGCAGCAGGCGAGCCGGGCCTGTAACTTGAAGACCACTTCCTTTCCTGTGCCTTAGTTTCCTTACCTGCAAACGAGGGCGATACTGTAGGCTGGCTCATGAGAAGCCTGTAGCAATCTGAGCACAGTCATCCACACAAAAGAAGGACACGGCTTGTCCCCCTTAATCCCCTCTCACTTCAGCTCCCCTTACCCAGTTGGCTGGGACTTCATGAGATCATTTCCCTCTCTGCCTGTGAAGCTGTCCCAGGGGGGCGTGTCCCAGGGGGGATGGCTTCACCCAGGTATCTCCCGTTGTGTTCCTTGAAATTTTCTCCTGAACAGGGTCCTCCAGGGATTGACGGAAAAGATGGGACCCCAGGCACACCTGGCATGAAGGTAGGGGTGGGGCGTGCTGGTGGGATTGGAGAGTGTCGGGTCTGTCCTGTCTCAGCCTTTTTGATCTCATTATGTTGATCCCAGAGATGTCAGGGCACTCAAGTAGAAGCCACGGAGCCTCTGGCTGGGGCTCTAATTTGTCCTTCCGGTTCTCTCTCTAGGGCAGTGCTGGACAGGCAGGGCGGCCTGGAAGCCCAGGCCATCAAGGCTTAGCGGTGAGTATCCAGTGTAGCCATGAGGGCTGCTCAGGGACAGGTTACTCCTCCTGGGCCTCAGCGAGGCCAGGCATTCTGTCACTCACCTCCCAGTGATGGCCGCTGACGTCGAAATCTACACCCAGGCCGTGGCCAGCCTGGTTCCCACATCTTGCCTCATTACACTTCTGTAGATCCTGGGCCTCGTTATTCGGGTAGTTGTTCTAACCTGCTCTCTGGCTGTTCCAATCCTCCACACTGGCTAAGTGGAATCTAACCATTTCTGCCTGCTAAGCACCTTCCATGATTCCTCATTGCCCAGGAAAGTCATTCAGTCTAGCCATTTAGTAAATAGTTAGGGAATACTGGCGGTACCCTAAGCGGCAGGCGAACTGATACAAATAGTGCAGATGTAATCTTTGACTTTACAGTTCCTCAAGGCCACCATAACCTGAGCCCAGCCAGCTCCCCTGCCTTGTCAGCCATTGCCTCCCTGTTCCCTCCTTCTCAACGCCACGGTGACTTTGATAGCTCTCCACCTTCAGGCTTTTGCCCGACTTTGACCCTGTTGGCTCCTGCTCACCACTCAGGCCATCTCTACCTCATACCTTCTGAAGCCTAGTCTGTGGGGCCCACCCACTTCCTTCCTGGGGGTACCAGCTGGCCAAAGCCTGCTTCTTTGTACATGTGCAGACCCGTACTCCTTGGTGCCCTCCCCATCGGCTCTTCTTTCTCCACAAACATGGCCTTGTCTGACAGACAGGTCATTCTCTCTACCCTACTCCTCTCCCACTGGGCTTGGGGCTAGACAGCCAAGTTCATGATACCACACTGGGTCTCTTTGGTTCATTTCCTTTGTTTTGTTTTGTTTTTCAAGATAGGGTCTCACTCTAGCCCAGGCTGACCTGAAATCCACTATGTAGTCTCAGGGTGACCTTGAACTCACAGCAATCCTCCTACCTCAGCCTCTCGAGTGTGAGTGCTGGGACCAAAGGTGTGTACCAAGTAGGACCACACTGGGTCTTTTTTTGGTTTTTCAAGGTAGGGTCTCACTCTAACTCAGGCTGACCTGGAATTCACTATGTAGTCCCAGGGTGGCCTCAACTATCGGTGATCCTCTTACCTCTGCCTCCCAAGTGCTGGGGTTAAAGGTGTGCACCACTGCGCCTGGCTCACACTGGGACTTTAGTTGTTCAACCCTCATTATGTGGAAGAAAGCTTGGCTGGGCAGAAACTGATACAACTTCTTTCTGCAGGGTGTGCCAGGCCAGCCTGGGACAAAAGGTGGTCCTGGAGACAAGGTGAGGTCACCACCCCCCAAGCTGGGGCCTGAATTGGTCCCACCTAAACAAGAGGGTTGTGGTGGATAACGAGGCATGGTTTAGGACTGTGAGGCCTAGTCTCAGTGAAGGCTGGACTCCAGGGCTGAACCACCTCTTCCTGTAACCACCCTCCCCTCTGCCTGGCTTGGACGGCATAGTCTGAAATCCAGAGGAGAAACAAACTCAGGAGCCAAGAGTGCTTGACCGAGAGCATCCTGCACCCTTCATTGCTCATTCGGTTGCATACTTGGTCCAGGGTTCTTGTGCCTACTTGAGACTAATGGCTGACTAGTTTGACCTAAGAAACTGTGTTTTCTTTTTAAACATACTTTATTTATTTATTTATTTGAGAGAGATGGGGAATGAAAGAGAGAGAGAGAGAGAGAGGAAGAGACAGATAGAGAATGGGCATGCCAGGGCCTCCAGCCACTGCAAACAAACTCCAGGGGCATGCATCACCTTGTGCATCTGGCTTATGTAGGTACTGGGGAATGGAACTTGGATCCTTAGGCTTGGCAGGCAAGCGCCTTAACCACTAAGCCATCTCTCCAGCCCAGAAACTGTTTTCCTGCAGGGTGAGCCAGGCCAGCAGGGCCTCCCTGGATTCTCTGGTCCCCCTGGGAAGGAGGTAAGTGTCCCCACTACTGACCCAGGGGAGCTTTGGCCTTCTTAAGTCTGAATGAAGGCCCTGACCTCAGTACAAAAAGAGTGAGGTTGAGAAGTGGAGCCCCAACCTGGGGAGTGTCTTGGACCCACTGACCCAGGCAAGCTCTTTCTGCTTTCTAGGCAGCTTCTTTAATTGAAGCCAGTAAGCTGGGTCAGTTTGGGAAAGGATGAGCCAGGTGTGGGAAGGAGGGCTCCCCTAGGCCTGCTGCTTAATCTTCCTCCTTCCCCCAGGGGGAGCCAGGGCCTCGAGGAGAAATTGGTCCCCGCGGCATCTTGGGGCAGAAGGTAAGTACCTGGTCTAGTGGTCCCTCCCCAGGGGTCGTTGCAGCAGCGGGGCATTGCCAGACCCAGGATCTTTGTGGGTACTCTCTGGCAAGGTCTCAAATTAAAGTGGAACAAAGGACACTCTGCTGGCGACGGTGGGCATGGAGGGCACCTAACCTTTTAGGGTCTGGGGCCTTGGCTTGGTTGGCTGCTCCAGCTGAGTGTCCGGGTGTGACCTTCTTTTTCCATTTCAGGGTGATCAGGGTGAGAGGGGGCCAGTGGGACAGCCAGGCCCTCAAGGACGTCAGGTGAGCACAGGGCTGCTGAGGTGGACAGGGAGACACACGGCTGGGTCCCTCGTTTAATTTATTCCACTCGTTTCTCCTCAGGGTCCCAAGGGGGAGCAGGGGCCCCCTGGAGTTCCAGGACCTCAAGGCTTGCCAGGCATCAAAGGAGATAAGGTACTATAGGGGGCTGGAAGGAACCAGGGAAAGCTGCAACTGGGCGGTCTCAGGCTCTTGTCTCCTGGGCCAGGAGGAGCGGGAATGGAACATGGTGGAGAGCGGGATGGGGGGAACCCCGAGGACCCCCCCCCCAAAGAAAGGCGCTCGCTAAGCCTCTCATCTCGCTTTCTCCAGGGCTCCCCAGGGAAGACCGGGCCCCGCGGCGGAGTGGTGAGTTCCAGCAGCGCCCCTTGCTCCGCCTCCGGGCTTGGGGCCACGGGTCTGTGGAGGGAGGCTTCTTGGCCTGGTCGCTGTCCCAGTGCTTGACCTTGTTTCCCTGTGTGCAGGGAGACCCGGGGGTGGCCGGCCTCCCGGGAGAGAAAGGCGAGAAGGTGAGCTGACATCTTGGGGGCTGGGCGGGAGTTGGGGGGGGCTTGGCCTGAGGTCCCCATCACTTCCTGACCGCGCTCTCCGTGCTCGTGCTCGCAGGGCGAATCTGGCGAGCCTGGGCCCAAGGGACAGGTGAGTCCTGCCATACACTCCCACTCCGATGCTATCCTCCCTCGGGGTGCTCCCGTGGGAGGACCTGCCCCTCCTGGCCCCGCCCCCACCGTGCGGCCCCACCCCTCTACTACGGCCCCGCCCACCCTGTGCCTTTTCACATACCCCTTTGCCCTGGCAGCAAGGAATTCGCGGAGAGCCAGGCTACCCTGGTCCCAGCGGGGATGCGGGTGCCCCGGGAGTGCAGGGCTACCCTGGGCTTCCCGGCCCGCGAGGACTGGCTGGAGACCGAGGCGTGCCAGGATTACCTGGGAGGCAGGGTGTGGCGGTGAGTGGACATCTCCTTCAAGGTGTGGCCTATCCCCAAAGCTGGGAGTTCCCTGCCCCTCCCCCGCCCCAGCTTTCCAGAAATTGGTTCCAGGCTTCAGACCAGAGAGGATGGGGGGTGACCACCCTAGCTGAAATGAGGGGAGAAGGTGGGAACTGGTCGGCCCTGCTAGGCACCCAGGGGGCTTCTTTCCGAAAGACCTCTCTCTCTGCTTTACAGGGCCGAGATGCTAGTGACCAGCACATCGTGGACGTGGTGCTAAAGATGCTGCAAGGTGAGAACAGCCGCCGCTGCTCAGAGCCCACTGCAGTAAACAGTCACCCTTCACCGTCGTCTCTCTATGTGGTCTTGCTAACGTGCTTCCAGCTCGGTCTCCAGGGAGCCGTGGAACCTTGGCTAACCACTCTGCACCTTGAATTCATAAATCACGGCACGAAGGGGGAGCTCAGAGCTTCCCTGACTGCAAATCTAGGGACCAGGCCCACCAGGAGGTTCCACCGTCCCAGGCTCATCTTTGATCTTTCTTCCACCTCTTCCCTCCAGAGAAACTGGCAGAGGTGGCTGTGAGTTCCAAGCGGGAAGCCCTGGGTGCAGCTGGGATGGTGGGTCCCCCAGGACCTCCTGGGTCCCCTGGATACCCAGGCAAGCAGGGACCACATGGACACCCTGGACCTCGGGGCATTCCTGGCATTGTGGGAGCTGTGGGTCAGATTGGCAACACGGGACCCAAGGGTAAGTGCTGCTCTGGGGCAAGAGTGGAGCTGGGTAAGGGGAATTTTACGAGGGCAGCCCAGGGACCTCAGTGCCCTGCAGTCAGTCACAGACACTTGTACTTTCCTGTCCCTCAGCCAAACTTCAGAAGATATTCTGGCTCCCTTCTCCAGCAGCAAGTAGATGGAAATGAAGCTCTTTTACAGCTTCAGGGACTTGGCCCCACTCTCCCCCCTCCCCTTCCCCAGGTCGTCTCATTCTAGTCCAGGCTTGCCTGGAACTCACTGTAGTTCCAGGTTGGCCTCAAACTCACAATAATCCCACCTCTGCTCCCCAGTACTGGGATTAAAGGTGTGCGCCACCATAAAGAAATGCTTCATTTGGTCATTGGTACCCCATAAACATTTTGCCATGCATGTAGAGATGGGGTGGCAGATCAGAAGGGGATTAAGCCAGGCAGGCTAGGAGCCACAAGACTTAAAGGGTGTGAATCCAGTGTCTGTCACTTCCTCAATGTGGCCCTTGGACAAGTTACCTATTAATTTCCCTGAGCCTTAGATTTAGCTGCAATATGGAGACATTAAGAGTACCAACCTCTTAAGGCTGTGAGGATTACATTTAGAGTTCATTTATTTACATGGAGTCCTGCCTAGTTCACTATGTATTGTTGGACACTTTCCTGTAGTAAACCTTATCAGGTACACAATCATCTCCCATCCTTAGGCTCTTACTTCATTGAACCAGCCCTCCATGGTAATTTCTGCTTTTCCTCTAAATTAAATTAGCACAAAACTAGAACAATTGCTATGTGAAAAACCGATATCAAAGTGGGGAAATGTGTTTTTGTGTTTTTTTTTTTTAATTCTGAAAAATCAAGACTCTCTTTTATGTCTGCAGGAAAGCGTGGAGAGAAGGGTGACCGAGGAGAAGTGGGACGCGGGCATCCTGGGATGCCAGGGCCTCCAGGGATCCCAGGTAAAACCTTAGCCCCACCCA
Source organism: Dipus sagitta (assembly GCA_036346955.1). Classification (NCBI taxonomy): domain Eukaryota; kingdom Metazoa; phylum Chordata; class Mammalia; order Rodentia; family Dipodidae; genus Dipus; species Dipus sagitta. The sequence goes on from CM070773.1 coordinate 98,521,926, forward strand.
GGGCTGATCTGTCTTTGAGCTTGGGTATGAAGGACTCATGGACACCTGAGTCTCTTCCAAGGGGGCCTGCCTGCCGTTCTGCCACCTTGGAGTGCCTAGCAATCTCTGGGTGGGTATGGCTGGGAGATATAAGCTAGGACTTTGAGGAATTCCTGGGATGTACCTCAACCATTTCATGGAGGAAAAGGAGTGGGGATTTTTTTTTTTTTTCCGAGGTAGGGTCCACTCTCTAGCCCAGGTAGTCTCAGGGTGGCCTTGAACTCACAGTGACCCTCCTATTTCTGTCTCTCATGTGCCACCATGCCTGGCTTTTCCTTTTTTTTTTTTTTTTTTCTGAGGTAGGGAGGACTGGCAATTTTTGCTTCCAAGACCCCTACCAGGCATTTGGGCAAAATGTATCTATCTTCCTGTGGTATTATTGGCCTTATTCCCTTACCTGAAGAATTTCCTCCATCATAATTCTAGGGCTGAGACATGAGGCCCTAATGTCTTGCTTCTCCCTCCTCGCAGGTCTCCCTGGCCGGTCTGGCCAGGCAATCAATGGCAAGGATGGAGACCGAGGATCCCCAGGGGCTCCAGGAGAGGCCGGCCGACCTGGCCTGCCAGGCCCAGTGGGGCTGCCTGGCTTTTGTGAGCCTGCAGCCTGCCTTGGAGCTTCAGCCTATGCCTCTGCCCGCCTCACAGAGCCTGGGTCCATCAAGGGGCCGTGAGCAGCCAGCCAGGAGAGAGCCCGCCAGCATCCTGGGTCCTCTCTGGATGGACATGCACCCTAGCCCAGGAGGCCAGCTTTCTCAGGATCTTCTGTCTAGAACTCAGGGGTCCTGGGAATGAGGAGTTCAACATGTGGGAGGGGAGAGGGAGCGCATCAGAGTGAAAGGTGAGGCCAATAGGGCAAGCGTTGCTGGAGAGTCCAAGCTCCAAAGGGAAGAAGTTGGCTTTTCTTCCCAGAGCCTCACTTGGGTATTACTGAATGTCCTCTTCATCTGCCCAATTCTCCATCAGCCATCCTATGCCTGGGGCAGTTGGGCTGAGGTCTCTGCCTCTGCCTGTCCTGAGCCCATTCTCCCTCTCTGGATTTGTTGGGGTATCTGTTGAGGGTGAGGACTCTGAGGTGGCAATCCTTAGGCCAGCCCCACTACCACCTTCCTGCCTCCTGAGTATTTAAGCACCCATCTCCTGATTGTTTCTGGTATTGCTATCTCCCACTCCCTGCTCCCCAGATCCACCCTGGCCTTTGTGTAAATAAAAACTCCCAATTTAGGTATGGACTAACTTCTTGTGGATGGTCCTCCGTTGTCTGGGCAAGGATGACAAGGGTTCTTTTTTTAAAAATTTTTTCTTTATTTTTATTTATTTCTTTGAAAGCGACAGACAGGAGAGAGAGAGAGAGAGAGAGAGAATGGGCACGCCAGGGCTTCCAGCCACTGCAAACGAACTCCAGATGCGTGTGCCCCCTTGTGCATCTGGCTAACATGGGTCTTGGGGAATCAAGCCTCGATCGGGGTCCTTAGGCTTCACAGGCAAGTGCTTAACAACTAAGCCATTTCTCCAGCCCAAGGGTTCTTAAAGATGGAAAATGTGATAACCTCCAAGGGGAACATACTGATTTGAATGGGTGGTGGTCTGCTGTGTAACTTTGGACAAATCTCTTCTGAGACTTTTTTGGGGGGAGGGGGTTCAAGGTAGGGTGTCACTGTAGCCCAGGCTGATCTGGAATTTACTATGTTGTCTCAGGCTAGCCTTGAACTCACAGCAATCCTACCTCTCCTGCCCTAGTGCTGGGATTAGAGCCATATGCCACCACACCCGGCTCTTCTGAGCCTTTTTGTACACTGGTAGCAATGACTTAGCCCTGTCATATTTATAAGCATGGCACACCCACAGGCTTGCCAGGGTCTGTCTCAGTACCCACTCTGTTCTTGTTCTGGGGCAGGACCTTGGAGTAGTAGATCTGGCTGTCACTCCTGGCTCTGAAAGAAAAAGACATGGGCTGGGATGACAAAAATCTAGGGGACACTGGCTCTGATCTGTATCCCTGGGGGCTCCTGTCCCATTGTTCTTTTGGCCAGCCAGGAGCTTTTGAAATTGGGTGACAAGTTTCCTTAGTCCAGTATTCATTTGGGCATATGTTGTCCCCCAAATGAAGCACTGCCATCCCTAGCCCCTCCTGGAGGCCCAGGACTGCAGCCCAAGGACCAGGATCTGCTGAAGCCTGCCTTATCCACAGCTAACCAGTGTGCCCATTCTATCTCAACATATATTTGCCACTGGAGACATCTCAGCCCTGTGCCCCATCTAAAGACAGGAAGGACAAGGTAGAGTAACACCAATGGCCATGAAGTGCTTTGCCTTCAGTGCTTCAAGTCCTCAGTTATAACATTCCTGGTCTGAGAAAGAGGTCCCCACTGTATGGCTGCTAGGAAGCCCTCAGAACACAGAGGCTCCAGGGCCCAGGGTGGGGCAAGAGGAGACCTGGTCTAGTTCTGGGCAGGCTCTCGGGTGGTGGTGGTAGGACAAGCTTTACACTGGGTCCCATACATGGTCTAGTGTCTGAAACCTTGGGCTTCCAGAGCAAGTTGTCTCTTGAAGTTTCTTTCAGGTGCTGGCTTAGGAGCAGGAGCCCTCCTTGTCCCTCTCTGAGATTTTGTAAAACTGGGTCTGCTGGAGAGAACCTGATGATTCACAAACCTCATGCAAAGTAACCCCTCACTTGTGACTCAGGCATTTGAAGGGGCTGAGTGGGGGCTAATTCCTAAGGACCAGTGGTCTGTCCCCTTTGTTAAGATTTCTGGTGGGTGGATTTCACTCAGATCACATTAGTGTGAACTGCAGATATTCCATATTCTCTCTAAATGTGCTCCTGTGCCCAGAACCTGGTCCATCACATTCTAGTCACGCCAGTCCCTGAGATGTGACACACCCATGCTAGGCATGCTATTTGGAATGCTGTTCCCCAAACATCCTTGCATCCAGCACCCTATATTAGGTGACCTCATCTCAAGCCTGTATGCCCTCTGTTTCTTCACAGCACTCCTCACCATTTAACAGAAAGTGCTGGAACACAAGCTCCACAAACTTTGGTATCACCTGATGGCTGTTGTTTTCAGCATACAGTGTCTGGCACACAGTAGGTGCTCAATGCTGAATGAACATTATGTTCAAGACACTCAAAAAATAAGAACTGGGCTGGAGAGATGGCTTGGTGGTTAAGTGCTCACCTGTGAAGCCTAAGGACCCCGGTTTGAGGCTCGATTCCCCAGGACCCATGTTAGCCAGATGCACAAGGGGGCACACTCATCTGGAGTTCGTTTGCAGTGGCTGGAAGTCCTGGCGTGCTCATTCTCTCTCTCTATCTGTGTCTTTCTCTGTCACTCTCAAGTAAATAAATAAAAATGAACAACAAAAAAATACGAACTGCATCATCAAACTAAGAAGGGATTTGGTCTCAACTTGTGTGTGGCTGAAGTATGTTCCAGACTTCCTGAGGGTCTAGATGGTTCTTTCCACCAAAGGTACAGGGAGTGGCTCCTCTATAACCAAATCTTGGGAGGCCAAACAATAAAAATCCAGTGATACATGAGACTGGAAACAAAGCAATTGCTTAGCATGCACGAGGCCCTAGGTAGGACCCCCAGCACATATACACATACAATAGAAACTCAACTCAGACCACAGCTGTCACTTAATCTTGCCCCATGTATGTCTGCCAAGTAGTAGGATACAAAATGCCACTCTTGCCAGGCGTGGTGGCGCACGCCTTTAATCCCAGCACTCGGGAGGCAGAGGTAGGAGGATCACTGGGAGTTCGAGGCCACCCTGAGACTACATAGTTAATTCCAGGTCAGCCTGACCAGAGTGAGACCCTATCTTGAAAAAAAAAGAAGAGAAAAAAAAAATGCCACTCTCTCTTCCCTTCCTTGCACTGTCTATCTACTTTTCCTCTGCTTGGTATCTCATTAACTCACAAGCCTCCTCTGGACTCTTCCTACATGTCAGTCAGCCTTACACTGTGGGTGAGTCAGTCACATATTAAAAAGCTAACGACAGCCAAGTATGGTGGTACATGCCTTTAATCCCAGCACTTGGAAGGCAGAAGGCAGAGGTAGGAGGATCACTGTGAGTTTGAGGCCACCCTGAGACTACATAGCCTGGGCTGCAGTGAAACCCTACCCTGAAAAACCAAAAAAAGAAAAAGCTAATGACCACTCCCATATATAATGAAGGCCAGAGGTAGCTGGAGTAGATGAAACAGGCCCCAAACAATTGGAGGCTATAATGATGGAGAAGGACTGACTCCAAATGCTGCCTGTAAAGAAACGTCAACAAAACTGGGCGTGGTGGCACATGTCTTTAATCCCAGCACTTGGGAGGCAGAGGTAGGTGGATCACTGTGAGTTCAAGGCCACCCTGAGACTACATAGTGAATTCCAGGTCAGCCTGCACTAGAGTGAGACCCTACCTCGAAAAACCGAGGAAAAAAGAAAAAGAAAAAAAGAAAAAAGAAATGTCAACAAGAACTGGTGGTGCTCTGGAGTGAGCAGGAGGCCAGCAGGAGAGTGCACACGGTGACGGTGCTGACCCCACTCAGCATTCGGGCTGCTTCATCGTAGATTCTTCAGACACTAGCATCCTGGACCTTTAGGAAGTAACACATATCTGGGTGACAAATGACATACAAATTGCATCAGACTGAAGACAAGGACATAAATCTGCATTGGCAATTTTTAATGGTTCACTTGTGCAGAAATGAAATTTGTATTAAAGGCACAGAAGGAAGGAAAGGCAGTTATCTGAGCATGAAGACATGGAGAAAGGTACTGGATAAAAACCATAAAACTGCTCTGTATTAGCTGTAGGAAAATAAATAATGAAGTGCGAAACTAGAAATTTTTTAAAAGACATCCAATTGTGAGAGAGGAGAGAGTGCACAGGGGTACCAGGGCCTCCTGCCAATGCATAAAAAATCCAGGCACATGCGCCACTTTGTGCATCTGGCTTTATGTGGGTACTGGGGAATCGAACCTAGGCCAATGGCTTTGCAAGCAAGTGCCTTTAACTGCTGAGTCATCTCTCCAGCCCCGAAACTAGAATTTTAATTTAATTAGATGTCCATATGAAGATACCACTTAAATGTCAGTGGAACCAGAGTTTATGGCTAGATAAAGGTACAGAGTTGATCCTATTTGGAGTAAATGCCCAGAAGGTAAATGCTATCAGGGAGTGGGAACATTAGGCACAAAATCAAGTTCTCATTCAGAAAATGGACAGAGATTTGAAGCAGTCAAGCATACACCTTTACAAGTGGAAATTCTGCATGACATTTTTTTTCTGACAGTAAACATCATGCCTATTAATAATTATAATTTTCAAAAGTGGAATCTGGCCTAATAAAATTACAAAAATAAAAACAGAAATTTTTGTTCTTAAAAGAGATAGAAAACTATATTTTTCTTTGTAACATCATAACAGACTCATCAATACTTCACTTTTCCAAAAGTTATTTCTTCTTTCCATGTTCTACCAGTTTCAACATTATTAAACCTGGAAATACGGCGATTTCTACTAAGCCACAGGATGTACTATTATTACTTGCTGAGAGAAAATATGAATGAGAAAAAGTAGTTTGCCCCTAATGGGACCATACTCAACAGGTGAGAGAAATATAAAAACTGAGACTTTCTTAAAAGCAAAAACAAAGCTCAATGATTTAAAACATCTTCTACATAATTTCAAATTTCAAAGCACTACTAGACATCCCTAATCTGGCCATGGTGGCATGCACCTGGAACCCCAATACTTGGGAGGCTAAGGTGGGAGGACTGCCATGAGGTTTAGGCCAGCCTGTGCTATACAGAGTTTCTGAGGTCTACTTGGGTTATGGTAAGACTTTGTCTTAAAAAAAAAAAAAAAAAAAAAAAAAAGGCAAATTCCTGATCAGTATGCAACCAGGAAGAAACAAAGTTCTGAAATTGGGGCCAGTGGTACAGCACATGTCTAACACCTTTCATTTCAGCAGCATCAGCCTTGTCAATGATTACTTGTTCTTACTTAAAACACTGATTGAGCAAGGTGTGATGGCACACGCCTTTAATCCCAGCACTCAAGAGGCAGAGGTAGGAGGATCGCCATGAGTTCAAGGTCACTCTGAGATCACATAGTGAATTCCAGGTCAGCCTGGGCTAGGGCGAGACCTTACCTCGGAAAAACAAACAAACAAAAAAGCCCAATTGGCCAGGATGTAGCTACGAGCACAATGACTTGGGACCATGGTTTCGGTTTCTGCATCATGGAAAGGACTCAGCAGTGGTGTTCCTCCTATAAACATTCTATCCCAAACACTCTGAATGCAGAGTCCACTTGTCTATAAATAAAATGAGTTGTGTATTTTTGTAAATAATTTTATAAATTGATACACTGGATGCCAGAATAAACTATGCCTTTAAAAACATTAAGCCTCAAAATTTATCCAATGTTTTAAGAAATGGATTATTAAAATCATTTTTGAAATGAGATAGTAAATGTATTTAAATCTGGACTTTTCATACTTAATCATTTTTCTTAAAAAAAAGAAGAAGAAGAAGAAGTTTAAAACCATCAAGAGCTGGAACATGCTGCCAGGACAGAAATAGTCAGAAATGTCTCAGTCACAGGCCCTGAGTGTCTCAGTCTTGCTTTGTACTTGTCAAAGCTTGAAGTCTCTCCAGCAGTGGAGGATGAGAGTAATGCCACATTGAAAACAGCCAGTCAGAAACTGGGAACCCCAAGTTATCTTTGTTTAGCTTGATCAGAGCGGAATACAAGTCTTTAGCCTTGCCGAGCTTCTTGGCAAAAGCGTCAGCTTGAAACTCGAATCTGCGGCTTAGGACGGTCAGGCAGAAAGACAGGACCTGAAGGAGGAAAGAAGCGTTAACAGCCACCGAGCATGTTTCCTGTCACTGCAGGCTTTGAGAGCCGAGTCTACAGAGAAGTCTGGCATAGGAGATGAAAAATGGCACATCACATGAAAGAGTACTGGCATCTTAAGGTGGAGTCATTTATTACATATTGAGCTTCCCCCTAAGCGAACAGCCCCGAGGCAGACATAAATCCCTACAGAGAAGTAGCAGCTTCAGAGAATCTGCCATGTGCCTGGAGCTCCCTTCACATACTCTGCAGGAGCCTCTTACTTCTACTACACAGTTGAAGAGCACAAAGCCCCAAGAGGTCACACAACTTGTGGGAGGACACACAGCTGAAGCTGTAGTGCTCACTTTCTTGGTGACTCCAAAACCAGTGCATGCTATCTTTGCAGAGTCAGACTTGGCATGAAAATTTGTAGTCAGACTCCCTCCTTTTCCTTCCTTCTTTTAAAATTTGTTTTGTCCTTTCACACAGGTTTTCACACACACTGATAAATGTATGGGCAAAGACATAGCATTCAAAGGAGATTTCCAGCAACTAAGCCTCTGAGGTACATGGTATATCAACACTTTCACCACTAAAGTCTATCTACTTTTCTCTCCTATCAGCATATGATCTTTAGTTATCTGGGCTTAGATTTTTCTACTACTCTTCATCCTGGCCAGTCAATCAATGAGGAACTACAAGGTTGCATTTTTCATTTCTTTTCATATTACCCTAAAGGTTCCAGATTTGAAACAGGCAAGAGTGGTGTGAGATAATTTTAAACAGTATACATTACCTCATTGTAAGGTGAAAAAATAAACTGAAAGATGATCAATAGTCCAATTAGAGTGGGCTGGCTTTCATAAAAACCAAAGGCAGCAAAAAGTTCCTTTCGGCCGATTAGTACAGCAAATAAGAAAAAACACAGGAAAGAATTCATCTAGAGAAGAGGACATAAAACTTTAAGTCATTACTATGCTGTCTTCACCGCGGGTGAGCAGTGCCACAGAAGCAGAACAAGAAAACATCGTGTGAACCTGGGTGTACCCCTGTAATCTTAGCACTTGGCAGGTGGAGGCAAGAGGATTAGGAGTTCCAGGCTAGCCTGAGCTACATCAAGAAACAATAGAGCCGATATGGTGGCACACTCCTTTAATCCTAGCATTTGAGAGGTAGAGGCAGGAGAAAAAAAAATTAGAAGCCGGGCGTGGTGGCGCACGCCTTTAATCCCAGCACTCGGGAGGCAGAGGTAGGAGGATCGCAGTGAGTTCGAGGCCACCCTGAGACTCCATAGTGAATTCCAGGTCAGCCTGGGCTACAGTGAGACCCTACCTAGAAAAACCAAAAAAAAAAAAAAGAAAAAAAAATTAGAGCTACTACACAAATAATGTAACATGTGGTTATGTGCTGACAGTAGACTGCTATGCCATTAGCAGTGCCACTTAGGGCACTGGTGCAGGGTAATATTCTTGGTGAGGGAACTTTTTTTTTTTTCCTTTTCAAATTATTTTTTATTAACAACTTCCATGATTATAAAAAATATCCCATGGTGATTCCCTCCCTCCCCCACTTTCCCCTTTGAAACTCCATTCTCCATCATATCCCCTCCCCTCTCAATCAGTCTCTCTTTTATTCTGATGTCATGATCTTTTCCTCCTATTATGATGGTCTTGTATAGGTAGTGTCAGGCATTGTGAGGTCATGGATATCCAGGCCATTTTGTGTCTGGGGGGTGGGGAGCATGTTGTAAGGAGTCCTACCCTTCCTTTGGCTCTTACATTCTTTCCACCATTGGTGAGGGAACTTTAAGTACTATTTCCCAGTGGCCCTTCAGTGGAGGACACATGAGCTCAATATATATCTATGTATCCTAAGATGTTCACAGTGGGCAAATAGTTTGGTTGGATGACCAGGGCCTTGGAACTAAGCAGAGTAGCTACCCTGCTTCCACAGCCACTCCAGGACTTGATCTAGGCTCATGATCAGTGGTCAAGGAGATAGAGATGGAGTCAATGTATCATTTCCCTGTCTCAATCTCTCCTCAGGGACCAAGTGGCAGGGCTGATGGCACTGAGCCCTTTTATTCCTGGAAGTGGAAAAGATTTTCCTTACAAAGATGGGAGGGAGGGAAGGAAGGAGAGGGGGGACAGAGAAACAGAAAGAGAGAGAGAGAGAGAGAGACAGACAGACAGACAGACAGTGTGTGGGGGGGGGTCTCTAGCCCAGGCTGGCCTTGAACCACTGATCCTCCTGCCTCCACCTCCACCTCAGGTGTGCACAACCACTACTGGTCCATCCACTGCTGGGGATTCAAACGGCTCCATGCAGGCTAGGCAAGTACTCTACAAAGAGCTGCTTTCTCAGCTCCAGATCGAGCACTTAGTTTGAACTTGGGTTTGATTTATCTAATATCTTGTGTACAGACCTATGTCTATACAGCACAGCTTCAAGACAAGGAACTCTTTCTGGTACTTGAAGACAGATGGCAACAGGAAAGCTGGGTTTACAAATCTTCCCATGTAACATAGCCCAGAACCCACGGGCTTTTAGAAAGGGAGATATTTACGACTCAGGTAAGCATAGTGTGGTGGTCAGAGCTATAATTCCAGCAAGCTGGAGAAAGGAGGATTTCAAGCTGAAGGCCAGTTTGGACACAATCAAACATAAAGACTATTGTTGTGTAGCAATTTCCTTCAAATTGACACATTCCCTCCTGGAGGAGGAGGAAAGCAAAGAGACAGGAGAGATAAATAAGTCTGAGAAAGGTGAAATTTACAAGGTCACAAAGCCTCTCCTCAAGGTTATAGAAGTAGTCAACAACAGTTGAGAGATGGGAAGCTCTAGCCCAGCTGCCTGCAAATCACGTAGCCTGCACCTTGAGGTGCCATCCAGCATGGGGTGGGATGGATGTAAGGGTCTTTGAGTTACCCTGTAAGTGACCTTAAGTTCACCAAGTTGGACACTGGTGTAATTGCTTTGGTCTGTCACTTAAGCCCTGTCTGGGGTGTAAAGACCTGGATTCATGTGTGCCCAGGAAAAAAGTTTCAGGAAACAACTGTTAAGGCTATGTATGCTCAGAACCAGCCAACAAAATTTTGTGGTATTTCATCCAGGCTCTGAAAATCTTAGTTCAGAGGTACTAATACCCTGAGGAAGAATGTTACTGGAATTACTTCTTTGTTTAAGGGTTTGATTTATGTTCTCTACAATTTTCAGTGAATATATAGTTACTTTTAAATATAAGGAGGAAGGATTTTTTTGGGGGGGGGCAGGGGTCTCACTATGTAGCCCAAGCTAGGCTTGAATTTACAATCCCCCTGCTTCAGTCTCTAAAGTGCTGAGATTAAAGGCATGCACTATTATAATTGGCATTAAAAAAAAGTTTTAGGGCTGCAGGGATGGCTTAGCGGTAAGGAGTTTGCCTGCAAAGCCAAAGGACCCAGGTTCGGTTCCTCAGGACCCATGTTAGCCAACATGCAAAAGGGGGCGCACGCGTCTGGAGTTTGTTTGCAGTGGCTGGAGGCCCTGGTGTGCCCATTTCTCTCTCTCTCTCTCTCCCTTTCTTTGTCAAATAAATAAAAAATAAAAAGTTTTAAAAGAGCATTTTAAGATGGGCGTGGTGGCACACACCTTTAATCCCAGTACTGGGGAGGCAGACATAGGTGGATCACTATGAGTTCAAGGCCAACATGGGCTACTGACTGAGTTCCAAGATAGTCTGGGCTAGAGTGAATACCCTAACCACTCCCTGCCCCCGACAAAAAAAAAAAAAAAAAAAAAAAACACAAGACAAAAAAAGCATTTTAATGTCCAACTTTTACTCACAGCACTTTTTTTTTTTTTTTTAATGCAAGAGAAAGAATTGGCGTGCCAGGGCCTCCAGCACCTGGAGAGTCAAACACAGGTCCTTGTGCTTCTCAGGCAACCGCCTAAACCACTAAGCCATCTCTCTACCCCCTTTTTTTTTTCGAGGTAGGGTCTCACTCTAGCCCAGGCTGACCTGGATTCACTATGTAGTCTCAGGCTAGCCTCAAACTCACAGTAATCCTCCTGCCTCTGCCTCCCAAGTGCTGGGATTAAAGGCATGTACCACCACATCCAGCTCAGGCCTTCTTTAAAAAAAAAAAAAATTATTTATTTATTTGAGACAGAGATTGGCAGAGAGAGAGAGAGAGAGAGAGAATGGGCATGTTAGGGCCTCTAGCCACTGCAAGTGAACTCCAGACATATGTGCCACCGTATGTATCTGACATGGGACCTGGAGAATCGACCCTGGGTCTTTAGGCTTCACAAGCAAGTGCCTTAACTGCTAAGCCATCTATCTCTCCAGCCCTCCTCACAGCACTTCTAAGCAACTCTGGAGGTGATGGTAATGATGGTGGCAGCAGTATGCTTAAAGTATATGCCAAACTCCACACATACTGTTTAATGCCTTTTAAAATTATTATAATTACTTATTTTCAAGCAGAGAAAGAGAGCAAGAGCATGCCAGGACCTCTAGCCACTGCAAACGAACTCCAAATGCATGTGCCATTTTGGCTTTATGTGGGTACTGGGGAATCAAATCTGGGTTGCTAGGTTTTGCAGGCACCTGCTTTAACTGCTGAACTATCTCTCCAGTCTCTGTTTAACTGCTTTATAAAAAAATAATTTAAGCCAGGTGTGGTGGCGCATGCCTTTAGTCCCAGCACCCGGGAGGCAGAGGTAGGAGGATCACCATGGGTTTGAGGCCACCATGAGACTACATAGTGATTTCCAGGTCAACCTGGGCTAGTGTAAAACCCTACGTAAAAAAAACAGAAAAGAAGCCAGGCATGGTGGTGCAAGCCTTTAACCCCAGCACTCAGAAGGCAGACGTAGGAGGATTGCTGTGAGTTCGAGGCTACCCTGAGAATACAGAGTGAATTCCAGGTCAGCCTAGACTAGAGTGAAAACCCACCTCGAAAAACCAAAAAATAAAATAAAATAATTTCTTTTTATGTGTGTATATATGTGTGTGTGTGCGCGCGCACTTGTATGTGCATATATGTATAGACACACCAGGGCCTCTTGCCATTGCAAATGAACACAAGACATTTGTACCATGCTTTGTTTCCAGTGTACATGGGTGGCTTGCAAACTGAACCTGGGGCTGGCAGGCTTTGAAAGCAAGCACCTTTAACCACCATGCCATCTTCCAGCCTGTTTGTTTAATCCTTAAGCAGTCCTAGAGTTCCTATCATTCCATGAAGGAACAGAGTGAGAGGAATTGAATTTTGCCAAGGTCACACAGGTGTAAAGTCAGCCATAAAGGGAAGCCAAGTAGCCTATCTTCAATGAGATCCTATAGCCTCGGCTTCCTGAATACTAGGGTTATAAGCCATGTGCTACCACATCTGGCTGCTTGATGCCTGTCTTCACCTCTCACCTGCATAACTTTTCATGCCTCTCACACTTAGTTTTCTTTCTTTATTTCGTGTGTATGTGTGTATATGTGTGAGTGAGTGCAGGTATACATATGCCTCAGTGTGTGTGGAGGTCAGAAAGCAACTTTTGGGTCAGTCCTTGCCTTCCCCCTCAGCAGAGGCAACGTCTCTCCTCAGGATGTTCCATTTGTAAGCTGCTAGGAAATTTTGTCCCCGCCTCCCAGTAGGTACTCTGGGATATTAGAAACCCATCACAGTTTCCTGCTTTTACATGGGGTCTGAGGATCTGAATTCAGGCACTCAGAGTTGTACAGTAAGTGATTTATCCATTCAGCCATCTCGCCAGCGCCAGCTCTAGTTTTTCTTTTCTTTTGATTCTCTTTTTGGTTTTACGAGGTGGGGTCTCACTTTAGCTCAGGCTGACCTGGAATTTACTCTGTAGTAGTTTTTCTTTTTGAGAAAGGATCTCACTATTAGCCCAGGATGGCCTTCAACTTGAAATCATTCTGCTCTGCCTCCCAAGTGCTAGGATTATAAGCGGACATCATCATACCTAGCTTTATAAAAAGTTTTATTTTGGGGGCTGGAGAGGTGGCTAGATGATTAAGGTGCTTGCCTGCAAAGCCTAACAACCCGGGCTCGTTTCCCCAGTATCCATGTAAAGCCAGATTAACAGGTTGGCACATGCATCTGGAGTTCATTTACAGTGACTAGAGGCCCTGGCATGTCTATTCTCTATCTGCCTCTCTCTCTGTCTCTCATAAATAAATACGTTTAGTTGGGCATGGTGGCACACGCCTTTAATACCAGCACTCAGGATGCTGAGGTAGGAGGACTGCCATGAGTTTGAGGCCAGCCTGAGCCTACATAGTGAATTCCAGATCAGCCTGGACTAGGGTGAAACCCTACCTCAAAAAACAAACAAACAAAAAAGTAAAATATATTAAAAAAATGGAAAATAAGGTTTTATTTCATTTTTTAAAGTATTCTTTTTTAAATTTATTTATTTGAGACAGAGCTTTTTGTTGTTGTTGTTGTTTTTTTTTTGAGGTAGAGTCTTGCTCTAGCCAAGGCTGACCTGGAATTCACTATGTAGTCTCAAGGTGGCCTTGAACTCATAGCACTCCTCCTACCTCTGCCTTCTGAGTTGTGGGATTAAAGGCGTTTGCCATCATACCCAGCTTATTGCTTTATTTGCATGTGTGTATGTACATGTAAGGGTGAACCAGGCTTCTTGCAGAATGCTTCAAATGAATACCTGATGCTTACACCACTTGATACATGTGGCTTACAAAGGTGACTTGGAAATTGAATCTGCACTAGTAGGTTTTATAAGCAAGCACTTTGAACTGCTGAGCCATCTTCCCCGCCCCAACACCTGGCTTTTAACTACCATACTTTTTTTTGTTGTTGTTTTTCAAGGTAGGGTCTCACTCTAGCCCAGGCTGACCTGGAATTCAATATGTAGTATCAGGGTGGCCTTGAACTCACAGTGATACTCCTACCTCTGCCTCCCAAGTGCTGGAATTAAAGACATGCACCACCAGGCCCGGCAACTACCACACTTTTAACTACTGTAATAAAAGAATACCTGTGGGGCTGGAGAGATGACTAAATGGTTAAGGTGCTTGCCCACAAAGCCAAAGGACCCAGGTTCGGTTCTCTAGGACCCATGTAAGCTAGATGCACAAGGTGGTGCAAGCATCTGGAGTTTGTTTGTAGTGGCTGGAAGTCCTGGCAAGCCCATTCTGTATCTGCCTTGCTCTCTCTCTCAAAAAAAAAAAAAAAAAAAAAAAGTATAACTCTGACTCAGGTGTGATGGTACATGTCTAATCTCAACACTTATGAGGTGGACACAGGACAAGGAGTTCAAGGTGATCCTGAGTGACATAAGACCCTGTTTCAACAAACTGAAAAAAATAACTAAAAAGACTTAATAATAACTTCAAACTTACCTGGCTAATAATGATATTTTTGACTGTGTGTCCCAACTTCCAATGCCCCAGTTCATGGCCTAGTACAGCCAGCACCTCTTCATTTTTACATCCTTGTTTCTTATTCTGAATCAAAGAATAAAAAGAAAGGAATTTATTAATCATCCTTAAAACTATGTATCTGCAGGGTCCTTAAAACTATGCATCTGCTATTATTATTATTTTTTTTTTTGAGGTAGGGTCTCGCTCTAGCCCAGGTTGACCTGGAATTCACTAGGTAGCCTCAGGCTGGACTTGAACCCATAGCTATCCTACCTCTGCCTCCAGAGTGCTAGGATTAAAGGCATGTGCCACCATTCCTGACAACTATGTATTCTTTCAGTAATATTCTGTCATAGACTCTAACTTAAAGAACTACTGAGGCTTAGCTGGGTGTGGTGACTCATGCCTTTAATCCCAGCACTGGGGAGGCAGAGGTAGTAGGATCGCCGTGAGTTTGAGGCCACCCTGAGACTACATAGTGAATTCCAGGTCAGCCTGGGCTAGAGTGAGACCTTACCTCGAGAAAACAAACAAACAAACAGGAACTACTGAGGCTTTACTGCAAAATGTTGCTTAGCATAACATTCACTAAATCAGAATTCTAATCCCATGTGAGAGACTGTGTGTATCTACCAAAGATGGAACTAAAAGCATGACACACATTTTCTGATGTCACTAAATTTATATCCTAGACTTAGATTAGGAGAAAATTGGGAAAAATATAAATCTTTATCAATAAAACAATAGTTAAACTATAATCAAGTCATATGACAGTTGTTTATATCATAAATCTATTAGAAATTTTATTTTCAAGGTTTATTCTTTTTTTTTTTTTTTTTTTGAGAGACAGGGAGAAAACTGGTGCATCAGGCCTCCAGCCACTACAATTGAACTCCAGAACTGTGTGCTTCCTTGTGCGCTTGTGTCGCCTTGTGCATCTTATGTGGAACCTGGAGGGTCAAACATGGGTCCTTAGGCTTTGCAGGCAAGTGCCTTAACCGCTAAGCCATCTTTTTAGCCCTCAAGATTTATTCTTAATAAATAAAAATATTTAAAAATGAAATATTATTGGTATTGGAGAGATTACTCAGTGGTTAAGGGCACTTGTTTGCAAAGCCTGTCATCCAGGGTTTGATTCCCTAGTGCCCATGTAAAGCCAGATACACAAAGTGGTGCATGCATCTGGAGTTCATTTACAGCAGCAAGAGGCCCTGGTGCTCCCTTTCTCTCTGCCTCCCTCTGCTTGCAAATAAGTAAAATTTTTTTAAAAAGGCATTAAAACTACAGTGCTTTTCAATCCCTCTACAGATTTTCATTTCATTTACATATTTATACCAGGCATCATCATTGTTCATCTCTTTGGAGTCAAAACAAATGCTCAAAAGATAATTATTATTTTCTGGTACTTAAAATGTATATAGTACAGGGCCTGGCTCAGTAGTTAAAGGTATTTGCTTGCAAAGCCTGCCAGCTTGAGTTCAATTCTCAAACCACTCATGTAAGCCAGACACAAGGCCGGAGAGATTGCTTAACAGGTAAGGTAAGTTGTTAAGCCTGTGAAGCCTAACAACTCAGATTCAATTCCCCAGTACCCATATAAGACAGATGCACTAAGTGGTGCATGTGTCTACAGTTCGTTTGCAGTGGCTAGAGGCCCTGGAGTGCCCATTCTTTGTTTCTATCTGACTTGTTCTCTCTCTCTCTTAAATAAATAAATAAATAAATAAATGTTTAATAAAAACATTTTTTTAGGGCTGGAGAGATGGTTTAGCAGTTAAGTACTTGCCTGTGAAGCTTCAGACCATGGTTCAAACCTTGATTCCCCAGGACCCACGTTAGCCAGATGCACAAGGGGGCGCACGTGTCTGGAGTTTGTTTGCAGTGGCTGGAGGCCCTGGAGCACCTATTCTCTCTCTTTCTCTATCTGCCTCGTCCTCTGTCTGTGTCACTCTCAAATAAATAAATAAAAATAACAAAAATTAAAAAAAAATTTTTTAAAGTGGTGCAAGGGGCTGGAGAGATGGCTCAGCAGTTAAGGTATTTGCCTACAAACTTAACAAACTGTGATTCCCTAGTACCCACATAAAGCCAGATGTACAAAGTGGCACATGCATCTGCAGTTTGTTTGCAGTGGCTGGAGGTCCTGGCATGCCCATTCTCTCTGCCTCTCTCTGCTTGTAAATAAATAAATAAAAAGTAAGCCAGGCATGGTGGCACATGCCTTTAATCCCAGCACTCGGGAAGCAGAGGTAGGAGGATCACCATAAGTTTGAGGCCACCCTGAGACTACATAGTGAATTCCAGGTCAGCCTGGACTACAGTGAAACCCTACCTTGAAAAACCAAAAAAATAAAAAAAATAAAAATAAAAATAAATAAATAAAATAAAAAATAAAAGTATTTTTAGAAAAGTGGTACAGCCGGGTGTGATGGCGCATGCCTTTAATCTCAGCACGAGAGAGGCAGAGGTAGGAGAATCACCATGAATTCAAGGCCACCCTGGGCTAGAGGGAAGCCCTATTTCAAAAAACAAAACAAAACAAAAAAGGGCTGGAGAGATGGTTCAGTGGTTAAGCGCTTGCCTGAAGCCTAAGGACACCAGTTAGAAGCTCGATTCCCGGTACCCACATAAACCAGATGTACAAGGTGGCGTATGCATCTGGAGTTCGTTTGCAGTGGCTGGAGGCCCTGGTGTACCCACTATCTTTCTCTCTCTCTCTCTCTCTCTCTCTCTCTGGTGCTCCTAAATAAATAAATAAATATAAACAAAAAAAATTTAGCCAGGCGTGGTGGTGCACACCTTTAATCCCAGCACTTGGGAGGCAGAGGGAGGAGGATCGCTGTGAGTTCGAGGCCACTCTGAGAATACATAGTGAATTCCAGGTCAGCCTGGGCCAGAGTGAGACCCTACCTCAAAAAACCAAAAAAAAAAAAAAAAAAAAAAAAAAAAAAAAAAAAAAAAATTTAAAGTGGTACAAGTGGCTGACATTCAGTTGCAGTGCCCTAGCATGAGGGCCCCCAGACCCACTGCAAATAAAAAATGTAGGGCTGGAGAGATGGCTTAGCAGTTAAGGCGCTTGCCTGCAAAGCCTAAGGACCCAGGTTCAATTCTCCAGGTCCCATGTTAGCCAGATGCACAAGGTGGCATATGCATCTGGAGTTTGTTTACAGTGGATAGAGGCCCTGCGCACCCCCATTCCCACTCTCTCTCTCCCCCCCCCCATCTCTGTCTCAAATAAATAAATAAAATAGATAAATGAAAAAAGTTATTTAAAAATGTATAGATTATCCGAGTGTGGTGGCTCACACCCATAATCCCAGCACTTGGAAGGCAGAGGTAGCAGGATTGCCATGAGTTTAGGCTGCTCTGAGACTACACAGTGAATTCCAGGTCAGCCTAAGCTAGAGCAAAACCCTACCTCAAAAAAACAAAAAACAAGCTGGGCACGGTGGCGCATGCCTTAAATCCTAGCACTTGGGAAGCAGAGATAGGAGGACTGCTATGAGTTCGAGGCCACCCTGAGACTACATAGTAAATTCCAGGTCAGCCTGAGCTAGTGAGACCCTACCTGGAAAAACCAAAAAAAAAAAAAAAAAAAAAAAAAGTATAGATTACAAGAGATTTTATATGTTATTTCATTTACTCTCAGAACTCTAAAAGGTAGGGCAAGCATCTTTAGCCTAGTATTTCCCAAACACACAGAACTTGTACCATTCCAACCCCAACCCATCCCTATTCCTAAGAGTATCTGGTGATGCCTGGTGACAGTTTATAATTCTGTGAATGGGTGGAACAGGCAGGCTATTAAATATCATACAACTTACAAGGTTATTTCCCACAACAACAAAATTAACCAGGGCTGGAGAGATGGCCTAGCAGTTAAGGCACTTACCAGTGAAGACTAAGGACCCAGGTTTTCCAGGACTCACATAAGCCAGGTGCACAAGGGAACGCATGCATCTGGAGTTCGTTTGCAGTGGCTGGAGGCCCTGGTGTGCCCATTCTCTGTCTCTCTCTTTCTCTCTGCCTCTTTCTCTTAAATAAATAAATATTTTTTTAAATGAAAATGAGTGGGGTATGATGGCACACACCATTAATCCCAGCTCTTGGGAGGCAGTGGTGGGAGGATCACCGTGAGTTTGAGGCCAGCCTGAGACTACATAGTGAATTCCAATCCAGCCTGGGCTAGGAGACCCTGCCTCAAAAAAAAAAAAAAAAAAACATATTATACACACACATATGTATGTGTGTGTGTGTGTGTATGTACCTATGTACGTGTATATTTTTTTTTCCCTAAATGAAAACAATACCAAGGTTAAGAAACCCTGCTGGCCTCATTTTTCAGTAAGGAAATCAGCTTTACAGAACTTAACTTACTTGCCGAGAGTTGCACAGGGACCTAAAATCATATCAGCATGACACTAAAGCCAAGGACACATTCTTCTTTTTTTGGTTTTTCATGGTAGGGTCTCACTCTAGCTCAGACTGACCTGTAATTCACAATGTAGTATCAGGGTGAACTCAAACTCATGGTGATCTTCCTACCTCTGCCTCCCAAGTGCTAGGATTAAAGGCGTGCGCCACCATGACTGGCTTAAGCCTTTTTGTTTTTTTCAAGGACACATTCTATTGCACAAACTAATACTGGGGATGGTTTTTAATGAAATCTGTATTACTTCATATCATTGTGCCCTCTCATCCTCTTAGTACTTTAAATTAAAAAAAATTATTTGGGCTGGAGAGATGGCTCAGTGATTATAGGCATTTGCTTGTAAAGCCTGCAGCCCGGGGTTAAATTCCCCAGCTCCCACATAAAGCCAGATGCACAAAGTGGCACATGTATCTGGAATTCACTTACAGCGGCAGGTCCTGGTGCGCCTATTCTCTCTGTCTCCTCTTTTACTGCTCACAAGTAAATTTAGGAAAATTAGCCACATATGGTGGCACACGCCTTTAATCCCAGCACTGGGGAGGCTGAGGTAGGAGGATCACCATGAGTTCGAGGCCGCCCTGAGAATACATAGTGAATTCCAGGTCAGCCTGGGCTAGAGTGAAACCCTACCTGGAAAAACAAAAATTTACAAAAATTACTTGTGTGCATGTGCCATGACAAGGCGTGGAGGTCATAAGAACAACTTTTGGGTCAGTCAGTCCTTGCCTGCTACCTCATTTGAAGCAGGGTCTCTCCTTATTATACACTGCTCCTTTTGTGAGTTTCAGGGAAATGCTCCTGTCTCTACCTTCCATCTCACCATAGGTGTGCAGGGGATCTGAACACTAGTCCTCATATGATCCACTGAGCCATTTCCCCAGTCCCAGTACTTTAAATTTTGCTAGTGTATTGGCTGACCTTGGAGGGGAAGAGATGACTCAATGAACAAAGTGCCTGCATAAGTGCCAGAGTTCAAATCTTAAGAACCCATATCCTGAAAGTCCGAAGTTGTGGCAACTTCTGTGATCCCAGCATGACTACAGCAAAATGGGAGTGGAAATAGGAGACTTCCCAGGAAGCTTGGAGACCAGCTGGCCTGGCAAACAGAACAGTGGCCAACAAAAGACCCTGCCTGTATCCATGTACCTCCTCTTCAAGCTCTCATGCTTGCATAGGAAGTGCTCTTTATTTATTTATTTGAGTGTGACAGAGAGAGAGAGAGAGAGAGAGAATGGGCACGGCAGGGCTTCCAGCTACTGTAAACGAACTCCAGACGCGTGCGCCCCCTTGTGCATCTGGCTAACGTGGGTCCTGGGGAATCGAGGTCCAAACCGGGGTCCTTAGGCTTCACAGGCAAGCGCTTAACCGCTAAGCCATCTCTCCAGCCACAGGAAGTGCTCTTAACTGCTAAGCCATCTCTATAGTCTATGTATCTATAGTCATGTATCCCAGGCTGGCCTTGAACTCCCTATGTAGCTGAGGATGACCTTAAACTTCTGACCCTCCTTCTTCCACCTGAATCCTTGGAGTACAGGCAGGAGCTACCACACCTAGTTTTTGTGGTGCTGGGCATCCAACCCAGGGCCACATGCATGTTAGGCAAGCACTCTACCAACTGAACTATGTACTCAGTGTCTTTTAAAAATATTTTACTTGAGCCGGGCGTGGTGGCACACGCCTTTAATCCCAGCATTCGGGAGGCAGAGGTAGGAGGATTGCCATGAGTTCGGGGCCACCCTGAGACTCCATACTGAATTCCAGGTCAGCCTGGACTAGAGTGAGACCTTACCTTGAAAAAAAAAAATTTACTTTTTTATGTGAGAGAGAGAGACAGAATGGGCTTGTCAGGGCCTCTAGCCATTGTATATGAACTCTAGACACATGTGCCACCTTGGGCATCTGGCTTAACATAGATACTGAAAATTTGAATCTGGGTACTTAGGCCTTGCAGGCAAGCACCTTAACTGCTGAGCCATCTCCCCAGCAACCCCCCGCTTTTTTTTTGAAGCAGAGTCTCACTATAGTCCAAGCTGACCTGGAACTCATGCTGTACCATGGGCTAGTCTTGAACTCATGGCAATTCTCCTACCTCAGACTCCCCCAAGTGCTGGGATTATAGGCATGAACCACCATGCCTGGCTACTTTTGTATTCTTTCATTCTTTCTTCTTAGTTTTCTTTTTTTTTTTTTCCCGAGGTATGGTCTTGCTCTAGCCCAGGCTGACCTGGAATTCACTATGTAGTTTCAGGGTGGTCTCAAACTCATAGTGATTCTCCTATCTCTGCCTCCTGAGTGCTGGGACTAAAGGCATGAGCCTCCACCAACTTTTGTATTCTTTATGGCATGTAAAGTACCTTAAGTGTTAAACAAATAAAACCGATTAAATTACATATTTATACTAGAACACACAGCTACTAAATGACATAACCTGGACTCAAATCCAAACCTCTCCAATGCAAAAGCCTACTAATTGCTGTGTCTCAATGAAACTAAAAATGAGATCTTTACCTTCTCCTTATTTTGTCTCTGGGAATTCTTTGATCATAAACACAACAGAAATACAAACACACGGGCTGGAGAGATGGCTTAGCAGTTAAGCGCTTGCCTGTGAACCTTAAGGACCCTGGTTCGAGGCTTGATTCCCCAGGACCCACGTTAGCCAGATGCACAAGTGTGCTCACGTGTCTGAAGGCCCCGACGTGCCCATTCTCTCTCTCTCTCTCTCTGCCTCTCTCTCTCTCTCTGTCGCTCTCAAATAAATAAAAAATAAACAAAAAAATTAAAAAAAAATACAAACACACACACACACATATGTAACAATAGCTTATCATATGCTTTTCTTTTCTTTCTTTCTTTTTTTTTTTTTTTTTTTGAGGTAGGGTCTCACTCTAGCTCAGGATGACCTAGAATTCACTATATAGTCTCAGGCTGGACTTGACCTTTACAGCAATCTTCCTACCTCTGCCTCCCGAGTACTGAGATTAAGGGCATGCACTACCACGCTCAGCTACCATATGCTTTTTTCTTTTTTTGAATTTAATTTTTACTTATTTGAGAGTGAGAGAGAGAGAAAGAGAGAGAGAGAGAGAATGGGTATGCCAGGGCCTCCAGCCATGGTGGTGCACATCTTTAATCCCAGCACGCGGGAGGCAGAGGTAGGAGGATCGCTGTGAGTTCAAGGCTACCCTGAGAATACATAGTGAATTCCAGGTCAGCCTGAGCTAGAGTGAGACCCTGTCTCGAAAAACTAAAAACAACTCCAGATGCATGTGCCACTATTGTGCACATGACTTACATGGGTTCTGGGGAGTTGAACCTGGGTCCTTACGCTTTGCAGGCAAGTGCTAAGCCATCTCTCCAGCCCCTCATATGTTTTTCTTATAAGAGCTTGCAACTTTAAAGTTCACTATGTAAAATCTTGTAAGGTAGTTAGCATGTAATAATGATAATTTACCAAAAACTAGATTTTTTTTTCTCTTTTTTCAAGGTAGGGTCTCACTCTAGCCCAGGCTGACCTAGAATTCACTATGTAGTCTCAGGGTGGCCTCGAATTCACAGTGATCCTCCTACCTCTGCATCCTGAGTGCTGGGATTAAAGGCGTGCACCACCACTCCTGGCCCTATTTATTTGGGTGAGAGAGAGGCAGATATATAGAGAGAATGGGTGCATCGGGGCCTCTAGCCACTGTAAACAAACCAGATGCATGTGCCACCTTGTGCATCTGGCTTTACATGGGTCCTACGGAATTGAACCAGGGCTTTTAGGCCTTTCAGGCAAGTGCCTTAACTGGTAAGCCAGCTCTTCAGCCCCCAAATACCAGATCTTTTAAGGAGTCTTGGCATTTTTATTTGGTTGTCTCCCTGAACTTGATAGTCACTGTGTAGAAGTAGGTACTGACTCGAGCTGTCACAGAGATTGTATGCAAACGAAGGCAGAGCCTCTCAGGAGAAGAACTCACTTCAGCTTTAGCTTTTACTTCCTCGCTGTCCCCTTCTCCATCATTGCGGGGCTCCATGCCGCTGTCCTCATGGGTGTCTTTGTTTAGCACAGAGCACTCTTCCAGTAGAGTGTCAAACAAAACTATCCGCTTGTTCTTGAAGAAGCCATAAAAATAAGCATTGCTGTGAGAAGAGCGCTTAGATCCTAAGGAAAAGACAGTTCAAAGCACGCAATATAATTAAAAAGTCTGGGGTCCTTTGAAGAGACTCCTAGAAATGGAACTACTGGAAAGAGTGTTACCATTTTCAAATTGTATAATACCTGAGAAAAACTGACTCAAGGTAAATCATCACCAGAGGTAGAATGTCTGTTCCCTGCACTTTTGCCCACAAACATGATCCACTTAGGCTCACTGCTGCTTTGTTTTAAAAATATATTTATTTATTTATTTATTTATTTATTTGAGAGAGAGAATGGGTGCAACAGGGCCTCCAGCCACTGCAAACGAACTCCAGACACATGTGCCCCCTTGTGTATCTGGCTAACGTGGGTCCTGGAGGATTGAACCGGGATCCTTTGGCTTTATAGGCAAATAAGCCTAAATACCCAACAATCATGGTGAAGAGCCAGGTGTGGTGGTGCACGCCTTTAATCTTGGCACTCCGGAGGCAGAGGTAGGAGGCTCACCATGAGTTCGAGGCCACCCTGAGACTACACAATAAAATCCAGGTTAGCCTGAGCTAGAGTGAGACCTTACCTAGAAAAACAAAACAAAATAAAAAACAAAACAAAACAAAATATGATGAAGTTAGGCAGGTATGGTGGTGCATGCCTTTAATAATAGGCAGAATTACTTTTAATTTTCTTTTTTTTTTCACTTTTCGAGGTGAGGGTCTTGCTCTAGCCCAGGATGACCTAGAATTCATTATGTAGTCTCAGAGTGGCCTCGAACTCATTCAACCCTACCTCTGCCTCCCAAGTGCTAGGATTAAAGGCATGTACCACCATGCCCAGCTTTTTTATTTAATTTTTTTTGATCTTGTGTATGTGTGTAGTGAGTGGGTTTACATGTATGGAGATCAAAAGTTGACTTTGTGTATCTTCAACTATCATTTCTCTACTTTATTCTTTGAGACAGGGTCTCCCACTGAGCCCAGAGCTCACCAATTGAGCTAGACAAACCAGCAAGTCCTGGGGACCCTCCTGTGTCCACCTCCCCAGCTCTGGGGTTACAGGCAAATGTCACCATACATGACATTATACATGGGTTCTGGGGATCCAAACTCAGGTCCTCATACTTGCATGGCAAACACTTTACCCACTGAGCCATCTCCCCAGCCCCTAAGGTTAATAATTTTTTTTTCAAGGTAGGGTCTCACTCTAGCCCAGGCTGACCTAGAATTCATTATGTAGTCTCAGGGTGGCCTCCAACTCATGGTAATCCTCCTACCTCTGCCTCCTGAGTGCTGAGATTAAAGGCGTGCACCACCACACCCAGCTTGGTTAATAAATTTTTAAGGAAGCTCACAAGCTATAGTTCTTCTCTGTTCATCATGATCATCTTAGATCCTCTCACACTGAAGTTCAAGTTCTGTCTTCAAGATAGTCCATTTGAAAAGAACTGATGTCTTTTCAGTCCAAAATTTTTTTATTTGGACATTTTTTTTCTAGGTAGGGTCTCACTTTAGCCCAGGCTGTCCCTGAACTCACAGAGATCCTCCTACCTGGCCCCAAACCAAGAGGCTTATCTGAACATCTTTTTAACCTTCACTTGAATTCATGTACATACAGATGACAACTTTAAAATTCTCTAAGATCTTTGGGATCTCACTTCTTTCAAGCAATTTACTTCAAGGACATTATGCCTGCTTCTCAATTGCTGACACTGTCTCTGAATAACACAAGTTCAGCTTATATTCACTTGTAAGTTATCACTCAGGAATCATATAGGTCTGTAAGACATGCCAAATAAACAAGTTAAAAAACTGAGTCTCTCGGCTGAGTGTGGTGGCACACGCCTTTAATCCCAGCATTCGGGAGGCAGAGGTAGGAGAATCACCATGAGTTCGAGGCCAGCCTGAGACTACATAATGAAATCCAGGTCAGCCTGAGCTAGAGTGAGACCCTACCTCAAAAACCAAAAAAAAAAAAAAAAAAAAAAAAAGTAAAAAAAAAAATGAGTCTCTCATAATTATTGTTAGCTGTCCCGTAGCTTCTCCCCACAGACCTAAGAAATAGTCTTGTGAGTAAAGCAAAACCACAGTGTTTGTGTATGAGGCATTTCCAACGATGTGAAGCTATAGGAGAAGCCTCATCGGGATAGAGCTCAAATTGTTTGTGATGGGTTTTTTTTTTTGCACATTTTTTAGTTTTATTTTTATGAGAGAGAAAGAACAAAAGCAAGAGAGCAACAGAAAGAGAGAGAATTGGTGCACCAGAGTCTCCAGCTACTGTAATTGAACTACAGACGTGTGCGCACCTTGTGTGTATGTGTAACCTTGTGCATGGGTCACCTTGTGCATCTGGCTTACATGGGACATGGGTCCTTAGGCTTTGTAGGCAAGTGCCTTAACTGCTAAGCCCTCTCTCCAGCCCTTTTATGTGTTTTTAATGTGTGTGCAGGTGTGTATGCACATGTTTGTGTGTGCAGGTGCACATGGGTGCAGAGGACAATCTTTGGTGTCATTTCTCAGAAAACACTGTCCACCTTTTTTTGTGAGAGATAGGGCTGCTTACTGACTTGGAGTTCACCACGTAGGCTACAGTGAGCCACAAGGACACCCCTGCCTCCTCCTCCCCAGCCCTGTGATTTGAATTTACTCTGCAGGTGCTGGTGTCAGGAATGTATTATTATTTTTTTAATATTTACTTATTTACAAACACAGAGAGAGAGGGAGAAGAGAGACAGGCAGAGAGAATGGGCACACCAGGGCCTCCAGCCATTGCAAATGAACTCCAGATGCACGTGCCACTTGGTGCATCTGGCTCTATGTGGGTACTGAGGAACTGAACCCAGGTTATTAGGCTTGCAGGCAAGTGCCCCAACTGCTAAGCCATCTTTCCAGCCCAGGGTCATAAACCCTTGAATCCAGTGTTCTACAACAGCAACAACAGTGTTGTTTCCAGACTGCTTCTGTCCCATCATAACAAATCCCTGGCCTCCCTATACAATACTCCATTTTCCAAGATCAGTAAACAACTTTCTGGAGATTTTTGTGAGCTGTCACAAAATGTTTTAATAAGGAATTTTCCTGGGGCTGGAGAGATGTCTCCGTGGTTAAGGCACTAGCCTGCAAAGCCTAATGACCCAAGTTTGATTCTCTAGTACCCACATAAAGCCAGATGCACAAAGTGGCATTTAAAAAAATTTTTTTTGTTCATTTTTATTTATTTATTTGAGAGTGACAGAGAGAGAGAGAGAGAGAGAGAGAGAGAGAATGGGCACGCCAGGGCTTCCAGCCACTGCAAACAAACTCCAGACGCGTGCATCTGGCTAACATAGGTCCTGGAGAACTGAGCCTCGAACCGGGGTCCTATGGCTTCACAGGCAAGAGTTTAACTGCTAAGCCATCTCTCCAGCCCCAAAGTGGCATTTTTATTGACACATGTATTTGGAGTTCATTTGCAGCAGCTGAAGGTCTTGACATGCCCATTTTCTCTGCCTTTCTCTCTCTCAACCTCTCTCTGTTTATAGAAGCTGGAGGCCCTGGAGTGCCCATTCTCTCTTTGCTTGAAAATAAATAAATAAAATTTAAATTATAGAAATTTTTCTGCTTAAATTAGCCAGGTGGTTACTATTGTTTGTAGAACTGTGACTAATACAATGTTTAAAAAAATATCTCAAGGGCTAGCGAGATAGCTTACCAGTTAATGGACCTGCCTGCAAAGCTAAAGGACCCAGGTTCAATTCCCCAGGACCCACATAAGCCGGATGCACAAGATGGTACATATGTCTGGAGTTCCTCTACAGTGGCAGGAAGCCATTACACACCCATATTTTCTTTCTGTCCTTCTCTTTTCCTCTCAAATAAATAAATAATTAAAAAACCCAATATAGCACAAGTCAATTTAGCAAAAAAAAAAAAAAAAAAAAAAAAAAAAAAACCCTCAAGGTCTGGAGAGCTAGCTCAATGGTTAAGGTTCTTGCCTGTAAAGCCTAACAACCTGAGTTTGATTCCCCATTACTCACGTAAAGCCAGATGCACAAAATGACACATGTATTTGGAGTTCATTTGTAGCAGCTGAAGGTCTTGACATGCCCATTTTCTCTGCCTCTCTCTCAACCACTCTCTGTTTGCAAATAAATAAATATTTAAAAATAAAAGGGAGCTGGAGAGATGGCTTAATGGTTAAGGTATTTCCCTACAAAACTAAGAAGCCAGGTTTGATTCCCCAAAACTCATGTAATCCAGGTGCACAAGGTGGCACATGAGTCTGGAATTTGTTTGCAGTGGCTAGATGCCCTGGTGTGCCCATTCTTTCTTTCTCTTTCTCTCAAATAAATAAATATTAAGGTTTAAAAATCAATAAATAATATTTTTATAATCATGGAAAATGTTAATAAAAATTGAGGAAAAAAAAGTTCTTAATACCCAATAAAATGGCAACACTCAAAAAATGAAATAAATAAATAAATAAATAATACTGCAAGAAGGCTACAAGATGGGTCAGCAGTTAAAGGCACTTGTTTGCATGCAAATCCTGCAGGCCCAGGTTCAATTCCCCAGTACCCATGTAAATCCAGATGTATAAATTAGTGTATACGTCTGAAGTTTGTTTGTAGTGGCAGGAGGCTCTGGCCCATTGTCTCTTTCTCTACCAGCAAATAAATATTTAAAAAACCTTGGCCTGGCATGGTGGCACACTCTTTTAGTCCCAGCACTCGGGAGGTAGAGGTAGAAGTATCACTGTGAGTTCAAGGCCACCCTGAGACTGCATAGTGAATTCCAGGTCAGCCTGGGCTAGAGTGAGACCCTACCTCAAAAAATAAAAAATAAAAATAAAAATAAACCTCAAGAAATCTAACACAGCCATTGGAACTTTTAATTCTTTTTTTTTCTTTTTTCTTACTTTTTTTTATTGACAACTTCCATAATTGTAAACAATATCCCATGGTAATTCCCTTCCCTTCCCCAACAGAACTTTTAATTCTTTATGAACCTGTATACTCTTTAATCCCAGAATTTGGGAGTTTGAGGTAGGAGTACTGCTGTGAGTTCTAGGCCAGCCTGGCCTACAAAGTGAGGTCCAGGTAGATCTGGGATAGAATGAGATCTTGCTTACGGAAGAAAAAAAAAAAAAAAAGAATAAATCCAAGCTCCGTAACTTATGGTACTTGGAGAAACCAAGCTGGGGGTCTCCCACTGAGCACTATGCCAGCTGAGCATGGACAGCTCCTACCTTCAGGGTTCAGTAGTCAGGCAGGTTTGCTCATACAGGTTTCCTCTGATGGCCAATCTAAAGTGTCAGCAGTCAGTTACTTCACACTAGTTTAATACTCTGCACAAAACTTGCTATCTGATCTCTCTCTTAAAAAAAAAAAAAAAAAAAACTTTTTTAAAATTTATTTTTATTTATTTATTTGAAAGTGACAGACAGAAAGAGGCAGATAGAGAGTTTGTTTGCAGTGGTAGGAGGCCCTGATATGCCCATATACTCACTCTCTCTCTCTCTGCTTGCACATAAATGAATAAAAATATTTTTTCTGATTTATTTATTTACTTATTAGAGATAGAAAGAAGGACAGAGAAAGAAAGGGAAAGATTGAGAATGGAGCTGGGCGTGGTGGCGCACGCCTTTAATCCCAGCACTTGGGAGGCAGAGGTAGGAGGATCACCGTGAGTTCGAGGCCACCCTGAGACTACATAGTTAATTCCAGGTCAGTCTGGACTAGAGTGAAACCCTACCTCGAAAAACCAAAAAAAAAAAAAAAAAGATTGAGAATGGGCACACCAGGGCCTCCAGCCACTGCAAATGAACTCCAGATGCATGCGCCCCCTTGTGCATCTGGCTAACGTGGGTCCTGGGGAATAGAGCCTCAAACCAGGGTCCTTAGGCTTCACAGGCAAGCACTTAACTGCTAAGCCATCTCTCCAGCCCCCCTTTTTTTTAAATGAGAGAAAGAGAGAGAGGATTGGCGCACCAGGGCCTCCAGGCACTGTAACCGAATTCCAGATGCATGAGCCACCTTGTGTGCATGTGCAACTTTGCACATGCGTCATCTTATGCATCTGGCTATGTGGGATCTGGAGAGTGGAACACAGGTCCTTAGGCTTTGCAGGCAAGTACCTTAGCCGCTAAGCCATCTCTCCAGTCCTGATTTTTATTTAAAAAAAAAATTGGGGGCTGGAGAGATGGCTTAGCGGTTAAGACACTTGCCTGCGAAGTCTAAGGACTCAGGTTCAATTCTCCAGGTCCCATGTAAGCCAGATGCACATGGTGGCACATGCATCTGGAGTTTGTTTACAGTGGCTAAAGGCCCTGGCACCCCCATTCTCAATCTTTCCCTTTCTTTCTCTGTCCTTCTTTCTGTCTCTAATAAATAAATAAATAAATCAGAAAAAATATTTTTATTCGTTTATGTGCAAGCAGAGAGAGAGAGAGAGAGAGTATATGGGCATGTCAGGGCCTCCTACCACTGCAAACAAACTCCAGATGCATGTGCCACTCTGTACATCTGGATTTACATGGGTACTGAGGAATCAAACCCAGGGTGTTAGGCTTTGTAAGCAAGTGCCTTAACCGCTCAGCAACCTCTCTAGCCTACTATCTGATCTTTTTAAGAGCAAGTTTCCTGGCTTTTTGTATTCCTAACTTATAGATCTATAATGTATGGTGGCATTGTTAATAACAAATTCATTCAAAACATTTTTTTTAAGCTGGGTGTGGTGGCGCACGCCTTTAATCCCAGCACTCGGGAGGTAGAGGTAGGAGGATCACTGTGAGTTCAAAGCCACCTGAGACTACATAGTGAATTCCAAGTCAGCCTGGGCTAGAGTGAGACCCTACCTCGAAAAAAAAAAACAAAAAAAAAAAAAAAACGTTTTTTTTTTTTTTTTTTTTCCCTGAAGTAGGGTCTCACTCTAGCTCTGGCTTATCTGGAATTCACTATGTAGTCTCAGGGTGGCCTTGAACTCATGATGATCCTCCTACCTCTGCCTCCCAAGTGCTGAGATTAAAGGCATGTGCACCACACCAAGCTCAAATTATTTTTGACATTGTTACTACTGCTAACAGTTTATTGTTTTGTTTTGTTTTGTTTTGTTTTGTTTTGTTTTAAAGAGAATGGGCACGCCAGGGCCTCTAACCACTGCAAACGAACTCTAGATGCATGTGCTACCTTGTGCATCTGGCTTATGTGGGTCCTGGGGAATTGAACATGGGTCCTTGGCTTTGCTGGCAAATACCTTAACCATTAGGCAATCTCTCCAGCCCTGACAGTTTATTGTTAACTTATACTCTACAGATGAGTAAACTGTTATTTAGCAAAAGGAAGTTATCCAAAGTCACACCAGCAATTCATGACAGAGCTAGGATTCAAACCAAGATCTGACTCTAAAGCTTAACCTCAGAAATGCTACCTCCAATTTCAGATATGTTACTTCCAACCTGCTCAAATCTGGATTTGTGGGCTGAGGATGTAGAGCGCTTACCTAAAATGTAAAAAATCCAGGGCTAAATCCCAGAACCAGATAAAACTGGATGAAGTGGTATATGCCTGTAATCCTAGCACTCAGGAGGCAAGAGGATCAGAAGTTCAAACTGATACTTGGCTACATAGGGGTTTTTTTTGGTTTGTTTTTGTTTTTTCCAGAGGTAGGGTCTTGCTCTAGCTCAGAGCTGACCTGGAATGCACTATGTAGTCTCAGGATAGCCTCAAACTCATGGCAATCCTCCTATATCTGCCTCCAAAGTCTGAGATTAAAGGCATTCATCACTATGTCCGGCTATAGAGGGATTATTGAGGACAGCTTGAGCTTCAGGAAAACCTACATCAAAATCAATAACTATTTTCAATTTTTTTCTTTTCTTTTAGAGAGAGAGAGAGACAGAAAGAGAGAAGATAGAGAGAATTGGTGCACCAGAGCCTCAGCCACTGAAATCCAATTCCAAATGCTTGCGCCACCTAGTGGGCATGAGCAACCTTGTGCTTGCCTCACTTTTGTGTATCTGGCTTATGTGGGATCTGAAGAGCTGAGCATGGGTCCTTAGGTTTCGCAAGCAAGCACCTTAACCACTAAGCTATCTCTCCAGCCCGTTTTTTAAAAGTTAAATTTGATTTCTTTTTCCCCAAGGCAGGGTCTCACTCTAGCCCAGGCTAACCTGGAACTCATGATGATCCTCCTACCTCTAATCTGATTTTTCCATGCAATTCTAACTCCTGGCATAATCCTGCAGAAAACCTTTCCTAACAATTTCATCTACAATAGCACTAATGCTATGTACCACACTATTACCTCTACTGTTAAATAAATAGCTATTATTTCATTTCATTTGACCATAACTAAGTAATCAGCTCCTTCAGTAAACTCCTCAGAGACTGTTCTATTGTATCATTAGCATGCTACTAACTTGAAAAAGTGACTTAGGCCAGGCATGGTGGTGCACGCCTTTAATCCCAGCACTAGAGAGGCAGAGGTAAGAGGATCCTTGTGAGTTCAAGGCCACCCTGAGACTACATAGTGAATCCAGGTCAGCCTGGGCTAGAGCGAGACCCTACCTTGAAAAACCAAAAACAAAAAGTGATTTAGGAGGAAGTTTAAAAAGTCAGTATGAAGCAGGGCATGGTAGCACACACCTTTAATTCTAGCACTCAGAAGGCACAGGTAGGAGGACTGCTGTGAGTTTGAGGCCAGTCTAAGATGACAAAGTGAATTCCAGATCAGCCTGTGCTAGTGCGAGACCCTACCTTGAAAAACTAAAAAACAAATAAATAAATAAATCAGTATGGGGCTGAAGAGATGGCTTAGTGATTAAAGTGCCTGCCTGCGAAGCCTAAGGACCCAGGTTCAACTCCCCAGAACCCATGTAACCATGTAGGCCAGATGCACATGGTGGCACAAGCATCTTGAGTGCATTTGCAGAGGCTAAAAGCCCTGGCATGCCCATTCTCCATGACTAGCCCCCCCAATTAAAAAAAAAAAAAAAAGTCAGTATGGCTGGACATGGTAGCTCATGCTTTCAGTCCCAGCTCTTAGGAGGCTGAGATAGAATAATTAGTGCTGCTGGCCAGAGTGCCCCAGAACTGAGTATGGTGTTAGAGGAAGCAAAATCCGGGCCAGTGGTTTTGTTTCAGAGCCTCTAAACTTACAAACGGAATTTCACTATGCAAGAGTCTAACTGGATTATCTGAAGGAGGCAGACAGACAAGAGAGTGAATAAATCAGTCTGTGTACAATACAGCATAACTTTATAAGAAGGCCTCAGCCAAAGATTAAAACCAATACTGCCCAATTAACCAAACAGAGCAGAATAGTACCCAACATCAGGACACCACCAATTTCCATCCCTGGACTATGTTATCAACTTCTACAAATCTTTTTTTTTTTTTTTAATTCTTTGTTTTTTTCAAGGTAGATCTCGCTCTAGCCCAGGATGGCCTGGAATTTACTATGTAGTCTCAGGCTGGCCTCAAACTCACAGCAATCCTCCAACAGAGTGTCGGCAATTCCTATAAATCTTAAAAACCCAAAATGGGGGAAACCAACCACCCTCTAATTTGACTGGAGGCCCGCTCAATGGGAGGGAATACATCCCTGATACTGAAAACCTACAACATGGGTAGTCATGAGCCCTAGGGGTATAACATCTGCTGTTGTCTGGCTAAATGTATGTACTATGCTCACCAAACTGCCCAGTAAGTACTTCTCTTAATGTTCCTACCCATATATTAATGCTACTCTCACTTTTGGTTAGAGAAGCTTCTCTTTTTAGATAGCAGTGACCTTGGGATGACTCAGAAGGCATCAAGGTGCTGAGAAGTGACAGAGGAGTGCTCAGCACTGCAATATCTCTATCACACCTTCCAAGGCTCAGAGTCTATTGTGGAAGAGGTGGCGGAAAGAATGTAAGAGCCAAAGGAAGAGTGGGACTCCTTACAACATGCTCCTCCAGACACAAAATAGCCTGGATATCCATGACCTCGCAGCGCCTGACACTACCTACACAACACCATCAAAATAAATAAATAAAAGAGAAACTGAGGTGGAGGGGATATAATGGAGGGTGGAGTTTCAAAGGGGAAAGTAGGGAGAGGGAGGGAATTACCATGAGTTATTGTCTATAATTATGGAAGTTGTCAACAAAAAATAATAATAAATAAATTTAATTTAATTTAAAAAAAGAAAATTTTTTTTTTGTTTTTTTCTGGTATTTTTATTTATTTGAGAATGACAGACACAGAGAGAAAGCAGCAGACAGAGAGAATGGGCGCTCCAGGGCCTCCAACCACTGCAAACGAACTCCAGACATGTGTAGCCTCTTGTGCATCTGGCTAACGTGGGTCCTAGGGGAATCGAGCCCCGAACCAGGGTCCTTAGGCTTCACAGGCAAGCGCTTAACCACTAAGCCATCTCTCCAGCCCCGAAAAAATATTTTTTAAAAACTGTTGGAGAAGACAGGCATGGTGGCACACACTTTTAATCCCAGTACTCGGGAGGCAGAGGTAGGAGGATCGCTGTGAGTTCAAGGCCACCCTGAGACTACAGAATGAATTCCAGGTCAGCCTGAGCTACCTCAAAAAAACCGAAGGAAAAAAAAAAAAAAGAAAAAAAGAAAAAGAAAAAAAAAACCCTAGAGAGAGGGTTTAGCAGTTAAGGCACTTGCCAGCAAAGCCAAAGGACCCAGGTTGGTTCCCCAGTACCCACATAAGCCAGATGCACAAGGTGGTGCATGCATCGGGAGTTCATTTGCAGGGGCTAGAGGGCCTGCCATGCACATTCTCTCTCTCTCTACCTCTCTCTCTCTCAAAATAAATAAGTATCTTTACATTTTTTTTTTTATGAGAGCAAGAGAATTGGCATGCCAGGGCCACCAGCCACTGCAATTGAACTTGATGCGTACGCTATCTTGTGTGCATGTGCGACCTTGCACACTTGTGTTACCTTGTGTGTCTGGCTTACATGGGATCTAGAGAGTCAAACATAGGTCCTTGTCACCATGGTGCTGAAAAGACAAGCTGGATGTGGTGGCACACGCCTTTAATAACAGCACTTGGGAGGCAGAGGTAAGAGGATTGCCATGAGTTCGAGGCCACCCTGAGACTACACAGTGAATTCCAGGTCAGCCTGAGCTAGAGTAAGACCCTACCTGAAAAACCAAAAACAAACAAACAAACAAACAAAAAACCACCACCACCACCACCACCACCACCACCAACAACAACAACAAAAAGAAGTGACAGAGGAGTGCTCAGCACTGAAATATCTCTATCACAACTTCCAAGGCTCAGGGTCCATTGCAGAAGAGGTGGTGGAAAGGATGTAAGAGCCAAATAATGTGCTCCTTCAGACACAAAATGGCCTGGATATCCATGACCTCACAGTGCCTGACACTACCTACACAAGAACATCACAATAGGAGGAAAAAATCATGACATCAAAATAAAAGAGACTGATTGAGAGGGGGAGGGGATATGATGGAGAGTGGAGTTTCAAAGGGGAAAGTGGGGGAGAGAGGGCATTACCATGGGATATTGTTTACAATCATGGAAGTTGTCAATGAACAAATAATTAATTAATTAAAATTTTTAAAAAAGCATAGGTCCTAAGGCTTCACAAGCCAGCGCCTTAACTGCTAAGCCGTATCTCCAGCCTAAATCAATTATTTTTTTTTTAAATGATGTATTCCCTCATTAGAGCCTTCAGAAGTGTGTACTCAGAACAAACTGATTGAATAAGCCTTTCTTCCACCCCCAAAGCAGTCTTACCTTCAACAACATACACCTTTGTCAAAGGAAAGTCAATACTGCTTGCCATCACTTCAATTTCTTGTTTAAGCTTTCCCTCAGGCAGAGGTGTAAATTTGTCAAATAAAGGGGCAATATAATCAGCATAGATTGTGACAAGAACCTGAAAAGAAAATAATAGAACAACTTATAAACATGGTGTTTTTTTTTTTTCGAGGTAGCGCCTCACTCTAGTCCAGGCTGACCTGGAATTCACTATGTAGTCTCAGGGTGGCCTTGAACTCATGGTGATCATCCTACCTCTGCCTACCAAGTGCTAGGATTAAAGGCGTGCGCCACCACGCCCAGCTTAAACATGTTATTTTTTTTAATAATCATTAAAAAAAAATGGGCTGGAGAGATGGAGAGTGGTTAAAGTGCTTGCTTGCAAAGTCAATGGACACAAGTTCAATTCCCTGGGACCTACGCAAGGCTGATGCACAAGATGGCGCATGTACCTGGAGTTCATTTGCAGGGTCTGAAGGCCCTGGTGTGCCCATTCTCTCACTCTCAAATAAATACACAGAATAAGATTTCTAAGTATGTTTGTAAAGAAAAAAAAATACTCATTATAAAAAAACCTCAATTATATTGAAACAATTATGTTCATCCTCATCAGACTTGAGACAATATCTATTTAATGAATTAAGTCAAAATAGTAGTCTGGCTGGGCATGGTGGCGTGTGCCTTTAATCTCAGCACTTGGGAGGAAAAGGTAGGAGGATTGCCATGAGTTCAAGGTCACCTGAGATACATAGTGAATTCTAGGTCAGCCTGAGAAAGAGGCAAGACAGTATCTCAAAAAACCAAAAAAGAAAAAAAATTGTCTAATGACACAGTAAATCTGTTAATTTAATTTTAGAAGATAATGTTACTAACAATGATTAAGATCTCTGAGTAGCCTGGCGTGGTGGTGCACGCCTTTAATCCCAGCATTTGGGAGGCAGAGATAGGAGGATCACCATGAGTTCAAGGCCACCCTGAGACTACATAGTGAATTCTAAGTCAGCCTGCACTAGAGACCTACCTCCAAAAAAAAAAAAAAAAAAAAAAAAAGATCTCTGAGTAGTAATAAATAACCCTTTGGGGGAAAATTTCTGGCACTTCATAAACAAATAATAACTTGGCTTCTGTCTTTCACAGTAATCTTGATAGATCTGAGGTCTATTTGTTAAACAAGTACTACAATAGCTTGACTACAGCTGGGTATGATGGTACAATCCTGTAATCCCAGAAGTTGGGAGGCAGAGGCAGGATGATTAGGAGTACAAAGCCAGGCTGAACCATATAGCTTAATCTTGTGTCAACAATCAAATAAACAAACAAATGTAACAAACAAGAGTCTAACCCTGCATTTTCTTTGTCTTTCCTTTCCTCCTTTCCTTCCCTTCTTCCCCCCTCTTCCTCCTTTCTTCCAGCCTCTGTAAATGAACTCCAGATACATGCGCTACCTTGTGCATCTGGCTTACATAGGTCCTAGGGAATTGAACTTGGGTCCTTTGGCTTTGCAGGCAAGCACCTTAACTACTAAGCCATCTCTCCAGCATATTTTTTTAATTTTTATTTTTTTACTTGCATGTATGTGTATCGACTGGCCTGCCAGACTCTCTTACTGCTTCAAACGAATGCCACTTTGTGTATCTGGCTTTGCCTGTATGCTGGGGAAGTGAACCTGAGCTGGCTGACTTAGTAAGCGAGAGCCTTTAACTGCTGAGCCATCTCCTTAGCCCTCCTTTGCATTTCTTCTTTTGGGGGTGGGGATGGGGAGTGCAGAAGGGGAGAGTTTTGAGGCAGGGTCTCACTAACCAGGAACTCACTCTGTAGCCCCAGGCTGGTCTCAAACTCATAGCAATTCCCCTACCTCAGCTTCCTAAGTGCTTAGACTAAAGGTATGCATAACCAGACACAGCTTTCCTTTACTTTGCATTGTTATTTTATTTTATTTTCTAGAGACAAGCTCTCACTATACGGCCCTGGCTGGCCTGGAACTTGCTATATAGACCAGGCTGATCCTCCTGCCCTGCTGTGTCTGCTGAGTGCTGAGATTACAGCTGAGACTCTGTGTGCCATTAGGTCTACCTTGGCTGCATCTTTTTATGAGAACCGCCTGATACTTGATTTATCTTTTCTCACAAAAATTAATTACCTGCAATTCGTAACTATACTTTGGTTGAGACACCTCTTCCAGAGTATTCTTCAGCTCACTTTACTCTTCAGTTTGCATACAACATATATCTGTAAATCTATTAAGCATCTATTTTATGGTCTTAATCCCAACAGTGGCAAGTAAAATCATGACTATCACAAAATTGAAATTAAAGTAACCCTCACTAACAATGGAGTTAAAGTATTGACAGGTATTATTTTCTGGGGACTGTAAACAGTCCACTTGATAGTTTATAGTGTTTGTGGCAGGGAAGGGAGCAGAGAGGGGTAAATACAGAGAGGGCCAGGCCTGGTGTCTCATGTCTGCAGTCTCAACACTCAGGAGACTAAGGCAGGAGGACTACTGTCAATTTGATGGCAGCCTAGGCTACACAGTAAGTGTGTGCCAACATGTACTACAGAGATGCCCCTCAAAAGAATAGAGGGTTGATCTAGGCATAGTGGTGCACGCCTTTAATCCCAGCACTCAGAGGCAGAGGTAGAATGATCACTGTGAGTTCGAGGCCACCCTGAGACTACAGAGTGAATTCCAGGTCAGCCTAGGCTAGAGTGAGACCCTACCTCAAAAAACCAAACAAACAAACAAACAAAAACAGAATAGAGCGCTGGGGCTGGAGGGATGGCTTAGTGGTTAAGGCACTTGCCTGCAAAGCCAAAGGACCCAGGTTCAATTCCCCAGTACCCACATAACCCAGATGCACAAGGGGCGCATGCATCTGGAGTTTGTCTGTAGTGGCTAGAGGCCCTGATGCACCCGTTCTCTCTCTGTCTATCTACTCTCTCTCTCTCTCTCTCTGCTTGCAAATAAATAAAATAAGATAAAATAATAAATTTAAAAAAAAAAGAATAGAGGGCTGAAGAGATGGCTCAGCGGCTAAGGTACTTGCTTGCAATGGCTAATGGCATGAGTTCACTTCCCCAGTACCCGTAAGCCAGATACACAAAGTGGCATGTGCATCTGGAGTTTGTTTGCAGTGGCAAGAGGCTCTGGTGTGCCCATTCTCTCTCTCCCTCAAAAAAAAAAAAAAAAAAAAAAAAAAGACAGAAGGAAGGAGGAAGGGAGGGAGATGAGAAAGGAATACAGGAAGAGAAAGACAGAAGAAAGAGAAGTGGATAAGCAAGTATATACTTTTTTTTTGTTTCTAAATTTTAGAGACAGTGAGAGAAATAAGAGAACTGGCATGCAAGGGCCTCAGCCACTACAATCGAACTCCAGACACTTGTGCCACCTAGTGGGCATGTGTAACCTTGTGCTTGCCTCATCTTTGTGCATCTGGCTTATGTGGGATCTGGAGAATGGAACATGGGTCCTTAGGCTTTGCAGGCAAGCAAGCGCCTTAACCACTAAGTCATTTTTCCAGCCCAAGTGTATGATTTCTTGTCTCTTATAACTGTTTTCTCTTTAAAATATTTTTTAAAAAAAAAACTTTTTTAGCAATCTAAAACCTGATATTAGAGATTTATTTATTTATTTACTAGAGACAGAATGGGTGCTCCAGGGCCTCCAGCCACTACAAACGAATTCCAGACACATGCACCACCATATGCATCTGGCTTATGTGGGACTTGGAGAATCGAACCTGTGTCCTTAGGCTTCGCAGGCATGTACCTTAACCACTAAACCATCTCTCCAGGCCCCCTTTTTAATTAATTTATTTATTTACTTGAGAGAAAAAGGCAGGGAGAGAGAGAAATGGGCGTGCCAGGGCCTCCAGCCACTGGAAATGAACTCCAGACGCATGTGTCCTCTTGTGCATCTGGCTTACAGGATAGAACCAGGGTCCTTTGGCTTAGCAGTTAAGGTGTTTGCCTGCAAAGCAAGGTGCAGACAAACACCTTAACTGCTAAGCCATCTCTCCAGCCCCTGTTTTCTCTTTAAAGCACTAATACTTTATAGGTACTGGGAGCCAGACAAGTCATCCAAACTGGTCAAATTCACAAATGCACAGCACCAAACTGCCTGGCAATTGGATCACCATTACAGTTGCTTCTAGCAATTCTAAATGTGAGCATAAAGAGAAGAAAGGGAAGTTTATTCAGTCAACTTTCCTATTTCTATATCCAAAAGCAAAAAGCATGAGGGAAGTATGTATGAGCACTTGTTTCTACTGTACCATCTTCATAAAAACTATTTACATGACAATGACTATAAATCACAGTAAGTTTTGTAAAAGAAAAATAAGGATTTCACTCACCAGAGAAACAACTAATGTGAACAGCCAGGCATAAATAAAGAAATAGTCACCTCCAATTTTAATAATGTATAGCAGAAGGGAAGACACAGGCAATAAAATGCATTGAGTCACAATGAATTTTTTGATTGCATCTTTCATAAAAAACTCCAAAGTCTGTAAAAAAAGAAATATCATCATTAACTGAGAAACTGGTTTTGCTTTTTAAATAACTAGTAAGTGAACAAAGGACACACTAGTAAAGCAATTTTAAAATTAACGTTCATTGAGAGTATATTATATGATGGTAGGCAATATATAATTGTAAATATCTTGCATTTTATAATTTAAAATTCATTTTAATTATTAGCTGAAAAAAGCTAGTATTACAACTCAGAGAATTTATTTCAAGACATTAAACTATGATCTCTTTTTTTGGTTTTTCAAGGTCGGGTCTCACTCTGGCCCAGGCTCTTCCTTTGTCTTCAGTTAATTCATGCTCTAAAATGATAAACTCTATCTAAATATTTACCAGCATAGGACAGAAGCATAGAAAAATCTTCACACTGCTGGGTGTGGTGGTGCACGCCTTTAATCCCAGCACTCAGGAGGCAGAGGTAGAAGGATTGCCGTGAGTTTGAGACCACCCTGAGACTACATAGTGAATTGTAGGTCAGCCTGGGCTACAGTGAGTCCCTACCTCAAAAAAAAAAAAAAAAAATCTTCACACTAAAAAGATTTGTATTTTCTGTTATACCTGATGATTAAAGCCATGCTTTTCTTCTATCACAAAAGTATTATAGAGACTCCACGGCAAACCTGTCAATGCACTGAAAAGTGTGGCCAACAGCAGAAACACCAAGGATTGAGTGATCTAAGTAGAAGAAAAAATATCAAATGAACTAGTTGAAACAAATCAAAAGTACCTGTGGAGTACTTGAGTCTAACTCAAACAATGAACTGACCCTATGACAAAGGTCTATAACATCATCCTTGCCCCCAGGGAAAACTTACCTGCAAGAAGAATAAGTGAGAAATAAAATCCTCTTTTCACAGAGGTACTATATCAAAGTTCTCTTAAGTCAAATAGACAAAATAGTTGAAAGTACTTACAAAGTAAGATAGGATAGTTTGAATTCAAGGAATGCTTAAAGCCGATGAAACTTGGAAGACTACTCTGGAGAAAGAAGTTACTGGGATAGGAAAGAGGAAAGAAGAAGGAATTTCAAGCAATTTGCAAAAGTATGGAGAAAAAAGCCGGGGCGTGGTGGCGCACGCTCTGGGGAGGCAGAGGTAGGAGTTCAAGGCCACCCTGAGACTACCTGGTGAATTCCAGGTCAGCCTGGACTAAAATGAAACCCTGGGGGTGGGGGGGGGGGCGGGTATGAAGGAGAAAAGAGCATCCAACATGTGGATCAGGAAGACAAACTTAAAATGGAAGCCAGGCCTGGTGGTATGCTTGGGAGACAGAAGCAGGAGCTTGGGTGACAGAGTGAGATCCTGTCTCAGAGAGGAGGAAAGGAGGGAGGGAGAGTGAAGGGGAAAGGGAAGAAAAGGAAAAGAAGTTTGAAAAAAGCTAGAGCAGGGCTGGAGAAATGGCCCAGTGGGTGAAGTGCTTGTCAAGTAAACATGAGAACCCAGACCCCAAGAAAAAATCCAAAAACCAGACTTTATATATATATATCTATCTGTGTATAGGAGATAATATGTACAAAACCAGACTTTATATATATATATCTGTGTATAGGAGATAATATGTACAAGGATGTATAGCACTGTATATACTTCACAAAAACTAAATAAATGTTCATCTACAGGATACTCATATATTCACACACACATGTTTGTTTACTTACGTCGCTTTACAACTTGACTTTTCCATTGAATAACAAGTTGTATGAAATGATAATATAATAACATTTGCCCTGTTAGACTGGCTAAAATAAAAAGATTGTAGATATATTGGGACTGGAGAGATGGCTCAGTGGTCAAAGGCATTTGCTTGCAAGGCTGGACAACCAGGGTTTAATTTCCAGTACCCATGTAAGCCAGATATACAAAGTGATATATGCATCTGGAATTATAAAAATGATTGTGCAAACTCAAACTGTAGAGCAATCTTTTTAAAGCACACATACACTTTTTTTTGTTTTGTTTTGTTTTTGTTTTTTGAGGTAGGATCTCATTCTAGCCCAGGCTGATCTGGAATTCACTCTAGTCACAGGCTGGCCTTGAACTCGCATCAATCCTCCTACCTCTGCCTCCAGAGAGCTAGAATTAAAGGCATGCACCACCACCCCTGGCTAACTTTTTGTTGTTGTTGTTTATTTTTATTTATTTTTTTGAGAGCAACAGACAGACAAAGAGGCAGAAAGAGAGAGAGAGAGAGAGAATGGGTACGCCAGGGCCTCCAGCCACTGCAAACAAACTCCAGATGCATGTGCCCCTTCATGCATCTGGCTTATGTGGGTCCTGGGGAATCGAGCCTCGAACCGGGGTCCTTAGGCTTCACAGGCAAATACTTAACCACTAAGCCATCTCTCCAGCCCTTGGCTAACTTCTTAAAAAATATATTTTTATTTATATGAGAGAGAGAAAGAGGCAGATATATATAGAGAGAAAGAATAGGTACACCAGGGCCTCCAGCCAGTGCAAACAAATTCCAGATGCATGCACCACCTTGTGCATCTGGCTTACATGGCTACTGGGGAATCGAGCCTCAAACTGGGGTCCTTAGGCTTCACAGGCAAGTGCTTAACTGCTAAGCCATCCAGCCCAAGTATTTATTTATTTATTTGCAAGCAGAGAGAAAGTGAGGGGGAGAGAGAGTACAGGCAGTGCCAGTGCAAACAAACCCAAGGAGCATGTACCCCTCTGTGCATCTGGCTTGCCTGGACACTGGGGAATTGGACCTAGGTTGTCAGGCTTTACTAGTAAGCATCTTTAACTGCTGAGCCATCTCCACAGCCCAGCCTGGACAACTTAACAGTAGTTACACAACTAAAGGAAATGTCTCTACTTCCTCAAGCAACCATTAATTACCAATAGTTCCTCAGGGAGTGGCAGGGCCTTGTGAGCCCCACATTCACTTCTCTTTTGGCATGTACTTATGTAGATGATTGTGCCAGGGTCTCTTGTCACTAAAAATGGAATTCTAGATGCACCACTTATTGTATCCAACTTTACATGAGTGGAAGGAAATTAAACCTGGGACAGCAGGCTTTGCAAGCAAACACCTTAAACCACTAAGCCATCTCCCCAGCCCCCCAACCTTTTTGGGGGGAGGTTTCAAGGTAGGGTTTCATTCTAGCCAGGCTGACCCGCAGTTCACTATGTAGTCTCAGGCTGGCCTCAAATTCATAGCAATCCTCCTATCTCTGTCTCCCAAGTGATGAGATTAAAAGTATGCAAAACACACACACTCAAAATTTTGCTAAGCATGGTGGTGCATGCCTTTAATCCCAGCACTTGGGAGGCAGAGGTAGGAGGATTGCTGTGAGTTCCAGGCCACCCTGAGGCTACATAGTGAATTCCAGGTCAGCCTGGACTATAGTGAAACCCTACCTCAAAAAAAAAAAAAAAAAAAAAAAAAGTGTGCAACACCACACCTGGCAGGCCCTGACACCTTTGAGGTAAGGTCTCTCTCTATTGTCTAGACTGGCCTATGACTCATGATTCTCATGCCTTACCTTCCAACTGATGGAATTGTAAGTGCATGCCATCACTCCTAGCAGTGCAAAAAAATTTCAATGATCAATCTCATAAATTGTTCTGTGATCTTTAAAATTTTTGGATAATATAGGCTGGGCATGGTGGCACACACCTTTAATCCCAGCACTCGGAAGGCAGAGGTAGGAGGATTGCTTTGAGTTCAAGGCCACCCTGAGACTACATAGTGAATTCCAGGTCAGCCTGGGCTAGAGTGAGACCCTACCTTGAAAAACTAAAAAAGAAAAATGAAAAAAGGAGAATATACTGAAAACTCCATTATCATTAGCATCTAATGTATAAGAAAGTAGAAAAGGGCTGGAGGGATGGCTTAGCAGTTAAGGAGTTTGCTTGCAAAGCCAAAGGATGCAGATTTGGTTCCCCAGGACCAACGTTAGCCAGATGCACAAGGGGACGCACGCATCTGGAATTCGTTTGCAGTGGCTTGGGGGCCTGGTGCACCCATTCTCTCCCTCCCTCTCTCTCCGTCAAATAAATAAATAATTAAAAAAAGAAAATACAAAAAATAATAAACTTAGTATCCTGTTATTTCAAACATTAGACATTTAAGCTGGGTATGGTGGTGCACGCCTTTAATCACAGCACTCAGGAGACAGAGGTAGGAGGATTGCTGTGAGTTCAAGGCCACCCTGAACTCCATAGTGAATTCTAGGTCAGCCTTGAGCTAGAGTGAGACCCTACCTCAAAAAAAAAAAAAAAAAAAAAATTGGACATTTAGGATTGG
This sequence comes from Dipus sagitta, assembly GCA_036346955.1. Lineage (NCBI taxonomy): Eukaryota > Metazoa > Chordata > Mammalia > Rodentia > Dipodidae > Dipus > Dipus sagitta. Next base: position 98,565,298 of record CM070773.1, read on the forward strand.
TGGGTTTTGTGTATGTGTGTGTAATGTGGTATGGTGTGCATAGTATACGAGCCCATGAAGTATGCCTTGTACCTGTGGTGGCCACAGAACATCAGGTATCCCCCTCCATTGCTCTTCCACCTATTCTTACTAATCCTGGAGGTTGCTGTTTTTTCATGAGCTCCCCTAGGGGACTGAGGTTAAAGACATACATGGCTATGCCCACCTGTTTATGTGGGTCCTAGGGATACAACTCAAGCAGCCCCTCAGGTCTCCTCAGGCCTTCATGCTTGCACAGGAAATGCTTTCAACCACTGAGCCACCTCTCCAGCTTGTTTATTAATTTTCTTTTTGTAAAGACTTATGAGGAGTTTAAACAATGACCAATTTCTTCTCCTAAAACTTATGACATGGAGAGTGTCATTTCTTTGCCTTGGTAAGTTTTCATATACCTAAGGCTAGATCAGCTTCTAACATTTTATCCTTTGAACTTCAATGTGAAATATCTTCCCTTTAATCCCAGCACTCAGAAGGCAGAGGTAGGAGGATCTCCGTGAGTTCAGGGCCACCCTGAGACTACATAGTGAATTCCAGGTCAGCCTGGGCTAGAGTGAGACCCTACCTTGAAAAACAAAACAAAACAAAACAAAATCTTCAAGTCCTTTAATGTGAAGGGTTTTATAGTATCATCTCCATCCTTTTAATCACAACCATGTTCCTCAATTATGTCAATCAGGTCACCTTTACTAAAGTTCTTGGGATGCACAACTACTTATAGGCCCTATCTTGAACACCAACCCCCCCCCCAGAAAAAAGTTAACTTTATCCAGGCATAGTGGTGCACCCTGTAATCCCAGCACTCAGCAGGCAGAGTAGGAGGATCACTATGAATTTGAGGGCAGCCTGAGACTACAGGGTGTGTTCCAGGTCAGCCTGTGCTAGTGTGAGACCCTACCTCAAATGTTTTCAGGTTTTTTTTTTTAAGTTTTTATTTTTATTTATTTACTGGGGATAAAGAGAAGGAAAGAAAGAGAGAGAAGGAATGGGCACACCAGAGCCTCTAGCCATTGCAAACGAACTCTAGATGCATATGCCACCATGTATGGCTTACGTGGGACTTGAAGAATTGAACCTGAGTCCTTAGACTTTGCAGGCAAGCACCTTAATGTCTAAGTTATCTCTCCAGCCCATCAAATGTTTTCTTAAAACTTGTAAGTTGGATTTCCAGCTGCCTGGCTGGAAGAAGTATCATTGTGGGTCAATCCTAGAGTCCACTCTAAGGTGTTACTGGAGGTGGATCTGAATTCCAGCCTAAACGTATGCAGAGTGCTTGAGCTCTGCTTGAGGTTCCCTGTGTATGTTTGCTTTTGGTGGTGCTGGTGGTAGTTTCTTCTGTCTCTGCATGGATCAGTGAAGGTGGGCCAACTTCTTCCACCATTATGGAACTTCCCCTGGTTCTGTAAGCCTGAAATAAATCCCTTCCTCCCATAAACTGTCTGGTTTGGAGATTCATCCCAGCAACATGAAGCTGACTATAAGAGCTAATGAATTACATACCTCATATTCTGCTCCAAAGCCAGCATAGCCGCAGAACCGTCCAGAAACTCTCCAGAGGTAAGGGATTCCTCCAAAGAGAAGAATAAACTGAAAAACAAAGCAAACTGATTATATTTGAACAGTTTTAGAAACCGTCATATGAAAGTGCATGTTAGCCAGGCATGGTGGCACACGCTTTTAATCCCAGCACTCAGGAGGCTGAGGTTGGAGGATCTCTGTGAGTTCAATGCCAGCCTGAGACTACATCGTGAATTCCAGGTCAGCCTAGGCTAGAATGAGACCCTACCTCGAAAAATCAAACAAGCAAACAAACAAAAAAAAGTATCTATGAGGGCTGGAGAGACAGCTCAGTGGTTAAGGCACTTGCCTGCAAAGCCTAAGGACCCAGGCTCAACTCCCCAGGACCCATATAAGACAGATGCACAAGGTGGTCCACGCATCTGGAGTTTGTTTGTAATGGCTAGAGGCCCTGATATGTCCATTCTCTCTCTCTTTTAAAAATAAACAAATTAGCCGGACGTGGTGGCACACACCTTTGATCCCAGCACTTGGGAGGCAGAGGTAGGAGGGTTGCCATGAGTTCAAGGCCACTCTGAGACTCCATAGTGAATTCCAGGTCAGCCTGGACCAGAGTGAGACCCTACCTCGAAAAAGCAAAAATGAAAAACCAAAACAAACAAACAAAAAAAACCCCAAAAAATAAACAAATAAATAAATAATACAAGAACATATTTTTAAAAAAGGAGAATCCATGAGACTTGCTGGCTAGCTAGTCCAACCAAACTGGTGAGCTTCACATTTAGTAAGAGATTCTGTCTCAAAAATAGACAAATAAGGTGGACAGTGATTGAGGAAGACACCTGACACCACTTGAGCCTTCAACGTGCATGTGCACATAGGTGTATCTGTGCTGCCCTCCACACACACACACATACACACACACACAACATAATGCATACATATAAAAAATAATGCATTTAGAAGAATACTAATCACTGAGGTTCTAAGTTTAGACTGGTAAGATGTTTTACCTATGTATTATGTATGGGTTAACTTTATGATATGTGAATTATATATATCGATAAATCTTAGTTTTTTATACTTTAATTATTTTTAATTCATTCATTCATTCATTCATTTGAGATAGAAAGAGGCAGGGAGAGAGAGAGAATGGGTGCACCAAGGCCTCCAGCCACTGCAAACAAACTCCAGACACATGCGCCATCTTGTGCATCTGGGTTACGTGGAACCTGGAGAATCAAACCTGGGTCCTTCGGCCTCACAGGCAAGCGCCTTAACTGCTAAGCCATCTCTTTAGCCCAAATCTAGTTTTAAAAAGCAATCCAGCAGTCTCACTCACTTGTGGGAACTAAAAAAGTTAATCTTACAGAAGAAAATTGAATAATCAGAGTACGGCTGGAGAGATGGCTTAGCAGTTAAGGCGTTTGCTGACCAAGTCAAAGACCCACGTTTCAGTCCTCAATTCCCACGTAACCCAGATGCACAAGGTGGCACATGTGTCTGGAGTCCATTTGCAGTGGCTAGAGGCCCTGGTATGCCCATTCTCCCTCTCTCTCTCTCAAATAAATAAATACAATACTTAAAAATAATAACCAGAATAATTGAAAATAGAATGATTAGGAGATAGAGGAGGAGAGATAAGTTAAATAATGAGTACCAGGGTTGCAGAGATGGCTTAGTGGTTAAGGTGCTTGCCTGCAAAGCCAAAGGACCTTGGTTCAATTCTCCAGGACCCACGTAAGCCAGATGCACAAGGTGGCACATACATCTGGAGTTCATTTGCAATGGCTAGAGGTCCCGGAGCGGTCTCTCTCTCTCTCTCTCTCTCTCTCTCTCTCTCCCTCTTTCTCTCTCAAATAAATAAATAAAATATAAATAATTAGTACCAGAATAGTTTGGTAGAGGAATCAGTTCAGGTGTTCTATGGCATATCTGGATTACTATAATCTAACAGGATTTATGAAGTATTTTATTTTATTTATATTTTGGTTTTTCAAGGTAGGGTCTTGATCTAGCTCAGGCTGACCTGGAACTCACTATATGGTCTAGGGTGACCTCAAACTCATGGCAATCCTCCTACCTTTGTATTCCAAGTACTAGGATTAAAGGCATGCATCACCATGCCCGGCAGAAGTATTTTAAAAGAACCACAAGGGCTGGAGAAATGGCTTAGAGGTTAAGGTGCCTTGGTTCAATTCCCCAGGACCCACAAAAGCCATATGCATAAGGTAGTACATGCGTCTGGAGTTTGTTTGCAATGGCTGGATGCCCTGGCACACCCATTCTCTCTTTCTCTCTTCCTCTTAATCTCTCTTAAATAAATAAAAATGAATTTTAAAAATACAGTAAATGAACCCACAAGTTCAAATGTTTCTCACACTAAAATGATGCATAAGGAGATGGGAATTCTAATTTCCCTGATTTGATTGCTACACATTATGTATATACCCCTTAAATATATATAAACGTTACGTGTAAATAAAAAAAAGAACAGGAGAGGATATGGGAGAAATTGGTGAAGGAGTACAATGCCACAGAAGGAACACACTCACTGCAGGATGACGAGTTAATATTTATTTGAAAAAAAATTTCAATGTTTATATCACAAAAATGATAAATATTTATGTGCTAATTTTCTGCCATGATCACACTATAATTTTTATAATTCTTTTTTATATTTTATTTTTCTTTATTTATTAGAAGAGAGCGAGAGAATGGGCATGCCAGAGCTTCCAGCCACTGCAAATGAACTCCAGATGCATGTGCCACCTTGTGCATTTGGAGTACTGTAAGCTAATCCAATAAATTCCCTTTTTAAAAAAATATTTTATTTTTATTTATTTATTTATTTGACAGAGAAGAGGGGTTGAGAGAATGGGCTCGCCAGGGCCTCCAGCCACTGCAAACGAACTCCAGATGCATGTGTCTCCTTGTGCATCTGGCTAACATGGGTCCTAGGGAATTCAGCCTGGGTCCTTTAGCTTTGCAGGCAAACACCTTAATCACTAAGCTATCCCTCCAGCCCAATAAATTCCCCTCGCCCCCCCCCCTATTTTGAGGTAGGGCGTTGCTCTGGCCCAGGCTGACCTGGGATTCACTATGTAGTAGAGCGGCCTCGAACTCACGGCGCTCCTCCTACCTCTGCCTCCCGAGTGCTGGGATTAAAGGCATTAGCCACCACGCCCGGCTCTAAATTCCTTTTAATATACTTCATTCTAGTGGTTCTGTTCCTCTAGAGAACAATGATCAATATACCAGGTGTATCACACCTGCACTTGGGAGGCAGAGATAGGAGGATTGCTGTGAGTTCCAGGCTACCCTGACACTACATAGTAAATTCGAGGTCAGCCTGGGCTAGAGTGCGACCTACCTCGAAAAACCAAAAAATAAAAAAGGAGGGTTGGAGAGGTGGCTTAGCAGTTAAGGTGCTTACCTGCGAAGCCTAAGGATCCCAGTTTGACTCTCCAGAACCCACGTAAGGCAGATGCACAAGCTGGTGGATGTGTCTGGAGTTCATTTGTAGTGAGTGGCTAGAGGCCCTTGTGTACCCATTCTCTCTCTGCCTCTTTCTCTTCAAATAATAAATAAAATATTTTAAAAATAAATAAATAAACAAGGAAAACTCCCCTTAACTCTATGGCCAGGCACTTCCACTTTACCACAATTAACTCAGTCTTGATGTACGTAAACTCTGCTCCCAAAAGATACACTCTGACACCACTGTCTGTCACATGCTCCAGTTGTTGAGCTAATTGCCCAGGGATGGAGTTTCTTTTATCCTACTCCCAATACTAATAAATAATGTAGAATAAAGGACTTAAAATGTGTTTGGTGGAAAGATAAAATACCTATTATTAAAAGTCTAGCTTTTAAATAAATATCAAGGGTACTTTTAATATGAACTCTGAATGATTTATGAATGCATTTGGAAACTGCTATGATTAACTTTGTTTGGATTACTTTGGGGACTCAAAACAAAGTATGGTGAATTATAAACTTTATGTTAATAACTTCACTGAGCACACTCCTGGGGATGTACTAGGACAAGAATTAATGAGTGTAACAGAAGCAATCCCAGTGCTTTACAAGTAATATTTCACTGCAGTCTTGAAAGCAGACATGGCAGGAGCTAGCCAGTTTGCCCCTGGGATCCCCTGTCTCTGCCTCCCAAACACTAGGATTATGGTTATGGATGAGCTGCTAAGGCCACCCTGCATTCAAGTGGGCGCTAGAGATTCGTGTTGCTTGTGCAGCAAGCACTATATCCCATCTCCCTGCCCCCTCCCACTTTAATTTTAAAATCACAAAAGAACAGAGTTTAAAAACCAGTTCTTCCACTTACTAGAGTTTCACTTGGCCACTAAATAAATGAGCAAGCTACTTAATTTCTCTGAGCTTTAATTTCCTCATCCATTAAAAGGGAATAACAATGGCTATCCCTCATACTTGACTTCATAAACATCAAACAACAATAATAAAACTACGAAGCAAGAATCCTAACTACTACTGTTTCCAACTTCAGTTCATTAGTAGTGCTTACAGCCAAGTTCACACTTACAGACTTACTCTCCCACTTTGATTATTTCTTAGAACAAGGAGCCATTCCCATGGTCACCAAGCATAATGATCAAGCTGGTGCCCATATTTCCTGAAGCTATATGATAGTAGTGACAACCACAGAGAAACAAAAGATGCTTTTCTTGTCACTTTATTGTGGCCTTGCATATGCGTTAGGTTCAATCCCAGCACCACCAAGAGAAAGAGGAAGGAAGCAACCATCAACAGGAAGAAGGGCAGTGCCTGACTTACCACCTCTGCTCATCTCTTTCTGAAGGCTAAGTTCTTTTTTTTTTTTTTTTTTGATGTAGGGTCTCACTCTAGCTCAGGCTGACCAGGAATTCACTCTGTAGTCTCAGGGTGGCCTTGAACTCACAGCGATCCTCCTACCTCTGCCTACCGAGTGCTGGGATTAAAGGTGTGCACCACCACGCCCAGCTCAAATTTTTTTTTATTAACAACTTCCATGAATATAAAAAATATCCCATGGTAATGCCCTCCCTCCCTCCCCCCACTTTCCCCTTTGAAACTCCAATCTTCATGGTATCTCCTTCCCCTCTCAATCAGTCTCTCTTTTATTTTGATGTCTTGATTTTTTCCTCCTATTAGGATGGTCTTGTGTAGGTAGTGTCAGGCACTGTGAGGTCATGGATATCCAGGCCATTTTGTGTCTGGTGGAAGCACATTGTAAGGAGTCCTACCCTTCCTTTGGCTCTTACATTCTTTCTGCCACTTCTTCCACAAGTCTTTTTTTTTTTCTTATTATTTTATTTATTTATTTATTTATTTATTTATTTATTTGAGAGAGACAGACAGACACATAGAGAGAATGGGCATGTCAGGGCCTCTAGCCACTGCAAACAAACTCCAGATGCATGTGCCCCCTTCTGCATCTTACGTGGGTCCTGGGAATCGATCTGGGGTCCTTAGGCTTCACAGGCAAATGCCTTAACAACTAAGCCATTTCCCCAGCCCAAGGCTAAATTCTTATTTGAGAAGAAACATACAGATAAATTCAAGCCAAATATCATCAACAACAATGCTATACCTTTCCTAGCTTAGCTGGGAGGAGTCAAATACTATGCTAATCTTTAGTATCAATAACTAATATTCTAATTGTGTCTCTCTCAAATGAAAGTAAAGGGGGCTGCAGCCGGGCGTGGTGGTACACATCTTTAATCCCAGGGAGGCAGAGGTATCACTGTGAGTTCAAGGCCACCTGAGACTACATAGCTAACTCCAGGTCAGCCTGGGCCAGAGTGAGACACCTACATTGGAAAACCAAAAAAAAAAAAAAAAAGAAAGAAAGAAAGAAAAGAAAAGGGAGCTGGGGAGATGGCTTTGTGGTTAAGCCATTGCTGGCAAAGCCAAAGGAACCAGGGTTGATTCCCCAGAATCCTTATAAAACTGGATGCATGAGGTGGTGCATGCGTCTGGACTTCGTTTGCAGTGGCTAGAGGCCCTAGCATGCCCATTCTCTCTATATCTGCTTCTTTCTCTCTCAAATAAAATTTTTAAAAGATGGTTTCCAGTTAACTTTGTGATGAGAGGAAAACTAGACATACTGTAAAAGGCTGTGGGGCAGAAATGCTCATGCACTACCTATCAACAGTTTACTCTGGTTGGACCATGAAAGTGATTCCTTCCTGTTTAGTGTAGGAATTAAGCTACACATCTTCAATGATGCAGGAACGATACAACCTCATGCACTGGCTGCTCAAGGATTTCACTGTCCCTCAGGAGTGGGACTAAAGCTTATGGAAATTGTCTTTCACCATTTTTGGTTGTTTGGTTGGTTTTTGAGGTAGGTTCTAACTCTAGCCCAGGCTGACCTGGAATTCACTATGTAGTCCCAGGCTGGCCTCAAACTCACAGCTATCCTCCTACCTCCGCCTCCCTAGTGCTAGGATTAAAGGCATGCGCCACCACACCTAGCTGTCATTCACCATTTCTACACGTAATCTTAGCCAAAAGGCCAAGAAGTGCGTTCACCTTTTTTTTTTTTTTAGGTAGGGTCTCTCACTGTAGCTCACTCTGACCTGGAATTCACTATGTAGACTCCGAGTGGCCTCGAACTCATGGCGATCCTCCTACCTCTGCCACCCAAGTGCTGGGATTAAAGGAGTGCACCACCATGCCTGGCTTTTATTTTGTTTTTTAGAGGTAGGGTCTCTCTCTAGTCCAAGTTGACATGGAAGTCTCAGGCTGGCCTCGAACTCATGGCGATACTACTACCTTGGCTTCCCAAGTGCTGAAATTAAAGGTGTGTGCCACCACATGTAGTCTCACCATTTTTCTTTAAAATTTTGAGAGAAAAAGGGCAGATAGAATGAGCACGCCAGGGCGTTTAGCTGATGCAAATGAACTCCAAATGCATGCATCACCTCATGCATAATGCTTACATGGGTCCTGGAGAATCGAACCTGGGTCCTTTGGCTTCATAGGCAAACACCTTAACCACTAAGCCATCCCTCCAGCCCAAATTTCACCTTTTTTTTGGGGGGGGGGGTTCCAGGTAGGGTTTCACTCTAGCCCAGGCTGACCTGGAATTTACTATGTAGTCTCACGGTAGCCTAGAACTAACAGTGATCCTCCTACCTCTGCCTCCTGAGTGCTGGGATTAAAGGTGTGCGCCACCATGCCCGGCTTGGTCTCACTATTTTTAATAGGATTGGGTTAAATTAAAATTTTGCCATGTTGTCCACATTTATGAATGTTTTAGATGGAATTAAGGGGTTCCCTGGATTTTAAATTTGTAATAAAGTCTGTTTTAAATAAAGTTTTACAAACTTAAAAACATTTATATTTGCCAAGCGTGGTGGCGCACACCTTTAATCCCAGCACTCAGGAGACAGAGGCAGGAGGATCACTATGAGTTCGAGGCCACCCTCGAACATAGTGAATTCCAGGTCAGCCTGGGCTAGAGCTAGACCCTACCTTAGAAAATCAAAAAGATAAAAAAATAAAATAAAACACAAAGCTTAGTCTAGGGCTGGAGAGATGGCTTAGCAATTAAGGCACTTGTCTACGAAGAAGCCTAAGAACATGTGTTTGAATCTCCAGGACCCATATAGCCAGACATAAAAGTGATGCAAGCATGCAATGTCACACATGCACACAAGGATGTCGCGTGCATGTGGAGTCTGTTCGCAGCAGCTGAAAGGCCCTGGTGCATCCATTCTCTCTCTCTCAAAAATAAAATAAAAAATAACAAAAAGGTTAAGAAAGCATTCAAAGACTTATATAAACATTATATCTCATGTCACAAAAATGAAAAAGGATTATAAAGTATTAAACAATCTGAGAAACAAATTACTCACAGTGCCTTCCACCTCCGAATACAGTCCTGACCAGAAGCTGAATGTACTTTTATCCAGTTGATACAGTCGAGATTTCTCAAATGTTTCAGAATCCATAATCTGTCCTAATTCTGGTGGTACGCGAGTTGTTGTTTTATATATCCTTCTCTGAAACATTTTAAAGAAAAACACTTTAATGAAACAGTCAATTGTTTATTATGCAATAGTAATTTATTATTCATCACTAAGTGGTTTATAGCACTAATTTACCGCATTTAGCCAAGGACACTGACCACTGAAATAAGTGATGGAGGAAAGTAAGGGAAGATTCTAAGAGAAGGCTGACTAGGTAAACTGATAATTTATAAATTATAATTACATTTTCAGTCCCTGTAAAACAAAGTTGTGACATCACAATGGTACCACCCATTTGGGGTTTAATGTAGATGCCATAATATAAAAATAGTTCATAAGAAAAAGTTCAAAAAGTGAACATGCTAACTACAAGTACTAGCAGATATGATAGATTTGAGGGGAGACAGAAACGTATCAGGTCTTCCCATTCAACTTTCTCATTATGTCAAATTCTGAAATACCTTTCAACCTCTGGGACATAACACAGAACAGATTATCAAAAAATATAGCCGAGCCGGACGTGGTGGCACACGCCTTTAATCTCAGCACTCAGGAGGCTTAAGTAGGAGGATTGCCATGAGTTCGAGGGCACCATGAGACTCCATAGTGAATTCCAGGTCAGCCTGGGCTAGAGTGAGACCCTACCTCAAAAAAAAAAAAAAAAAAATAGCCAGGAGTGACGGTACACATTGTTAGTCCTAGCACTTGGGAAGCTAAGGTAGGAGGATCAATGTGAGTTTGAGGTCATCTGGGGCTACAAAGTGAGTTCCATGCCAGTGTGGTCTAGAGTGAGACCCTGCCTCAGAAAAAGAATAAAATAATAAAATTCTCCACATCTTCCACAATGTTTCCCCCCACCCCACAATGGTTTTACAATAAACATTGAAAGAGAAGTGCTCAATTTCTCACCCTCCAGTGAAGCACCACATGTGATGTGTTTACTTTAGGCAAAGGATGTTTTGTAGGCCAGAAAGATTCTATACTAATGAAGGGCTATGTTTGAGTACATAGCTATACTTCTTAACATTAATCTTTGAACATACTAATGGAAGAGATTGAGTCATAGCCTTGACATTGACAGATACAAAAAAAATTTAAAAGTTTCAATTTAAATATTTATGCAAGGCTGGGGATATAGCTCAGTGGAAGAGTACTTGCTTGGCTTATGCAACCTCCTGGGTTACAGCACCACAATAAACAAATAACCAAACAGATTTCATACACAAAGCAAATTGTGCAGGACAGAACTGCAGAAAAAGACTGCAGGTGGGTATGGTTGTGCACACCTTTAATCACAGCACTGAGGAGTCAGAGGTAGGAGAATCAATTTAGGTATGAGGCCAGCCTGGGAGTACAGAGTGAGTGCCAGGTCAGTGTGGGTTAGGGTGAGACCCCTTCTCGAAAACAAAAACGAACAAACAAAAGAATGAAAGAAGGAGGGAGGGATTCCAATGCTCAGGAAAGAGTTACAGCAGTTAAATAAGAAGGTATGCATAAACATCATCAATGACATTATTCAGTGACAACAGAAGCATGTAAGCAAACCAGCAATGAGAGACTTAAATAAAACTGTTAATTAACTTAAGAGTTGCCAGGCTTGGTGGTGCATGCCTTTAATCCCAGCACTCAGAAGGCAGAGGTAGGAGGATCACCATGAGTTGGAAGTCAGCCTGAGACTACATAGTGAATTCCAAGTCAGCCTGGGCTACAGCAACACCCACCTCAAAAAAGAGGGGAGGTGGGCGGCTAGAGAGATGACATAGTGGTTAAGGGCATTTGTCAGCAAACCCAAAGGACCCAAGTTCAATTTTTTAGTACCCACATACTCCAGAGGCACAAGGTGGCGCACAGTCTTTAGTTTATTTGCAGTGGCTAGAGGCCCTGGAACACCCATTCTCTCCCTCCCTTCCCCCATTGCCAAATAAATAAACTTAGAGTTGATCTCACTTAAAAGTTATTAAGCTGTCAATTACAGCTATCTCTGAGGAAATGCTAACTTTCACTTTTCCACTTTATGATTTAAATTTTTTTAATTTTTAATTTTTATTTTATTTATTTGCAAGCAGAGAGAGAGAGAGAGAGAGAGAGGAGACAGAGATAGAATGGGTGCGCCAGGGCCTCTAGCCACTGCAAACAAACTCCAGATGCATGCACCCCATTGTACATTTGGCTTACGTGGGTACTGGGGAATTGAACCTGGGTCCTTTGGCTTCACAGGCAAGCACCTTAACCATTAAGCCATCTCTCTAGTCCCAATGATTTAAATTTTTTAAAATATTTTATTTTTATTTATTTATTTGACAGAGAGAAAGAGGGAAAGAGAGACAATGGGTGCACCAGGGTTCTAGCCACTGTAAACAAACTCCATACGCATGCACCTCCTAGTGCATCTGGCTAACATGGGTCCTGGGAAATCGAACCTGGGTCCTTTGGCTTTGCAGGCAAACGCCTTAACTGCTAAGCCATCCCCCCAGCCTTGATTTAAATTTTTAAACAAAGACAATGAAGACATTTTTATGAAATACAATTTTTTTTTCAGCAAAAACATGTATATGCTTTTGGGGGCTGGAGGGATGGTTCAGCACTTAAGGCACTTGCCTGCAAAGCCTGAGGACCTGGGTTCAATTCCCCAGTACCCACATAAAGCCAGATGCACAACGCGGCTCATGCATCTGAAGTTCATTTGCAAGACAGGAGGCCCTGGTGTGCCCATTCTCTTTTTCTCTCTCTTTCTCAAATAAATAAAAATATATATTTTTTTTTGAGATAGGGTTTCACTCTAGCCCAGGGTGACCTGGAATTCACTATATAGTCTCAGGTGGCCTTGAACTCAAGGCAATCCTCCTACCCCTACCTCCTGAGTGCTGGGATTAAAGGTGTGTGCCACCACACCTGGGTAAAACTATTTTTTAAGGGATAGAGAGAAGGCTTAGCAGTTGAGATACTTGCCTGCAAATCATAAGGACCCATGTTTGATTCCCCAGTATCCACATAAGCCAGATGCACAAGGTGGAGCATGGTGCTCATTTATAGTGGCTAGAGGTCCTGGCCCACCCATTCTCTCCATCTGCCTCCTTCTCTCAAGTAAATAAGTTTAAAAATATTAAAATTTTTTAAAAAAAGGTTTTAAGGGCTGGAGTGATGGCTCAGCAGTTATGATGCTTGCTTGTAATGCCTAACAACCCAGGTTTGATTCCCCAGTACCCATGTAAAGCCAGATGCACAAAGTGGTGCATGCATCTGGAGTTCGTTTGCAGTGGCTAGAGGCCTTGGCACACTCATTCTCTCCCTCTCTCTGCTTGCAAATAAATAAATAATTTTTAAAAAGTTTTCTGGGGGATTGAAGAGATGGCTTAGCTGTTAAGGTGCTTGCCTACAAAGCCAAAGGACCCAGGTTTGATTCCCCAGGACTCACATAATCCAGATACACAAGGTGGTGGATGCATCTGGAGTTCCTTTGAAGTGGCTGAAGGTCCTAGCACGCCCATTCTCTCTCTGTCAAATAAATAAATAAAATAAATAATATTTTTTTAAAAAGTTTTTTGGGGGCTGGAAAGATTGCTTAGCAGTTAAGGCGTTTGCCTGCAAAGCCTAAGGACCCAGGTTCAATTCTCCAGGTCCCATGTAAGCCAGATGCACATGGTGGCACATGTGTCTGGAGTTCGTTTGCAGTGGCTAGAGGCCCTGCTGGGCCCATTCTCTCTCACTCTCTCTCTCTAATAAATAAATAAATAAATAAAAATGAAATGTCTTTAAAAATTTTTTTTTTGTTTTTTTTGGGCTGGAGAGATGGCCAGCATTTAAAGCGCTTGCCTGAAAAACCTAAGGACACAGGTTCCATTCCCCAGCACCCACGTAAAACCAGATGCACAAAGTAGCACATGCATCTGGAGTTCGTTTGCAGTGGTTAAAGGCCATGGCGCACCCATTCTCTTTCTCTGTCCTTTTCTGCCTGCAAATAAATAAATAAAAATAGTTGGGCTGGAGAGATGACTTAGGGGTTAAGCACTTGCCTGTGAAGCCTGAGGAGCCCGGTTTGAGGCTCAATTCCCCAGTACCCACATAAACCAGATGCAAAACGTGGCACGTGCATCTGGAGTTTGTTTGCAGTGGCTGGAGGCTCTGGTGCGCCCATTCTTTCTCTCTCTCTACCTCTTTCTCTGTCGCCCTCAAATAAATAAAATAAATCTTTCTTTGTTTAAAAAATAGTTTTTTAAGCCGGGCGTGGTGGTGCACGCCTTTAATCCCAGCACTCGGGAGGCAGAGGTAGAAGGATCAATCATGAGTTCGAGGCCACCCTGAGACTACATAGTTACCAGGTCACCTGGACCAGAGTGAGACCCTACCTCAAAAAAAAAAAAAAAAGTTTTTTTTAAAAAAGCTTTTTTTCTTTAAGTATGTAAATACTTGGAAGGATTGAAAAATACTTTTAGGAAATCGTTTCCTAATCCTTCGGTTGAACATGGTAACAACAATGTCAAGGAATTGTGGTTGTAAAATTTAACATCTTTCTTTAGAAGGCTTATACCAAAATAAAGGAGGCTAAGACCGAACACCAGAATCCGATCCTAAGACGCTGCGGGGCAGGCAGGGGCTCAAGTTCGAATAAGGAGCCAACCCTTTCCTTTCTCCGGGCGCTAACAGACTTGGGTCCCAGGACAACACTGCGGAAAACTTCCATGAGGTTCCAAGAACCCCTCAAAGCCACAGCCACCATCGGGCAAGTCAGGACACTCAGCACCAATTACAGAGTTGAGACTAGTGCTAGCAGCGCAGGGGCCATCAAAGGACTTGGGGCTGAGGCCCCGGCCGGCCTAAGGCTGTCCAGCAGGGCTGGGGTCAGGAGGACCCGTCCTGGGCTCACCTGCCGCTGTGCTAGGAAGGTCTCCCACAGATAGACTGCCCAAGAGAAGAGCAACACCGCCCCGAAGATTCGCTTCTCCGTCGGCATGTCCCACATCGCGTCCAGCGACGCCCACATCCCCATGGTCACCCTGCCTCACCAGCGTGAACCGGTGCCGCTCCACAACGGGTCCCCTCAGAGAGACTCTGAGGTGTACCCGTGATAGAGGTCCCTTCCGTAGATATCCGCGCCCATCCTAACCCTCAGCGCGGCCAGCAGTGTTACAAAATTACTCTTCCCCTTGCCGACTTCCCTAGGGTCTCGTAGTTGTTGCGGGGAAAAAACGAGCAGCCCCACCTTCCTCACTTCCGGCCCAGCGACTGAGCGGCGTTGCATCAAGAACTTTCCCCTTCCTCCCCGCCCTGGGTTGCTGTCTAAAGTTCCGGCTCACTCCAAGGCCGACAGGCGTGGTCGCCGCCAAGACTTTCTGACCTCCCACGCGGCGAGTCCCTCGGCTCCGCTGGCTCCGTGGGTTGCTGGTAGAAGGCTGTGGCATCTGCTGCGCTTTTCTCGGCTGCTTCTGAGTTGGGTGCCACTCCCACCCTGAGGTAGCGGGGAAAGAAGGGAGAGTGACGGATTTCTCAGACTTTAAAAAGCATTTGTCCCTCTGATCATGTATTCAGGGGGCGACAGGTGCATCCCTGGGATACCTTACCAACCAAAGGACACATTAAAAATGGAATCTAGGGCTAGAGAGATGACATAGCGGCTAAGGGGCTTGCCTGCGAAACCTAAGCACCCAGGTTGATTTCCCCAGGACCCATGTAAACCAGATGCACAAGGTGGCACATGCATCTGCAGTTTGTTTACAGTGGCTGGAGGCCCTGGAGTGCCCCTGCTCTCTCCCTCTATCTGCCTCTTTCTCTCTCCTAAATAAATAAATAATTTTTTTCGAGGTAGGGTCTCGCTCTAGGCCAGGCTGACCTGGAATTGAGTCTGTAGTCTCAGGGTGGCCTCGAACTCACGGTGGTCTTCCTACCTCTGCCTCCCCAGTGCTAGGATTGAAGGCATGCGCCACCATGCTGGGCTTAAATAAATATTTTTAAGTGAATTTTTTTTAAAGTAGTGGTTCAAAGCCGGGCGTGGTGGCGCACGCCTTTAATCCCAGCACTCGGGAGGCAGAGGTAGGAGGATCGCCGTGAGTTCGAGGCCACCCTGAGACTCCATAGTGAATTCCAGGTCAGCCTGGGCTAGAGTGAGACCCTACCCCGAAAAACCAAAAAATAAATAAATAAAAATAAAAATAAAAAGTAGTGGTTCAGCAGAAGAAATTTTTAATTAATTAATTTATTTAAATGTGTATGGGAGCTGGGCGTGGTGGCACATGCTATTAATCCCAGTACTCGGGAGGCAGAGGTAGTTAGGACCGCCATGAGTTCAAGGCCACCCTGAGACTACATGTGAATTCCAGGTCAGCCTGGGCTAGAGTGAAACCCTACCTCAAAAAGGAAAAAATGTGTATGGGTGCACCAGGGTCTCTTGCCACTGCAAATGAACACCAGACATATGCAATTGAACATGGAAACATTTTTATGTCTAGTTTTATGTGGGTGCTAGGAATTGAGTTAAACCTGAGCTGCAGGCTTTGCAAACAAGGCTTTGCAACCACTCAGCTATCTCCCAAGCCCCTGGCAGAAGAAAAAAAAATTAAGTATTTACTTGAAAGGGGGAGAGAGAGAGAATGGGTGTGCCAGTGCCTCAGCCACTGCAAACTAACTCGAGACATATGCACTACCTTGTGCATTTACATGGGTACAGGGGAACTGAACCTGGGCCCTTTGGCTTTACAGGCAAGTGCCTTAACAGCTAAGCCATCTCTCCAGCCCAAGAAAAATTTTTATATTTTATTTTTGTTTATTTATTAAAGAGAAAGGGCCAGATAGAGAATGGGTGCATCAGGGCCTCCAGCCACTGCATACAAACTTGACACATGCACCACCTTGTGCATCTGATTTATGTGGGTCCTGAGGAGTTGAACCTGGGTCCTTTTTCTTCTGCAGGCAAACACCTTAGCCACTAAGCCATTTCTCGAGCCCTATAAGAAATTTTTTTGTTTTTTGTTGTTTTTTTATTGACAACTTCCATAATTACAAACAACATCCCATGGTAATTCCCTCCCTACCCCCACTTTCCCCTTTGAAACTCCACTCTCCATCAAATCCCCTCACCCTCTCAATCAATCTCTCTTATATTTTGATGTCATGATTTTTTCCTCCTATTATGATGGTCTTGTGTAGGTAGTGGCAGGCACTGTGAGGTGATGGATATCCAGGCCATTTTGTGTCTGGAGGAGTACATTATAAGGAGTCCTACCCTTCCTTTGGCTCTTACATTCCTTCCACCACCTCTTCCTCAATATACCCTGAGCCTTGGAAGGTGTGATAGAGATATTGCAGTGATGAGCACTCCTCTGTCACTTCTCAGCACCATGGTGCCTTCTGAGTCATCCCAAGGTCACTGCCATCTGAAAAGAGAAGGTTCTCTAACCAAAAGTGAGAGTAACATTAGTATAAGGGTATGAACATTAAGAGAAGTACTTACTGGACAGTTTGATGAGCATAGTATATACATTTAGCCACACAGCAGCATACGTTATACCCCTAGGGCTCATGACTACCCCTGTTGTAGGTTTTCAGTATCAGGGATGTATTCCCTCCCATGGAGCGGGCCTCCAGTCAAATTAGAGGGTGGTTGGTTTCCCCCATAACAGACATGCCACTATTGCACCTGTTGGCTCATTTGGCCTGGCTGGCCAAATATAAGGCTTTCAGTGTCCACTGTTGAGTATCTTCACTGGTGATTTCTTTCTCTTCCATTGAAAAGCATGCAGCGTGGCTTTTTCCAGCTTTCTGTCAGCTGGTCTACATGGAGGAGGTTTTAAGCTATGTTCCAACAGGATTTCTCAGTGACCTTGCAGCCCAAGTATGTGGAGTCCCCAGAAGAAATTTTTTGTAATATTTTTTGGCTTTTTTTTTTTCAATGTAGGGTCTCACTCTAGCTCAGGCTGACCTGGAATTCACTATGTAGTCTCAGGGTGGCCTTGAACTCAAGCAATCCTCCTACCTCTGCCTCTCCAGTGCTAGGATTAAAGGCATGCGTCACTATGCCTGGCTCTTTTGTAATATTATTTGTAAAGAGAGAGAGAGAAAAGCTGGGCATGCTGGTGCACGCCTTTAATCCCAGCACTTGGGAGGCAGAGGTAGGAGAATTGCCGTGAGTTCGAGGCTACCCTGAGACTACATAGTTAATTCCAGGGCAGCCTGAGCCAGAATGAAACCCTACCTCGAAAAAACAAAACAAAACAAAAAAAAAAAAAAGAGAGAGAGAGAGAGAGAGAGACAGCAAGAGAAGGGGAGAGAGAGTATGGGCACACCAGAGTCACTTGCCACTGCACATAAACTCCAGATGCATGTGCTATTTTGTGCATCTGGCTTTATGTGGGTACTGGGGAATTTAATCCAAGCCATCAGGTTTTGCAAGCAAGCGCCTTTAACCTTTGACACATCTCCCCATCTTCAAAAGAAATTTATGGAACTGTAATATTCAGACTGTGGCACATTTACTGCTCACTGTATTTAGTAAGGTTTGCAATGAAAATTCAAAGCAAAAAATGAAGCATAAGCTGGGCATGGTGGTGCACACTTTTAATCCCAGCACTTGAGAGGCAGAGATAGGAGGATCACCAAGAGTTCAAGGCCGTCCTGAGACTACAGAGTGAATTCCAAGTCAGCCTGGGCTAGAGTGAGCCCCTACTTTGAAAAACCAAAACAACAACAACAACAAAATAAATAAAAGTGAAGCATAAAGATGTGAAAAATGGTCAGGTGAGTGGTAGTTTATGCCTTTAATCCTTGCCCTCAGGAGACAGAAGAAGAAGGATCACTTTGAGTTGGAGACAATCCTGGAACTACATAGTGAATTCCAGATCAGCCTGGGCCAGAGTGAGACCCTGCCTTGAAGGGAAAAGAAAGTCGCATTTTTGGCACAAAAAAAAAAAAAAAAAGGAGTGTGAGCATAGTTCAAGTTGCAGACAAGGTGGGTTCAGATAAGTCAGCTGTAATTGTTTTTTTAAATATTTTTATTGGGCTAGAGAGACAGCTCAGTGGTTAAAGGCTCTTGCCTGTAAAGCCTAAGGACCCGGATTTGATTCCCCACTATCCATGTAAAGCCATGTAAAGAGGGGGAGGGGACGTGATGTAGAGTGGAGTTTCAAAGGGGAAAGTGGGGGGAGGGAGGGGATTACCATGGGATATTGTTTACAATCGTGGAAGTTGTTACTAACAAATAAATTAATTAAAAAATTATTTATTTGCAAGCAGAGAGAAGTGGGGGAAGGGAGGCAGAATGAGCACACCAGAGCCTCCTGTCAGTGCAAATAAACTCCAGATGCATCTGCCCTTTGTGCATCTGGCTCTACATATGTACTAGGGAATTGAGCCTGGTACATCAGGCTTTGCAAGCATGTGTCTTAAATGCTGAGCCATCCTCCCAGCCTTCTCCAAGACATTAAAAAAAAAAAAATTTAATTTATTTGCAAGCAGAGAAAGAGAGAAGAGAGAGACAAATAGAATGGGTGCACCAGGGCTTCCAGCCGCTACAAACAAACTCCCGCTGCATGCACCACTTTGTGCATCTGGCTATACATGGGCCCTGGGGAATTGAATGCAGGTCATTAGGTTTTGCAAAAAGATGCCTCAATCACTGAGCCATCCCTCCATCCCCTCCAAGACATTTTTTTAACTACCCTGACCTCACAGTACCCACAGGATATACAAATACAGGTTGGGCCCTACTAAAGAGAGAGCTAGGCTGGAGAGATGGCTTAGCAGTTAAGGCACATGCCTGCGAAGCCTAAGGCCCCAGGTTGGATTCTCCAGGTCCCACGTAAGCCACATGCACATGGTGGCACATGCATCTGGAGTTTGTTTGCAGTGGCTAGGGACTCTGGCATGCCCATCCTCTCTCTCTCTCTCTCTCTCTCTCTCTCTCATAAATAAATAAAAATAAATCTTGAAAAGAGAGAGAGAGAGCCAGCAGGGTCCATTGTGGAAGAGGTGGCAGAAAGCATGTAAGAGTCAAAGGAAGGGTAGGGCTGCTTATAATGCACTCTTTCAGACACAAAATGGCCTCGATATCCATGACCTTGCAGTGCCTGACACTACCTACAGAAGACCCTCATAACAAGAGGAAAAGATGATGACATCAAAATAAAAGAAAGACTGAGAGGGGAAAGGGATATGATGGAGAGTGGATGGGGGAAAGTGGGAGAGGGGAGGGAATTATCAGGGTTAATTGTCTATAATTATGGAAGTTGTCAATAAAAATAAATAATTAATTAGAAAAAAAAGAAAGAAACAGTCCTTGCAGGGTAATTTCAATATAGTTCTCTATCTTTATTGACACACCACTGCACACATGAAGGAAACAGTGCTCTTCTTGAAAAGATTGGAGTCAATCACATTTCAGATGTGGAAGTGAACCCTGATGTAGGCAAGGGACTCTGGCAGTCAGAGCAGCTGCAGTAGGGCTCAGAAGAGCAGTCTCTCTTTGCAGAGGGTTTCTGGGCAGTGATAATACCCTCCAGGTCCCTCACTTTGTTTTCCACCAGCTGAAGTTTTTTCAGAATTTTCTCTTGCAAACCCAAGGTCAGGAAGATATTACTATTGTCTTGACCTTGGCGACTATTTCCTTCTGGATTGGCTAACAGAGCCTGAAAAAAATCTGAGCCCTTCTTGTAAAGTTGGTAGAGTGTGATCACAAACATCAGTATTTTCTAAAAGGAAATGAGAGAAGTTGACTGTTACTTTTCATTCATGTGAAATAGCACAATTAACTACAGATGCAAAACAGAACAAAAGCCTACTAGTAACAGTAATCCCCCTCTGCCCATGCCAAGCCTTCCCTCCACTTTTTAATTTTTAAAATTTTTTTATTTATTTGGGTTTATAGTCTTGCTCTAGCCCAGGCTGACCTGGAAATTACTATGTAGTCTCAGGCTGATCTCAAATTCATGGCGATCCTCCTACCTCTGTCTCCAAGGTGCTGGGATTAAAGACATGTGCCGCCATGCCTGGCCCTTATTCATTCATTCATTCATTCATTCACTCATCTAGAGAAAGGATGGGTGCACTAGGGCCTCTAGCCACTGCAAACAAACTCCAGACACATGTGCCACCATGTGCATTTGGCTTATGTGGGTTCTAGGGAATCAAACCTGGGTCCTTAGGCTTTGTAGGCAAGTGCCTTAAGTGCTGAGCCATCCCTCCAGCCCCCTGCATAAACTATGCAGGAAAAAAAAAAACTTGAATTAGATATCTATTTAGATATCTTCCAGTGTGGACCTTGTCAATGTCCAAGGTCACTTATGGAAAGTGTTGGAGCGAGGGACTGGGATTCAGGAATTATTCCAAGTATAGTTGTGTGAAAACATTTGTCATGAAAGGAGTTATTTTAATGTTAGGACAAATTCCTGCAGGGATAAGAATAAAACATATATATATATATATATACATATATATATATATATATATATATATACATATATATATATATATATATTTTTTTTTTTTGGTTTTTCAAGGTAGGGTCTCACTGTAGTCCAGGCTGACCTGGAACTCACTATGTAGTCTCAGGGTGGCCTCGAACTCACGGCGATCCACCTACCTCTGCCTCCCAAGTGCTGGGATTAAAGGTGTGCGCCACCACGCCCACAAATATTTTTATTTATAGCAACTAGCACTGCTCATTGAATACAGGTATGTATAGTATCTCCTTTTATACTCACAACAACCCTATCAGGAAACACTGCTAATGAGCCCATCTTACAGAGAAACTGAGGCTTAGATGATTGCTCTAAACTCACAGAGAAGGTAGTGCTAACAAAAACTTAAACCCAAACGGTCTGACTCCTGAGCCCATACCATTGTTATCCACTATTATACTGTCTACCCACTTCCTTTTTTTTTTTTTGATTTTTCGACGTAGGGTCTCACACTAGCTCAGGCTGACCTGGAATTCTAGTCTCAGGATGGCCTTGAACTCTCGGCGATCCTCTAACCTCTTGGATTAAAGGTATGTGCCACCACACCCGGCCCTCCCACTCCCCTTTTTGAGACAGGGTCTCATATTCTAGGCTGCTCTAAGTATACAATCAAGGATGACCTTGAACTTCTGATGCCCCTGCCTCCACAGGCATCATCACCAAAATACTTAGTTGTGTTTTTTGCTTATTTGTTTTTGGCTAAAGTGTTAGAAGGGCTGCAAACTCATCTTTTCTTTCTTTCTTTCTTCTTTTTTCTTTTGAGACAGAGTCTTGCTGTAGTACAGGCTGACCTTGAGCTCATAGCATCCTCCTATGCCAGCCACCCAGGCGCTGAGATTGAAGAAGTGAACATAAGCCAGTGCAAGCTCACCTTTCTGACTTCACTAAGCTAAAAAGGGTTCTTCCTGTACAGCATTATCCTGCCAGCTAATTGAAGTGTGCGCATGTGTGTGCACGCATGTACTCTTTCTCTGCCCCCTCTCTTGTTGAGGATGTAGGTCAGTCGATTATACCAAATGAGATTTTGAACGAGAACTAAATTTGGAATCCTAAAAACTGGGTTCAAATTGAGGATTTGCTAACTCTAACGAAGCTATATGAACTTGGGCAAAGTGGAGGTAATAATCCCTGCCCTGTGTAGTATGCAGTGTTGGGTTTTATTTTGTTTGAGACAAGGTTTCACTGTAGCCCAGGATGACCTGGAACTCACAGTGATCCTCCTAATTCACAATCTCCTGAGTGCTGGGTTTAAAGCTATAAGCCACCATGCCTGGCTGTATGAGAGTTTTGAGAGATTAAAATAGAACATGGGTCTGAAGAGATGGCTCATCGGTTAAGGATGCTTGCTTGCAAGGCTTGACAGTCTGGGTTTGATTCCCCAGGACCCACGTAAAGCCAAATGCACAAAGTGGTGCATGAATCTGGAGTTTGTCTGCAGGGGCAGGAGGCACTGGTGTGCCCATTTTCTCTCTTTCTCTCTCAAATAAATAAATACAAATATTTTTATAAACAGAATATACATGTGACCATGATTCTTTTTTTTTTTTTTTTTTTTTTTTGAGGTAGGGTCTCACTCTAGCCCAGGCTGACCTGGAATTCACTCTGTAGTCTCAGGGTGGCCTTGAACTCACAGTGATCCTCCTACCTCTGCCTCCCGAGTGCTCGGATTAAAGGCGTGCGCCACCACACCTGGCGTGACCATGATTCTTAAACACTAGTAATTTATGAAAAATGTGAATGCTATAAAACAACCCCAGAAAATAGCTTCTCTGTGCTCCATCAAACAAACTTTTTTTTAATTTGAGATAGGGTCTCGCTCTAGTCCAGGCTGAACTGGAATTCACTATGTAGTCTCAGGCTGACTTTGAACTCACTGGCAATCCTCCTATCTCTGCCTCCCTGAGTGCTGGGATTAAAGATTTGTGCCACAACGCATAAGAAAGTCTTCTTGCTGGGCATGATGGAGCATTCCTATAATCCCAGAATTTGGGAAGTAAAAGCAGGATGAAAAGTTAAAGGCCAGAATCAGCTACCCAGTGAGTTCAAGGTTAGCCTGGGCTACATGAGACTGTTTCAAAACAAAACAAAAGCCCTCTTAAAATTCTGTCTCCTGAGCTGGGTGTGGTGGTGCAAACCTTTAATCTCAGCACTAGGGAGGCAGAGGTATAGAGGTAAGAGGATCGCTGAAAGTTTGAGGCCAGCCTGAGACTATACAGTAAATTGCAGGTCAGCCTGGGCTAGAATGAGACCCTACCTTGAAAAAAACAAAACAAAAATAAGTCAACAAAAACAAACAAAAAAGCCAGGTGTGGTAGCACATGCCTTTAATCCCAGCACTTGGGAGGCAGAGGTAGGAGGATCACCATGAGTTTGAGGCCACCCTAAGATTATATAAGTGAATGCCAGGTCAGCCAGGGCTAGAGTGAGACCGTACCTTGAAAAGGAAAAAAATTGTCTCCTTAAATTTCTACTGAGCCTCAATGCACCTGTAACATTTCTCATGTGAAAATAAACTCTACCCATTTCATTGAATTGAGATTCCCCCAAACACTTACGACTATGTTATACATAAACTATTATTGATGATTAAGCAGAACTATGTAAAATCCCAAATATTCCTCACAATCCCAGCCAGTTAAATTCCTATTCTCCAAAGACACCCTGGATATTTATGGAGGCTTGTTTTGCTAAAACACAATAATGAAACCACTGTGATAACTTAGTAAATCCATATGCTTCCTCATCAGCTAAAGAGCAATGACAGTATAAACAAAGGGGTCATACACAAGAGCCTGGTTATCCCATCGTCACCATTCTGAAACAAAAGATTAGTGATCAAATAAGCTTGTGGGTAAATCTGCTTTCTTGGGTGACGAACTTCTTTTAATCATTTTATAATCGAGACAAGCCAACCCCTATTGGGAGAAAGTGCGTGTTTATGATCAAAGCCTCATTAGTGGAGGTTTGCAGGGTAACCTAGTTTCAAGCAACTTCAGACAACCATTCACCCTTGCTCCTTGGTAAATCTTAAATCTGCATGGCAGCAATATGAGAGAGAAGTTCAGATTACAAAGTTCAGATTACATTTGGGCATGGTGGTGAATGCTTGTAATCCTAGCACTTAGTAAGAGGGTGGGAGTGAGGGGGCAGGCTGAGGCAGGAGATTCATGTATTTAGACCATCCTGATCTACAGTGACTTTAAGGCCAGCTACAGCTACATAATGAGACCATTTCAGAACACCAAAACCAAACAGCACACCACCACCACCACCACCACCACCAAGAACAACATCCTCCCCACACATAGAACTACTTAAATGCTTCTGTAACAAGAGTACAACCTGAATTGACCGAACGCTTCGCTTCCATAAGGCAAATAACCCTATCGCTAACAAAATCACAAAGGAAATCCCCAGGATGATTTGCACAGCTGGAGCAAGATTATCTAGTATTCCAGAATTTGTCTGCTGAGGCACGTTAGTCTCCCCCATGAATATTGCTTGTAGCCAATTCCATATCGCGCTGAGAGAGAGAAAATCGAGGAGGTTGTCCCAGGGGGAAGATGAAGATGGAGGTGGTGGCATTTCTAAATCAGCAGCTCCAGGCACTACATGTACAGAGGCTTCAGGAATCTAGACACGGGCAGTGGGCCGGTAGCTCAACTGCTCTGGAGCCATTGTGAGCTGTTTTGTGATGTCACTATTGCAAACATGGTCAGCCTACTTCCCACTGTCCCACGGACCCTCCTCACTCAGAATCAGCCGGACATTGGCCTACTGTCAGTTCATTCATATTCTTTTCTCACATATTTGGCTAGTCCCAACACAGCACTGTCCGACAGTATTTTCTGCAATGAGGGAAATGTTCTGTATCTGCATTGTCCAACATGGTAGCCCACACTCACTTAAAAGGTGACAGTGGCACATGGGCCTCAGTTGTGTTCGAGTGCTTGCCTAGGCATTCATGAAGCCCTGGGCTGGATACCCAGAACTATATAAATTGGGCATGATGTTGCACAGCTATTATCCCAACACCTAGGGGTGCTGGTGGAGGCAGGAGGATCAGGAGGTCAAGGTCACCCTTCGCTGCTTAGAATGTCCAAAGTCAACTTGGGCTACATGAGACCCTGTCCCCCCAAAAAAAATGTGCAGGAGGCAGAGGTAGGAGGATCACTGTGAGTTCAAGGCCACCCTGAGACTACATAGTGAATTCCAGGTCAGCCTGGGCTAGAGCAAGACCCCACCTTGAAAAAAAAAAAAAAAAAAAAAGAAAGAAAAAAGAAAGATAAAAAAGGACAGTGTTTCAGAGGGACAGAATTTAACATTTTATTTTTTCTTTTTTATTTTTCAAGATAGAGATAGGATCTCACTCTAGCCCAGGCTGACCTGGAATTCACTCTGTAGTCTCAGGGTGGCCTCGAACTCACGGCAATCCTCCTACCTCTGCCTCCTGAGTGCTGGGATTAAAGGTGTCTACCACCATGCCTGGATTTTTTATTTTTATTTATATATTAGAGAGAGAAGAGGCAGAGAGAGAGAGAGAGAGAGAGAGAGAGAGAGAGAGAGAGAATATGGGTGTGCCAGGGCCTCTAGACACTGCAAATGAACTCCAGACATGTGGTCCACCTTGTGCATCTGGCTTTACTTGGGTACTAGGAAATTGAACCTGGGTCCTTTGGCTTTGCAGGAAAGTGCCCTAACCACTAAGCAGTCTCTCCACCCTTACATTTTAGCTTTAATTAAATTTAGCAACATGGGTACTTCTAGATATAGAACATTTTCAGTAATTCTATGCAAGGGTCATGTTAGAACACAGATGTGATCAATTTAGCATGCCCTGCTGGGGGCTGGAGAGATGGCTCAGCCATTAAAGCACTTGCCTGCAAAGCCTAACGACCCATATTTGATTTTCTAGTGCCCACATAAAGCCAGATGCAAAAAGTGGCATATGCATCTGGAGTTTGTTTGCAGTGACTGGAGGCCTTGGGATGCCTACTCTCTCTGTCTCTGTCTGCCTGTCTGTCTCTGCTTACAAATAAATGAATAAAGTATTAAATAAGGGCTGGAGAGAAGGTTTAGCAGTTAAGGCATTTGCCTACAAAGCCAAAGGACTTAGGTTCAGTTCCCTAGGATCCACAAAAGCCAGATGGACAAGATGGCACGTGTCTAGAATTTATTTGCAGTGGCTACAGGCTCTAGCGTGCCCATTCTCTCCCTCCCTCCCCCTCTCCCCCTTTCTCTCAAATAAATAAAATATTTTTTATTTTTTAAAAAGGCCCTGCTGTCTGACCTGAAGCAACTTGGAATCACAGCTTCAATTGCTGTCAAATTAAGTGCCTTTCTGCCTTTCCCCAACCCTCACCCTTTCTCCTTAGAGACCTTGAAGGACCAGAGGCCTTATCTTCCATTCTCTCTTCCATTGCTTCTGTGATTTCTCCTATGTAGTTTATGTCCACACAACCCTCCTCCCTAAAATCTCATGAAAAGCAAGAACCTCCCTTTGTTCTTTGGAACTGAAGCCTCAGCTTTGGAACCCTGCCAAGTTCTTCCATGATGTACCATATCAACCCCCTTCCCCAGTAAAACTTAGCTTCCAAATAAAATGTTCTAGCATTTCTACCAGCAAATTTCAGTTAATCTTTTAGGTTTTTGTTTGTTTTTCTTTTCAAAAATTTTTTATTAACAACTTCCATAATTATAAACAATAACCCATGGTAATGCTCCCCTCCCCCCACTTTCCTCTTTGAAACTCCACTCTCCATCATATCCCCTCCCCCTCTCAATCAGTCTCTCTTATTTTGATGTCATGATCTTTTCCTCCTATTATGATGGTTTTGTGTAGGTAGTGTCAGGCACTGTGAGGTCATGGATATCCAGGCCATTTTGTGTCTGGGGGTGTTTGTTTTTTAGAGGTAGGGTCTCACTCTAGCTCAGGCTGACCTGGAATTCACTCTGTAGTCTCAGGGTGGCCTGGAACTCACTGTGATCCTCCTACCACTGCTTCCAAGTGCTAGGATTAAAGGCATATGCCACCATGCCTGGCCCAGCTTACTTTTATTTATTTTGTTTGCTTGTTTTAATTTTTATTTTAGTTTATTTTTTATTGACAACTTCCATAATTGTAAACAATAATCCATGGTAATTCCCTCCCCCCACTTTCCCCTTTGAACTTTCATTCTCCATCATATCCCCTCCCCATCTCAATCAGTCTCTCTTTTATTTTGATGTCATCATCTTTTCCTCCTATTATGATGGTCTTGTGTAGGTAGTGTCAGGCACTGCGAGGTCATGGATATCCAGGCCATTTTGTGTCTGGAGGAGCACACTATAAGGAGTCCTACCCTTCCTTTGGCTCTACATTCTTTCTGCCATCTCTTCCGCAATGGACCCTGAGCCATGGAAGGTGTGATAGAAATATTTCAGTGCTGAGCACTCCTCTGTCACTTCTCAGCACCATGATGCCTTCTGAGTCATCCCAAGGTCACTGCCAGCTGAAAAGAGGAGGTTCTTTAACCAAAAGTGAGAGTAGCATTAATATATGGGTAGGAACATTAAGAGAAGTGCTTACCGGGCAGTTTGGTGAGCATAGTATATACATTTAGCCAGACAGCAGCAGGTATTACACTCCTAGGGCTCATGACTACCCCTGTTGTAGGTTTTCAGTATTAGGGATGTATTTCCTCCCATGGAGCAGGCCTCCAGTCCAATTAGATAGCAGTTGGTTTCCCACATAACAGATGTGCCACTATTGCACCCGTTGGCTCATTTGGTCTGGCTGTCCAAATATAAGGCTTGCAATGTCCACTGTTGAGTATTTCCATTGATGATTTCTCTCTCTCCCATTGAACTAAGTGTAATGTAGCGTCTTCTAGCTTTCTGTCAGCTGATCTACAGGGAGGTTTTCAGTTCAACTCTAGCAGGATTTCTCGCTGACTTTGAAGTCCAAGTATGTGGAGTCTCAAGCAATAGGGTCTTACCATCTATTCCTGGTGGAAAACCGAGGGCCTCGGCAATGGCCTGTAATGTTTTGGGGGCGTCAGGGACCTCCGTGGCCAACAGTTCACTGGAAGGTATCCCAATCCTGGCACTGAAAATTTTCTAGTAACAATCTATGGCTTCTGTGTGTTCTATTGTCCAAAAAAGTACATTTCCATATGACTTATTTTTTTTTTTTTGAGGTAGGGTCTCACTCTAGCCCAGGCTGACCTGGAATTCACTATGGAGTCTCAGAGTGGCCTTGAACTCACAGCGATCCTCCTACCTCTGCCTCCCAAGTGCTGGGATTAAAGGCATGCGCCACCACGCCCGGCTCCATATGACTTATTTATAGCCTCTTAGATTTTTGTTTTTTTTGTTCAAGGTAGGGTCTCACACTAGCCCAGACTGGCCTCCAACTCACAGCAATCCTACCTCTGCCTCCAGAGTGCTGGGATTAAAGGCGTGTGCCACCACACTCGACTTTCCTCTTAGACTTTGACTAGCCCTCCCTCCACCTTTTCTTTACTCAATCTCTTCCCCTGACCTCACTTAGGCCTTTTCACCCCCATTAATCTGTTCTACTTAAATATATACAATACCATCCTATTAAGTACCCCCCCCGTCCCTTTCTATCCCTTTTATATCCCCTTTCTAATTTACTGGCCTTACTACTGAGTTTTATTCCTACTCTCACAAAAGTCTAATCATTTGTAGCTAGGATCCACATATGAGAGAGAACATGTGATGTTCAGCTTTCTGGGCCTGGGTTACCTTACTAAGTATATTCCTTTCCAGATCCATCCATTTTCCTGAAAATTTCATTTTTCTTTACTTCTGAGTAGAACTCCATTGTATAAATGTGCCACATCTTCATTATCCACTCATCAGTTGAGGGACATCTAGGCTGGTTCCATTTCCTAGCTATTGTGAATAGAGAGGCAATAAACATGGTTGAGCAGGTATCTCTAAGGTAGTGAGACTAGTTCTTAAGATATATGCCTAGAAGTGTTATAGCCGGGTCATATGACAAATCTATTTTTAGCTGTCTCAGGAACCTCCACAATGGCTGGACCAGATTGCATTCCCAATGGTGTAGAAGGGTTCCTCTTTTTCTGCATCCTTGCCAGCATTTATGGTCATTTGTTTTTATGATGGTAGCCAATCTCACAGGAGATAGAATCTCAATGTAGTTTAAATCTGCATTTCCCTGATGGCTAGAACATTTTTTTAGATGTTTATATGCCATGTGTATTTCTTCCTTTGAAAACTACTTAATTCCATAGCCCATTTAAAAAATACATTTTATGTATTTGAGAAAGAGATAGACAGAGAGAGAATGGGTGCACCAGGGCCTCCAGCCACTGCAAAAAACTCCAGACGCATATGCCACCTTGTGCATCTGGCTTATGTGGGTCCTGGGGAATCTAACAGCAATCCTTTCACTTTGCAGGCAAACACCTTAACCACTAAGCCATCCCTCCAGCCCCCATAGCCTGTTTTTAAAAAATGTTTTCATTTATTTTTATTTGAGAGCAACAGAGAGAGAGAAAGAGGCAGATAGATAGGGCTTACATGGGTCCTGGGGAATCGAGCCTTGAACCGAGGTCCTTAGGCTTCACAGGCAAGCACTTAACCGCTAAGCCATCTCTCTAGCCCCATAGCCCATTTATTAATTGGGTTATTAATTTATTAATTGGGTTGTTTGATTTCTTATTGTTTAGATTTTTGAGTTCTTTGATATTAATCCTCTGTCAGATGTATAGCTGGCAAAGATTTTCTCCCATTCTGTTGGTTACTTCTTTGCTCTGTTCACAATGTCCTTTGCTGTACAAGAGCTTTGTAATTTCATAAGGTTCCAGGGGTTGGTCCTTTATTTCCTGAGCAATTGGGGTTATATTCAGAAAATCTTTGACAAGACCAATATGCTGAAGCCTTTCCCCTACTTTTTCCTCTAGCAGTTTCAGAGTTTTGGGTCTGATGTTAATGTCTGATCCATTTGGACTTAATTCTTGTGCATGGAGAGAGACAAGGATCTATTTTCATCCTTCTACAGATACATATCCAGTTTTCCCAGCACCATTTGCTGAAGAGGCTGTCTTTTCTCCAATGAGTATTTTTGGCATTTTTGTCAAAGATCAGGTGGCTGTAGCTACCTGGACTTACATCTCAGTCCTCTATTCTGTTCCATTGATCTACGTCTGTTTTTGTGCCAGTACCATGCTGTTTTTGTTACTCTGTAATATAGGTTAAAACCTGCAGAGTACTTTAATCCCAACACTTGGGAGGCAGAGGTAGGAGAATTGCCTTGAGTTCAAGGCCACCCTGAGACTACACAGTGAATTCCAGGTCAGTCTGGACTACAGTGAAACCCTACCTTGAAAAGCCAAAAAAAAAAAACAAAAAAAAAAAAAAAAAAAAAAACCCTGCAGAGTATTTGGGCTGAAGAAATGGCTTAGCGGTTAAGGTACATTCTTGTGAAGCCTAAAGACCCAGGTTCGACTCTCCAGGTTCCACGTAAGCCAAATGCACATGGTGGCACATGTGTCTGGAGTTCATTTGCAGTGGCTAGAGGGCCTGGTGTGCCCATTCTCTGTCTGTCTCTATCCCTCTGTCTCTAATAAATTATATATATATATATATATATATATATATATATATATATATATACATACACATACATACATACATACACACACACACACACACACACACACACACACACACACATATTTAGTTTTTCAAGGTAGGGTCTCACTCTAGCACAGGCTGACCTGGAATTTACTATGTAGTCTCAGGGTGGCCTCGAACTCTCAGCGATCCTCCTACCTCTGCCTCCCGAGTGCTGGGATTAAAGGTGTGCACCACCACACCCGGTAATAAATAAAATATTTTTTATTTTTATTTACTTATTTATTTGACAGAGAAAGGAGAGAAAATGGGTGTTCGATTCTCTAGGACCCAAGTTAGCCAGATACACAAGGGGGCGCACGTGACTGGAGTTTGTTTGCAGTGGCTGGAGGCCCTGGTGCGCCCATATTCTCTCTCTCTCTCTGTCTCTTTTTCTCTGTCAAAGAAAGAAAGAAATAAACCGAGCGTGGTGGCACACGCCTTTAATCCCAGCACTCGGGAGGCAGAGGTAGGAGATCACCTTGAGTTCAAGGCCACCCTGAGACTTCATAGTGAATTCCAGGTCAACCTGGGCTAGAGTGAGACCTTACCTACAAAAAAAAAAAAAAAAAAAAAAAGATGGCAAATCTAACCACCCATCAGATTTAACAGATAATTTACCCTGACATGGAAGGCCCAATTAGCGCTTCCGATGCAAGCCTATATACCAGGCTGTTTTTGGTGTGTACTGACCTGGTGTAATCCCAGTTACCTTTTGGAATTGCTTTGGTCTCAGTTATACTGTGTGCCCACTTGGGTCCCTCTTTGCTGTACTGTGGGCTCAGTTATGCTGGCTGGGCCGCTGTTCTGATTGCCTGTGCTGGGTGCTGTGTAGGTGAGTTCCCTTCTCCAGGTCTCTGGTGCTTGCTGGCACTTGTGCTGGTGGTGAGGGAGGGGAGGCTGTGGATGGTGGCTTAAGTTCTCCTGCTGGTCCTCACAATCCTTTTACTTACTAGCTGCTCTGCTAGTCCCTGCCGTCCTCTCTTCCATATTTCTTGAGTTTGCAAGGAGGCTGGTTTGAGTAGAAAATCCCCTCACCTGGCTTTTCCTGTGGTTCAGGCTGAGCCTGGTGGCCCTGGCCATGGGGACCTGGTTCTACCATTGCTGGAGCCGCTTCTGTGGGCTCTACAGGCTCTGGGCTAGAGTGGAGCCCCTACCTTGGAAAACAAAACAAACAAACAACAACAAAAGAAAGCCCCAAACTTTATTCTCTGTAATGTGTCCTTATTCACACATGTTCACATGAAAATGAGGGTGGGAGTGACACTGAAGCAGAAATCTGGGTAGATGATGTTTTAGGGGCATTCTTGAGCAAAAACAGCAATGTTGGAGATATCCCCTTACCTGGATTTAAATCATGCTACAGCCATAATAACAGTATAGTCCTGGCATAAAGACATGCAGACCAGTGGGACTGGAGAGATGGCTCAGTGGTTAAAGGAACTTGTTTTCAAGGGCTGGCGGCCTTGGTTTGATTCCCCAGTAGCCACATAAATCCAGATGCACAAAGTAGCACATGTGTCTGGAATTCCTTTGCAGTGGCAAGAGGCTTTGGCATGCCCAAACTCTACCTCTTCCCATCAAATAAATAAATATAAAAAAGAAGTTATCAAGGTGGGTGTGTGTGTTTATACACACACATACAAAAGATATTAAAAAACTTAAACAGGATGGGCGTGGTGGTGCATGCCTTTAATCCCAGCACTCAGGAGGCAGAGGTGGGAGATCGCTGTGAGTTCCAGGCCAGCCTGAGACTACATAGTCAATTCCAGATCAGCCTGGGCTAGAGTATGACCCTACCTCAAAAAACCAAATGACCAGATGCATGCACCACCTTGTGCATCTGACTTATGTGGGTACTGGGGAGTTGAACTTGGGTCCTTAGACTTCCCAGGCAAGTGCCTTAACCACTAAGCTATTTCTTCAGCCCTAGGCTTTTTCCTAACTGTCAAATGGGTTCTAAAATCTAGGGCTTGGTTTCACTGCAAACGGACACACTTTTGTCTTTCAGAGGAGTAGAATACATAGTTTAGTTTTAGCAGCTTTCTATCCCGGACTAAACCTTTCCAGTACGGGGATTTTGTTTTGTTTTTATGAGGCAAGGTCTTATGTAGCCCTGGCTGGCCTGAAACTTGCAGTGGCCTCAAACTTGTGGTAATTCTCCTGTTCCAGCTTCCCAAGTGCTGTGATGTAGGCACGTGTCATCACACCCAGCACAAGCAAGTTCTCTTGAGATCTACAAGTCGTTCTCATGCTCATATCACAGAGGATCCTCCAACATGACTACCCATGAATCCTTGAGGAAACTGAAGCATGTAGATGAGGAGTCAGCCTTCAAGTGGCTTTTGGCTATGTTTTTTTTTTTTTCAACAGTCTCAAATGAGAATTTCAGCCACCCACTGGCATCTGCAAAAAGAAGTATCTTGGAATGTAATGGGAGAGGACCTCAGACTCCCAGGGTAAGGAGCAGCAAGCTGAATGAAATTCCCAAAAAGCTGACAAAACAAACAAGGAAACCAGTTTCAGAATGAGAAAACATCTTGAAAACTTGAATGCAGTAATGAGAGATGACTTTGTCATTTCATTGTTGGCTAATGAAAGTAGATGGAGACTTCACAAGGACCAGAGAATAAAGCCACTATAAGAATGTATTACTGGAGTGCCACAAGTATTATGGGAGTAGCCAACAGCTGATTAGATGTGAAGACTACTCCATGGGAGGGAACTCATATCTGGTACTGAAAACCTTGTCATAAGCTCATAGCTGGAAAGGTGATAGGTTGTAGTGGGGAGCTACTACTGTTTGGCTAAATGGATATGCTGTACCCATCAAATTATACTCTAAATATTTATGTTTATGCTCATAGATTACTGTTGCTCTCATCTTTGGACAGAGACACTTCTGGATTTTACTTTGTAGTCTTAGGGTGGCCTCAGACGCTCATGGTGATCCTCTTATCTCTGACTCCTCAGTCCTGGTTATTAAAGGTGCGTAACCCTCCCCCCCACCAAGAAAAGCAGCTTCTTCTTCCTTCTTTTTTTTTGAGGTAGGGTCTCACTCTAGCCCAGGCTGACCTGGAATTCACTATGGAGTCTCGATGGCCTACCTCTGCCTCCTGAGTGCTGGTATTAAAGGCTTGCGCCCCCTCGCCCTGCATTCTTCTTTTTTAATTGATGACAGTGACTAGAGAGACTCAAAACCCATCAAAACAAACAACAAAAAAAAACCTGTCCACCAATGTGTTGAGAATAAGTGATTTGAGTGTTCAGCGCTAAACAAGACATTACTACCATACCCACCAAAGCTCAGGGAACACTGCAAAGAGGACAGAATGTAAGAGCCAAGAAGATGGGGGGTTTGGGAATGCTGTTTAGTGGACATGAAGTGGCTGTTCCATTCATGACCTCACAGCAGCTGTCGTTATCTGCACAACACTTGCACAATATTGGACCCATCAACATTTCGTCGTGGATGATGGAGGGCAAAAAAAAAAAAAAAAAAAACACCCCCAAAACCCCCCTCAAAACAAAACAGAAGAGAGACTAGTTGGAAAGAAGAGGTTCAGTGGGAGGGGAATGAGAAGGGGAGAGAAGGTAATGAGAGAGGGTTATGGTGAAAATACATTATGCACATATACAAACATTGTCAATAAAAGTAAAAACCAAACCAAAGAACATATTACGGGTATTTCCCCCAAACCCATGTAAGGCACATGCTTCTAAGTTCATTTGCAGCAGCAAGAGGCCCTGGCATGCCCATTCTCTCTGTTCAGAAATAAAAATAAAATTGAAAAGCAGCACATCATAAAACAGGCAGGGTAAATACATGCATGTAATTCCAGCACTTGGAAAATGAAAGCAGGAGGATCAGGAGTTCAAGGTCATCCTGAACTACATGGTAAGTTCAAAGCTAGCCTGGGTACATCAGACATCTCAAAACAAAATAGCTGGTGTGGTTAAAGCTCATGAACCTTCTCTTTTCAGAAGACAATGACCTTGGGATGACTCAGAAGGCACCATGGTGCTGAGAAGTGACAAAGGAGTGCTCAGCACTGAAATATCTCTATCACACCTTCCAAGGCTCAGGGTATATTGAGGAAGAGGTGGTGGAAAGAATGTAAGAGCCAAAGGAAGGGTAGGACTCCTTACAACGAGCTCCTCCAGACACAAAATGGCCTGGATATCCATGACCTCACAGTGCCTGACAAGACCTACACAAGACCATCGTAATAGAAGAAAAAGATCATGACATCAAAATAAGGGACTGATTGAGAGGGGGAGGGGATATGATGGAGAGTGGAGTTTCAAAGGGGAAAGTGGGGGCAGAGTGGGAATTACCATGAGATATTGTTTAGAACCATGGAAGTTGTCAATAATATATATGGCTGGAGAAATGGCTTAGTTGTTAAGGCGCTTGCCTGCAAAGCCTAAGGACTCAGGTTCAATTCTCCAGGTCCCACATATGCACATGGTGGCGCATGTGTCTGGAGTTCATTTGCAGTGACTAGAAGCCCTGGTGCGCCCATTCTTACTCTCTCTCTCTGCCCTCCCACCCTTCTCTGCTTCTAATAAGTAAGATTATCTAGTACCCACATAGAGCCAGATGTACAGGGTGTGCATGCATCTGGAGTTCGTTTGCAGTGGCTAGAAGCCCTGGTGCACCTATTAACTCTTTCTGACTCTCCCTGCTTGCAAATAAGTAATAAATAAAAAAATTTAAAACAAAAATTTTGAGGTAAGCCTAGAATAGATAGCCTGTCTCAGAAAAACCAAATCTGAACTGGGCATGGTTGCACACACCTTTAATCCCAGCACTCAGGAGGCAGAGGTAGGAGGATCGCAGTGAATTCCAAGGCCACCCTGAGACTACATAGTGAATTCCAAGTCAGCCTGGTGGGCTAGAAAGAAAGATCCTACCGCAGAAAACAAAACAACAACAACAACAAAAGAAACCAAATCTGAGGCTGGTAAGATGGTACAGCAATTAAAGGTACTTGCTTGCAAAGCCTGCAGGTCAGGGTTCAATTCCCAAATCACCCATATAAAGCTGAAACAAAAAGTGGCAGAGCCCAGCGTAGTGGCGCACGCTTTTAATTCCAGCACTCAGGAAGCACAGTTAAGAGGATAGACGTGAATTTAAGGCCAGCCTGAGACTAGCACGACCTTATCTTGAAAAACTAAAAAAAAAAACAAAACCAGAAAAATGGCATTGTTTTATGTTTGTTTGCAGTGGCAAGAGGCCTTGATGTGTGTACACATAACACAAACTTTTTTGGAAACAAACCAAACCAGGCAAACAAAAAATCCCACCCATTGTTCAGTGCATCAAGAAACAAAAAACAAGACCAGAATCAGCTATCTTCTTCCTAAACATCCATTTCCTCCCCTACCTCCCGCTCTTTTTGTTTCCCAAAGTAGTGTCTGGATTCCAGACTGGCATCAAACATCTAACAAACCTTAGCCTCGAGTGCAGGTGTATAAAGGATTTAAAGATGTGCATCACCACACCAGGCGGTCCTACTGTTACTGTAATCAGCTGCATCACAAGTCTCCATGTTTTCTCCAGATCCTTTTCTTCCTCTATCCACCAATCCCTGCCCACTATGTATCTTGATCTCATCTACTTGTTCAAAAACTATACTCCACTTCATAAGTGAACTATAAACTTGACTGTTATGCCTAACATTTGTCCAAGGATTCAGCTGCTCTAAAGCCCTAGGTCCTTGGCTGTCAGTTTCCCAGGTTCCTGCCTATCTTTACATAACTCCATCCCTTTTATTTCTAAATTGTTAAATTTTGTGTAGTTTCCTGGAAATATGCCCTGTGTCTGCTATGCCCTTGGTGCCTGGCATTCCCATTTGGCTACCTGGTCATCTTCTATACTTCCTCCTAAGTGAGAAACTTGAATTCCAGGGCTACAGCGTCCACAAAAATTTCAGGACAAGGCCAGACATGGTGACGCACACCTTTAATCCCAGCACTTGGGAGGCAGAGGTAGGAGGATCACTGTGAGTTTGAGGCCACCCTGAGACTACATAATGAATTCCAGGTCAACCTGGGCTAGAGTGAGACCCTACTTCGGGGGGGGGGGGGGGCAAAAAAGAACTGGGACAAGATATGAGAGCACATTCCACAAAATACATGTCAATTCCAGTTTACATGTGGCACAAAAACTCGTTATACTGAGTAAACAAGAAATGGGTGAAAAACTGTAATTTATTGAAACTCAACTCAAAAAATATAAGATGCTGTAGTATACAATATATTACACAAAGCACCCACAGGTGCACATTCAAGTCAAGTAAGAACTTCATATCCCTTTCCCTAGCCCTCCCACCCTGGGACCTTAGTATTTGTTCCATATACAATCATGCACACTTAATTTGAAAAAGGAAGCCCCAGTATATTTTGATGTATTAATTAGCACCAAACAAGAGTACAGTTCCATTTTTTTAATAAACAACAACAAAAAAAAACCAATCAGTATACCAACTGGAGAGCTAATGGACTCAGCCAATACTGCTGACATAGATATGATACATTCATGTAAATACACAGCCTACTCTACCCTAAACAACAGTGTGGCTGGTTCTCAGCCTTTGTTCATGTTGGCAACTGTCCCCATATTGCAGTGTTGGAGCTAGTCTGCTTCTAGAACAAAATTGCTATTTAGGAACTTCCTACACAAAGCTCATCTGTCTTTTTAGTTGGAAACAAGTCTAAAATTGGTGTGGAAAACTTAGATCTTTCAAGGACAACTACTGGCCGAAGATAATGCAGCTGTTTTAAGGCAAGCTCTCCACAGTCTGTTAATGCTTTGTCCAATACGACCCTTAGATTTTCCAGGGAAGGAACTGCTGTCGTTTCAGCTACTATTAAAGGTGCAGTCAAGTTCTCATGAATTGGAGAGTCACTGGAGGGATGAGGTATGTCAACGTCAGGGTCACTGTTGTTTACCTTACTATTTGCCACAACATTCCCTGTTAAGTCATTACTGGGCTGTGAGGAATTACTTAATGTTAAGTGCTCTGAAGGCTCCCAATCATCAAAATCATCATCTTTCTCTTCACTTTCCTGAATAAATTTCAGAAATGAAGATTCAAATCCCATAGGTTTGTAAGTCTTCAAATCAAACGACCTGGGCTGTGAATGCTTCCTAACATTCTCTTTTGGGACATGAACTGAATTTTTAACAGTGTTTTCTTGCCCTGAACTTGGCTCCTCAGGTTCTTCTTTGATCCGTGGTAAAGGCAGCTGGAAACTTGTGAAATAAGTACTATTTTCAGTCCCACTGGGATCAGGCATGGAATTTTCTATTTTACAGAGAGGAGACTGACCTGAATTACACTGTTCCAAAGAAGTGGTTTCTGAACTATGGTTACATTTCAAAGTTCCCCGGTAGAGCAGAGTGTCTGCATCAAACACTGGGTTGCTCTCTGTACACCCTTCCTGAGCCCCATCTCTTTCCCCGGGATAGGAGGAATCAGCATTCTGCAGGGGCACAGTGCTGTTCCCCGGGGAATGGCTGTGCTGTGTGTGCTCGGGTTCACAGCTACTATTTTCTTCTTTCTTTATGCAGGGCTCTGCTTCTGAAGGGGGTTCCTCTTTAATTTTAGTACCATACTTAACACAAACAACAAGGTTTTCCATCTGTTGCTCTAAGTAGGCACTACTCATCTGATGTGTGCGTTTGTAATGCCTCACTATGCTGCTCTCCAACTTCACCACAGATAAGCATCCTTCAACCATGCATGGGAACTGTGTGTGCTCAGAGTGCTCTACACACATACTGAGGGCTTCAGCTCTTGTTTTAAAACTAATTGGAGCTTTCTTGTCTTTGATTAAGCCACATTTTTTGGCTTTAGCATTAAATGACCTCCTGGTAGTCTGCTGTTCCTGCTCCTGAGTGAGAGTTGTTTCACATACCTTTTCGCTCCTTAGTAGCCTCTCATTTGCTACTTTCTGGCTTCTGAACAGATCATCGTAATAGTTCTTATGTCGGTAATATACATGTTGTGAGTAGTTACTGCGATGGGTAAAAATTTGGCCACAGCCATTAAGATTACAATGAATTTCATAATCTGTATGTATTTCTCTTTCAATATTGTGCTGTTCCATCAAGTGGTGTTTCAATTTACTAAATGTATAAAAAATAGCAGGGCACTGAGGCTGGTTACAAGAGAACCGTGCTGCAGATTCTGCTTCAGAAAGAACTTTAGACTCTTCGATGTGGTCTAGGTTATGAGCATCACTACAGTGTTTAGCAAGGGCTTTGGAACACAGGAAGCGTTTGTTACATTCCTTATATTTGCAAGAAAATATCTTTTTACATTTTACAAGTTCCCTTTTGGTTCTTGCTTTGTCCTTTTCTAAACATAACTGTTCTTTGTTGTACCGGTGAACAGTTCTGTAGTGGCGAATCAAGCCTTTTAGATTGGTGAATGAGGAATTGCAACCTTTATGTATACAATGGTATGGTTTGTGGTACTTATTTAAAATATAGCACAAATTTCCTTTAGCAACAGTTCGTCTGCTACCTCGCCCCTCTCTTCCTTCTTCTCTATGGCTGCCTATTGGTGATGAAATCTCAGATGTCTTACTTTCTGTTTCTTCACAAGATGACTCTAAGTCTGTTTCTGAACTGCAATCATCTTTTTTAGAATGACACTGTGTCTTCTCAGAATTACCACTGGGATCACCACCAAGTTCTGCAGAACAATCACCTTCTAATCTGTCTACTGAGCATGGGCCTTCATGATCACATTTTTCATTGTCCAACAGTCTGTGTGACTCTCTGTCAATGCCAATTTGATGTTTATTTTTATAATGAATCCTAAGGTGTGTTTTTCTGGTAAATGACCTTTGGCAAATATGACACCGGAATGGGGAATACCGATGCTGAAACATGGTTAACTGAAGGACCTTTTCTTTTGAATAATTATGCTTTCTAAGATAATGCATTAGCAAAGCCTCCCTGGTCACAAATTCATATTTGCATCCTTGAAGCTCACAGAAAAAAGGCTTAGCTGCCAATTGTGCAAGATATTGACTTGGCACATTTTCGTCTTGATTCTGAAAATGAAGGTCTGAGATAGATGAAACTGACTGAAGGGACTTAGCACCACTGGATGGGTACCCTGGCAATGACCCTGAGAAAGATCCATGTGCTATTGAGTTTTTCAAGCTTAAGTGTTTTAAACGTAAGAGAAGTTCCAACATAGTATCCTCTGTACATGGCCTTTTAGAAGCACAAATGGAAGGTTCTGAGGAATAACCTCGATGTTCTCGTTTGCACTTGGTATGAATGCTGTGGTCCAGACCTTCGTCTGGGGAGTCACTGTTTGTATCTGAGCTGGGTTTAGGCTCTACGTCAAACTTGTCAGCTGCCTGACTTTGCTCATTACCCACACAGGGCAAGAGGTCTTTTGTCTTTGCCTTTCTTGGTTTGAAATGGTACGGATGCACCTTGCGCAGGTGCTTCTGCATCCCTCGCGCATTTTTGTAGGTGGAACCACAGCCATCAAAGCCACAGGTAAACTTAGTCCCATCAAAACAAACGGCCACACTGGGACATTTTTCTTTTAAACTGGAGGCCACAAAGACTTTATCATGAGGTAATAATATATCCTGCATGGTTTCAGCATGGTCCAGTGTGTCGATTAACTCATCATTCACTGAAGCTGAAGAGCTGTGACTTAACTGATCACTAGAGTTACTGTCACTGTTTTCTTTCAGTGTTTCTGCAGTATCAATCTGAGAACTGGCTGACTCCGAGCAGAAGAGAAGATTCTCAGGTGAATGGGACTTGTCCGCTTGGCTAGGTAGACAGGGCTGACCCACACGACCTTGCTTCTCCTCAAGAGTCAGTGACTTCTTTCTGTTTCCATTTGAACCTTCAACATTATGCATAGAAAGGTGATCCTGGAATTCTATTTTGGAATAATAGAACTTTTTACAGCCAACAAAGTTGCATGTGTAGGATGCATCCCTAAAGTGTTGTGCTTCATGGTGGTAAAGCTGTCCCAAGTCACTGAAAACAATATTACAGCCGTTTAGTTCACATTTGTAACGAAGATCGTCATGTTTTTGTTTATGATTAAGTAGTTCATTCACTGATCCAAACCTTGCATAGCAGTCTATAGACACACACATATAAGGCTGAGGACCACAGTGCACTTGCTCATGCTCTCGCAGGTGAAAAGCAGACATGAAATGTCTTCGACAGTAAGTACACTTCTCTCTTCTATTTTTCATATCCAGATAGTGCTTGGCATTTTCATCATTATTTTGGTGTTCAGCTTTAAGATGCACACTTAAGTATTTAAACTGTTTAAATACACGGGAACAGTCTGTGCCAGGACATGGGTACAAATCTCTGTCTTGTAGGTGGCGATCTTCTAATTTGCTGAATGTGACATATTCATGAGATTCTCCTTTGGCTTGTTCACTCAATGACTGATTTTGTTCCAGACTTCCAGAAGGACTCTTGGGATAAATACCCTTTTGACAGCCTTTCAATAGTAATTTCTTTCTAGGGCGGTCTCTTCTGCTTGGTGGCATTTTAACATGCTCCATCACATGAGGAACAAATAGTTCTTTTCTCTTGAATTTTTTAATACAAACTGGACAGGTATAAACTCCATCTTCCATATGCATCTTAGAATGATGAAGAATCCTGGCCTCTATACATTCCCGCTTACACAATAGACAGAAAAATTTGTACTGAAGCCACCGCTGGTATCTTTCAGAGGAACCAATGGGTTTTTTGTCTCTTTTTTCCTTCTGCTGATCAGCTGAATCTCTTCTTCTGTATTGTTTATCTTCTTTATTGTCATCATAGTCACTGAGAAATGACTCCAAGACATCTGTGTCATTGAAAGACATTTCACAGCCACTTAAATCATCGTCAGAATCTGAAGCCTCTTGTCCTAGAAGCTGGTGGCAGTGTCGTTTTAATGTTTTCCAGTCCCAGAATTCAGGATCAAAGGGCCAATGGGCTTTTAAAGCTAGTAAGAGCTCACATCGGAGAGAATTTGGAACAGGTGCATTTTCTTCATCAAATTTTTGATCTGGTTGCAAATACAGTTCTTCTAGCATATTAAATCCATCCAAAGTGGGTTCAATTAAAAATTCTGTAAGCTGACAGGCTCGTCTAACTTCCAAATCTTCTGGTAAGAGACAGGAAATTGTTTTACAAACTGATGCCTTCATTTCCTCATCTTCACTTGATCTGAGTTGAAGAGCTCTGACACATAGTAAAATGGACACGCCAAGGCCAGCATCTTGTGCCTATAAGGAAAAGGGGAAATAAAAGTCATTTCTTCACACATAAAGAGATTGTACTAACTTCCTCTATTGATATTTTTCCTTCATTCTCAAAACTTCTAGAGTTTTTGGCCCATGCCTATAATCCCAGCACTTGGGAGGCTGAGGCAGGAGGATTGCAAGTGGCCAGCCTGGGACACATAGTGTGGATTGGAACCTCAAAAACAACAAAATTCTTCCCTGCACTGCAAAATAATCCCACAACAAAATGTTTAAGAGTTATTAAATTTCAGCCTAGATAGTTCTCCATGCAAATTAAAATTACATTTTGTTTCATTTTTTGGGTTTTCTTTTAAAAATTTATGTATTTGAGAGAGGAAGAGGCAGATATATAGAGAGAATGGGTATGCTAAGGCCTTCAGCTACTGCAAACAAACTCTCAGATGCACTTACCACTTTGTGCATCTGGCTTCAAGCCAGGGCCCTTAGGTTTTGCAGGCAAGCGTCTTTACCACTAAGTTATTTCAAGTGCCCCATTTTATTTTGTGTTTTTAGTTTTGTTTTAGTTTTGACATCTCAGACTTATCTTGAACTACTTCCTCCCAACTGTTGGGATCACAACTATATGTCATGATGTGAGGATACAAATGACATTAAGATCTTTCTTGTCACTGGGCATGGTGGCTCATGCCTTTAATCCCAGCACTTGGGAGGCAGAGATAGGAGGACTGCCATTAGTTCAAGGCCACCCTGAGACTACATAGTGAATACCAGGTCAGCCTGGGATAGAGTGAGAACCTATCTCAAAAAATAAAAATAAAAAAAGAGGGGGGTGCTGGAGAGAGATGGCTTAGCAGTTAAGGCACTTGCCTGCAAAGCTAAAGGACCCAGGTTCGATTCCCCAGGACCCATGTAAGCCAG
Source organism: Dipus sagitta (assembly GCA_036346955.1). Lineage (NCBI taxonomy): Eukaryota > Metazoa > Chordata > Mammalia > Rodentia > Dipodidae > Dipus > Dipus sagitta. The sequence continues at coordinate 98,608,121 of CM070773.1, forward strand.
ATGTACAGGGTGGTGCATGCATCTGGAGTTTGTTTGCAGTGCCTGGAGGCCCTGGCACACCCATTCTCTCTCACTCTCTCTGCCTCTTTCTGTCAAATAAATAAGTAAATAAATAAATGAAATATATTAAAAAAAAGATCCTTTTTGTCTCAATACACAAAGACAGGATTAGACACCCTAATCTTGAAGATGGGTACTTGTGTACAGTATCTTTAGTTACACAGCACTGTATATTGGTTTTACTTTTCTGTGTGTACATGTGTAAGCACTGGTGCATATGTGGAGGTCAAAGAAGAACCCTGGGTTCTGGTCTTTGTCTTTCATCTCTAGACAGGGTCTCACGCTGTTCACCACTGTGCTTGCTAAACTAGCTGGGCTTCAAGCTCTCAGAGGCTTTTCCTGTTTTCCAGCTCACTTCTTGCTATAGGTGCAGTGGGATTACAGCCATTACCAATAAAGCATGCGGCTTTACATATGTATGTTCTGAGGATATGAACTCAGGTCCCAAGTGAGCCATCTTATAGCTCCTATATATTATGTTTGCCTGGTGGTTGTTTTATTTTTTACTTTTATTCATTTGTGAGGAAGGGAGGGAGACAGGGAAGGAGAGATTGGGTGTGCCAGGGCCTCCAGCTGCTTCAAATGAACTCCAGATGCATGCACCATCTTGTGCATCTGTCTTACATGGGTCCTGGGGAATTGTGCCAGGTCCGTTGGCTTTGCTTTAACTGCTAAGCCATCTCTCCAGCCCTGGTGGTTGTTTTCAAGACAAAGTTTTGGTATATGCTAGAATTACAGGCATATCCCATTAGTTCATGGCACTCTAATATATTAAAGTAGTCCCTAGCCGGGCGTGGTGGCGCATGCCTTTAATCCCAGCACTTGGGAGGCAAAGGTAGGAGGATCCCCATGAGTTTGAGGCCACCCTGAGACTACATAGTGAATTACAGGTCAGCCTGGGCCAGAGTGAGACCCTACCTTGAAAAACCACAAACAAACAAATTTAAAATAGTCCCTAACCCTCAAGAAAGTTACCTATGTGCCAAATATAAAAATGGTAAGTGTGGGCTGGAGAGATGGCTCAGAGTTTGTTAAAGGCACTTGCTTGAAAAGCCTGACAGCCAGCTTTGATCCCCCAGTACCCACATAAAGCCAGTTGCACAAAGTGGCACGTGCATCTGGAGTTGTTTGCAGTAGCAGGAGGCCCTGGTGTACCCATTCTCTCTCTCCCTTTGCAAACAAAAACATTTAAAAGGAATATGTATGTATGTATGTATGTATGAATGAGCTGGAAGTGATGGCACACACCTTTAATCCCAGCACTTGGGAGGCTGAGGTAGGAGGTTGCTGTGAGTTCGAAGCCAGCCTGAGACTACACAGTGAGTTCCAAGTCAGCCTGAGATGGAGTGAAACCCTACCTTGAGAAACCAAAACCAAAACAAACAAACAAACAAACAAAAATGCATGTGAATTTAAGAATAGCGAGCTGGGCGCAGTGACACATACATTTAATCCCAGCCCTTGGGATGCCAAATTAGGAGGATCACCATGACTTTGAGGCCACCCTGAGACTACAAAGTGAATTCCAGGTCAGCCTGAGCAAGAGTGAGACCCTACCTTGAAAAGCAAACAAGCAAAAGAATGGGGGGATGCTGGGTAAAGTAATACACCTCTAAACTCAGCACTGAGGAAGGAGGATGGGAGTTTGAAGCCAGCCTGGGCTACATAGTGAGATCTTTTTCTCAAAAGAACAAGCCGGGCATGGTGGCACACACCTTTAGTCCCAGCACTCTGGAGGCAGAGGTAGGAGGATCACTGTGTGTTCAAAGGCACCCTGAGACTACAGAGTGAATTACAGGTCACCCTGCCTCGAAAAACAAACAAAACAAAAACAAAAACAAAAAAAACCAACAACATCCCTCCCCTGCTAAAACCAACCTAAAATAGAAATTTAAAAAAAAAAATTGAGAACGAGAGAGAGATAGGGAGAGAATGGGTATACCAGGGCCTCTAGCCACTGCAAATGAACTCCAGACGCATGTGCTACCTTGCAAACACAAATTTTAAGAAGAAACACAAATATAGAAGTGAGTATAAAATTGAATTTTTTTTTTTTTTTTGGTTTTTCGAGGTAGGGTCTCACTCTAGTTCAGGCTGACCTGGAATTCACTATGTCGTCTCAGGGTGGCCTCGAACTCATGGCAATCCTCTTACCTCTGCCTCCCAAGTGCTGGGATTAAAGGCATGTGCCACCATGCCCGGCTTATTGAATTCAATTTAAGGAACCTTATGTATGAGGAACATGGGATTTTCAAAAGCTCAAAGTGAAAGTAAATGACCATTCTCCATTTCCTTCTGTGTCTCAGGTGTAATGTGAATCTTGGCCCTCCATAGTACAACAGAAATTAGAAATGATAAGCTTACTGTATGAAAGGTAATTTTTTATCTGGAAAACTGAAATGGAATGAAAATTAACACAAGCAAAGAGCTGACCATAAGGCAGAGTGGCTTACTATATAGTGTCCAAAAGCACAGACTTTAGAGTCAGATTCATAAGATGTGGCCAATTCTTTACTTTTACATTTCCTTATCTAAGTAATTCCCAGAGAAGTTACTTGTACCTTCTCTGTAGCCACAATTAGCATAAAAGTGTAAGCTACTCACTTCAGTTTGTATAACTCTAATCAGGCAAAACAAGTGCTGTTGCGTTTTAGCAATAACACCAAACTGGCGACAGCGCTCCAAAAAAGTGTCTACAGAAGGGTCGAGTCTTCTCTGCAGTTTACTCCAAAAGAGAGTCAGCTCCCTGCAAAAAAAAAGACCACATTAAAACATTTAAATGGGTATCTGCTGTTCCACTCTTGACAACATTATTTCTTTGGTTAATGAAAATAAGATAACATAAGAACAAACAACAAAAACAACAGCAACAAATTAACAAAAAGCTGCTGAATTCAAACTGCTTCCTCCTAAATTGGTAACATGGTTAAGATTCCTCTCTGAAAACTCTGGATTCTTTCTTCTTTGTGTCTAGGGAAATATTTTTAAAAGTATGATTTTTTTCTTTTATAGTAACATTTTTTTTTTCGAGGCAGGGTCTCACTCTGGCCCAGGCTGACCTGGAATTTATGATAGCATTTTTAAAAATGTACTTAGATCCAATCTTGGTGTAAAGGGTTTAAACCTTTACATTGGTAATTAATTATACTTACTGAGTTCAACTCTGCCTTGCTTAACTGAGCAAGGACCACTGACATCCCTACATTACCAAAGACAGCTATACAGCTAATACCCTAATGGCACAATACTTTTATGGGTTCTTTCTTGTTCTATAATGTCATGATGCTACTTCATCCTATATTTTCCAGATGTTCTACTACTAATGAAATCAGTAAAATGGCACTCCTGAAATCTCATAGGAATTCCTAAACATTCATTATGGAAGCAAAGAAAAGTCTGAAAGGAATAATTAAACAAATACATTCAAGTAAAAAAAAAATTGGAAACACAAAAATACCAAGGAGAGAAATGCTAATGGTAATACGTCACAGTACAAGATAGACGAGGATGTTATTGCTTTACAAGGGCGGCGGAGGGGGGGCGCGCAGGGTGGGGCAGAGGGAACACGGGTTGGAGAGATGGCTTAGCAGTTAAGCCTTTGCCTGGTGAAGTTTAAGGACCCAGGTTTAGAACCCATGTAAGCCAGACGCACATGGTGGCACACGTGTCTGGAGTTAGTTTGCAGTGGCTAGAGGCCCTGGGGCACCATTCATAATCTATCTATCTCAAGAGAGAAATAAAATATTTAAAAAAGAGGGGGGTGCATGAGTGGTAGTTCATGCTTGTAACCCCTGCACCCAGCACTCAGCACTCAGGAGACTGAAGGTAGGAGGACTGCCATGATTTCAGGCTGGCCTAGACTACAAGAATGAGTTTCAGGTAAGCCTAGGCTAGAGTGAGGCCTTGCATTAAAACCACAGCAAAAAGCAACTGAGAAATAAAAACAACAGAATTGTGGCTGAAGTACATCTGTGCTTTCAAAAACTGTTTCTTGGGGCTGGACAGATGGCTTAGTGGTTAAAGTGCTTCTTGCAAAGCCAAAGGACTCAGGTTCAATTCCCCAGTACCCACATAAAGCCAGTACAAGGTGGCACATGCGCCTGAAGTTTGTTTGCAGTAGTTAGGAGGTTCTGGTGTGCCCATTCTCTTTCTACCTCTCTCTCAAATCAACAAAATAATTTTTAAAAATCTTAGAAAACTATTTCTCAGTTTTTTCAATTTAAAAAAGCTAATATTTTATTACTTTTAGTCTTACAACATAGATCATTCTAAGAAGCAATATATATATAAATCCAAGGCTTACATGGGTTCTGGGGAGTCAAACCCGGGTCCTTAGCCTTTTTAGGCAAGTACCTTAAGCACTAAACCATCTTTTTAGCCCATTTTTAAATTTTTATGTATTTGAGAGTGACAGAGAGAGAGAGAGAATATGAATGGGCGCGCCAGGGCTTCCAGCCACTGCAAACGAACTCCAGACACATGTGCCCCCTTTTGTATCTGGCTAATGTGGGTCCTGGGGAATTGAGCCTTGAACCAGGGTCCTTAGGCTTCACAGGCAAGAGCTTAACTGCAAAGCCATCTCTCCAGCCCTTAGCCCATATTTTTAAAAATCTATACTGTTTGAACATAACAAAATTATTGACACAAGTTATACTTGATTATAAAGATAAAATGATAAACAATGTTTATAATTATGCAGAGCAAGGCATTGTGACACATATCTATAATCCTAGCACTTGAGAGTTGGAGGCAGGAGAATTGTTGAGTTCTCAGCACAACTGGGCTATATAACGTGTACTAGGCCAACAGGGATACACAGCAAACACTCTGCCTCAAACATACAAGCCTACTTCCATCTTCTAACCACTGAGCTGCTTCTGAAGACTCAGGTGCCTCACCCTCGCTTTTGGACCAACCCATCTCTCCCACCCATCTTCTCTTGCAACCATCTTCCACATGCCATTTCAACCAACCAATACAATAATATCATATCTTCTATACAGATCCTCCACTCTTTTGAGCCTTTTGCTAATGTACGTAAGGGTGATGACCTGCTTCTGGCATTGAGAATTAAATCCATAAAAGAATAAAACAAAGGGAAGGAAGACCCTTACTTCAATCTAGGGTATCTCTGGGTTACTATTTAAAAAAGGAAAGCTAGGTGTGGTGGTGCACGCCTATGATCCCAGCACTTGGGAGGCAGAGGTAGGTTCGTCAGAGTTCACCCTGAGACTACATACATAGTTAATTCCAGGTCAGTCCCGAGCAGAGGAGACCCTACCTCGAAAAACCAAAATAAATAACTAAAATAAAATAAAAAAGGGGTAGGAGAGGGCTAGAGAGATGGCTTAGTGGTTAAAGGTGCTTGCTTGCAAAGCCTGGTGGCTTTGGGGTTCAATTCCCCAATACCTTGTAAAGCCAAATGCACAAAGCAGTGCATGTATCAGGAGTTTGTTTGCAGCATCAGGAGGCCCTTGCATACCCATTCTCTCTCTAAAATAACTTTTTGAAATTTATTTATTTTCTAGGAGAGAGAGAGGGAGAGGGAGAGGGAGAGGAGAGACACAGAGAGAGCATGGACACACCAGGGCCTCTAGCCACTGCAAACGAAATCCAGATGCATGTGCCCCTTGTGCATCTGGCTTACGTGGGTCCTGGGGAGTCAAACCTGGGTCCTTTGGCTTTGCAGGCAAATGCCTTAACCGCTAAGCAATCCATCCAGCCTCTCAAATCAGTATTTGTTAAAGATTATATTTAAAAAAGAAGGAAAAAAAAACTAGTGAAGGCATTTAAGGAATTTGCCTGTAATCATACTGCAATGCAGCACCCAGCCCAAGAACATATGTCAGTACCTGACAGAGACTGGACTGGCTAAGGGATGACTAGCTGAAGGTTCATGGGTGGTTAGTGCTTGAGGTTCTCTGAAGCTTAAGTGAGGATTTCCACACAATGAGTAGAATTTCCCTTCTATCCCTGGCCAAGAATTTAAATGCCTCACACCTTGTATAATAAAAAGCAATTTTAGGATCCACTTTTAGCTTGGATGATTATAAGTCCTTTATGAAGAACTACACAAAACCAAACACAAACAACTCAGGCACTCCTGCTTGCATGATGAGCAGAGCACTTCACCCACTCAGACAACTCCCCAGTTTTATTCTTCGTAATGATAATCAACTTATAACCACAGATATTTTTCCATCATTGACAATTAAGTCAATTTAACTATAACCAAGAAAAATGGAGGTTTGATCCAGAACTAAATTGCCAATCTCCAATTACTAATGAAAAGGCAGCCTACTTGATTTAGTGACAAAATATTGTACTGGTATTTAACAACTTGTTTCATGTATGTCACCATTTTTTGTTTCCAGACTAAATGGCCAGGCTTGGGTCTCTGCTCTACAACTCCAGTCATAAGACTCTGAACATGAGCAATCCTAAGATTTTTCTGATCAATATGATCTTCAACTGCCTCATGTGTGCAATAATTACTATAAAGAAAGGGTGACATCATTCATAAAACACAAACATTTCTGTATAGTAAACAAGTTCACAAACTTTTATGAAAACAATCAATAAATTGATTTTAAAAATTATATAAAAAAAGAACCCATAACATATACAAAATAGAAGTGATAGGGCTGAAGAGATGGTTTAGCGGTGATGGCTTAGCAGTTAAGGCACTTGCCTACAAAGCCAAAGGACCCAGGTTTGATTCCCTAGGACCCATGTAAGCCAGATGCACAAGGTGGTGCATACATCTGCAGTGGCTGGAGGCCCTAGCAGACCCATAGTCTGTCTCTTTTTCTCTCTCTCTCTCAATAGTTGGGAGACACAGGTAGGAGAATCACTGTGAGTTCAAGGCCACCCTGAGACTATGTAGTGAATTCCAGGTCAGCAGGGGCTGGAGCAACTCTACCTTGGCGGGGGGTGGGGAGGGTGGGCTGAAGGGAAACAGGAGAAATCTAGCTTCTTTTAGGTAGTTTCAGTTAGAAATTGAGTGCCAGAGAGAACCAGGTGATGCTACCACACATGCCACCTTGCCACAAGAATGGAACTGTTGGCAGAAATGGAACTTGTATCTCATCTACAGTGACAAAAGAGAGAGAAACATGCATACATTAATTAACTGCTCCTTTTTCTTTTCTTGTCTTTCTTTTTTTGTTTTTCAAGGTAGGGTCTCACTCTGGTCCAGGCTGACCTGGAATTAACTATGTAGTCTTGGGTGGCCTTGAACTCATGGCTATCCTCCTACCTCTGCCTCCCGAGTGCTGGGATTAAAGGCGTGCGCCACCACGCCCGGCCATAACTGCTCCTTTTTCTTAAAAAAAAAAAAAAAAAGTAATAAAGAAAGAAAAGAAACAAGAAAAAAAAAAAAAAAAAGAAATTAATAAGCACCCTATAAGCAAACAACTGAATTAAATGAAAGCCAAAACAATGAGGAGTAAGTTATAACCAGAAGATAATAACGAGCAAATAATAAATAATAATAATAATGAGAAAATAATCCAATACCTGTTTGTTTCATATTGACATAATTTTATCTTCAAGAAAAAAGGTATAAGGGCTGGAGAAATGGTTCAGCAGTTAACAGTGCTTGCTTGCAAACCAGATGGACTAGGTATGATTCCCCAGCACTGATGCAGAGCCAGATACACAAAGTAACACATATATCTGGAGCTCATCTGCAATGACAGGAGGCCCTGGTGTGCACATATTCATTCTATGTCTATGTCTCCCTCTCAAAAATAAATAAATTGATAAATAAATTTTTAAAAACTATTTTATTATTTATTTATTTGACAGAGAAAGAGGGAGAGAGAGAATGGGCGCACCAGGGAATCCAGCCACTGCAAACGAACTCCAGACATGTGCGCCCCTTGTGCATCTGGCTAACGTGGGTACTGGGGAATCAAACCTGGGTCCTTTGGCTTTGCAGGCAAACACCTTAACAGCTAAGCCATCCCTCCATCCCTAAATTAATTTTTTAATGAAGAAGGTATAGATTGGAGCCTGGGGAGATGGCTCAATAGTTAAAGGTGCTCGCTTGCAAAGCATTCTGGACTAGGATTCAATTCCCCAATACCCACGTAAACCCAGATATACAAAATGGCCTAAGTGTCTGGAGTTTATCTGCAAGTGTCAGGAGGCCCTGGTGTGCCCAATCTCTCTCAAATAAAGAAATAAATTTAGCAGGGCTATGTGGTCCATGCTTTTAATCCCAGCACTTGGGAGGCAGAGGTAGGAAGGTAGGAGATCACCTGAATTTGAGCCACCCTGAGAATACCTAGTGAATTCCAGGTCAGCCTGGACTATAGCAAGACCCTACCTTGAAACTGCTCCCCTACCCCCATCCAAAAAAGAGAGAAATCTAAAAATATTTAAAGCAAGTATATATTAGTCATGGGCCAATCAAGGGAAACTTTGTAGACTAGATTAAATGATTTTGTCATTTAAATGATTTCATTTGAAAGGGAAATTTTATTCACATGTCATCATTTAATTTGTTAAGACTTAAACTGGACATAAAACCCTAAATGTTATGTTATGTACTAACAAATAAAGTACATGTATACAAACTGAACATACTTACCAAGAACAATAAACACTTGCTGTTTGGAGTTGGTGGGTAAGGTAAGTCGTACAAAGAACAAATGCGGTATTATCCTGACCCTCAGATTCCATATTACATATGATGTCTAGAACTTCTTTGCAGTCGACCTTTGCAATCTATCAAAAATGAGATAACAAAGTTAAAAATAAAATGGTGACTTTCTTTTGTAATGCGAAATTTCTTTATAACATTTTAAATCTTTGGTAATTTCTTTATCACTGACAGGCAAGAATTAATTACAGGTATATAATTTTCTTCTATTGAATAAGACTGAGTATGAATATAACACGAATACATATTAAATTATTAAAAGGCAAGGAACAGACACAAGGAAGTTCCACTATCTTCTCTATTTATAAAGATAAAAACATCTTTTTTAAATTACTCATGAACATTGCTACTATGTAAGTGAGCCAAATTATGCACAGTAACCTTGGTTATTTACATTTGAAGTAGCATCATCTTTTTCTTTTCCCAAGTTCCTGTAATTGAAATCAGGGTCTCAACAATGCTCTAAAACTGAGCTACATTCCCAACCACTCCTCTCCCTGCCCAGAAGTTTTTTAGTAGGAAAACAAGTTTACTGAGTACACTGCAAGGGGAAAGACTGGGCAGTAACAAGAGTACTGCCTACCCACAGCTCCTCCTAAAACTTAAATTTTGAGACACAGTAGGCCTCAAACTTGCAGTCTTCAAGCCTTGGGCTCCTGAGCCCCTGGGATTACATGCCACTGCACCCTGCATTCTCTCTATCACGCTCTTTAATTTTATTCAGGTCACTCCAGTTAGGCAGTAAAATACATGGTTCCTTACTGCTAGTGGGACTAAAGAAGTCAGTTCAGAGGACTTCCGGTCAAGACAACATCCAACCACGCCGCACTTCCCAGGGAAGGAAAGTTGGACGCAGATCCTGAGGAGAGAATCAGCCCATTGCACCTCACCAGGGAACTTGGGAGGAAGAGGTAGGAGGATTGTCGTGAGTTCAAGGCCACCCTGAGACCCTGAGTCTACAAAGTAAATTCCAGGTCAGTCTGGGCTAGAGCAAGACCCTACCTCGAAAAACCAACCAAGCAACCAAGCAACCAAGCAACCAAGCAATCAACATCAACATCAACAACAACAACAACAAAAAAAAAAAAAAAAAAAAAAAAAAAAACAGCGCTAGGGAGGCAGAGGTAGGAGGATCCCAGGAGTTCAAGGACAGCCTGAGCTACAGTGAGACCCTACCTCAAAAAACCAAAAAGAAAGAAATGGCTTCCCCAAACAAATAAAAGCTGCTAAAGGGTCATCACCTCTAGAACTGTCTGACAAGAAATGCTAAACTTTTATTTTGTTGTTGTTTTTATAGAGCCTTCTCTCAAAACCTGTGGATTTAAGCAATCTTCTCACCACAGCCTCATGAGTAGCTAGCTGGCTGTCTAAACAGTATTTTTTTTCAAACTGAAACAAAAGGGCTCCAAACATCTATCCACCACAATTACAGAAAATGAAATTCACTGGTAAAGGTAAATCTAGACAGAGTACTATATTATTGCAATGATGCTTACTTTTAGTCCTAGTGCTACCACACTCAGTTTATGCACTGTTGGGGATTAAACTTGGGTCTCCGTAAATGCTAAGCAGGCACTCTTTCCATAGAACCTCATCCCAGCCCCCAGAATTGTACCTTTAAAACTGAACCTCTCACTCTATCATTTCTGTCTTAATAAACAGTCTATAAAGGGGCAGGGATATGGCTCTGTGGGTAAAGGCACTTGATTGCAAAGCTTTCTGACACAGGTTCAAGTCCCAAGCCAATGTAAGCCAAATGCAAAACATGATGCAAGTGTCAAGTATTTGTTTGTGGTGGTAATTTAATTTTTTTTTTCATTTTCCAGAAGTTATCTTTAATGTGTATGCTAAATAAATAATAATTAAGCACAAGATAAAACTGCTTGATTCTTTATCCAAGTAAAATACAGAGGTACACCAGCATCTTGATCAAATTTTCCAAGTTTATTTTCCTCCTTAAAAATTTCATTTCCAAGTCGGGCATGGTGGCGCACGCCTTTAATCCCAGCACTCAGGAGGCAGAGGTCGGAGGATCGCCGTGAGTTCAAGGCCACCCTGAGACTCCATAGTGAATTGCAGGTCAGCCTGGGCTAGAGTGAGACCCTACCTCGAAAAAAAAAAAAAAATTTCATTTCCGAGAGACAGATAGATACAGATGTATTTGTACAAGATTACCTTTAAAAACAGTATGTCTTAAAACTAATCAGTTACATCTATATCACAATATACAAGCACAGCTTTGTCATTAACCATTGCTCTTCTCTTCATTCAAGTGAAAACAGTGTTAACAGATATTAACTAAACTCCTCTGCCCCATATAGGAATGAAGTTTTAGGATACCATCAAGGCAAATTAATTCCTGGGACTTTCATAAAGGTGATAAATGTAAGATTTGCAGGGCTAGCCCCTTCCATTGGAGAGCTCCATAGAGAAAACTCATCTGACTTGGAGGAATAACAACAGGCACAACTACCTAACTCTTCCTATCACACATACAAAACAACAATAACAAAATCATGCTGTCTTAAAAATTCATTTTTTATAAATCCAGCCAGTAATTTCTTTTAAAAGTTAAGTATAACCTTTGCTTTAAGAGATCACAGTAAAGTTAGGTTTAAAAACTATAATTAAGCAAAAAGCAGTCATATGTGCAAATACGAAAATTCAAGTTGCTCCTGCATAAAATTGTTTCAGAGAAAATCTGCTGCTTAACAATCACGCTAAGCTACCAACTAACATGTCATTATCCTGCAAGTCACATCACTTGCAGCTAATTTCAATTACATTAGTAACAAGTATTACATTAGAATTTTTTTTTTCCTTTTGGGTTTTGAGGCAGGGTTTCACTCTAGCCCAGGCTGACCAGGAACTGTATAGCCCAGACAGGCCTTGAACTTATGGTCTCCCTCTGAAAAACAAATGACCTAGTTAACCTCAGCCTCTCAAGTTCTGAGATTAAAGTGCCACCAAGCCCAGCTACATTTGTTAATTACAAGTCTACAGGCTTACTTGTTGGTAGCAATTGAGTCTTTCCAATAGGATTTTTTGGAGAACCTTTGTACCAAACCCTTTCTTTATCTGACGGTTTCCTAAGAACCTTGTTTTTTATCCTGGGAGGAATGCCTGTATTATTATTGACCACAGATTTCAGTATGTCATGATTAGTCAGATCATCCAAGGGAACCTTAATCTGGCCATCACATTTGCCATCCTCTTTACAAATTCTAGTGGACCCGAGAAAGGCCTGCACAGCATCTGGGTGCCTCTTCATTTTCAAGAAAGATTTAGAAGTTAGGTCAATGTTTGATTTTGAAGTTGCGACATTCAACTGACTACACAATGTAGACTGTTCAAGACCTGACTGAGTGCACGGCACAGAAGAATCTTTTGACGTGCTTTCTACACATGAGGGTAGAGAACTATCACAGCTCACTGATTTAACCAAAGAAACATCACTAAGGTCCAACTTCTGCCTTCCAGGTGGTCTGTTGTAATCCAACAAAGAGTTAATTCTTCTGACAGACTGACGGACAGGAGTACGCTGGAATTTAAGAGGTGACTTCACTTTTGTTCTATTTGGTTCATTTAAAGAAAGCTTATTAAACCACTGTATGTGATCTGAAACCTTTCTGTGTTCCGTCATTTGTAAGTTTTCACGAACTGTTGTATTGCATTCGTCCACCAGTGACTGCTGCTTAGCAAGTCTCATAGCCCTAGGTTTTGAAGTGATTCTTCCAGTGCATGCACTCTGCTGTGAGGAACAGGCCCCAGCCTTGGCCTCCCGAGGACCTGCACTTTTCACCACATCCTCTGCAATCATGCTCTCATTCTCTTTTGACTGAGTATTTGCTTCATCTTCTACAGACTGCTGTCCCTTAGCTTGTTTAGCCCTGGGGACTGCTTGCTGGCAGAGGTCATCTTTTGGTATAACCAAATGAACATCTTTCTCAGGTTCCACCTTTATCTGACTTGAGTAACATATTACAGGTGCTTCTCTACCAATGTTTTGACTTTTATGTGGTAACAAGTCTCCCTCTGAAAAATAAATGTCATCTTTACCATCATTTTCATAATTTTCCTTTGATTCTCTCACAGTCAAATCATTAGTTTTAAATAGATTTTTCTCTAAGCCATTTTTTATATAGCATGCTTCACTCATTTTTTCTTTCTCCATAATAGTTACTGACGACTGCCTGTGATTTATCAATGCATGAAGATTACTTCCAGACTCAGAAAATGCCTTCTGAATCTTGACCAAGGTCTCGGAAGTCAAATTACTTTCATCCCCACTAAGAGAACTTCCCATTGCACTGCTATCAGGCTGGCTACGTGCAGTGGAAGGGGTGAGTTCACTGGACATTGCTGGAGACTTTTCAACAGTAATATTGGGCTCCAAAGAAAAGTTTTCCACCTCAAGATTTCCCATTATTGGAGAAGCTTCATTTGGATCTACTTCTCGAAAACTTGAATTACCCGGTCCTGTCCAAGACATCCGGTAACTTGCTCCATCTAGTCGATCTGGAGTCAGTAAGTTTTCCTCAGACTTACTGATATTTTTCAAACCTTTCTTTGCCAATCTCTCATCAATATCAGGGCTAAAGAGCAGGCCTGTTTTTACAGATTCCATTCCATGTTTTAAACTCTGCTGATTTGCTAGTCGCCGACCAACGTTTTCACATCTATTGATGCCTGAACATCCACTTACATCTCTGCTGTTCTTTCCCAGACTAAATTTTAAGCGAAGAGATCTTCAGACCTTTTCTTTACGACCAACTTTAGGGGAGAAACAGCCTGCTCTTCCTGATTCAACTCTGCAAATTTTTTGCCTGCAATCCTTTTACTTCGTCTGAGCCTATCTGTACTGATCAAATGGTTTCCACTGCTGACTACAGGAGAGAGTGAACTCTGAGATGACCCTTCCAGGCTTGTATCCAAATGAACTGATACTGGTGTAGAACTGCTACTGAAGAGATGACTTGGCAACAGCTCAAAGTTCAAATTGTGCTTCATGGACTTCCTCTTCTTACTGGAAAATTCACGAGAAGAGTCTCCTGGAAGTTTACGCTTAGCATTTGGTGTAAGAATCACTGGTGACATGGGTGACTGGGCTGTTCTATCCAGGTCTCCTGCGATCGCCTGGTCCACGGCCACCCTTGATCTTGATGCCATAGGCAGCCCGCAGCTGCTGCAGCAAGGCCAGTCGGACCAGCCTCGGATCGCACATCCCGGAGGCGTCGCCCTCTCTCCGAGGCAGGCCCCGGGCCCTCACCCTCCACTGCCACCGAATCTTGCAAGTTCCAGAACCTCTCGGCTCGCGCTCCCCCGCTCCGCCTTCCAGCCGCCGGCCCTCCTCAGAGCCCACCAGCCACTTGCACAGCTTTCCCTCGACCCGCTCCGCGCCGCTCCAGCCTCCCTCCGCCCGCCCTTCACTTCCTCCCTTCCTTCAGGCCACCCAGCCCCGCCGCCCGCTCAGCCCGACCTCCGGCATCCGCGCCTGCCCCGGCTGCCCGACACTCGACGACCCGCCCCTCTCCCCTCTCTCCGGAGCCCGGAGGCCGCCGGGCCAGCCGGCTGCGCGGGCCGCTTCCAGTCCCGGTCCCCGCCCGGGCTGGTGCGCGCCGCCACCCCGGGTCACACGCTGCTCCTGTGGGCCATCGGGCTGCCCGCCGTGTCTCGTCCGCTAGGGCCCCGCGGCAGTCCCCATGCCCCGGCCGCCGCCGCCCCGCCCCGCGCAGCACCACGGCCCCGCGAGGCTCGAATCGGTAATTTAATTTTTAAAAAATATTTAAATGCTGGATAGATGGTTTAGTGGTTAAGGTATTTGCCTGCAAAGCTAACGGACCCAGGTTCAACACCCCAGGACCCATGTTAGCCAGATGCACAAGAGGGCACACGCACCTGGAATTCGTTTGCAGTGGCTGGAGACCCTGGCACACTCATTCTCTCTTCCCCCCTCTCTGTCAAGTAAATAAATAACATATTTTTTACATTAAAAATATATGTTTATTTAAGCTGGGCGTGGTGGCACATGCCTTTAATCCCAGCACACAGGTAGCAGAGGTAGGAAGATTTCCCAGAGTTTGAGGCCACCCTGAGACTACATAATAAATTTCAGGTCAGCCTAAGTAGAGCAAGACCCTACCTCAAAAAAACAAAACAAAACAAAACAAAATAAATTATTTGCAAGCAGAGACAGAAAGAGAGACAGAGACAGAGAAAGACAGAATGAATGAGAATGGGCATGCCAGGGCCTCCAGGCACTGCCAATGATTTCCACTTTGTGCATCTGTATCTACATGGATATCAGGGAATCAAATGTGGGTGGTTATGCTTTGCAGGCAAGCCTTTAACTTCCGAGCCATCTCTTCAGCCCTGCAGCAGCAATTAAATACATATATATATTATCTATTGCACTGCTCTCTCAGAATCATAAATATCAACTGTACCGAGGATCAAATATTCACGACAGAAGCTGGGCGTGGTGGCACACACCTTTAATCCCAGCACTTGAGAGGCCCAGGTAGGAGATTGCCTGCCTTGCCTGCCGTGAGTTCAAGGCCACCCTGAGACTACATAGTGAATCCCAGGTCAGCCTGGGCTATATTGACACCCTATCTTATGAAACCCAAATTATATACATTCACAACAGGAATCACCATCACTGCAAAGCAGATGCAGCTTAGCGCTCCAGAGTGTTATTTATGTAACTCTTCTCTAAACTTTGCTCAAACACCATTCTCTCATGGAATTCTAAGTCTGTATCTTTAGGATCTTCATTAAACACATTGCTCTGTAACATTAATCACAACTGCATTTTAAAAAATTTATTTGAGAGAGAGAGAGAGAGAGAATGGGTGCACCAGGGCTTCTAGCCATTGCAAACGAACTCCAGATGCATGTGCCACCATGTGCATCTGGCTTACGGGGGACCTGGAGAATCAAACCTGGGTCCTTAGGCTTCACAGGCATGCGCCTAAACTGCTAAACCATCTCTCCAGCCCACAAATGCAATTTCTTGAGTTGGTGGCATTACATAGTCCCAGCTAGTTTCAAACTCACAATCCTCCTAAATCAGTCTATGAACTTCTGGGATTACAGGCATGGGTTACCATGCCTTTTCTCAACTACAACTCAAATATTAGTGGAGCAACTGATTAGTATCTGTTTCCTTTGATAGAATATAAAATGCAAAATGTCAGCTGGGTGTGGTGATGCACACCTTTAATCCCAGCACTGGGGATGCTGAGGCAGGAGGACTGCCATAGGTTCGAGGGCAGGCTGGCTACAGAATGAGTTGTAGGTCAGTCTGGACTAGAGTGAGACCCTGCCTAAAAAAAAAAAAGACAGTAAGAAGGTGCTGATAAAAGGAATAAATTAAGTTTAATTGTGATAAAAATGCTTGCAAAACAAACATCCTAAAACTCTGTGATTTCTAATATCAGAGGCAATGCAAGGACAGCATTATATGATGTTTAAGACCATTATTTTAGAGAGAGCTGCTGGGTAAGGTAATCTTGTACAAAAACTTTATGGTGTAGATTCTTTTCCTAGCTCCACAGCTGTGCTAGCCATGTGACCCTTGGCAGGTTATACAATTTCTCTGGGCTAGTTTCTCCATTTGTTAAATGGGAATGGACTCTCCCCTTATAGTATTTTAAAAATTAATGATATATTTTTACTTATTTTCTGTATTATTTATTTATTTATACATGTGTGTGAAGGGGGACACATCAGGGCCTCTTGCTGCTGCAAATGACCTCCAGAAGCACAAGCTATTTTTTTATGTCTGGTTTACATGGATCTCTGGGAATTATACCCAGGCCAGCATGCTTTGAAAACAAGCCCCCCCCCTCTTTGGTTTTTCAAGGTAGGGTCATGCTCTAGCCCAGGCTGACCTGGAATTTGCTATGGGTGGCCTTGAACTCATGGCGATCCACCTACCTCTGCCTCCCAAGTGCTGGGATTAAAGGTGTGTGCCACCATGCCCGACAAAAACGAGCACTCTTAAGTACCATCTTCCTGACCCTAATAAGCCCTAATAATACATAGTTAAAGGCAACTGGAAATAGGAAGCAATTTATCAGTGATGTCCAAAACTGTTTTTGTAAACTACAGACACAGCTTAGTAATAAAGTGCTTGTCTGGCATGTGCAAAGCCCTAGGGTAGATTCCCCAGCACTTCAAAACAAACAAAAACCAATATTTTCAGGAAATATATACATCATAAAAAGGGAGGGCAGAGAAAAAGTGAAGCTTCAGAAAGCTAGAATGCTTGGGTTAGTGGAATAGCATGACCCTTAGTTTGGTCCTCAACACTAAAACAAAAGAACATTAGACTCAGGTATAGTGATAGATACCTTTAGTCCCAGCAGTCAGGAGGCAGAGGTAGGAGGATTGCTGTGAGTTCAAAGCCAGTCAGTGACTACATAGTGAATTCCAGGTCAGAGTGGGCTAGAGTGAGACCCTACCTTGGGGCAGGTGGGGACACTAGAAAACATTTTAAAAGATAGTATAATTCTCAAAGAGTCCTTGATATAAATTTATATCCAAATGTGAGAGGCAAAATTAAGTTGCTTAAAACGAACTGCTTAAAGCTGAAAACACTCAAAGTTAAATTCTGTTTTGGGGGCTCTTTGGGGGGGTTAACATACAGTATAAAGATAGAACTTTAACACTGCTTTAAACAAATGCTTGGGGGCTGCAGAGATGGCTTAAGGGTTAAAGCTCTAGCCTGTGAAGCCTCAGGACCCAGGTTTGATTCCCCAATACCTATGTAGGCCAGATGCACAACATGGCGCATGCATCTAGAGTTTGTTTGCAGTGGCTGGCTATAGGCCCTGGTACGCCCATTATCTATCTATCAATCAATCATCAATCATCTATTTTCCCGTCTCTCTCAAATAAATAAATAAATAACTTAAGAAATCTTTGTATATTTTTAAAAATTGCATGAATAAATCAGAAGGGTTATACACAGAGGAAATGCCCACCACATATCTTCTTAAAGTTGCCCTGATTCAAGGACCAACAATGGTCCACAGTAAGTGGAAACATCTGCTCCAGAACACAGACTGTGTCGTATTGTCTAAAAATTCAGAAATTCAATTTGGGGAGCAATATATCTCCTCCAAGATAAGAAATGGCACCAGAAACTCTGTGAGCCAGAATTTTTATTTCTAGTAACTATTTTATCCTTTTCAAACACTTTAAAAATATTTTATTTATTTGCAGAGAGAGAGAGAGAGAGAGAGAGAGAGAGAGAGAGAGAGAAATATGCTAGCTATGCACCACTTTGTGCATCTGGCCTTATGTGGGTATAGGGGATGTGAACCTGGGGGCTGGCAGCCTTTGCAAGCAAAGCACCTTTAACTGCCGAACCATCTCTTCAGCCTTCAAGTGTGTGTGTGTGTCTGTTTATATTTTGTTTTTATTTATTTATTTGAGAGAGAGAGTGAGCACACCAGGGCCTGCAGCTGCTGTAAACAAACTCCAGATGCATGCACCACTATGTGCATCTGGCTTACGTGGGTTCTGGGGAAATCAAACCTGGGTCCTTTGGCTTTGCAGGCAAGTGCCTTAACTGCTAGGCCATCTCTCCAGCCCTCAAATTTTTTTTTATTGCATTATCTCATTTTCCTGTCCTGTCTCTACCTGAAAAATATGTAAGACTGTCAAGGCAAGCAAGCAGGCAGTATTATTTCTATCTAACAAATAAAAAATGAAATAAGGAGTCAGGTGTGGTGGCACACACATTTAGTCCCGGAACTCGGGAGGCAGAGGCAGAAGGATCCCTGTGAGTTCGAGGCCACCCGAGACTACATAGTAAATTCCAGGTCAGCCTGTGCAAGAGCAAGACCCTATCTTGAAAAAAACAAAAAGAAAAGAAAGAAATAATGGCTGGAGAGATGCCTTAGTGGTTAAGGTGCTTGCCTGCGAAGCCTAAACACACATGTTCAACTCCCCAGGTCCCATGTAAGCCAGAGGCACAAACTGATGCATGAGCAAGGTCACACATGCACCCCAGGTGGCATCTAGAGTTTGAATTCAGTAGCTGGAGGCCCTGGCATGTCAACTCCTTCTCTCTCTCTCTCAAAAAAGTTACAATACTCATCTGCAATCAATGCAATAAATAGCTACATGATTTTAAAAAATGCTACGAAACATTCAGCAAAAGAAAATTGAATTAAGGCCCCCAACAAGTTCTTTAGAATATAAATGGGGAATAGGAAATAGCTTGTGCATGAAGTCATCAAAATATTTCTTTAAGGTTGTAGATATGGCTCAGTAGTTAAGGTGCTTGCCTGCAAAGCCTAAGGACCTGAGTTCAATTTCCTATTACCCACATAAAGCTAGATGCACAAAATGGCACATGTATCTGGAGTACCCTTGCAGTGGCTGAAGGTGCTGGCATGCTCATTTTCTCTTGTCTCTCTTCTATCTCTGCTTACCCAAAAAAAAAAAAAAAAAGATGCTTCTGGAGATCATTTTTAGTGGTAGGAGGTGTGCTTCATACTCTCTCTCTCTCTCACACACACACACAAACATATTCTCTGCCCATTTTTCTACCTCAAAAAATTATATATATATATATATACACACACACACACACAGAGATATAGATATAGCCAGGCATGGTGGCATGCATCTTTAATGCCAGCACTTGAGAGGCAGAAGTAGGATTGTTGTGAGAGTTCGAGGCCACCAAGACTACTGTGGTGGTGTCTGATACAGAACTTGGTACCAGGAGTGGGGTAAGATGTACCTGGCCATGCGGATGTTGATCTTTTGGAACCTTTGTTTTGGAGGAATAGGCATGGACTTGGTGCTTGCAACTGAAGATGTCTTCTGGAGTGGTAAGTCAAGTTTTATGGACTATTCTGATGAGAGTCTGAAAACACTAAGTGCAGACAGCACTAAACTTCGAGGCTTGGCTTATGAGCTTTCTAAGGGGAAGGAAAGACTGCAGAGGACTTTGTTGGAACTGGGCTACTGGCATAAGGGCTGGCTGCGTCCTGCTGCCCGGGCCCAGGCCCAGGCCCAGAGAGTTTGATCAAGGTTAAATTTGTAATGGACTGATGTGCTTGGCTAAAGATATTGGACTGAGAGATTTAAGATTTTAAACTGGAAAACCTCAAGCAAGTTAAAATTACAGGCACTGAGACTGGTTTTAGGCTACTGAATCTGCTATTGTCAAACATATTAGCAATCTTAAAGGAAGATGGTCCAATTGCTTTACCATGGAAAGGATGCCTGAGGAAAGACTATCATAGAAATGCAAACACTTTTGGAAAGAGTTGACTGGAGAAGGAACCTGCTTTTCAAGGTTATGATTTATTTTGTCTGTGAATTAAGAATATGGCTGTGTCCTGCACAACTGGTATTGGTTTCAGAAGCATGAAAAATGTGAGGAGTGGTCGTGAATTGCACATGTTTCCAGGAGCTGCCGCTGAGATGTGGCATGAGGTAGGGCCTGATGCCCTGATAGGCTGAAAGAGCCTTTGGAAAATGTGAGGAGTGGTCATGAATTGCACATGGTTCCAGGAGCTGCTGCTGAGACGCAGCATGAGGCAGGGCATGATGCCCTGATAGGCTGAAAGAGCCTTTGGAAGATGGACCGTGGTTTGCATGAAGACCTGAAGATGTTTTGTATATATCAGGACTGTGCAAGGGCTACCGTAGAGCGCATTGTTGGCTTGGGATGGAAGTGTTCCCTGGCTACTCTGCCCAGCTGGAGGGGCAGAATTGGAAAATCTGGAGACTGTCAGTCTTTGGTTGTATTGGACTTAACTGCAGAAGTTTTATGTTTGTTTGATGGTGGTTGAGTTTGCATTGTTTTAGTCTCTCCTTGCTATGCCTTATACCAGTTGAAAATGTTTACTCTGTGCCTTTATATGTTAGAAATGTTTAACTTGTTTGATTTTACAGGTCTTAATATCTTAAAATTGGTCCAGACTGTGGGGACCTTTGAAATTAAACTGAGTACAATTTACAATGTGTGATGGTTATAAATCTATTGGGGGCCAGGGGTGGAATGTGGTGGTTTGAAGAGAATAGATGGCCCCCAATATATTCAGTTGTTTATTTGTTTGTAGTTTACATCTTTAGCCACCTGGCTGGAGGCAGTGCCATTGTGTGGATCTTAAGGTGTGGTGGTAGGTTTCAGATTTCAATCTAAAGATATGCAAAGTGTGCCTAGCTGGAGTTCCTGTAGTGTGCTGTGGCTTTTGACCTTGAGGCTTGTGCTTCTCTCTCTCTCTCTACTTGGGCCTGTGAAAGCAGGCCAGCTTCTTCTGCTTTTATGGAACTTCCCCTGGATCTGTAAGTTTCAATAAATCCCTTCCTCCATAACTGTGCCTGGTCTGGAAGTTCATCTCAGTGAACCTGAAGCTGTCTGCTACAACTACATAGTGAATTCCAGGTCAGCCTAGGCTAGAGCAAGACCCTACGTCAACAACAACCAAAAAAATTAGGGCTGTAGAGAGATGGCTTAGTGGTTAAGGCGCTTGCCTAAGTACCCAGGTTTAATTCCCTAATACCCATCTATGGCGGCAGATGCATCTGGAGTTTGTTTGCAGCGGCTGAAGGGCCTGACACACCCATTCTCTCTCTCTCCTGCCCTTCCTCTCTCAAATAAACAGATAAATGAAATATATTTAAAACAAAAATAAATATTAAGATAATTTCATATTTATGCATTTTGAAAATTTGTTCCAAATGTTCATTTTATGATTCTTATTTAAGCTACACTTGGCATTTCTATGCTCTTGTTTACTTTTTCCTCTATTCCCATTGGGTTCTGTTTTAACTGTATTTGCTATTTATCATTTAGACCTAGTAACTGTGTCAATTCCCAGTAGTGTTAAGACTGGTGAGTAAATTAGATCTTATTCATCTTTCCTTTCTCCATCAAGAAAAGAAATAAGTATATGTTAATAAGTCTATCAGTCACATTATACACTGAAGATGCAGTTCATTCAGGATCAACACTGAAGCTATTATTCTGCCCAAGAACTCTGCTGACATGCTTGTCTCTTTAAAATAAGCACTTCATGTTTAAAGCAGTTTACTTTCATGCAGGGAAAACTTTATCTTCTCAAAAATTTCCCTTTCAGTAATGAATATAGAAATATTTACTTGACCACTACAACTTTAATTAAAATTCTTTCACATATACAATGAAAATAATGATATCTCATCCAATTTTGTATCTTTCCAACCCTTAATTCTAGCATTTCATGGTACTCTTTCCAGATCTACCAGTTTCTAAAAGGATTTAAGCACTGGGATGTGAATACTGATTTTCACACCATCTAGTCAATTAATCTTAATTGTATGTGTCTGGCAAAATGATCCCCAGCAGAGTTTCTCATTACATACACCCATTACTGGGAAACCCACAGGTGCCAACAGAAAGAACTTTTATTCCCAGCTGCTGCTCGTGTTAATTTAAATCATCTCCTGAACTCAGCTGAAGTATATGGAAAAAATGCAAATATACTACCTTAAAAAATATGCTGATTTAAAACTCCAATTATTATCCAGCAATTCTAAGTACCAATTCTTTTAATTCTGTCAATATCAAAAGAAAGCATCACTAGATAACAAACTGTAGCAGTGCCCCTTTTAGAATTATTTTTTGTTAAAAGTTTTGCACTGATAAATTTAATAAATCCAAATTATGATAAATATTTTAAGCCAGTTTGCCAGGTCTAGTGGCGCTTACCTTTAATCCTAGCAGTTCGGAGTCAGGGGAAGGAAGACTGCCATGAATTTGAGGGCAGCCTGAGACTACATAGTGAATCCCAAGTCAGCCTGGGCTACAGGGAGACCCTACCTTTGGGAAAAAAAAAAAACCTGCATGTATATATAAAATTGCATGCCTGACTGCCTGTCTGCCTATATGTATGTATGTATGCATGCATGCACAGCAGTAAGCCTTGTAATCATAAGCCTTTAAACACTGAGCAGCCTCTTAACAAAACTTCATTTCAAATAAAAGCATAGCCAGGTATAAGGGTACATGCCTGTAATCCCAGCACTTGGGAGGCTGTGGCAAAAGGATTAGGAATTTGAGGCACCCTCCCCCAGGCTACACAAAGTTCAAGCCCAGCCTAAGATACATAATGAAGTCCAGTTATATACTACATAATGATGTTTCACAATCAGTGTGCATATGACAGTGTATATACAGCATAGGTGTAAGGTAGGCCATACCATATAACAACATTGTCATAAAATGATACTGCCTAATTGAGCACATCACATTCTCATCATTTAGCAACACATGATTATACTTGGATGGATTTTGAGTCAGCTGGTCTATGGCTGTAGAGTAGTGGCAAATTACAGTTCCTTTAACACTTTCCTTGCAAACTTAAACACAAATTCTGATACTTGGTTTTGTTGTTTATGTAGTGCTGAGGACCATGTGCATGCTAAACATGTATTCCACCAGTAGCTATCTTTTCTTTTCTTTTTCAGTAATATCTCTTAATATCAACAGCCTCAATACCCCAACCAAAAGACACAGGTGTGCTGACAGGGTTCAAAAGCAGGATCCTTGGATTTGTTGCCTCCAAGAAACTCACCTTTGTACAAAGGATGGACACTATCTTAAGGTGAAAGATTGCAAAACGGTGTTTTAAGCAAATGGGCCTAGAAAACGAATAGGGGTCACTGTACTAATATCTGACTTTAGACTAACATTAGTTAGAAAAAATAAGGAAGTTCACTTTATATCCATTAAAGGGACACTCCAAAAGGAGGACATTACAATCCTAAGCAGATATGCACCTAACATGGGGGCTCCCAATTCTATCAAACAAATACTATTAGAACCAAGGTCACAGATAACACCAAACACAGTTGGGTGACTTCAACACCCAACTCTCTTCAACTGACAGGTCATCCCAGCAAAAATAAACAGAGAGGCATCTGGATTAAATTAGGTCACAGAGCCGGGCGTGGTGGTGAACACCTTTAATCCCAGCACTCAGGAGGCAGAGGTAGGACGATCTCTGTGAATTTGAGGGCACCCTGAACTAAAAAATGAATTTCAGGTCAGCCTGGACTAAAGTGAGACCTTATCTCAAAAAAGCAAAATAAATAAATAATAGTAATAAATAAATAAGTGAGGTCATAGAACAAATGGACCTAACAGATATATACAGGACTTACTAACAAGTATGGAGATATATGCAGTTATAAAAATCTCCCAAATAAAAAATGTCCAGGCCCAGATGGATTCACTGGTGAATTTTACCAGACCTTCATGGAATAACTAACACCACTGCTTGTCAAACTTCTCCATAAAATAGAAAAGGAAGGAATCCTACCGAACTCCTTCTATGAAGCCAGCATCCCCTTGATACCAAAACCAGGCAAAGATAGAGCAAAACAAAGAAAACTATAGACCAATCTCTCTCATGAACATAGATGCAAAAATTCTCAACAAAATGTTGGCAAACAGAATACAAGAATATATCAGAAAGATCATTTACTCCGACCAAGTAGGCTTTATCCCAGAGATGCAGGGATGGTTCAACATACACAAATCAATAAATGTAATACATTATGTAAATGGACTGAAGGACAAAAATCACATGATCATCTCATTAGGTGCAGAGAAAGCATTTGACAAAATCTAACATCCCTTCATGAAAAAAGTCCTACAGAAACTGGGAATAGAAGGAACATATCTCAACATAATAAAGGCTATTTATGACAAACCTACAGCCAACATAATACTAAATTGAGAAAAACTTGAAGCTTTTCCACTAAAATCAGGACAAGACAAGGATGTCCACTGTCCCCACTTTAATATAGTACTGGAAGTCTGAGCCACAGCAATAAGGCAAGAGACACACATAGAAGGGATACAAATTGGAAAGGAAGTGATCAAGTTATCATTAGTTGCAGATGACATGGTTCTATACATAAAGGACCCTAAAGACTATACCAGCAAACTGTTAGAGCTAATAAACACCTGTAGCCACGTAGCCGAATACAAAATAAATACACAGAAAACAGTAGACTTCCTATATGCTATTAACAAACACACAGAAGATGAAATCAGAGAATCACTCCCATTAACAATTGCATCAATCAATCAATAAATAAAGTGCCTTGGAATAAACCTAAAGGAAGTGAAGGATTTCTACAATGACAACTTTAAAACACTCAAGAGAGAAATTGCAGAAGACACTAGGAAGTGGAAAGACATCCCTTGTTCTAGAATCGGAACAATCAATATTGTGAAAGTGGCAATCTTACCAAAAGCAATCTACACATTTAATGCAATCCCTATCAAAGTTCCAATGGCATTCTTCACGGAAGTAGAAAAAAGAATCCAAAAATTCATTTGGAAGCACAGAAAATCTCGAATATCTAAAAGAATTTTGAGCAACAAAATAAGGATGGTGGTATCACCATACCTGATTTTAACCTATATTACAGAGCCATAGTATCAAAAACACCATGGTATTCTGCCTGCAGTTCAATGGAAGAGAGAGAAATCACCAGTGAAGATACTCAACAATGGACACTGCAAGCCTTATATTTGGCCAGCCAGGCCAAATGAGCCAGTGTGCAATAGTGGCACGTCTGTCATGGTGGAAACCAACTGCCCTCTAATTGGATTGGAGGCCCGCTCCATGGGAGGGAATACATCCCTGATACTGAAAACTTAAAACAGGGGTAGTCATGAGCCCTAGGGGTATAACGTCTGCTGCTATCTGGCTAAATGTATATACTATGCTTATCAAACTGCCCAGTGAGCACTTCTCTTAATGTTCATACCCATATATTAATGCTACTCTCACTTTTGGTAGAGAACCTTCTCTTTTCAGATGGCAGTGACCTTGTGATGACTCAGAAGGCACCATGGTGCTGAGAAGAAGTAACAGAGGAGTGCTCAGCACTGAAATATCTCTATCACACTTTCCAAGGCTCAGGGTCCATTGAGGAAGAGATGGCAGAAAGAAAGTAAGAGCCAAAGGAAGGGTAGGACTCCTTATCACGCACTCCTCCAGACACAAAATGGCCTGGATATCCATGACCTCACAGTGCCTGACACTACCTACAGAAGACCATAATTATAGGAGGAAAAGATCATAACATCAAAATAAGAGAGAGAATGATTGAGAGGGGGAGGGGATATGATGGAGAATGGAGTTTCAAAGGGGAAAGTGGGAGGAGGGAGGGCATTACCAAGATATTGTTTACAATCGTGGAAGTTGTTAATAAATTAAAAAAAACCACAACACCATGGTACTGGCACAAAAATGGGCACATAGATCAATGGAACAGAATAGAGGACACAAATGTAAGTCTGGGTAGCTACAGCCACCTAATCTTCAACAAAAATGCCAAAAATACTCATTGGAGAAAAGACAGCCTCTTTAGCAAACAGTGGTGGAAAACTGGATAGGTATCTGTAGAAGGATGAAAATAGATCCTTATTTCTCTCCATGCACAAGAATTAAGTCCAAATGGATCAAAGACCTTAGTATCAGACCTGAAACTCTGAAAATGCTAGAGGAAAAAGTAGGGGGAACCCTTCAACATATTGGTCTTGGCAAAGACTTTCTGAATATAACCCCAGTTGCTCAGGAAATAAAACCACGGATCAATGGCTGGGACCTCATGAAATCACAACGATTTTTTACAGCAAAGGACACTGTGAATACAGCAAAGAGGCAACCTACAGAATGGGAGAAACTCTTCGCCAGCTATACATCTGACAGAGGATTAATATCTAGGATATACAAAGAACTGAGTAATGGACATGTGAGATTTGAAATGTAACAAGAAAATACTAGGCAGTTAACTATGGATCTGGACTTTAGAGATGATGATGTTGAAGAGAAAACATTTGGGATTTGGGTTTTACCTGATATTTAAAGCTATGAGACTAAATGAACTCTCGAAAGAAGTACAGATAAAAAGAGAAGATGACCCAGTAACATAAGTTACTGGTTACTATAATGTCTAGTCATGGAAAAGCAAAGTAGATGTGAAAAACTCAAGGAGAAAAAAATTGAGAAGTTTTATTAATAAGACAAAAAAAAAAAAAAGAAAAAAAATACTGGACTTAGATGTGGTGGACTAAGCTGCCTTAGCTGGGTGTTGATGACACATGCCTACAATCCTACCACTAGGAAGACAGAAGCATGAGGATCAGGAGCTCAAGGTCATTCTTGGGCACACAGTGAGTTCAAAGCTGTCCTGGACTACATAAGACATTGGGGGGGGGGGGGGACTGGATAGAGAGCTTAGTGGTTAAGGCACTTGCCTGCAAAGCCAAAAAACCCAGGTTCAATTCCCCAGGACCCACATAAGCCAGATAGATGCACAAGGTGGCACATGCATCTGTAGTTTGTTTACAATGACTGTAGGGTCTGGCATATCCATTCGCTCTCCATCTCATATAAATAAAAATATTAAAAATAATAAAAATATGGGCTGGAGAGATGGCTTAGGTGTTAAGGTGCTTGCCTGCGGACCCTTAGGATCGAGGTTCGATTCTCCAAGTCCCTGGTAAGACAGATGCACAAGGTGGCGCATGCGTCTGGAGTCATTTGCAGTGGCAAAAGGCCCTGGCACACCCACTCTTTCCTTCTCTCTCCCTCTCTCTAACAAATAAAAAATCTTTAAAAATAAAGAAAGAAAGAAGAGAGAGAAAAAGAGAGAGAGAGACTGATTGAGGGTTCAACACTAAATGAGACAGCTGTATCATTTATCCAAGTCTCAGGGAACATTGTGAAAGACAGGACATAAATAATTTGACAGGGCATAAGGGAGGAGTGCTATGGAACATTGTCTTCTAGACATGACAGCCTTGCATTTATGACCCCATAGCAACTATTGTTACTTGTACAATATTGGGTCTATCAACATTTTCTCATGGATGGTGGAGGTGAGCATGAGGCCCTCACCCCTCCCTGAAGCATTTTTGATAGTTAATGGTTGTAAGAGAAATGGCAGACATAAGCAAGGCGTGGAGGTACACACCCTTTAATCCCAGAACTCAGGAGGCAGAGGCAGAGGCAGAGGCAGAGGCAGGAGGATCACTGAGTTTTAGGCCACCCTGAGTCTACATAGTGAATTTAGAGACTCTACCTCAAAAAACCAAATTAAATAAAAAAATGGCTGACATTTTCTTCACAGTTACAGCCACTGGGGATAAGGTGCATATGCTCTGGTAAATAATTCCAAGTGTGCTCTAAAGGCAACCTAATTAAATACTCTAGAGGTCACACATACAGAGAACATCAAAGTTGAAGAGACACTAATTAGGAAGAAGGAATTCAGTGGTAGGGGAACAGGGTGGGGGTTAAATAAAAAAGTAAATAAAGAGAACTATGTGCAAGTTACATTAGAGACAGTAGAGACTAGGCATAGGGAAAGTAATTATAAAATTTAAGAATACAGTATAGAAACATACTGTTGGGATGCCTACATTTAGTAAGAAACTTCAAGGTAGAAATACAATGAGACTCCAGGTGAAAGAAATCTGAATGGTAACTAAGAAAATTAAAAAGTAGGTGATGAATCCCAGCATTTGGAAGGCAGAGGTAGGAGGATTGCCATGAGTTCAAGGCTACCCTGAGACTACATAGTGAATTTCAGGTCAGCCTGAGCTAGAGTGAGAACCTACCTCAACCCCCCACCCAAAAAAATTAGGTGATGAAATAAAGTCTAAGCACCCCCACCCCCCGGATAATTTGTCAAAAACACAGAGAATGGGGCTAGGGAAATGGCTCGGTGAATAAAATACTCACTAAACAAGCGTGAGGACTTGAGTTCAGATTCCCAGAACCCACATAAAACCAGACACAGGAGCTCATATCTGTAATCCCAACATGCCTATGTCAAGATGGAAAGCAGAGCTCCCAGAATTCCCAGAAGCTCATGGGCCAGCTAGTTTGGCATAAACAGCAGTAAACAAGAGACCCTCCCTCCAAGGTGCAAAGAGTGGATTAATATCTAATGTTGTCCTCTGACCTCCACACAGTCCTGTTGTGTAAGTGCACCCATGTTCATGTACATGAATAATGGAAAAACTAAACATGGATAAAGAAAAAGAATAACTGAAGATTTTGTTGTTGTTGTTTTAAGAATGTAACATAGGACTGCGGAGAAACCGCAATTGGAAATGTGCTCGTTTTGCAAACAAAAAAGAAAAAAATGCCAGGTGTGGTGGTGCATGCCTTTAATCCCAGCACTTGGGAGGTACAGGTAGGAGGATCTCTGTGAGTTTGAGGCTACCCTGAAACTACCAGGTGAATTCCAGGTCAGCCTGGGCGAGAAAGACCCTACCTAAAACAAAACAAAAAAATCGCCATCTCAACCATGTTAGTATCCATGGTATCCAGTTTGGTTATTTATTGTTCAGAATAGGGACTCTAAGAGTCCTTCGCTTGTCTGCTTATAGAGTTAAAATGTATGAAGCTAAATCTTAGCAGAGTTAAAATTAGTCTCACTCTCTTTAGTTTATCCCTTTGCATCACTATTAATTTTCTTTTAAGTTACAAATGCTTAACCCAGATTATAACTATGAATTTTTGCATTACCCAAAGTAGTACCTTTAGTACTTTAAGAGGCACTTTCACATTTGTAGATTTCATCACCCAAACAAGTAAATCCATGTGTATGCCCATTAATTACTTACTTTACAAGCTCACCTATAAAACAACATTAAATTCCATCTGAACAACTAAATATACAACCAAAGCAATACTTTCCAGTAGCCTGGAAATAAATATTGGCTTTCATCCTGATAGGAGAAAGTAAGTCATACAATTGCCTTGCAGCAAGTATGAATAAAAAGGTATACTTACCTCCTTAATAGCATCTTCACTAGGGAGCATGGCACATAAACATGTGATGTAGGCTTGCTGAAATGATGACACATGTGAAATTTCTGTAGATTCTGCACATAGTTTTGATAAAGTAGTGGCTTGTGGGATGCAGTTAGATTTCAACAAATGTTTTATTCGCAGTTGTAGAAAGGAAGGTCCTTCTAGTGCAATCAACTTATTAACTAGAAAAAAAGAAAAAATAAACTAGTGTGATACCATACCACATACAATGCAGAGTGAAGATGATAGTTTCTTATCTTTTTTTTTGTTGGTTTATCTCTATGTCTCTTTTTAATTTTCCTTTTGGTAGTATTTCATAAAGTTCAGGCTGGCCTAGAACTGACTATGAGCCAAAGATGACATTGAATTCCTACTTCTGCTTCCCAAGTGCTAGGATGACAGGTGTGCATTATTATGGTCAGTTTGTTTTATTTAATAAAACTTCAATTGATATACATGAAAAGCTTGTTCTGGTCTCTATATTCATTTAAAAGAAGAAGAATATGAAGCTAATGACTTCCATATTAATCAGTTATTCTGAACACCAAACCTTTTATTAAAACTGCCTACATTTTATCAAAATTAATTATGTGACCATATCCCCCCTCATTTTCTTTCTTTCTTTTTTAATATTTATTTTCAAGGAGAGATAATGAGATTAGTAACTAGAGCTGCTTCTTCTTTTTGTTTTTCAAGGTAGGGTCTCTGGCCCAGGCTGACCTGGAACTCACTATGTAGTCTCAGGGTAGCCTCAAACTCATGGTGATCCTTCTACCTCTGCCTCCCAAGTGCTGGGATTAAAGACATGCAACACCACGCCCAGCATAACTAGAGCTTCTTGTTGCTGAAAATGAACTACAGATGCATGTACCACTTTGTGCACCTGACTTTATGTGGCTACTGGGGAATTCAACTGGGGCCTCCAGACTTTGCAAGCATGCGCCTTTAACTGCTAAGCCACTAGGCTAGTAAGGAATACTGCAAATTTAAGCATAAATTAAAGAAAAGGAACTAACCTATGTAGCAATCAAACTTTATCAACTGAACACTTTTGAGGTACCAAGTTTAAAATTAAATGTTCTTATATACCTTCACACCACCACCAAGGCAAGTATTATTATCCCCAGTTTAAGGTTAGGAAAATTAATATTCAGATAAGTTAGGTAACTTGCCAAGGATTCCAAAGCCAGTGGTGCTGTTTCCTCTAAACCAGGCTTTTCTCAAAGTGTGTTCCACCGATTAAAAGACCTGAGAGATAGCCCTAGAAAAAAAAAAGGATTCCTTGGTCAAATCTCTGAACAGTCCTGCAATAAAAAAAAAAACCACCCAAAACTGTTCATGTATACTTAACCCAATGTTACCCAAACTGATTTGACCAGAGAACCCTTTTACATTAGTAGCACCTGGTGAAATATCTATTCCTTGGCTAGCACACGCTTTGAAATTGCTGCCCTGACCATTAATGAACACTGAGAGTGAGTGTAGTGCTCTGGACAAGTCATCTATTTCTGAAAAGCTACTCAACAAGCATGTTCTACTACATAGTATTACTCAGTGGACAAAAGTTGAAATTATGGCATGCCAGGCCAAGTGAATGAAACTGTGTTAAGTGCTTAATCTAAGTCACTGTTTCTCAGACTTGAAAGTGCTTTCTGCCACACCTGGAGAGCTTAAGTGCAGATTCTGATTTGTTTTGAGATGAAACCTTAAATTTTGTTTTTAACAAAAAACACAGGCTAGAGAGATGGCTTAGCAGTTAAGGCACTTGATTATGAAGCCTAAGGACCCATGTTGGACTCTCCAGATCCCATGTAAGTCAGACGCATGAGATGATACAAGTGCTCAAATGTGCACAAGGTGGCGCACATGTCTAGAGTTCAATTGCAGTGGCTGGAGGCAGTTCTGAAGCACCAATTCTCTCTCTACCCCTCCCACTCATAAAAAAAATCTGTTATGACTCCTGTACTGTGTATCTGCATTAACCATAGTTTTATATATTTTTAAGATTATCTAAGTAGATAATCACTGTCTATATAAGTTTGTATATATACACACATATAGCGCATTAGGCAGGTAGAGTTTGGATCTCAGTACATGATTTTGGTTTAAAATTCTATAAATTGAGAGCCAGGTGGTGGTGGTACATGCCTTCAATCCCAGCACTTGGGAGGCAGATGTAGAATTGCAGAGAGCTCAAGACCACCCTGAGAATACATAGTGAATTCCAGGTCAGCGTGGGCTAGAGCAAGACCTTACCTCAAAAAACAAAATCTATAGATGGGGCTGGAAAGATGACTTAGCAGTTAAGGCACTTGCCTGCAAACCCAAAGGAACTATGATCAATTCCCCAGTACCCATGAAAATCCAGATGCACAAGGTGGCACATGCATCTTGAGTTAATTTGTATTGGCTGGAGGCCCTGGCACACTCATTCTCATTCTCTCTCTCTCTCTCAAATAAATAAAAGAAAAATTAAATATCAAAAAAAATACCCATCCTCTATCTGCCTCCTTTTCTCTCTCAAATAAAATTAATTAAATATAAAAAGCATAAATAAAAAAGCTTGGTGTGGTGGCACACGCCTTTAATCCCAGCACTTGGGAGGCAGAGGTAGGAGGACTGTCATGAGCTTGAGGCCACCCTGAGACTCCATAGTGAATTCCAAGTCAGGCTGGACTAGAGTGAGACCCTACCTCGAAAAACAAAACAAACAAGGGCTGAAGAAATAGCTTAGTGGTTAAGGCGCTTGCCCACAAAGCCAAAGGACTCAGGTTCGACTCCCCAGTACCCACGTAAGCCAAATGCACAAGGGGATGGATGCATCTGGAGTTTGTTAGCAGTGGCTAGAGGCCCTGGCACACTCATTCTCCCCCCCCCCCCCCATCTATTTCTGTCTCTCTCTCTCAAATAAATAAAAGTAAAATATTTTAAAAAAGAAAAATAAAACAAACTATATCCACATACATACATATATTCCATAATACATAGCTAAGGTCAAAAAGCATGAAGTAAGTCCACAGTCAGTAAAATTGACAAAATAAACACCAAAGTCTCCTCCCAAAAGCTACTCATTGCTTTTTTCAGTAATATGTTCTCTCCAAAATAAAATTAATGACAATATTCTCTCACAATACCCCTTTCCCACAAGGAAAACTCAACTCAATTTAATTCCTCTATGTTATTTCATGTCACAGTCTCCCCTCTGTGTCCAAAATAAAGTGTGGGCTAGGTATGTAGTTCAGTGGTGGAACACTTGCCCAGCATCAACAAAATTCTGGGTTTAGGTCCAGCACCACAGCAGAAGGGAGAGAAGAAAAAGAGGTTGTGGAGCTGGGGTAAGGGTACAGTGACTAAAGAACTTGCCACCCAAGTATGACTGAGTACTTGAGTTCAGATCCCCACAGCCCACACAGCTTGATGCTATAGCACCACCACCTGTCATCCTATTGTGCCTAGGATGAGAAAGGAGGCACAAAGAAGATGATCACGCAGAAGCTCTTGGGTTAGTAGACTGGTGGACCACAGGAGTGAACAACAAAGATAACTTGACTCAAAAGAGGTAGAAGGCAAGGACCGAAACCTGATGTTGTCTTCTCACCTCCCTAAGTGCCCTGTGACATATGTGGACATGCACTCACACCCATGAATATTCGTGCGTGCACACACAAACAGAGGAATAAAAATCTATAGGAATCATGATACTTACATATATACACCTCATTTAAGGTTGAAGGCTCAAATATAAAGGAGCCCTACCCAGAAGCCATAGATTAATAATGAAAATCCCAGTGTCAGGGGTAGACTACCTCCTTACGAGTAGTTTGTCAGGGAGTCTTCACAGCCTCTCCACCCTAAATAATAAAGGTGACTGCCACATCTGTTTGTTGCCCACCAGAATAGATGGTAAGCTGCTATTGCTAAAAATGCCACATGCTTTGGTACAGAACATAGAGAAATCAAGGTGGAACCAGAGTAGATGGCTTCCTCCCTATTACCTAGCTCATATAGGGGCAAAGGGTGCTATGCAAGCTGCTAGGGGAGGACTGTCATCAAAAGTATTACCCAGCTGTTATCTCTGTGCTACACTATGAAACCAGCCAGGCAATAAGTACCCATTGATGCAATAACAGTAATTTAGTAATGGAGGTAACCAAGTGCTTTCTGATTGGGAGCTGAGGCTCGTTCTAAAGGAGGGAATCTGCACCTGATACTGTGAACCTGGTCAAAGGCATGGCTAGAAAAGACACAGCCCTAGTGAAGAAAGCCACCGCTGATTCACGCTGGGCTGGAGGGATGGCTCAGCAGTTGAAGCATTTGCCTACAAAGCCAAATCTTTTAAAATATCTATGCTTATGCTCACATATTAGTGCTGCTGTGATCTCTGGTCAGAGAGGCTCTGTAACTATAGACTCAACTGGTCAAAGTGCTTTGAATAAATGACCTATGAGTGCTCAGCCATAAATGGGACATCTTTATCACCTTCCCCCAAGGCTCAGGGAACACTGCAGAAGAATAAAGACCTGGAGGAAGAATTGGGATGAGGTGGAACACTTGTCTTTGGAGCATGACATTGTACTTCTAGTCTTGATTTCACAGCAGTTGTGATTACTGACAAAAAACCTGTACACAATTGGGTCTGTCAACATGCTGGGGGAAGGAGTAGCAATGAGGATCTATAGGTAGATAATGGCAGCTAGAAAGGAAATGCCTACTTATTAACACAAGTTTATTATAAAACAAAAAGTGGGGGCTGGAGAGATGGCTTAGCAGTTAAGCGCTTGCCTGTGAAGCCTACGGACCCTGGTTTGAGGCTCGATTCTCCAGGACCCACGTTAGCCAGATGCACAAGGGGTCGCACGTGTCTGGAGTTCGTTTGCTGTGGCTGGAAGCCCTGGCACGCCCATTCTCTCCCTCTCTCTCTATCTGCCTCTTTCTGTCTCTGTCACTCTCAAATAAATAAATAAAAATTTTTAAAAAATTAAAAAAAAAAAGGTGGAAGTCAGATGTAGGAGGATCACCACATGTTCAAGACCACCCTGAGACTACATAGTGAATTCCAGGTCAGCCTGGGCTATGGCAAGACCCTACCTCAAAACACACACAAAAAAGGGGAGGGGCCAGTGCTAGGAGGATTGCTTAGTGGTTAAAGACACTTGCTTGCAAAGTCTGCTGATCTAAGTTCACCCACATACACCAGATGCAAAAAAAAAAAAAAAAAAAAAAAGTGGCCCATGCATCTGATCCTGTTGTGTATGTGTGCAAACATAAAATAAAGAAAAGGTGGCTTTTGTGACTGGGAAGATGGCTCAGTGGATAAAGTGCTCATTGCTCAAGCTGGAGTGCCTAGGTTTGATTGATCCCCAGACCCTACAAAAAAGTTGGAAGCCATGTTAGGCTTCTGTAATCCCCACAAGCTGACTGTAAGATGGAGTGTGGAGAAAGAAGACTTTCCCAGAAACTAGTGGCAAGAACAGAGCAAGAATCCAGAGTGACAGAAGGCATCATGGTGCTGGAAAGAAGTGACCGGAGTGCTCAGTACCGCAATATCTCTATCACACCTTCCAAGGCTC
Source organism: Dipus sagitta (assembly GCA_036346955.1). Classification (NCBI taxonomy): domain Eukaryota; kingdom Metazoa; phylum Chordata; class Mammalia; order Rodentia; family Dipodidae; genus Dipus; species Dipus sagitta. The sequence goes on from CM070773.1 coordinate 98,643,280, forward strand.
AGGGTCTATTGCAGAGAAGAGGTGGCGGAAAGAATATAAGAGTCAAAGGAAGGGTAGGACTCCTTACGATGTGCTCCCCCAAGACACAAAATGGCCTGGATATCCATGACCTCACAGTGCCTGACACTACCTGCACAAGACCATCATAAGAGGAAGAAAAGATCATGACATCAAAATAAAAGAGACTGATTGAGATGGGGAGAATGGAGTTTCAAAGGACAAAGTGGGGGGAGAGAGGGTATTACCATGGATATTTTTTATAATCATGGAAGTTGTTAATTAAAAAATAAAAAGTAGGCCGGGCGTGGTGGCGCATGCCTTTAATCCTAGCACTCGGGAGGCAGAGGTAGGAGGATCACCATGAGTTCGAGGCCACCCTGAGACTCCATAGTGAATTCCAGGTCAGCCTGGGCTAGAGTGAGACCCTACCTCAAAAAAATAAAATAAAAAGTAAAAAAAAAAAAAAAAAAGAATCCAGAGTGAGAAATGATACCTCAAGTGAACTGGACAGGTGAGGTTCAACTCAACAGCTGTCTTCGTACCTATACACACTAAGTATTAATTTTAAAAGGCAACTTGGGGCATATGCCCTTTACTACCTTACTACCACATTCTCAGAAGTGCCTTTCTCTTTAATAAACCATCTCTAGGGCTGGAGAGATGGCTTAGTGGTTAAGGCACTTGACTGAGAAGCCTAAGGACCCTGGTTCAATTCTCCAGGTCCCATGTAAGCCAGATGCACGAGGGGGCACATGTGCCTGGAGTTCGTTTGCAGTGGCTGAAGGCCCTGGCGTGCCCATTCTCTCTCTCCTCTCTCTCTGTCTTTAATAAATAAATAGATAAAAATAAAATAAAATAAAAACCTCTCTATTTCTATTACCTTAAAACAAACACCCAAATGCTGTATTATTCCAACACACCAGCATTGAACTCATATTTACTACTACTCTTGATTGCTAGAGGCCACCTTCAATGAATGACGACTATGTAAGTACACTCTGGTGTTTGCACAATGAAATCATCTAATGATTCATTTCTTAAAACATATCCTCACTATTAAGTAGTGCATGACTATAATTGTTTCTAGCCTCTAAAACTCTTGTAAATAATAAAAGTGGTATTTCAGCATACATCTGTCTATATTTACAAAAGGAAGTCATTTTTTCTTTCCTGTAAATGCAAATGACAAACAGTGGGATCATCAAAGGACAGGTCTAAGAAAAAATGTAAATGCCTTTATGCCAATCTTTTCCCTACACATAAAGGTCCAAACAGCATGTAAGTATGTGGTGGTCAAACTTGATGAGTAAGTTAGCTAACTGGGTTACTGCTCTGAAATCCACTTGCCCTATAAATGCAATAGAATATGATCCTTTGAAAAGCTTCACTAGGGCTGGAGAAATGGCTTATCAGTTAAGGCGTATGCCTGAGAAGCCTAAGGATCCAGGTTCGATTCTCCAGGCCCCACGTAAGCCTACATCTGGAGTTCATTTGCAGTGGCTAGAGGCCCTGGTATGTCTTTCTCTCAGTGTCTCTAATAAACAAATAAAAATAAATCTTAAAAAGAAAAAGAAAAGCTTCATTAATTTAAAGCAAATGAAATTAAACTTACTGTTTATACCTAATACTTTTTTTAAATTTTTAAAAATTTTAAAAATTTTTTAAAAAATTTATTTATTAGAGAGAGGGAAAGAGAGGTAGCTAGTGAGTGAAAATGGGTGCATCAAGGCCTCCAGCAACTGCAAATGAACTCCAGACACATGTGCCACCATGCGAATCTGGCTTACCTGGAGAATCAAACCTGGGTCCTTAGGCTTCGCAGGCAAACACCTTAACCACTAAGGCATTTCTCCAGCCCCTAATACTTTTTTTAATCTAAAATGAAAATGCCAACTCAAGTACATAACATGTCTAGACTTAACTGATAATTTTGCAAGCAAACACATCATTCTTGGGCTGAGGAGATGGCTCAGTGGACAAATCCTTTTGCAAGCATGGAGGCATGAGTATTGATAACTGGAACCCAAGTAAAGCCAGACAGTGGTGTGTCTGTAGTCACAGCACTTATACAGCAAGTTGGGAGCCTCAGAGACAGGAGAATACACTGGATTCTTGCCGGGACAGTTAGCTTAGCAAATACTATGATAAATAGAGGACTATGCCTCCAACAACATCTGAGGTTGTCCTCTGACCTCCACACATGTGCTGTGACATGTGTGTGTCCACACTCACATGAGCATGCATATGACCATACACAAATTTTTTAAAAAATTTATTCTTTACAGTTCTCTACAAAACAACAAATTCCAGTTAGGAGGATCACTGTGACTTGAGGCCAGCCTGAGACTACATAGTGAATTCCAGGTCAGCCTGGGCTAAAATGAGACCCTACCTCAAAAACAAAACAACAAAAAAACACCCAAAACAACAAATTCCAATTACTTCATAAATGTAAAACTGGGCTGGGTGTGGTGGCACATGCCTTTAATCCCAGCACTGAGAAGGCCAGCCTGAGACCCTACCACGAAAAAAAATCATGGACTGGAGAGATGGTTTATTGGTTAAGGTGCTTGCCAGCAAAGCCAAAGGAACTAGGTTCGATTCGCTAGCACTCATGTAAAGCCAGATGCCCAATGTGGCACATGCGTCTAGAGTTCATTAGCAGTGGCTAGAGGCCCTGGCACACCCATTCTCTCTGTATCTACCTCTGTCTCCCTCTCTCTCAACTACATAAATAAATGAAATATATTTTAAAAATCGTAACTGTAAAATTGAAAAGCATTTTATTCTATGGTCAACCAGTAAACAAAGTTTGAAAAAGATCTACCACATACATCCCAAACATTAGCAGTAGATTATTCATTTCTATCTTGGGGACTCTCTTCGGAATATCATTACTCAACGGGACAGCTTAAATGAAGAGAGTATCTAGTGATACTTAGCACTACCCAAAAGTACAAGAATTCTTACTGAAATAAGCAAAACATCAAGTTGCTTGTTTTTTTTTTTTTTTGTTTTTGTTTTTTGTTTTTTGTTTTTGAGACATCTAACTGTAGCTCAAGTCTTGCCACCAACTTATTGAGGAAGGCTGAAGCTGGCCTTGGACAGGATCCTGATTTTCCACCTCCAGAGTTCTAGGGTTAAAAAGTATGCAGCACCATGCCCGGCTTGCTAATAATTTGTTTTCAATACTCAGAAAAAGAAAGAAAGAATGAACGAACGAACGAACGAACAGAACAGGACAGGACAGGACAGAACAAATAAGGCTAGAGAGATTGCTCAGTGATTAAGGTACTTGCCTACAAAGCTTAAGGACCCAGGTCTGATTCTCTAGTACCCATGTAAACACAGATGCACAAAGTGGCAGATGTATCTGGAGTTTGTTTACAGTGGCTAGAGGCCCTGGTGTGCCCATTTTCTTTCTATCCCTTCCTCTCTCTCTCTCTCTTTCCCTTTCCACACACACACACCTTTCTCTGTCAAATTAAAAAAAAAAATATATATATATATATATGTATGTATGTATGTATGTATGTATGTATATTTTAAAAAAGAACAAATGGGTCTGGAGAGATGACTTAACAGTTAAGAAGCATGCCTGCGAAGCCTAAGGACCCATGTTCAATTCTCTAGATCCCATGTAAGCCAGATGCACATGGTGGTGCATGCCTCTGGAGTTTGTTTGCAGTGGCTAGAGGCCCTGGTGCACCCATTCTCCCTCTCTCCCCCTCCCTGTCTGTCTCTAATAAATAAATAAATAAATAAATAAATAAAAATAAATCTTAAAAAGAAAAGAACAAATGACCAAGCTTATACAGGTAGAACTCACAAAATTTTAATCTGTAATCAATTTCAATTATTTTAGAACTCAATTTTATATGACTTACCTTCCTCTGTTTCTACTGGTTGCTGAGACAGAATTTTGAGAAGAATGGGGTTTTTCCATACTCCTTCCTTTGTAACATGAACCAGTATTTGTAGGTTATTGTTCCCAAATTCCAGCAATGCATCATGTGACTCCTAAAACAAAGACAACACATTCAGAATATAAATTTTGCCTTTTCAATATATCTGTGATTGAAAGAAACCATAAGTTGTATTGCTTAAAAATGAGAGGGATGGATTAACTTCAGAGCAATTATATTTGAGGTATTTCCAACTAAGCTAAAGAATACATTTTTAAGGGGCTGGAGAGATGGCTCAGCAATCAAGGTGCTTGTCTGCAAAGTGTAATGATCAGTTTTGACTCCCCCCCAATACCCACATAAAGCAACACACACAAAGCAGCATATGCATCTGGAGTCCCTCATGTGCCCATCCTCTCTGTCCCTCTTTTATCTTGCTCTGCTTGCAAATAATTTTTTTTTTTTTTTTGGTTTTTCAACGTCGGGTCTCACTCTAGCCCAGGCTGACCTGGAATTCACTATGGAGTCTCAGGGTGGCCTCGAACTCACGGCGATCCTCCTACCTCTGCCTCCCAAGTGCTGGGATTAAAGGCATGCATGCGCCACCACATCCAGCCCCTTTTCTTTTCTTTTTTTCTTTAAAGTGAGTCTTATTCTAGCCCAGACAGATCTGAGACCACTATATAACCCAGGCTGTCTTCAAGTTGATGCTGCTCCTCCTACCTAAACCTCCTGAGTGCTGGGATGATAAGTGTGAGCCACTGTGCCTGCTTTCATTTAATTCTTTCCTTTCTTTTTAGTTTTTTGAGGTAAAATCTTGCCCTAACTCAGGCTGATGACCTGGAATTCACTACTTAGTCTAAGGGTGGCCTCAAATTCATGGTGATCCTACTACCCCTGTATTCTGAGTTCTGGGATTAAAGGTGTGTACCCAGCTTCATTTAAGTCTTTTAAGGCCATTAGTATAGCTTTCATTTAAAGGATTGTGCAGTATTCATACAGGTAGCCTATACTTTCAATCAGAAACATTACTTAAATGGCACTAATTAATACATAACTAATAATTAATATATAACTATTTAAATATTTCTGTTAGATTAATATTTAAAAATTATTTATTTGTCCCCAATCCACCCACGTGAGGGAGTGTTTTTGTGTATACATACACTCCAGGGTTTCCTGCCACTATAACTGCATGCCTATCTGTCTAGCTTTATATGACTGGCTGAGAAATTGAACCCAGGGTGACAGGCTTTGCAAGCATGAACCTTTAACCACTGAGTCATCCCCCCCAGTCCCCAAACCTCAGTTTTATTTTGTTTTTGAGGTAGGAGCTCACTTGAGCCCAAGCTGACCTGGAACTCACTTTGTAGTCCCAGGCTGGCCTCAAACTCACAGCAACCCTCCTGCCTCTGCCTTCTGAGAACTGGTATTAAAGACACGCACTACCACACCCAGCCAAACTTAAGGTTTTTTTTTTCCATTATTTTTATTATTTATTTATTTGAATCAGAGAGGGAGGGAGAGAGGGAGAGGGAGGGAGGGAGAGAGAGAGAGAGAGAGAATATGGGCGCACCAGGGCTTCCAGCCACTGCAAATGAACTCCAGACACATGTTCCCTTGTGCATCTGGCTAACATGGGTCCTTGGAAATCAAACCTGGGTCCTTTGGCTTTGCAAGCAAGCACCTTAACTGCTAAGCCATCCCTCCCAGCCCCAAACTTCAGTTTTAACATATATTCTTGGCAAGTTTTTTCTCATCTCAAAATAAATATATGCCTGAGCTAGAGTGGGACTCTACCTCAAAGGCCAAAAATTTTTAAAAGTAATAAAATAAATAAATATATGATTATGTAATTAATTGGTTCAAAGCTTCAAAGTTTAGTTTACTGAGAATGAAGTTTGAATATTAGATATCAATACAGAATTTTTTTTTTTTCAGTTAATACTGACTCACCTGTAGAGACTGAAGGAATGGTAACCAGACTTCACATGGTAGCTCACTTTCAGACACTGAAAGCAGTAATTCAAAGCAACTCCTATAATGCAAATAATAAGGTAAGTAAAGGTAGTTACAGAAATAATTTAGTACAGCATAAAATAAATTATGAATACACATTTTATTGTTGTGTGGACTATTTTAAACATTTTTACTCTCTAAAAATTCTTGCCAAGCGTGGTGGCATACACCTCAATACCAGCACTTAGGAGGCAAAGGCAGAGGCAGAGGTAGGAGGATCACTGTGAGTTAGAAGCTACCCTGAGACTACATAATTTCAGGTCAGCTGGGCTAGAGTGGAAAAACACCAAAAAAAAAAAAAAAAAAAAAAAACTTTTAAAAATCCCTACAATTGTTATATTTACCTTTCGATTTTAAAAAAGCATGAGTTTCAGGCCATCCTGACACTACAGAGTGAATTCCAGGTCAACCTGGGCTAGGGTAAAACCCTGTATAGATCCCCCCAAAAGGAAACAAACAAACAAACAAACAAAAAAGCCTGCAGAGTGAGTTACAGGTCAACTACAGTGAGCGAGATCCTGTTTCAAAAAAAAAAAAAAAACACAAATAGGGCTAGAGAGATGGCTTAGCAGTTAAGGTGCTTGCCTGCGAAGCTAAGGACCTAGATTCAAATCCCTAGGACCCATGTAAACCAACTGCACATGGTGGCACATGTGTCTGGAGTTTGTTTGCAGTGGCTAGAGGCACTGGCATGCCCATTCTCGGTCTCTGTCTGTCTGTCGGTCTCTGTCTCTCTCTTTCCTTGCAAATAAAAATAAATTACATATAGTCCAAGCAGTTTTGTTTTGTGTGGGTGTATAGGGGTGGATAAAAACCAATTTTGAGACTCTAAATCAAAAAGAGGAGTCCCAGAAGTTCCAAAGGACCCAGGTTCGATTCCCCAGGACCCATGTAAGCTAGATGCACAAGGGGCACATGTGTCTAGAGTTCATTTGCAGTGGCTAGAGGCCCTGGCATGCCCATTCGCTCTATATATACGTCTCTCTTCTCTCTCTCTCTCTCTCTGCTTGCAAATAAATAATTTTTTAAAAAAGATATTTAAATAAATAAAATAAAACTAGGAATGCTTAATATCTCTAAAGGTTCAATATTAGATATACTGGCTTTGAAAAACAGGCCCGGCTAGGAAAAATAAAAATAAAATGATCACCTAATAATTATTCCACTAAACAACATAGAAGTTTTAAACAGGTAATATTAACGGGTCTGAATAACTGTTATAGTTTTTCAATTTTTAGGTAAACAAAATGTTAACGGTAAATGGCCTGGAGAGATGGCTTAGAGGTTAAGGGGCCTGCCTGTGAAGCCTAAGAACCTATGTTCAACTCTCCAGATCCCACATAAGCCAGATGCAAAGGTGAGGCAAGCACAAGGTCGCACATGCCCACTAGGTGGCGCATATGGAGTTCGATTGGTGTGCCAATTCTCTGTCTCTCCCCCTCTAAAATAAAAAAAAAATAACATTTTTTTTAAAGGTGTAATTTTGCCTGCTACTAGGCAACCTAATATTAAAAAAAAAAAAAAGCTACACGATCATTTATTTTGTGGAGGTAAAGCCCTCCTTATGGGGCTGGGGAGATGGCTCAGTGGTTAAGGTACTTGCTTGGAAAGCCTAACGACACAAGTTCAATTCCCCAGCACCCACATAAAAACAGATGCATAAAGCAACACATGAATCTAGAGTTCAATGGCAGCAGCTAGAGACCCTGGCAAACCCATTCTCACTCTCTCAATCTTTCTACCTCTGCTTGTAAATAAAGTATTTTTTTTTTTTAAAAAAAAAACCTTCTTAGTACAATTAATGCAATCAAATAGCCACATTTCACAGTATTTTTTCCAAAGTACATACTGCTTCTCAAAGACAACTAGTTTTCAGCTCCTCTGTCACTTCTAACAATCAATGATGATTTGATTGTCAACTTGACTGGACAGAGATTCCTAGGAGACCATTAAATCACACAACTGAGTGTATCAGTGAGGACATTTCCCAGGAGAGGGGAAGCCTGCCCTGAATATGGACATCGGTGTCCCCAAACGCTAGCATCCTAAATGGAATAGAAGATGAAAACAGAGAGCGCCCAACAGGGTAGCCATTTCACTCTGTTTCCTGCTTCATGATGTGAGCAGCTCTACACTTGACAAGTCCTTTCTACCATGATGGACTGAAGCTGCTGAAATTCTGAGCCAAAATAAATCCTTCATGCCTTAAACTGGTTTTCTTTTCTTTTGGTTTTTCAAGGTAGGGTTTCACTCTAGTCCAGGTATAGGCTAACCTGGAATTCACTGTGTAGTCTCAGGATGGCCTCACAGTGATCCTCCTACCTCTGACTCCCAAGTGCTGGGATTAAAAATGTGTGACATCACACCCAGGTCAAATTTTTTTCACACAAACATCTTTATTTTATTTATTTGACAGAGGGAAGGAGGGAGGGAGGGAGGGAGGGGGGAAAAGGAAAGGAAAGGAAAAGAGAGAAAATCTGTGTGCCAGGGCTTCTAGTTGCTGCAAATGAACCCCAGACCCATGTGCCACCATACGCATCTGGCCTACTTGTGTTCTGAAGAGTTGAACCTAAGTCCTTAGGCCTCTCAGGCAAGCATCTTAACCACTAAGTCATCTCTCCAGCCCCTTAAACTGTTTTTCTAAGATACATCTGGTCACAGCGACAATGTAATTGACTAACATACAGACTATACTTAATGGACAGAGAAAGAATGTATCATACTTGGATTCTAAGCCTTAGTAGGAAAAGCGACTCTAGAGACAGCTAAAGACTTTCTTTAGTTAAGAACTTGACTTAGATGGCATTTCCTGGGAACCAGAGGATGAAGGCTCAAAGCAAAGGAAATTTCATTCAAAGGTATGACACTACTGGTGCTTTCAAGAGTAAATATTGCCACTGTGAAGAGAAGCCAGGCAAATATCACAACCAACAACATTCAGTTCTTGGACTTACAGTACTAATCTGCCCAACACTAAGAGGACATCTTCACATTCAGTAGTTAGAAATGGACGTGCACTGGCAAAGCTCTGGATGGCGAGTTGATAAACCTCCAGGAGATACACAATGTGTTCTGATGCATTCTTGTTGCTTGCATATTGCAATAAGGTCTAAAAAAAATAAAAATAATTATTTTAAAAATAAAAATGAAACAAATAGATCATTATTCTCAAATGTACTTCTCTTTTTTTCCTAAAAGACAGATATTTTGTCTTTTTACTCTGGTTAGCTTAAGGGATTTTATTTTCATCACTTAATGAATTATCTCTGATGAGGTACACAAAAGACAGAACTGTTCTTCAGACCTAGAGGGACTGAACTAAGGTCTTAAGACTCTAAAACACCATGCAAAAACACTATTCTACAACTGTTTAAAGTGTGTGCTCAGGGCTGGAGAGATGGCTCAGCAGTTAAGGTGCTTGTCTGCAAAGCCTAATGACCAGAGTTTGATTCCCTAGTACCCACATAAAGCTAGATGCACAAAGTGGTGTATGCATCTGGAGTTCATTTGCAGCAGCTAGAGATCCTAGCACGCCTATCTTCTACCTTCCACATCCCCAACTGCCAATAAATAATTAAAATATTTTTTAAGTATGTGCTCTGGGATGGAGAGATGATTTAGCAGTTAAGGCACAAGCCTGTGAAGCCTAAAGACCCACATTTGATTGCCCAGAACCCACTAAAAGCCAGGTGCAAATGGTGGTGCACATGTCTGGAGTTTGTTCGCAGTAGCTGAGTCCCTGGTGTGCCCATTCTTCCTTCTCCATCTCTCTCTCTCTTTCTTAAATTAATATATATATATATATATATATATATATATTTATTTATTTATATTTATATTTATATTTTAAGGGCTGGAGAGATGACTTAGCGGTTAAGGCATTTGCCTGCAAAGCCAAAGGATTCCGGTTTGATTCTCCAGGATCCACGTAAGCTAGATGCACAAGAGGGTGCACGTATCTGGAGTTCATTTGCAGTGGCTGGAGGCCCTGGTGTGCCCATTCTCTCCCTCCCCCTGCCTCTTTAGGGCTGGAGAGATGGCTTAGTGGTTAAGCGCTTGCCTGTGAAGCCTAAGGACCCTGGTTCAAGGCTCGATTCTCCAGGACCCACGTTAGCCAGATGCACAAGGGGGTGCACGCGTCTGGAGTTCGTTTGCAGTGGCTGGAAGCCCTGGCACGCCCATTCTCTCCCTCTCTCTATCTGCCTCTTTCTGTCTCTGTCACTCTCAAATAAATAAATAAAAATGAATTAAAAAATTTTAAAAAAAGTGTGTTTAAGTTCTGCATTTTCTTCCTGGGCATTTAATATTTGGCAGCTCAGTCTTCATTTGGACTATTCTGAAAGCTTAAAACATCTTTCATTCTAGTGACTGCTTCTGGGGAAATGTTTTCCAGCAATGGTGCTGAGTGACACTGGCTACTTTAGAATGTTGGTGGTTTATCACAAAGCACAGATGTTTATTTTAAAAGCTGAACATCTTGTAGCAATAGGAGCTTACCTTAGTTTTTTTAAGTGAAGGGTATGTATTATTTTAAATTCGGCATATAAAACAACAAATGAAATTCTCAAATTTACAAATGTGAATACTATTACTATAAGGAGAAAACTTCCAGGAAGGAGTGGCACCTGCACCGGATCCCTGAAGCATGAGGTAATCTACAATGCAAAGATTAGGGGAATGGGAGGAGTTCAGAGGGAGCAACTTGAGCAAAGAAATAATGAATATAAATGATTGGGACAGGTGGGAGTAAATGGGAGACTTAAGTATCGACTAATAATAAGGACACACGGGAAGTTTTCCATGTACAGGCTGCATTGAGTAAGCGGCTAGAGCAAACCCGCAAATCTTGGGTGTACCGTACAGTTACTATACCCCAACTCTCTATATTAGAACAGTAAGGCTTCTCTGAAGTCAGAAATATGGCTTCTTACTCAATCTATCTATAATTTTGCATACATCCTGGTTTAATTTCACTGGATTCAGTCCATCATCCCACCTACCAAGAGTATTTTTAGAAATCTGGTTCTGTCATTGGGTGTTGCTAGGCTTTCCAGTTTAATTTCATTTTCAATTTTCAAACTGCACAGGCATGCCCAAGTTGATGCAGTGCTGAGGACAGAAGGCAAGGCTTCATGCATGCCATGAATTACACTATAAACCGAGCTCCATTTTCAGTCCCAATTGTGAGAGATTTTAATACTTATCACACTTATAGAAGCTTTGAATTTTTTTTTTTGTTTTTTTTTTTTTTTTTTCGAGGTAGGGTCTCACTCTAGCTCAGGCTGACCTGGAATTCACTATGGAGTCTCAGGGTGGCCTCGAACTCATGGCGATCCTCCTACCTCTGCCTCCCGAGTGCTGGGATTAAAGGCATGCACCACCACGCCCGGCAAAGCTTTGCAATTTTAAGGTAGTTGTGTAAAACACTGAAAGACCATACCTTCTAGTTTTTTGAATTTACAAGTCTGCCCCACCACTAAGATAACCTCTCTAGCATTTTGTTTGGTTTTACAAACAGTGCTAGGGACTTAACCCAGGGCCTTATGCATGCTGGCCAACATTCTATCACTGAGCTACATGCTCAATCCCTTCTTTAGCGCTTGTTCTTTTTTGTAAAGAAAAAAAGTTTTTTATTTATTTATTTTAGATAAAGAGAGAAAGAGGCAGATATATATAAAGAGAATGGGTATGCCAGGGACTCTAGCCACTGCAAACGAACTCCAGGCACATGCACCACCTTGTACAACTAACTGGCTTCTGTGAGCACTGGGGAATTGAACCTGGGTCCTTTGAAAGCAATAGTCTTAACTACTAGGGCATCTCTCCAGCCCGGGTCTTGTTCTTTTTTTTTTTTTTTTTTTTAAAGAAAAAAGAAAGAAAGAAAGAAATCAGCGACTATTCATATCCTCTCTCGGCCCCTCCTGTCTCCTGTCTCTGCCTGCAAATAAATAAACTTTTTAAATAAGACTTCTAGTTAAGATGGTAGCGTAGGAACCACTCCAAAGTAGCCTAGGGGAGAACCCTCCACACACAAACCAAAACCCCAGCAAAATACACTCTTCAACTAAAAAGTGAGGTGTACAAGAATTGCAGCAGAGAAGCAGTAGAGATTCAGAGCTTCTAGAGTCCACAGAAGCAGGCAGAAAGAGCTCCAGCAGCGGAGGCACCAGGTCCGCATGGCCAGAGCTGTACAGCTCAGCCTGAGTCGCAGGAAGTGCCAGGTGAGGGGATTGTCCACTCACACCAGTGCTCGTCCTCGCAAACTCAAGAAACATGAAGGCAGGATGGCAGGGACCAACGGAAGAGCTGCTCGTGAGGAAGAAGAAGATCATGAAAACCAGCGGGAGAACTTCAGCCACCATCCACAGTCTACCCTCCCCCACCGCCAGCACAAGCAAGCACCAGAGACCTGGGGAAGAGAGCTCCCTTACACAGCACCTAGCACAGGTAATCAGAGCAGCGATCCAGCGAACCAGCCAGCCAACCTGAACCCACAGCACAGCAAAGAGGGACTCAAGTAGAAGAAGTGTAGCAAAATTGAGACCAAAACCATCCCAAAAGGTAACTGGGATTACACCAGGTCAGTTCACGCCAAATAAGCGTGGTATATAGGCCTGAACCAGAACTGCTAATTGCACCTTCCATATCAGGATAAGTTATATGTTAAATCTGATGGATGGTCAGATTTGCCATTCTTAAATAAGTTATATTTTGGGATTGTCATTGGTTGCTTCCTGATTTATAGTGCCTTTGTTTCTTCTTCTGGGGAAGGGAAGGGTCTCACTCGGTCACAAGGTGACCTTGGAGCCCTCTACAGACCAGAAATCTCAGCTGACAGGATTAAGGGTATGGGGCAACACACACCCTAAGGGACTGTGACTTTGTTAGAGGACCTGGTTGTCATAATACCTACTCTCGCACAAATACCCTGTTCTGAATATGTACATTATTTAGTTAAATTTTAGAATCTGCCTGTATTTAGCTCCAATCAGCCCACTTGATTACTCTCATAGCAGGTAAACCCAACACCTAGGGTCACATTTGTGGTTACTCTGAGAGTCTTAACAGTGGGGATTGCTATCCTAATAACTGACAAGGTAGACTTCAGTTCAACATTAGTTAGGAAAATTAAGGAAGGTCACTTTATATTGATTAAAGGCACACTCCCACAGGAGGACATTACAATCCTAAACATATATGCACCTAACATGGGGGCTCCCAACTTCAGCAAACAAATGCTATTAGAACTAATGTCACAGATAACCCCAAACACAGTTGTTGTGGGTGACTTCAACACCCCACTCTCATCAATTGATGCATTAACTGGACAAAAAATAAACAAAGATGCTTCTGGATTAAATGAGGTCATAGAACAAATGGGCCTAACAGATATATACAAGACATTAGGTCCAACTGATGCGGAATACACACTCTTTTCAGCAGCACATGGAACATTCTCTAAAATAGACCATATATTAGGACACAAAGCAAATCTTAACAAATACAGGAAAATTGAAATAATTCCTTGCACTCTATCTGATCACAATGGGCTCAAACTACAAATCAATAGCAAGAAAAGCTACAGAGCATACATAAAACTAAACCATACACTATTAAATGATGGCTGAGTCAATGAAGAAATCAAGAAGGAAATCAAAAAATTCATAAAGTCAAATGATAATGAGAACACAACATACCAAAACCTTTGAAACACAATAAAGGCAGTCCTAAAATGGAAATTTGTAGCTTTAAGTGCCCATATTAAGAAATCAGAAAGGTCACAAGTAAACAACTTCATGTTTCATCTTAAAGCCTTGGAAAAAGAACAAGGCAAATTGAAAATTAGTAGATGGGAAGAAATAATAAAGATTAGGGCAGAAATTAATGAAATAGAACAAAAAAACCCACACAATCCAAAAAAAAAAAAAAATCAATGAAACAAAGAGTTGGTTCTTTGAAAGAATAAACAAGATTGATAAATTAGCAAATCTGACCATAAGAAATAGAGAAGAGACACAAATTAATAAAATTAGAGCCGGGTATGGTGGCGCACACCTTTAATCCCAGCACTCGGGAGACACAGGTAGGAGGATTGCCATGAGGTCAAGGCCACCCTGAGACTCCATAGTGAATTCCAGGTCAGCCTGGGCTAGAGCAAAACCCTACCTTGAAAAACCACAATAAATAAATAAATAAATAAATAAATAAATAAATAATTAGAGATAAAAAAGGCACCTTCACAACAGATACCAGAGAAATTCAAAAAATCATAGGGACATAATATTTAAGAACATATCCTCCACTAAGTTTGAAAATCTGAAAGAAATTGATGATTTCCTTGATTTATATAACCTACCTTAATTAAATCTCCCAACTAAAAAAAGGCCAGGCGGGGCTGGAGAGATGGCTTAGCGGTTAAGCACTTGCCTATGAAGCCTAAGGACCCCAGTTCGAGGCTCCATTCCCCAGGACCCATGTTAGCCAAATGCACAAGGGGGTGCACACATCTAGAGTTCTTTTGCAGTGTCTGGAGGCCCTGGGGCACCCACTCTCCCTCTATCTGCCTTTTTCTCTTTCTGTCGCTCTCAAATAAATAAATAAGTCCAGGCCACTGGTGAACTTTACCAAACCTTCATGGAAGAACTAACACCAATGCTTCTTAAACTTTTCCACAAAATAGAAATGGAAGGAATCCTACCAAACAGATCAGGAAAAGAGATTGAGTAAGGAAAGGTGGAGGGAGGGTTAATAAAAATCTAAGAGGATATAAATAAGTAATATGGAAACCTACTTTTTGTGGACAATACACACAGGAGCCATGGATTGTTACTAGAAAATTTTCAGTGCCAGAGATGGGATACCTTCCAGTGAGTAGTTGGCCAGGGAGGTCCCTGATGCCCCCAAAACATTATAGGCCATTGCTGAGGCCCTTGGTTTCCTACCAGGAATAGCTGGTAAGACCCTACTGCTGAAAACTCCACATACTTGGGCTGCAAGGTCACAGAGAAACCCTGCCAGAGCTGAGCAGAGCTGAAAACCTCCTCCATGTAGACCAGCTAACAGAAAGTTGGAAAAAGCTACACTGCAAGCAGTTCAACGGGACAGAAAGAAATCACCAGTGAAAATACTCAATAGTGGACACTGAAAGCCTTATATTTGGCCAGCGAGGCTAAATGAGCCAACAGGTGCAACAATGGCATGTCTTGTTATGGGGGAAACCAACCAACCTCTAATTTGACTGGAGGCCTGCTCCATGGGAGGGAATACATCCCTGATACTGATAACCTACAACAGGGGTAGTCATGAGCCCTAGGGGTGTAACATCTGCTGCTGTCTGGCTAAAAGTATATACTATGCTCACCAAACTGCCCAGTAAGCACTTCTCTTAATGTTCATACCCATATATTAATGCTACTCTCACTTTTAGTTAGAGAAGCTTCTCTTTTCGGATGGCAGTGACCTTGGGATGACTCAGAAGGCACCATGGTGCTGAGAAAAAGTGACAGAGGAGTGCTCAGCACTGAAATACTTCTATCACACCTTCCATGGGTCAGGATCCATTGCGGAAGAGGTGGCGGAGAGAATGTAGAGCCAAAGGAAGGGTAGGACTCCTTACAATGTGCTCTTCCAGACACAAAATGGCCTGAATATCCATGACTTCAGAGAGCCTGACACTACCTACACAAGACCATCAAGAAAAGATCACGATATGAAAATAAAAGAGACTGATTGAGACGGGGAGGGAATATGATGGACAGTGGGGTCTCAAAGGGGAAAGTAGGGGGAGGGAGGGAATTACCATGGGATATTGTTTACAATTATGGAAGTTGTCAATTAAAAAAATGGGCTACGGGACTAAATAGAGATTTCTCAAAAGAAGAAACACAGATGGCATATAAACATCTAAAGAAATGTTCTACATCCCTAGCCATCTGGGAAATGCAGATTAAAACCATGTTGAGATTCCATTTCACTCCTGTTAGATTGGCTACCATCATGAAAACAAATGACCATAAATGTTGGCAAGGTTGCGGAAAAAGAGGAACCCTTCTACACTGTTAGTGGGAATGCAATCAGGGCCAGCCACTGTGGAAATCAGTGTGGAGGTTCCTGAGACAGCTAAAAAGAGATCTACCATATGACTCAGCCATACCACTCCTAGGCATATATCCTAAGGACCCATCTCACTATCTTAGAGATACTTGCTAAACTATGTTTATTGCCGCTCTATTCACAATAGCTAGGAAATGAAACCAGCCTAAAGGTCCCTCAACTGATGAGTGGACAATGAAGATGTGGCACATTTACACAATGGAATTCTACTCAGCAGTAAAGAAAAATGAAGTTATGAAATTTGCAGGAAAATGGATGGATCTGGAAAGGATTATACCAAGTGAGGTAACCCAGGCCCAGAAACCAAATGTTGCATGTTCTCTCTCATATATGGATCCTAGCCACAAATGATTGGACTTCTGTGTGAGTAGGAACAGAGGCCAGTAAGCTAGAAAGGAGATGTAAAGGGAATAGAAAGGGAGGGAGGGGGGACTCTAATAGGATGGTATTGTATATATGAAAGTAGAACAGATTAATGGGGGTGAAAAAGCCTAAGTGAGTCAGGGGAAGAGACTGAGTAAAGGCAAGGTAGAGGGAAGGCTAATCAAAATCTAAGAGGATATAAATGAGTCATATGGAAACCTAGCTTTTTGGACAATGGAACAGTCAGGAGCCATAGATTGTTACTAGAAAATTTTCAGTGCCAGGGATGGGATACCTTCCAGTATACTTTTGGCCATGGTGATCCCCGATGCCCCCAAACATTACAGGCCATTGCTGAGACCCTCGGTTTTCCACCAGGAATAGATGGTAAGACTCTATTGCTTGAGACTCCACATACTTGGGCTGCAAGGTTACTGTGAAATCCTGCTGGAACAGAGCTGAAAACCTCCTCCATGTAGACCAGCTGACAGAAAGCTGAAAAAAGTCATACTGCATGAAGTTCAATGGAAGAGAAAGAAATCACCAGTGAAGATACTCAACAGTGGACACTGAAAGCCTTATATTTGGCCAGCCAGGCCAAATGAGCCAACAGGTGCAATAGTGGCATGTCTGTTATGGGGAAAACCAAGCACCCTCTAATTTGACCGGAGGCTTACTCCATGAGAGGGAATACATCCCTGATACTGAAAACCTACAACAGGGGTAGTCATGAGCCCTAGGGGTGTAACGTCTGCTGCTGTCTGGCTAAAAGTATATACTATGCTCACCAAACTGCCAGTAAGCACTTCTCTTAATGTTCATACCCACATATTAATACTACTCTCACTTTTACTTAGAGAAGCTTCTCTTTTCAGGTGGCAGTGACCTTGGGATAACTCAAAAGTCACCATGGTGCTGAGAAGTGACAGAGGAGTGCTCAGCACTGAAATATCTCTATCACACCTTCCATGGCTCAGGCAAAAGAGGTTGTGTAAAGAATGTTAAAGCCAAAGGAAGGGTAGACTCCTTACAACGTACTCCTCCAGACATAAAACGGCCTGGATATCCTTGACCTCACAGTCCCTACACTGCCTACACAAGATCATCCTATTAGGATGAAAAGGTCATGACATAAAAATAAAAGAGAGACATACATGTGAAGCCTAAGGACCCAGGTTCAATTCTCCAGGTCCCATGTAAGCCATCTGCATATGGTGGCACATGTGTCTGGAGTTCGTTTGCAGTGGCTAGAGGCCCTGGTGTGCCCATTCTTTCTCTCTCTCTCCCCCTCCAAAAATAAATAAATAAAAGATGTGCATTAAAAGCCTCACTGAGAGAGAGGGGGAGGGGATATGATGGACAGTGGAGTTTCAAAGGGGTATGTGAGGGAGGGAGGGAATTACCATGGGATATTGTTTACAATCATGGACGTTGTGAATAAAAATTACATATATTTAAAAAAATAATAATATATACAACCACTAAATCCATTTTTAAAAAAATAACTCAGCTGACTCATACTTATAACCTCAACCCCTGCCTACAATTTCAGGACTAAGGAAGCTAAGTAGAAGTATTACCATAGAATTCAAGGCCAGCCGGGGCTACAGAGTGAGTTCCTGGTCAATCTGAGCTAGGTTGAGACTGTACATTACAAAAACAAACAAACAAAACCCAAAGCATATTCTCCCCTCTACTTAGCCCTTAACAATTATCACTTTCCACCTTTTAAAAAAAAAATATTTTATGGGCTGGAGAGATGGCTTGGCGGTTGAGTGCCTGCCTGTGAAGCCTAAGGACCCCGGTTTGAGGCTAGGTTCCCCAGGACCCACGTTAGCCAGATGCACAAAGGGGTGCATGCATCTGGAGGTCCTTTGCAGTGGCTGGAAGCCCTGGCGCGCCCATTCTCCCTCTCCCTCTTTGTCTCTCTCAAATAAATAAGTAAGAATGAACAAAAAAATTTTAAAAAAAGACAATATCAAGCTGGGAGTGTGGCGCATGCCTTAAAAAATATATATATATATTTTTTAATTTGCTTATTTGCAAGGTAGAAAGAGGCAGAGAGAGAAAGAATGAGCATGCCAGAACCTCCAGACACTACAAATGAACTCCAGATGCATGCGCCACCTTGTGTTCTGGCTTACGTGGGAGCTGGAGAATCAAACCAGGGTCCTTTGGCTTTGCAGCAAGCACCTTAACCGCTAAGCCATCTCTCCAGCCCACTTTCCACTTCTTATATGTGCAATATTACTTTCATATATTTTCATGTATTTTCTGCTTGAATAAAGCAGAAAAAAGAGAACAATGAAAAAAGCAGAATCCAGACACAAACCCCTATAAATGTAACTGCTTTTCAAGAAGGTGCAAATACAATTCACTGGACAAAGGGTAGTTTTTTCAATGGTGTATTAAACTACATAATCATACTTGTGGACTACAGAGATGGCTTACAGGTTAAGGTGCTTGCCTAAGAAACCTAAGGATCCAGGCTTGATCCTCCAGCATCAACATAAACCAGATGCACAAGGTGTCTAGCAGAAAATAGCAATAAAAGAAAAACTTGTGCTGGGTTACAGAGCATACCCAACAGGCCAGAAGTTACCCACAAAGAGCAGAGATAAGTCCTGGTTTCCCTTGAGCTACCTACAGGGAGAGACCAGAGAACAGAGATAAGCTCCTGCTTGCCCACAAGCCTTTACAGGGGGAGACCAAAGAACACAGAGATAAGTTTCCTGGAGGCACTGCAAATTACTGATAGCTTTGGGCTGACTAGAAGAGAAATTACAAGAAATTTAAAACTATGTAGCTGCCTACTCACACCGTGTACGCTTCTGTAACCTTGCTTGCTTGTAGAAGGAAAGATATAAAAAGCTCCTCTTGCTTAAGCCTGAGGCTGACGCCATTACAGATCTGGGTATCAGTCCACTAGTGCGAAGAAACCTTCCTCTCTGTCTGAACAACTCTGAGTATCATTCAGGAGTTTACTGCAACAGGTGGCACATGCGTCTATACTTCAGTTGCAGTGTGGCTAGAGGTCCTGGTATGCCCATTCTCTCACTCTCAGTCTGCCTCTTTCTCTCTCTCTCTTAAATAAATAAATAAATTTTAAAAAATAGAACTTGCACATATGCATCATGCTAAATACAAAACTTAATTCAAAATGGGTCATAAACCTGACTATAAAACCTAAAACTATAAAAAAAAATCTCTAAAGGAAACACAAAATAGTATCATGAACATGAAAAATAGAGCCATAAAGAGAAGCTGGTCAACTGAAGTTGAACAAAATTAAGAACCCAATGAGACCCTATCGCGAAAAAAACAACAAAAAGTTATTCAATAATAAGAAAGCAACCAATTTTTTTTTTGGGGGGGGGTTGTTGTTTTCTGTTTTTTTTTGTTTTGTTTTTTTTGTTTTTTTTTTTCCCCTAGGTAGGGTTTCACTGTAGTCCAGGCTGACCTAGAATTCACTATGTAGTCTCAGGGTGGACTTGAACTCCCAGTGATCCTCCTATCTCTGCCTCCCAAGTGCTGGGATTAAAGATGTGCACCACCACACCCAGCTAACATAATCTTTAAATATTGAAGACGCAAAGACACCTTTTTCATCAGATATAAAGATTGCAAATAAGCATATGAAAAAATATTAAACATAACTCATGAGAAATGCAAAGTAGAATCTCAGTGGTATACCATTAATTTTAGAGTAGTTGTAACTTAAAAACTAGCCATACCAAATGTTAGCCAGAAGGGAGAAAAATGAGAACCCTCATACATTGTTGATGGGAATGCAAAACGATACAACTATTCTGAGAACATGTCAAACAATCCAGCCTTCAACCTAAGGATCTGCCAAGAAACTAAGGAAAATCATTTACTCCACACAAAATCATACAGAGAGGCAGTTGCAGGCACTGCCAGCTGGTGTGCTTCTATGAACCCTAATTCAGAAAGCCTAACTTTTTCTTGGATTACTTTTTCTTCTCTATGCGACAGCTTCTCTCCTTTGCCTTTCTTCTTTTGTTTTAAATTTTTGCTATCCTTCCTTTTTGGTTTGTTTTTATTGTTTTGATTTTACAAAGAATTTTATTTTATTTTATTTATTTATTTATTTGGTTTTTTGGCCCAGGTTGACCTGGAATTAACTATGTAGTCTCAGAGTGGCCTTGAACTCATGGTGATCCTCCTACCTCTGCCTCCGAGTGCTGGGATTAAAGGTGTGTGCCACTATTCCCAGCAGACTTTATATAAAGAACTGAGTTTCAGGGCTGGAGAGATGGCTTAGCGGTTAAGCGCTTGCCTGTGAAGCCTAAGGACCCCGGTTCGAGGCTCAATTCCCCAGGACCCACGTTAGCCAGATGCACAAGGGGGCGCAGGCATCTGGAGTTCGTTTACAGAGGCTGGAAGCTCTGGCGCGCCCATTCTCTCTCTCTCTCTGCCTCCTCCTTCTCTCTGTCGCTCTCAAATAAATAAATAAAACAAACAAAATTAAAAAAAAAAAAAAGAACTGAGTTTCAAAAAAAAAAAAAAATGAACAGAAGGTTCATAGCAGCTTGATTTATTGTAACCCAAAACTGGAAACAACCCAGCAGCTTCATGGGCCACAGTGAGATCCAGCCTCAAAAAGGAAAAAGAAAAAGGAAGGAAGGAAGCAAGAAAAGGGAGATGAAGGAAGGAAGGAAGGAAGGAAGGAAGGGAGGGAGGGAGGGAGGGAGAGAGGAGGAGAAAAGAAAAGGGGAAAGGGAAAGAAAAAGAAAAAGGGGGCTGGAGGGATGGCTTAGCGGTTAAGGCATTTGCCTGCAAAGCCAAAGGATCCCAGTTTGAGTCTCCAGGACACACATAAACCAGATGCACAAGGGAGCGCATGCATCTGGAGTTTGTTTGCAGTGGCTGGAGGCCCTGGCGTGGCCATTCTCTCTCTCCCTCTCTCTCTTTTTCTCTCTCAAATAAATAAAAATAAAGTTTAAAAGAGAGAGAGAGAGAGAAAGAAAAAGAAAAAGGCAGGCAGGCAAGAAGCAAGCTAGCCAGCCACAAGCAGTACCATGCCAGTCCTGGGCACCCTAGCTCAAATAGCTCACTCTCCCTTGCAGCTTTTCTGTGCTTGTGCTTTACCTTGTAATAAAACTTCTCTGTGTGGCTTTTTCACTTCATTATGTGAAACACCAAGAGCCTTGAAACATCTGATCCAGACAAGACCACTGGTTTAACCTACTTGGCAAGCCAGCATGGGGGTACCAGAGTGAATCCCTTTCTGTTTTACTTATGCAAATCAACCTCATCACTCTCCAATTCCTTCTTTTGACTCTATTTCTGTGACACCTGATTGAATTAACCATTTTGGTCAGAAAACCATCAGA
The DNA here is from genome assembly GCA_036346955.1 of Dipus sagitta. Classification (NCBI taxonomy): domain Eukaryota; kingdom Metazoa; phylum Chordata; class Mammalia; order Rodentia; family Dipodidae; genus Dipus; species Dipus sagitta. The sequence continues at coordinate 98,665,037 of CM070773.1, forward strand.
CTGCAGTCCTCTCTCCCTTGTCTGGCACATTAAGAGCAGGGGGCTACACAGGTAAGGACAGATAAGACCAAAGATGCCAAGAGGTGGTGCTCAGTGGTTGAAGACACTTGTATGCAAAGCCTGCCAGCCCAGGTTCAATTCTCCAGCATCTATGTAAAGCCAGATGTAAAAAGTAGTGCAAGCCATGCGTAGTGAACAAAGCCTTTAATTCCAGCACTTGGGAGGTAGAGGTAGAAGGACTGCCGAGAGTTCAAGGCTACCCTGAGACTACAATGTGAATTCCAGTTCAGCCTTGGCTAGAGCATACCCCTAACTCTAAAAAAAGTAGGCTCAGGGCTGGAGAGATGGCTTAATGTTAAGGCATTTGCCAGCAAAGCCAAAGGATCCCGGTTCAACTCTCGAGGATCCACATAAGCCAGATGCACAAGGTGCGCAAGCATCTGGAGTTCCTTTGCAGTGGCTAGAGGCCCTGGAGCGCCCACTCACACTCACTCACACACACACTCACTCACTCTCACTCTCTCTGCCTTTCTCTCAAATAAATAAAATATATTAAATAAATTTAAATATATAAAATATTTTTTTTTAAAAAAAGGTGGGCTGGAGAGATGGCTTAGCAGTTAAGGAGTTTGCCTGCAAAGCCAAAGGTTCGATTCCCCAGGAACTAGGTAAGCCAGATGTACAAGGCAGCACAAGCATCTGTAGTTTGTTTGCAGTGGCTTAGAGGCCCTGGCGTGCCCGTTCCCTCTTTCCTTCTCCCTCTTTCACTCTCTCAAATAAATTTAAAAATATATTTAAAAAAAATTTCATCTCTAGGAGCTAAGGATACATCAGTTGGTACAGTGATTGCCTAACATGCATAAAGCCTTGTGTTGGTTCAATCCCCACAATCACATAAAACTAGGCATGGTGGTGCACACCTGTAATCTCAGGAGGCAGAGGCAAGAGGATCAAGAGTTCAAGGTCATCATGGCCACACAGCCAGTTTTTAGAAGCCAACCATCCAGGGCTGCATGAGACCCTGGCTCAAAAACAATTTTTTTAAGGAAGTGGAGTTATGATCTTCAGTGGTACTGCCACTAGTAAACTCCTCATGCTCCATCCAGTTAATAACCCCATATTTACCATGCTTATGCAAGCAACCCTAATTAAACTCAGTGCAGAAGTGAGAGGAGGATAAAACAGTAATAAGGGGTAGATTGACCGAAATATTATATACATATTAAAATTGTCAAAAAGGAAATAAAGATAAAACATAAAAGTAAACAGGTCAGGCGTGGTGGTACATGCCTTTAATCCCAGCACTGGGGAGGCAGAGGTAGAAGGATTGCTGTGAACAAACAAATAAACTGCTAAACAGTCTGTGACCATCACCACCACGTTGGAAGATTTAGGAATGACTGATGAAGATGACTGCCTAGTTCCTCTGCAAATGTTAATGAGCAACACTAAAAAGCCATTCAGTGATGCAGCAACCATGAGGGTGATCTATGTATGTAGGTGGCTCCTGAGGGTATAAGAGTAAAACTTATTCTGGCTGCAAACTATTTAGACATCAAGTTTGACATTACAGTAAAACTGCTGCCAATATGATTAAGGAGAAGATTCCTGAGAAGATAGGCAGAAGCTTCACTATCAAAACTGACTACCGAAGAGGAGGAAGTCTAGGTGTGCAAAGAGAGGCAGCAGAGAACAAAAATGAACCATGCCTGACACCATCATTAGGCATATTATTCCAAATACTAGTTGTAGTGCTCTGACTGTACTTGTTAACACTACACAAAAAGTGGACAAATGCAGCAGTGAATCCATTTTATCAGCATAAGAGTGTCCTCACTGCATGCGTAGTTTGAGTACAGATTGCAAATTTATGGCTCACCTTCGTCTAGTATAAATGAGTATGTTTTTACTTTTTTCTTTTTGGGATTAAAAAAAATATTTTAGTTATTGGAGAGAGGGAAAGAAGTAGATAGAGAATGGGCATGCCAGGGCCTTCAGCCACTGCAATCAAACTCTAGACACATGTGCCACCTTGTGCATCTGGCTTACATGGATCCTGGGGAACGGAACCTCAGTTCTTTGGCTTTGTCAGCAAGTACCTTAACCACTAAGCTATCTCTCTAGCCCTTTTTTTGGCTTTTTGAGGTAGGGTCTCACTCTAGACCAGGCTGACCTGGAACTCTGTAGCTCCAGATTGGCCTCAAACTCACAGCAATCATCCTACCTCTGCCTCCAAGCTGGGACTAAAGAGGTATGAGCCACCACATCCGGCTTACTTTTACTCTTTTTTAAAAAAACTATTTTATTTATTTATTTATTTATTTATTTATTTATTTAAGAAAAAGAGAGACAGAGAGACAGAGAGAGAGACAGAGAATGAATGGGCGCACCAGGGCCTCCAGCCACTGCAAATGAACTCCAGATGCATGTGCCACCTTGTGCACCTGGCTTACGTGGGTACTGAGGAATAAAGCCTTGAACTGGGGTCTTTAGGATTCACAAGTAAGCACTTAATGGCTAAGCCATCTCTCCAACCCTTTTAATTTTTTTAACCATTTTATTTATTTATTTGAGAAAGAGAGAGAGAGAACAGCTTGCTTTTACTTTTAATACAACTGAACTACTGTTTCTTTTAGAGAGTGGCATTTTAGGCTTTCCCTCTTTTTGTTAAGTAATTTCTACTTAGTTTACTGTCCCATTAACTTCAGTGAGCTTTTCAAAGTTAGCACTGTAAATAAAACAACTTGTTGCAATAATTCATAGACTAAGTGTACCCATTATTTGTTCTGAATAATGACACATTTAGCTTTTTATCCTTGGGATGTAAAAAAATACTATAAACCAAACCTGGTAACACTCACCTTTCAACACAGCACTTTGGAGGCTGAGGTAGGAATATCACCATGAGTATGAGGTAAGCTGGGGCTACACAGTGAGTTCTAGGTCAGCCTGGGCTATAGAGAGCCTGCCTCAAAAAAACAAATAACCTAGCTGGGTGTGGTGGCACACGCTTTTAATCCCAGCACTTGGGAGGCAGAGGTAGGAGGATCACTGTGAGTTCGAGACCACCCTGAGACTACATAGTGAATTCCAGGTCAGCCTGGACTAGAGTGAGACCCTACCTTAAAAAAAAGGGGGGGGGGCTGGAGAGATGGCTTAGCGGTTAAGCGTTTGCCTGTGAAGCCTAAGCACCCCGGTTCAAGGCTCGATTCCCCAGGACCCACGTTAGCCAGATGCACAAGGGGGCGTACACATCTGGAGTTCGTTTACAGTGGTTGGAGGCCCTGGCGCGCCCATTCTCTCTCTGCCTCTTTCTCTCTCTGTCTGTCGCTCTCAAATAAATAAACAAACAAAAAAATTTAAAAAAAAGAAACATCACACTTAGCACAAAAGCGAGAAGAAATTGGTTAATTCTCAGACAGCCATGTTATAAAAATACAAGTATATCTCTGGAAAAAAACCTTTAAACTCAATACATTCATTCTCAGCGTCTTCCCAATTACATAATACACTGAAATGTATTTTATGCTGTTTTTTTTTTTTTTTTTTTTTTTGGTTTTTCAAGGTAGGGTCTCACTCTAAGCCCAAACTGACCTGGAATTCACTATGTAGTCTCAGGGTGGCCTTGAACTCACGCTGATCCTCCTACCTCTGCTTCACGAGTGCTAGGATTAAAGGCATACCACTACGCCCCGGCTCTATTTGTTATAAAAAGGTCACAAACATGTTTTAGATGGAAACTAGATACTCAAAATCCAGAATGATTTGCAGAATGACAATGTAAGCAATTCTTCATCACTGTGTTTTGCTATATGCTTACTACAAAAAAAGGCATGTGACTTTTGGACTGATCCAGGCTTTAGGTATGGCAAAATGCTTTCTGACCTGGTAAATGCTGCACAACATTTGATGTCTGCAAAGGAGAGTCACAGTATCCTGACATATAAAGGACACATTAAGAAACATTTAAAGCCGGTGTGGTGGCGCACGCCTTTAATCCTAGCACTTGGGTGGCAGAGGTAGCTGGATTACTCTAAATTGGAGGCTATCCTGAGAATACATAGTAAATTCCAGGTCAGCCTGGGCTAGAGAGTGAGACCCTACCTTGAAAAAACAAAAAATAAGAATAAAAAATAAATATTTTTTAAAAAGAGTAAGGGTTACTGATTCATACATCTTGAAGCACAAAATAGCTTGGGAAATGCTGACATAGGAGAAAAAAGCATAAACTCTGATACCTGAAGACCTTGCTACTGCATGACTGCAAGAAAGTTGCTCAATTTCAGTCTGTATAATAAAAACACACTGGGATACCTGAGGATGAGGACTGTGATTGGAAGCAAGTGTGATCCTGCCACGTAGCCCACACTGAATACTCATCAGCACACACAACAAAAATCTCTAAATTTTTTATCAACTAGGATATATGTTGGCTTTGTGCCAGCAATTTAAGTTTTATCATATAAATTTTATTTGCTAAAATATATTATATAAGTTTGTATTTATACAAAAATGAAGTTCTACTCTTAGGTGATCAAGACAAGAAGCCCCAAGGACTTGCGCCTACTGGGAAAGAGCAGAAACTAGCTGACAATGAATGACAAAGAATGCCCCTATTGACTAAGAAGATAGCTCAGTTGGCATAGTGCTAACAGAGCCAGGGAAATGGCTCAGCAGTTAAAAGGTGCTTGTTTGCAAAGCTCTGCCAGGCCAGGTTCAATTCCCCAGCACCTATATAAAGCCAGATGCACAAAGTAAAGCATGTTTCTGGAGCTCATTTGTAGTGGTAAGAGGCCCTAGTGCACCCATTCTTTCTCTCATACCTGACAAATTAATACATACATAACTTTTTGAAAAGTTGGGAATGGTGACACAAGCCTATATATAGTCTCATAATTCCAATGCTGGGGAGGCAGAGACAAGTGGGATCCTTCAGGCTTGCTGACCAGTTAATATGGCCTATCTGGCAAGTACCCAGGACAGTGAGAAACCTTATTTCAAAAAAAAAAAAAAAAATGGATGTGCTCACTTTGGCAGCACACATACTAAAACTGGAACAATACAGAGAAGATTAGCATGGCCCCTATGCAAGGATAACACATAAATTCATGAAGTGTTCCATATTAAAAAAAAAAAAGCCGGGCGTGGTGGCGCACGCCTTTAATCCCAGCACTCAGGAGGCAGAGGTAGGAGGATCGCCGTGAGTTCGAGGCCACCCTGAGAATTCCATAGTGAATTCCAGGTCAGCCTGGGCTAGAGTGAGACCCTACCTCGAAAAACCAAAAAAAAAAAAAAAAAAAAAAAGGCCGGGCATGGTGTCACATGCCTTTAATCCCAGCACTTGGGAGGCAGAGGTAAGAGGATCTCCATGAGTTCCAGGCCACCTTGAGAGTACATAGTGAATTCCAGGTCAGCCTGGACTAAAGTGGAACTCTACCTGCTTGAAAAACCACAAAAAAAAAAAAAGAAAGAAAAAGAAAAAGAAAAGAAAAAGGCAGATGGCACCTGAAGAACTCAATGGTGTCCTCCAGAATCTATATGCACACACACCTACATGAGTACACACATAAACATACAAAATAATTAAAAAACAAAAATGTTCACATATTACAATAAAAAAGGTCAAACTTGTTTATTAACATAATAAGGCTAGTGGAGGGGGGGCTGGAGAGATGGCTAGAGGCCCTGGTGTGCCCATTCTCACCCCCCCTCTTTCTCTCCCTCTCTTTGTCTCTAATAAATAACTAAAATTTTTTTTAAACTTAAAAAGGTGGGGAACTGGACAGATGGCTTAGCAGTTAAGGTGCTTGCCTGCGAAGCCTAAGGACTCAGGTTCGATTCCCCAGGACCCACGTAAGCCAGATGCATAAAGGGAGTGCATGTGTCTGGAGTTCATTTGCAGTGGCTGGAAGCCCTGGCATGCCCATTCTGTCTTTTTCTCTGACTCTTCCCCTCCCCCCTCAAATAAATAAATAAATACATAAAATTAAAAATACATATATATATATATATATATATGTTTTAAAAAGAGCAAATCATAAAAAGGCTAGGTGGGGGGGGGGGCTGGAGAGATGGCTCAGTGGCTAAGGCACGTGCCTGCAAAACCTAAAGACCTGAGTTTGATTATTCCCCACTACCCACATAAAGCCAGATGTACTAAGTGGTGCATGCATCTGGAGTTCCTTTACAGTGCCCGGAGGCCCTGGCATGCCCATTTTCTCTCTCTAAAATAAATAAATAAAATACTTTTTTAAAAAAGACTAGGGCTGGAGAGATGGCTTAGCAGTTAAAGCACTTGCCTGAGAAGCTTATGAACCCAGGTTCTATTTTCCAGGTCCAACATAAGCCAGATGCACAAGGTGGCGTATGCACCTGGAGTTTGTTGGCAGTGGCTAGAGGCCCTGGTGCGCCCATACACACTCACTCTCTCACTCACTCTCTCTCTCTCTCTCTCTCTCTCTCTTTCCCCCTCTCCCTCTCTGTCTCTAATACATAAATAAAATAAAGGGGAAAAAAGGCTATACTCGAGAGGCAAAGGTAGGAGAATTGCTGTGAGTTCGAGGCCACCCTGAGACTACATAGTTAATTCCAGGTCAGCCTGAGCCAGAGTGAGACCCTACCTCAAGACAAGGAAAAAAAAAGGGGGGGGGGCTAGTAGGGAGCAGGTGTGATGATACATGCCTTTAATCTCAACACTCAAAAGGCAGAGGTGGGAGGCAAGGTAGAAGCATCACCGTGAGTTCGAGGCCAGCCAGGGACTATAGAGTGAGTTCTGGGTCAACGCTGGCTAGAGTGAGATCCCACCTAGGAAAAAAAAGACCAAAAACCAAACAAAAACAAAAACAAGGCTAGTGGGGGATTTAGGAAAAAGAATAGATAAATATCAGCAAAGGTTTATTGGGTTTCCATAAGGTGCCAGGGGCTGCTCTAGAGTCAACACCTTCATGACACTGACATATTTGGAAGACACCTCAGGAGTCAGAGATGTGAAAACAAAGCAGTGTTACCTAGGAGGAAGGCACCTGGGAAATGCTGCTTTAGAAAAGACAGCTGGGCTGGTATGCTGTGCACACCTGTAATTCCAGCGCTGTTGAGGTAGGCCAACTTGCTAAGGACTGCAAATGGGAGGCTACAAAGAGACCCTGACCACTCAAACCAAAAAGACATTCCCTTGTAATCCCCACATTTGACCTCAGTCAGGTGTGTGGACTCTTGTCTGAGTTTCTTTTACCTGGTCAGGAAAGCTACCCTGTTTCCCCCCTCCCCCACTCCTAGTAACAAAGCCAGCCAGGGTTCCTCATTGTTTCCTTTTTTCCTCAACATATTTTATTTAATCATTTCCTATGGCGATTCTTAGGCATTTGTTTTGTTTTCTTTTCTTTATTATGTAACCCTGGCTGGCTAGGCTGGGACTCACTATGTAGTACAGACTGGCCTTCAACTCACAGCAGTCTTCCAGCCTCAGCCTCCCAAGTGTTAGGATTACAGGCATGGCACACCATGGCCATCTTTCTTAGTCTTTTAAGGAAGCAGTGAAGTTCCAAAGGAAGGGGTGTGTATATTTTTGGGTACGGCTGGAATCTAGTATGGGAAGAGCACTCCCCTTGGATATATAATTTAAAAGTCTACTCAGTAATCAAGACTGGTTTTTTGGAGACAGGTCTTGCCTCTGTAGTCCAGACTGGCCTCGAATTTGTGATCCTCCTGCCTCAGCTTCCCAAGTGCTAGAATTATAGCTATATGCCACTATAACCATAGATAAATATTTTTTTTAATTCAGCATTTAAAAAAATGCCAAAAACCTGGGCTGGTGAGATGGCTTAGCGGTTAAGCGCTTGTCTGTGAAGCCTAAGGACCCCAGTTCGAGGCTTGGTTCCCCAGGAGCCACGTTAGCCAGATGCACAAAGGGGCGCACGCGTCTGGAGTTCGTTTGCAGTGGCTGGAAGCCCTGGCACACCCATTCTCTCTCTCTCTCTCAAATAAATAAATAAAACTGAACAAATAAATAAATAAACAAAATTGCCAAAAACTCATGTTGAACAAAATATCAGAATCTTAGGATACGACAAGACCAGTACTAGGGTGAAGGAAGTAAGCCTGGGTTGAGCAAATATGGGAATGAATTCTGTATTTCTTTAATTTTTTGGTTTGTTCAGGAAGAATTTTTTTTAATCCTAATTTTGATTTTTAAAAAATACTGTGTCAAAGTAGTATTTTTTTTGGTGCCTGTATTTTAAGCACCCTTTCAATTTTGTGCCCAAGGTGAGTGCCTTTTGTTCCTCTCACAGTCTTGTCCCTTTCTGGAGTTTGAATGTCACTGGTGAGGCTATCACCAAATGAGCCTCCATCCCCTACCACAAACCTGACACCCAGTGGCTTAAGCCCACGCCCTGACTGCACTGATTGCTCCCCTCTCCCATACTGTTAGCGTGCTGGCCTGGGCCAAGAGGACTGGAACAAAACCAGGGCTTTCCCAGAGAATAAAAGCAGGGAAGTTGGTTCTCCATTGGACTGCTGTGTTTGGACTTGATCTGTTACTAGATTGTATTTAACACTTGTTTTTAAAAACTCAGGACAAATGAAGAAAAACAAAAACCTTGTACCATGGTTGTTTTTATTTATACATTAGCAAATATCTATTCATTTTGCCTTTTCAAAGAAAAAAGGATGGAAGTTCTGGAGAAGGGGAAGGATGTTCTAGGAATGAATATGATAAAATAAAGCTTTAGAGGGTCTTGGGGGAAAAAAAAGACATTCCCTCCTCACAAATAAATTAAAACAAAAAAAATCTAGGGCTGAGCCTGGTGTAGTGGATCATGCCTTTAATCCCAGCACTTGGGAGGCAGAGGTAGGAGGATCATCATGAGTTCAAGACCACCCTAAGACTACATAGTGAATTCCAGGTTAGCCTGGGCTAGAGTGAAATTCTACCTTGAAAAACAAAGAACCAAAAAAAAGTAGCCAGGCGTGGTGGCACACGCCTTTATTCTCAGCACTCAGGAGGCAGAGGTAGGTCCCAAGTTCGAGGCCACCATGAGAATACAGAGTGAATTTAGGTCAGCCTGAACTAAAGTGAGACCCTACCTCGAAAAACCAAAAAAAGAAAGAAAGAAAGAAAGAAAAAAGTAATAGTTCCAGCACACAGCAAGAGTGAGAGTGGGGAGGGGCACCACAGAACACTACAGCAACCAACCTGTCACTGCTTTGCAGGTCAGACATGTTTTGGTTGCATACACTACTACAAAGCTAGGTTCTGCTAACAACCTGTCATATAGCTTCTAGACATCTCTTAAGAGAAGACAATAAAGAGAGGCTAATTTTTTTTAAATACTTGCTCGGCTGGGTGTGGTGGCGCACACCTTTAATCCCAGCACTCGGGAGGCTGAAGCAGGAGGATCACTGTGAATTCAAGGCCAGTCTGAGACTACATAGTGAATTCCAGGTTAGTCTGGGCTACAGCAAGACCCTACCTCAAAAACAAACAAAAAAAAAAAAACAAACAAAAACAAAAACAAAACAAAAAAAAAAACACTTGTTTGCTGTACTAGGAATAGAACCAGGATCTAACACATGCTAAGCAAACATTTTTCCATTAACTACATCCCCAGTCCAATTAAAAAATCCATAACATATGAAACAGGTCAAACTTGAGAATCATCATGGGCACCAACCTCAAGAGTTGGGTAGACTGAATTGCCCCATCTCAGCATCTCCAAACTGTTCTATTTAGTTGCTAAATCAACTCTTCCCCCAGTACTAAAATGCCTTGCATATTCTCTCTCTACCAACATTACTCCTCAGGGTGCACAATGAAAGGTGCTTTTTTTTAGACTTAAAACTGCAAAGTAATGTCTCCAAGAAGTGATCAAAATCTCTTATCCTCTTCCTTTACAGTAATTTCCTATGGCAAAAGATTTCTTTGTTTATTTTATTTATTATTTGAAGCAGAGAGATACAGACAAACAGACATACACAGACAAAGAGATAGTATGTGTGCACAAGGATCTCTAGCCATTTTGTGCATCTGGCTTTATGTAGGTCCTAGGGAATTAATTGAACTCTGGTAGGTAGGCTTTGCTGGCTAGCACCTTAATTGCTGTGCCATCTCTCCAAGCCCTGGTCAAAGTTTTTTACAAGGTGGGTATGGTGGCGCACACCTTTAATACCAGCTCTGGGGAGGCAGAGGTAGGAGGATTGCTGTGAATTCGAGACCATCCTGAAACTCCATAGTGAATTCCAGGTCAGCCTGGGCTACAGTGAAACCCTACCTCGAAAAACCAAAAAAAAAAAAAAAAAAAGTTTTTTTTACATACTAGATTTTACATTAAATATTGCTTTTAATATTGCTTTTGATTAGTGAAGTTTTATTTTGATGTGGGGAATGGAACTCAGTTCACTATGCATAAGCAAACACTGAGCTACACCCAGCTAGGTATTCCCCTTTAAGTACTCACCACTTGAGTATACCATGCAGTCTGTACAATACAGCTCCTTCAACAAATTAGTTTTGTGTGCCAGGCATTCTACTAATAGCTAGATACACAGCAAACAAAACAGCCAGGTGTGGTGGCTCATGCCTGTAAATCTCCACAGTAAGGAGGCTGAAGCAAGAGGACAGCAGCAGAGGCCTGGGCTACAAAGTGAGACACTGTCTGATGGAGATAGATGAGATAGATGGGGGGGGGGGGGGGCAGGCAGAAAGACAGCTAGCTAGCTAGCTAGTTAGTAGCTAGCTGGGTGTGGTGGTGCATGCCTTTAATCTCTTGCATTTAGGAGGGCAAAATAGGAAGGTGGCCATGAATTGGAGGCCAACCTAGAGTGAGACCCTGCTTCCAAAAGTAACATCAACAACAAAAACCCACCACCACCAAAAATCAAAGCGTCAAAACAAACGAAGTATTGTAGCATAAGGTAGTTTCAATCCCAAGTACCAACAACACCTGCATAATAAAAGGTGGAGAAATGATGACATCAAAACAGAACAGGGACTAGTTGCAAAGAAGGGAATCAATGTAGGGGGATGAAGAGGAGGAAAAGAAGGTGGAAGAAGGGGATTATGATCGTATACATTGTGTGTGTGCACGCACACATGCACATGTATGTATGGACGTACATATAGAGGTTGTCAATAACAAGTGTTTCTGGCTTTATGGGGGGGGGTGAGAGGTTGAAATAGGGTCTCTAACACAGGCTGACCTGGAACTCAAGTCTGCACTTGAACTCACAGTGATCCTCCTCTCTCCACCTCCCAAGTGCTGGGGTTAAAGGTTTACACCACCATACCTAGCTCAGTAACAAGTTAAAAAAAAAAAAAAAAAAAAAAACAACTCCTGCCTGAAAGCCTGTGATCCAGGCATTTGGGAGGCAGAGATAGGAGGATCACAGTGAGTTCAAGGCCAGCCTGGGACTACAGTGAATTCCAGTTCTGCCTGGACTAAGTAAAACAATACCTCGGGGGGGGGGGGGGGGGACTGGTGCAAATTGGTGCTCATATATAATCCCAACATTGGGGAGGAAGTGGCAGGACAATCACAAATTCTAGGCCAACCTAGTCTACTCAAGGAGCTGGGAGGCAGGAGCTACATTATGACTGTCTTAAAGACTAAAAGAAAAGTTTAGTAAGGTGGGAAGCCAATATAATATGTATGTTGTTTTAATCGTATTTTAAAATAAAAGCTTTAACTTTATCATTAAAAAAAGACAAAACCCAAAGTGAGTGGGCTGGAGAGATGGCTCAGCTGTTAAAGGTGCTTGGTTGCAAAGCATGCTGGCCCAGGTTCAATTCCCTAATACCCACATAAAGCCAGATGCACCAAGCGGCACATGCATCTGGAGTCCATTTGCAGTAGCAAGAGGCCCTGGTGTATCCCCTTCCTATCTCAGCTCTCTCTCTTCTTGCAAATAAATTTTTTAAAATATTTTTAAAAGAAATAAAAAGAAAAAAGAGGGGCTGGAGAGATGGCTTAGCGGTTAAGCACTTGCCTGTGAAGCCTAAGGATGGTGGTTCGAGGCTCAACTCCCCAGGACCCACGTAAGCCAGATGCACAAGGTGGCACATGCATCTGGAGTTCATTTGCAGTGGCTGGAGACCCAGGCGCATCCATTCTCTATCTATCTATCTATCTGCCTCTTTCTCTGTCTCTGTCGCTCTCAAATAAATAAATAAAAACACACAAAAATGTGTTGGTGAGTTTCTCATTTAAGAAAAGAAAGTCAGACAGACAGCACAGGACTGGGGAGATGGCTCAGCAGTTGGGAGTGCTTGCTTGCAAAGGTTGATGGCCTGGATTCAATTCCCCAGTACCCAAGTAAAGCCAGATACACAAAGTGGCACATGAGTCTGGAGTTTCATTTGGCAAGAGGCCCTGGGGCACTCACTCTCATTCATATTCATTCATTCTATCTTTTCTTCTCTCTGCTTGCACATATATTTCTAATAAGATAGCTCAGTTATTATGGTGTCTGTGTTCAAGTGACCCTTAGCCTAAGACTAAATCACAATGCCTACAACTTTCACTTCTTTCAACTCATCTTTTAGGCATTGTACCACCTACATCACACACGAAGGATATGCACTAAGATATCTCGAGGAACAACACTTACACAACTTTCACTATTATATACTGTTGTTACTCTTCTAGTTTACGATTAGTTCCTGTCACTGGCTTACTGTGCATAAATTATAAATTTTTATTTATTTATTTTTTGCTTTTATTTATTTATTTATTTATTTCAGAGTGACAGAGAGAGGAAGAGGCAGATAGAGACAGAGAGAGAGAATGGACGCACCAGGGCCTCCTGCCACTGCAAACAAACTCCAGACACATGCGCCCCCTTGTGCATCTGGCTAATGTGGGTCCTGGGGAATCAAGCCTTGAACCGGGGTCCTTAGGTTTCACAGGCAAGCGCTTAACCGCTAAGCCATCTCTCCAGCCCTATAAATTAAATTTTATCATAGGTCAATATGAGGGAAAAATTCAGTAGAAGTTTAGTAGTACCAGCAGTCTCAAGTATCCACTGGCAATCTTGTGATGTATCCCCGAGTGCATAAGGGAGAGTTACTATTTGACTCAGAGACCCTGTGTTTAACTAATATATTTTGATTTATTTCCTTGTGAGGAAGAGAGCACATGCACATGGGTGCACCAGGCCTCCTGCCACTGTGAATGAACTCTAAGATGCATGCACACTTTGTGTATCTGACTTTACATGGGTCCTGGGGAATCGAACCTGGGCTGATAGGCTTTGCCTTTAACTATCTTCCCCGCCTGCAGTACTTGATTTTCATCTCTAAAAGTCTAAAAAGTTAGCCAGGTGTGGTGATTAAGGCACTTATTCTTCAGCACCGAGGAGGCTGAGATAGGAGGACCACTGTTTTCCAGACCAGCCTGATGCGGGGCTTGGTGGAACATGCCTTTAATCCTAGCACTTGGGTGGCAGAGGTAGAAGGATCATCATGAGTTCGAGGTCACCCTGAGACCACATAAGACTACATAGTGAATTCCAGGTCAGCCTGGGCTAGAGTAAGACCCTAACTTGGAAAAAAAAAAAATCTGTAAAACTCCAGAACCAAAATAGCGTCTCATATGAACATAGTTTACTCATAAAATTCCTTAGTATTCTCAAAGTATAATCACTTACCTACTAACTTCATGTATGTTCATCAAGTTTAACTTAAAAGTCTTCAAAATGTGTTACAAATAGAGCAACCAGGTGTAAAACTTTCAAAATCTTGGTTCTCAAAATATAGCAAGAATCAGCTGGACATAGCAGCACAACCTTTAATCCAGCACATGGGAGGCCGAGGTAGGAGGATCATTGTGAGTTCGAGGCCATCCTGAAACTACACAGTGAATTCCAGGTTAGCCTGGGCTAGACTGAGACTCTACCTGGAGGAAAAGAAAAAAAACAAAACAGTGCTAGGATGATGGCTCAGCAGTTAAAGGCGCTTGTTTGCAAAGTCTGCTGCTGGCCTAGATTTGATTCTCAAGTACCCATGTAAAGTTAGATGCACAAGGTGGCGCATGCAAATGACAAGAGGCCCTGCCATGCACATTCTCATTGGTTCATATATTTTCTCTCTCCTCCTATACCTTGTAAATAAATAAATAATACTCAAAACATTTTAAAAGACATCATCATTTTTTTAAATTATTTTTTATTTACGAGGGGAGGGGGATGTGAATGAGCACGCCAGGGCTTTCAGCCACTGCTTTTCAGCCACATGCACCCCAGATGCATGTGCCAACTTCTGCATCTGGCTTATGTTCGTCCTGGGGAATCGAACCTGGGTCCTTTGACTTTGCAGGCAAATGCCTTGAGCGCTAAGCCATTCCTCCAGCCCAAGACATCATCTTTTTTTTTTTCCTTTTTTTTTTTTTTTTTTTTTTGAGGTAAGGTTTCACTCTAGCCCAGGCTGACCTGGAATTCACTATATAGTTTTAGGCTGGCTTTGAACTCACAGCATTCCTCCTACCTCTGCCTCCCCAGTACTGGGATTAAAGCATGCACCACCACTCCTGGCTAAGACATCATTAATTTTTAAACAAACAAACAAACAAACAAACAAAAAGACTGTTTTCCTAGCATTAATCTTATTTACATTGTCTGGCAATATTTTCGCAAAAGGAACTGAGTGAGTATATTAAAAAAGCATCACATTCTGGTCAGTGAATACAAATTTTTATTGAATACAACTTGATCTAAGAATCATTTTCCTAGTAGCTATTACATTGGAGTTTTATTATTTTCTCAAACTCAAGAAAATTGAAAATATGTCCAGAATGAGACAAAGTTCTCAGTATCTTCATCTACTTTGTTTATTTTTATTTATCTATTTGACAGAGAAGGAGGGAGAGAAAGAGAGAATGGGCATGCCAGGGCCTCCAGCCATAGGAACTTCAGATGCATGCGCCCCCCCCTTGTGCATCTGGCTAATGTGGGTCCTGGGGAATCAAACCTGGGTCCTTTGGCTTTGCTGGCAAATGCCTTAACCACTAAGCCATCCCACTAGCCCTACCTACTTGCCCAAACTGACATGGAACTCTGTAGTCTCAGGCTGGCCTCAAACTCATAGCGATCCTTTTACCTTTGCCTCCCAAGTGCTGGGATTAAAAGCATGTGCCACCACACAGGGCTAAATTAATTTTTAAAAATCCATAGTAGTTTTCCTATCCCCACACTCCTTTTGCAATTACTTCCTTCTCCCTTAGTATTTTGTGTGTCCCTCGTCATCTCTACCTGACACCGGAATGCTGTCACTCCCCCTACCCCAAGACCTTCATGGGACTCATTTGTATGCTTTCAGCCACAGGGTCTAATCCTATCTAAAGTCGTTTCTCAGAGAAAGAGCTATTGCACAGAGAACTGGCCAGCTTGTTGATATAGTGGCTTCTACCAGTTTTAAGCACATATGACAGTATTTAACCATAACTTTTCACTTATTTTTACTGTTATTCTTACTAGGATATAAGGACTCTCAACCATTGTCTCTGCAACACCTCCTTTTCCATGATTTTCCAAAACTGCACAGAAAATACAGCCATTTTTTCTGTGGATGGGGAAGTGAAATGTGATAGGATCTCACACCACTCAGGGCTGGGCTGGCCTAGAGCTCATTATGAAGCCCAGAAGGCCTTAAACTTGCATAGATCCTCCCGCCTCACCCTCCCGGTGACTGGGATTACAGGTGTGTACCACTATGCCCAACAAATGTCACCTCTGCCACACCCCTTCAACTGTAAACTCATCAAGGGCTAAGCACTGTATTTCATTCCTGTTTCTCAGTACTTAATTAAGTCTCTGGCATCATTATAATTCTAGAGTTGGTTTAAAAAAAGTCGAATAAATGACTGCAGTAAATAAGAATGAGCATCACAAATAAAGAAACAGAACGATGACCCCCTGATGCATACAGTACAGGGAAATGCTGCAAGCTGTGCACACAAGATCTGGAGCCATACAATGTATGGGAGATTAGCAAAGGCTAAAGTCCAAATAGACAAGGTGTTTCTGGGTCAGCAGAGTGGGGAAAAGAACAGGATTCAAGCAAGTCAACTTTTGATTCGGCTCAGGACCAACAGCAAACTGCTCCCCCTTCCATTACAACTCTGTAACTTCACGATTTATTCAACACACTGCTCATTAAGAACCCAAGTACGGACATACTACCATTATTTTGTATTCTCTAAGGTACGCCGTGTGAGGAGCAAAGGGATGAAACCTGATAGTACAAATACCAGAAGCAGAAACAACAATGGTAAATATTTACACTTGGAAGACACCTGAAAATATCTCGGCGTGATCTTGGAGACCAAACTAAACACATCGATACACATGTAGTCACAGACTGGAACCCACTGTGGCACAGAAATGATCAATCGTACGACTGTCAAAGCCACATTATACATCTCTCCCCATCCTCTTCCACTCAAGGACTAACGCCACTACAAAGCTCCCCAGCATAGTTATTGGTAGTGCAATCATCACACGAATACAGAACAGGTGAAAGAACGGCATCAACATAGCCCCTATCCACAAAATGACAAAAACGACCCACCAGCCGTCTCGGTAATCCCTAACTAGAAAGTCCTACAAGCCTTTCAAAGTCAACTGTCCTATCTTTTACAGGCCAGAAGTCTGTCCTAAGTCTCTGGTCCCAAAACCACCTCTCCCGATTTTTACAAGGGGGGGGGGCAGCAAAACTAGGTTTTCCAGTTGGGAAATGAACACACTACTCAAAAAAATAAATAAATAACGCAGCATTTCCCCGCAGAACAGGCCATCAATCCCTCAGGGGGGCAGTGGCGCTCCAACCGACCGGCCAGGACCTAGTCAACCGCGACCAGGCACGGCCGTTCTAGGGAGCCGCCGACGTTCCGGGGTCTCTACGGTAGGGCCCAGCGCGAGCCGCCCTGGCCAGGGCTCAAGTGGGGATGTGACGGAGCTGGGCCAGCAGGCCTGGGCCAGTGCTTTTGCGTCCCGGCTCGGCGGCTGCGGGCCTCGCCCCCGGGTCTCGCCGCCTCGCCACCCTCCTCGGCCGGCCGGTCCCTCACCTGGCAGAAGCTCCGGCAGTAGTTCAACGATGAGACCTCCGACACCTCCTGCTCCCTCAATTCGCTCTCCAACTGCCACAGACATGGTCGCAGGCCCGTGGCTCCCGGCGCCGGAGATGCAGGGCGATGACCCCGAACCACCGACTCAGTCTCAGCTGCGTCTCCGGTTCCCGCTACCACCGGAGCCTCAGCCCCAGCCCCGGCGACGGCGGCTGCGGCGGCGACGGCGGCGGCGGCGTCTCCCTTTCCGTCCGCCATCTTCCCACGGCCCAGCAGCGCGTAGGCAACCGAACCACGTGACTTGCCCTGGCCCCGCCCCCGTCGCTCGCGTCGCGTGACGTGATCCCTCTGCGACGCGGGCGCCAATCTTATTCCGTCACTCTGGCGCCGCCGACATCCGCTCCTGTCAGAGGCCTCCGCAACAGCCGTCCTAGCAACAGCATAGCGACGACAGGTCCCAGGCTGTATCAGCACCTCGGTTCTTTAGGCCTTCTGAAGTTCTGTAGTCACGGAGCGGGAAATACCTATAGACTATATGAGAATGTGAGAGACATGTCACCCGAGCTGCACACTGATGTGCGAAAGGCAGACGTAGCCCTGACAGGAGCTTGAATAGAGAAAAGCATCCCCTGGTTGGAGAAAAATAAGAAACAACGGTTGCTAGGCCCAAATGAAAACTAACTCCAAGGGAACTTGTTTTATAATAAGAGTGACAGTACGAAGAAAAGTTCCCTAGACACAGAAAGTAGTAGCTGCACAAATTATGGGGCCTGTGTGCGTTGTTTATGAATATCAACACTGGGCTGCAGAGAGAGCTTAGCGGTTAAGGTGCTTGCCTGCGAAGCCTAAGCACCTAGGTTTGATTCCCCTGTACCTACTTAAACCAGATGCACAAGGTGGCGCATACGTCTGGAGTTTGTTTGCAGTGGCTAGAGGCCCTGGAGCGCGCCCATTCGCGCGCTCTCTCTCTCTCTCTCTCTCTCTCTCTCAATCTAATAAATAAATAAAATATTTAAAAATTTAAAAAAGTGTCGAGCCAGTCGTGGTGGCACACATCTTTAATCCCAGCACTCGGGAAGCAGAGGTAGGAGGAACACCATGAGTTCGAAGCCACCCTGAGATTACATAGTGAATTCCAGGTCAGCCTGGGCCAGAGTGAGACCTGATCTAAAACAAACAAACAGAAAAAAAAAAAAGTCAAGGCCCCACTGTTATGAATTCCTAGGGTCAGAGCCTGAACCCTAACTGCCCCTCTCTCCAACAAATCAGGTTCAGCCACTGTTCCCAATAAGCCAATTAAACAAGTATTACTGCAAAAAGGAAAAAGGGAGGAAGAGGGAAGATGGCTCAAGGGTTAAAGGCACTTGCTTGCAAAGCCCGACAACCGGGGTTCAGTTCCCCAGTACCCAAGTAAAGTCAGGTGCACAAAGAGGCACATGCACCTGGCATTCGTTTACACTGGCAAGAGGCCCTAGCACTTTCATTCTCCCCCCACCGCTGTCGTTGCAAATAAATTAATTTACAAAAAGAAAAAAGATTTATACAATGTGGCGTATGGCGACATTAAAAAGGACACATAGGGCTGGAGAGATGGCTTATTGGTTAAGGTGCTTGCAAGTACAGCCGAAGGACCCAGGTTTGAGTCCTCAGGATCTACATAAGCCAGATGCACAAAGGTAGCACGTGTCTGGTGTTCATTCACAGTGTCTAGAGACCCTGGCACACCCATCTCACTCTCTCTCTCTCTCCCCCTCTTTCTCTCAAATAATATATATATATATAAAACAGCTGGGGGCTGGAGAGATGGCTTAGCGATTAAGGCACTTGCCTACAAAGCCTAAGGACCCATGTTCGACTCTCCAGGTCCCATGTAAGCCAGATGTACAAGGTGATACAACCACAAGGTTGCACATGTGCACTAGATGGTGCAAGCATCTGGAGTTTGATTGCTGTGGCCGAGGCCCTGACACCTCTCTCTCTCTCTCAAATTAAAAAAAAATTGAGCTGGAGAGATGGCTTAGCGGTTAAGCGCTTGCCTGTCAAGCCTAAGGACCCCGGTTCGAGGCTCGATTCCCCAGGACCCACGTTAGCCAGATGCACAAGGGGCGCATGCATCTGGAGGTCCTTTGCAGTGGCTAGAGACTCTGGCCGGCCCATTCTCTGTCTGTCTATCTGCCTCTTTCTCTCTCTGTCTGTCGCTCTCAAATAAATAAAAAACAAAAAATTTAAAAAATTTTTAATTTAATTTTTTTTTAAGAAAAGCTAGGGCTGGAGAGATGGCTTAGCGGTTAAGGCATTTGCCTGCAAAGCCAAAGGATCCCAGCTCGACTCTCCAGGACCCATGTAAGCCAGATGCACAAGGGGGTGCATGCATCTGGAGTTCAGTTGCAGTGGCTAGAGGCCCTAGTGCACCCATTCTCTCTCCCCCCTTTCTCTCTCTCAAATAAATTTTATATATATATATATATTTTTTTTTAAAGCTAGAAAAAAGGACATACAGGGCTGTAGAGATGGCTCAGCAGTTAGAGGTACTTGCTTGCAAAGCTTGATAGCCTTGGTTAAGTTCCCCAGTGCCCATATAAAGCGAGATGCACAAGGTGGCACGTGAATCTGTAATTCGTTTGCAGTGGCAAGAGGTCCTGGCACATCCATTCCCTCTCTCTCTCTCTTTCTCTCCTCTCCTTACAAATAATTTTTTTTAAAGGGAGATAGAAGTTGGGTATGGTGGCACACGCCTTTCATCCCAGCACTTGGGAAGCAGAGGTGGGAGGATCCCCATGAGTTTGAGGCCACCCTGAGACTACAATAGTGAATTCCAGGTCAGTCTGGGTTGAAGGGAAACCCTACCTCGAAAAATAAAGCAAAGCTAAAAAGGAGGAGATAGAGATCCAGTGACTGTCCCCCTTATTTGGGGTCCTGACAAGAGGTTTGGGTTTAACTAGAAGGCAAGAAGTATGCATAGCTAAGCAGTTCTAGTCAAGGTGAGGACTCTCCCATCCCATTGTCTCAACTCCAGTCTGAGTCATCTGACTTGTGTATCTTTCCCTGGAGACAAATTCCTCTGGTTAGGTCCAGGAATTCAGAAACCTTTTTCTTTCCCCAGTTTGAGATTTCAGTTTTTTAGGGTTTCAATAGTCTGATAGCCAAAGGGAAAGGCACAAGTGTCTCTTCAAAATTAATCTTTCAGCCAGGCGTGGTGGCACACACCTTTAATCCCAGCACTCAGGAGGCAGAGGTAGGAGCATCACCCTAAGTTCGAGGCCACCCTGAGACTACATAGTGAATTCCAGGAGGTAAGCTTTGGCTAGAATGAGACCCTACCTCGAAAAACAAAAACAAACAAAATTCTTCCATCCTGCCAGAAAGAATACATCAGCTGTAATCCTAGAACTTGGAAGGCCAAGGCAGGAGGCTCATGAGTTGAAGGCCAACCTTGGCTGCATAAGTGAGTTCCTGTCCAACCTGAGCTACATAGTGGAACCCTGTCTTGAAAAGAAAGAAAGGGGGCTGGAGGCTGGATGTGGTGGCACACACCTTTTATCCTAGTACTCAAGAGACAGAGGTAGGAGGATCGCCATGAGTTCAAGGCCACCCTGAGAATACAGAGTGAATTCTAGGTCAGCCTGGGCTAGAGTGAGACCCTTCCTCAAAAAACCAAAAAATATTTTAAAAATTATTTATTGGGCTGGAAAGATGGCTCAGTAGTTAAGGTGCTTGCTTGCAAAACCTAATGACCCGAGTTTGATTCCTCGGTGTCCATATAAAGCCAGATGCACAAAATGGAGCATGCATCTGGAGTTCATTTCTGGTGGCTGGAGGCTCTGGCATGTCCATTCTGTCTCTCAAACTCATGGTGATCCTCCTACCTCTGCCTCTCTGCCTCCCGAGTGCTGGGATTAAAGGTGTGTACCACCACACCTGGCCCAATAAATAAATTTTTTAAAAATATTTTTATATTTTTATGGGGCTGGAGAGATGGTTAAGCACTTGCCTGTGAAGCCTAAGGACCCCGGTTCGAGGCTCGATTCCCCAGTACCCATGTAAGCCAGATGCACAAGGTGGCACATGCATCTGGAGATCATTTACAGTGGCTAGAGGCCCTGATGTGCCCATTCTCTCTCTGTCTGTCTGTCGCTCTCAAATAAATAACTAAATACATTATTTATTTATTTGCAAGTAGACAGAAACAGAAAGAGGGAAATATGCACTTGCCAGGACCTCTAGCCACTGCAAACAAACTCCAGGTGCATGTGCCACTTCATGCATTCAGCTTTACATGGGTACTGGGGAACTGAACCTGGGTCCTTTTGGCTTTGCTGGCAAGCACCTTAACTGCTAAGCCATCTCTCCAGCCCTGATAAATAAAAAATTTAAGCACACCTTAAATTTTTTATTTATCCCAACACTCAAGAGGCATAGGTAGGAGGATCTCCATGCGTTTGAGGGCACCCTGAGACTACATAGTGAATTCCAGGTCATCCTGGACTAGAGCAAGACCTTAACTCAGAAAGAAAAGAAGAAAAAGTAAGAAAGAAAGAGAGGAGAAATAAGGCAGAACAAAGAAAATAAGAAAGAGGATTCAGGCATGGTGACACATGACTTTCATCCCAACACTGGGAAGGCTGAGGTTGGACAGTCAAGGCCAGCTGGACTACTGAGTGAGTTAGAGGTCAGCCTGGGCTGGAATGAGACCCTGCTTTGAAAAACAAAAGGGAAGTGGAGGGGAAGAAAAAGAAAAAGAGAATGACAAGGCCAATGTGCCTGGACCCCAAAACGTGATGAGAAATTTGAGAAAGTATGTGTTGAAATGATAGAGGCAAATGTAAGGGGGAAATCTGACACGGAAGGAATTGTGAGAGAAAAGTCCTCCTGAAGGCAAGAGGAAACAGCATCTAGAATACAAGAGGTTTGGTCTGGGATACAAATTGAATATACACCCTGAGACTACGTAGTGAATTCCAGGTCAGCCTGGGCTAGAACGAAACCGTATCTTGAAAAACCAAAAACAGAACAAAACAAAAAGAAATCCATCTAACTTCATGACCAAGAAACAAAAAAGGGAGTGGGATGATCCAGGTCCCAAAATCCCCAGCCCAGGGTTCATCTCCAGTGACCTGGACACCTCGCAGTAAGTCCCACCTTTTAAATTTTCCACCACTTCCCAATATCGCCATAGTGGGAGCCAACCCTTCCCAATGTGGGCCATTGGAGCACTCTAGATTGTTGCTGGAACGTGTCCATGTTCATCTGGCTGGATCTGAGGTCATTGCAACATCTACACTGGCATGTCCAGATCTATGAACTCCTTGGAGCACACTCTAGATTGCTGCTAGAACATTCTGTATTCATCTGGATGCAGCTGTGGTCACTGCAGCATTTGCACTGGCAAGTCTGGATCTATGACTCCTTTGCATTGTTCTGCATGTCAGGTCCATACCTGCCTCAACCAATACATACAGAGAAAATAAGCTGTACAAAGCAACGGTGATGCTAGGGTGGTTTCCTCATCTTAATGTGGACCCAACAAGAACATGTATATTAGAGGACTGTGACATCTATAGTGAGATGCATCCTTTCCCAACGTGCCCTGAGAGGTCAGCCTCACAGTAAACAGTGGATAAATTTTATACTGTCACTTCCACAAGGATCCGTTTCAAAGGATAACCTTAGTTCATCTTGCTGTGGGCTCTTGTCCACAGGCAATACTGACTGTGGAAATACTCCAGCTTCATGACTTCGTCCTATGAGTGACAAAATGATCAGGGGACAGATACCTATTATAGATCATTAATGGAGCTGATTAGCCTAGAATTTCTGATTTGCAAGTTCAAGAATTTAATTCTAGCCGGGTGTGGTAGCACATGCCTTCAATCCCAGCGCTCAGGAGGCAGAGGTAGGAGGATCACTGTGAGTTCAAGGCCACCCTGAGACTACGGAGTGAATTCCAAGTCAGCCTGGGCTAGAGTGAGACCCTACCTCAAAAAAAAAAAAAAACTAAAAAGAGGGCTGGAGAGATGGCTTAGCGGTTAAGCGCTTGCCTGTGAAGCCTAAGGACCCCGGTTCCAGGCTCGATTCCCCAGGACCCACGTTAGCAGATGCACAAGGGGGCGCACGCGTCTGGAGTTCGTTTATTGTGGCTGGAAGCCCTGGCGTGCCCATTCTCTCTCTCTCTCTCTCTCTGCCTCCTTCTCTCTCTGTCTGTCGCTCTCAAATAAATAAATAAAAATAAACAAAAAAAATTTAAAAAAAAAAGAAAAAAAAAGAACTTGATTCTATCACTTCACCTAGGTGGGGGATTAAGTCACGAGAGTCCAATTCACTAATTTATTCTAAGAAACATAATGGCATCCCTGTAGGAAAATCATCTTGGGAAATAGAATTAGCACTGAAAGTTTACTTAGGGAAAAGTATAGAAGAAGCAACAAGATCTTAATTCACCATCATTGTCACCGCAGGCTTCTCTTATAATTATATTCTCCCCGTACTCTTCCCTCCCCTCTCCTCCTTTCCTCTTCTTTCCTCTCCTCCTCCAATTTCTTCCTCTTCCTTCCTCTTCCCTCCTTCTCCCCTCCCCTTCTTCTCCTCCTTCTCTTTCTCTTCTTCTTCCTCTTCCTCCTCCTCCTTCTCCCCCACTTCCTCTCCATGAGCTACTAAATGCAGCTTTTATTCTCTCTCTGTTCTTCACACTCTAGTCAGGTTAGACTTTGAGTCCAATCAGTTTGCCCTCAAGAAATTTCTTCCATCTATCTTTTCTCTACTTATTCATCCACGGAGAATGAAAACATATAGGTAATATCTTCTAAAGGTACAGGAGGAAGTTGAAGGGCGAGAGTAGCTGCTAGATAAGGGAGGAGTATATACGCCCCGGAATGTCATCTATCTTCCATGATTTGCTGTCATGACCTCACTAGGACTCCAGGAGCATTCTGTTTCTTCCACAGGATCTTATGTTTACTTTATGGAAGATTTTGTTGCTGTGCAGGTTTTTTTTTTTCCGAGGTAGTATCTCACTCTAGGCTGACCTGGAATTCACTATGTATTCTCAGGGTGGCCTCTAACTCTCCGCGATCCTACTACCTCTGCCTCCCAAGTGCTGGGATTAAAGGCATTTGTCTATAAAGCCTAAGGACCCAGGTTCGATTCTCCAGATCTCACATAAGCCAGATGCACATGGTGGCACATATGTTTGGAGTTCGTTTGCAGTGGCTGGAAGCCTTGGCATGCCCATTCTCTCTCTCTCTCTTCCTCTCTGTCTCTAATAAATAAATAAATAAATAAAAAATCTAATATACATAGTGGGAAATAATTTATATTATATATATGAAAGTGAACATAATATATATAACATATATCATAAGAGAGAGTGAGAGAAAGAGAGATAGAGAGAATTGGCACATCAGGGCCTGTAACCACTACAATCAAACTCCAGACATGTTTGCTTCCTTGTGTACATGCATGACCTTGCACGTGTCACCTTGTGCATCTGGCTTACATGGGATCTGGAGAGTTGAACATGTGTCCTTAGGCTGCGAAAGTAAGTGCCTTAACTGCTAAGCCATCTCTCCAGTCCTATGTACTTTTTTTTTTTTTTTTTTTTTGCTTTTCAAGGTAGGGTCTCACTCTAGTTTAGGCTGACCTGGAATTCACTATGTAGTCTCAGGGTGGCCTCCAACTCATGGCAATCCTCCTACCTCTGCCTGCTGAGTGCTGGGATTAAAGGCGTGCCTGGCTCTATGTATTAATTTTTAACCTCTTGGAGACTCAGGGCTCATCCATTTTGGTAATGGATCATTAAGTTGAGCAGACATACTTTGTTAGGTTGGCTCAGGGAGTTTGTCCACACTGCCCTCTAGAGGGATTTTGTTTCTGGGACAACAGACTCTGAGCCCCAGGTATGTGTGAGGATCTTTATTTCAAACACATTGGAGACAGAGAAGGTTCGGGATCATTCTTGGGGTTGGTCCCAGCTTAGTAGTGGACTACAGATAAAATGTCCAGAAGGGGCTGGAGAGATGGCTCAGCATGAACATGCTTGCTTGCAAAGCTTGCCTATCTAGATTTGATTCTCCATTACCCACATAAAGCCAGATGCACAAAGTGGAGCATGGATCAGGGGTTCGTTTGCAGTGGCAAGAGACCCTGGTGCCTCTCTCTCTCTTTCCTTACAGAGCATGGTCTTTTAGAACATTGCTAAATGTACTATAATTTTATATCAGCCTGAGATCAGGTCAGAGATATTTCTGATTACACAGTACTAAACCCTCATCTTCAGAATTGTAAAGGTCCAATCAGAAAATGGATGCATGGGAAGTACTAATATGCTGCCTGGTACATAATAACTGCTCAGTAAATAACAACTGTTATTACTGTTGGCAGTAAGGTGCCCTCTCCACTTTCCTTTCTTGTGCCATTTAATCGTAGTCAGAGAAAATGAATTAGAACCAGAATTATGGTCAAATTATGTACTTTTTGGAGCTGGGCGTGGTGGGGTAGGAGGATCACCATGAGTTTGAAGCCAGCCTGAGACTACATAGTGAATTTCAGGTCTGCCTGGGCTAGAGTGAGACCCAACCTTGAAAAAAAACTTACCTTTTTCTTTTGTGCGTGCATGCGTGTGTGTGTGTGTGTGTGTGTGTGTGTGTGTGTGTAAACCAAGGCCAGAAGCATGTGCCACTTTTTTGTTCTTGAGGTTAGTCAGCCCAGGCTGATTTGGAATTCATTATGTAGTCTCAGGGTAGCCTCGAATTCACGGCAATCCTCTTACCTCTCTGGCTTATGAATGCTGGGGGTTAAAGGTATGCACTGCCATGCTGGATTTGAAAAATACTTGAAAAAAAAATTTTTTGAGGTAGAGTCTTGTTCTAGTCAGGCTGACCTGGAATTCACTATGTAATCTCAGGCTGGCTTCAAACTCAAGGTAATCCACTTACCTCTGCCTCATGAGTGCTGGGATCAAAGGCATGCACCCCCAAGCCTGGCTTAAAAAGTATTTTTTTGTTGTTTGTTTTTTTGTTTTTGGAGGTAGGGTCTCACTCAGGCTTCGCAGTTAAGGTGTTTGCCTGTGAAGCCTAAAGACCCAGGTTTAATTCTCCCAGTAACCATGTGAGCCAGAAACACAAGGTGGCACATGAGTCTGGAAATTGTTTACAGTGGCTGGAGGCCCTGGCATGTCCATTCTCTCTTTCTCTCTCCCTCCCTCTTTTTCTCTCTCAAATAAATAAATAAAACAGAATAAATCTTTTTAAAAAATGAATACAGGTGCTAGAGCTATTGTTCAGTGGTTAAGGCACTTATCTGCAAAGCCTAACAACCTGGGTTTGATTTTCCAGTACCAACGTAAAGCCAGATGCATAAAGTGGTGCGTGCATTGGAGTTTGTTTGCAGTGAACTGGAGGCCCTGGCATGCTCATTCTCTTGGTCTGTCTCTCTTCTATCTCTCTATGCTTGCAATAAAATAAGTAAAAAATATTTTAAAATGAAGCTGAGGATGGTGGCACATGCCCTTAATCCTAGCACTCGAAGGCAGAGGTAGGAGGATCACCATGAGTTCAAAGCCATCCTGTGACTACATAGTGGATTCCAGGTCAGCCTGGGCTAGAGTGAGACCCTACCTCAAAAAAATATTTTAGCCGGGTGTGGTGGCGCATGCCTTTAATCCCAGCACTTAAGAGGCAGAAGTAGGAGGATCACTGTGAGTTCGAGGCCGCCCTGAGAGTAATAGCGAATTCCAAGTCAGCCTGGGCTAGAGAGGGAGACCCTACCTCGAAAAATTAAAAAATATATATATTTTAAAATGTAATCCAGGGCTGTGGGATTGCTCAGTGAGTAAAGCACTTGTCATGTAATCATGAAGACCCAAGGACCCACAAAAAGCTGGACCAGTAGCATGCATCTGTGATCCTAGCTCACCTATGATGAGATGGGATATAGACAAGGGAATCCCTGGAAGCTCATGGGCCAGCTAGCCCATTGTACACAGAGAAGAACAAGAGGCCTTGCATCAAACAAGGTAAAATGTGGTGACTGACACCCAAGATTGGCCTCTGACCTCTACACACTTGAGATGGCATGTGTACACCTGCAAACACACACACACACACACACACACACACACGATTAACAAATATAATGTAAGCCAGGTGTGGTGGTGCACACCTTTAATCCCAGTACTTGGGAGGCAGAGGTAGGAGGATCACCATGAGTTTGAGGCCAGCGTGAGACTACGTAGTGAATTCCACCTCTGCCTGGGCTACAGTGAGACTCTACCTCAGGGGAAAAAAAAAAACTATATATATATATATATGTATGTATGTAGGGCTGGAGAGATGCCTTAGCAGTTAGGGTGCTTGCCTGCAAAGCCTAAGGACCCATGTTTGACTCCCCAGATCCCACGTAAGCCAGATGCACAAGGTGATGCATGCACAAGGCCACACATGCGCACAAGGTTGTACATGTGCACAAGGTGGCACACCATGTCTAGATTCCAATTACAGTGGCTGGAGGCCCTGGCCCACCAATTCTGTCTCCTCTTGCTCTCTCTCTCAGTCTTGCTCTCTCATTGAAAAAGGCCAGTCCTGGGCTGGAGAGATGGCTTAGCGGTTAAGCGCTTGCATGTGAAGCCTAAGGCCCCAGGTTCGAGGCTCCATTCCCCAGCACCCACGTTAGCCAGATGCACAAGGGGGCACACATGTCTGGAGTTCATTTGCAGTGGCTGGAGGCCCTGGTGCACCCATTCTCTCTATATATATCTGCCTCTTTCTCTCTCTGTCTGTCACTCTCAAATAAATAAATTTTAAAAAAAGGACAGTCCAAGGCTGGAGAAATGGCTTAGTAGTTAAGGCACTTGCCTGCAAAGCCAAAGGACCCAGGTTCAATTCCCCAGGACCCACGTAAACCAGATGCACAAGGTAGCACATGCATCTGGAGTTCATTT
This sequence comes from Dipus sagitta, assembly GCA_036346955.1. Lineage (NCBI taxonomy): Eukaryota > Metazoa > Chordata > Mammalia > Rodentia > Dipodidae > Dipus > Dipus sagitta. Next base: position 98,693,024 of record CM070773.1, read on the forward strand.
GCAGTGGCTGGATGCCCTGATGTGCCCACTCTTTCTCTCTCTCTCCCTCTTTCTCTCAAATAAACAAGTGAAAATAAAATATTTTTTTAAAAAGACCAGTCCAAAGCTGGGAGTGGTGGCGCACACCTTTGATCCCAGTACTCGGGAGGCAGAGGTAGGAGAATCACTGTGAGTTTGAGGCCACCCTGAGACTACCTAGTGAATTCCAGGTCAGCCTGGGCTACCGTGAGACCCTACCTCGAAAAACCAAAAAATAAAAAAAGTCCAGTATGTTGGGCCTGCCTCAAAAAAAATAAAAAAAACCTAATGTATCCATTTTCTAATTACCCATAACTTTTTCCTCCAAAGGCTATAATCACACTATTTATTAAGGGCTGTTGAGCACTGTAATTCAGTTTATCTGTTATGAAGTGACATTCTGAAAGGGCCATAAACATCTCTGGGGGTGACCAGCAATCAATCAAGGATGGCTGCACTCCATATGATTCAATTACTTTGTGAAGCCTGCATATTTTGATAACTGCTCTGGTGGGGAAACAATCTTATGGGTATTTTCCATTTTACTTAGAAATACGAATTTTATTTGTTCTAAGTGATTCTCTTTATTCTGGTGGCTTAGTAGTTCTAGCCAACACATAGTAAAAGTGAGCTTCACGCTTCCCAGTGCTTTTCAGGGCTACATGGCTAGTGTTGTGTTTTGCTTCCCAGCAAACAAGAGCATTCTCATCAAAGAGAATATTTACTAATCATTGACATGTTTTGTCCTCAATGGTTCCCAAGTGAGACAGGAAGATTAAAGACACAACTTCCAATTCTTCCTAATATATCCATAGGAGATGCCTGAATGGAGCCCTCCAAACACAAGACTATTAATAAGAGCAGGAAGGGTGCTTGCTTATTGGATATCAGTAGACACAAGAGTAAGCAATGGCCTAATAGCCTATGCTTTTCCCTTACTGTTTCCTACCTCTAGAGAAATGTGATTGCAAGTGCTAGTAGTGGCTCTTCCGAAGCCACAGGACTGAGTTTTTCTTTGAGGTGGGGTCTCAGTCTAGTCCAGGATGACCTGGAATTCACTATGTAGTCTCAGAGTGACCTTGAACTCCTACCTCTACTTCCCAAGTCCTGGGATTAAAGGTGTGCGCCACCAAGCCTGGCTCAGTATTGTTCATCTTCAGTTGTGTGTTCTGGAGGAAAAGCTAAGGAGTCACCTGTGATTCAGGATATCATCATGAAAAAAGGTTTCCTGGGCTAGGGAAATGGCTTAGTGGTTAAGGTGTTTGCCTGCTAAGCCTAAGGACCACTGTTCCATTCCCCAGGACCCACATAAGCCAGATGCATAAAGGGGTACATGTGTCTGGAGTTCGTTTGCAGTGGCTGGAGGCCCTGGCACACCCCCTTTCTCTCTTTCTCATTATCTGCATCATCCTTTCTCTGTCTCAAATAAATAAGTTATATATATATATATATATATTCATTGTTGTTGTTGTTTTTCAAGGTAGGGTCTCACTCTAGTCCAGGCTCACCTGGAACTCACTATGTAGTCTCAGGGTGACCTCGAACTCACAGCAGTCCTCCTACCTCTGCCTCCCAAGTGTTGGGATTAATGGTGTGCACCCCCATGCCCAGCTCAAATAAATTTTTAAAATTTTATTTATTTATTTATTTGAGAGTGACAGAGAGAAGGAGGCAGAGAGAGAGAGAGAGAGAGAATGGGCACGCCAGAGCTTCCAGCCTCTGTAAATGAACTCCAGATGCATGCGCCCTCTTGTGCATCTGGCTAACGTGGGTCCTGGGGAATTGAGCCTCGAACCGGGGTCCTTAGGCTTCACAGGCAAGCACTTAACCGCTAAGCCATCTCTCCAGTCCAATAAATTTTTAAAAAAGAAACAAGGACAGATCCCTGTTTCCCTGCTCCTCCCAGCTCTCTGGTCTGGGTACCCTCCACCAGAGGGTGAACAGGTGGTTGCAGTTGGAGAATCTGCTTCTCTTTTTCAGATGAGAACGGGACCTGAGAGAGAAAACGACCCAGCACACTTCACCCAGGCCCCAGCTGAAAACACAGAGGAACTGGGGAGATGAGCAAGAGTGCTGCTTTCTGGGTGAACCTGATATCAGCACAAGGGTGAAGGAGATAGAACTGAGGACACTCAACACCTACCAAAGCAGAGATCCAGAAGCTCCTAAGAGCCCCTCACTGAAGTACACTTAAAATGCACCCAACATGGCTTAGGGAATTTTGCCAAAGATCGGTGGGGGGGGGGAGATTGTTAGAGCCACAAGTTGGGACATTTTTCACAGACATCGCTTCTTCCCCATAACTGACTGCTGCCCCACAATGCATGACCCACAATCCCCATGGGGTTGACCTGCATCCCCAACAAGGAGGGCCCTATTTGGAAAAGGGGTAGGGATGAGTAAAAGGATGGTACCAACATGTGTTGTTTACATACTAAGTATGTCCTTAACTAATAAAAATAAATAAATTTAAAAAAAGAAAAAGAAAAGCCGGGCATTGTGGCGCATGCCTTTAATCCCAGCACTCGGGAGGCAGAGGAGGTAGGAGGATCACTGTGAGTTCCAGGCCACCCTGAGACTACATAGTGAATTCCAGATCAGCCTGGGCTAGAGTGAGACCCTACCTCGAAAAAAAAAAAAAAAGAAAGAAAGAAAAAAGGTTTCTCATCCTTTCCCATGCACACAGACTACCACCTGAACTTCTTTCTTTTCCTTCTAGGGCATGGCCATCACAAGAACTTTCAGAAATCCTTTATGAGTATGAGCAGCCAGATGTAGTGGCACACACCTTTAATCCTAGCACTCAGGAGGTAGAGGTAGGCGTATCATTGTGAGTAGGAGGCTAGCCTGGGACTACAGGGTGAGTTCCAGGTCAGCCTGGGCAAGAGTGAGACCCCACCTCAAAAGAAAGAGAGAAAGATAGATAGATAGATAGATAGATAGATAGATAGTTAGATAGATAGATAGATAGACAGACAGAAGGAAAGAAAGAAAGAAAGAAAGAAAGAAAGAAAGAAAGAAAGAAAGAAAGAGAAATCCTTTATGAGGTTTTAGACTCCTGACAATTTGGTTTTCCCAAGACCACTCAGCTTTATCATCATGGGAACACTGGCAGAGCTCAGGCCCTGCCCTAAGAGGTCTCCCTTAGGACCTAGCCTGTCACCTTCAGTTCTTGACAGAGCTTCAAGAGTTTCAACCTCCTGTCAGGTGTAGTGGTTGCCTCGAGCTCATTGACTTTGCTTTGAAGCGTCCACAGCGCCACCTAGGAGACCGTGCATGGTTCGTGTGGTGCTGGTTTTGCTGGCATACAGAAAGGAAGTGTTGTGGGGTCATGCAGGCTCCCACCCAGATTTCAAAGGAAAGTGTGGGAACCAGGCAATGTGTGGCAGGGCTCACCTCCCTGTCAGCAGCCCTTGAAAGGGTAATGCATCTCGCTGTGAGCATGAAGCTGAAGTGGTAATGAAGACCCCAGGAAATTAGAGATGCCAGAAAGAAAAAATGTCTGCTGTGGAAAGTCACAGACATCCAGCAAAAGCCAGCCTAGGAGCAAGGTCATGTTGGCCGGTAGCCAGCAAGGTCTTAGAGGCAGGGATGCGCTAGCCCTTTGGAATTCACATCATGCAGCCACATGCCCTGGACTGCTACATATGAAGTAACATGATTGAATGTATGAGAGAGAGAGAGAATGGATATACCAAGGCCTCTTGTTGCTGAGAAAAACTCCAGATGCACGCACCACTTTGTGCATCTGGCTTTACATGGAGTCTTTGGGAATTGAACACAGGCAGGCAGGCTTTGCAAGTAGCACCTTTCATTGCTGAGCCATCTTCCCGGCCTAAGGTTTTGGTCTCTATTTTTTTTTTCTATTTTTTGTTTTTTGTTTTTCGAGGTAGGGTCTCACTCTGGTCCAGGCTGACCTATAATTAACTATGTAATCTCAGGGTGGCCTCAAACTCATGGTGATCCTCCTGCCTCTCCCTCCCGAGTGCTGGGATTAAAGGCATGCACCACCACGCCCGACTTGGTCTCTATTTTTTTAATTTAATTTTTATTTATTTATTTGAGAGAGAGAGATACAGAAATAGGCAAGTAGAGAGAGAGAGAGAGAGAGAGAGAGTATGAGCATGCCAGGGCCTCCAGCCACTGCAAACGAACTCCAGATGCGTGCACCCCCTTGTGCATCTGGCTTTCATGGGTCCTGGGGAGTTGAATCTGGGTCCCTTGGCTTTGCAGCCAAGTGCCTTAACTGCTAAGCCATCTCTTCAGCCCTGGTCTCTATTTTTGTCCCATCTTTCCTTGCTATACTCCCTTTCCTCTCTTCTGTAATAGGAATGTTTACCTTGTATCATTGCATGTTGGAATCATGGAACTTTCCTTTTGAATTTTACAGGGACTCAAGCTAGGACTTTGCCTTGAGTCTTTTGTTTTGCTTTGTTTTTTGAGGCAGGGCCTTACTGTAGCCTAGGCTGACCTAGAAAACACTCTGTAGCGAGCCTTGAACTCACAGTTATCCTTCTACCTCAACCTCCCAAGTGCTGGGATTAAAGACATGTGCACCATGCCTGGTTTACCTTGAATGTTTGTATGTATGTATGTATGTATGTATGTATGTATGTATGTGTGGCAGACAGCTTCAAGTTCGCTGAGATGAACTTCCAGACCAGGCACAGTTATGAAGGAAGAGATACTTATTGAAGCTTACAGATCCAGGGGAAGTTCCATAATGGCAGAAGAAGCTGGCCTGCCTTCACAGGTCCAAACAGAGAGAGAGAAGCACAAGCCAAAAGCCACACAGCACAGCACACTTCAGGAACTCCTGCTAGGCACACTTTGCATATCTTTAGATTGAAATCTCAAACCACCACCACACCTTAAGATCCACCCAGTGACACCGCCTCCAACCAGGTGGCTGCAGATGCAAACTACAAACTCATAAAAAACTGAATATATTGGGGGCCATCTATTTCAACTACCACAGTATGTATGTATGATGTATCTGTGAGAGAGAGAGAGAGAGAAAGAGAGAGAGAGAGACCAAGGTATATTGCTGCTGCAAATGAATACCTGCTTATCTGGCTTTATGTGGGTAGCTGGGGAATTGAAGCCCAGGCCAGCAGGCTTTGCAAGAAATGCCTTTAATCACTAAGCCATCTCCCCATCCTCTGTCCTGAGTCTTAAAGGAGGAAACTTTGGGGTTTATTTTATTTTGTTTTGTTTGAGGTGGGGTCTCACTCTATCCCAGGCTCACCTGGATCTCACTCTGTAGTCTCAGGCTGGCCTTGAACTCACAGCAATCCTCCTACCTCAGTCTCCCTAGTGCTGGGATTGAAGGTGTGTGCCACCACACCTGGTTTAAAGGAGGAAACTTTGAACTTGGACTGTAGAGAAATGTTCGAACTGTAAAGGTTTTGGGTACCTTTGGAGATGGACTAAATACATTTTGCACTATGTGATGCACATATGCCTTTGCAGCACAGATATGAACTGTTAAATATAAAATATCCCTATAGGCTCATGTGTAGAAGGCTTGTTTGGTGCCTACCTTGTGGTGCTGTTGTTGAGAGGTAATTAGGTAATTAGAAGGATGCTAACTTCATCAATGAGTTAATTCACTGATGAATTTATAGCTGATAAAAGCTGGTTGGAGGAAGCAGGTCACTAAGGGCATGTCTTTGAAGGATGTATCTTGTCCCTGCATCCTCCCTGTCTTTCTTTCTGATTCATGACCACAGCGAGGTGAGCAGCTTTGCTCTGCTATGCCTTTTCTACCATGATGCTGTGTGTCACCCTAGCCCACAGCAGTGGCACCTAGGGCTGAAACCTCTGAAACTGTGATCCAAAAATAAACTTTTCCTCCTTTAAGTTGATTTTCTCAGGCATTTTGTTACAAAGACAAAAAGATGTCTAGTAAATTGCTCATATATGCCATTTACTTTATGTGCAATAAAATAACAAGGAAGGTAAATAAAAGGGCTGGGCATGTTGGTGCACGCCCTTAATCCCAGCATTCTGGGAGGCAAAGGTAAAAGGATCACTGTGGGTTCGAGGCCAGCCTGAGAATACATAGTGAATTTCAGGTCAGCCTGGGCTAGAGCAAGACCTGACCTTGGTACCCCCCCTCAAAAAATAAAACAACCCAGAAAGTAAAAGGAAAAAATTGAGAAAACTATACTATAGGGATCAGAAGAAGGTGGAACTAAATTATGTTTTCTTTTCTTTTCTTTTTTTTTTAGGGGGGGTTGTTTTTTTGAGGGTAGGGTCTCACTCTGGTCCAGGCTGACCTGGAATTAACTATGTAGTCTCAGGGTGGCCTCAAACTCATGGCAATCGTCCTACCTCTGCCTCCCAAGTGCTGGGATTAAAGGTGTGCACTACCACGCCCAGCTAAACTGTGTTTTCTTAAAAAAAAAAAAACATTTATTTATAAGGGAGAGAAAGAGAATGGGTGATCCAAGGCCTCTTGCTGCTGAAAATGAACTCCAGATGCACCCACCACTTTGTGCATCTGGATTTATGTGGATACTGAGGAGTTGAATCCAGGTGACCAGGCTTTGCAAGCAAGCGCCTTTAACTGCTGAGTCACCTCTCCAGTCCCCCAAATCAATGATCTCAACCATTTCTTCACTGAGATTTTTGTTTTCTTGTATATGCGTGTAGTGTGCATGCATGTATGACTGTATGTGTATGGGTGCACATGCGTGGTGGTTTGATTCAGGTGTCCCCCATAAACTTAGGTGTTCTGAATGCTAGGTTCCCAGCTGATGGAGATTTGGGAATTAATGCCTCCTGGAGGCAGTGTATGGTTGGTGACAGGCTTAGGGGTATTATAGCCAGTTTCCTCTTGCCAGTGTTTGGCACACACTTCTGTTGCTATTGTCCACCTGATGTTGGCCTGAGGGTGATGTCCACCCTCTGCTCAGCTCATGTCATTGTTTCCCCTGCCATCATGGAGCTTCCCTTCAAATCTGCAAGCCAGAATAAACTTTTTTTTATTTTGGGGGTTGCTGCTCTTGGTTGGGTGCTTTCTGCCCGCAATGTGAACCTGGCTGCAACAAGATGTATGCCTGAGTACATTTGCATGTGTGTGTGCACACAGGTGGAGACCAGAGGTCAACATCAGGTATCTCCCTCTGTTACATTCCACCTTATTCACTGAAATGAGGGTCTCTCATTGAACCCAGAGCTCACTGACTTTGCTAGTCTAGCTAGCCAGTTTGCCCAGGGACCTGTCTGACTCTACTTGTACCATCATGCCTGGCATTTACATGGATCTGAATTCAGGTTCTCCACTGGGGTAGCAAGTACTTTGCCAACAGAACCATCTCTCCAGCCCTTAAATGTACCATTCAGTGGTATTGAGTCCATGCTGGACAACTACCACCACCATCCATTTCCAGATCTTTTCTCACCTTCACAATGTAAACCCTATGTTCACTAAATAGTAACTCCTCACTCTCCTCTCTCTGTCCGTTTTTTTTTTTTTTTTTCCCCTGAGGTAGGGTCTCACTCTATTGACCCCAGGCTGACCTGGAATTCACTCTGTAGTCTCAGGGTGGCCTTGAACTCATAGAAATTCTCCTACCTCTGCCTCCCAAGTTCTGGGATTAAAGATGTGCACCACCATGCCCAGCTCCTCATCCTCTGGCAACAATCATTTTCCTTTAAATCTCAATGAGTGTGTGTAAGTGTGTGTGTGTAGGTGCACGATATGTGTGAGGAGGCCAGATTGATGTCAGTTGTTTTCGTCAATAGCATTCCACTTTATTTATGTTTTTGAGGCGAGCCCAACAGACTGGCCTTATTTTTATGAGAGAGAGAAAGAGAGAGAATTGGCAAACCAGGGCCTCCAGCCACTGAAATTGAACTCCAGACACATGTGCCACCTTGTGGGCATGTGTGACCTTGCATACTTGTGTCACTGTGCCTCTGGCTTATGTGGGACCTGGAGAGTACAACATGGGATCTTAGGCTTCACAGGCAAGCACTTTAACCACTAAGCCACCTCTCCAGCTTGCATTCCACTTTACTTTTTAAAATATTTTGTTTTAATTTTTTAAATTAATTAATTTATTTATTTAAAATATTTTATTTATTTGAGAGAGAGAAAAAGGCAGATAGAGAGAAAGAGAGAATGGGCATGCCAGGGTCTCTATCCACTGCAAGCAAACTTCAGATGCATGTGTCCCCTTGTGCATCTGGCTTATGTGGGTCCTGGGGAACTGAATTGGGGTCCTTAAGCTTCACAGGCAAACGCCTTAACTGCTACCATTTCCCCAGCCTTAGTTTATTATTATTATTGACAACTTCCATTATTATAGACAATAACCAATGGTAATTCTCTCCCTCCCCCACTTCCCCCTTTGTGACTCCACTGTCCATCATACCCCTTACCCCTCTCAATCAGTCTCTCTTTTATTTTGATGTCATCGTCTTTTCCTTCTATTATGATAGTCTTGTGTAGGCACTGTCAGGCACTGTGAAGTCGTGGATATCCAGGCCATTTTGTGTCTGGAGGAGTGTGTTGTAAGCAGTCCTACCCTTCCTTTGGCTCTTACATTCTTTCTGCCACCTCTTCCACAATGGACCCTGAGCCTTGGAAGGTGTAATAGAGATATTGCAGTGCTGAGCACTCCTCTGTCACTGCTTCTAACACCATGGTGCCTTTGGAGTCATCCCAAGGTCACCACCATCTCAAAAGAGAAGATTCTCTAACCAAAAGTGAGAGTAGCATTAATATATGGATATGAACATCAAGAGAAGTGCTGGGAGGGAGGGCATTACCATGGGATATTATTTATAATCATGGAAGTTGTTAATAAAAAAAAAACAAGTAGAAAGAAAAAAAAGAAAAGAGAAGTGCTTACTGGGCAGTTTGGTGAACATAGTATATACATTTAGCCAGACAGCAGCCAACGTTACACCCCTAGGGCTCATGACTACCCCTGTTGTAGGTTTCCAGTATCAGAGATGTATTCCCTGGCATGGAGTGGGCCTCCAGTCCAATTAGAGAGCAGTTGGTTTCTCCCATACCAGACATGCCACTATTTTACCTGTTGGCTTTTGTTGTTGTTGTTGTTTGTTTGTTTTTGTTTTTTTCAAGGTAGAGTCTCACTGTAGCCCAGGCTGGCCTGGAATTCACTATGTAGTCTCAGGGTGGCCTCAAATTCATGGTGATCCTCATACCTCAGTCTCCTGAGTGCTGGGATTAAAGGTGTGCACCACCACACCTGGCCCATTGGCTCATTTGGCCTTGCTGGCCAAATTTAAGGCTTGCAGTGTCCACTGTTGATTATCGTCACTGGTGACTTCTCTCTCTTCTATTGAACTGCATGCAGAATGGCTTCTTCCAGCTTTCTGTCAGCTGGTCTACATGGAGGAGGTTTTCAGCTTTGTTCAAGCAGGATTTCTCAGTGGCCTTGCAGCCCAAGTATGTGGAGTCTTCAGCAATAGGGGCTTACCATCTATTCCTGGTGGGAAACCAAGGGCCTCGGCAATGGCCTATAATATTTGGGAGGCATCAGGGACCTTCATGGCCAACAGTTCACTGGAAGGTATCCCATCCCTGGCACTGAAAATTTTCTGATAATAATCTATGGCTTCTGGGTGTGCCATTGTCCAAAAAAGTAGGTTTCCATATGACTTATTCATACCCTCTTAGATTTTTATTAGCTCTCCCTCCTTGTTTTTATTTATTTTATGTATTTTTAATTTATTTTATTTATTTGATAAAGAGAGAGTGGAAGAGGTAGAGAGAGAAGGAGAGAGAGAGAGAGAGAGAGAGAGAGAGAGAGAGAGAATGGGTGTGCTAGGGCCTCTAACCACTACAAACAAACTCCATAGGCATGTGCCACCTTGTGCATCTGGCTTATGTGGGTACTGGGGAATTGAACCTAGGTCCTTAGGCTTCACAGGCAAGTGTCTTAACCATTAAGCCATTAAGCCATCTCTTCAGCCCCCCCCCTACTTTATTTTTTTTATTTTTATTTTTTGGTTTTATGAGGCAGGTACTCTCAGGGTGGCCTAGAACTCACAGTGATCCTCCTACCTCTGCCTCCCAAGTGCTGGGATTAAAGATGTGTGCCACCATGCCCAGCCCGCTTTACTTTTATTTGTTTATTGTTTGTTTTTTGAGGTAGGGTCTCACTCTAGTCCAGGCTGACCTGGAATTCACTATGTAGTCTCAGGTTGGCCTCGAACTCACAGTGATCCTCCTACCTCTGCCTTCCGAATGTTGAGATTAAAGGCATGCGCCACCACGCCTGGCTCCACTTTACTTTTTGAGACAGAGTCTCACTAAACCTGGAGCTCACTGATTCAGTTAGACTATCTAGCCAGCAAGCCCCAAGGATCATTCTGTCTCTGCCTCCCTTGCAGTGGTATTACAGATGCATGTCATCATTCTTGACATTTATTTGGACACTAGGGATCTGAACTCAGGTCCTCACGCTTGTGTGGCAAGCACTTTACTGGCTAGGCCATCTCCCTGGCTCCTGTCTTTATAATTTTGACTACTCTAAGTAGCTCATATAAATGGAATCAGAAAATAGCTTTTTTTGGGGGGATTGGTTTATTGCATCCAAAGTTTGACTACCTGGTAAACAAAATAAATAAATAAATAAAACCATTTTGGAGCCCCGTGTGGTGGCGCACATCTTTAATCCCAGCACTTGGGAGGCAGAGGTAGGAGGATCGCCTTGAGTTCAAGGTCACCCTGAGACTACACAGTGAATTCAAAGGCTAACCTGGGCTGGAGCAAGACCCTACCTCAAATAAATAAATAAATAAACAAAATTTGTCTATGTTGTAATGAGTACCAGAATTTCCTTCCTTTTTTAGGCTAAATGATATTTCTCTGTATGTCTGCCACATCTTGTTTATCCATTCATTCTTTGGTGGACCCTGGATTGCTCCCAACTCTTGGCTATTGTGTGTAATGCTGTTATGAATATGAAAATGAATGTCTTTTCAACATCCTGTTTTCAATTCCTTTGAGTATATACTCAGATGTGGAAGTGCTGGATCGTATGGTGATTCTATTTTTAAGCTCTTGAGGATCTACCATACTGTTTCCAGTGGCTGGAACACTTTACATTCTTACAACAATGTACAGGGCTGCCATTTCTCCACATTCTTGCTGTTTTTTAAATTCTGAAATATTAAGTTTGTTTATGCAGAAATCACGAATTATAATGTTTATTATAGGGGAAATTAAGACCCAGGGAGGAGGCTAGCTGAAAGACTCACACCAGAGGAGAATTCTCTTCCTTGTCCAGCTGAAACAAAGAGGGGAAATGGAGAGAATCTCTACAGGGATAACAGGGATCTGGAGAGGCACACACACCCACATGTGGAAGGCAAAGCCTAACATCCAAAAGATCCCCTTCACATGGAAGACCAGAGAAAATTAAGAAATTATGAGGAGGGCTGGAGAGACGGCTCGGCTGATAAGGTGCTTGCCTGCAAAGCCTAACAACCTGGGTTCAATTCCCTGTACCCATGTAATGCCAGATGCACATGCATCTGGACTTCATTTGCAGTGGCTGAAGGCCCTGGCGCACCCATTTTCTCTCTCTGTCTCTGTCTCTGTCTTTCTCTCTCTCTCTCTTTCTCAAATAATAAATAAAATATTTTACAGAGGAGTGCTCAGCACTAAAATATCTCTATCACACCTTCCAAGGCTCAGGGTCCATTGCAGAAGAGGTGGCGGAAAGAATGTAAGAGCCAGAGGAAGGGTAGGACTCCTTACAATGTGCTCCTCCAGACACAAAATGGTCTGCATATCCATGACCTCACAGTGTCCGATACTACCTACATAAGACCATCATAATAGGAGGAAAAGATCATGACATAAAAAATACCAGAGAGGGGCTGGAGAGATGGTTTAGTGGTTAAGGCGTTTGCCTGCAGAGCCAAAGGACCTTGGTTTGATTCCCCAGGACCCACGTAAGCCAGATGCACAAGGTGGAGGCCCTGGTGCGCCCATTCTCTCTCCCTCTCTCTGTCTCTTTCTCTCTCTCTCAAATAAATAAATAAAAATAAAGTAAAAAAAAAAAAAGAGAGAGAGAGAGAGAGAGAGAGACTGAGGGGGAAGGGGTATGATGGAGAGTGGAGTTGCAAAAGGGAAAGTGGGGGAAGGGAGTGAATTACCATGAGTTATTGTCTACAATTATTCTCAATAAAAATTTTTTTCTTTTCAATTGTTTTATTAACAACTTCCATGATTGTAAACAATATCCCAAGGTAATGCCCTCCCTCCCCCCACTTTTCCCTTTGAAACTCCATTCTCCATAATATCCCTGCTCCCTTTCAGTCTCTGTTTTATTTTGATGTTATGATCTTTTCCTCCTATTATGATGGTCTTGTGTAGGTAGTGTCAGGCACTGTGAGGTCATGGATAGCCAGGCCATTTTGTGTCTGGGGGGAGCACATTGTAAGGAGTCCTACATCTCTGCATCTTCCTTTGGCTCTTACATTCTTTCTGCCACCTCTTCCATAATAGACCCTGAGCCTTGGAAGGTGTGATAGAGATATTGCAGTGCTGAGCACTCCTGTCACTTCTTTCTAGCACCATGATGCTTTCCGAGTCATCCCAAGATCACTGCCATCTCAAAAGAGAAGATTCTCTACCAAAAGTGAGAGTAGAATTAATATATGGGTATGAACATTAAGAGAAGTGCTTACTGGGCAGTTTGATAAGCATAATATATACATTTAGCCAGAGAGCAGCAGATGTTACACCCCCAGGGCTCATGACTACCCCTGTTTTAAGTTTTCAGTATCAGGGATATATTGCCTCCCATGGAGCAGGCCTCCAGTCCAATTAGAGGGCAGTTGGTTTCCACCATGACAGATGTGCCACTATTGCACCTGTTGGCTTATTTGGCCTGGCTGGCCAAATATAAGGCTTGCAATGTCCACTGTTGAATATCTTTACTGGTGATTTCTCTCTCTCCCATTGAACTGCATGCAGAATGTCTTCTTCCAGCTTTCTGTCAGCTGGTCTACATGGAGGAGGTTATCAGCTTAATTCCAGCAGGATTTCTCAGTGACCTTGCAGCCCAGTATGTGGAATCTTCAGTGGTAGGGTCTTACCATCTATTCCTGGTGGGAAACCAAGGGCCTTGGCAATGGCCTCTAATGTTTTGGGGGGATCAGGGACCTGCCTGGCCAGCAACTCACTGGAAGGTATCCAATCCTTGGCACTGAAAATTTTCTAGCACCAATCTATGGCTCCTAAGTGTTCCATTCTCCAAAAATGTAGGTTTTCATATGATTTATTTATATCCTCTTAGATTTTGATTAGTCCTCCCTCCACCTTTCCTTTACTCGCTCTCTTCCCCTGACCTCACTTAGGCCTTTTTTCCCCCATTAATCTATTCTTCTACTTACATATCTAAAATACCATCTTATTAAGTACCCCCTCCCTTCCTTTCTCTTCCCTTTATATCTCTTTTCTAGCTTACTGGCCTCTGCTACTGAGTTTTCTCCCTACTCACACAGAAGTCCAATCATTTGTGGCTAGGATCCACATATGAGAGAGAACATGTGACACTTGGCTTTCTGGGCCTGGGTTGCCTCACTTAGTATAATCCTTTCCAGATCCATCCATTTTTCTGCAGATTTCATAACTTCATTATTTTTTTACTGCTGAGTAGAACTCCATTGTATAAATGTGCCATATCTTCATTATCCACTTATCAGTTGAGGGAGATCTAGGCTGGTTCCATTTCCCAGCTATTGTGAATTGTGTGGCAATAAACATGGTTGATCAGGTATCTCTAAGGTAATGAGACAAGTCCTTAGGATATATGCCTAGGAGTGGTATAGCTGGGTCATATGGTAGATCTATTTTTAGCTGTCTTAGGAACCTCCACACTGATTTCCACAATGAAAGGATGTTGGATTTTGTTAAATGTTTTCTCTGCATCTAATGAGATGATCATGTGATTTTTGTCCTTCAGTCCATTTATATAATGTATTACATTTATTGATTTGTGTATGTTGAACCATCTCTGCATCTCTGGGATAAAGCCTACTTGGTTGGGGTGAATCATCTTTCTGATATATTCTTGTATTCTGTTTGCCAATATTTTATTGAGAATTTTTGCATCTATATTCATGAGGGAGATTGATCTGTAATTTTCTTTTTCTTTTTCTTTTTGTTCTATCTTTGCCTTGTTTTGGTATCAGAGTGATGCTGGCTTCATAGAAGGGGTTGGTAGGATTCCTTCTTTTTCTATTTTATGAAAAAGCTTAAGAAGCAATGGTGTTAGCTCTTTCAGATTTTCATACTTAGTGGAGTATATGTTTTTATATCATGTCCCTATGATTTTTTGAATTTCTCTGGTATCTGTGGGGATACTGCCTTTTTCATCTCTAATGTTATTAATTTGTGTCTCTTCTCTCTTTCTTTTGGTCAGATTTGCTAAGGGTTTATCAATCTTGTTTATCCTTTCAAAGAACAAACTCTGTTTCATTGATTCTTTGGATTGATTTTTTTGGTTTCTATTTCATTAATTTCTGCTCTAATCTTTATTATTTCTTCCCGTCTACTGATTTTCGGTTTGCCTTGTTCTTCTTTTTCCAAGGCTTTAAGGTGAAGCATTAGGTCGTTTACTTGAGACCTCTCTAATTGCTTAATATAGGCACTAAAAGCTATAAATTTCCCTCTTAGGACTGCCTTCATTGTGTCCCAAAGGTTTTGGTATGTTGTGTTCTCATTATCATTTAACTATGAATTTTTTTATTTCCTTCTTGATTTCTTCATTGACCCATTCATCATTTAGTAGTGTATTGTTTAGTTTCCATGATTTTGTGTATGCTCTGTAGCTTTTTATTTATTTATTTATTTATTTTGTTGTTGTTGTTGTTGCTTGTTTTGAGGTACGGTCTCACTCTAGCTCAGGCTGACCTGGATTTCACTATGTAGTATCAGGGTGGCCTCAGACTCATAGCGATCCTCCTACCTCTGCCTCCTGAGTGCTAGGATTAAAGGCGTGCGCCACCACGCCCAGGCCTCTTATAGCTTTTCTTGCTATCGATTTGTAGTTTGATTCCATTGTGGTCAGATAGAATGCAAGGAATTATTTCAATTTTCCTGTATTTGTTAAGATTTGCTTTGTGTCCTAATATATGGTCTATTTTAGATAATGTTCCATGTGCTGCTGAAAAGAATGTGTATTCGGCAGGATTTGGATGAAATGTCCTGTATATATCTGTTAGGTCCACTTCTATGACCTCATTTAATCCAGATGCCTCTCTGTTTATTTTTTGCCAGGATGACCTGTCAATTGATGAGAGTGGGGTGTTGAAGTCACCCACTACCACTGTTTTTGGTGTTATCTGTGACCTTAGTTCTCGTAGCGTTTGTTTGACGAAGTTGGGAGCACCATGTTTAGGATTGTAATGTCCTCCTGTTGGAGTGTGCCTTTAATCAATATAAAGTGACCTTCCCTATCTTTCCTAACTAATGTTGGACTGAAGTCTACCTTGTCAGATATTAGGATAGCAAGCCCTGCTTGTTTTCTAGGCCCATTTGCTTAAAACAACTTTTCCAATTTTTCACCCTAAGATAGTGTCCATCCTTTGTAGAAAGGTGAATTTCTTGGAGGCAACAAATTGAAGGATCCTGCTTTTTAACCCAGCCTGCAAACCTATGTCTTTTGGTTGGGGCATTGAGGCCATTGATATTAAGAGATATTATTGAAAGGTGTGTATTTATGTATGCCATATTTTTGTTCTTCTGGTTTTACCTTTGCTCTCTTGTGTTAACTAGTATTTGAGTATTGTTTATTTTTTCCAGGTTCCTTATATGTATGCTTTTCTTTCTCTTCAGCATGGAGGATTCTTTCAGGTATTTTCTGTAGAGCTGGTTTTGTCTTTGAGTATTCCTTCAGCCTGCTTTTGTTGAGAATGTCCTTATTTCTCTGTCTATTTGAATGGATAGCTTTGCAGGATAAAGTAACCTTGGTTGACAGTTGTTATCTTTCAGAACTTGGAATACATCACTCCACGCCCTTCTGGCTTTTAAAGTTTGTGTTGAGTAATCTGCTGTGATCCTGATGGGCTTGCCTTTGTAGGTAACTTGATTTTTCTCTCTAACTGCTTTCAATATTTTTTCTTTGGTTTGTATGTTTGGTAGTTTAACTATAATATGGCGAGGAGAGGTTCCTTCCAGGTTTTGTCTGGTTGGTGTTCTAAAGGATTCTTGTATCTGCATTGGCATCTCTTTCTCATTTTGGGGGAAGTTTTCTTGTATGCACCACCACACTCGGCGTCACTGTTGTTTTTTAAGTGTGTATGGTGTATGAATGTGTGTGCAGATGTGTGTCCCATGAGCACACTTGTGGGGGCAAGAGGAGGATTTTGGGCATCCTCCTCTATCACTCCTCTGTCTTATTTCCTTCAGACAAGGTGGCTCTCTTGGTGAACCTGGAACTTGCTCTCTTTTGGCTAGGCATAGCAGCAAGCCCCAACAATCCTTTTATCTTTACCCCATTCAGTGCAGCCACACTCACCTTTTATTTATTTATATATTTATTTATTGTATTTTTATGTATTTATTTGAGAGAGACAGAGAGGCAGAGAGAGAGAGAAAGTGAGAGAGAATGGATGAGCCAGGCCCTCCAGCCATTGCAAACAAATTCTAGATGCATGCGCCACCTTGTACATCTGGCTTACGTGTGTACTGTGAAATTAAACCTGGGTCCTTTGGCTTTGCAGGCAAGTGCCTTAACCACTAAGCCATCTCTCCAGCCCCACAATTTACGTTTTTTATATGGGTACTGGGGATGAACCCCGGTCCTTATGTTTGTGCAGCAAGTGCTCTTACCCACTGAGGCATCTTACAAGGCCTACAGTTTTTTTGTTTGTTTGTTTAAAGTAAGCTCTTGCTCTAGCCCAGCCTGACCTAGAATTCACTATGTAGTCTCAGGGTAGCCTTTAACTCACAGCGATACTCCTACCTCTGCCTCCCAAGTGCTGGGAGAGCTAGAGAGAGTGTGTGTGTGTTTGAGTATAATCACACCTACCTGGAAAATAATTTTTTTTCATTTATTTATTTGAGGGAGACGGGGTGGAGGATGGGCATGTCAGGGCTTCTAGCCACTGCAAACAAACTCCAGATGCTGGCACCTGAGGACTAGGGAATCAAATCTGGGTCCTTAACTTTGCAGGCAAGCACCTTAACCACTAAGCCATCTTTCCATCCCCCAGGAGATGTATTTTTTTTTCTTAGCTACAGGTTTATTTTTGTTTTATTTATTTATTTAAGACAGAGAGAGGGAGAGTGAGAGATAGAGAGAGAGGGAGAATGGGTGCTCCAGGGCCTCTAGCCACTGCAAACAAACTTCAGATGCATGCGTCACCATATGCATTTGGTTTACATGGGACCTGGAGAATTGAACCTGGGTCCTTTTGCTTTGCAGGCAAGCATCTTAACCACTAAGCCATGTCTCCAGCCCTGGGTTTATTTTTGAATCTCATCTCAGAAGATGCATTTTTAAGATCAAATAATTCACATGTTATTATGTTCATGGAAACAATCAATTGTGCTCCAGGTCTGCTTGGGCTAGAGGGAGACCCTACCTGGAAAAACAACAACAAAGGTGAGATTCAAGATCTTATTTACTTCACTGACTTTTTTTGTGTGTCTATCAATTTAATTATATATATATATTTAATTTATTTTTTATTTGAGAGGAGAGAGAATAGGCATGCCAGGGTCTCTAACCACTGCAAACATACTCCAGATGCATGCGCCACATACTGGGGAATCGAACCTGTGTCCTTAGGCTTTGCAGGCAAGTGCCTTAAGCACTAAGCCATCTCCTCAGCCCCTTCAATACCATTTTTATCTTTCTCTCACAGTGCTAAAGATCAGACTCAATACCTCATGCATGCTAAGTAGGTGCTCTACTACTGAGCTAACTCCCATTCTACCATAGGCAATCTGAAGACTTGCCTATGTTGTGCCTCTATGGAGGAGCAAAGTGCTACAAGAAGCATGCCCTCCAGCACTTGTTCCAGGGAATGAGTATCATCTTTGACTAGGGAATGACTGGGACCTGTCATTGAAAAAGATGACCACATGGACTGGAGAGATAGCTTAGTGGTTAAGGCACTTGCCTGAAACGCCAAAGGACCCAGGTTCAAATCCCCAGGACCCACGTAAGCCAGATGCCAAGGGGGCGCATGCATCTGGAGTTCGTTTGCAAAGGCTGAAGGCCCTAGCGTGCCCATTCTCTCTCTACCTACCTACCTATTCCTATATATCTCTCTCTGTTTCAAATAAATAAATAAATAAAATTGTTTAAAAATCTAAAAAAAGAAAAGAAAAAGATGACCACAAAAGAAGCCAGTCTAATGGATGATCGAGTAAATGGATAAAAATAAATTAGACTCTTGTTGAGCTGTTGGATTAAGCTTCCTTGAAAGTCTTATTTCAAGTTTCAACACAGCTCTGAATTTTGTTGTGAATTTTTTTTTTTTTTTTTTTTTAGATAGGGTTTCACTCTAGCACAGGCTGACCTGGAATTCACTATGTAGTCTCAGGGTCACCTTGAACTCATGGCGCTCCTCCTACCTCTGTCTCCCAAGTACTGGGATTAAAGGTATGGGCCACCATGCTCGACTAGCTTTGAAATTTTTAAGGTGTGCTCCATAATAAATTTAATTAATTAATCAATTTTATTTTATGGTTTTTTGAGGTAGAGTCTCACTCTAGCTCAGGCTGACCTGGAATTCACTGTGTAGTCTCATGGTGGCCTAGAACTCATGGCAATCCTCCTACCTCTGCCTCCCAAGTGTTGGGATTAAAGGTGTGTGCCACCACGAACGGCTTAATTTATTTTTGTTTGTTTGTTTGTTTTACAAGGGCAGAGTCTCACTATGGAGTCCAAACTGGCTGTCTCAACATGCTGAATGTTTGGGATTAAGGGTGCACACTACCAGGGGCCCTGCCACTGCAAATAAACTCCTGATGCATGTGCCACTTACGTTGTGCATCTGGCTCTATATGGGTACTGGGGAATTGAACCCAAGACATAAGGCTTTGCAAACAAGTGCCTTTAATGGCTGAGCTATCTCTCCAGCCCTGAGATCAATTTTCTTTACAACCAATAGCATCTGAACCGAGCACAGAGAAAGGCCCAGGTCACTTCTGAGTAATGCACTCAATAATGGATGTTTACCACACACTAGATCTGTGTCCAGCATGTGTTACTCATGCAGGACACAGTAGCAAACAAAGCCCATGTGTTTTCATGGTCTGAACCCCCTCTCCACTGTGGTGCCTTCTCCTGGAAGGGCACCTGGGCCTTCTGTTTTCGGTTGTGAGCCCCAGCAAATCAGTCCTCTTTCCCAGAGTTGCATCTCATGCTCGCACCAGCTGAGATCATCTCTAGCTGATTTTGTTTCAAAATAGATTTATTTATCTTCCCAGCTTTCATGGTCTTTATCATGGTGACAGTTGGAGATGAGTTAGGGAAACAAATTATTACAGAAAGCTCAAGCTGGAAGGAATTTATTTCAGAGAAATAATTGTTTTACAAAATCTTTACAAGGGCTGGGCGTGGTGGTGCACGCCTTTATTCCCAGCACTCGAGAGGCAGAGGTAGGAGGATGACCATGAGTTCGAGGCCACCCTGAGAATATACAGTGAATTCCAGGTCAGCCTGGGCTAGAGTGAGACCCTGCCTCAAAAAAACAAACTAACTAACAAATAAATAGTAGTGAAAATAAATAAATAAATAATTTAAAAAGAAAAACAAAGCCAGGTGTAGTGGTGCATGCCTTTAATCCCAGCACTCGGAAGGTAGAGGTAGGAGGATCGCTGTGCGTTCGAGGCCACTCTGAGACTACATAGTGAATTCCAGGTCAGCCTGGACTAGAGTGAAACCCTACCTCGAAAAAAACAAAACAACAACAACAAAACAAATTATTAATTTAGGAGCAGGCGAGATGATTCAGTGGTTAAAGATACTTGCTTGCAAACCCTACCAACCAGGGTTGCTTCCTCACTGCCCACAGAAAGCCACATGTACAGGGTGGTACATGCATCTGAAGTTTGTTTTCAGTGGCAAGAGCCACTAGCACACCCATTCTGTCTCTCTCTCTCTCTCTCTCTCTCTCTCTGTTTCTCTCTCCTCACAAATAAGCAAAATACAAATCAAATAATTATTGCTGGGCGTGATTGCACATGCCTTTAATCCCAGTACTCAAGAGGCAGAGATAGGATCACTGTGAGTTCAAGGCTAGCCTGGGACTACAAAATGAGTGCTAGGTCATCCTGGGCTACAGTGAGACCCTACCTTAAAAAAAACATTGTTGATTTTTTAATATTTTTATTTATTTGAAATATAGACAGAAAGAGGCAGTCAGAGAGTATGTGTGTGCCAGTGCCTCCTGCTACTATCAAATGAACTCTAGATGGATGTGCCACTTTGTGCATCTGGTTTTAAGTGAGTACTGGAAAATCGAACTTAGGCCATCAGGTTTGCAAGCAAGCTCCTTTAACCATTGAGACATCTCTCCAGTTCCATATATTTTTTAAACTTTTTTTTTGAGGAAGGGTTTCATTCTAGCTCAGGCTGATCTGGAATTCACTATGGAGTCTCAGGGTGGCCTCAAACTCATGGTGATCCTCCTACCTCTGCCTCCAGAGTGCTAGGATTAAAGGCGTGTGCCACCACGCCTGGCTCATATTTTTTAATTTAACAAAAATTTTTTGCATATGTGGTGTATACGTGTGTGTGTGTGTGTGTGTGTGTGTGTGCTAGAGATTGGCATCAGGTGCCTTCCTCAGTTGCTCTCCATCTTATTATTTGAGACAGGGTCTTTAATTGGCCTAGAGTTCATCAGTTCAGCTAGATTACTAGCCAGAAAAGCTCCAGAGATCCTCCTGTCTCTGCCTCCTCAGGGCTGGGATTATATAAGCAGTGTTGTGGCAGGATAGAAAGTCAGGCAAGGGAGGCAGAGGTAGGAGGATTGCTGTGAGTTCAAGGCCACTCTGAGACTACATAGTGAATTCCAGGTCAGCCTGGGCTAGAGCAAGAGCCTACCTTAAAAAAAAAAAAAAAAAAAAAAAAGAAAAAAAGAAAGAAATTCATTTAGGGGCTGGAGAGATGGCTTAGCAGTTAAGGCACTTGTCTGCAAAGCCAAAGGACCCAGGTTTGGTTCCCCATGACCCATGTAAGGCAGATACACAAAGTGGTGCACGTGTCTAGAATTTGTTTGCAGTGGTTGAAGGCCCTGGTGTGCACATTCCTCTCTCTTTCTATCTGCTTCTACCTGTCTCTCTCTCAAATAAATAAAGTTCCTTTAAAATTTTTTTTAAAAAGCTTCACCATCTGAAGTATTTTTTAAAGGGAGGGGCTGCAGAAATGGCTTAGTGGTTAAGGCACTTGCCTGCAAAGCCAAAGGACCATAGTTCAATTCCCCAGGACCTACATAAGCCAGATGCACAAGGTGGCATATGCGTCTCAAGTTCATTTGTAGTGGCTGGAGGTCCTGGCATGCCCATTCTCTCTCTCTCTCTCTCTCTCTCTCTCTCTCTCTCTCTCTCTCTCTCTATATATATATATATATATATATATATATATATATATATATATCTGCCTCTTTCCCTCTCAGAATAAATAAAGAAATAAAAAGTCAGGCAAACTTATGGGAAGCCTCTGACCCCAGGAATCTGATTAAATCCTCTCACCAGCTGAGAAACAAGAATTCCAGCACAAGAAGTGACTGGAGTACTGAGTAACATCTCAATCACACCTTCCAAGGCTCAGGGTCCATTGCGGAGGAGGTGGTGGAAAGAATGTAAGAGCCAAAGGAAGGGTAGGACTCCTTACAACGTGCTCCCTCCAGACATAAAATGGCCTGGATATCCATGACCTCATAGTGCCTGACACTACCTACACAAGACCATCATAAGAGGAGGAAAAGATCATGACATCAAAATAAAAGAGAGACTGATTGAGATGGGGAGAGGATATGATGGAGAATGGAATTTCAAAGGGGATAGTGGGGGGAGGGAGGGTATTACCATGGGATATTTTTTATAATCATGGAAAATGTTAATAAAAATTGAGAAAAAAAAATTCCAGCACTATTAGCAACATTTATCATAAAGGCTGCTGACATAGAGTTAACCTTCCTTCTTTCCTTCCTTTCTTTCTCTTTTCTTTTTGTTTGTTTCTGAAGTAGGGTTTCTCTGTAGCCCAGGCTGATCTGGAATTCACTATGTAGTCTCAGGGTGGCCTTGAACTCACAGCAATCCTCCTACCTCTACCTCCTGAGTGCTGGGAGTAAAGGTGTGCACCACTATGCCCAGCTAACATATTCCTTTCTTGTACAGATATTTTATGATGAAATAGCAATGACTCAGGCTTAATGCCTATGTGACTATATCTTTGGGTAGGGCCTCCTTCCTTTCCCCAAACATTGAAAATCTCAAGCTAGACTATTGACTTTGTTTTCAGGGACAATATGTTATCTTGGGGGATCTTAATTACAATTCTGTCAAGTGCCTCTTGGGAACCACTCTGTGATCTCATTGAGATTCTGTAGTAATCCTTTGAAGATAGTAACTTCAAAACTCATGAAAATGCACCGGGTGTGGAGGTGCACACCTTTCATCCCAGCACTCCAACACTCGGGAGGCAGAGGTAGGAGGATCACAGTGAGTTTGAGGCTACCCTGAGACTACGTAGTCTCGGGCTGGCCTCTAACTCACAGTGATCCTCCTACTTCTGCCTCCTGATTATGGGATTAAATAACTAAAGGTATGCACCACCACTGGCCCTATTTCATTTTTTTTGGTGGGGGGTGGGGGGTTTGAGGCAGGGCCTTGAAAAACCAAAACAAAAAAAATTACTCACTTATAAATGAGAAACAGAGGTAGAGAGAAAGAGAGAATGGGCATGCCAGGGCCTCTAGCCACTGCAAACGAACTCCAAATGTGTGTGTTATCTTGTGCATCTGGGTTTATGTGGGTACAGGGGAATTGAACCTGGGTCCTTTGGCTTTGCTGGCAAGCACCTTAACGGCTAAGCCATCTCTCCAGCCCAATAAGTGTTTTTTAAAATTCTTTTTATTTTTTATTATTTATTTGAGAGTGTGAGAGAAAGAGGCACAGAGTTGTGGGGGAGAGAATGGGCGTTCCAGGGCCTCTAGCCATTGTAAATGAACTCCAGAAGTATGTACCACCTTGTGCATCTGGCTTATATGGGTACTGGGGAATTGAACCTAGGTCCTTAGGCTTCGTAGGCATGCTCCTTAACTGCTAAGCCATCTCTCCAGCCCCAATAAGTGTTTTTTTGAGGCAGTGTCATATAGCCCAGGCTAGCCTCAAACATTATACAGCTAAGATGACTTTAAACTTCTGATCCTCATGCTTCTACCTCCCAAGTGCTGGGATTACAGGCCTATACCATGAAGCCCATGAATGTGGTGCTGGAGATGGAAACCCCAGGCTCTATGCATGCTAGGAAAGTACTCTATCAACTGAACTACATCTCCAGCCCAATAATTATGTTTTTAACAGCAAGTAACTTCATTAACTTTTTTTTTTCAAGGTAGTTTCTCACTCTAGCTCAGGCTGACCTGGAATTCACTATGTAGTCTCAGGGTGGCCTCTACCTCACGACAATGCTCCTACCTCTGCCTCCCAAGTGCTAGGATGTGCCACTACGCCCGGCTTTTCATTAACATTTTTAAACCTATAAAGTGTCTTAATTTCTTTTTTCTTTCCTTTTTCTTTCTTTCTTTGTTTCTTTTCTTTTTCTTTTTCTTTTTTTTTTTTTTTGTATTTTGAGGTAGAGTCTCACTCTAGTTCAGGCTAACTTAGAACTAACTATGCAGTCTTAGGCTGGCCTGGAACTCACAGCGATCCTCCTAGCTCTGCCTCCTGAGTGTGTGCCACCATGCCTGGCTATGTGCTTTCATTTCTTGTGTGCAAAAATGAAATCTGAAACTTGTGAGTATTCAAAACTTTTCTGTTCCCATTGTTCCTTGCATGATACAAGTTGTTCAGGGAACTGATAGGGAGCTTATTGACTTTCAGTTACTCTTTGAAGAGACATTGAAATTCAGGCTTTGCCAGTTGTCATTTCCTGTGCTATTTTAATATATGCTTTGGAGCCTCCTTATTAAAATAATAATCTACAATTGACTTAAACCGAGAGACCCATGCTTGTCTCCTGTTAATGGTTTCTTGCAAACAAATCCAGAGGAAAGCAGGGCTGTCAGTACTTCTCTACATAGATGCCCTCACTATCGGTTTTTAAGATATTCTGGAACAGGACCCCAGGAAGGTCAGTGGAAGAGATGAGCAAAGGTTCAGCTGTGTTGGAGTCTTGCTGGTTCAAGTAGAATAAAGATGGCACAGTTAGGGCTGGTGAGATGGCTTAGCATTAAGGCGCTTGCCTACAAAGCCAAAGGACCCAGGTTTGATTCCCCAGGACTCACGTGAGCCAGATGCACAAGGTGGAGCATGCGTCTGGAGTTCATTTCCAATGGCTGGATGCCCTAGCATGCCCATTCTCTTTCTCTCTCTTCCTCTCTCTGCCTCTTTTTCTCTCTCTCAAATAAATAAAATTTTTAAAAGATGGCAGAGCTATTTCAGATGGTAGAAATGTTTGGGTAATGAAGCCAGGCATGGCAGTAAACAACTGTAATACTAGCATTTGGGCAGAAAGCAGAGGCCAGGACAAGAGGATCTAGAATTCAAGGCTACCTTTGGATATTTAGTGACTTCAAGGCCAAGCTGGGATACAGGATACCCTGTCTCAAAAGACAAAACAAAAGCTGGGCATGGTAGTACATGCCTTTAATCCCAGCGGTTTTGAGGCAGAGATAGCAGGATTGCCATGAGTTTGAGGCTGCTCTGAGACTACATAGTGAATTCCAGGTCAGCCTGGGCTAGAGTAAAACCCTACCTCAAAAAAAAAAAAAAAAAAAAAAAAAAACCCAGCTTGAACTAGATTCTGAGACCAGGGCAAAATGTTACAGATTAACTTTATTTTACTTATATTTTGTTTTTCTTTTTAATTAATTAATTTATTTTTGGTTTTTCGAGATAGGGTCTTGCTGTAGCCCAGGCTGACCTACAATTCACTATGTAGTCTCAGGCTGGCTTCAAATGCCACCATGCCAGACCCCATTATCTTAGTTTGGAGTTCTTTTATTATTTTTATTTATTTATTTGAGAGAGAAAGAGAGAGAGAACGGGCATGCCAGGGCCTCCAGCCACTTCAAATGAACTCCAGACGCATGTGTCACCTTGTGCATCTGGCTAATGTGGGTCCTGGGGAATCAAACCTGGGTCCATAGGTTTTTCAGGCAAGTGCCTTAACCCCTAAGCCATCTCTCCAGCCCTGGAGTTCTTTATTATTCATTTGTTTAAAAATATTTTGTTTAGCCGGGCGTGGTGGTACATGCCTTTAACCCAGCACTCAGGAGGCAGAGGTAGGAGGATCACCGTGAGTTTGAGGCCAGGCCACCCTGAGACTATATAATGAATTCCAGGTCAGCCTAAGCCAGAGTGAGACCTTACCTTGAAAAACATATATATTTATTTATTTATGAAAGAGAGAGAAAAGGAGAGGAAGAGAACACGGACACTTAGGCCTCCAGCCACTTCAAATGAACTCCAGACGCATGTGCCACCTTGTGCATCTGGTTTACATGAGTACTGGGGAATTTAACCTGGGTCCTTAGGCTTTGCAAGCAAGTGCCTTAACATCTAAGCAATCTCTCCAACCCCTACTTTATTTTGTTTTTTAATTTTTTTACAATGGAAGTCTTTTCTTTTCTTTCTTTCTTTCTTCCTTTCTTTCATTTTAACAAATTCCAGATGCATGTACCACCTAGTACATCTGGCTTACATGGGTCCTGGGGAACCGAACATGGGTCCTTAGGCTTTGCAAGCAAACACCTTAACTGCTAAGCCATCTCTCCAGCACCCTAGTTTGTTTGTTTGTTTGTTTGTTTGTTTGTTTGTTTGTTTTTTCAAGGTAGGGTCTCACTCTAGTTCAGGCTGACCTGGAATTCACTATGTAGTCTCAGGGTAGCCTAGAACTCATGGCGATCCTCCTACCTCTGCCTCCTGAGTGCTGGGATTAAAGGCGTGTGCCACCACACCCAGCTCCTTTGAATTCTTACTTTATTGAGCTCACTTTACTTTTTTTGTTAGGTTGCTCAAAAGTGAGTTTGTTTGCTGTCTTTCAGAATTACTTTCCTCTATATATGAAACTGTTTTTTTATATTGAAGTCTTAACATTGTTATTTTATGCTGCATGCATAATTTTGTTTTGTTTTTTGAAGTAGGGTCTTGTGCTAGCCCAGACTGATCTGGATTTCATTCACTATGTAGTCTCAGGGTGGCCTTGAACTCATGGCGATTCTCCTACCTCTACCTCCCAAGGGTTGGGATTAAAGGTGTGTGCCATAACACCTAGATTTGCATGCATATTTTTATTATAAATTTATTTGAAGGAGCCGGGCGTGATGGTACATGCTTTTCCAGCAGTCCGGAGACAGAGGTAAGAGAATTACTGTTAGTTCAAGGCCACCCTGAGACTACATAGTGAATTCCAGGTCAGCCTGGGCTATAGTGAGACCCTACCTCGAAAAACAAAAAACAAAACAAAACAAAACAAAAATTGTTTGAAGGCTAGGAGGGGACAGAGCTCAGGAAAGGTATTGTAGTTACTTTCTCATTGCTGGCATAAAGCACGTGACCAAAAGCTGGTGGGAGGAAAGGGATTATTTTGGTTTACAGACTCAAGTGGAAGCTCCATGATAGCAGGGGAAAACATGGCATGACCAGAGGCTGGATATCACCTCCTGGCCAACATCCAGAGGACAACAGTAGCAGGAGAGTATGCTAAACACCAGTAAGGGGAAGCTGGCTATAACACCCACAAGCCCACACCCAGCAAAATACCTCCTTCAGCAAGGTTCCAATTCCCACAATGCAATCAGCTGGGAACCAAGCATTCAAAACACGTGAGTTTATGAGGGACACCTGTTCAAACCACCACAGGCATCAAGTAGGCTTCCTTACAATCCCCAAGTCCTGCCATCACTTCCAAGGCATTATCAAATGTTGGCTCCAGAATTCATTTTACTCATGATGGGTATATTTTATTCCTGTAGCAACAACCACTTCAACCCTCAGAACCTCCAATCCAGTATACTTTGCTGGAGTCTTCACAGCTGCCTTCAAGGGTTAGTCTATTCCATGCTTCCCATTTCACCTTTAAATATTTTATTTTATTTATTTATTTCAGAGAAAGAGGCAGAGAGAGAGAGAGAGAGAGACTGGGTACAGCAGGGCCACCAGCCACTGCAAACAAACTTCACACGCAAACACCCCCTTGTACATCTGGCTTACATGGGTCCTGGGTCCCAGGGAATCGAACCTAGGTCCTTTGGCCTTGCAGGCAAGTGTCTTAACTGCTAAGCCATCTCTCCGGGCCCCCCATTTCACCTTTATTCTCCCAGTAGTCAGTTGTATTTTTCTAAAAAGAAAAGAGGAAGACAGTGAAATGTTTTCTTCTCATAATTATGTGCCAATTTAGGACTTTGTGGCCCTACCTGCATGAGACTCATGGAATAAGGGAAGGACTGGTATCTTAACATGCACCAATATATAATCTCCTATTCATTTCCTCATCTGTTACTGTTTTAAAATATTCAGCTAGGGGGTTGGAAGGATCGCTTAGAAGTTAAAGGTATTTGCTTGCAGAGCTTCATGGCCAGGGTTTAATTCCTTAGTATCCACATAAAGCCAGATGTACAAAGTGGTGCATGCCTCTGGAGTTCATTTGCAGTGGCAAGAGATCCTGATGCACCTGTTTCTTCTCTCTTCCTTTCTCTGCTTGCAAAACAAAATAAATAAAAAAATAAACAAACAAACAAATAAATAAATAAATAAAAACCAGACATGGTGGTGCACGCCTTTAATCCCAGCACTTGGGTGGCAGAGGTAGGAGGATTGCCTTGAGTTCAAGGCCACCCTGAGACTACATAGTGAATTCCAGGTCAGCCTGAGCTAGAGTGAAATCCTACCTGGAGAAAACCAAAACAAAAACAAAAATTAAAAATAAGCTGAGCTTGGTGGTACCGGCCTTTAATCCCAACATTTGGGAGGCAGAGGTAGGAGAATCGCTGTGACTTCAAGGCCAGCCTGAGATTACGTAGTGAATTTCAGGCTAGCCTGGGCTAGAGTGAGACCCTACCTTGAAAAAGACAAAAAAATAATAAATAATAAAAATAAAATATTGGCTGGGTATGATGGTGCATGCCTTTAATTCCAGTACTGAAAAGGCAGAGGTAGAAGGATTGTTGTGAGTTCAAGGCCACCCTGAGACTACATAGTGAACTCCAGGTCAGCCTGAGCTAGAGTGAGACCCTACCTTGAAAAACCAAAAAACAAACAAACAAACAAAAAAAACCAACAAAAAAACTATATAATAAGTAACAAGTAAAATTAATGAAGGAATAAAGGAATAACACCTCACTAAGACACAGGGTTCCACAGCCCATATAACCTTATAAATAAAGTCCCAAAATTATGAGTGAAAACCAATTATAGAATTATAAGAAAAATCCATCTTCATAAGAAAAGATTGTAAATATTTTGTGGGCTTTTTTGTTTGTTCGTTTCTTTTTCGAGATAGGGTCTCACTCTAGCTCAGGCTGACCTGGAATTCACTATGTAGTGTCAGGGTGGCCTCGAACTCACAGTGATGCTCCTACCTCTGCCTCCCAGGTTCTAGGATTAAAGGTGTGTGCTACCACATTCGGTTTATTTTGTGTTTTTGTTTATTTGCAAGGAGAGAGAGCACCAGGGCCTCTTACCACTGCAAATGAATTCCAGACACGTGTGTCACTTTGTGCATCTGGCTCTCTGTGGTACTGAGGAACCCTGCCATCAGGTTTTGCAAGCAAAGCAAATGCCTTTAACTGCTGAGCCATATCTCCAGCTCTTAAAGATTTTTTATTTTATTTTATTTTATTTTTTCAAGGTAGGGTTTCACTCTAGCCCAAGCTAACCTGGAATTTACTATGCAGTTTTAGGGTAGCCTTGAACCCACAAACGCAGGGCAATCCTCTGCCTCCCAAGTGCTGGGATCAAAGAAAGGCATGCGCCACCACACCCAGCTAAAAGATTTTTAACGTATCTTTCCCAAACTCAACCATGAAGTAGACAGATGGATACACGGATGTGTGAAGCACACAATAGCTGTTCTAATGAATATGCAGAGAAACCTGAACCCATCACAAACACAGGAACCTTTCTATCTCCACCTCTCTCCCCTCTTTCGACCTTCCCCATCTCTCTGGCCTGTTGCAGAATCAAATCCTCCTACTAATAAGCCACATCCTCAGGCCACGAATATATTCTTCCTGTTGTGGAGCAAGCCTTTAATCCCAGCACTCGGGAAGCAGAGGCAGGAGGATCGCTGTGAGTTCTTTTTTGTTTGTGTTTAGAGGTAGGGTCTCCCTCTAGCCCAGGCTAACCTGGAATTTTCTCTGTAGTCTCAGGGTGGCCTCAAACTCACAGCGATCCTTCTACCTCTGCCTCCCCAGTGCTGGGA
The DNA here is from genome assembly GCA_036346955.1 of Dipus sagitta. NCBI lineage: Eukaryota > Metazoa > Chordata > Mammalia > Rodentia > Dipodidae > Dipus > Dipus sagitta. The sequence continues at coordinate 98,722,645 of CM070773.1, forward strand.
TTAAAGACATACGTCACCATGCCTGGCAATAATACATTCTTACACTGTTCAAGCAAACAAAATGTGGTGATTTAAATGTGAATGTACATCCCCCATAGACTCAGGTGTTTTATTAAAGCTTGGAACGTGGGTCTGCAGCCACCTGGCTGGAGGTGGTGTCACTGTGGGAGCCGATCCTGGAGTGCAGCCCACGTTGTTACCGCGGACGGATCTAAATTCCAGCCCAAAGGTGTGCAGAGCATGGGACCTCGGCAGGCCTCCTGCTTGCTGCTTTTTGGTGTTTGCTGGCTGGCTGTGGTTTCTCTCTGTTTGAATTTATGAATGGGAGCCAGCTTCCTCTGCCATTGATGGAACTTCCCTGGATCTGTAATCTTAATATAAAACTCATTCCTCCCATAAATTGTGTTTGGTTCATCCCAGCATTGTGGAACTGTCCACAACACAGAACATGTACAAAAACTAAGTACTGCTGGGCGTGGTGGTGCTCGCCTTTAATCCTAGCACTGGGAAGGCAGAGGAAGAAGGATCACCCCGAGTTCGAGGCCACCCTGAGACTACATAGTGAATTCCAGGTCAGTCTGGGCTAGAGGGAGACCCTACCTCGAAAAACCAAAAAACCAAAAAAACAAAACCAAAAACAAAAACAGAAACAAATCAAACAAAGTAGTTGGTTACAAAATCAGTCTCAAATGAATCTATTTTCTTTACCAATATATTTTTCCCTCTGCTGTCTTGGCTTCTGTAGTCAGGGAGTGGTTTAACCACCAGCTGCAGGGAGAGAAGCGCCACCCTCACCCAGGTGTGCAAACAGAACTGGTCTCCACCCTGGCGGCTGCAGCACATTTACACGCAATCATTTTTGATGTGTCTTCACTTTTTCATAGCTGGGCATGGTTGTGCACATCTGTGATCCCAGCACTGGACCCAGGTGTTGGGAGTTCAGGAACAGTCCTTGAACTCCAATTCCTGAGTTCATGTCTGTTATTTAATCAAAGAATTGGCAAACCAGACTGAGAAGGATAGTTATTAAATTGTTACATTTATTGTTATATATAAGCTGCTATATTCATTATACACAATAAATAAACTATTACATTTATTGAGGGGAAAAAATCAAGGGAAGGAAAATGGATGCACCTACGTGGTCTGAGAGCCCATGTGGTAGATCTGGAAGAAATGTGCAAAGGGGACTGAAGAGATGGCTTAGTGGTTAAGGCGCTTGCCTGCAAAGCCTAAGGACTCAGGTTCGACTCTCCAGGTCCCACGTAAGCCAGACACACAGTGATGCAGGCACACAAGGTTGCACATGCTTGCCTCAAAAAAAATAAATAAAATAAAATAAATGTGGAAAGGGATTTAGAGAGGAAAGAAAAGAAAGTATAGAGAGCTCTTGCCATGGGGAGGGCAGGAGGAGGGAAGCCTACGTGGGAATAAGGATCAGGGGGGTTTTCTCCGTGTCTCAGCCTGGATGAGGTGAGACTTACCAGGATCTAGAAGTTCAGGAGTGATGAACAGACAACCAAGAGAGGGTGTGTCCCCTGGTCAGGGTCTATTTATAACCCTATTGTGTGGGCTTCACCTTCAGGCTCAGGTGAACCAGAGTGAGGGCTGACTGGTCTGACAGCCAGGGCTCCAGGGATGACTTAGCAGTTAAGGCTGACCTGGAATTCACTATGTAGTCTCAGGCTGGCCTTGAACTCACTGCAATTCTCCTACTTCTGCCTCCCAAGTGCTGGGATTAAAGGCCTGCGTCACCACACCCGGTTTCTTTTTAATTTTGATGTCAAGGCTTTTTCCTCCTATTATGAGGGTCTTGTGAAGGTATTACTAGGTACTGCGAGGTTGTGGATATTGAGGCCAATTTCTGTCTGGACAGTTGCAGTATAAGGAGTGGTACCCTTCCTTTGGCTCCTACATTCTTTCTGCCACCTCTTCCACCGTGGACACTGAGCCTTGGAGGATGTGATAGAGATATTTCAGTGCTGAACACTCCTCTGTCACTTCTTCTCAGCACTATATTGCCTTTGGGTCATCCCAGTGGTCATGGCCATCTGAAAAGAGAAGCTTCTCTAACCAAAAGTGAGAGTAGAGTTAGTATGTGAATATGAGTATTAAGTGAAGTGCTTACACAGCAGTTTGGTGAGAATAATATATGCATTTAGCCAGACAAGAGCAGGCTTTACACCCCTAAGGCTCATGATCTCCCCCACCACAGCTTTTGATTAGGTTTTCAGTACCAGGCATGTATTCCCTCCCATAGAATGGGCCTCCAGTCCAATTAGAGAGCAGTTGGTTTCCCCCAGAACAGACATGCCAGTATTGCACCTGTTCGGTCATTTGGCCTGTCTGGCCAAACTTGAGGCTTCCAATGTCCACTGTTTTCACCACTGATGTCTTCTGTCTCCCATAGGGCTGCACGCAGTGCGGCTTTTTCCAGGTTTCAGTCAGCTAGTCTATAGGGAGACGGTTTTCAGCTCAGCCCCAGCTTGATTTCTCAGTGACCTTGCCATCCAGGCATGTGGAGTCTTCAGCAATAGGGTCTTACCATCTGTTTCTGGTGGGAAAACAAGGGCCTTGACAATAGCCTATAATGTTTTGGAGGCAACAGGGACCTCCCTGGCCAACAGCTCCCTGGAAGGTATCCCATCCCTGGAGCTGAAAATTTTCTAGTAACAATATATGTCTTCTGGGTGTGCCATCATCCAAAAACGTAGGCTTTCCTATGTTGTATTCAGAATATCTTGAATTTTTTTTTTCGAGGTAGGGTCTTACTCTAGTCCAGGAACTCATTATGTAGTCTCAGGGTGGCCTCGAACTCACAGGGATCCACCTATCTCTGCCTACCGAGTGCAGGGATTAAAGGCATGTGTCACCACGCCCGGCAAATATCTTGAATTTTGATTAACCCTTCCCCCACCCATCTTTACTCAATCTCTTCTCCTGTCCTCACTTAGGCCATTCCACTCCCTGTAATCTGTTCCTCTACTTATATATACAATACCATCCCCTAAATCCTTCCCTCTCCTCCCTCATTATATTCCTCCCTCCATTATAGCCCTTTTCTTTTTCCTTTCTTTTTTTTTGAAGGCAGGGTCTCACTCTAGCTCAGGCTGACTTGGAATTCACTATGTATTCTCAGGGTGGCCTTGAACTCATAGCAATCCTCCTACCTCTGCCTTCTGAGTGCTAGGATTAAAGGCATGTGCCACCATGCCCTGCCTGCCTTTTTTTAGCTTACTGGCCTCTGCTACCAATTTTTGGTTCCAGTCCACACACATTTGTGGCTAGGTTCCACATATGAGAGAGAACATAGGATGGTTAGCTTTCTGGGCCTGGGTTACCATTCTCTTTCGCCTCTTCTTTCTCCCTCTCTCTGCCTCTTTCTCAAATAAATAAATAATAACTAATAAAAAACAAATGAAATGATCCCTAAAAATAATCTTTACTTTCTTTTTAAAAAATATTTATTTATTTGTTTGAGAGAAACAGGCAGATTGAGAGAGAGGGGGTGGGGATGGGCACACCAGGGCCTACAGCCACTGCAAACAAACTCCATATGCATGTGCCCCATTGTGCATCTGGCTTATGTCGGTCCTGGAGAGTCCAAAAATTCACAGTGAAAGCCAGGTGTGGTGGCACATGCCTTTAATCCCAGAACTCAGGAGGCGGAGGTAGGAGGATCACCATGAGTTTAAGGCCACTCTGACACTACATAGAGAATTCCAGGCCAGCCTGGGCTAGAGTAAAATTCTACTTCAAGGAAAACAAAACAAAACAGAAAAAAAAGAAACTTGTTGAATTTGGTATGAGTGAGAAAACTGAGTACCAGCTCTATACCTGTCTAGAACATCTAGAATTAGTGCTATATTCATCTAGTGCATCTGGTATTGGCACTCTGTCCATCTAGAACATCTGGTACCAGCATTATATCTTAGTGGTTAAGGCATAACTTTTATTTGCCAGTGTCCATTTAAAGCCAGATGCACAAGGTGACACATGCGTCTGGAGTTCGTCTGCAGTGGCTGGAGGCCCTGGCACATCAATTCTCACTCTATCTGCCTCTCTCTCTCACACACTCTCTCAAATAAACAAATAAATAAGATAAATAAATAAATTCAAAAAAGAAAGAAAATGCTAATATATAATAGGCCTGTTTTTCTTAAAATAGTGTACCATATAATGTTTTATAATCTTGTGCTTTATTTATTTGTGTGTGTATACAAATGCATGCACATGCACACACGGGGAAGGTCAGAAAACTTTAAGGTGTCTGTGCTCCACCTTTTTTGAGAGTGCCTCATTAGCCATTGCAAATGAAGTGCCCAGGCTCTAATTTTGTACTTTAATTGACTTCAACTACCAACTAAGTGCTGGTTCTCACGGTATCAGAGAGAAGGGCTTCATGTGGGCATGTAACCTGTTTTTCCTCTAGAATTCATTGAGAATTTTTTTTTTTTTTTTTTTTGAGGTAGGGTCTCAGCAGCCCAGGCTGACCTGGAATTCACTATGTAGTCTCAGGGTGGCCTTGAACTCACAGCAATCCTCTTACCTCAGCCTCCTGTGTGTTGGGATTAAAGGCATGTGCCACCACACCTGGCTTTCACTGAGAATTTTTCATATTTTTCTATATAAGGCCACTTCATCCTTTTTTTAAAGAATAGATTTCTTTTTTATTTTATTTTATTTTTTATTTGAGAGTGCATGCGGGAGAGAGGCAGACACAGAGAGAGTTGAGAGAATGGGCGCGCCAGGGCCTCCAGCCACTGCAAATGAACTCCAGACTCATGTGTCACCTTGTGCATCTGGCTTACGTGGGTGCTGGGGAATTGAACCAAGGTTCTTTGGCTTTGCAGGCAAGCACTTTAACCGCTAAGCCATCTCTCCAGCCCTACTTCATCCTTTATAAAGCCAGTCTCCTAATATTTCATTGTTTCATTGCTCTGTGGATACATCTTAATTCACTTAAGAGATTCCTCATTTATTTTTATTTTTTTTAATTTTTGGTTTTCAAGGTAGGGTCTCACTCTAGCCCAGGCTGACCTGGAATTCATTATGTAGTCTCAGAGTGGCCTTGAACTCACAGCGATCCTCCTACCTCTGCCTCCCAAGTGCTGGGATTAAAGGTGTGCGCCATCATGCCTGGCTTTCATTTAAGTATTTTTGATGTTTTCCTAGGATAAGAAAAAAAAGTTTGAGGGCTGGAGAAATTGCTCAGTGGTTAAAAGCACTTGCTTGCCAAGCCTGACTGCCTGGGTTTGATTCCCTAGTACCCACATGAAGCCAGATACACAAAGTGGTCCCATGTGTCCAGAGTTTGTTTGCAGTGGCAAGAGGCTCTGGCATGCTCATTCTTTCTCTCTGTTTCTCTCTGCTTGAAAATAAATAAAAATATTTTTTAAAGTTTGAAGAATAGGGAGCTATGAAATTAAAGGTACTTGCTTGCAAACTCTGTTGATTGAGTTCAATTCCACAACCACCCACATAAAGCCAGACAGATATTGGTTTGCAGTGGTAAGAGACCCTGGCTTGCACATACATACACACACCTGCACAGATAAATAAATAAATAAATAAATAACTTTTTTCTTTTTTTTTTTTTTTTAGTTTTTCGAGGTAGGGTCTTACTCTAGCCCAGGCTGACCTGGAATTCGCTATGTAGTCTCAGGGTGGGCTTGAATTAATGGCAATCCTCCTGCCTCTGCCTCCCAAGTGCTGGGATCAAAGGCATGGGCCACCATGCCCAGCTTTTTTTTTTTTTTTTTTTTTTTTCTGGTGAACAGGAAAATAAAACATTGTAGTAGGAAGAGGCTTATTAAAACTAACCAAGCCTGGCATGGTGGCACATGCTTTTAAACCCAGCACTTGGGAGGCAGAGATAGGAGGATCGCTGTGAGTTTGAAGCCACCCTGAGACTACACAATGAATTCCACATCAGCCTGGGCTAGAGCAAAACCCTACCTTGAAAAGCCAAAACCAGGGCTGGAGAGATGGTTTAGCAGTTAAGGCCTTTGTCTGCAAAGCCAAAGGACCTTGGTTCGATTCCCTAGTACCCACGTAAGCCAGATGCACAAGGTGGCACATACATCTGGAGTTCGTTTGCAGTGGTTGGAGGCCCTGGCACTCCCATTCTCTGTCTTTGTCTCTCAAGCAATAAATAAAAATAAAAATATTTTAAAAATAAAAAATAGCCGATTCCCCAGTACCATGTAAATCCCAATGCACAATGTGGCACATGTATTTGGAGTTCGTTTGCACTGTCAGGATACCCTGGTTTGCCTATGCTCACTTTCTCTCTTCGTGTGTACCTTTCTCAAATAAATGAATAATATTAAAAAAAATACCAGTATGCACATTACGCATCATTGAATTTTAGAAAGCGTTTGAACAGGTAACAGATGATGAAACTGGCCTGAGAGAATCTGGCCACAGAACGCACAATGGATTAAATAGAGGAAGAAAGACAAGAGGGGAAAGGTTGATGAGAGCCTCTAGCAATAATGCACTTGGACAGCAAGTGGGGGTGTGTTTGCATATCTCTTACAGCTAATATGGAAGCCTTGATTTCTAGAAGAAACCATATTCTTCCCCTCATAAGCGCACTATGTGAGGAAGACCAGGTTGGCAGGTTGCTATGGACAAAGACCAGGTTTTATAGTTTTGCCAGTAATCTTGGGTAAAGATTAGAGTTTCTGTCCTCTAGGAAGGGTACAAGCTTAATCTAGAAATCTTTCATGGAAGGTGTAACATCTAGATATTTCTTGCTTTTTTTTTTTTTTCAAGGAATTAAAAAAAAATTCACTTTTGGGGTTCTGTTACCCTGACTGCTTACCCCATTTCTCTGTGTGTGTGTGACTTTTTGCGTCTGGCTCCACGTGGGTACTGAGGAATCGACCCTGCGCTGTCCGGCTTTGCACAGGCCAGCTCCTTTAACCACTGAGCCATCTCCCCGAGCCGGGATAAGGGGTTTTGATGCATCCTGGTCCCAGCGGGGCGTGGTCCCCGGGGTCCGTCCAGGGCGAGGCCGGTGGCCTGACAGCCCAGCGCGCCGTGTGCACCGTGGGGCACCTGACTCGGCCTGGCTCGGGGATTTAGGTTCGGCGCGCGGCGCCCGCGGTCATGTGACGGCCCAAGATGGCGTCGCCAGGCTCCCTGTGGCTGCTGGCCGTGGCTCTTGTGCCCTGGTCCTGCGCCGCCCCGGCGCTGGAGCATCACGACCCGCCCGCGCCGCGGCCGTTGGTCATCTGGCATGGGATGGGTGAGTGAGTGATGGAGGAGGGAGGGAGGGCTGCCGGATGGCTTCCCGCCCCTGCCGGAGCGGAGACGGTGACTCCACTGCACCCTCTCGCTTGGGAGCTGCTCTGCATCGGGAGACGGGGAAGAGGTGTCTTTTGGGAGAGCTTTGTCCGGGTTTTACTATGGCCCTGTGCCTGTGGCGTGGAGAAGGAGCATCTGACACTCGGTCAGGCCATGGGCCCCCCCTAACCCTCGCAGCTGGGCGGCTCATCCTGTATCATCTCATCCCTTCACATGTACTTAGGCACCTGCAGCTCCTTGATACATTTAACACCTAGTGAGCAGCCGTGAATGACACAGGCTTGACTTCTTGGCTCTTTTGGAAGTTTCCAGTGGGAGAGACAAACTCTAAAGAAATGAATGAAGCATAATGTGTCACATGGTGATGAATGCAGTGGAGAAAAGGAAAGCTGGGGAGAGGTAGAAACTGAAGGTAGGAGCCTGTGCCTCTCGAGAGCAAGGTCAGGAAAGGATTCAAAGATAAAGTGACACCTGAACAAAGCAGATGAGGTAAGATGCCATCAGGATGTGTAGTAGGCCAGCAATATGCAAAGGCTCTGAAACAGGAGTGTGTCCTGTGTGTGCTCAAGAATGAAGTTGAAGTTACAATGGCAGAGGTTGGACCTGCTGGGACTGGTGTAAAGACTGACCAGGGGAGAGAGCTTTTTTTTTTTTTTTTTTTTTTTTTTTTTTTTGAGATAGGGTCTCGCTCTATCTCAGGCTGACCTGGAACTATGTAGTCTCAGGCTGGCCTCAAACTCATTGAGATCCTCCTACTGAGTGCTGGGATTAAAGGCATGCGACACCATGCCTGGTGATAGGAACTTTTTGAGATGAGTAACAATCTGGTTTGCATTTCAAGGGGATTGTTCTAAATCTAGTGTGGTGGCTTATGCCTGTAATGCCAGGGCTCCAGAGGCAGGGGCAAGATCTTGGCAAGCTTGAGGCCCACCTGGTCTACATAGTTCTAGGCTAGCAAGGGTTACATAATAAGACCTATTTCGAAAACCTTAACAAAAATCAAATAAATGATCAGTCTAGCTGTAATACTGGATGGACATGTAAGATCTTGTTCTAGTGATTATAGAAATAAAATTAGGATTATGAGCTCTCAGTTTTTATTGGAAAGAAAAAAAAGGTAGCTGAGGGTTGGAGACATGGTTTAACAGTTAAGTGCTTGCCTCTGAAGCCTAAGGACCCCGGTTTGAGGCTCAATTCCCCAGTACCTATGTAAGCCAGATGCACAAGGTGGTGCAAGCATTTGGAGTTTGTTTGCAGTGGCTGGAGGCCCTGATGCGCCCATTCTTTCTCTCTCTCTCTCTGTCTCAAATAAATAAATAAAAATAAACAAAAGTAAATAAATAAATAAATATTTATCTATTTATTTTGGGTTTTCGAGGCAGGGTCTCACTCTAGTCCAGGATGACCTGGAATTCACTATGTAGTCTCAGGGTGGCCTTGAACTCACAGCGATTCTCCCACCTCTGCCTCCCGAGTGCTAGGATTAAAGGCGTGCGCCACCATAAAAAGGGTAGCTGGGGAGATGGTTCAGTAGTTAAAGGTACTTGCTTGCATAGCCTGCTGACCTGGGTTCCATTTACTAGTACCCATGTACAGTCAGACATACAAGGTGGTGCACGCATCTGGAGTCCATTTGCAGTGGCAAGAGACCCTGGTACACTCACACACACATACTACTCTTCCCACAAATAAATAAATAAAAACATTTTTTAAATATTTATTTGAGAGAGGGAAAGAGAGAATGGGCATGCCATGGCTCCAGCCACTGCAAACAAACTCCAGACACATGCCCCACTGTGGGTTATGTGGGACCTGGGGAATTGAACCAAGGTCCTTTGGCTTTGCAGGCAAGCAGCTAAACTGCTAAGCCATCTCTCCAATATATATATAATTTTGTTTTGTTTTGGTTTTTGTTCGAGGTAGGGTCTTGCTCCAGCCCATGCTAACCTGGAATTCACTATGTAGTCTCAGGGTGGCCTCGAACTCACAGTAATTCTCTTACCTCTGCCTCCAGAGTGCTGGGATTAAAGGCGTGTGCCACCACGCCTGGTTCAATAAAAATATTTTTTAGGGCCTGGCATGGTGATGCATACCTTTAATCTCAGCACTCAGAAGGCAGAGGTAGGAGGATTGCCTTGAGTTCTAGGCCACCCTGAGACTACGTAGTGAATTTCAGGTCAGGTCAGCCTGGACTAGAATGAGACCCTACCTTGAAAAATAAAAAGTTAAAAAAATCAATTAAAAAGAGGGGGGCTGGAGAGATGGCTTAGCAGTTAAGGCGTTTGCCTGTGAGGCTTAAGGACCCAGGTTCAGTTCCCCAGGACTCATGTAAGCCAGGTGCACAGGGGGTACATGCACCTGAAGCTTGTTTGCAGTGGCTGAAGACCCTGGCAGCCCATTTTCTCTCTGTCTTTCTCCCTCAAATAAAAAAAATAAAATATATTTAAAAAAATTTTTTTAAAGAGGGTAAAGAAAAAGGGGACATTTCTGAGTGTAGGAAATTCATGCTGCTAGCTGAGAGAAAAGAACAGGCATTTTATTGGGTTCTTGGAGGGCTCTGGGGTTTATTAATTATGAGGATAGCTTTAAAAAAAAATTCTGCCAGGCCTGGTGGTATACACCTTTAATCCCAGCACTCTGAAGGCAGAAGTAGGAGGATCACCATGAGTATGAGGCCACCCTGAGACTACATAGTGAATTCCAAGTCAGCCTGAGAATAGAGTAAGACTGTACCTTGAAAAACAAAAAAACAAAAAAAAAATTTTTTTTTTCTTTTTCTTCCTTATGGTTTAAGGGGGATTTTCCTATGGGAGCTACAGATCAATGGCCTGCTTGTCTTTGGAGACACCTGGCATTATGCTGAACCTGGTGGGTTGTTTCTTTTTCTTTTATGATAAGGTGAAGGGGATAAGGGTCAGGCACATTTCCAAAGGCTAAAAAGGGAGGAGAGAGACTCTGAGTTACAGGCTGTTTGGATTAAGGGCACAAGAACCTGTCTTTTCTTGTCCCATGAGTGTCCCTATTTCTGTTTTAGTTATTCTGTTGGGCATAGAGGCGTAGACAGTTGTAGGGGGACAAGTTGAGAAGGTACTTGCGATAACTCTGTGGCTTGGAGCTGCACAGGACCTGTAGAGGAAGGGGGAGATGGTCAAACGTCGGGTATATTTGAAGGTGGAACCTCAGGGACTTAGATACGGCAGGAAAGACAAGGAGTCAGAGATGAGTCCATGTGTTTCCGCCAACACAACTAATGTTTTATTTATTTATTTATTTTTGTTAAGACCTGGTCTTAGTATGCAGGTCAGGCTGACCTCAAATTCAGCGTCATCCTGGCCCCAGCCTCTGAAATGCTGGGATTATGGGCATACATTACAGATGCTGTCATGCCTAGCTTTGGACTTTTTACACAACTGGGAAATCAACTGTTATAGAACTAGGTGAGGGACACTGGCTGGGGATTTCAGTTGGGTGCCTTTAGTATCTGGGTAGCATTGAAAGCCTTTCTCCTGGGTGACATTGATCACCTAGAGAGTGAGTGTGCCCAGAAGTCCTGAGGCATGTGAAGGTGCAGATGACCAGGAGGAGTTAGCCAAGGGGAGAGACAGTGAGGAGACACTCACCCTAAAAGATGGAAGGAAGTCAGGAGAGTGCAGTGGCCTGGAAGCCAAGAGAAGAAAATGTTTCCAGAGGGCTGGGGAGATGGCTCAGCTGTTGAAGGCACTCACAAGGAAAGCCTGACAGCCTGGTTTGATTCCCCACTGCTCACATAAAGCTAGATGCAGAGTGGCACATGCATCTGGAGTTTGTTTGCAGTGGCAAGAGACCCTGGCACCATTCTCTCACTGCTTGCAAATAAATAATATATAGAAATTACAAAAAAAAATGTTTTTAGAGGAAGGTAACAAGTCAAGGATGGGACTCACATTTGTCTAACTTCCCAGAAGGCTGAGTAGGAGGATTGCTTTGCGTTCAAGGTCACCCTAGTCTACCTAGGGAGTTCCAGGCCAGTTTGGGCTACAGAATGAGGTCCTGTTTCAAAAGGAAAAAAGAAAGGAGGAGGAGGAGGAAGAGAGAAGGTGGAGGAGGAAGAAAGAAAGAAGGTAATAAGTCACTGGATCACATGATGTTGACAAGTGCAGTCAGGCCTGAGATCTGGTTATTGGATTTAGCTATATGAAGATTGGTGACAATCCTGATAAAAATAGTTAGAGGCTGTGAACCAGAGCTTTATTGGAATGGGTTAAATAAAACTGAAGAAGTAGTTTAGGGGCCAGGCTTGGTAGCACACGCCTTTAATCCCAGCACTCCAGAGGCAGAGGCATCGCTGTGGGTTCCAGGCCACCCTGAGACAACATAGTGAATTCCAGGTCAGCCTGAGTAGACCAAAACCCTACCTAGAAAAACCTTAAAAAAAAAAAAAAAGGCTAGAGAGATAGTGCTTGCCTGCAAAGCCAAAGAACCCAGGTTCTATTCCCCAGGACCCATGTAAGCCAGATGCATAAGGTGGCACATGCCTCTGAAGTTCGTTTGCAGGACTAGAGGTCCTGCCACATCCATTCTCTCTCTATCTGTTTTCTCTCTTTTTCTCAAATAAATAAATTAAATTAAATATTTAAAAAAAGAATTACAAGCTGGGTGTGGTGGCAAACACTTTAATCCCAGCACTAGGAGGATCGCGGTGAGCTCGAGGCCACCCTGAGACTACATAGTGAATTCCACGTCAGCTTGGGCTAGAGTGAGACTCTACCTCAAAAAAACCCACATTAGCCAGATGCACAAGGGGGCACAGGCGTCTGGAGTTCGTTTGCAGTGGATGGAGGCCCTGGTGCACCCATTCTCTCTCTCTCGGTCAAATAAATAAAAATAAAAAATTAGAACATATATATATACACACACACACACACACACACACACCTGAGAGAGTGTGTGAGTATGGGTGCATTGAGAACTCTTGCTATTGCAAATGAACTCCAAATGCCTATGCAAGTCTGGCTTTTCATGGGTGCTGGGGAATTGAACCCAGCTGGCAGACTTTGCAAATAAGTGCCTTTAACTGTGGAGTCATCTCCCCAGCCTGAACTTTGCTTTTTTATTTTTGGCCCTTTAGTCTCTGCACATGTGAATGTTTTTAGGAGGGTAATAGAAGATTCTGTAGGCCCGAGAATTCCTCCTTTAAACTTCCTCTCAAGTGGAGCATGGGATGATTAAAGTGCAAAATGGGAAATGACCTCAGTCCAGTCCTCCACACAGTGGTCACTTTGCTTCCCGTTCTTAGTTCTGGTTCCCTGGCAGGAAAACAAACAAACCCGAGACTAGAATGAGGGAAGGGGGCACTCACTGTCAAATCTGTGTGAGTCCACGCCAACACTTCAGATGAACCCCAGAGTGAGACCGCCTCACATCCTGTGCTGTAGAAGCTTCTTGTGCCTCACCCTGGCCCTGGCTTTGAAGAGAAATCGTTGTCTCTGTGCCCCAAAAGGCCCCTATGGTAAGGGTGAAGGATGTGCATCCTTTCCATAAATCTGGTGTTCCAATTATATCCTATGGGCTTTTTTTTTTTTTTTTTTTGAGATATGTTCTCACTCTGTAGTCCAGGCTGACCTTGAACTCACCACAGTTCTGCCTCAGCCACCCGAATGCTAGGATTGCAAGTGTTGGCTGCTATGCCCAGGTTTCTACAGGCTTCTGAAGCTTGTTGTTGCTTAATAAACAGGAGCTAAGTAAAAAGTATTCTTATGGGACTGGGGAGATGGTTAGGGGTTAGAGGTGCTTGCTTGCAAAGTCTGCCAGCCCAGAGTTCAGGTCCCCAGCAACCCACATAAAGCAAGATGCACAAAGTGGCGCATACTTGTGGAGATTGTTTATAGCTGTAAGAGCCCTTGACACACCCATATGCACTCTTCCTCTCTCCCTCCCTCCTCTCTCATAAGTAAATTTATATATATATATATATATTTGGTTTTTTCGAGGTAGGGTCTCACTCTAGCCCAGGCTGACCTGGAATTCACTATAGAGTCTCAGGGTGGCCTCGAACTCACTGCTATCCTCCTACCTCTGCCTCCCGAGTGCTGGGATTAAAGGCGTGCAGCACCATGCCCGGCTTTTTTTTTTTTTTTTTTTTTTTGAGGTACAGTTTTGCTCTAGCCCAAGCTGACCTGGAATTCACTCTGTAGTCCCAAGCTGGCCTCAAACTCACAGTGGTCCTCCTACCTTTGCCTCCCGAGTGCTGGGATTAAAGGTGTGTGCCATTATACCTGGTTAAATATATATGTGTGTGTGTATATATACACACATATATATATTATATATTATTATATTACATATAAATATATATATTTGAGAGAGAGAGAGGCAGATAGAGAATGGGCACACCAGGGCCTTCAGCTGCTGCAAAAGAACTCTAGATGCATGCGCCACCTTGTGCATCTGGCTTAACGTGGGTACTGGGGAATTGAATCTGGGTCTGTTGGCAGGTAAGTGCCTTAACCTCTAAGCCATCTTTCTAGCCCTGAACATTTTAAATATTTAATTTTTTTTTTTTTTTGCTTTTTGAGGTGGGGGCTCGTTCTAACCCAGGCTGATTTGGAATTCATTTTGCAGTCTCAGGCTGGCCTCAAACTCATGGCGATCCTCCTACTTCTGCCTTCCGAGTGTTGGGATTAAAGGCATGTGCCAGGCTGGAGAGATGGTTTAGCAGTTTAAGGTATTTGCCTGAAAAGCCTAAGGACCCAGGTTTGATTCCCCAGGACCCACATAAGCTAGATGCACATGGTTGCACATGCGTCTAGAAGTCAGTTGCAGTGGCCAGAGGCCCTAGTGCGCCCATTCTCTCTCTCATGCACGCACACACGCGTGCACGCACGCACACACACACACACCTCTCTATCACATTTATTTATTTGTTTTTTAAGGTAGGGTCTTGCTCTAGTCCAGGCTGATCTGGAATTCAGTGTGTAGTCTCAGGGTGGCCTTGAACTCAAGACAATCCTCCTACCTCAGCCTCCTGAGTGCTGGGATTAAAGATGTGCGCCACCAGGCCTGGCTCCTAAAAATATTCTTTTATCTTTCTTTCTTCTTTCTTTTTTTTCTTTTTTTTTTTTTTTTTTTTCGAGGTAGGGTCTCACTCTAGCCCAGGCTGACCTGGAATTCACTCTGTAGTCTCAGGGTGGCCTCGAACTCATGGCGATCTTTCATCCTCCTACCTCTGCCTCCCAAGTGCTGGGATTAAAGGCGTGTGCCACCATGCCCTGGCTCTTTTATCTTTCTTGTTGAGGTGAAATTTATATGGCACAAAGTTAGCCATTTTAAAATGCACAATTGAGTGACCTTGAATGTATTCATTATGCAACCACAACTTCCCTCTAGTTTCAAAACTTTTCAGCACCCAAGACACAACTGTTAAGCCTGTTAGGTAATTGTTTCATCCCCCTCTTCCAACTACTTGTCACCTCTGGCCTATCTCTAGTGTTAACTATTCCGGGTACATCCAGTAAAAGCATAAACATTTGTACGAGAGAGAGAGAGCGTTTGAGACAAAGGTCTCACCCTCACCAGATTTACATGGAACTCACTATGTATCCCAGACTGGCCTTGAACTCATTGCAATCATCCTGCTTCAGCCTCTGCTGGGATTAGAAGTTTATAGGCAAGTTTTTTTTTTTTTTTTTTTTTTTTTGCTTTTGGAGGTAGGGCTGCTTAGCTCAGGCTGACCTGTAATTCACTATGTAGTCTCAGGCTGGCCTTGAACTCAAGGCTATCCTCCTACCTTTGCCTCCCAAGTGCTGGGATTAAAGGCATGTACCATCACACCTGGTTTATAGGCAACTTTTAATTTTTTTATTTTTTTGGTATTTTTGAGGTAGGGTCTCACTGTAGCCCAGGATGACCTGGAACTCACTGTAGTCACAGGCTAGCCTCAAACTCTTAGTGATCCTCCTATTTCTGCCTCCTGACTGCTGGGATTAAAGGCGTGTGCTACCATGCCTGTCTAAGTAGGCAACTTTTTCTCTGGATGTATGTTTTCTTTTCTTTTGGGTATATGCCTAGCCTAGGAGCAGACTTCTTGAGTAATTATATGTTTATCTTTTTGAGGAACTGATACACTTTTTCACAGTGATATCATTGTTACATCATTACCAGCTGAATACAAAGGTTTCTTTTCTTTCTTTTTTTTTTTTTAAACCTAAAGGCTGAGAAGTGATTGCCCATCATTTTATTTATTTAACTTACAGGACACCCAGCTAGCTCCCTCGGTAGAGCATGGGAGACCATTTATTCAATTTGCTAGTTTTTTGGAGACAGGATCTCACTGTGTAGCACAGGGTTTACCTGGATCTCTCTTGCCTCAGCCTTCTAATGCTGCAATGATAGGCATATGCCACTATACCCATCTCTCACCAATCCTACTCTTTTTTGTATTGACAACTTCCATAATTGTAAACAATATCCCATGGTAATTCCCTCCCTCCCCTCACTTTCCCCTTTGAAACTCCACTCTCCATCATATCCTCTCCCCTGAATATAAGCATTTCTATTTCTCCATTTCCTTGTCAACACTTATCTTCCAAAAACTGGAAGATTATTTATTTATTTATTTTGTTTTTTCGAGGTAGAGTTTCACTCTAGCCCAGGCTGATCTGGAATTCACTATGTAATCTCAGAGTGGCCTCGAACTCACAGCGATCCTCCTACCTCTGCCTCCCAAGTACTGGGATTAAAGGCATGTGTCACCATGCCTGGCTCTTTTTTTCTTTTTTCTTCTTCTTCTTTTTTTATTTTTAGAGAGAGACAGAGAGAAGTGTGTGTGTGGGGGGGGGGGGGAGTTGGGGCACCAAGGCCTCAGCCACTGCAATCGAACTCCAGACACTTGTGTCACCTAGTGGGCATGTGTGACCTTATGCTTGCCTCACCTTTGTGCATCTGGCTAATGTGGGATCTGGAGAGTCAAACATGGGTCCTTAGGCTTCATAGGCAAGTGCCTGTGTGATCCTCCTATCTCTGCCTCTGGAGTGCTGGAATTAAAGGCATGCACTATCATGCCCGGCTTCTTTGTTTCTTTGTTTCTTTCTTTTTTTCTTTCTTTCTTTTTTTTCATTAACAACTTCCATGATTGTAAACACTATCCCATGGTAATGCCCTCCCTCCCCCCCACTTTCCCCTTTGAAACTCCATTCTCCATCACATCCCTCCCCCTCTCAATCAGCCTCTCTTTTATTTTGATGTCATCTTCTTTTCCTCCTATTATGATGGTCTTGTGTAGGTAGTGTCAGGCACTGTGAGATCATGGACATCCAGGCCATTTTGTGTCTGGGGGAGTTCTACCCGTCCTTTGGCTCTTAGATTCTTTACACCACCTCTTCCGCAATAGACCCTGAGCCTTGGAAGGTGTGATAGAGATATTGCAGTGCTGAGCACTCCTGTTACTTCTTTCCAGCACCATAATGTCTTCTGAGTCATCCCAAGGTCACTGCCATCTGAAAAGAGAAGGTTCTCTACCAAAAGTGAGAGTAGCATTAATATAAGGGTATGAACATTAAGAGAAGTGCTTACTGGGCAGTTTGATAGGCATAGTTTATACATTTAGCCAGACAGCAGCAGACATTACAGCCCCTAGGGCTCATGACTACCCCTGTTTTAAGTTTTCAGTATCAGGGATGTATTCCCTCCCATGGAGCAGGGCCTCCAGTCTAATTAAAGGGCAGTTGGTTTCCACCATGACAGATGTGCCATTATTGCACCTGTTAGCTCATTTGGCCTGGCTGGCAAAATTTAAGATTTGCAGTGTCCACTGTTGAGTATCTTCACTGGTGATTTCTCTCTCTCCCATTGAACTGCATGCTGGAATATCTTCTTCCAGCTTTCTGTCAGCTAGTCTACATGGAGGAGGTTTTCAGCTCAGCTCCAGCAGGGTTTCTCAGTGACCTTGCAGCCCAAGTATGTGGAGTCTTCAGCAATAGGGTCTTACCATCTATTCCTGGTGGGAAACCAAGGGCGTTGGCAATGGCCTATAATGTTTTAGGGGGTATCAGGGACCTCCCTGTCTTCTTTCTTTTTTTTAAATTTTTTTTTATTTATTTGTAAACAGAGAGAGAGAGAGAGAAGAGAAACAGAGAGAATGGGCTCATAAGAGCCTCCAGATACTACAAACAAACTCCAGATGCATGTTTCACTTTGTGCATCTGGCTTTATATGGGTAACCTCTTCAACCCCTAACTTGTATTTTCTTTCTTTTTTTTTTATTTGTTAAAATATATTTATTTATTTATTTGAGAGAGAGAAAGAGGTGGGGGGGTGTGTAGAGAATGGGCGCGCCAGTGCCTCCAGCCACTGCAAAGGAACCCCAGATGCATGCGCCCCCTTGTGCATCTGGCTTACATGGGTCTTGGAGAATCAAACCGGGATCCTTTGGCTTTGCAGACAAATGTCTTAACTGCTAAGCCATCTCTCCAGCCCCCCCCCCTTTTTTGAGGTGGGGTCTTGCTTTAGCTTAGGCTGATCTGGAATTCACTATGGTCTCAGGGTGGCCTCGAACTCTCAGCAATACTCCTACCTCTGCCTCCTGAGTGCTGGTCTTAAAGGTGTGTGCCATCATACCTGGCTCCAACTTGTAGTTTTTTTTTTTCTCTCTCTCTTTTTTAAAATTTAGTTATTTATTTGTTAGAGAGAGAAAAAGAGAGAGAATGGATGCATCAGGGCCTCTACCCACTGCAAAGTAACTCCAGATGCATGTGCCACCTTGTGCATCTGGATTGTGTGGCTACTGAGGAATCAAACTTGGGTCCTTAGGCTTCCCAGGCAAGTTCCTTAATCACTAAGCCATCTCTCCTGCCCATTCTTTTTCTTCTTCTTCTTTTTAAAAAAATACTTATTTATGAGAGAGAGAAAGTTAGAAAGAGAATGGGCACGTCAGGGCCTCTAACCACTGCAAACAAACTCCAGATGCATGCAGCACCTGTGCATCTGGCTTTATGTAGGTATTGGGGAATTGAATTTGGGTCCTTTGGCTTGCAGACAAGTGCCTTAACCACTGAGCAATCTCTCCAGCCCCTCTCCCCACCCCGACTTGTATTTTCTTAATGACCAGTGTTACTTGTTTGCCATTGCATATTTTCTTTGGAGAAATGTTTTTGTATTTTTCCATTTTATTCATTTATCTGTAAGAGTAAGGAAGAGATAGTGTTGGCAAGGCAGGCCTTCTTATTGCTGCAAACAAATTCCAGCTTGCAGGTAACACTCTGTACATCTGGCTTTACGTGAGTACAGAGGAATTGAACCCAGGCCTGCAGGCTTTGCAAACAAGCACCTTTAACCATTGAACCATTTCCCTAACCCCTTTTCAGATTGTGTCAGAGAGGTTGCTCAGTGGTTAAGGCATTTGCTTGCAAAGCCTAATGACCCTGGGTTTGATTCCCCAGGACCCATGTAAAGCCAGATGTGCAAAGAGGCACATGCATCTGGAGTTTGTTTGCAGTGGCTAGGGGCCCTGGTGTGCCTATTATCTCTGCCTGTCTCCTCTCTCTCTCTCTCTCTTTCTCTCTCTCCTTGTAAATAAAATAAAAAAGGCGGTACAAGAGTGACTGGAGCGTTGCACTGTAGGGAGGCCCTGCTGCCACAGGGAAGCATACGGGATGTCACATTAAACCATCCACACCACACAGTACATCAACAAAACAAATGCTTTTGTTGATTTATTTGGAGAGAGAGCACGAGTATGGGCATAGCAGGGTCTCTTACCACTGCAAATGGACTCCAGACACATGTGCTATTTTGCGAAACAGGCTTTACATGGGTAGTGGGGAACCAAAACCAGGCCTTCAGGCTTTGCAAGGAAGCACTGAGCCTTTTCCCACTCTAGCTCAGGCTAGACTCAAACTCCTGCGGATCCTCCTTACCTCAGCTTCCCAAGTGCCTGGCTCAATAATGCTGTTTTGATTCATAAATTCCCATCATTGTTTTTACTTGCTAGGAGACACCTGTTGTAATCCCCTGAGCATGGGTGTCATTAAAAAGATGGTGGAGAAGAAAATACCTGGAATTTACGTCTTGTCTTTAGAGATTGGGAAGAACATGATGGAGGTAAGGCCCTGACCAGCACATTCTCTTAAGGGCTTTTAAGTAGTTCCACAGATTTACTGTCTCCACACATCCCCTCACGTCTTTTTTTTTTTTTTTTTTTGCGGTAGGGTCTCACTAACCCAGGCTGACCTGGCATTCACTATGTGGTTTCACGGTGGCCTCGAACTCACACTGATCCTCCTACCTCTGCCTCCTGAGTGCTGGGATTAAAGTCATGTGCCCCCATGCCGGGCTTCCCCTCACATTTGGCAGCATACCTCCACTTCTTTTTTTTGAGAGAGGGTTTTGCCATGGTGCCTGGGCTGGCCTAGACCTTGCTCCTCCTGCCTCAGCCTCCTGAGTGCTGGGGCTGCAGGCATGTGCCACCATATCCAGCTAACACCTGTGCCCTGAACGGCTTATGTGAGGGTCTCAGCTTAAGTGAGTTCACACCTGGAGAATTTGCCAGTGGTTGCCTACAGCCCCATCTGCTCACTTTCCTGTGGCTCCTTTTGTAGGATATGGAAAACAGCTTCTTCTTGAATGTCAACTCCCAAGTGTCAACAGTGTGTCAGATTCTTGCTAAGGACCCTAGGCTACAGCAAGGCTACAATGCTATGGGATTCTCCCAGGGAGGCCAATTTCTGTAAGTCCCTTTCTTTTTCAGTACCAGTTATAAGGAATTGATGTGTTTCCTTTTAATTATTTAAAGATATTTTTATTGGGCTGGAAAGATGGCCCACCAGTTAAGGCCCTTGACTGCAGGGCCTAACGACCAGGGTTCGGTTCTCCAGTACCCATGTAAAGTCAGATGCACAGAGTGGCACACACATATGGAGCTCATCTGCAGTGGCTGGAGGCCCTGGTATGCCTATTCTTTCTCTCTCTCCTCTCTCTCTGTGCTTGCATATAAATAAGTAAAGCTGGGTGTGGTGGTGCATGTCGTTAATCCCAGTACTCAGAAGGCAGAGTTAAGAGGACTGCCTTGAGTTCAAGGCCACCCTGAGACTACATAGTGAATTCCAGGTCAGCCTGGGCAAGAGCAAGACCCTACCTCAAAAAACCAAACAATAAATAAGTAAGTAGATTTCAGTTTTTTAACTTGCTACTTACTTGTGAGCAGACAGAGAGAGAGAGAGAGAGAGAGAGAGAGAAAGAGAGAGAAATGGGCATATCAGAGCCTTCTACCACCACAAACAAACTCCAGTTATGTGCGCCACTGTGTATCTGGCTTTATGTGACTACTGGGGAACTGAACCCAGGTTGTTAGGCAGTGCAAGCAAGGGCCCTTAACCACTGAGCCATCTCCTCAGCCACTGATCTGTTTCTTTTATTCAGATAAATTGACTTACTTTTTTTTTGAGGTCCTTCTTTATAGTAGGAAGGGAGTTGTTATAAAATGTTCTAGCCTAAGAAACATTGTGGAGCTAGGTGTAGTGACTCACACCTTTAATTCCAGGCTGAGGCAGGAGGATCACTTTGAGTTCAAGGGCAGCCTAGGCTGGAATAAAATACTGCTTAAAAAAATCATTAAAAAATAAGAAGCTTGTGGGGCGTGGTGGCGCATGCCTTTAATCCCAGCACTCAGGAGGCAGAGGTAAGAGGATTGCTGTGAGTTCAAGGCCACCCTGAGACTACATAGTGAATTCCAGGTCAGCCTGGGCTACAGTGAGACCCTACCTTGAAAAAACTAAAAAAAAAAAAAAAAGAAAAAAGAAAAAAGAAAAAGAAGAAGAAGAAGCTTTATGAACCTTACTTTATTTTCTGTGAAAGAAAGTAGGCTTGTGTTGAGTGTGTTAGAGGAAAATCCTATAACTAATAGCTTCAGCGTTGGGAATTCAGTGTATTAGGTAGCTTAATCTGTAAGGGCAACTGTTGGTACATTTACATGTGGCCATCAGGGCTGACAGCCTTCTTTGATCTCTCCAGGAGGGCAGTGGCTCAGAGATGCCCATCACCCCCCATGTTCAATCTCATCTCAATTGGGGGACAACATCAAGGTAATGTTAATCTCTTTATTTCTTTTTTTTCTATCTTGTATCTCGCATGCCCAATTTATTATCCATTTATTTGTGGGGGGGGGCAGGGTCTCTTACAACTGTAATAAATGCTTATCTGGCTTTACATGGGTACTAGGGACTTGAGCCCAGGCCAGCAGACTTCTCAAGCAAGCACCTTTAACTGCTGAGCCATCTGTCCAGCCTGCCTTTCTTCTTTTTCCTTCCTTCTTCCTTTACTCCTCTTCATTCTCCTTCTTTTCTTTCTCTCTTTTGTGACTTTCTTTCTTTCTTTCTTTTTTTCTATTTTGGTTTTTTGAAGTAGAGTCTCACTCTAGCCCAGGCTGACCTGGAATTCACTATGTAGTCTCAGGGTGGCCTCAAACTCACAGTGATCCTTTTACCTCGAAAAACCAAAATAAAATAAAATAAAAATAAAAAATGATATCATTTCTCCTGCCTCAGCCTGCCAAGTGCTAGGATTATGGGCATGTGTCACCACACCCAGCACCCAACTTGATTTTTGTTATCATCTTGAGGCTAAGTCTCACTCTAGACCATGCTGACCTGAAACTCACACTATAGACCAGGCTGGCCTGGAACTCATGGTGATCCTTCTTGACCTCAGCTTCCTGAGTGCTGGGATTAAAGGTGTGTACTACCCCACATGGCTCCCATTTAAAAATTTTGTACTTCTATTTGCATTCGAAGTTAGTCATACTTGTAAAATCCTATTTCTAGGTGTGGTGGTGCATGCCTTTAATCCTGGCACTTGGGAAGTTCAGGTAGGAGGATCGCCATGAATTCAAGGCCAGCCTGGGCTACAGAGTGAGTTCTAGGTCAGACTAGGTTAAATTGAGACCCTATTAAATAAAAAACAGGGGCTAGAGAAATGGCTCAGCTGTTAAGTGCTTGTCTGTAAAGCCTAAGGAACAGGGTTCGATTTCCCAGTACCCATGTAAAGTCAGATGCACAAAGTGGTACATGCATCTGAGGTTCGTGCGTATTCTCTCTTTCTCTCTCAATAAGTAAATAAAAATTAAATCCTATTTCTGAATTTCATAATAAAACTAGCCATCACTGATGAGAAAGTAGGAAGTAACTCAGGATTCCAGAGCCCTGTAACACAGGTGACTTATTAGATGCCCATCTACTTGTCTCCATTTCAAGTGACATGATTTCATGGAGTAAGATGGTTCCAGCCATATGGCAGGTGGTAGTTGAGGAGTCAGGGAAATGTAATGATGGGCTAGGGACATAGCTCAATGTTAAAATGCTTACTTAGCTGTGCATGATGGTGCACACCTTTAATCCCAGCAGTAAGGAGGCAGTGGTAGGAGTATCGCCATGTGCTCAAGGCCAGCTTGAGAATACAGAGTGAATTCTAGGTCAGCCTGGGCTAGAGCAAGACCCTACCTTGAGAAATTGGGGGGAAGAAAGGTAACTTAATATTCCATCATTTTGGGAAGGCATGTGGCAGGATCTTGAGGTAGCTGGTCAGTCACATCTCATCTGCAGTTAGGAAGCAGAGAGAAGGCTGGAGGGATGGCTTAGCAGTTAAGGCACTTGCCTGCAAAGCCTGGGGACCCAAGTTTGATTCTCCAGTAATCACGTAAGCCAGATGCACAAGGTTGTACATGTGTCTGCTTGTTTGCAGTGGCTAGAGGCCTTGGCACACTCATTCTCTCTCTCTCTCTCTGCTTCTTTCTCTCTCAAATACATAAAAAGAAAAAAAGAAAAGGAATGAGGGTTCATGGATGAGAATATAACTGGGGGTGGGGAATGGAGCTGGGTACTACTTGAGCTGGGTAAGTGAGACCTGAGGAGGAGGAGGAGGAGCTCAGCCATGGATGGTAATGGGAGGAAATGGTGAGGTCTTTAGGCAGCTAAGAGTGGGAGTGCCAAGAGGAAGCTGGTTTGTAGTTAGTTTTCAATGCTTCACTATTTTTTTTTCTTTTGAGGAGTAAATGACTGAGACCAGATTCTAGCTCCTTGCCCATTGTTTTTCACAATACCTGGCACATAGTAGGTATTCCATATATGATTATTGGAGGAATAGATATTTGTCTTTTATCACTGCAGGTGTCTTTGGACTCCCTCGATGCCCAGGAGAGAGCTCTCATGTCTGTGACTTCATCCGAAAAACACTTAATGCAGGGGCTTACTCCAAAGTTGTCCAAGAACGGTGTGTATGGTTAGCTGTGCAGGATACAGATCTAGTGCTATGTGAAAATACCATGTGGACATTCGTACTACCAGGGATTTTATGAGTCATTGCCAGCAATAGTAGAGTGACATGTATATGTATATGTGTGTGTGTGTGTGTATATATATATATATATATATATATATATATATATATATATATATTCTACTTAATTTTATTATATACCTAAAACTTCTTTAATAATAACATAGTAATTTGTAAAAAGAAAGAAGTCTGGTAGAATGCTTATCAAGCATGCATGAAGCCCTGGGTTTGAACCCTAACACCACATAAACTGTGTGGCAGCACATGCTGTAATTCCAGCACTCTGGAAGTAGAGGCAGGAGGATCAGAAATTTAAGGCTCATCCTTTACTCCATAGTGTGTTCAAAGCCAGTCTAGGGTATGAGACCCTGTATCTATACAAATAAAAGCAAGAAAACAGGGAAAGAAAGGGAGGGAGAAAGAGGATGAGCAAGAATATGAATTTAGGTCATTTTTCTACACAGAAAGAACATGATCATAACAAACTGCTCTCCTTACAAAACAAAACACTGAAGCCAGGCATGGTGGTACACGCCTTTCATCCCAGCACTTGGGAGGCAGAGGTAGGAGGATCTCTGAGTTCAAGGCCACCCTGAGACTACATAGTGAATTCCAGGTCAGCCTGGGCCAGAGTAAGACCCTACCTCAAAAACAATAACAAAACAAAACAAAAAAATACTGAGGCTAGAGAGATGGCTTAGCAGTTAAGGCATTTGCCTATAAAACCAGAGGATCCTGGTTTAACTCTTCAGGACCCACATAAGCTGCTGAACAAGGGGGTGTATGCATCTGGAATTTGTTTACAGTGACTGGAGGCTCTGGCGTGCCCATTCTTATTCTCTCTCTCTCTCTCTCTCTCTGTTTCTTTCTCCCTCTCAAACAAATAAATAAATATTAAAAAAAAAAAAAAAAACAAGCTGGGTGTGGTGGCGCACACCTTTAATCACAGCACTCAGGAGGCAGAGGTAGGGGGATCACCATGAGTTTGAGGCCACCCTGAAACTATATAGTGAATTCCAGGTCAGCCTGGGCTAGAGTGAAACCCTACCTAGAAAAACCAAAACAAATAAACAAACACTGGAGAGATGGTATAACAATTGAGGCATTTGCCTATGAAGCCTAAGGACCCAGGTTCAATTCTCCAGGTCCCATGTAAACTGGATGCACATGGTGGCATATGTGTCTGGAGTTCATTTACAGTGGCTAGAGGCCCTGGAGCATCCATATTCTCTCTCTCTCTCTCTTTGTGTCTCTAATAAATAAATAAAAATAAATCTTTAAAACAAAACAGAACACAGGACTGGAGAGATGGCTTAGTGTTTAAAGTACTTGCCTGCAAAGCCAACAAATTCATGTTCAAATCTCCAGGTCCTATGTAGCCAGATGCAGTGACGCAAGCACACAATGTTGCACATCACACGAAGGGGACACATGTGTCTGGAGTTCGTTTGCAGCAGTTGAAGGCCTTGGCACACAACTCTCTTTCTCAAAAAATAAATTAAAAGTGGCTGGAGAGATGGCTTAGCAGTGAATGTACTTGTCTGCAAAGACAAAGGACCCAGGTTCCATTCTCCAGGACCCACATAAGCCAGATGCACAAGTTGGCTCATGTGTCTGGAGTTCATTTGCAGTGGCTGAAGGCTCTGGTATGCCCATTCTCTCTGTCGGCTTCTGTCTCTCTCTCTCAAATATGTGTGTGTGTGTGTGTGTGTGTATAGATATATATTTTTAAAATAAATTAATTAAAAAAAACAGAAAAAACACAAAGCCGCATGTGGTGGTACATGCTTTAATTGCATAACTTGGGAGGCAGAGGTAGAAGAATCACTGTGAGTTCAAGGCCACCCTGAGACTACATAGGGAATTCCAGGTCAGTCTGGGCTAGAGTGAGAGCCTACCTTGAAAAAGAAAAGAATTTCAAGTTTGGTCTCTAGCGTAGCAATGCATAACTGGGTTTGGTGGTGCATGTCTATAACCCTAACATGGGGTGGAGGGAGCAGAAATGGGAGGTTCATGAATTCAAAGCTAGCTAGTGCTTAATGTCCTTGCTTGCAAAGCCTACCTGCTTGGGTTCAATTCCCCAGTACCCACGTAAAGCCAAATACACAAAGTGGCACATGTGTCCCAGCACACCCAAACACTCACACCCCTCTCCTTCCCTCACTCTCTCTCTGTTCGAAAATAAGAAAATAATTTTTAGCCAAGTGTGGTAGCACATAACTTTAATCCCAGCACTTGGGAGGCAGAGACAGGAGGGTCACCATGAGTTCAAGGCCACCCTGAAACTACATAATGAATTCCAGGTCAGCCTGGGCTAGAGTGAGACCCTACCTCAAAAAACTAAAAAAAAAAAAAAAAAAAAATTTCCGGCTACACAGTGAGTTTCAGTTCTGGGTAGGTGGCAGAGGCAGGAGGATCATGAATTTAATGCCAACTATACTGTGAGTTTCAGGTCTGTGCTAACCTAAACCCTGTTTCAAAATCAACAAAAGAAAAACAAGTAAACATAACTCTTTACTCTTTTTTTTTCTTGTTGTTTGTTTTGTTCTGGATTTTTGGTTTTTTTGAAGTAGGGTCTCACTGTAGCCCAACCTTAGCTGGAACTCTAGTCCTAGGCTGGGCTTCGACTCATGGTGATCCTCCTGAGTGCTGGGATTAAAGGCATGTGCCGCCACTACATCCAGCTTCTTTCCTTTTTTTTTTTTTTTTTTTTTTTTTTGAGTTAGGGTCTCACTCTAGCTCAGGCTGATCTGGAATTCACTATGTATTCTCTGGGTGGCCTTGAACTCATGGCAATCCTTCTACCTCTGCCTCCTGAGTGCTGGGATTAAAGGCATGTGCCACCATGCCTGGCTTCTTTCCTATTATTAAGACCATGTCTTAGCATGTAATCCAGACTGATTTGGAACTCAAATTCCTATTCTGAAAGCTGGACGTGGTGGTTCATGCCTTTAATCCCAGCACTGTGAAGGTTGAGGTAGGAATATGGCTGTGAGTTTGCAGCCAGCCTGGGACAACAGAATGAGTTCAGGTTTAGGTCAGTTTATGCTGCCTCAAAAAAACAAAACAAAATATATATGTAATTTTATTTATTTGAGAGAGAGAGAAAAAACGGGCACTCCAGGGCCTCTAGCCACTGTTAATGAATTCCAGACTCACATGTCACCTTGTTCATCTGGCTTACGTGGGTCCTGGAGTATCAAACCTGGGTCCTTTGGCTTTGCAGGCAAATGCCTTAAGTTCTAAGCCATCTCTCTAGCAGAGTAGGCTTTATTTCAAGCAGAGCAATATCCATTGGCATGGATGGGAGCCACAAAACTGGGGAACTCTGGGCTGGAGAGATGGCTTAGTGGTTAAGCACTTGCCTGTGAAGCCTAAGGATCCCAGTTCAAGGCTCGATTCCCCAGGACCCACATAAGCCAGATGCACAAGGAGCGCATGCATCTGGAGTTTGTTTGCAGTAGCTGGAGGCCCTGATGAGCCCATTTTTTTTCTCTCTCTCTCTCCGTGTCTCTGCCTTTCTCTCTATCTCTGTTTCTCTCAAATAAATAAATAAAAACAAACAGAAAAATTTTGTTTTAGAAACTGGGGAACTTTATTGTGGGCTAAATTCAAGGGATTTAAGTATGTTGGGACTGTCTCTATCTATAATTGTAAGTGCCCTAGACTGACTGATCATCTACTAAAAGTTTCTCTTCAGAACAAGGTGAGCTACGTAAGCTACTGTAGAGAAACAGTCACTCGTAATTGTCTCCAGTGTGCCACAATGTTTCTGGCTGAACTCCCAGAGCCCCAGCCATCTCCAGTCAACCATGTAATTCTCAGAAGCAGGGGGATTGCTTCCTTAGTGGGGTTGAACCCAGAGCATCATTCCTGCTAGGCAAGCAATCTGCCATTGAGCCTTATTTCCAGCCAGAAGGAAACAATAATAATAAAACAAAGTACCTGTAATCATTATCTTCAAAGAGATTGCCTCTGTGCCGCTAGGACACTGTATGAACAAAATCAACAGCCAGGGCTCTTGAAAATTGAAAATATAATAACCAAGACTTTAAAGTATTTGTGGTATGGTAATATAAAGCTGAGGAAACCTCCTAGAAATTAGGACAGCAATTCAAAGAGGTAGGGGAATGGAATAACAGATTGAGAAACAGTTTGAGAATTCTGACTAGTAGGAGTTTCAGAACAGAAAAAAGGGTAGAATGAAATAAATCTTGAAAACAAGCCAGGGGCTGAAGAGATGGCTCAACAGTTAAGGTATTTGCCTGCAAAGCCTAAGGGCCCAGTTTGATTCCCCAGTACCCATGTAAAGTCTGATGCACAAAGTAGTATACATCTGGAGTCCCTTTGCTGAGGCTAGAGGCCCTGACACACCCATACCTTCTGTCTCTCTCTCTTATATGTCTTTCTGCTTGCAAACAAATAAATAAAAATATTTAAAAATTACTTTTAGGGCTGGAGGAGTGGCTTAGCAGCTAAGGCATTTGCCTGCAAAGCCAAACGACCCAGGTTCGATTCCCCAGGACCCACGTTAGCCAGATGCACAAGGGGATGCACGTGTCTGGAGTTTGTCTGCAGTGGCTGGAGGCCCTAGCATGCCCATATTCTCTCCCTCCCTCTTTCTCTGTCAAATAAATAAAAATAAAATATTTAAAAATTATTTTTTAAAAAGATAACTGAGGGGCTGGAGAAATAGCTTAGCATTTAAGGCACTTGCCTATAAAGTCTAAGGACCCAGGTTCAATTCTCCAGGTCCCATGTAAGCCAGATGTACAAGGTGGCACATACATTTGGAGTTTGTTTGCAGTGGCTGGAGGCCCTGGTGTGCCCATTTTCTCTCATTCTCTCTCTGTCTACCTCTTTCTCTCTCAAATAGGCATGATGGCTCATGCCTTTAATCCCAGCACTTGAGAGGCAGAGGTAGGAGGTTCATCATGAGTTCAAGTCCACCCTGAGACTACATAGTGAATTACAGGTTAGCCTGGACTAGAGCAAGGCCTTACCTCGAAAAAAACAAACAGAAAAGATAGCTGAGACATGTAAAAATGGAGAGGGCTTGTCTTTCTTGCTCTCCTAAGGGATAATTGCAGAGCCCTTGTCTCTCATCATCTAGCTATGTGGCCTTGAGTCTCTGAACTTCTAGCATGAAGTTAGTAATAGTGCTTTTCTTCAGGGTTGTTTTGAGGATTAAGCAAATTGGGTTTGAAGCATTTAGTATAGCACTCAATTCATATTAGGCTAGTGTGTTTTGGCTGCTATCATTGGTGGGCTGTGTTTAAAATACTCAGCTTTCTGGGCGTGGTGGCACACCTTTTAATTGCAGCACTCAGGTGGCTGAGGTAGGAGAACTTGTTGACCATATGGGAGTTGGGATTTTTTTTTCTTTTTTTTTTTTTCGTTTTCTGAGGTAGGGTCTCACTCTAGCTCAGGCTGACCTGGAATTCACTATGTAGTCTCAGGGTGGCCTCGAACTCTCGGCGATCCTCCTACCTCTGCCTCCCAAGTGCTGGGATTAAAGGTATGCACCACCACGCCCGGCAGGGATTTTAAAAAATATTTTATTTTTATTTATTTGACAGAGAAAGAGGGAGAGAGAGAGAGAGAATATGAACGGGTGTGCCAGGGCCTCCAGCCACTGCAAACAAACTCCAGATGTGTGCCCCCCTTTGTGTATCTGGCTAATGTGGGTCCTGGGGAATCCAACCTGGGTCCTTTGGCTTTGCAGGCAAATGCCTTAACCGCTAATCCCTAGGAGTTGGGATTTTATCCAAAGCAGAATGGGAGGCTGTCAGGAGATTTTATTTTATCTTTTGTTGGTTTTTTCAAAGTAGGGTCTCACTCTAGCCGAGGCTGACCTGGAAATCACTATATAGTCCCAGGCTGGCCTCAAACTCACAGTGATCCTCCTACCTCTGCCTCCCAAATGCTGGGATTAAAGGCATGTGCTACCATGCCCAGTTTATATCACTTTTTATTCATTTAAAATTTTTTATGCTGTATTTATTCATTTGCAAGCGGAGAGAGAGAGGGAGAGAGAGAGAGAGAGAGAGAATAAGAACACCAGGGCCTCTAGCTGCTACAAACAAACTCCAGATGCATGTGCCACTTTGTGCAGCTGGCTTTACTGGGGAATCGAACCCAGATCATTAGGCTTTGTTGACAAGCACCTTAACTGCTGAGCTATCTCTCCAGCCCTATTTTTATTCATTTTTTAATAAAAAAAATTTTAAAAATTTGTTCATTTATTTTATTATTTTTATTTATTTGAGAGCGACAGACAGAGAAAGAGACAGAGAGAGAAAGAGAAAGAGAGAGAGAGAATGGGCGCGCCAGGGCCTCCAGCCGCTGCAAACAAATTCCAGATGCGTGTGCCCCCTTGTACATCTGGCTAATGTGGGTCCTGGGGAATCGAGCCTCGAACCGGGGTCCTTAGGCTTCACAGGCAAGTGCTTAACCACTAAGCCATCTTTCCAGCCCCATTTTATTTTATGTTTTTTTTTTTTTTTTTTTTTTTGGTTTTTTGAGGTAGTGTCTCACTCTAGCTCAGGCTGACCTGGAATTCACTATGTAGTCTCAGGCTGGCCTTGAACTTATGGTGATCCTCCTATCTCTGCCTCCCGAGTGCTGGGATTAAAGGCGTGTGGCACCACGCCTGGCTTCCTATTTTATTTTTTAATAATATATTTATTTTATTTATTTGAAAGAGAGAGAGAAAGAGTTTATTTGAAAGAAAGAGAGAGAGGAGAGAGAGAATGGGAATGGAACTTGGTTTCTTTGGCTTTGCAGGCAAGTGCCTTTAACCACTAAACCATCTCTCTAGCCCTGAAGGTTATTTTTTAACTATACATGTGAGAGCTAAACATGTCACATATACATCTAATTCATTCACCTTAACTTGTCTGTCATATGACTGACTACCTCACAGTTTATTGATTCCCATATTATGATGTGTTTTATTTTTTATTTATTTATTAGAGAGAGAGAATGGGAGCATCAGAGCTTCTAGCCTAATGCAAACAAACTCCACATGCATGCACCATCATGTGCATCTGGCTTACATAGGTTCTGGGTAGTTGAACCTTGGTCCTTAGGCTTTGCAAGCAAGCACCGTAACTACTAAGTCATCTCTCAAGCCCCCATATTACAGTATTTTAACACTTCCAGTTTCTTGTTATAAAATATTTGCAATAAATATCATTGAACAAGAACTTACTGGGAGAATTCACATTGTATGTAGTCTCTTATCAGTTATTAATAGGCTAACTTGAGGAATGGTACCTCTGCTTGCCTTTTCATCTATAAAGGGTACTACTAATTATGTCCCGTGTTTAATAGAGATTAAGTGATTAATAGGTACAAAGTGCTCAGGATATCACATGACTCAGTGTGTGCCAGCAGCTACTATGGCACTGGTTATTAGCATATGTGTTTTTATTGTTTAAGTTTTTTTGTTGTGGTGGTGGTTTTTAGAGGTAGGGTCTTGCTTTAGTCCAGGCTGACCTGGAATTTATTCTGTAGTGTCAGGGTGGCCCCGAACTCACAGTAATCCTCCTATCTCTGCCTCCCTAGTGCTGGGATTAAAGGTGTGTGCCATCATGCCTGGCCCATGTTGTTTAATTTTTGACAGCGTCTTTCATTATTATAGTTCAGCTTGTATGGAACTTGAAATCCTTCTGTGTCTGCCTCTAGTTTGCTGTGAAATAGACATGTGCTACCATACCTGGCAAGATTTGCCATTTTAATCATTTTTGAGTGTGTGGTCCAGTAGCATCAACTCCACTGAATGTTGTACAACCATCAGTTGCTATAGTAGCTTTTAATTATTTAATTTTTCCTTTTTCTTCTTCTTCTTCTGTTTTTTTTTTTTTTTTTTTTTGAGGTAGGGTCTCACTCTAGCCCAGGCTGACTTGGATCTTACTCTGTAGTTCTAGGCTGGCCCCTAGCACACAGTGGTCCTCCTAACTGCCTCCAAAATACTATAGCAGATTTTAATTTGAAGCTAGTCAAGTTGATAAATCATTAAGATTGATATATATATAAAGCTATTTTGCTAACCCTGTTTTTTTTTTTTTTTTTTGAGGTAGGGTCTCTTTCCCAGGCTCACCTGGAACTCACTCTGTAGTCCCAGACCAGCCTCAAACTCACAGCGATCCTCCTACCTCTGCCTCCTAAGTGCTGGGATTAAAGGTATGTGCCACCATGCCTGGCTTGCTATCCTTATTTTTGTCTCTTTTTAAGATTATTTGTTATTTATTTGTGTGTGTGTATGTATTGGTGTGTCAGGGGACATTTGTTCTGCACATGGATACAAATTCTGTGTTCCTTCCTTTCTCATTGCTGTAACTTGACAAGAAGTGACTTCAGGAGGAAGGGTTTATTTTGGCTCACAGTTTGAGGTTACAGTCCATCATGCTGGGGAAGACATGGTAGCAGGAGCTGGAGGCAGCTGTTCACATTCAGTTCAGAGGGAAGAAGCAGAGAGTGATGGGTACTGATATTCTGGTCCTTTTCTCCTTTTTTTAAATTTAAAATTTATTTATTTATTTACTTGAGAAAGAGAGAGAAAGAAGCAGAGAGAGAGACAGACAGAAAGAGAGAGAGATAGAGAGAACAGGCACTCCAGGGCTCTCAGCTGCTGCAAACAAACTCCAGAGGCATGCACCACCTTGTGCATCTGTCCTACGTGAGTCCTGGGGAATTGAACCTGGGTCCTTTGGCTTTGCAGGCAAGTGCCTTAACCTCTAAGCCATCTTTCCACCCCCACTTTAAAAAAAAATATTTTTAATATTTGTTTATTTGAAAGAGAGAGAAAGAGGCAGATAGAGAAAGAAAGGGTGTGCCAGGGCCTGTAGCCACTGCAAATGAACTCCAGATGCATGAGCCACCCTGTGCATCTGGCTTACATGAGTACTGGGGAACTTAGCCTGGGTCCTTAGGCTTCGTGGTAGCTCACGCCTTTAATTCCAGCATCTGGGAGGCAGAGGTTGGAGGACTGCCGTGAGTTTGAGGCCAGCCTGAGACGACATAGTGAATTTCAGGTCAGCCTGGGCTAGAGAGAGGCCCCACCTTGAAAAGAAAAAAGAAAAAAAATTTAAAGAAAGTAAAGTGCTTAGAAGAGCTTTGGTACATGAGACATGTCACACAGTGTTATTGCTGTCTCTAAGCCACGTGTTGAGAGGAAATCTTAAGTGACAAAAACTTATCTCACTGGCTGTGCCTGTGGGGAGCTCTGCCTGGTGAGCGTAGCCTCTAGATATGACAGAACATATTTGTGCTCTAATACCAGTAGTTGGGAGACTGAGGCAGGAGGATTTTGAGTTCAAGGTCCATTTGTTCTCCATAGTGAGACTCAATCTCAAAATACTAAATAAATAAATAAAGAGTGGATATATTTTATTTCTTTATTTATTTGACAAAGAAAAAGAAGGGGGGGGAGAGAGAAAGAATGGGCGCACCAGTGCCTCCAGCCACTGCAAACGAACTCAAGATGTGTGCACCACCTTGTGCATCTGGGTCCTGGGTAACCGAACCTAGGTCCTTTGGCTCTTCATGCAAACGGCTTAACCGCTAAGCCATCCCTCCAGCCTAAGAGTGGATATATTTTACTCTCACTTCTCTGGTGTCATTTAGGGCGAATTCCTGAGCCTATCTTAGTCTGTACAAGATGAGAGTACAAACCTGGTTTTCTTCTTTCTGTCTGTGAAGCACCTCCACTTCCCAGAGTCCCAACTTCAGCACCTCCAGCTTCTGCTCATCCTCAGCCCCACCTCCCGCCCCACCCCAGGGGTCCCATGGGCACCAGGCTTCTACAACAGAATGTCTCTCATTTCTTCCTGCCATTTCCTCTTAGAGCTGTTTTCTTTTCATGCCAAAAGGCCGCTATAACTACTACCTTCACTCTTTCATCCTCAGCCGTCAGTTTCCTGCTGCAGTTTGGGTCACCAGAAAGCTGGTCTGTCAAGATCCCAAGACCTTTAATTATTCCCTTGCCTTGTTCGAGTAAGGTGCGATCACCTCTGTGAAAGCTGTGTGTGCTCAGCACCCCTGACCTCTCAGCAGCTGCTCCCTTTCTCCCCTTGTTCTAAGCACCCCAGCCTCGCTTCTCCTCACACCTCTGAACCCTACCTTTAAATACTTCAGAGCTTGTCTGACATCCTACATGAGCCCATTTCACTGAGCAAACTGTTTAGTATTGAGCAAGGATGGCACAGTCCTGTACGGGAGTAAAAATAGTGCCCACCATTCTCACATGTAAGCAACTTGCTTGTCAACACCTGCCACATAGTCTTCGTTAGTGGACTGAATGGGTTAACACATAAAGCAAAATGATAAGGCAAGTACTCATGCAGAATTTTATTAAGGTCAGGTGGTCTCGTGGTACAGCGGTAGTACGTCTGATTCCAGAATTTTGTACATGTTCAGAGGTCATTGAATTTTATTTATTTGTTTTTTAAACTTTATTTTTATTTATTCATTTGAGAGAGAAAGAGGCAAACAGAGGGAGAGAGAGAATGGACGCGCCAGGGTCTCCAGCCACTGCAAATGAACTCCAGACACGTGTGCCCCTTTGTGAATCTGGCTAACATGGGTCCTGGAGAGTTGAACTGGGATCCCTTGGCTTTATAGGCAAACGCCTTAACTGCTAAGCCATCTCTCCAGCCCAAGTTTTATTTGCTTGCAGTGATGGGGACTGAACCAAGAGCTTTAGGCATGCTAGACCAGTGCCCTACCTGAGCTACACCTTTCTCCTGGATTCTTTTTCTATTCTTTTTGTGTGTGTATGGTGTATGCATGCGTGTGTGTGGATGTGCACATGCATGCAGAAGCCAGAGGAAGATGCTAGGACCTCTTGTCACTGCAAATGGACTCCAGATGCATGTGCTACTTTCTGCATCTGGGAACTGGGGAATTGAACCCCAGGCTTTGCAGGCTTTGCAGGCTTTGCAGGCAACCACCTTTAACACTGAGCCATCTCCCCAACCCAAATACAGCTTTTAAATTTTTTGGTGGCCTATGCACTAGGGCTTGCCCCAAGCATGTCGACTGACAAACAGCTTAGTTACCTTCTTTCTTTTTCTACTTCCAGCCTGGTGCAAGCAGAATACTGGCATGATCCCATAAAGGAGGATGTGTACCGGAACCACAGCATCTTCTTGGCAGACATAAACCAGGAGAAGGTAAAAACCCGACCAAGTTCCCATTAACTATGAAACAGGGGCAGGGGCCACTCTGCTCATGGTGAGCTCAGCGGGGCTAGGTTCCTGCCCTGGAAGTGGTAAAGAATTAACCATTCCTGAGCTGCAAGACAACCCACAAGGTCGGTATGAGGAATGGATCAAGCTTTAGTAAATAGGATTCAGACAGTAACGGCAGAAGCAGTGGACTATTACAAGAAGGAGGAAAGCATTCATTAGCATGGATAGGAGCCCTTGACAGTGGGAAACTCAAATGAGGGCTGGCTGGATTCAGGGCGGCGGTTCAGTATGTTGGGGCTGGCTCTGTCCATAATTAAAAGTGTCCTAGGCTGACTGTTGTCTTGGGAGGGAGCGTTAAGTATGTTGGGGCTGTCTCTATTCATAATTGAAAGTGTCCTAGGCTGACTGTCTATTGGGGGATGTGGTTAAGTATGTTGGGGGCTGTTTCTATCCATAACTGAAGTGTCTTAGGCTGACTGTCTATTGAAAGTTTAGCAGTAACCTAGAATTCTACTGAAAGAAACAGGGTTGAAAGAACAAGGGAGCTTGACCAGCAAGCCAGCCATAGAGGAGCATTAGAAGCAGCCAGGCACAGCTGAACTTCCCTAGCCACAACTTTTTTTTTTTTTTTTTTTTTTGGTAGAGTCTTGCTCTAGCTCAGGCTGACCTGGAATTCATTATATAATCTCAGAGTGGCCTCAAACTCACAGTGATCCTCCTACCTCTGCCTCCCAAGTGCTGGAATTAAAGGCATGCGCCACCCTGCCAGGCTCCTAGCTACAGTTTTTTTCTGGTTGAACTCCCAGATGCCTGGTGGACGCCTAGAGCCCCAGCCATCCCCAGCCAACCATAGCTGCTCAGAGTTAACCATACAGTTCCCAGAAGTGAGGGATTTTCCCCCTCAGTTAGGCATTCATTTTCCTTTTTGAGACATCAGAAATCAGCAGATACTCACAGTATCTTGGGCAGAACCCAGGCACTAGAAGTTCTGATTTTTTTTTTAATATCCAATTTATTTACTTGAGAGAGAGAGAGAGAGAGAGACAAATAGAGAAAGAGAGAAATAGGTAGATAGAGAGAAAGAATGAGCGTACCAGAGCCTCTAGCCACTACAAATGAACTCCAGATGCAGGTGCCACCTTGTGCATCTGGCTTATGTGAGTACTGGTGAATGGAACCAGGGCTCTTAGGCTTCACAGGCAAGTGCCTTAACTGCTGTGTCATCTCTCCAGGCCTGCTTTTTTTTTTAAATATATTTTTTATTTATTTATTTGACAGAGAGAAAGAGGCAGATAGAGAGAGACACACAGAGAGAGGGAGAGAATGGGCATACCAGGTCCTCTAGTTACTGCAAATGAACCTTGTGCATCTGTCTTATGTGGGTATTGGGGAATCAAACATGGATATTGGGGGATTGAACCTGGGTACTTAGGCTTCACAGCAAGTGCCTTAACCTCTAAGCCACCTCTCCAGCCCTGCATATACTACATTTTGCATCCGGCTTTAGATGGGTGGTGGGGAATTGAGCCTGGGCCAGCAGTTATATTCAAGGAAGTGCCTTTAACTGCTGAGCCATCTCCCCAGCCCTAGAAGTTGTGTTTTGGGGAGGCAGTACTTATGAGATTCCGTTCCTTTAGGGAGGCTGGAGTTCATCTGGCCTTCCTCTCTGAGCCCTTCTGCTTTCCTCACAGTGAAGCAGCAGGACACGTTAGTAGGTTGTTGGCTGGGCAAAGTGGAAATTTACATTGCTGCCTCCTGAGGGGAGTCTTACTGATGGAGTCCTTCAGGACAAAGTATCCTTTTTTGTTTTTTGTTTTTTCAAAGTAGGGTTTTTCTTGAAAAACCAAAGAGAAAGAGAGAGAGAGGGAGAGGGAGAGGGAGAGGGAGAGGGAGGGAGGGAAAGAGAGAAAGAGAAAGAAATTTACCTAGAAGAGATGCTGCAAAGAGCCCTGACTTGCCAAGACATGAGCATAGATTGGGTTCTGATAGGTTCATGCCAGGGCTATTTGGAAGGCTTTTAAAAATTATTTTTGTTAGCTGGGTGTGATGGTGCATGTATTTAATCCCAGCACTCAGAAGGCGGAGGTAGGAGGATTGCCATGAATCCGAGGCCAGCCTGAGACTACATGGTGAATTCCAGGTCAGCCTGGGCTACAGCAAGACCCTACTTCAAAAAACACCCCCTAAAATTAATTTTGTTACTTGTGTGTACACATCTGTGTATATGTACTGTAGGCACATGTGTGCCACATGTAGAGTTCAGAGGGCAACTTATGTATTTACTTGTTTATTTTGTTTTATTTTTCAAGGTAGGGTCTCACTCTAGCCCAGGCTGACCTGGAAGTCTCAGGGTGGCCTTGAACTCACAGCGAGCCTCCTACCTCTGCCTCCTGAGTGCTGGGAATTAAAGGCGTGCGCCACCATATCCGGCTAGAGGGCAACTTTGAGTCAGTTCTTGTCTATCCATTTTATTTGAGGCAGGGTTTCTGGCTCTACATTCTTGCTCTGCTGTTCTTTGCTGCACTTGCCATGGGCTTCTGGGGAATTCTCCTGTATAACTCCCATCTCACCATCATGGTCTGCATGCTGGGATCACAGAAGCCCACCATGGCTTCCAGCTTTCTACATGGGGTTTGGGGGTTGAGTGGTGAGCGCTTTATCCACTGAACCATCTTTTGTTGTTTCAAGAGAAAGAAAAAACGAAGGGGAAAACAAACAAGAATGCATATAGAATCATATAGCAGAACACAATCCAAAATTTTCCATTTGGTTTTCTCTGGTTAGAAGAATTTAACCTGGGCTGGAGAGATGGCTTAGTGGTTAAGGTGCTTCCCTGCAAAGCCTAATGACCTGAGTTCAGTTCCCCAGTACCCACATAAAGCCAGATTCAACAAGGTGGCTCATGTGTCTGGAATTTGTTTGCAGCAGCTAGAGGCCCTGGCATGCCCATTTCTCTGTCTCACCTCTCAGTCTCTCTCTTTGCTTGCAAATAAATAAAATTAAAAGAAAAAGAAGGCCTGGAAAGATGGCTTTGTGGCTAAGGTGCTTGCCTGTAAAGTCTAAGGATCCATGTTTGACTCTCCAGATCCCACTTAAGCCCACTGCACAAAGGTGAGGCAAGTGCCAGGTCGCAAATGCCCACTAGGAGGCGCCACTACCTGGAGTTCAATTGCACAATTGCTGTGGCTGAGGCCCTGGCCCAACAATTCTCTCTATCTTTCTCCCTAAAATTTAGAAGAAAAGCAGAAGAATAATTTAACTTAAATGACCAGTCCCTACGGAGTATGGACAGAGTCATGGTAGCCCAGGTTTGCCATGGCTCGTGGCATGTGGGTCAGGTAGGATGGTAAGAAAAGGCTGCACAGGTACAGTCTTGGCAGGAAGGCAGAGAAGCGGCCTATATTTGGGGAAAGCAGGTTACCCAGAGAGAGCGGAGCATTCCTCCCCCTGCTGGAACTGGAAGGTAGTGACCCTAAGGTGCTGTTCACTTCTCCAGAGTGTCAATGAGACCTACAAGAAGAACCTGATGGCCCTCAAGAAGTTCGTGATGGTGATGTTCCTCAACGACTCCATTGTGGACCCTGTGATCTCCGAGGTGAGACACTTAAGCCACAGCACGCCAAGAGACTGCAGGAATAAATGGCACCGAGCAACAGCTCCAAGCTGGGCAAAACTCACAGGTCCTCTCCACCAACCTTTGCCTATAGTGCAGAGTTTCTGAGGTCTATAAATGGGACACTGAATTGGTGATTTATTTGTAATCCCCCAATTCCACCCCAAAATTGTATGCCAAAGTAAGTGATTGCACTCTGTGGGGGAAGGGTCTATAATTTTAATTAGATCTTCAGAATCACTGGGCCAGAACCTATAAACTCCCAGGTTTGGCTTTCCAGGTCTGTCTTGACTTGAAATGACCTGTCTTTCCAGCCTTGTCTCCCTCAGCACCTCTTCACATTATCAGGCCATATTCCAGTATCTGAAGTGTCCCTAACTTGGGATGGACTTTGGGTGCCTTTACCCATGTATTTCCA
Source organism: Dipus sagitta (assembly GCA_036346955.1). Taxonomy (NCBI): domain Eukaryota; kingdom Metazoa; phylum Chordata; class Mammalia; order Rodentia; family Dipodidae; genus Dipus; species Dipus sagitta. The sequence goes on from CM070773.1 coordinate 98,761,487, forward strand.
TCTTTAGAATGCTTTTCCCAAGTTTCTGCAGCAATCCTCCTACCTCTGCCTCTTGAGTGCTGGTATTAAAGGCATACACCACCATGCCCAGCAGGCTCCCTCGTTTTTTTTTTTTTGTTTGTTTATTTATTTAGTTGAGAGCAACAGAGAGAGAAAGAGGCAGATAGAGAGAGAGAATGGGCGCGACAGGGCCTCCAGCCACTGCAAATGAACTCCCGGTGCATGTGCCACCTTGTGCATCTGGCTTACATGGGTCCTGGGGAATTGAGCCTTGAACTGGGGTCCTTAGGCTTCACAGGCAAGCGCTTAACAGCTAAGCCATCTCTCCAGGCCCAGGCTCCCTCTTTTTTGAGGCAGGGTCTCACTATGTAGCTCAGACTGGCCTAGAGCTATGTAGGCCAGGCTGGCCTTTATCTCATCCCCTTCTTGAAGCCTCCCAAATGCTGAGATTACAGGCAAGAGGCACCATACATCTCACTCTGTAGAACTGCCAACCACAACTAAAGCTGTGCTCACACTGTCAGATCGTAGGAGGATGGCAAACGGTAGACTTGTCACCAAATCTCACCAGCCACAATTTTATTTATTTATTTATTTATTTAAAGAGAGAGAGAGAGAGAAAATATGGGTATGCCAGGACTTCTGCCCACTGCAAACAAATTCCATACGTTTATGCCACCATGTGCATCTGGCTTATGTGGGTTCGAGGGAGGCAAACTTGGGTCCTTAGGCTTCTTAGGCAAGTACCTTAACACTAAGCCGTCTTTCCAGCCCATGAGTTACATTTTTGAATGGCCTGCGAGTTAAGAGCTTTTACATATTATAGTGGTTGGGGGAAAAAAGTATAGGGACTGGGGAGATGGCTCAGTGGTTAAAAGTACTTGCTTGCAAAGCCTGCCAGCCCCAGGGTTGAATTCCCTGGTACTCACATAAAGCCAGATACAGAAATCAGCTTTAGTAGCAAGAGACCCTGGCACACCCATACAGACACACATGCAGATAAATAAATTTTGAAAACTAGAAATATTTAGCCATGAAAATTACATAAAATCTAAGTTTATATGTCTGTAAGTGAACAATTAAAGTCTTTTTATTATTGTTTCAAATTTTTACTAACAACTTCCATGATTATAAAAAATATCCCATGGTAATACCCTCCCTCCCCCAACTTTCCCCTTTGAAACTCCATTCTCCATCATATCCCCTCCCCATCTCAAGCAGTCTCTCTTTTATTTTGATGTCATCTTCTTTTCCTACTATTATGATGGTCTTGTGTACGTAGTGTCAGGCACTGTGAAGTCATGGATATCCAGGCCATTTTGTGTCTGGAGGGAGCACGTTGTAAGGAGTCCTACCCTTCCTTTGGCTCTTACATTCTTTCCGCCACCTCTTCTGCATTAGACCCTGAGCCTTGGAAGGTGAATTAAAGTCTTTTTTCACATATTGTCTGTGGCTGTTTTTGTGCTAGAGTGGGAACAGTGAGTAGTTGCAACCCTTTAACCCTAAAATGTTTTATATCTGGCCTTTACAGTAGTTTGCCGACCCAATGCTAAACCATGAATTGGTTCAGTGCCTTGCTAGCTTGGAAGCTTCTCAGAAAAAGGGATTACATATACACTGATGACTAGAATTTTGAGAGCTGATGCACAATTAAGGAAGCAAGCAGAAATTATGGGAAAGTGAAAACTATTTGAAAAGATAAACTCATCCTTCAGGATTGATTTATTTTTATTTCCTTTTTTTTTTTTTTTTCAAGGTAGGGTTTCACCCTAGCCCAGGGTGACCTGGATCTCACTCTGTAGCCCCAAATTGCCTGAAATTCACAGCAATCTTCCTACCTCAGCCTCTTGAATGCTGGAACTAAAGGTGTACACCGCCATAACCAGAAGGATTGACTTTCAAAATATTTTATTTATTTGAGAGAGAGAAAGGCCGAGAGAGAGAGAGAGAAAGAGAGAGAGAGAGAGAGAGAGAGAATGGGTGTGCCAGGGCCTCCAGCAATTGCAAATGAATTCCAGATGCATGCACCACCTTGTGCACCTGGTTTACATAGGTACTGGGGAATTGAACTGAGGTCCTTAGGCTTTGCAGGCAAACGCCTTAACTGCTAAGCCATCCCTCCAGCCCAGGGTGGCCTCAAACTCACAGCGATACACCTACCACTGCCCCGAGTACTGGGATTAAAGGTGTGTGCCACCATGCCCAGCTCAGGATTGGCTTTTAAAATGGGGTGATTCAAAACATATCTGTAGAGCCGGGCATGTTGGCGCATGCCTTTGATCCCAGCACTCAGGAGGCAGAGGTAGGTGAATCTTTGTAAATTCAAGGCCACCTTGAGACTACATAGGGAATTCCAGGTCAGCCTGGAGTGAGACCTTGCCTTGAAAACAAAACAAAACAAAATCAAACCAAACCAAAACAACATATCCTTAGGTCAGGCGTGGTGGCAAAGGTAAGGCCCGCAATGCCAGCACTCAGAAGGCTAAGGCAGGAAGGTTTCATGCTTGAGTACATAGTGAGTCCAGTCCACCCATAAAAGGACACACCCTTCTTTCCCCATCTTTCCTTCTTGCTTACTATGTAAGATATGCTTCAGTTTGCTGGTAGTGCTAGCCAGCCCCAGATGAGTTTGGCACTGTGCTGGGTGTCAGATCTGACCTGTTTTCCTCCCTTCTCTATTGCAGTGGTTTGGATTCTATAGAAGTGGCCAAGCCAAGGAAACCATTTCCCTCCAGGAGACTCCTCTATACACAGAGGTAATGGAAGAGATCTGTCTTGGGACGACTGGGCTCTCTGGTACTAGACCCTGTCTTGTCTGTCTCAGGGTGCTTGCTGCTCATGAGCCATCTGACTCAGATCTCACTAGGATGTTGGCTGTCACGCTAATTTCTCAGATGCAGGCTTACAGAAATTTATTACATGCTAAGGTAAAACCTGTAGTTCATGGTTTTATTGATTTATTTATTTAAGAGAGAGAGAGAGAGAGAGAGAGAGAGAGGCAGATAGAGATTGGGCACACCAGGGCCTCCAGCCCCTGCAAACAAACTCCAGACGCATGCACCACTATGTGCATCTGGCTTATGTGGGTCCTGGGGAATTGAACCTGGGTCCTTTGTCTTTTCAGGCAAGCGCCTTAAGTCACCTCTCCAGCCCTAGTTCATAGTTTTTAAGCAGACAATCGCAGAAAAAGAAATAAAGAAACATCATCTTAAGACTTTACTTTAAAGACAAAGAAACAAACAAAAAACAGTGTATCACAGTAGCCCAGGCTAACCTGGAGAGATCCTCCTCCTATCTCATCCTCCCCAGTGCTGGGATTAAAGGAGTATAACACCACACCCAGCTCAAAGCTTTACTTTCTTTTTTTTTTTAAATTTTTTTCTTCATTTTTAAAATTTATTTATTTGACAGCGACAGACACAGAGAAAGAGGCAGATAGAGAGAGAGAGGGAATGGGCACGCCAGGGCCTCCAGCCACTGCAAACGGAACTCCAGTTGCATGCGCCCCCTTGTGCATCTGGCTAACGTGGGTCCTGGGGAATCGAGCCTCGAACCAGGGGTCCTTAGGCTTCACAGGCAAGTGCTTAACCGCTAAGCCATCTCTCCAGCCCAGAGCTTCACTTTCTAACCAAGGGTTTGGGCCTGGTTTCTGTTGCAGAGGTACAGTATCATAGACATCTCTATGTGAATGAAAACATGGAAGAGAGGAATGTGACACAATAGTCATGAGTGTTGGGGGTGGCATTGGTGGGAGGGGGCTATAGCTCAGTGGTAGACCATACACCAGGCCTTGGGTTTGACCCCCAGCACCAAAAGTAGAGCAACAAATCCAGCACTGACAAGGGGAGCTCCTCCTGTAAGAGCTCGGATGGGGCTAGTTGTAACTTTTGTCTAGCAGCAGGTCTTAATCCTCAAGCAGAAGTTGCAGTTAATTCACCGTGTGTAGTTCAGGGCTTGTCACCAACAAAGGAGTTTATATTGCAGACAGGCTCTCACCAGAGCATAGGTACAACATCTAAACCACTTTCTACTAGAATTCTTCCCACATAACTTCAGAAGCCACTTTTTTTCCTTTCTTGGGTTTTCTCTTGCATTTCATGTCCTAGCTTGAGTGAGGTAGAAAAAGAGAGAAACTAGGTCTTGATAGAGCCCTGAAAATGACAACTAAAGTCTTGCTCATGATGAGAAACTGAGGGCAGCCACAGGCAGAAGCATCATTCTAGCCCTGGCACAGCCTCTCATCGTCCCAACAAGATGGTTCTGGGGCACCTCGGCTACTGGGTGATGACTCTGCAACTACAGGATACAACTGTCCCAGGCTGTTAGTGTAAGAGGTAAAGGACTCTACCACCGAGCCACATCTTCAGCCCTGTTTTACCCTGAAACATTATCTAGACAATGTTGTCTTTGGCTCAGTCCCAGTTCACTCACATTTTGAGCCAGTTTTGTCCATGGCTTATTTCCACCTTTGAAAGGACGCTGGGATTGTAGCTTGGAAGAAGGTATAAGGACCTGGTTTTCATTCTAGCATCGTTCTTTTTTTTTTTTTGAGTGACGGACAGAGAAAGAAAGGCAGATAGAGAGAGAGAATGGGAGCACCAAGGCCTCCAGCCACTGCAAAGGAACTCCAGATGCGTGCGCCCCTTGTGCATCTGGCTTACATGGGTCCTGGGGAATTGAGCTTCGAACTGGGGTCCTTAGGCTTCATAGGCAAGCGCTTAACTGCTAAGCCATCTCTCCAGCCCCCTTTCTAGCATCATTCTGAGGGAAGGGGCAGAATATAACTATAGATAGTCTCAAACTGTACAAATATTTTTAGTACTTAGAAGCAGCTGTTGCTAGACAAAAGTCATTCCTGTAATCCCAGACTAGGGTGAGACTGCTGCCAGTCTGAGGCTGAGTTTCACGAGTACTAGGCTGGCCAGGGCTACATAGCAAAACCATCTGGAGTGGGGCAGCAAAAGAACCGGAAAGAGGTAACTTTTTTTTGGTCATTTTTCAAAAATATACCTTTAAAAAATTTTTTTTGAGGTGGGGTCTTACTCTAGCCTAGACTGACCTGGAATTCACTATGTAACCTAAGGGTGGCCTTGAACTCCCAGTGATCCAAGTGCTGGGATTAAAGGTGGTGCCACCACACCCCGCTAGGGTTCTATTTTAATACTGAGGCAGTAACTGCATTTTGAGACTGTGTCATTAGCTTTACTGTTCTACATCAAAATCTTACTAAGCTTCCTAATTCTGGCTTTTCTCTCTGCAGGACCGCCTGGGGCTAAAGCAAATGGACAAAGCAGGACAGCTGGTGTTTCTGGCAGTAGAAGGGGACCATCTTCAACTGTCTGAAGAGTGGTTTTATGCCCATATCATACCCTTTCTCAAATGAAGCATTCTTGCGGTTTGCATTGGAGCTTGGGGAGACTAGCTTTTCCAAGCCGTGTGGAGTTTTCTTCATGCCCACCCCCGAACTCTGATACAGCTTGTAACTAGTCCTTCTCTACTGTTATCTAACATGCCCTACTTGGAAAGATCTAAGATCTGAATCTTATCCTTTGCTGCCTCCTATCACCATATGGTGTTGAGTTCAAGTTTAATTAGCTAATAACTGTGGAGCTTCTTTTACCACCAAGGTCAAGCTCAGTCTTTGGAGAGGGCGCTACTGCAGCTGCAGATCAATGATTGCGCACAGGCCAGGCCTGAAAGGAGACTGAATAAGCGGAAGCTGTGACGTTTCGGGAGAGAACAGGCTTGAGGTGCTTCCATACTTCCTGTGTTGCAGGTGCAGGAAGTCCTTGCGAAGTACCGCACGGATGTCTCTGCACCATTTCTTTTTCTGTGGTACTTGGGGCAGAACTCAGGATCTTACTAGTGCTAGGGAAGCACTTTACCCTCAACCCAACTACATGATTTAAGGCTGTTTTCCTCTGAGTATGCTGCCTTCTTGCAACCTTAGCAATTACTAGACAGATTTCACAGGCCTATCATCGTGCTTTTACAGCTCACTTTGTCTCCTCTGGTAGCCAAGTTAGTCTCTTGACACAAAAGGGAAGAACTGGGTTGCTAACAAATGTACATCTTGCATAACTCAAGATAGTGGGGGAGTTGATGAGAACATGGGAGTGGAAGTGAAAATGAGGAAGTTAGCTCTCATTCCACCTTTGACTGCTCTTAGAACAAGTGGTCTGCTTGTTGGTTAGGCACTGCGGACATTAGCAAATAGGAAGAACGATCTGAAAAGATGTGGCTTTTAAACATCTCCCCCCCCGCCATCAAATTTACTAGCACACACCAAACTGTTGCTGGTATACTGTGTGAAAAAGATTGATTTTACTCAAAAACCTTGACCGTTGTGCACTTCCCTTCCCTCTTGGAGATCAACCATTTTAAAGACTGAGTATCTCTGATGGTTACTAAAGAAAACTGGCCACCAGTCCACCATCGGCTACACTGTCTCAGCACTGAAACCTTCACCCCATCAACACTGGATGGTCTCTATAGGGTGCCAGTTTGGAGAAATGATTGTTTCCAATGACAGCACCTTGTCAGATTTTACCCTTAATCACATTTGCCCCTTTCTTCTATCCAACTTTACTCTTCAAGTAAAAGGTAATGAAGGGCAAAAAGTGGGAGGATGTGAAAGTCATCTTATGAAGTCATCAAAAATAAAGAGTAGTTTCTTATCCTTGGTGTCTTGGTCTTTTCATCTTTTCACATTTACATCTCTGTGCAGAAAACACTACAGGTAAATAACGAGGCAAGTTTGGTATTAACTTTATTCTATTTTCTGTATAACTTTAAGTACATAAAGGTTTATTTCCACAGGCCTCAGGAAATGGGTAGAAGTCACAGGACAATTTCTCTTCCCACCAAAAAAAGTTGCATATTTGGTCAGTGTGCCCTAGAGGGGAGACTGAAGTTTATACTAGCAATGCTGTGCAAGATTCTTACATGAACCAAGACCTAAAGCAGCCTGCAGTGGAGGTTTGAGTCCTCTGCTCAGGTGCCTGCTGAGCATGACAGGCAGGAGGTGGCAGTGGAGACAGGTGACAGACATCTAGCAGGGAGGAGGAGGAATGCCAGATTTCTTGGAATGGTGTTTTGCTTTTTTTTTTTTTTTTAAGTCATCTCCATAGGTAGGTGTCGGGCAAACATCCCAGAGAACAAGGGTTCGAGACCCAGGGTACTGCTAACTGCAGCTGGGAGTGGAGAACCTGCTACCTCACAGTTGAGGCGGCCCAGGCTGGAAGGCAGAATGAGGAATGCTTTAGGAAACAAGTCTGCTTGGAATGCTGGATGGCCAAGCCGCAGCCTTTGGTCCAGTACAACCCTGGCCTTGCTTGTCAGCAGCGAAAGATTAGGTTGGTTAGATGAACCATTGGAATCTCACCAGCTCCTGCTACACCTCCATGCTCACTGTCGGGATAAGATGAGTGTGCACATTTTCTGATCTGTTCGTTACCAGAACTGTTTTGTTTTCCCAAAGGACTGTTTGTTGGTGGAATGACCCCAAAAGATGAAAGCACAGTGCCCCAGGCCGGGCCTGCAGCTTCAGAGCGGACCTGCGGAGCAGCCGCGCCGATGCGGAGAAGCTGCGCCTTCCTGCCCACGCTCAGCGGCCTGCTGTCCCTCCCACATCTCGGCCTGAGGTGTGCTCCGTGCAGGCAGGCAGCTGCGCTTCTCGGAGCGGAGAAGCGGCTGAAGAGCAGAAAGATAGAGGAAACCTAGAAAAGAACCGTCTGGACTCTTCCTGTGGGGCAGGGAGAGGGCACAGAAGCCACTGGCCCTTTGCTTATCCAGCGATCTCCGTCACTGTGGTGACCAACTTCTGCCCGTTCCACAGGGTCTTGAACTGCTCAGGAACTGGGAACTCATTCTGTAAGAAAGTGATAACAGGTTGAAATGTGGGCCAGTGGGGGCTACATTTCACCCTTCTTCCAAAGCCTGGCTTCCACTTAACATTCAGAGCAAGGCAGGATGAGACAAACAACCCAGTCATGCAGTGTCATGCAGATCGCCACTCAGCGGTCTGTGATCCTGCACGGGCTTAACAATAGGTGGCCCTAGAGCACCAGTATTATGGGGCCAGTACTCTCATTCTTTCTTCCTACCCTGAGCCCAGCCTAAGAGAAGCCCAAGCACCTTCCTTTGGAGCTCTGCTTCATAGGACTTTGGTGTGCACTGTTGGTTTTCACCGACTCAGTGCCAAATGTCCATCCAACAGCCTTCTCCAATGCAAGAAGTCTTCAGTCCCTACTCGGTTGCTTGTTGAGACAGGGTCTCCATACATAACCTAGCTGGCTTCCAACTCAAGGTTCTCCTGCCTCAGTCTTCCAGGTGCAAGGAGTACAGGTGTGCATAACACTGAGCCCAGGTAACCCCTTCAGCTTTTAACAACTCATTTCCTTTTTCTTTTTTGATTTTTCAAGGTAGGTTCTCACTCTAGTCTAGGCTGACCTGGATCTCACGATGATCCTCCTACCTCTGCTTCCCAAGTGCTGGGATTAAAGGCGTGCTCCACCATGCCCAGCTCTTTCTGTTTTTGTTTTTCAAGGTAGGGTCTTGCTCTAGCCCAGGCTGACCTGGAATTCACTCTATTCTCAGGGTGGCCTCGAATTCACAATGATCCTTCTACCTCAGCCTCCTAAGTGCTGGGATTAAAGGTGAGTGCCACTACACCCAGCTCTTTCTAGTTTTTCGAGGTAGGGTCTCACTCTAGCCCAGGTTGACCTGGAATTCACTATGCAGTCTCAGGGTGGCCTCGAACTATAACAATCCTTCTACCTCTATTTCCTGAGTGTTGCGATTAAAGGTGTGTGCTACCATGCCCAGCCACAACAAACTAAGAAATTTGCTGGACCACCGATACACTTTTTTAATCGCAGCACTAGAAGGCTAAGGTAGAAGGATCACCCTGAACTCAAGGCCAACCCAGAACAAGAAAGAATTCCAGGTCAGCATAAGCTAGAATGAAAGCTTCCCTTAAAACAAAACAAAAACAAAAACTAATCAAGAAGCTGAGGTGTTCAGTGCTTCCCTAGCACACATGAAGCCTTGGGTTCAAGCCCCAGCACTGCATAAACTAGGCCACATGCCTGAAATCCTAGCATTTGAGAAGTGGAGGCAGGAGGCTCACCATGAGTTTTAAAACCAGTCTGGAATGACAGGAAAGAGAAGAGAGAAACTTACAAAGTCACCACTTTCTGTAGGAATAAGGACATTCATCTCAGAAGATTTGGCACTGACTATCTCACAGTCCAGGGAATTCTTGCTCAGATAAGCATGGCAGCCATCTGTTTTGTTAATGGAAATGGTTGGCACTTTACCCATTACCTGCAGAGAAAAACAAGAGAACTGAGTCTCAGCAGGTAAGGAAGACAATAGTTGAGTTGCAGGGCCAGGACAGATTTCAGCTTCATGTGACTTAGCCACTACATGAAGGCCCCCAGGTGCACAGCAGATACTAGAAACTAGGGTGGGTCCTGAAAAGAGCTCCCTTGAAGAGCCAATCTTCTTCTACCACATCCAAAGCAGCTCAGCTTACACACTTTGTAGAATCGGATTCCTACCCAAGTAACAGCTGTGGGTCTGCTGTGTCTCTCTCAATGAATTCCTTGGGGAGAAGAAGAATGAGCCAAGGTATCAAGTTACCTGAACTTTGACATCCCTGCTATTGATTATCTCCACAATGCCCACCACGTCATCAAACACCAGACCCAGTTTCTTACAGTTATCTAAAAGAAAGGAAGAGAAGCAGGTCGACAGCTTAACTTTAAAGGAAACTAATATATTTAAGAGTTTACGAAGAGGTAGAAAAATGGTTCTAACCCTCTCAGGCTCTAGGTCAGAACCTACTTAGGATCACAACAAAGACTTACCTACTATAATGGAGTTAACTTTGCCCTTGATTTGCAATGTCGTGTTAACACACTTGTATATGTAAGCCACCTGTTTCAGCTCAGTGTCCTCAATCACCAAGTTGGAAACATTCTCTTGGTTTTCCTGTTAAAGATACACCCAAGGATTCTTGCTATGAAACACACACCAACAAAAATAATGGGTCACCCCAAACTTTTGTTCTTGTGCTATAAGCAGAACCCTGCACTCATTTAGTTGAACTCCACTTAAACCCCTTCTCCTACAAGGCGCATTCCCCCGAAGTCCAAGTACTTTCAACTCACCACTCTCCACTTCTTGCCTTCCAGTTCTAACACAGCTGGCTCCTTCTTTGTAGCTGGTTTGGAGGATGGGTTAGTTTGGGGTTTAGGTGCAGAGAATGGTTTGGGGCCACTGCGCACTGGACCACTCTGAGCCTTCAGGGCAGGGTTCTTGTGAGTCTTCATATCATCAGATACGTGTTTCAGGGCTGTAAGAACAACAACTACCTTGTTCCTGTTCTTCACAACATAGATTCAGGTGGAGGCAACAAACTGCTTAGCAGAAAATTCAAAGCAAGAAATGGAGCTTTGGAGATACTCTTTGACAAGCAGTTCTGGAAAAGTACTTTTGTAATTTCTCTTATTCTGGTAAACTGTGTTAAAAAAAATTTTTTTTTTTTGTTTTCTTATTTATTTGAGAATAATAGAGAGAAAGAGGCAGACAGAGAGAGAGAATGGTTGTGCCAGGGCCTCCAGCCACTGAAGATGAACTCCAGATGCGTGCGCCCCTTGTGCATCTGGCTAACGTGGGTCCTGGTGAATCGAGCCTTGAACCAGGGTCCTTAGGCTTTACAGGCAAGCGCTTAACCACTAAGCCATCTCTCCAGCCCTAAACTGTGTTTTTTTAATAAGTATTTTTTAGAGTATATGCTGGAGGTAAGGAAAGAATATGCAAATATAGAGAAAAAGATCTAGAAAATACACACCAAGTATATACCCACAAAATATGTATGTTAGTTATTAAAATGGATGAAAAGAGTCAAAAAATATGGAAAAGAATAAAGCTTCACAATTTTTTTTTTCTGTTCATATTGGTTTTTTGTTTTGTTTTTTCTAGGTAGGGTCTTGCTTGAGCTCAGGCTGACCTGGAATTCACTATGTAGTCTCAGGGTGGCCTCGAACTCATGTTGATCCTCCTACCTTTGCCTCCTGAGTACTGGGGTCAAAGGCATGTGCCACCATGCCCAGCTCTATTCACATTGTTTTATTTGGTTATAATCATATACTGTTAACAAATTTGGTTTCTTTCTCACATTAAATCTTTAATCTTTTTTTTAAAATTAATAGAAAGGTTTTATTTAAAAAATAATGTGATTAAGCCAGGCGTGATGGTGCACACCTTTAATCCCAGCACTCGGGAGGCAGAGGTAGGAGGATCACCGTGAGTTCCAGGCCACCCTGAGACTACATAGTGAATTCCACGTCAGCCTGGGCCAGAGTGAGACCCTACCCTGAAAAACCAAAAACCAAAACCAAACAAATAAACAAAAAAAAAAAAAAAAGAAAGAAAGAAAGAAAAAAAAATTATTAATGCTATCATCCCTCAAGAAAAAAAAAAAAAAAAGAATGTGCCTTAAATAGCCTAAGAAAAAAATAAGCTATTCTACTTTAGACTGTTATGGACATAGATATTTTATTTATTTATTTATTGGGGGAGAGAGAGAGAGGCAGGGGGAATGGGTGCACCAGGACCTCCAGATGCATGCGCCACCTTGTGCATCTGGCTAACATGGGTACTGGGAAATTGAACCTGGGCTGGGTCCTTAGGCTTCACAGGCAAGTGCCTTAACCACTAGGCAATCTTGCCAGCCTATTTCTAATATTTTTAATTATTTATTTATTTATTTGAGAGACAGAAAGAGAGAATGGGCACGCCAGGGCCTTCAGCCGCTACAAACGACCTCCAGATGCATATGCCACCTTGTACAACTGGTTTATTATTTATTTTTATTTAATTAATTAATTTGTTTTTTTCAAGGTAGGGTCTTGCTCTAGTCCAAGCTGACTTGGAATTCACTATGTAGTCTTCTCAGGGTAGCCTTGAACCCACAGCAATCCTCCTACCTCTGCCTCCCGAGTGCTGGGATTAAAGGAGTATGCCACCACGCCCGGACTTGTTTTTGAGGTGGAGTCTCACTCTATCCCAGGCAGACCTGAAATAGAAATCCTCCTACCTCAGCCTCCCAACTGCTGGGATTATAGGTGTGAGCCACTATACCTAGCTTGGCTTGTAGTTTGTTTGTTTTTAAGACAGGGAAGTCATTTTATTGAGGGACTTATAGTTGGTGGAGAGAATGAGATGCAACTTCCTCAGCTAGGCTAGATGTACCCAGCCCCATATTGCACAAAGAGGTTGTGGTTTAAATACTAGATTTTGTCCCCTTAAATATTATATGGCTACTCTGAAGGTAAAATGTAATGGCTGCATGATATCCCCATCATCATTAATTTGCCATTTCCCTTACTACTGGGTATTTTGGTTGTCATAACCATTTTGGTTACTGTTAGTAATACTGTAAGACTCAGTTTAAGACATTTTTTGTTGTTTTTCCAAGGTAGAGTCTCACTCTAGTCCAGGCTGACCTGGAACTCTGTAGTCCCAAGCTGGTCTTAATGTTTAAGACATTTTTATGAGTGCATCCTTACAGAAGGGCAGTGCAACTTAGACTTTAATTCTAGGACTATTTTATATAAACTTCCAATGTGACTAGTAGGCATCCCGTAGCTTCTGGACATGAAGACTTCCTAGAGACCACGTGGTATTATACAGAAAGCTCTGGGAAAACTTCCAGCACTAAGTGTTGGCATGAGAAGGTACTTTTAGGGCTAGGAATGTATCTCAGTTGGTAGAGTGCTTGTCTAGCATGTGTGAAGCCCTGGGTTCAATCCTCAGCACATCACTGGTGGTGTGCATCTATAATCCCAGCCCTCAAGAGGTAGAGGCAGGTGGACCTTCAAAGTTGCTTGGCTGAATTGTGAGTTTGAGGCCAGCCTGAGCTACACGAGACTCTGCTTCACAACACAAAAGGAAATAGAAAAGCTGGAAAAGTATTTGCAGGACAAGCAAGAAGACCTGAGTTGGTCCCCAGAAATGGTATGCACATAAGCCCAGAGCCAGGGAAGCAGAAAGAGGTGGCTCGAGAGGCTCATTGGTCAATGAGGGACTATCTCAAAATAAGGCGGACAATACCTAAAAAATGACACCCAAGATTTCCCTTTGGCCTCCACACACATACGCATATATATGTATGTGCACCTGCACACATATGTGCGCCCATCCACTCACATACACAAAAGAAGGTATTGTCTATAAGCTACTTAATGTCCCACTGTAATCACCCATTTTTAATTTCTATTTAATCCAGGACAGAAGTTTGGGGTAATGCGAAGGAAAATGACAGCCCAAATGAATCTTCCTACCTGTCAGCTAGGGTTCTGGTTTACAGACTAGATGAATGTGGTTGATGGAGTTTAAGAACAACCAGCGCGGGCTGGAGAGATGGCTTAGCGGTTAAGCACTTGCCTGTGAAGCCTAAGGACCCTGGTTCAAGGCTCGATTCCCCAGGACCCAAGTTAGCCAGATGCACAAGGGGGCTCATGCGTCTGGAATTCGTTTGCAGTGGCTGGAGGCCCTGGCATGCCCATTTTCTCTCTAATATCTGCCTCTTTCTCTCTCTCTCTCAAATAAATAAATAAAAACGAACAAAAAAATTAAAAAAAAAAAAGAATAAACAGCTGTAAGAACTATTTAGGTCGACTACTCACCATGCGTGATCCTCTCCCCCTGATTAATCTGCGCAAACAGTGCTGAGCGGGAAGCAGAATCGTCGGCTCCTGAACTGCTGGGGACTGGGGGAGGAGGAGGGCCTGGCGGGGGAGGAGGTGGGCCTGATCCAACCGAGGGTCCAGATGGCAATCCACTCAGTTCTTTTGCCACAGGCCCCTGGAACAGTAAGGGCAGGGAATACAGTTATCCTCTCCTTCTCCTCTACCATTCCCAATACACATGAGACCCTCTACTTTACAGCTTTAGGCAATGACTAATGCTCCACATTTATACTTGCTCCTTCATGCTTTCCCAAGGACCCAACCCACTACTGCTCTTTTTCTCATCTTCACGGTTTTCCACATCACCTGAATCTACTTGCTAACTTCCCTTAGCATATTCTAAGACCTCAGGCTCAATAAGTCCAAGACTTCTTTATCTGTGCAATCATCCCCTGATCCTTGTTTCAACTAGCTGTCCCCATCCAAGCTTGGCTGTCAGTCTTTTGTGAAGCTTCCTGCTCCCTTGACCTCCTTAAATCTAGTATCCTGGTGGCACACTCTGCGGATACCTTTTCTGTCAGTTCCTCACACCATGGTCAGACCCTGAGCCTGAGCACAGCCCGCACCCTGATTCTCCACACTGAGACAAACCTGATCACTATTACTCCCTTACTCAAATACAACACTTCCAAGTCTCAGCCTCGTTTCCCACCAGCCTGTTTTCCGAAATATTTCTGACCATCTTCCCCTTACTGAAGCCAGAGATAACCAACATTGTAACTACTTTGTTAGGCTGTGCTCTTTGCTGTAGCCCCATTTTTCTTACTTCTCACTGTCCTATGTTTCTTTCAAGTCTCAGATCAGTGTACACCTTTCAAAACACAATCTCTGCCAGAAAGAATCACTTTCTCTTACTTGTTCTATCTTCTATATATTTATTATAGTGTTCAGCTTGGTGTCTGATACTAGGGGTTTGTATCTGCATTTTAAACTCCTTGAGAGAGGGATAGGGAGAATCATCTGTGTCCCCCCTCTAGCACCAATCACTGCCCCTGACCTGTGTTTACTGAAACGGATTAGAACTTAGGGCTGAGAATGTAGCTCAGCTGGTGGAGTGTTTGACTAGCAAGCGTAACACCCTGGGCTTGATCTCCGGCACTGAATAAAACCAGGTGTGGTGGTGCACACCTGTAATCCCGGCACTCAAGAGGTAGAGGCAAGCAGACCAGGAGTTGTTCATCTTTTACTATATAGTGAGCTCACAGCCAGTCTGGGCTACATGAAACCATCTTAAGCCCCCCCCCCCCCCCCCCGAGAGATGGCTTAGTGGTTAAGCGCTTGCCTGTGAAGACTAAGGACCCCGGTTCGAGGCTCGATTCCCCAGGACCCACATTAGCCAGATGGACAAGGGGGTGCACACATCTGGAGTTCATGTGCAGTGGCTGGAAGCCCTGGCGTGCCCATTTTCTCTCTCTGCTTCTTCTCTCTCTGTCACTCTCAAATAAATAAATAAATAAAAATAAACAAAAAATTTAAAAAATCTGAACAAAAAAACCCCAAGCTAATTAAATGCAAGATTCCTTCTCTTCTGACATTTAATTCCCTCCCTCTTTATTTCCTCATCAAAAAAGTAACCATCTTTCAAGCCGGGTGGTGGTGGTGCACGCCTTTATTCCCAGCATTCAGGAGGCAGAGGTAGGAGGATCACTGTGAGTTCGAGGCCACCCTGAGACTACATAGTGAGTTCCAGGTCAGCCTGAGCTAGAGTGAGACCCTACCTCAAAAAAAAAAAAAAAAAAAAAAAAAAAAAAAATGTAACTATCTTTCTTTCTGCAGCCTTGGTGATTATAAAGTCTAAGCAAACTGTGGGCCTCATGCTAGAGAAAGAAAAAGAGAAATTTAAGAGGGCAGGCAAGGACTCACTGTTTTGCTCCAGGCCAGGCCAGTAGTGTGGAACTCCTTGATGTAAGCTTGCAGCTCAGTCCATATACTTAAGTAAGCTTTGACCCAGTCCACGTGCTTCTTATCCCTGGGAGAATTAAAGAAGAATTTGTTAGAAACAGGGCACATTAGAATCGTGACTCCATGGCTGGAAAGATGGACCAATGGTTAAGGGCACTTGCATACAAAACCCGCTGGCCCAGTTTCGATTTTCTAGTATCCAAGTAAAGCCAATTGCACAAAGTAGGGCATGTGCCTGGAGTTCTTTTGCAGCAGCAAGAGGCCCTGACACCCCCATAACGTCTCTCTGTCTTTCACAAACAAACAAATAAATAAATGAAATTTAAAAAAAATAAGCCAGGCATGGTGGCACACGCCTTTAATCCCAGCACTCGGGAGGCAGAGGCAGCAGGATCACTGTGAATTTGAGGCCACCCTGAGACTACATAGTGAATGCCAAGTCAGCCTGGACTAGAGCAAGACTCTACCTCACAAAACCAAAGTAAATTAATAATAATAATAATAAAAGTAAAAGAGCTGGTGTGGTAGCGCATGCCTTTAATCCCAGCAGAGGTAAGAGGATCACTGTGAGTGAGGCCAGCCTGGAACTACAGTTAGTTCCAGGTCAGCCTAGACTAGAGTGAGACCCTGCCTCAAAAAGACCAAAAAATAAAAAAAAGTAAAAAAGTAAAATAAAGTTATAAAGTAACTCCAGAACGTCTCTGGCCTATGGGCTCACATCCTCCTGCTTTGGCATTTCTTAGTCTCTACTCAATGGCAGCTTCCCTATCCATTACCTAAGTTTCAAAAATAAGGGACTGGAGATATGGCTCAGAGGTTAAGGTACTTGCCTGAAAAGCCTAAGAACCCGGGTTTGATTCCTAAGTACCCATGTAAAACCAAATGCACAAAGTGATACATGAATCTGGAGTTCATTTGCAGCAGGCTGGAGACCCTAGCACATCCATTCTCTCTCTCAAATAAATAAATAAAATATTTTTTCTTAATTTTTATTAACATTTTCCATGATTATAAAAAGTATCCCATGGTACTATCCTCCCTCCCCCAAATAAAATATTTTTTAAAATATATAAAATAAAAGGCCGAGCATGGTAGCACATGTCTTTAATCCCAGCACTCAGGAGGCAGAGGTAGGAGGATTGCCAAAAATTCAAGGCCAGCCTGAGACTACACAGTGAATACCAGGTCAGCCTAGGCTACAGCAAGACCCTACCTTGAAAGAACCAAAATAAATAAATAAATAAAACCAAAACCAAAATTTTGTTCCTTTACCCCAACTAAACCAAGCTTTACGAGGACAGGAACACTGGACTGCATGTCTGTTACAGCAGTGTTTCTCAAACCTTTCCTTAGGAGCAAATTTATTCTTTTCAAAGTTGACCACACGCAGAACTTTAACAGCAAGCTGATAAAAGCAGACACTTTTTACAGGAAGCCACGGTAGAGTCAAGATTACTCAAGCATCACCATGGGACTCCAAGAAATTCAACAGCCATATGTGACTGGTGCCTTATGTCAAAATGTGCTCCTCTCCTAACTGAAGACCTTTCTTTTTCTTTTCTTTTCTTCTCTTTTTTTTTCCTTTTTCCTCCTACGTCTGCCTCCTGAGTGCTGGGATTAAAGACATGTGCTACCATGCCTGGCCTTTTATTTTATATATTTTTAAAAATATTTTATTTATTTATTTGAGAGAGAGAATGGGTATGCTAGGTAGGGTCTCACTCTAGCTCAGGCTGACCCGTAATTCACTATGTAGTCTCAGTGTGGCCTCAGTCTCACAGGGATTCTCCTACCTCTGCCGACTGCTGGGCTTAAAGGCGGAAACAATCAGCATTAAAATACAGGAAAAACAAAACAAAACAAAACAAAAAAAAAACCCTATACCATGATCCAGAATAATCCCTCTGTTCCTACACATTAGTTGGAAGACTTTGTGCTGAACTTAGCCTAAGACCTAGTTTCTTCAACTTTAAAATGATAGGGCTGGGCTACAGAGATGGCTTAACAGTTAAGGCACTTGCCTGTGACGCCTAAGGCCCCAGGTTCAATTCCCTGGTACACATGTAAAGCCAGATGTACAAGGTAGCACACATATCTGAGAGTTCATTTGCAGTGGCTAGAGGTCCTGGTACACCACTCTCATTCTCCATTCTCCCTTTCTCTCAAATAAATAAATAACCTCCACAGTTACGCTTAAGCCACACTTAAATTTTTTTTTTTTTGGTTTTTCAAGGTAGGGTCTCGATTTAGCCCAGGCTGTCCTGGAATTTACTATATAGTCTCAGGGTGGCCTTGAACTCATTGCAATCCTCCTACCTCTGCCTCCCGAGTGCTGGCATTAGAGGTGTGTGCCACCATGCCCCACTAAAACCTTGTTTTAAATGATAAATTCAAAACATTATGATGGACTGAGCGTGGTTGTGCACACCTTTAATGCCAGCACTCAGGAGGCAGAGGTAGGAGGATTGCTATGAATTTGAGGCCACCCTGAGACTACACAGTGAATTCCAGGTCAGCCTGGGCTACTGCAAGACCCTACCTCGAAAAACAAAACAAAAAATACATTGTGGTGCGTAACTACAGGCTGCTAGAAGAATCAAAGGAGGTGTGTGGTATGGGAAGGCTTATTTCTAGCAGAGTCAGTTACTCAACAAATGTGTGGTTTACTGCTAATGGTCAGAATAAAGGGTTTGCACAGTTCTTGAATTAAGTAACTGTAGCCACTCTAGGTCAAAATTAGCAATGGAGAAGTCACTTAGCACTGGCAAGGTTATGTGGTTAGAACACAGTAACTCCTTTACTTAATGCCTGCATTGGCTAGGCAACTTCACTGTCACTTTACAGTCAGGGTCATTTTCTAGTTAAGGCCCTTTACTGTGGCACCAGTGAGACGTCTGCAACAAAGGAGCAAAATTTAGTCTAAAAGGAGGCTTAAAAGGCACTACTAGTGCACATAACCACCAGCAAATCCTCCCAAACCTGGGGGAGGGTAGAGAAACTAAGTACAAGGGCCTCTAGCAACCATGAAGGGAAAAGGAGAAGTGGGGCAGAAACATCTAATGCTTGCAAATGCTTCTCTATGAGCCAGTATCTACCAAGATAAAGAAACAACACAGGAGTCGACAGTCTTAATTAACTCCAAGTGCTACTCCAGCAAGTAACCAGCGAAGTTTGTCCTTTACCACTTGAGAAAAGGCTAGACTTACACATCTCTATACTCCTTGAGGACTCGGTTTGTATAAAACATGGCAGCATCAGTCATTTCTTTAACAAAGGGGCCAGGTTTGCCAGTCTGGAAAGAAAGAAGCAGTCAGTGACTGAGAAACTCTCCTCATTTGTTCATCCTTCCCTCCCTTAGACATTGCTCTGCTTACCAAAGCCACCCAGCCTAGGGCCTGAACACTTTCACTGACAGCTGACAGATGATTGAACAACTTGCTGCCTCTATTCTTCTCCCGAAAGGTTATCACTTCTTGGATCTGCTCTGAGATAGGTGCCAACAAATCAGAAAGCTTATTCTAGGAAAAGAGACAGAAAAAGATTACAGTTAGGGACTGGGAAGATGGCTCAGTCAGTAAACATTTGCTGTGAAACATAAGGCCTGAGCTCACATGTAAAACCCAGGTGTTGTAGCGTGTGCCTATGATCCCAGTGCAAAGGAGGTAGAGATAGGAAGATCACAGGGCTTTGCTGGCTAGCTATCCAGTCAAATCAGTGAGCTCCAGGTTTAGTGAAAGTCTGTCTTAAAAAATAAGGTGGTGGGCTAAAGAGATAGCTTAGCGTTTAAGGCACTTGCCTGCAAAGCCAAAGGACCCAGGTTCAACTCCCCTGGACCCACGTAAGCCAGATGCACAAGGGGGCACACGCATCTGGATTTCATTTGCAGTGGCTGAAGGCCCTGGCATGCCCATTCTCTCTCTCTCTCTACATGCCTATTTCTGTATCTCTCTCTTGAATAAAAAAAATTGAAATTAAATTAAAATAAAAAATAAGGTGTGGTGGTGCACGTCTTTAGTCCCAGCACTTGGGACTCATGCCAGCCTGAGACTAACTGGACTGCAGCAAGACTTCACCTTGAAAAAACAAAAACAAACAAAACAAAAAACAAAAAAAAGGTGGAGAATGATTAAGACACCTGAAGTCAACTTTTGGCCTTTGGCCTTCACACATACACGTGTACTCTCACCTCCCCTCACATGTACATTCAACAACATACACACACACCAAAAGAAAAAAAAATGCAGTTCTATAAAACTTCTATAAAAGTTATATGTAGCTGGGCGTGGTGACGCACACCTTTGAATCCAGCACTCTGGAGGCAGAGGTAGGAGGATCACTGTGAGTTTGAGGCCACCCTGAGATTACAGAGTGAGTTCCAGGTCAGCGTGGGCTAGAAACCACCTTGAATAAACAACAACAAACTTTGGTCAACTCTGATTATGAAGACAAGCTTTTTTTGTTGTTAATAGAGACAAGGTTTTGCTAAGTAACCCAGACTAGCCTGGAATTCATGACCCTTCTGCATCAGCAGCCCCCCTCCCCGCCCCCAGTGTGGACATTGTAGGTATACGCCACAATACCTGGCGATAATTCCTTCTGTGGACTAAAATGAGGCCCCAAATAAACATTTTATTCACCATGCTTTGATTTACATGGCTAAAACACTGCTCACATCTCAATTCTGCATAAAGTTCCAGTTCCTCAGGCTAGATGTGACCTGTCCTGCCACACATACCACAAAATCCCTAAGTTTCAGCTACTGTTCTTTTCTATCCCACTAACAGAAGATGTCAGTTTATTTCTGCACCTTTTCTTACAATGTCCTCTCCTTTTTTTTTAAATTTTTTTTTGCTTATTTATTTATTTGAGAGCGACAGAGAGAAGGAGGCACAGAGAGAGAGAGAGAGAGAGAGAGAGAGAGAGAGAGAGAGAGAGAGAGAATGGGCACGCCAGAGCTTTCAGCCTCTGTAAACAAACTCCAGATGCGTGCGCCCCCTTGTGCATCTGGCTAACGTGGGTCCTGGGGAATTGAGCCTCGAACCGGGGTCCTTAGGCTTCACAGGCAAGCGCTTAACCACTAAGCCATCTCTCCAGCCCTGTCCTCTCCTTTTGAGTTCTTCCAAATGCTTCATTACAAAGCCCTTCTGCAACCACACCCAGCTCCCTACATGTCAGCATAACCAGTTCTGACACACCGTACAACACGTGCATGTGTTTCTTTCCCTTTTCTCTCCCTCTGCCTTTCTTTCTCCCTCCCTCTTTCCCTGGCTAGAACTCACTATGTAGTGAAGGATGACCTTGAAGTCCTTATTCTCCCCCTCCCTCCACCTCCCAAGTGCTGGGATCATAGGAATGCCACCACACCTGGCACGAATGTTATTTTCTTTTCTTTTTTTCCAAGGCAGGGTCTCACTCTAGCTCAGGCTGACCTGAAATTCTCAGTGATCTTCCTACCTCTGCCTCCTGAGTGCTAGGATTAAAGACGTGCACTACCAATCCCACCTAGAAGGTTTTTATTTTTTATTAATTCTTCAAAGGTAAGGGCTTTGTCCTAACTCTCTTTTGTCATCATTACAGCCCTCAACGCATCACTAGCCCCAACACAGCTGCTCAGCACAGACCTGAAGTATCAAATGCAATTTAGGGATGCTGGCGCATTCAAGCAGGCAGCTCAACAAAAATGAGTAAAATCTTGTGTTCTGGGCTGGAGAGATGGCTTAGCGGTTAAGCGCTTGCCTGTGAAGCCTAAGGATCCCGGTTCGAGGCTCGATTCCCCAGGACCCACGTTAGCCAGATGCACAAGGAGCGCACGTGTCCAGTGGCTGGAAGCCCTGGCACGCCCATCCTCTCTCTCGCTCTCTGCCTCTTTCTCTCTCTGTTGCTCTCAAATAAATAAAAACAAACAAACAAAAAAAAATTAAAAAAAAAATCTTGTGTTCTTCCTTCAAAGCTGTTTCCTAACTATTTCAATTCTTAGGTCTCAGCATGAATAGTCTAACCAGAAGTGTGCAAGCTTTTTCTGTAATGGACTAGTCAGTAAACGTTTGTCCCACAAAATTTCATTTTCATAAATGGGTGGCAGATCAGACTGGCTAGCAGGCTGTGAAGTTTGCCAGTTGGTCTCAAAGAAAAATTTAGTAGTGTCTCAGCTGCTTGACTGATTTCTTGGGGAAAACATGGGTTTAGAGAAAAGATTTAGATAAATACTTAAGTTAATCAGGACAGTTTCGAGACTAAACTCCAGTATATTTACATTATCTTGCACTGTTCCCATTACTTAGGGATGACAAGGATAAACGGTTTCAAAGCAGCATTAGTAGGAAGTCTTGCTTTATCATCCCTTCATGAGCAGGAAAGCCTACCACAAAAGAAACAAAACTGAAATTGTTCATCCTGAGAGAGCTCTTCATTCGACTTTTTCCATCTTGTGGCAAGAAAATCTGAGGTAGAGGTATAATTAAAGGGAGATTTCCCCAATCTATGATGAGAGGAGAAGCAGTTCTTCAAGAGTTTTAGAATTCTCACAGCAGTATCCGTAAAACTCACCCACCCGGAAGCAGAGATGAAGCTCTTTATTGAGACATAGTAAAATCCCAGGGCTATCTAAAGTTCCAATCAACATGACAGACAACAAAGTCAGCAAAGACCAATTAAGTACCCAAGGCACATTCCCATGAGGGCACTTTAAGTCTGCTTTACCCTTGAGATTTGGCTCGAATGTGTATTATCATGAGCCTATTTTAGCATGCTGTGATAGTTTAATGGAAATCTGTTTGTCCTGAGTATCAAATCAAATTAAGCCAACCAGAAATGAACTTACGCCGGCTGGTTGCTGACACTGAGATGCTGTAACCAGTAGAGCTCGCTCTAACTTCAGACCTGTGTGGACCATCTCCGCCTGCAAGAGAGAACAACAACCTATCAATGACACATTACAACTGGAGCAGTCCTGATAAGGACAACCTGAAACCTTCATGCCCACATCCTCTGGTGGCGCCCAGGCACTTCATGTTGAAGCCTCTCGTGTATTTCAGATTCCGGGGGCTGATACCAGAACCACATGAACTACTGTTCCTCTTGGAACTCATCAGGGATAGAGAGCTGGAGTTGGAAATAAAGATAATCAAGGATAGCCTTAGGGGAAGTCAGGTTCACACCTCCCACAAAGTACTTTTTATGTGTCTTCTGGGGTGCTAGGAATGAAACCTAGAGCTTTGCACATGCTAGGCAAATGCTCTACCACTAAGCTGTCAGACCCTCAATAATTTTTTTGTTTTTTGTCATTTTTAATTTTAGGTATTTGCCAGTAGACAGAGGGACAGAAAATGAGAATAGGTGCCTAGGGCCACTACAATTTATCCTCCGAATTAAGTAAGACTTACCAGTCTAAGTTATTAATTTTGTCAACTGACCCAATAAATTTGATGAACGGACCATGTTATCCTAGGGATAACAGTGTTATCCTAAGGATAAGAGTTCATATCAACAGTACAGTTTACAATCTTGAAGTTGGATTAGGGCATCCCAATGGTGCAGAAGCTATTAACGGTTCCTTTGTTCAATGATTAAAGTCCCACATGATCTGAGACCAGAGTAATCCAGGTTGGTTTCTACTTATTAGCAATTTTTCCCAGGAAAAAAGAACCAGAAAAGTAGAGCCCACTAAACATTGGTGTTCTGTTTTTTTTTTTTTTTTTTTTTTTTTTGTGAGGTAGGGTATTGCTCTAACCAACATTGGTGTTCTTAATTTAATAGATGAATTAATCTTTTTTTTTTTTTTTTTTTTTTTTTTTGAGAGAGAGAACTGGCATGCCAGGGCTTCAGCCACTGAAACGGACTCCAGACATTTGTGTCACCTAGTGCACATGTGCGACCTTGTGCTCTTTTCACCTTTGTGCTTCTGGCTTATGTGGGATCTGGAAAGAGATGGAACATGAGTCCTTAGGCTTCTCAGGCAAGCGCCTTAGCCACTAAGCCATCTCTCCAGCCCTGAATTAATCTTAATCTAGTAAGCAGGCACATAATCTGTTCAAGAGCAGGACTCATTTAGATGGCAGAGCTTGGTAAATGTACAAGATGTAAGACCTTGTATTCAGAGGTTCAAATCCTCTTCTTAATACATATGCACTTAATATTATTCCTTTAATTGTTCCCATCCTTATTGCTATAGCATTCCTGACACTAGTAGAGTGGAAAATTCTAGGTTATGTACAACTCCAAAAAGGATACAAGGTTGTTGGACCCTATGGCCTCCTCCAACCTTTCTTTGATGATATAATTTTTTATTTTATTCTATTTTTTGGTTTTGAGGTAGGATCTCACTCTAACCCAGGCTGACCTGGAATTCACTATGTAGTCTCAGGGTGGCCTTGAACTCACTGTGATCCTCCTACCTCACCTCCACACAAGTGCTGGAATTAATGGCGTGTGCCACCATGCCCAGCCTATAAAACTTTTTATTAGAGAACCCTTATGACCTAATTACTCATCAACTACACTTTCCATAATTGTTCCTACCCTAGCCCCTACCTTAGCCCTTAGGCTATGAATCCCTGTCTATATAACCCATAACCCATTAATTAATGGATAAATCTAGGAATATTATTCATCCTGGCCATATCAAGTTTAGTGGTCTACTCTATTTTATGATCTGGGTGAGCATCAAATTCAAACTATGCCCTAATTGGTGCTCTATGAGCTGGACTTGACACATGCACTGCTTTGTGCATCTGGGTTTACATGAGTACTGGGGAACTGAACCCAGGCCTTTAGACTTTTATAGTTCAGGCTTTGTTTTGTTTTGTTTTTCCAGGTAGCATCTGGCTCTAGCCCAGGCTGACCAGGAATTCACTATGTAGTTTCAGGGTGGCCTCAAACTCATGGTGATTCTCCTACTTCAGCCTCCCAAGTGTTGGGATTAAAGGCGTGCACCACCACGCCTGGGACCCCCGGCTTCCCCCCGCCCCCATTTTTTGCAAGGTAGGGTCTTGCTCCAGCCCAGGCTGATCTGGAATTTACTACGTAGTATCAGGGTGGCTTTGAACTCACTGTGATCCTCCTGCCTCTGCTTCCTCCCAAGTGCTGGGATTAAAGTCATGTACCATCCCACCTGGCTTCAGGCTTCTTCTTGTTTTTAAAAGCAAGCTTGGGCTGGAGAGATGGCTTAGCAGTTAAGGCACTTGCCTGCAAACCTTGGGCTACAGGCAAGTGCCACTATGCTGAATCTTATATCTTTTTTTTCATATTTTATTTTTATTTATTTGTTTGAGAGAAAGAGAGAAAGATACAGAAAAAGGAAGGTAGAGAGAATGGACGTACCAGGGCCTCCTGCCACTGCAAATGAACTCCAGATGCTTGCGGCCCCTTGTGCATCTGGCTTATGTGGGTCCCGGGGAGTCAAACCTGGGTCCTTTGGCTTTGCAGGCAAGTGCCTAAACTGCTAAGGCCTCTCTCCAGCCCCTGAATTTTATATCGTAATGTCCATATCCTTATATTTCTTAAAGTCTTCTGGCTATGACCCTTAGTAAGAAATAATAATATATTAATAATATAGCCCAGATTCAATTCTCCAGGACCCAGATAAGACAGATACACTAGGTGGTACATGCATCTGGAACTTGTTTACAGTAGGAAAGTGGAACTGTGCCCAGTACATGGGGTGCTGGGGATTGAACCCAGTACTTTGTGTAGGCTAGAAAAGCACCCTACCAACTACACTATGTCCCCACTTGGTTGTATGTTTGGTTTTTCTTTTTCTTTTCTTTCTTTTCTTTTTTTTTTTTTTTTGAGGTAGACCTACCTAGAATTCATTATGTTGTCTCAGGGTGGCCTCAAACTCTTAACAATCCTCCTACTTCTGCCTCCCAAGTGCAATGGCGTGCACCACCATGCCCAGTTCAGTTGTCTTTTGAGGCACTCGATAGCTCAGGCTGGCCATAAACTCATGGCAATCCAATTGCCTCAGCCTCTTAAGTGCTGGTATTATGGGCATGAACTAACACATCTAGCCATGAAGTGTTTTTTTTTTTTTTTTAAATATTTATTTATTTGACAGAGAAAGGTCGGGGGAGAGAATGGGCACCAGGGCCGTCAGCCACTGCAGATGAACTCCAGACGTGTGCACCACCTTGTGCATCTGGCTTACATGGTTCCTGGGGAATTGAACCTGGGTCCTTAGGCCTCACAGGCAAGCACCTTCCCCGCTGAGCCATCCCTCCAACCCAAAGCATTTTTTTAAAAATATACATTGAAAAATCCCTCTTATGCCATATCACAAAAAATAAACCCAGAAGTAAAAACAAAACCAAGGTTATAAATGCCAAAGTGTTTAGTCCTTTAGGTGAAAGCTATGACTCAAATGTTATATATCATATAGGTAAGTTTTAAATTAGTCTACTGAACTATGACCAGCACTGAATTACATGAAAGAGAATTCAAGTATGAGTGCAGTGCATCAGTATGAATAAGGACAATGTACCAGTATGAAATTATTTCAAACTAAAAAAAAAAATAAAGTAGTACAAACATTATTTTTGTAAAGCTTTTAC
This sequence comes from Dipus sagitta, assembly GCA_036346955.1. Classification (NCBI taxonomy): domain Eukaryota; kingdom Metazoa; phylum Chordata; class Mammalia; order Rodentia; family Dipodidae; genus Dipus; species Dipus sagitta. The sequence goes on from CM070773.1 coordinate 98,787,696, forward strand.
CTCAGTCACAAATATATTATTATTTCACTGAACATCATAGCCAAAAGACTTTAAGAAATATAAGAACATGGACATTAAGATATAAAATTCAGGCATAGTGGCATTTCCCTGTAGCCCAAGCACTTGGGAAATGGAGGAAGAATGATCAAGAGTTCAAGGCTGTTCTTGGCTATATATAGTTGGATGTCAGCCTGGGCTACCAAGAATCTATAACAAAAATAAAACAAAAACAAAAATCCAAGGGCTGCAGACATAGCTCAAAGGCAGAATGCTTATCTAGTATGCATGAGGCCCTAAAAAGGAGCCAGATGTGCAAGGAGGCGCATGCATCTGGAATTCATTTATAGTGGCTGATGGCCCTGGCGTGCCCTCTCTCTCTCTCTCTCTCTGCCTCTTTCTCTGTATCAAATAAATAAATAAATAAAAATATTTTTTAAAAAAAGTTACAGGTCTATAAAGTAAATGCAATCCTCTCCCTACACTGAAGAGTCCCAGTACCACTCCCTACAGCTTTGATCACTGACAGCAGCTAGTGTGTGAGAAGCTTAGCACTGAGATCAGAAAGATCCTAAACATGGTTATCATTTGTGAAGGATCATTTAGTGGACTTCAGAAAGGTCCTAGATCTCACAAGAGGCAGCGGGTATATGTGAGTGCAGGATGTGGTGGTGGAGTGGTGACAATGGAGGCAGTACATGAGGGAAGTGGGTGGACAGGCATCTGTCACTGCCTACTTCATTTCTTACAGTGGGCTTAGTGTGAAAATAACCCACATTCGCAGAATAACTATCAAGTATGGTTCTATAAGTGCTATGTCATGATAATGATTCTTTTGAATAAGTCATCCCAAGCTGATTACATAAGATTTTGGGAACACAAAAATGAACACAGCCATATTTCAATCACATCTAATGGACCAAGCAAGGTTTTCTATATAAAAGAAACACATAAAATATGAAGTAAAAGGAAGTGGCCTAAAAAAAATAAAACCGTTTCTGTGTCAGGATCATGTTCCTCAATACAAGTTGAAAAGGAGTCAGGAGCCTCCCAAAGGGCTCTTAAACTAAGGATGAAGGATGAATGGGATGTGAACAGTCACCAGTCCTCAAATGAAATACAGGCACAGTAGCCTTACATGTTTCTGCACGTCGCCTCCAATCTCTTGACTCATCTTCAAGTACTCTGCCACAGGATTGGCAAGCAGTGAGTCAAATGCCTGCACATATGGAACTGCTCCTGGGGAAGACAAGACACACCAGGAAGAATCAGTCATGTACCAGAAGGGTATCTGTTTAAAGTACACTTCCACGTAAAAGTGGAGAGGCACGGAAATACAGCACATGGAATATGGACAGGAGTCAGGAAACAGGGCTTAATGTCTAATACCACCACAGCTAGTTGTGTGACACTTTTACTCTCAATTTCCAATATCTATAAAATAAAATTAAAAAATCACAAGGATCTTCCAAGATTCCTTTTCACTCTAACATTCTATGTTCCACTTACTGTATGTGCAAAGTAGATACTCTACTAGTCATTTAGAAAGAAATTTTAATATCATTGTCATTTAACTTAAGCTGTAGTCACTCAGTTAAGATGACAGAACAGGAAACATCATATAAGCAGGAAGTTCTTGTGTTAAAATTATTTTACCTCAGACCTCCCTGTGCAAGTTAACAAACGCCCCCCCACACACACACACTTTTTTGTTCACAGGAGATAAGTTAAAGATAGAGTTGTTCACAAGAGATTAAGTGCTTGGGAGGTCAACTCCAAAGGAGAAAATTCATTATGATACAAAGTTAAGGGCAAGACACAAGGCACTCTGCTGAGCTATGGACTGCTCACCTTTCGAAGAACTGTCTCCATACCCACAGTGCATGTCGGAGGTATGGGATACTGCCTCCAGGCGGCCCACTGCCCTCTCCAATCTTTCTACAAGAGTTTGCATGTCAGCCATAATGTTCCACCTGCAGAAACAGATCAAATGTCATTTGTTATTTTAGTATTACATAGCACCTACATGGGTGTGAAGAGGATGCAGGTCTGTGGAACAGATAATTTACTAGTAAAATACAGTGGAAAAGTAGTCTAGCAAATTTGCAAAGCCATACACACCTCATTAAGCAAGGGAAAGACTCAGGAAAAGGTACAAATCTTATTCAAATACATACTGAATATTTATTATATATTAACAAATATGTGTGTGAGAATTTAGAATTTACAAAGGATGGTCATATGTATTTTATTGGTTAAGTCTCACAAGTAAGTACTCAAAATGGAAGGATAATCACTACCCCTTTTTGTGGGTGTGTGGTGGTTGAATCCCACTCCTCATCAATGTTAGGCAAGCATTCTACCACTGAGTCCCATTGTCAGCCTCTTACTTGCTCTTAAAGATAGAAAATAGGTCGGGTATGGTGTCGCATGCCTTTAATCCCAGCACTCAGGAGGTAGAGGTAGAGGTAGAGGTAGGAGTAGGAGGATCACCTGAGTATGTGTGTATGTATATAGATAGATGAGAGAGAGAGAGAGAGAGAGAGAGAGAGAGAGAGTGAGTGTGTGTGTGTGTGTGTTTCTGGTCAGCCTGGGCAAAGACTGAAACCCTGCCTGAAAAAAAAAAAACAGAGAAGTTCACTGACATTACATGACTTGCCTATATTCTCATGGCTAGTTAATAAGTCAGCACTCAATTCTGATAGCAGTAAGATCACTGAGATTTCAACCCCCATTCCCAACTTCATTCCCACTGTCACAAACCACGGTAAATACAACTTATGGTGGAAGGTAGATAGTGGATATTTAATGTATACACCCACAATGATCAAACAAATAGGAAACAGAGCAGAAGGTGATGTAAGCTGCAGACAGAATGGCATGGGCTTTCAGAGAGGGGATGAACACATCAGCTGGAAGGATCATGTAAGGATATCTGGAGAAGCTGCCCTCTGAGGCAGGTTTCAAATGAGGGTGTGGGTAGAATCTGGATATGCAGTAGGGAAGGAGACCAGACACATCTGAAAGAGATTGTTATAGATGTTTTCCACTAACTAACTTATCTCAAATAGCATCATTCGATGTCTAAAATCTTAAGAATGCTCTGAGAAAGAAAAACAAACTCATCTAATTGGTTCTGCATTACACTCCACTATCCAGACTTTGAGACAGGGTATCGTGTAGTCCAGGATAGTCTTGACCTCCCCATGTAGCTAAGGATGACCTTGAACTCCTGACTGTCCTGCCTCCACCTCCCAAGAGCTAGGATTACAGGCATGTGCCACCGCACCAAGCTATAGCTACTATTCATAGCTAATCTCATCCTACCACTAACCAAATATAGAACAGTATCTGGGTTTTTGAGGGGTTTGGGAGGTAGAGTGAATTATGGGAAAGAATTTCTAGACTTAAAGGGATTGAAAGAAAAACCTCTCCCCTCCTCCCTGGTGTTTTAAAGATGGGGTATCACTTTGTAGCCCAGGCTGGCCTCAAAGTCAAAGCAATTCTCCTGCCTTAACCTATGTGCTAAGGTTACAGGCACGAGCTAACACTCCTGGTGAGACACACATCTCCTTACTCTCCAGACACACATTCTCTTCAGGTCACCATCTTCACTTTTCCAAAGCCTTCAACTATCATTACCGCAGTAACACCCAGCCCACCTACAGGCAGGGAGAACCACCACAAACCCTGTTGGTGAAAGACTCCAAAGCAGCACATCCATTCTTCTAGGTTTCAGAATCTTACAGGCAGCTTCTATTTAGACACCTCTACTTGGTTGTCCTGAAGGTACCTCAGCTGAAATATCCAAAACAGAATTCATCATCTTCCCCACACCACATCCTCAAGTCTCAGTGGTCCAGCATTGCAGCAATCTCATAATTGCCCCAACTAACAACCAGAAACTTCTAGCAGTAAAGTAATGGTGAGCAAGAGCGGTCTTTTTGTTTTGTTCTTCTGAACTCTGATCCTTCTGCCTCCACCTCCCAAATTCTAGGATTAAAGTATGTGTCACTGTGCTACCACTCACTGGCTGTGACAGTGAGCAAATTAGCAAATATTCTGAACTGCTGGTCCCTTATCTGCATAATAGAAAGAATAAAATCTAGGGAGCTACAGAGAGAATGAATGCAGAAATCCATGTGGCAACATTTGGCAGTCCTGGAAAGCAGGAAAGATTCATAAACATTACCTAATTATCTTTTTTCCTTATTCCTCATATCTAATCAGTCTTCAAAACCCATAGGCTCACACGTGGGGAATGTAGCTCAGTTGGTAAGGTGCTTATATAGCACAAATGAAGCCCTGAGTTCAATCCCCAGTACTGAATAAACTGTGATGGAGCATGCCTGTAATCCCAGGAGGTGACAGCAGGAGGAGCAGAAGGTCAAGGTTATCCTTGGCTACATAGCAAGTTCCAGGACAACCAGGGCTATAAGACACCCTATCTCAAACCAACCAACCAACCAAACAAACAAGGCTGGGGAAATGGCTCAGCAGTTAAAAGTACTTGCTTGTGGGCTGGAGAGATGGTTTAGTGGTTAAGGCGCTTGCCTACAAAGCCAAATGGCCCAGGTTCAACTCCCCAGGACCCACATAAGCCAGATGCACAAGGGGATGCATGCATCTGGAGTTCGTCTGCAGTGGCTGGAGGCCATGGCACACCCATTCTCTCTCTCTCTCCCTGCCTATTTTTGTATCTCTCTCAAATAAGTAAATAAAAATTAAAAAAAAAATTAAGTGCTTGCTTCCAGCCGGGCGTGGTGGTGCACACCTTTAATCCCAGCACTCGGGAGGCAGAGGTAGGAGGATCACCATGAGTTCAAGGACACCCTGAGACTACATAGTGAATTCCAGGTCAGCCTGGACTAGAGTGAAACCCTACCTCAAAAAAAAAAAAAGAAGAAAAGTAAAGTGCTTGCTTCCAAAGCCTGCTGGTCCAGGTTCATTTCCCAGCACCCATATAAAGCCAGATGTGAACTGTGGCACATGCACATGGCATTTGTTTGCAGTGGCTAGAGACACTGGTCTCTACATACATACATACACACATGCAGATTAATAAACCTCCCATTGCCATAGGTGTATAGGGATTACAGGTGCATGTGTCATTTTTGTGTCCAGCTTTATGTGGCACTAAGGAGAATCAAACGTGAATTGCAAGTGTCTTTAACTGCTGGGCCATCTCCCAAGCTCCACTGCTTGTTTTTCATTGTTTTTTTTTTTTTTTTTTTTTTTTTTTTGAGATAGGGACTCACTCTAGTCCTCTAGCCCAGGGTGACCTGGAATTCATTGTGTAGTCTCAGGGTGGCCTTGAGCTCACTTTTGAAAATCTTATTTTTAAAAATAGATATTGGGGAAAAAGCTAGGTGTGGTGGCGCATGCCTTTAATCCCAACACTTGAGAGGCAGAGGTAGGAGAATCAACACGAGTTCAAGGCCACCCTGAGACTACAGTGTGAATGCCAGGTTGGAAAAAAAAAAAAAAAAAGATTTTGGGGGACTGGAGAGATGGCTTAGTGGTTAAGGTACTTACCTGTGAAGCCTAAGAACCCATGTTCAACTCTCCAGGTCCCATGTAAGCCAGACACACAAAGTGATGCAAGTGCACAAGAACAACATGTGCACAAGGTGGTATACACATCTGGAGTTTGAATGCATTGGCTGGAGGCCCTGGCACACCAATTCTTCCTCTCCCTCTCCCTTGCACCAAAAAACAAACACACACACACACACACAGACACACACACACACACAAAAAAAAAAAAAAACAAAAAAAAAAAGGCAAGTTTCTGTAGAATGCTGTTGCTGTGATTCTGCATTATACAGAGTAAGTGATAAGCAAGCAGGGTGAGATAATGAGGAAAAGCCAGGTAGTATGTGGTACTGATGTTATAATAAAAGTGAAGCTATTTGAGGATTCTGAGTAAAGGAATGATGGTGAAAGCAGTGTTTCCAAGTCTGGTCTTATAAACAGAATGGAATTTCACAAAAGTGAAAACAGTAGCTATGTGAAAATTATTATTAATCTGGCTATAAAAAGACAAGAAGGCTACCACAAAAGATATTTCAATGAAAATCCACATTTGATGCCTAATCCGATATTTAAATGAAATAAAGATCTTGAACTTAACAAACAGTCCCCTTTAGGCAACTAAATGAGCAGCACTTGAATGAAGGGCTGTCATTTTTAAAAGGACAGGATTGTTTCCAGGTCCCAAGAACCTAGCAGGAGAAACAAGGGTACCCTCCGTACATCCACTTCACAGGATTACGAGCAACTGTAGAAGTCCTCCTATTAAAAACACCACTTGATTTCAGAACAGTCCTTTCAACATTCTTAGCAATTAGTTGGACAGCCTTGATCAAACACACCTTTTAGTCATGGAGAACCTGAGACTTTGAGACAGCCCATTCCATTCAGACAGCTCAAAGTATTCCTTATATGGAGGCAAATCAGCCTCCCTGGAACTTCCACCCCCTGATCTTGTTCTGCCCTTGGAGGGCACACATAACAAGTGGGAATTACACAGAGAACAAGTCTAACTGTGTGCTACTGCCTGAAATGTACAGCAGCATTCACAGAATGAAAACAAAGATGATGAGAGTTGCAAATATGGGGCCTTAAGAAAATGATGACACTAATGGCCGTAACAGGTTCTAGCATGTTCTAGTTTGTGCAAGAAGATGAGGTCAGTTTAGGATATGGTGAGTTTGAAGAGAAGTTTCTAAATAAAACTGTCCAGTAAGCATTTAGAAGTAAGGCCTGGGAAAGGCTCAGGACTAGAGATACTGTTTATAAGTCACTGGCAAACAAAATGCCATGAAGTCATCATGCAGAGAAAAGGAAACCATTAGCCTGATTCTCTGCGGCTTAAAACCGAGAAGAAAGAAAAAAAGAAAAAAAAAATAGAAATGGCTTGAGATTCCTGCCAAAGTTGCCTTGTTCTCATCATTCTAGTGCTGGGGATCAAACCGAGTCTTGTACATGCTATACAAATGTTCCATTACTGAGCTACATCCCCAGTCCTTCATTCTATCATGCTAACTAAAAGTTAATGGGGGTGGGGCTGGAGATAAACCCTTTCTGTGGCAGAATGCAATTCTAGATTTAATTCCTGACACTGCTTTAAAAAAAAAAAAAAAAAAAGGTGGGCAGGAGAGATGGCTTAGCAGTTAAGGCACTTGCCTGTGAAGCCTAAGGACCCAGGTTTGAATCCCCAGTACTCATGTAAGCCAGATGCACAAGGTGGCACATGTGTCTGGAGTTCATTTGCAGTGGCTGGAGGCCCTGGTATACCCATTCTCTCTCCCTCCCTCTCTCTTTCTCTCTCCTTCCCTCCCTCGCTCCCTCCCTCTTTCTTTCTCAAATAAATAAATATATATATATATATATTAAAAAAAGATTTTGTTTTCATTTATTTATTTATTAGAGATGGAGAGAGAGAGAAAGAGAGAGAATGGGCATGCCAGGGCCTCTAGCCACTGCAAACTAACTCCAGATGCATGTGCCACCAAGTGCATCTGACTTACGTGGGACCTGGAGAATTGAACTTGGGTCCTTAGGCTTCAAAGGCAAGCACCTTAACCAATAAGCCATCTCTCCAGCCCTATATTTTTAAAAAAGAATTTCTACCTGCATAGCAAGCTGTTATGCTTAAGATGTTTCTACTTTGCTCCATAGTAGCTCTAAGTCACTAAGTCATCTACTCAAGTAAAACTGAAAAGAAAGCAACCATCCAAGTGAGCCCACATACTCTAACAGGCCAAATGACCTACTTTAAAATGCTTCCCTTGGCCTTGACTTTGTAATCCTGTTCCTGAGATTTTTATCCTAAGAAAATAAACCCTAATGTGGGAAAGTGATAGGCATGAAGATGTTCACTACAGTGTTAGACAGCTATCTGCCATCTACAGTGATGCATATCTTAGGCTTCAACTATGGGAGAATAGCTAAATGCACTGAGAAAAGACTTGAACACAAATTCATAGTATCTGCCACCTTTGGGTGGTGTTTTCAGCAAATCCCTCTTTTGTTTTCTAAACTTTAACACAGAAGTATAATTTTTCATAGTAAAAGAAGGAAACAAACAAAAAGACTATCTCTGGGCTGGAGAGATGACTCAGTGGTTGAGGCAGTTGTTTGCAAAGTCTAACAACCCAGTTCAATTCCCCAACACCCCTGAAAAGCCAGATGCACAAAGTGGTACATGCATTTGGAGTTCTTTTTCAGCAGCTAGAGGTCCTGGTACATACATATTCATTCATCTCATTCTCTCTCTCTGCTTGCAAATAAATAAAAATATTTTTTTAAAGAGACTATGGTGGCATACACATTTAATCCCAGCACTCAGGAGGCAGAGGTAGGAAATTGCTGTGAGATCAAGGCCAGATTGAAACTACATAGTGATCTACATAGTGATCTCCAGGTCAGCCTGGGCTAGAGCAAGACTCTACCTGGGCAGGGGGGATTATCTCTATTGGAATACCTCTTCGAAGCTACCACCAGTTTTATTAATAACAATACAGAAATGCTAGGTTTCAGCATGTCACAAAGCAAAACTTAGACATGCCAGCAGGAGTTACTTACATGTTGGCTGGTTTAACCCAGAAACCCAAGAATAGAGTCAGTAAAGGTGTCACCTAAATCTAATCCAAATCAGGAGTCACTGTTCTTCCCTAAGATTTTGGTTTCACTAATGAAGTCACTGTCACCTGAAGATTAGATTCAAAGAGAACGAAAGGCCTGGCATCTAGGGGAGGGAAGGGATCCAACACAGCAGCAGCGCTTGTCTCCTGTTCCCTCCTTCCACAGTCCTCCATCTGAACGTCTAGGAGACAGTAAAATGTGTAAGAGTGGGCAAGCTCAAGTCAGACTTGAGAGCGAGCTAGTTCAACGGTTTGGGGCAAATAGGTCACTTTGTATGGCCATAGGGGTCCCATCTTCTCCCTTCCATTCAAAAGGATGCTGTGAAGACTAACTTTAAGGAACAATCAGCAGGTCCTTTTTCCTTCTGCATATGAGGAGCCACCGCACTGGCTGATTGCAGCCTGCACAGCTGCTTTAATAGAACAGCGTTTCCTACTCATATATGTAAAGATAGACTCGAGGATGAAATGTCCTGAGCCATGATTCAGCTACAACTAGAGATATGAAAAGCTCTGTGAGTTTAAGTCTATAATTAACTTAAATATAGGAACTTTAATGGCCTGTGGAGGAAAAAAAAAAAAAAAAAACTTCCCCTCCTGACAAAGAACCTCAAACAAAAATAGCAAGGCTGCTTATTCCTTCCACTAAACATTTCAACTATTTTCCAGCCAAATGGAAAAGTTTGGCACATGTTTGGTAATGCAAGGCACACAAAGCTGTACTGTGTAGCTGAGGAATATTTTTGGAACTTTGGATTTTTTTGTAAGGTTTATATGATGGCATATCAAGAAAATATAGTTTCATGGTGAATGCTGTAGCTACATTAATTTAAAGATGGGGAAACTACAACAATTTTATCAACTCAATGTCAACACCAACTTTATGAATTATATATAATTTAAAAACAAATGCTAGGCCAAACATGGTGGTGCCTGCCTTTAATCTCAGCACTCAGAAGGCTGTCATAGGAAGATTGCTGTGAGTTTGAGGCCAGCCTGAAACTACATAATGCATTCCAGATCAGCCTAGTCTAGAGCAATACCCTACCCTGAAAAAACAACAACAACAACAAAAAAAAAAAAAACAAACACCACAAGCTGGAGAGATGGTTCAGTGCCTAAAGGTGCTTGCCTGCAAAGTCTGCCAGTCCAGGTTCAATTCCTCAATACCTACTTAAAGCCAGATACACAAAGTGGCGCATGCATCTGTAGTTTGCAGTGGCAAGAGGCCCTGGCAAACAAATAAAAATATTAAAATAGAAGTAATAATATAAATACTAATCCTATCTACTAAAACCAAACACATTAACTACAAGCAATATGAATGTGAATAAAATAGGAATTAACAGACAAACAAGGAATTCCTTGACTGCACAATCATTTCCTAATGTCTCAACCAAAACAAGTAATGAATTCATCAGAGTACTGAGTGCTTATCATGTGCCATACACTGTGCTCAGTCTGGCTAAGAGCCTGGCCTCATAGACTCTAGCTGGGGAAACAGGACACTGTATAACCACGGCTACGATGGTTTCTTAGGCAGTAGTTCTCCACCAGGATCAATTCTCTCCTCCAGGAAACATTTGGCAATGTCTGAAGACATGTTTGATTGTCACAGCTGGGGACATGATAGCAGTATCCAGTGGACAGAGGCCATGGATGCTGCTAAACATCCTACAAAACATAAGACAGCCCAGCCCCATAATGAGGAATTATCTGGTCCAAAATGTTAACTGTGCCAAGGCTGAGAAACCGTATTGTACTGGAACAAGGAGCACACAGGTAATGCAAATGACTCAAAGAAAATACCAAACCAAATTAAAAAGTCTGGTTTGGTAGTGGGGTGTGGTGGCGCACACCTTTAATTCCAGCACTTGGGAGGCAGAGGTAGGAGGATTGCAGTGAGTTCAAGGCCATCCTGAGACTACATAATGAATTCCAGGTCTGCCTGGGCTAGAGTAAGACCCTACCTTGAAAAACAACAACAAAGAAAATTAGTTGGGCATGGTGACATATGCCTTTAATCCCAGCACGCGGGAAGCAGAGGTTGGAGGATCACTGCATGTTTGAGGCCAGTGTGGAACTACAGAGTAAATTTCAGATCAGCCTGGGCTAAAATGAGATCTACCTCCAAAAAAACAAAACAAACAAAAAACACCCCCCAAAATTAATCCCAATTCAGGTGTGATGGCTCATGTTCTTTAATGCTAGCACTTAGGATTACCTTGTGTTCAAGGCCAGTTTGAGTTCCAGAGTGAATTCTAGGTCAACCTGAGCTACAGTGAGTAACTCAAAAGTTATGGTAGGGCTGGAGAGATGGTTTAACAGTTAAGATGCTTGCTGCAAAGCCTAAGAACTCATGTTCGAATCTCAAGGTCCCATGTAGCCAGACACACAGTGACACAAGTGTGCAATGTTGCACACGCACACAAGGGGGCGCACATGTCTGAAGTTCATTAACAGTGGCTGAAGGTTCTGGCACACCCATTCCCCCCCCACCTCTCTCAAAATAAATAATATAAAAAAAAAATAAGCTGGGCATGGTGGCACACGCCTTTTATCACAGCACTCAGGAGGGAGAGGTAGGAGGATTGCCGTGAGTTTGAGGCCACCCTGAGACTACATAGTGAATTCCAGGTCAGCCTGGGCTACAGCAAGACCCTACCTCAAAATAAATAAATAAATAAATAATAAATTTAAAAAATAAATAATAAAAATTTAAAAAGTTATGGTAGAGAAGTTGAAGTTTTATGGATAAGACACAGGTTAACAGTAAATAAATAAACAAACACAATGTTTTAAAGAATCACCAGGCATGGTGGCACACATCTTTTAATTCCAGCACTTGGGAGGCAGAGGTAGGAGGATTGCTGTGAGTTCGAGGACACCTTAAGACTACACAGTGAATTACACGTTAGCCTGGGCTAGTGAGACCCTACCTCGAAAAACCAAAAACCTGGGGCTGGGGAAATAGCTTAGCGGTTAAGGCATTTGCCTACAAAGGCTAAGGACCCTGGTTTGATTCCCCAGGACCCATGTAAGTCAGATGCACAAGGGGCACATGCATCTGGAGTTCATTTGCAGCGGCTGGAGACGCTAGGGTGCCCATTCTCTCTTTCTCAAATAAATAAATAAAATACTTTAAAAAAAAAGAATGTTTTTTAAAAAAAAGGTTTAGCTTCCAATAACCCTTTGCATTTGCCTGTTTAAGCAAAATGCATCTTGGACTTACAATGCTTTACAGAAGCACAGAAGACCACAGTGAGGAAGTCACTTTTAAAAGGCTCAGACTTTTTTTTTTTTTTAACTCAATTAAACAAGTATACATATAACTAAGAAAGTTGGTTAAAAGATCACTAACTTTTGGGCTGGAGGGATGGCTTAGAGGTTAAGGCATTTATCTGCAAAGTCAAAGGACCCAAGTTCAATTCCCCAGGACCCACGTTAGCCAGATGCACAAGGTGACGCACGCGTCTGGAGTTTGCAATGGCTGGAGGCCCTGGTATACCCATTCTCTCTCTATATCCCCCTCCCCTTTCTCTCTGTCAAAAAAAAAAAAAAAAAAAAACCTAAAAAAAAAATAGCTGGGTGTGGTGGTGTACTCCTTTAATCCCAGCACTCGTGAGGCAGAGGTAGGAGGATTGTATGAGTTCGAGGCCACCCTGACACTACATAGTGAATTCCAGGTCAGTCTGGGCTAGAGTAAGACCCTATCTCAAAAAAAAAAAAAAAAAAAAAAAAAAAAGGATCATTTTTGGCACTGAAGTGATGGCTTAGTAGTTAAGTGCTTGCCTAGAAGCCTAAAGACCCATGTTTTATACCCCAGTACTCACATAAAGCAGATGCACACGGTGGCACATGCATCTGGAGTTCATTTGCAGTGGCTGTAGGTCCTAGTGTACCCATTCTCTCTCTCTCTCTCAAATAAATAAAAAAATTTTTAAAGATCACTTACTTTTAATGTCAGTGATGGAAACATTTACAAACTCAACAGTCTACTTCTTCGAAGAAAAAAAAACAGTCACTGAATTTTACAAAAGTACCTACCTCTTTTGGTTTGCATGGGAGTCTATACTGTACAAAGTACTTTCACAGCTACCATTTTACTTAAACTCCATGTCAGTTATGCTCACCTGACTGATAAAGTATTTCTGAAGAAGTCTGTCGGAAATGCCTATAGAAAGTACTTTAGGATGGACTACAGAAACTCAGCTAGCAAACAGCCAACCACAGAACAAATCTAAAGACACCCAGATCAGGCATCAGAAGCCCCTAACAACCTGGCAGCCAAAACCTTCTTTCCCCAATTTCTGTCACACCCTAGACTCCAGGACTTCACTGAACAATACAGACCCTCTTTTGCCTCCACATCTTGCTCTACTTGGGCCACCTTTTAAACATTGTTGCCTGGATATTACAAATATCTCAAATTAAATATCTATGTCACTTCTTTAATATACCCCTCTTCCCAACTTAACTCTTATATTCCAGAAAACCAGGCATCTACACTACTGCTTCTTCATGCTCATAAATTATCAGCCTGATTCCTTGGACTTCAGCTTTGGGGAGTGGGGCTGAGAAAGGATCTCACTATGTTCATGGGTTGTTTTTGTTTGTTTGTTTGGTTTTGTTTTGGGAGGTCAAGGGACCGAACCCAGGGTTTTGTGCATGCTAGGCAAGTGTTCTACTATTGAGTTATACATCTCTATCCTCAGGATCTCCCTATATAGTCCAGGTTGGCCTCAAACTCCTGATTCTAATGCTGGGACTACAGACACGCACCACCACACATGGCCAGCTCAACACTGCTCAAATACAATCCTTCCTGGCCACTTCCACCTCCCCTCTCTTACTTCAGGCCATGACACAGCAACAGCTTCCAAATCCTGATCCATTTCTCCAGTATCTGGTCCCCTCCCATTTTCTCAAGTGAGAAAACCCTTCAAAGTATTCCCATAGCTTCCCCAATAAAATTCCAAATTCCTTAGCATGCTTCACAATTTCACAACTTTCACTTCCTCCACTTCTCTAAGTACTGGAATTCCAGCCTCGCTGAACTGGTCATGCCCTTCCACTTATAGTTCTCTTTGCCTGGAAATCCCTTTCACTATAGAACAAATAAATCCTGGAAGATCTGGCCTCCCGTTTCTCCCTAGAAACCTGGCTCCAGTATGCTCTGAGTCCTGTGCTTACACACAGTACACTGTCAGCTCTCACCTGTCTGCCCCTCCCATACTGTAAACTCCTTAAGAACAAGAACGTTCTTTCTCACAACAGTTAAGCACATCATTGAATAGGTGCTTCACACATACTAAATAAAGGTCAATGAATGCTTGATAAGTGATGGATGTGTTGTACCATCCCTGGACTTTTCCCTTAAAGAGAAATCCTTACAATAGAGCTCAGCTGACAGTTCTGATACTAACCTCTTGTCTAAAAGAATCTCTGGACTTTTCCCTTAAAGAGAAATCCTTACAAGAGAGCTCAGTACTGACAGTCCTGATACTAACTTCTTGTCTAAAATGTTCTCACCCATGAGCTGGAGAGATGGCTTAGCGGTTAAGGTGCTTGCCTGCAAAAAGGACTCAGGTTTGATTCCCCAGGACCCACGGAAGGCAGATGCACAATGTGGCACATGCGTCTGGAGTTTGTGTGCAGTGACTGGAGGCCCCAGCGAGCCCATTCTCTCTCTCCCCTGCTTTCTGTCTCTCAAATAAATAAAAGTAAGATATTTAAATAAATAAATAAATAAATAAAATGTTCTCACCCTCTCTTCATTCTTCCAATTTTTTCTCTAAACCCCAACCCCATGTTACATACTTCCATAGCCCCCACATCACAGTTATAGTGACTTTTGCAAACAGTTAACTCCATGAGGACTGTTTTGTTTAAAGTTGGATTTGCTGAATCTTCCAGAATGCTGGCACAGATAAACACAAATGTTATACACTGAATTTAATCCTGTGAGGTGAGTTGCTGTAGACCTCCACTTAAAATAAAGTGAGCCTTAAGGAAGTTAAATAAAGAATCTTTTGGCAATGGGGCCAGAACAAACGTGATTCATTCGGTTTCGGTCCCAGAAGTGCTCAACACCTCCAAGAAAGTTAGCTTGGCTTTTCAGAGTACCAGCAGCAGTCCAGGGGCGCTGGAAGCCATCTGAATGTAAACGCGGAACTTGACAGCCACTCGTTTAAAAAAAAAAAAAAAAAAAGTTTCGTGCAGCAGGTAGCCTCTGCAGCCTCTGCAGCTGCCCATACCGGAAGACCACCCCAAATTCTAAGGAAATGAACGGTGTACGGAGCTGGGACCGGTGATCTAAGGAACCAGGGTAATGATTCCTATTCTTTTCCTCGTTCGCTGTAAGAGCCGCATCTTCTCTGTAGATCAACTTACCCATCCGTGCAACGGGAGGGAGAGCGGGGCTAAGGACTATGCTAAGGTCTCGCAGGTTCCCTTCAGCTAGGGTATTTTAGAAATCCCGCCTCTCCCGAGGCTGAGGCCCAATGCTGCGAAGTCTAGCAGGGTGGCCTCTGCCCCACTTCAAGCCGGTACCCCGGCCCCACCTCGAGAGACCGCACCCACGAGTCCAGGTCGGCCCGAGGGGCCCCGGCCCCAGACCCTTCGGCAGGGCTCACTACTCGCGCGAAGGCCAAGGAAACCATTACCAACGGCAGGGGCCGGTGGGCCCCAAAGACGACCCCGGTTTCTAAGCAGCCGCGAACCCTCACCTTAAAAGAGTTCAGCTTCACCTCCGGACAGCGATCAGCCGCTCTCCACTTCCGGCAAGAACCGCCCAGCGGTCTTCGCGCGACCCACTTCCGGGCCCTCAGTGGGCGCGGCACCCCCACCGGAAATGAGCCGCCGGCTGAAACGCTGAGCCCCGGACAGAGGAGGAAGTCTGGCCCCCCGGCTCGAGACTCCGCCTCAGAGGCCTCGGAGACAGAATCCGCGAGAGCCCACAGGGCAACTGGAGAAGGGCCCCGCCCCCAAGGCGGGAGCGTCGTGGGGAGGGCGTGGCTACACGCCGGGCCACGCCCCGCGGGCGGGCGAGTTGTACAGACCCAGAATTGCCCTCTGAGGCCAGGGCCAATGAGAGGCCAGCATTGCAGCCTAAGCCCCGCCTCCGTAGAGAGGGACCAACGAGTGGCCGACTCTGCTGTCAGTTTGGTCTCAATGGCAAAGGCCGGTCCCTTTTAACTGCAGTCGGAAGGGGTGTTGGAGTGGCTGGAGGGCAGGGGTCGCTGAGGCTCGGCCATGCCTCGGGGATGGAGGCAAAGCTCCGCCTCTCTCCAGGCGTGTATACCTCAGTTTCCCCGCCTGCGATGCGCGAAAGCCTAGGCCGGCATCCGGACAGGACTGGCGGAGGCTGAGCGTGGGAAGGACGCGCGGGCGGGCGGCCGGCGAGGGCGCTGTGAGCGGCTTCCCTCCGGTCGGGGCCGGGAAGGTGGAGGCAACCTTCTTCCTCTCACACCACTTCCTGTTTGCTCGGTGCGCTTTGTGACCATAGATGGTCAGGTCTGGGGCCGCGCCGAAGCCTCCGCCCCGCCGCCTGGGAGCCCAGCCTCCGGTCCCGCTGGGTGTGGTCCCCGAGAATCCGAAGAGCCGAGTGGAAGACGATCCTAAAGCATCCTCGCCCCGGGCTAGGTGTGCTCAGCCAGCTGTGCTCGTCAGTCGCCGGGTGGTTCCCAACCGCCGGCTGCAGCCGGCTGGGGAGGCTTCGCTTCCTTGCTCCTTAGACCCGGGATCACATTTTTAAGAAATATTTTATTTATTTATTTGAGAGAGGCAGTGAGAGAGAGAACAAACACTCCAGGACCACGGCAAACGAAGTCCAACTCCAAACTCATGTGCCACCTTCTGCATCTGGCTTTACTTGGGTGCCCCGGGGAATCACATTTTTATTCCTTCCCTCGGGACTTAACACTATCCGACCGGTCATTATCCTCCCACATGATATATTTCTAGAAAGAAAGAAAAAGTTGGCAAGTGCTGTAGTTCCCCACCCCTTCAAGCGAACGGCTGTGACAGGTTCGTGTTAAAAATGAATTCAGGCATTATATGCCAGAGTCAATCATTCAACAAATATAGTTCTTATGATAATAGCTACCATTTACTACGCGCTGACTACATGCCAGACCTGTGCTGAGCGCTCCAGCCACTTTCATTTAATCTTAATAGCAACTCTGTGGTAGGTACCATTACACCCTCAGAGCTTCAAATGAGGAAACTGAATAACTTGCCAATGTCACAAAGTAACTGTTGGAACTTTGAAGGGAACACACCTCTCACTTTAAAATCCGTGGGTTTAATTAATCTCCGTGATAGACTGGTCTGGAATCATTTGAGGCAGTGAACAGCTCTGGATTCCCCTCCTGAAGGGCCTTTTACTAAGGGGGTCAAGACTTGGTACAAGTCACTTTGGACAATTACTGACCCCTTCCCAATTTTATGACTCTCAGCAGGTTTAAAAGAAAAATGACATGACAAAATATGGTACAAAAATTGAATATGTGCAGGCCTTTAGTCCTAGCACTTGGGAGGCAGAAGTAGGAAGATCACTGTGTTTCGAGGTAAGCCTGGCACTGCAAGAGTGAGTTCCAGATCAGCCTGGGCTAGAGTGAGATACTGCCTTGGAAAAAAAAAATCATATATTTAAAATATTTACATATAACCTAATTACTCTCTAACACATGGGTTGGACATGTGCAGATGCATGCACCAGTGCCCAGCCAGATATAGCTAGTTACACCTATAATCCCAGCATTTGAGAAGCTGAGATAGGAGAATCCTGAGTTTAAGGCAAACCTAGGCTACCTACCGAGCTCCAGGCCAGCCTCAGCCACATAGCAAATAGCAACACACTCTTAAAAAAATAAATAAATAAAAATGTTAAATTTAAGGGAAGATTAGTATATGTGCTGCCGAAGCGAGCACGAAT
Source organism: Dipus sagitta (assembly GCA_036346955.1). Lineage (NCBI taxonomy): Eukaryota > Metazoa > Chordata > Mammalia > Rodentia > Dipodidae > Dipus > Dipus sagitta. Next base: position 98,805,279 of record CM070773.1, read on the forward strand.
TTAAGGGAAGATTAGAACAAATAGCTGCTCCTCCCTTGTTATCTGTTTCGCTCTTCTAAGTCTCTTTCTGGAATATGGATTATAGACCATATATGTATCCTACAGAAAGAGTAAAGAAAAAGGAAAGAAAGGAAGTAAAACAGTTTCATCACCTATAAACTGGGAATGATAATTCATGGCTTTGAAATGAGAGACAAAAACTAACCTATGTGAAGTCACTTTGTAAAAACAATGGTAGAAAGTAGATACATAACTCACAAATCCTGCCCATAAGAAAGAAACTTCTTGGAAGAGATTGAGTAAGGAAAGATGGAGGAAGGGCTACTCAAAATCTAAGAGGATATAGATAAATCATATGGAAACCTACTTTTTTGGACAATGGAACACTCAGGAGCCATAGATCGTTGTTAGAAAATTTTCATTTCCAGGGATGGGATACCTCCTGTAGGTTGTTGGCCAGGGAGGTCCCTGATGCCCCCAAAACATTATAGGCCATTGCCGAGGCCCTTGAATTCCCACCAAGAATAGATGGGAAGACCCTATTGCTGAAGACTCCACATACTTGGGCTGTAAGGTCACTGAGAAATTCTGCTGGAACTAAGCTGATAACCTCCTCCATGTAGACCAGCTGACAGAAAGCTGGAAGAAGCCATTCTGCATTCAGTTCAATAGGAGAGAGAGAAATCACCAGTGAAGATACTCAACAGTGGACACTGCAAGCCTTATAATTGGCCAGTCAGGCCAAATGAACCAACTGGTGCAATAGTGGCATGTCTGTCATGGTGGAAACCAACTGCCTTCTAATTGGACTGGAGGCCCACTCCATGGGAGGAAATACACCCCTGATACTGAAAACTTAAAACAGGGGTAGTCATGAGCCCTAGGGGTGTAACGTCTGCTGCTGTCTGGCTAAATGTATAAACTATGCTTATCAAACTGCCCAGTAAGCACTTCTCTTAATGTTCATACCCTTCTATTAATGCTGCTCTCACTTTTGGTAGAGAATCTTCTCTTTTCAGATGGCAGTGACCTTGGGATGACTCAGAAGGCATCATGGTGCTGGAAAGAAGTGACAGAAGTGCTCAGCACTGCAATATCTCTATCACACCTACCAAGGCTCAGGGTCTATTGCAGAAGAGGTGGCAGAAAGAATGTAAGAGTCAAAGAAAGGGCAGGACTCCTTACAACGTGCTTCCCCAGACACAAAATGGCCTGGATATCCATGACTTCACAGTGCCTGGCACTACCTACACAAGACCATCATAATAGCAGGAAAAGATCATGACATCAAAATAAAAGAGAGACTGATTGAGATGGGGAGGGGATATGATGGAGAATGGAGTTTCAAAGGGGAAAGTTGGGGGAGGGAGGGTATTACCATGGGATATTTTTTATAATCATGGAAGTTGTTAGTAAAAAAATTTTGAAAAAAAAATAAATTAACTTCTTGGTGTGCACATGCACACAACCAGAGGGTTGCCATTCCTCAGAAATACCACCCACCTCCTTTTTTTGAGTCTCTCTTTGAGAGTAGACTGGCTGGCCAGTAGGCCCCAGGGATCCTCCTGTCTCCATCTCCAGCACTGGGATCACAAGCATGCACCACCAGGCCCTGTTTTTTGTTTTTGTGTTTTTTTCTTTTCACATGGGTTTTGTATTCCGAACTTAGGTCCTCGTGCTTGCATGGCAAGCACTTTATTGACTGGGCCATCGTCTCACCCTGAACTTCTTGTTTCTTTATGTAAAAGAGTTTATTTATTTGCAGAAATAGAGAGAAGGAAGGAAGAAGAGAGAGAAAGAAAAAAAGTGAGCACACCAGAGCCTCTTACCTTTGCAAACAAACTCAAGATGAATGTGCCACTTTGTACATCTGACTTTATGTGGATACTGGGGAATCAAACCCAGTCTATCAGGCTTGCAAGAAAGTGTTTCTAACTACTGAGTCATCTCCCAGCCCAGCTTCTTGTTTTTTTTTGTTGTTGTGGTTGTTTGTTTGTTTGTGTGTTTGTTTTAGAGAGAGAGAAAGACACAGGGAGAGAGAGAGAGAAAGAGAGAGAGAGAATGGGTGTGCCAGGGCCTCCAGCCACCGCAAACGAACTCCAGACGCATGCGCCCCTTGTGCATCTGGCTTACGTGGGTCCTGGGGAATCGAACTGTGATCCTTTGGCTTTGCACACAAAATGCCTTAGCCACTAAGCCATTTCTCCAGCTCCACTTTTTTTTGTGTGTGTTTTTTTAAGGTAGGGTCTCGCTGTAGCCCAAGGTGACCTGGAATTCACTCTAGTCCCAGGCTGGCTTGGAACTCACAGCAATCCTCCTACCCCTGTCTCCTGAGTGCTGTAATTAAAGGTGTGTGCCACCACACCTGGCCAACTTCTTTTTTGTTGTTGTTGTTGTTGTTTTTTGTTTTTGTTTTTCGAGGTAGGGTCTCACTCTAGCCGAGGCTGACCTGGAATTCACTGTGTAGTCTCAGAGTGACCTCAAACTCATGGTGATCCACCTACCTCTGCCTCCCGAGTGCTGGGATTAAAGGCGTGCGCCACCACACCCGGCTCAACTTCTTGTTTCTTAAGGAGTCTGGATATGTGCACTTGTAAATCCAGTTATAGATAGTGTAAAAACAGCCTTTGTCACTTTTATTTATTCATTGACTTAACTGTTCTACTGAAATAAATTTATTGAGCCCTTCTCATGTCCAGACGCTGTGTTACTTTGTTCCAGGTACAACTTGTTCCAGGGAACAAGGGCAACTTTGTCACTGCCCTCATGGAACATACAGTCTATTCTGGAAACAGGATTACATCTGGGGTGGTTTTCAGAGTTGATGATTTCTAGCTTCCAGCACTTCCTTCCTCACTGGTTTTACTCTGTGCCTGGACCAAATGCGTTAAGTATAATGGGCTCACATCCAGCATGTGTTCAGTGAGTGCCTTGAATAGTTATTACCTGGCATGAGCTGAAACATCACAGAGAATGAATGAACATTGGAGATGGAAATTATACCAGGATGAGGTAAAAGGTTCCTGGAGGTGAAGAATAAGGGATAAGGCTGAGAAAAAGAGGCCAAACAAACTGTGCCTGGCAGGAGAGGTCAAAGCTTAATGTGAAAGCATGGCAGAACTAGTAGGTTGTGTTTTAGAAATGCACTGTAGGGCTCGAGGGATATCTGAGCAGTTTAAACGTACTTGCTTGTGAAGCCTGACAACCAGGTTACAATTCCCCACTACCCACATAAAGCCAGATGCATAAAGTGACTCATGCATCTGGAGCTCATTTGCAATGGCAGGAGACCCTTGTGTGCCTATTTCTCCTCTCATTTTCTCTCTCTTTGCTAACAAATAAATAAAAATATTTTTAAAAAAGAAAGAAGGGAGCTAGAGAGAGGGCTTAGTGGTTAAGGCACTTGCCTGTGAAGCCTAAAGACCCATGTTCGATTCTCCAGATCCCACATAAGCCAGATGCACAAGGTGACACAAGTATGCAAGGTCGCACATGCACACAAGGTGGCACACATCTGGAGTTCAATTGTAGTGGCTGGAGGCCCTGACACACTGTGGTAGTTTGAATAGATGGCTCCCAATATTTTCAGTGTTTTATTAGTTTGTAGTTTGCATCTGCAGCTACCTGGCTGGAGGCAGTGTCACTGTGCAGGTGTTAAGGTGTGGTGGTGGGTTTGGGATTTCAATCTAAAGATATGCAAAGTGTGCCTAGCTGGAGTTCCTGAAGTGTGCTGTGCTGTGTGGCTTTTAGCTTTTTTTTTTTTTTTTTTTTTTTTCTTTTTTTGGTTTTTCGAGGTAGGGTCTCACTCTAGCCCAGGCTGACCTGGAATTCACTATGGAGTCTCAGGGTGGCCTCGAACTCACGGCGATCCTCCTACCTCTGCCTCCCGAGTGCTGGGATTAAAAGCGTGCGCCACCACGCCCGGCTTGCTTTTAGCTTTTAGGCTTGTGGGTCTCTCTCTCTCTCTCTCTCTCTCTCTCTCTCTCTCTCTCTCTCTCCTTGAACCTGTGAAGGCAGGCCAGCTTCTTCTGCCATTATGGAACTTCCCCTGGATCTGTAAGCTTCAATAAATAACCCTTCCTCCATAACTGTGCCTGGTCTGGAAGTTCATCTCAGTGAACCTGAAGCTGTCTGCTACCTACACCAACTCTCTCTCTCTCTCTCTCTCGCTCTGTGTGTTTCATAAAAAAAGAAAAAATGTTAAAAAAAAAAAAAGAAGGGGGAAAAAAAGAAGGAATAGAGCTGGAGAGATGGCTTAGTGGTTAAGGCACTTGCCTGCAAAGCCAAAAGGACCCAAGTTCGATTCCCCAGGACCAATGTAAGCCAGATGCACAAAGGGGTACACACATCTGGAGTTTGTTTACAGTGGCTGGAGGCCCTGGTGCACCCATTCTTTCACTCTCTCCATGCCTATTTCTCTCCCTCTATCTCTCAAATAAAATAAATTTTAAAAAGAAAGAAGGAATAAATAAACTATTTTTAAAAATACTTTATTTTTACTTATTTATTTGAGAGAGAGAGAGAGAGAGAGAAAGGGAGAGAAAAAATGGGCACACCAGAGCTTCCAGCCACTGCAAATGAACTCCAGATGCATGTGCCACGTTGTGCATCTGGCTTACGTGGGTCCTGGAGAATCGAACCGAGGTCCTTTGGCTTTGCAGGCAAAATGCCTTAACCACTAAGCCATCTCTCCAGCCCAAATAAACTATTTTTTTTTTTAGAGCCAGGCGTGGTGGTGCATGCCTTTAATCCCAGCACTTGGGAGGCAAAGGTAGGAGGATTGCCATGAGTTCAAGGCCACCCTGAGACTACATAGGTCAGCCTGAGCTAGAGTGAGACCCGGCTTCGAAAAACAAAAACAATTTTTTTAAATGCGACACATTAAAAAAAAACTTTATTTATCTATGTATTTATTTATTTATTTATTTGAGACAGAGAAAAGGAGAGAGAGAGTAAGAATGGGCGTACCAGAGCCTCCAGCCAGTGCAAATGAACTCCAGACAAATGTGCTACCTTGTGCATCTGGCTTATGTGGTCCTGGGGAGTAGAACCTGGGTACTTACGCTTCGAAGGCGTACGCCTTAACCACTAAGCCATCTCTCCAGCCCCCTAAATAAAATAATTTTAAAGGGGCTGGAGAGATGGCTTAGCGGTTAAGGCGCTTGTCTGCAAAGCCAAAGGACCCAGGTCAATTCTGTAGGACCCACATAAGCACTTAGAGTTCATTTGAAGTGGCTGGAGACCCTGGCGTGCCCATTCTTCCCCCCTCCCCCCGGGCCATCTCTTCCTCTCTCTCTTTCAAATAAATTTTTTAAAATAGTTTTTTAAAAAGAAAGGAGCAGGGTGTGGTGGCACACACCTTTAATCCCAGCACTCAGGAGGCAGAGGTAGGAGGATCACTGTGAGTTTGAGGCCAGCCTGAGAATAGAGTGAATTCCAGGTCAGTCTGGGCTAGAGTGAAACCCTACCTTGAAAAAACAAAAACAAAAAGAGAGAGAGAGAGATGGACTGGAGAGATGGCTTAGTGGTTAAAGCTCTTGCCTACAAAGCCTAAGGATCCAAGTTTCATTCTCCAGAACCCACATAAGCCAGATGCACATGGTGGCATGTGCATCTGGATTTCATTTGCAGTGGCAAGATGCCCTGGTGAGCCCATCTGTCTTTGTTTCTCTCTCTCCCCCCTCATTTTCTCTAATAAATAAATAAATAAAAATAAAAAAAGAAAGAATTAATAAAAACTGCCAGGTGTGGTGGCACACATCTTGCATCCCAGCACTCAGGAGGCAGAGGTAAGAAATTACTGTGAATTCAAGGCCACCACTACATAGTGAATTTCAGGTCAGCCTAGGCTAGAGTGAGAACCGACCTCGAAAAACAAAAACAAAAACAAAAAAGAAAGAAAGAAAATTAAAAACAATAGAAATGCATTGTAAAGTATGGGCTTGAATGGGCTGAAAAAGAACAGAGACCTATTAGAAAACAGGTACAAAGATCCAGAGAGAGGCTGAATCAAAGCTGTGGTAAGGGGATACAGCCAAAGGGCCAGTATAGAAAATGCCTTTATTTTTATTTTTTATTTACTTGTGTGAGAGATAGAAAGGGACAGATAAGAGGAGAGAGAGAATGGACACACCAGGACCTTTAGCCACTGTAAACGAACTCCAGAGGCATGCACCACCTTGTGCATCTGGCTTACATGGGTGCTGGGGAATTGAACCTGGGTCCTTTGGCTTCGCAGCAGGCAAATGCCTTAACCACTAAGCCATCTCTCCAGCCCAAAAGACGCCATTTTTATGGAAGTAATAATGATGTTGAGAATAGGAGGAGGACAAATGCAGGGTTAGTTGGAATATATCTTTCACACTAGATTTGGCCCCCAGTGCTATCATTGGAATGTCTGTGTTTCCTCTAAGGCTCACAGTATTAAAAGGTACAGCTTTTAGGGAGTGAGCTGCCTGGGCTCTGCTGTCACCGGTGGGATGAGCACCTCTTCCGACTTCCAGCATGTGAGGGCGTGGTGACAAAGCACTGTCTTGGAAACAGCAGGACCTCACCAAACATTGAACCTGCTGCTACCCTGAGGTTGGACTTCCAACCTCCAGAACCAGAGAGATACGATGATATTGTGAGCTAGGTGTGGTGGCGCACGCTTTTAATCCCAATACTCAGGATGCAGATATAGGATCGCTGTAAATTTGATGCCAGCCTAGGACTACATAGTGAATTCTAGGTCAGCCTAGGCTAGAGTGAGACCCCACCTCAAAAAAAAAATTATATTGGGCTGGAGGGATGGCTTAGCAATTAAGGCACTTGCCTGCAAAGCCAAAGGACCTAGGTTGGATTCCCCAGGACCTACTAGCCAGATGTACAAGGAGGTGCATGCATTTGGAGTTCGTTTGCAGTGGCTGGAGGCCCTGGCATGCCCATTCTCTCTCTCTCTCTTTCTCTGTCAAATAAATAAATAAATTAATTAATTAAATTACAAGATTATTTTGTATATAAGTTGTCTAGTCTGTAGTATTTTGTTATAGTACCAGAAAGGCGCTGAGACATGAACTACACTTTTTCAAAAAAAATTTAAATTTATTTATATATTTGAGAGAGAAAGAGGGAGAGAGAGAGAAAATGGGCATGCCAGGGCTTCCAGCCACTGCAAACAAACTCCAGACACATGTGCCATCTTGTGCACCTGGCTTTATCTGGGTCCTGAGGAATTGAACCTGCAGGCGTGAACCTGCAAGCAAGCACCTTAAACGCTAAGTTACCTCTCCAGCCCCATGAGCTACACACTTTCATTCAATATAATACCACTTTTCCTTCTGAGCACATATTAAAGTCATAATGGTGTGAGTATAGTGTGCGTACTTGTGTGTGCAGATGAATATGTCCTATCTGTGCATGTGCCACAGCAGGGGGAGGACATCAGATGTCCTCCTCTCTTGCCAGTTCTCCTTATTTCTTTAAAACAGGGTCTGTCTTGGAGCTTGTGTTTTTCAGTTAGACTGGTGTCTCTGCCCCCTTAGTGCTGAGGTTACAAGGTGTGCGTGACCATACTCAGCTTTTTACACAGGTAGGTGCTGGGTGCTCCAGCCTCAGGTCCTCATGCTTGTGCAACAAGTGTTCTTATCCATTGAATCATCTCTCAAGCCCAGTAGTTATTTTCTTAACTCATTATTGACAATTTCCATAAATATAGACAACATACCATAATCATAATATCCTCCCACCACTCTGCCTATAATCCCAGCACTTGGGAGGCAGAGGTAGGAGAATTTCTATGAGTTTGAGGCCACCCTGAAACTACATAGTGAATTCCAGGTCAGCCTGGGTTAAAGCAAGACCCTATCTTGGGAAAAACAACAACAACAACAACAAAAAACCCACCAAGAGCCAGGTATAGTGGTTTATGCCTTTAATCCCAGCACTTAGGTTGAGGTAAGAGGACCACCATGAGTTCTAGGACAGTCAGGGCTAGAGTGAGACCCTGCCTCAACAAAAGAAAGAAAGGGAAAGAAAGAAAGAAAGAAAGAAAGAAAGAAAGAAAGAAAGAAAGAAAGAAAGAAAGAAAGAAAGAAAAAAGAAAAATTGACTTGGAACTGGGGAGAACTGGAAGAAATGGGCAGACTAGTAGAATCAATGAATTTTGGTGTTGCAGTCAGGTTTGCGTTGCTGGCAGAAATTACCCAACCAAGAGCAGCTTTTGGGAAAAAAAAATGATTTTATTTTGGCTTACAGACTCGAGGGGAAGCTCCATGATGGCAGGGGAAAACAATGGCATGAGCAGAGGGTGGACATCACCTCCTGGCCAGCATCAGGTGGACAACAGAAATGGGAAAGTGTGCCAAACAGTGGCAAGGGGCCACTGGCTATAATACCATAAGCCCACCCCCAACACTGCCTCTAGGAGGCGTTAATTCCCAAATTGCCATCAGCTGGGAACCTAGCATTCAGCAAACCTACGTTTATGGGGGACATCTGAATCAAACCACCACATCAGGGTTCAAGTGAAAAACTGACTCAATAAATAAGGTGGAAAGCAATCAAGGAAGACACTGACACCAACCTCAGTGCTCCAACACACACATGTACACACGAATACTCATGTACACATGCTACACATCTGTATGCCCACATGCATACAAATATGCATACATACATACATGTGCAGAAAAAAGAGCTGCAATGCAAGGAAGGAAGATTTAAAAAATATATATTTGGGAGAGTTGAGGTAGGATTTTGTGCTAGCCCAAGTTGACCTGGAATTCACTATGTGGTCTCAGGATGGCCTTGAACTCACAGAGATCCTCCTATCTCTGCTTCCTGAGTGCTATAATTAAAGGCATATGTCACCATGCCCGGCTGAAATATTTTTATTTATTTGACAGAGAGAGAGAGAGAAACAGACAGAGTAAGTATGGGTGTGCCAGTGTTTCTTGTCATTGCAAAGGAACTCCAGACACATGTGCCACTTGGTACATCTAGCTTTATGTGCATACTGAGGAATCAAACCTGGACCATCAGGCTTTTCAAACAAGCACTTTTTACTGCTGAGCCATCTCCCCAGCCCAACCAAGATATATTTTTTTTCTTTTTTTTTATTTATTTGAAAAGGAGAGAAAGAAAGAGGCAAATAGAAAATGGGTGCACCAGGACCTCTAGCCACTCAAACAAATTCCACATGCATGGGCCACCTTGTGCATCTGGATTTACATGGGTCCTGGGGAATTGAACCTGGGTCCTTTGGCTTTGCTGGTGCCTTAACTGCTAAGCCATCTCTCCAGCCCAAATCAAGATTTTTTTTAAATCTAACTAAACACAGAATGTAAGGAGGAGCAAGGTGGCTTTGAGACTTAGGATGTAGGTGATGGAAGGTGAGAGGAAGACAGGTATTGAGTTTGGGATCTTTGAGTCTCAGACCTCAAAATTTAGTCTGGGGACTGAAGAGATGACTTAGCAGTTAAAGCACTTGCCTACAAAGCCAAAGGACCCAGGTTTGATTCCCCAGAAATCACGTGAGCCAGATGTACAAGGTGGCACATGCGTTTGGAGTTCGTTTGCAGTGGCTAGAGGCCCTGGTGTGCCCATTCTCTCTGTCCCCCCCACCCCCGCCTCTCTCTCTCCCAAATTAAATAAACAAAATAAAATATTAAAAAATTAAACAAACAAACAAACAAAAATAGCCGGGCGTGGTGGCACACACCTTTAATCCCAGAATTTGGGAGGCAGAGGTAGGAGGATCACTGTGAGTTCAAGGCCACCCTGAGACTACATAGTGAATTCCAGGTCAGCCTGGACTAGAGTGAGACCCTACCTCAAAAAATCAAAAGAAAAAAAAATAGCCTGGGAACAAAAAGGGAGAAAGGAATGCAGTTAATCAGTTTTACAAATAAGAATTACAACAGAGAGTCCATTGATTCTCACATATGCCCCTTGTTTGGGCATATTGCCACCTTCTTTTTTGCTCAGATTTCAGCACATTCCAAACCTGTAAAATCGCTTTGTCTCTGAGGGGGCTCCCCAAGTCTCCTCTTTATCTCTCAGGGTTTTAGACACATAAGTCTGGCAGTTCATCTGGAGCCTTTCCTGGCCTGGCTCAGAGGACTGTGCATCTGTGCAGCCTGGCTCAACGCCTGTCTGCATTTGGGCAGATCCTGTATCCCCTGCCAGGAGGGACTGATGACAGACAACGGTCTTTGGGAGACTGTCTCTCTTCTCTTCGTAGGGTAGGGTCCCAGGCTGTTGCCTCAGCTAGGATGCCAGCTCCAAGACTTAGGAGTTGTGAAAAAAAATAACAACAATAAAATGTGGTTTAGATCTTAGCTTTGGGGGTCACTCTGACCTGAATGAATCCCAAATCTATCACAGATTATGTGATACTGAAATTATCCTCATTTAACCTCAGAGAAGGAAATTAATGCACAATTTGAATGGTTGATTTAAATTATGAGAAGAAAATTATAAAATTTGTAAAAACACTTGTCTCATAGAAAGCAATGAATTGTAACAGTTATTATTCAGTACAGAGGATCTACTGTCTGTGTCCCTGCTGAAGGCCACCAGGAAGCAAAATAAGATATGGAATGCCAACATACTGGCTGGTGCCACCAGAACTGTCACTATTCTCCTACCAGGAAGACATGTACGCTCCTTGCTCAGTTTTACTGTTAGCTTTTGATTCCAAGTCGTGGCCTTTGCCCTTAGCTGCAAGTGAAAGTAGATTATACCAGTTAGGAATGTAAATGCTTTTGCTTACTAATGAGAGAAAACTTACTGCAGTGGGCTTTCTTTCTTTCTTTTTTCTAGGCAGAGTCTCGCTCTAGCCCAGGCTGACCTGGAATTCACTATGTAGTCTCAGGGTGGCTCAAACTCATGGCGATCCTCCTACCTCTGCCTCCCGAGTGCTGGGATTAAAGGTGTGTGCCACCATGCCCAGTGCTTGTTTCATATATATATATGGATATAAATAATATAAATATAAAAATTATATATATATATATATGTATAATTTATTTACTTGGGAGAGAGAGAGAAAAAATGGACACATCAGGGCCTCTAGCCTCTGCAAACGAACTCCAGACATGCCACATTGTGCATCTGTCTTACGTGGGTAGTAGGGAATCAAACCTGGGTCCTTAGGCTTTGCAGGCAAGTGCCTTATTGCTGGACCATCTCTCCCTTGTTTTTTTTTTTTTTTTTTTTTTTTTTTTAGGTTTTAGTTCAAAGTAGGGTCTTGCTCTAACCCAGGCTGACCTGAAATTCACTATGTAGTCTCAGGGTGGCCTTGAACTCCTACCTCTGCCTCTCAAATTCTGGGATTAAAGACTGTGTGCCACCACACTCAGCTCCTTGTTTTGCTTTTGAGGTAGGGTCTCACTCTAATCTAAGATGATTTGGAACTTAGGCTGGCCTTAAACTCACGATGACCCTATCTCAGCCTCACAAGAGCTGGAATTAAAGGTGCAAACCATCATTCCTGACTATAATGATATTTCTTTTCTTAAATATTTATTTATTTTGGAGGGAGAGAGAGGATGGGCATGCCTGGGCCTCCTGCTTCTACAAACAGTCTCCAGACACATGTACCACTTTGTGCATCTGGCTTTATACAGGTTCTGGGGAATCGAAGTTGAACCCACGCAGTCTTTGCAAACAAGCACCTTTAACAACAGTGCCATCTCTCCAGCCTTGATATTTCTTTTATTTATTTATTCATTTATTTTAGTTTTTTTGAGGTAGGGTCTCACTCTAGCCCAGGCTGACCTGGAATTCACTATGTAGTCTCAGGGTGGCCTTGAACTCACAGCAATCCTCCTACCTCTGCTCCCAAGTGCTGGGATTAAAGGCGTATGTCTCCATGGCTGGCTAGCACTGATATTTCTTAAAGAGTATTTTAATGGCTCAGTAATACCAAATCTGGTATCTCTGCAATTCTCCTCTTCTTACTCTTATGGTTGCAAGTGGCTGTTGCAGTCCAAGCGGAAGAGGAAAGGGAAGACACAACATCTGAAATTAGAAAGCTGAAGCTTTCTTAAGAACCCACAAAGCATACCCTCTTTCCTGTATCATGGCCAGATCCCAAAGTGAACAGAGCTCAGCTTCCTCATCTCTCACAGGGTCATTTCTGAGGTGCATTTTGCAATGTTTCTGAGGGTCCCTGGAGGGCCTGAGCCCACTTGTCCATAGCAGTGGTCACTCATTCACAAATTCTACATTGGCTTTTCTGCCTACCTAAATGCATTTGCCTTTGAGAATACAAACTAAAGTGGATGGAGCTATCTGGGTCCACTGCCCTAGGACATTGACAATGAGCATGGTCAGCTCTGGTAGTGTAATGAGTATCCTCTCATGTCTGGGGTATTGGCTACACTGGTTTCAATCTGGAATGCACCTCACAGGTGCATGCTTTGAGTGTGCTTGATCCCCAGCTTGGGACATTTTGTTTTGGTTTGTTTTTTAGAGGTAGGGTCTTACTCTAGCCCAGGCTGACCTGGAATTCACTCTGTATTCTCAGGATGGCCTTGAACTCACAGCGATCCTCCTACCCCTGCCTCTCAAGTGCTGGGATTAAAGACGTGAGCCACCATGACTGGATTGACTTTTTTTTTTTTTTTTTAATTTGCAAGCAGAGAGAGAGAAAAAAAAAATAGAAAGAGATAATGAGCATGCCAGGGTCTCTAGCTGATGCAAATGAACTCCAGACACATGCGCCACTTTGTGCATCTGGCTTTATGTGGGTACTGGGGAATTGGCCCAGGTCCTTAGGCTTTGCAGGCAAGAGCCTTAGCCACTAAGCCATCTCTCCAGCCCTTAAGACATTATTTTGAAGGCTGTGGAAGCATTAGGAGTTAGGGCCTGGCTGGCAGAAGCAGGTCACTAGAGGTAGACCTTGGAAGGTGCTACCCATCAACTTGCTTTCTCAGTTTCCTGGCCAGCTTCCATGTAGGCACCTGCCACATGCTTCCTCTTCCTTGGTGGCCACCTTATGCTCCTGCCACCACACACTGAGCTTTCCTTTGGTGAGGGACTGAAATCCCTCTGAAACCATGGCCAAAATAAACCTTCCCTCTCTTGTTTCTGGTGGGCATTCTGTCACAAGGACACAAAATTAATACACTGCCCACATATAAAGGAGGTGTAGAAGCCGGGCGTGGTGGTGCATGCCTTTAATCCCCACACTCGGGAGGCACCCCGAGTTTGAGGCCACCCTGCGACTCCATAGTGAATTCCAGGTCAGCCTGGGCTAGAGAGAGACCCTACCTTAAAAAAACAAACAAACAAAAAAGGGGCTGGAGAAATGACTTAGGGGTTAAGCGCTTGCCTGTGTAGCCTAAGGATCCCGGTTCGAGGCTCGATTCCCCAGGACCCACGTTAGCCAGATGCACAAGGGGGTGCACGCGTCTGGAGTTCGTTTGCAGTGGCTGGAGGCCCTGGCGCGCCCATTCTCTCTCCCTCTCTCTCTACCTGCCTCTTTCTCTCTGTCTGTTTCTCTCAAATAAATAAATAAAAGTGAAAATGAAAAAAAAATTTAAAAAAATTTTTTGAACTCTTGGGAGCTGGAGAGATGGTTCAGCAGTTAAAAGAGCTTGCTTGCAAAGCCTGATGGTCCAGGTTAGAATCCGCAGTAACCACATAAAATCAGATGTACGAAGTGGCACATGTGTCTGGAGTTTGTTGCCTTGGCGTGTTCATTCTCTCTTTCTCTCAAATAAATAAATTTTCAACTCTTGAAAAGGAAGTGACAGGACCAGTTTAGTTGCTAGCTCAACTGTATAAATCCACCTTGATTTATGTAGTTTATTTCTCTTTCTCCTGCATGGCTACTTCTTTCTTCTCTTTTCCTGACTTCTTTACTGGATGTGACAGTTCCTGAAGGTTCCTTGCTTTTCTTCCTTCCTTCCTTCCTTCCTTCCTTCCTTCCTTCCTTCCTTCTTCTTTCTTTCTTTCTTTCTTTCTTTCTTTCTTTCTTTCTTTCTTTCTTTCTTTCTTTCTTTCTTTCCAAAGTAGCGTCTTGCTGTAGCCCAGGCTGACCTGGAATTCACTATGTAGTCTCAGGATGGCCTCAAACTCATGGTGATCCTCCTACCTCTGCCTCCCAAGTGCTGGGATTAAAGGCATGCACCATCATGCCTGGCTTTTACTTATATCATTTTATAAAAAATAATTTTGAGGCAAGCTCAACATATTGATCTTAAAAATTTTTTATATTTTATTTTATTTATTTGACAAAGAGGGAGAGAGAGAGAGAGAGAGAATGGGTGCACCAGGGCCTCCAGCCACTGCAAACGAACTCCAGATGCGTGAGCCCCCTTGTGCATCTGGCTAACATGGGTCCTGGGGAATTGAACCTGGTTCCTTTGGTTTTGCAGGCAAACATTTTAACCACTAAGCCATCCCTCTAGCCCCTAACCTTTTTTTTTTTTTTTAGTGTGAGAGAGCGAGAGTGAAAGAGAATGGACGTCAGGGCCCCCAGCCACTGCAATTCAACTGACACATGTACCTTTTGTGCTCATGTGCAACATTGCATGCTTGCATCACTGTGTGTGGCTTATGTGGAGGTCTGGAGAGCCAAACATGAGTCCTTAGGCTTCTCAGGAAGCACCTTAACAGGTAAGCCATCTTTCCAGCCCTACTTATGCCTTTTTAAATATTTTATTTATTTATTTAAGAGCGAGAGAAAGAGGCAGGGAGAGAGAGGGAGAATAGGTGGACCACAGGGCTTCCAGCCACTGCAAACAAACTCCAGAAGTAGGTGCCATGTTGTGCAACTGGCTTATGTGGGTTCTGGGAAATTGAACCTGGAACCTTAGGCTTCACTGGCAAGTGCCTTAACCACTAAGCCATCTCTCCAGCCTTCTTTACTTATATACTTATCCCAATTTGTCTCTTTTGCACCTGTCATACTTTTGTGTAGGTTTTGCTTGTTGAAAATTTTCAATTCCATTCAGACATTGGCCAGCATACAAGTAAGTGACCACAAGATGGCAGCCTTGCTAATTCTGTTAGTCACTACTTCAAATTGGAGAGAGTATTAAGGGTTTCTGATTTTAACCTTTATTTTTTAATTTTTTTTTATTTTTTTTGTTTTTTGTTTTTCGAAGTAGAGTTTCATTTCACTATAGTCCAGGCTGACCTGGAATTCGCTATGTAGTCTCAGGGTGGCCTTGAACTCACAGTGATCCTCCTATCTCTGCCTTCCGTATGCTGGGATTAAAGGGATAAAGCCAAGACTTTAATCTTAGTTAACACTACTTGAGAGCCTGTTCAATCCTGAGTCTTTTTATTTAAAATGTATTTATTTATTTATTTATTTGTGCACTCACATGTGTGTACATGACTGTGTGCATGACAAGGTCTCTTGTCACTCACTACAAATAAATGCCGGATGCATGCATGTATCACTTTTCTGCCCAGCTTTCTATGGATATTGATGAACTGAGTTTAGGCTGGTAAGCTTTGCAAGCAAGCAGTTTGTGGTGGTTTGATTCAGGTTTCCTCATAAATTTAGGTATTCTGGATACTAGTTTCCCAGCTGATGGGGATTTGGGAATAAACGCCTCCTGGAGGCAGCTGGGGGTGGGCTTATGGGTGTTATAGCCAGTTTCCCCTTGCCAGTGTTTGGCACACTCTCCTGTTACTGTGGTCCATCTGTTGTTGGTCAGGAGGTGATGTCCACCCTCTGCTCATGCCATTGTTTGCCTGATTATCATGGAGCTTCCCCTTGAGTCTGTAAGCCAAAACAAATCATTTTTTCCCAAAAGCTGCTCTTGGTTGGATGATTTCTGCCAGCAATGGGAACCTGACTGTAACAGTAAAGTTGGTGTCAGAGGAGTGGGATTTCTGCTAGGCACCTGAATGTGTGGCTTTGGCCTTTTGGAGCTGATGAAAGAAGAATGTGGAAAGATTTGAAACCTTGGCCTAAGAGACGCCTTGCAGTGCTGTAAGTACAGCTTGATGGACTATTCTGGTCAGAGTTGAAAGGCCTGAATGGAGTATGAACTATGGACTGTCAGGTTTGGCTTGTGAAGGTGACAAAGAGCTTTGCTTGGACTGGGCTAGAAGCAGTTTGTGTGAGAGGCTTGCTGTTATGCCCATGTCCTGAGAATTTGTGCAGGGTTGCTTTGTGTAGAAATGGACTGGTGTGAGCAGAGGGATATGGCACAGAAAAAATGAAATCTTTAGGCTGAAACTTCTGCCCATTCAGCTGCAATCATATGAGATTACAGCATTTGAGATTGGACCAGCTGACCTGAACTGGAGCAATAGGCAGAATGTAGACTCTTTTGAAGGGGCCTGAGTGCTCAAGGAGTGTCCTGTTCTTCAAAGTCTGCTTTATTCCCCCATGGATTAAGAAATTGGCACTCTAAATGGTATTGTGGAGTACAAGAAATGCAGGAAAGAGAGGGTCATTGAGTTTGCAATGCAATCTTGTGTTTTGGAAATGGCTATGGGCAGTGTGAAGCAGGTTTGCTGGATGCCTGCATAGAGACCCGATGGAGCCATGTGGATGGTCTGTGGGTTGCAGTGGAAATGCTGGGACCACGAGATGGCTGCTAGGGAGAGCTGCCACCCCCGGATGAAGTTTTCCAGGGCTGTGAGTAGCCTAGCTGGAGGGGCAGAATTGGAATGCCAGAGACTTATTGCTGGTTAGAATTATCGGACTTGGAGATTTATCACTGACTAGAGTTGTTGGACTTGAAGCTAGAGTTTGATGTTTGCCCTGTTGAAATCTTGTATTGGTTGAATATTTCTTTGCTATGCCCATCTTTTGCAGTGTGAGTGTTTATTCTGTGCCATTATGAATTTTGGGGGGATTTTTTGGTATTATGGCTCAGTTAAAAGATCTCAGGGGCTGGAGAGATGGCTTAGCAGTTAAGCGCTGCCTGTGAAGCCTAAGGACCCTGGTTTGAGGCTCAATTCCCCAGGACCCACATTAGCCAGATGCACAAGGGGGCACACGAGTTTGGAGTTCGTGTGCAGTGGCTGGAGGCCCTGGCACACCCATTCTCAATCTCTCTATATGTGCCTCTTTCTCTTTCTCTCTCTCTCTCTCTCTCTGTCACTCTCAAATAAATAAAAATGAACAAAAAAAAAAATAAAAAAAAAAGATCTCAGACTATGGAAGTGTTTGAATATCATTGTGATTGATTACAAACTATGGGGACTTTTAAAGTTGGATGAATGCATTGCATTTTATATCATGTATGGCTATCAGTTTATGGGGGCCAGGGGTGGAATGTGGAGGATTGATTCAGGTGTCCCCCATAAACGTAGGTATTCTGAATGCTAGGTTCACCGCTGATGGAAATTTGGGAATTAACACCTCCTGGGGGCAGTGTATTGTTGGGGGCAGGCTTATGGGTATTTTAGCCAGTTTCTCCTTGCCAGTGTTTGGCACACTCTCTTGTTGCTGTGGTCCATCTATTGTTGGCTGGGAGGTTGATGTCCACCTTCTGCTCATGCCACTGTTTTCCCCTGCCATCATGGAGCTTCCCCTCAAGTCTGTAAGCCAAAATAAACCCCCTTTTTCCCCCACAAGCTGCTCTTGATTGGGTGATTCCTCCTAGCAATGCGAACCTGACTGCAACACATCTTTAACCACTGAGCCATTTCTCCAGCCCCCAAACCTGTCTTTCAATATATTTTTTGTTGTTTTGTAATATACAAAAGTTGAGTATTATCCATTCTGCACATGAGAAAACTAAAGTTGACTTTAGTTAACTTGTTCCGTCAGGGTCTAAATTTGAAACCAGAGTTTTTTTGACTCCAAACCAGCAATCATTTCATTACATAAGTGAATTATGGTTTGCAACAGTATAATTTAGGTTTTGTTTTTTA
The DNA here is from genome assembly GCA_036346955.1 of Dipus sagitta. Taxonomy (NCBI): domain Eukaryota; kingdom Metazoa; phylum Chordata; class Mammalia; order Rodentia; family Dipodidae; genus Dipus; species Dipus sagitta. Next base: position 98,823,114 of record CM070773.1, read on the forward strand.
AATTATAAGTAAGAGAAAGCCAATTTGAGCCAGTCTAACAGAAGCAAAGTAACCAGCCTAGCAGGAATAAAGATATTCTAAAAAGGCACTTCTGTCCCTCCCTTTGGCTATCAGACTATTAAAACAATGGACCCCAAGAAATTGGCATTTCCCTAGGAGTCTCATGCTGGGAGGAGGAATACGCTGAAGTCTGGTGCAAGCGAGAGGAGGAATTTGTCTCCCAGGAAAAGATCCTACACAGCTCTGATAAATCCTAGGCTGGCCTAGAACTCACTATGATCCTCCTTCCTCAACCTCCTAAATATTGAGATTAAAGGTTTGCACTACCACACCAGGCTCAAAAATGGCCCTATTTTTTAACATATTTTATAATTAGGATCTTATGCAAAAAAAAAAAAAAAAAAGGCGTTTCGTTTTTCCAAGTAGGGTCTCACTCTAGCCTAGGCTGACCTGGAATTCACTATGTAGTCTCAGGCAACCCTTCTACCTCTGCCGCCTGAGTGCTGAGATTAAAGACACGTGCCACCATTCCTGGAATTTTATTTCTTTTTTGGAGGGGGGAGAAGAGGTTTGAAGTAGAGTTTCACTGTATCCCAGGCTGACCTGGAATTGACTAAGCCATTTCTCTAGCCCAACACTTTCATTTTTAAACAACTCCCAATTGTTCATTCTAGTAAATAAAACTTAGGAAAGTGAATAGTCTTTCATATTGTAGTAGGCAGTGCACAAGTTATAGTGTACTTACCTTTTCTTTCTGCCCTACAACTGTCTTTAGGGAAGGAGGGGGAGGTGTAATGTTAGACAGTTCCAGCCCATGACTGCAGACTGATGCTTCTGCTTCTTCTTCTTTTTTTTTTTCTTTCTTTCTTTTTTTCTTTTTTTTTTTTTGTTTGATTTTTGTTTTTTGTTTTTTGAGATAGGGCCTCACAGGCTGACCTAGAATTCACTATGTAGTCTCAGGGTGGCCTTGAACTCACAGAGATCCTCCTACCTCTGTCTCCCAAATGCTGAGATTAAAGGCGTGCACCACCATGCCTGGCAAGTTTGGTGTTTCTTTTTTTTTTCTTTTCAATTTTTTTTCTTAATTTTTATTAACATTTTCCATGATTATAAAGAATATCCCATGGTGCTACCCTCCCTCCCCCCACTATCCCCTTTGAAATTCCATTCTCCATCATATCCCCTCCCCATCTCAATCAGTCTCTTTTTCATTTTGATGTCATGATCTTTTCCTCCTCTTATGATGGTCTTGTGTAGGTAGTGTCAGGCACTGTGAGGTCATGGATATCCAGGCCATTTTATGTCTGCAGGGAGGACGTTGTAAGGAGTCCTACCCTTCCTTTGGCTCTTACATTCTTTCCGCCACCTCCTCCGCATTAGACCCTGAGCCTTGGAAGGTGTGATCGAGATGTTACTCAGTACTCCAGTCACTTCTTTCCAGCACTATGATACCTTCTAAGTCATCCCAAGGTCACTGCCATCTGAAAAGAGAAGATTCTCTACCCAAAGTGAGAGTAGCGTTAATATAAGGGTATAAATATTAAGAAAAGTGCTTACTGGGCAGTTTGATAAGCATAGTGTATACATTTTTCCAGACATCAGCAGGTGTTACACCCCTAGGGCTCATGACTACCCCTGTTTTAAGTTTTCAGTATCAGGGATGTATTCACCCCCATGGAGCGGGCCTCCAGTCCAATTGGAGGGCAGTTGGTTTCCACCATGACAGATGTGCCACTATTGCACCCGTTGGCTCATTTGGCCTGGCTGGCCAATTATAAGGCTTGCAGTGTCCACTGCTGAGTATCTCCACTGCTGAGTATCTTCACTGGTGATCTCTCTCTCCCATTGAACTGCATGCAGAATGGCTTCTTCCAGCTTTCTGTCAGCTGGTCTACATGGACGAGGTTATCAGCTCAGTTCCAGCAGGATTTCTCAGTGGCCTTGCCACCCAAGTATGTGGAATCTTCAGCAATAGGGTCTTCCCATCTATTCCTGGTGGGAAACCAAGGGCCTCAGCAATGGCCTATAATGTTTTGGGGGCATCAGGAATCTCCCTGGCCAACAACTCACTGGAGGTATCCTATCCCTGGCACTGAAAATTTTCTAACAACGATCTATGGCTCCTGAGTGTTCCATTGTCCAAAACTGGAGGATTCCATATGATTTATTTGCCTTCTCTTAGATTTTGATTAGCCCTCCCTCCACCTTTCCTTTACTCAATCTCATCCCCTGACCTCACTTTGGGCCTTTTCATCCTCAATTTTTTTTATTAACAACTTCCATGATTATGAACAATATCCCATGGTAATGCCCTCCCTCCCCTCATTTTCCCCTTTGAAACTCCATTCTCCATCATATCCCCTCCCCCTCCACAATCAGTCTCTCTTTTTTTTTATTTTTTATTTATTTTTTTGGTTTCTCGAGGTAGGGTCTCACTTGCCCAGGCTGACCTGGAATTAACTATGTAGTCTCAGGGTGGCCTCGAACTCATGGCAATCCTCCTAACTCTGCCTCCCAAGTGCTGGGATTAAAGGCATGTGCCACCACGCCCGGCTCTCTTTTATTTTGATGTCATCTTCTTTCCTCCTATTATGATGGTCTTGTGTAGGTAGTGTCAGGCACTGTGAGGTCATGGATATCCAGGCCATTTTATGTCTGGAGGGAGGACGTTGTAAGGAGTCCTACCCTTCCTTTGGTTCTTACATTCTTTCTGCCACCTCTTCCTCAATGGACCCTGAGCCTTGGAAGGTGTGATAGAGATACTGCAGTGCTGAGCACTCTGTTACTTCTTTCCAGCACCATAATGTCTTCTGAGTCATCCCAAGGTCACTGCCATATGAAAAGAGAAGGTTCTCTACCAAAAGTGAGAGTGGCATTACTATAAAGGTATGAACATTAAGAGAAGTGCTTACTGGGCAGTTTGATAAGCATAGTATATACATTTAGCCAGACAGCAGCAGACGTTACACCCCTAGGCCTCATGACTACCCCTGTTTTAAGTTTTCAGTATCAGGAATGTATTCCCTCCCATGGAGTGGGCCTCCAGTCCAATTAGAGGGCAGTTGTTTTCCACCATGATAGGCATGTCACTATAACACCCGTTGGCTCATTTGGCCTGGCTGACCAAATATAAGGCTTGCAGTGTCCACTGTTGAGTATTTTCACTGGTAATTTCTCTCTCTCCCATTGAACGGCATGCAGAATGGCTTCTTCCAGTTTTCTGTCAGCTGGTCTACATGGAGGAGGTTATCAGCTTGGTTCCAGCAGGATTTCTCAGTGGCCTTGCAGCCCAAGTATGTGGAGTCTTCAGCAATAGGGTTTTACCATCTGTTCCTGGTGGGAAACCAGGGCCTTAGCAATGGCCTATAATGTTCTGGGGGCATCAGGGACCTCCCTGGCCAACAATTCACTGGAAGTTATCCCATCCCTGGCACTGAAAATTTTCTAGCAACAATCTATGGCTCCTGAGTCCAAAAAAGTAGGTTTCCATATGACTTATTTATATCCTCTTAGATTTTGATTAGCCATCCCTCCACCTTTCCTTTACTCAATCTCTTCCCCTGAACTCACTTGGGCCCTTTCACCCCCATTAACCTATTCTTCTACTTACATACATACAATACCATCCTACTAAGTACCCCCCTCCCTTCCTTTCTCTTCTCTTTATATCTCTTTTCTAACTTACTGGCCTGTGCTACTGAGTTTTCTTCCTACTCACACAGAAGTCTGATCATCTGTAGCTAGGATCCACATACGAGAGAGAACATGCGACGCTTGGCTTTCTGGGCCTGGGTTACCTCACTTAGCATAATCCTTTCCAGATCCATCGATTTTCCTGCAAATTTCATACTTTTATTTTTCTTTACCACTGAGTAGAACTCCATTGTATAAATGTGCCATATCTTCATTATCCACTCATCAGTTGACGGACATATAGGCTGGCTTCATTTCCCAGCTATTGTGAATTAAGCGGCAATAAACATGGTTGAGCAAGAATCTCTAAGGTAATGAGATGAGTCCTTAGGATATATGCCTAGTAGTGCTATAGCTGGGTCATATGGTAGATCTACTTTTAGCTGTCTTAGGAACCTCCACACTGATCTCCACAATGGCTATACCAGATTGCATTCCCACCAACAGTGTAGAAGGGTTCCTCTTTTTCCACATCCTCACCAGCATTTATGGTCATTTGTTTTCATGATGGTAGCCAATCTGACAGGAGTGAGATGGAATCTCAACGTAGTTTTAATCTGCATTTCCCTGATGACTAGGGATGTAGAACATTTTTTCAGATGCTTATATGCCATCTATATTTCTTCTTTTGAGAACTCTCTATTTGGTTCCATAGCCCATTTTTTAATTGGCTTGTTTCATTTCTTATTATTTAATTTTTTGAGTTCTTTGTATATCATAGATATTAATCCTCTATCAGATGTATAGCTGGCAAAGATTTTTTCCCATTCTGTAGGTTGCCTCTTTGCTTTATTCACAGTGTCCTTGGCCGTACAAAATCTTTGTAATTTCATGAGGTCCCAGTGGTTAATCTGTTTTTATTGCCTGAGCAATTGGGGTTATATCAGAAAGTCTTTGCCAAGACCAATGTGTGGAAGAGTTTCTCCTACTTTTTCCTCTAGCAGTTTCAGAGTTTCAGGTCTGATGTTAAGGTCTTTAATCCATTTGGACTTAATTCTTGTGCATGGAGACAGAGAAGAATCTATTTTCATCCTTCTGCAGATACATATCCAGTTTTCCCAGCACCATTTACTGAAGAGACTGTCTTTTCTCCAATGAGTATTTTTGGCATTTTTATCGAATATCAGGTGGTTACAGCTACTCGGACTTACATCTGGGTCCTCTATTCTGTTCCATTGATCTACATATCTGCTTTTGTGCCAGTACCATGCTGTTTTTGTTACTATGGCTCTGTAGCATAGGTTAAAATCAGGTCTGGTGATACCACCAGCCTTATTTTTGTTGCTCAGTATTATTTTAGATATTCGAGGTTTTTTGTGATTCCAAATGAATTTTTGGATTGTTTTTTCTATTTCCGTGAAGAATGCCATTAGAATTTTGATGGGGATTGCATTAAATGTGTAGATTGCTTTTGGTAAGATTGCCATTTTCACAATATTGATTCTTCCAACCCAGGAACAGGGATATTTTTCCATTTCCAGAGTCTTCTGCAATTTCTTGCTTGAGAGTTTTAAAGTTTTCATTGTAGAGATTCTTCACTTCCTTGGTTAGGTTTATTCCAAGGTACTTTAAAAAAAAATTTTTTTTTGATGCAATTGTGAATGGGAGGGATTCTCTGATTTTATCCTCTGTGTGTTTGTTAGCATCTAGGAAGGCTACTGATTTCTGTGTATTTATTCTGTATCCTGCTACATGGCTGTAGGTGTTTATCAGCTCTAACAGTTTGCTGGTAGAATCTTTTTTTTAATATTCTTTTTTTTTTTATTTATTTGAGAGTGACAGAGAGAGAGAGAGAATGGGCACACCAGGGGTTCCAGCCACTGCAAATGAACTCCAGATGTGTGCGCCCCCTTGTGCATCTGGCTAATGTGGGTCCTGGAGAATCCAGCCTCGATCCTGGGTCCTTAGGCTTCACAGGCAAGCGCTTAACTGCTAAGCCATCTCTCCAGCTGGTAGAGTCTTTAGGATCCTTTATGTACAGAATCATGTCATCTGCAAATAATGATAACTTGATCCCTTCCTTTCCAATTTGTATCCCTTTTATGTGCATCTCTTGGCTTATTGCTGTGGCTAAGACTTCCAGTAGTATATTAAATAAAAGTGGGGACAGTGGATATCCTTGTCTTATTCCTGATTTTAGTGGAAAAGCTTCCAGTTTTTCCCCATTTAGTAATATGTTGGCTGTAGGCTTGTCATAAATAGCCTTTATTATATTGAGATATGTTCCTTCTATTCCCAGTCTCTGTAGAACTTTTATCATGAAGGGATGTTGGATTTTGCTGAATGCTTTTTCTGCTTCTCATGAGATGATCATGTGCTTTTTGTCCTTCAGTCCATTTATATAATGTATTACATTTATTGATTTGTGTATGTTGAACCATCCCTGCATCTCTGGGATAAAGCCTACTTGGTCAGGGTGAATGATCTTTCTGATATATTCTTGTATTCTGTTTGCCAACATTTTGTTGAGAATTTTTGCATCTATGTTCATGAGGGAGATTGGTCTATAATTTTCTTTTTTTGTTCTATCTTTGCCTGGTTTTGGTATCAGGGTGATGCTGGCTTCATAGGAGTTTAATAGGATTCCTTCTTTTTCTATTTTATGGTAAAGCTTAAGAAGCAATGGTGTTAGTTCTGCCCTGAAGGTCTGGTAAAATTCAGCAGTGAATCCATATGGGCCTGGACATTTTTTAGTTGGGAGATTTTTGGTAACTGCTTGGATCTCCATAGTTGTTATAGGTCTATTTAAGTGATTAATCTCATCTTGATTTAATTTAGGTAGGTCATATAAATCAAAGAAATCATCCATTTCTTTCAGATTTTCATACTTAATGGGGTATATGTTTTTATATCATGTCCCTATGATTGTTTGAATTTCTCTGGTATCTGTTGTGATGTTGCCTTTTTCATCTCTAATTTTATTAATTTGTGTCTCTTCTCTCTTTCTTTTGGTCAGATTTGCAAAGGGTTTATCAATCTTGTTTATCCTTTCAAAGAACCAACTCTTTGTTTCATTGATTCTTTGGATTGGTTTTTTGGTTTCTATTTCATTAATTTCTGCTCTAATCTTTATTATTTCTTCCCATCTACTGATTTTTGGTTTGCCTTGTTCTTCTTTTTCCAAGGCTTTAAGGTGAAGCATTAGGTCGTTTACTTGAAACCTTTCAAATTTCTTTCTTCTTTCTTTCTTTCTTTCTTTCTTTCTTTCTTTTTTTTTCTTCGAGGTAGGGTCTCACTCTAGCCCAGGCTGACCTGGAATTCACTATGGAGTCTCAGGGTGGCCTCGAACTCACAGCGATCCTCCTACCTCTGCCTCCCGAGTGCTGGGATTAAAGGCGTGCGCCACCACACCCGGCTCAAATTTCTTAATATAGGCACTAAAAGCTATAAACTTCCCTCTTAGGACTGCCTTCATTGTGTCCCAAAGGTTTTGGTATGTTGTGTTCTCATTATCATTTGACTCTATGAATTTTTTGATTTCCTTCTTGATTTCTTTACTGACCCATTCATCATTTAGTAGTGTATTGTTTAGTTTCCATGATTTTGTGTATGCTCTATAGCTTTTTTTGTTGTTGTTTTGTTTTGTTTTGTTTTTTGTTTTTCGAGGTACGGTCTACCTCTAGCTCAGGCTAACCTGGACTTCACTATGTAGTCTCAGGGTGGCCTCAGACTCATGGAGATCCTCCTACCTCTGCCTCGTGAGTGCTGGGATTAAAGGTGTGCGCCACCACGCCTGGTCTCTATAGCTTTTCTTGCGATTGATTTGTAGTTTGATTCCATTGTGGTCAGATAGAATGCAAGGAATTATTTCAGTTTTCCTGTATTTGTTAAGATTTGCTTTGTGTCCTAATATATGGTCTATTTTAGGTAATGTTCCATGTGCTGCTGAAAAGAACGTATATTCTGCAGCATTTGGATGAAATGTCCTATATATATCTGTTAGGTCTACTTCTTCTATGACCTCATTTAATCCAGATGCCTCTCTATTTATTTTTTGCCAGGATGACCTGTCAAATGATGAGAGTGGGGTATCGAAGTCACCCACTACAGCTGTGTTTAGAACCTTAGTTATAATAGCGTTTGTTTGATGAAGTTGGGAGCCCCCATGTTAGGTGCATATATGTTTAGGATTGTAATGTCCTCCTGTTGGAGGGTGCCTTTAATCAATATAAAGTGACCTTCCTTATCTTTCCTAACTAATGTTGGACTGAAGTCTACCTTGTCAGATATTAGGATAGCAACCCCTGCTTGTTTCCTTGGCCCATTTGCTTGAAGCACAATTTTCCAAACTTTTACCCTAAGATAGTGTCCATCCTTTGTAGAAAGGTGAGTTTCTTGGAGGCAACAAATTGAAGGATCCTGCAGTTTAACCCAGTCTGCAAACCTATGTCTTTTTGTTGGGGCATTGAGGCCATTGATATTAAGAGATATTATTGAAAGCTGTGTATTTATTTTTGTCATTTTTTTGTAGTTCTTCTGGTTTTACCTTTGCTCTCTTGTGTTAACTAGTATTTGAGTATTGTTTGTTTTTCCCACGTTCCTTATATGTATGTTCTTCTTTCTCTTCAGCATGGAGGATTCTTTCAGGTATTTTCTGTAGAGCTGGTTTTGTCTTTGAGTATTCCTTCAGCCTGCTTTTGTTGTGGAATGTCCTTATTTCTCCATCTATTTGAATGGATAGCTTTGCAGGATAAAGTAACCTTGGTTGACAGTTGTTATCTTTCAGAACTTGGAATATATTACTCCAAGCCCTTCTGGCTTTTAAAGTTTGTGTTGAGTAATCTGCTGTAATCCTGATGGGCTTGTCTTTGTAGGTGACTTGACTTTTCTCTCTAACTGCTTTCAATATTTTTTCTTTGGTTTATATGTTTGGTAGTTCAATTATAATATGGTGAGGAGAGGTTCTTTCCAGGTTTTGTATGGTTGGTGTTCTAAAGAATTCCTGTATCTACACTGGCACCTCTTTCCCAATTTGGGGGAAGTTTTCTTCTATGATTTTGTTGAAAATACCTACTATGCCTTTGGAGTGAAATTCTTCTCCTTCTCCTATACCTTGAATTTTTTTTTTTTTTTTTTTTTTTTTTTTTTGCTTTTTCGAGGTAGGGTCTCACTCTGGCCCAGGCTGACCTGGAATTAACTATGTATTCTCAGGGTGGCCTTGAACTCACAACGATCCTCCTACCTCTGCCTTCCGAGTGCTGGGATTAAAGGTGTGCGCCACCACACCTGGCTTATACCCTGAATTCTTTTTTTTTTTTTTTTGATATATATATTTTTTTACTAAATTGGGTAATTTCACAAACATTACAACAGGAAAAACATAACTAGAAGCTAGACATAACCCAAATGATTTTGAAAAGCCTGAAATAAAACAGCACAATGAGGGCTGGGATGTGGTTGAGTGCTTGCCTAGCATACACAAGGCTCTGGGTTCAATCTCCAGTGCCATTAAAGGCAAGAGGGGAAAAAAAAAAAAACTGTGCAATGAGGGGAACTTTTTTTTTTGACATAAACTTACCAGGAATTGGCTCTGTGGTATTAAAACATTTACCTAGATATACTTACTGTTTATAAAGATCTGTTGGCTTTCCCATATTCAGTACTGTTGTCCCCCTATGCAGTTTAATATACCCTGAATTCTTATGTTTGATCTTTTCATAGTGTCCTGAATATCTTGAAATTCCTATTCATACTTTCCTATTAGCTTGTCTTTCTCTTTGTTGGACTGTATTAGATCCGCCCTCTGGTCTTCTAGTTTAGATATTCTGTCCTTCATCCATTCTACTGGTGAGATTTTCTACAGAGTTTTTTTATTTCATTAACTGTGTTCTTCATTGCTAGTAATTCTGACTGGTTTTTCTTTATTATTCCTATTTCCTTATTTATGTCTTGTATTGACTTATTTATTTCATTAAATTGGTTTCCTGTCTCTTCTTTGCTTCCTTTGATTTCCTCTTTCATTTTTAAAATTTCCTCTTTGACTTCTTTGAGCATATTTATAATAACTCTTTTGAAATCTTTCTCAGGCATTTCCTCTAACTCATTCTCACTGCAGGTCATTTCTGATGCATTAATACTTTTTGGTGGATTTATATTGTCTTGATTTTTAGTGTTTCTTGTGTTATAATGTATGTATTTTTGCATCTTGGATTAATTTAATGCTTGGATTTTCTAGTTAGCTGCAGTATTATTAGATGTGTTAATCAATCTGATGTTATATATCTTCAGGGTAGGAGGTTAAGGTGCTAGGTGTGGCTCTTAAGACTCTCAGAGTATCTACAAATGTGACCCTAGGTGTTGGGTTTGCCTGCTATGAGAGTATTCCAGTAGGCTGAGTGAAACAAAATACAGGCAGATTCTAAAATTTAACTAAACAAGGTACACTTTCAATGAAAAACAGCACAGAGTATTTATGCAAGAGTAGGTATTATGACAACCAGATCTTCTAACAAAGTCACTGTCCCTTAGGGTGTATGGTATCCCACACCCTTAATCCTGTCCACTAGGAGGTTAAGATTTCTGGTCTGTTGAGGGTTCCAAGTCAGCTTGTGACCAAGTGAGACCCTTACCTAATGTACAACAGAAGAGGAAAGAAAGCCACTATAAATCAAGAAGGAACAAATAAAAAGTCCAAAATATGGCTTAGTTAAGAATGGTAAATCCGACCATCCATCAGATTTAACATATAATTTGTCCTGATATGGAAGGTGCAATTAGCACTTCCAGTTCAGGCCTATATACCAGGCTTATTTGGTGGGTACTGACCTGGTATAATCCCAGTTACCTTTTGGAATGATTTTGGTCTCAGTTATGCTGTGCTCCTGCTTGGGTCCCTCTTTGGTGCATTGTGGGTTCAAGTAAGCTGGCTGGGTCGCTGGATCACTGCTCTGGTTGCTGGTGCTGGGTGCTGTGAGCTCCCTTCCCCTGGTCTCTTGTGCTTGGTGGTGCTTGCGCTGGTGGTGGGGGAGGGGAGTCTATCGATGGTGGCTCTAGTTCTCCCGCTGGTCCACGTGAGCCTCTACCTCATGATCTGTTCCTTCATTGTTCGCTGCAGTCCTCCCTTCACGTTTCTTGAGTTTGTGAAGAGCTCTGATGTGAGTGGAAAATCCCCCTCACCTGGCTTTTCCTGTGGTTCAAGCCCAGCCGTGTAGCTGTGGCCCCCACGGATCTGCTGCCACAGCTGGAGCTGCTTCTGCCTGCCTATGTGGGCTCTGGATGCTCTGGATCTCTCCTACTTCTCTGCTGCTGTTGGTAATTTCTTATACCCTCACTTTTTAGTAGAAGAGAGTATTTTGCTGGTTTTTTTTTTTTTTTTTTCTTTTTCTCCTTTAGGCTGCTTTGTCGTGGTTCTTACACTGCCATCTTAACCGGAAGTATGTCTGGTGTTTCTTAATCCTTCTCCAATTCTCAACCAGTTCAGAAATGCTCAGTAAATAATGTGCCACCCACTGCTGGGCCTTGTAGAAACAATGGCAAATAAAATGGGCACAGTGTCATAGAGCCAGCATTCTAGTAATGAAGATAGACACAAACCAGATGTTTCTCTAAGTAATTATAAGAAACAAGAATCATAAAGTGGGGCTGGAGAGATGGCTTAGCGGTTAAATGCTTCCTGTGAGGCCTAAGGACCCTGGTTCGAGGCCCGATTCCCCAGAACCCACATTTGCCAGATGCACAAGGGGGCGCACGTATCTGGAGTTTGTTTGCAGTGGCTAGAGGCCCTGGCGTGCTCATTCTCTCTCCCTCTCTCTCTCTATCTGCCTCTTTCTCTCTCTGTCTGTTGCTCTCAAATAAACAAATAAAAATGAACTACAACAAAAAAAGTCATAAAGTGTTGTCAAGGCAGAAGGTCAGCTGGGCATGGTGCATGGTAGTGTACACCTTTGATCCCAGCACTCTGGAGGCTGAGGTAAGGGGATCACTGTGAGTTCAGGGCCCACCTGGGCTACAGAGTGAGTTCGAAGTCAGTTTGGCTTAGAGAATCTACCCCAAAACAAACAGACAAAAAATATTAAAAAAATCAAAACAAAGCAGAAGATTAAGGAAATACAACAGGGTAAGTTGACTTAATTTGAGATGATTTGGGTAATTGCTCTGAGGAAATGCTACTCAGCATGAGAACGAAAGAGGGCTAAGGCAATGGCTCAGTGGATAAACGCACTTGCTTACAAATACTACTGGACTGGGGTTCAATTCTCCAGCACCCACATAAAGGCAGATGAAAAAGTGGTACAACCATAGTGCTGAGAAGTGATGGATGAGTGTTCAGCACTGAAACATCTCTATCACACCCTCCAAGGTACAGGGCTCATTGTGGAATGGGTGGCGGAAAGAATGTAAGAGACAAAGGATGGGTAAGACTGCTTACAATGCAATTGTTCAGACAGAAACTGGCCTCGATATCCATGACCTTGCAGTGCATTCAAAAGACCCTCATAGTATGAGGAAAAGATGATGACATTAAAATAAAAGAGAGGCTAATGGAGAGGGGGAGGGGATATGATGGAGAGTGGATTTGTGAAGGGGAAAGTAGGGCAGGGGGGAATTATCATGGTTTATTGTTTGTAAGTATGGAAGTTGTCACTGAAAAAAAAAAAAAAGGAAAACAGAGACCAACACTGGAGCTGAGTTGTAAACTTCCTCCCTATGGACCAGCTGACAGAAAGCTGAAAAAAGCTAGGCTGCATGCAGCCCCTTGGGAGAGGGAAGTCATCAACAGTAGTAAACAGCAGTAGACATTTCAAGCCTTAAGAATGGCCAGCCTGCCGGGTGTGGTGGTGCATGCCTTTAATCCCAGCACTCGTGAGGCAGAGGTAGGAGGATCGCTGTCAGTTCGAGGACACCCTGAGACTACATAGTTAATTCCAGGTCAGCCTAGAGCAGAGTGAGACCCTACCTCGAAAAACCAAAAAAAAAAAAAAAAAAAAAAAAAAGAATGGCCAGCCAAGCGAAATGTGCAATAGTGGCATGTCATGGGGAAAACCAAGCACTAATTAGATAGATATCTAATTGGATAGGAGGCCTGCTCCATGGGAGGAAATACATACCTGGTACTGAAAAATCAGTCAGTCAAAAGGCATCATAGCCTGGTGTGGTGGTGTGCCTTTAATCCCAGCACTCAGGAGGCAGAGGTAGGAGACTCACCATGAGTTCGAGGCCACCCTGAGACTACATAGTGAATTCCAGGTCAGCCTGGGCTAGAGTGAAACCCTACCTTGAAAAACCAAAAAAAAAAAAAAAAAAAAAAAAAAAAAGGCACCGTAGTGCTGAGAAGTGACATCTCTATCACACCTTTCAAGGCTCAGGGTCCATTGCGGAAGAGGTGGCAGGAAGAATGTAAGAGCCAAAGGAAGCGTAGGACTCCTTATAATGCACTTTTCCAGACACGAAATGGCCTGGATATCCATGACCTCACAATGCCTGACACTACCTACACAAGACCAACATAACAGGAGGAAAAGATGATGACATCAAAATAAAAATAAAAGAGAGAGTGATTGAGAGGGGAAGGAGATATAATGAAGAGTAAATTCATGAAGGGGAAAGTAGGGGAGGGAATTATGACTTATTTGTATAATTATGGAAGTTGTCAATAAAAGTTTTAAAAAGTGGTGCAAGTATCTGGCATACCTATACACATACACACATGCGAATAAATAATAAATATTAAAAATAATCCTAGAGCACCAGGTGTGGTGTCGCATGCCTTTAATCTCAGCACTTGGGAGGCAGGGGTAGGAGGATCACTGTGAGTTCGAGGCCAGCCTGAAACTATATAGTGAATTCCATCCAGGTCAGCCTCAGCCTGGACTAGAACAAGTCACTATCTCAAAAAAAAAAAAAAAAAAAAAAGAAGAAGAAGAAAGAAAGAAGGAAAGAAAAGAAGCCAAGGTCTCACCAATTGTGTGTGTGTGTGTGTGTGCGTGCGTGTGCCGAGTATGAGTTAACCAGACAAGTAGAACAGAGTTGTCTGGGGAGAGAAAGTATGAAGGCTCAAAGAGAGAAAGTACATAACAGGTTCAAGGAATGGAGGAAAGATCAGTGTAGCTGGACACAGAGAACAAAGGGAAATGACATGTGGTTGAGATAAAGGAGCTGAACTGTGCGGTACAAGCCTTCAATCCCAGCTACTTGTGGGGCTGAGGCACCAGGATTGCAAGTTCAAGTATTGCCTGGGCTGCAAGGGTAGTACAAGGCCAGCCTGGGCATCTTTGAGAAACCCTATCTCAAAACAAACAAACAAACAAACAAACAGAGGGCTAAGGTTATAACTCAGTGGTAGAGCACTTGCCTAGCATGCATAAAGCCCTGGGTTCAATCCTCAATAACACAAAAACAACAAACACACAAAAACAGAGTGAAGTAAAAGGAAAAGAAGGGTCCAGATAGTGTTCAAAGTCTTATGTGCTATAGCAAGGATTTGGGGATATATTGCAAGGGAGGTAATTGCCTAACATGATGAATCTTTATTTTTCAAATAAAACATTTGGGGCTGGAGAGATGGCTTAGCAGTTAAGGTGTTTGTATGCAAAGCCAAAGGATCCCGATTCAATTCTCCAGGACCCACGAAAGCCAGATGCACAGGAGGTACATGAGTCTGGAGTTCGTTCGCAGTGGCTGGAGGTCCTGGAGTGCCCATTCTCTCTCTTTCTCTCAAATAAATAAATAAATAAGTAAAATACATTAAAAAAAACATTTGTATGGGACCCTGATATATAAAATACATTAAAATAGGGCCAGTGTAGTAGAATGAGCAATGGAACAGATCTTTTGGGACTCTCGCTTTTTCTTTTCAGTTCCCCACCCCCATTTTTCTGTCCCTATTTCCCCATCTCAGAGGATTCCCAGTCCCTACCTCTATTCTCTCTTCTACAGCCATACCATGGAGAAGGATGAAAGCAGAAAACGGCCAGAAAAGGAAACTGACACAGAAGTCAGGGGCAAGAGATGATGACGGCTTGAACTATGGTATATCAGCAGGGCTGAAATGAACATATTGGGGGAGATGGCTCAGTGGGCAAGAGTGCTTACTGTGCAAGCATGAGGACCTGAATTTGATTTCCAACACCCATATGAAACACTGGGTATAAAGCCTTTCTCCTAAAATCTTACCTTGATATCACCTTTCTTAAAAAAAATTTCAAATAATTTTATTTATTTGAGAGTGAGAGAGAATGGGCACACCAGGGCCTCCAGCCACTGCAAATGAACTCCAGATGCATAAGCCACCTTGTGCTTCTGGCTTTATGTGGGTACTGGGGAATCAAACGTGGAGCCTTTGGCTTTGCAGGCAAGTGCCTTAACTGCTAAGCCACCTCTCCAGCCTCTTTTCTTCCTTCCTTTCTTTTTTTTAAAATCAGTTTTCTCTTTATTTTATTTATTAGAGAGAGAGAGAGAGAGAGAGAGAGAATGGGCACACTGGGACCTCTAGCCAGTGCAAACAAATTCCAGATGCATGTGCCACCTTGTGCAACTGGCTTTACTTCAGTACTGGGGAAATGAACTTGGGTCCTTAGGCTTCGCAGGCAAACACCTTAACTGCTAAGCCATCTCTCCAGTCTCTTTCTTTCTTTCCTTCTTTCTCCCTCCCTCTCTTTCTTTCAAAACATTTTTATTTATTTGAGAGAAAGAGAAAGAATGGGTGTTCCAGGGCCTCTTGCCACTATGTGCATCTGGCTTCACATGGGTACTGGAAAATCAAACCCCAAAAGACAGGTTTTGCGGCCAAGTACCTTTAATGGCTAAGCCATCTCTCCAGTCCTCTTTTTTGATTTTAAAAAAATTTTAGCTTATTTTTATTTATTTATTTGAGAGCGACAGACACAGAAAGAGGCAGATAGAGAGAGAGAGAGAGAGAAAGAATGGGCATGCCAGGGCTTCCAGCCACTGCAAACAAATTCCAGATGTGTGTGCCCCCTTGTGCATCTGGCTAATGTGGGTCCTGGGGAATTGAGCCTCGAACCCGGGTCCTTAGGCTTTACAGACAAGTGCTTAACCACTAAGCCATCTCTCCAGCCCAGGTAGGGTCTCACTCTAGCTCAGGCTGACCTGGAACTCACTCTGTAGCCCAAGCTGGCTTCTAACTCATGGTCCCTTTAACTGCCGAGCCATCTCCCCAGGCTTGATAGCATTTTTTGTAGAATGTCTGTAAGCAAAAACTCCTAAATATGGGATGAAAAGTGGGAGGGAAGAAAACAAACAGGTCATTCCTGAAATTATTATTATTATTATTATTATTATTGCAAAAGGGGGAGAGAATGGGCACACGAGGGCCTTCTGCCACTGCAAACAAACTCCAGAGACATGTGCCCACTTTTTAAAAACTGGCTTTTGGTGGGTTCTGGAGAATCAAACCATGGCCGTCAGGTTTGCAATCAAGCACTTTTAACTGCTGAGCCATCTCTCCAGCCCCACTCCTGAAATTTTTGATCTAAAATAAGGACAACCAAAAAGGATCAGAGGGTTATCTTCAGTAATTGAGTTCTTTAGGCTAAAGATTGTAGAGTTATATGTAATAGTTCCCCCTCCCCCAGGCCCCATGTCCATTTCCAGTACATCTACAAAGCCTGTTTTTGTTTTGGCTCTAAAGTAAAAACATATTCTGAATTTCATTACTGAATCTTTTTTTCTGAGACAGGGTCTCACTGTAGCCCAGGCTGGCCTTGAACTCTTGTCATTCCTCCTACCTTAGCTTCCTAAGTGCTGGGGCTATAGGCATGAGCCACTATGCCTGGCTCACTTACTCATTTTATCCATTGTTATCTACTCCTAACCACCACCCTCTCCTGCTTAGGCCCAGGAGCCCCTTAATTTAGCTCCTGATTGGACAGCCCTTCCCCACACAGCAAATCTGTGAACTAAACAGGGGAGTCATCTGCTCCTTATGTGAACAATGGTGGGAAAGGCATAGGATAATCTACACAGTCACGCTTTTCCAAAAGCAGGGTAAATGGGAAGCAAGCAACAAAGACAATGCTGAAACCCTAGAGCTTAGCTCAACTGCCGAGAGTCATTCAGTGTGGTTTGGCTCCAGGGCCTGGGCTCCTGCTTCACTGTCTGAATCATCCCTTCTTTTCCAAAAGAAAATGCGTGTACATCTGAGGAGCCTTCTCAGCCTGCTTCCTGCCTCCAAATGGGTAGATGTGCAAAGGTCTCTTTCCATTTTATTCTGTTGATGTCCTAGTTGGTCTCAGCTAATAAAATTTGTGCCAGAGCAATTATCTCAAAAAGTTTTGTGGAATTTTTATGCATATTTTCTTTTTCTTAAATATTTATTTTTATTTATTTATTGGAAAGAGAGAGAAAGAAGAGAGAGAGGGAGAGAGAGAGAGACAATGGGCATGCCAGGGCCTGCAGGTGCTGCAAATGAACTCCAGAAGCATGCGCCACCTTGTGCATCCGGCTTATGTGAGTCCTGGGGAATTGAACCTAGATCCTTTGGCTTTTATGCATATTTTCTATATCTTAGAAAGAGTCATGACCTAGCCAGGACTGGTGGCACACACCTTTCATCCCAGCACTCAAGAGGCAGAATTTGGAGGATCGCTGAGTTTGAGGCCAGCCTGAGGCTGCATAGTGAACTCCATGTCAGCCTGGGCTAGAGCAAGACCCTATCTCATAAAACTAAAAATGGGCTGAAGAGATGGCTTAGCGGTTAAGGCATTTGCCTGCAAAGCCAAAGGATACTGGTTCGATTCCCCAGCTCCCATATAAGCCAGATGTACAAGGGGGCACATGCATCTGTAGTTTGTTTGCAGTGGCTAGAGGCCCTGGTACACCCATTCTCTCTCTCTCAAATAAATAAATAAATAAAATATATTTTTTTAAAAAGTCACTTTGTTGTTATTTTTTTCAAGGCAGTGTGCTGGGATTAATGCATGCACCACTACACCTGGATCGCTTGCTCACTTTCTTGCTCTGGAGGTCCGGCTTAGTGGTTAAGGCACTTGCCCACAAAGACAAAGGACCCAGGTTTGATTCTCCAGGACCCAGATAAGCCAGAAGCACAGGGGGCTCATGCATCTGGAGTTCTTTTGCAGAAGATGGAGGCTCTGGCATGTTCATTCACCCTCTCTCTTTCACTGTCTCTCTATCTTTCTGCCTCAATCTCTCTGAAATAAATAAATATAATTTTTTTTAAAAAAAAGGAACATTGGAGAGTGGAGTTGCAAAGAGGAAAGTGAGCGGGGAGGGAAAAATCATGGTTTATTGTCTATAATTATGAAAGTTGTCAATAATAATAATAATAAAGTAACATAAACCATGCATGGTGGCACATGCCTTCAATCCCAGCTCTCAGGAGGTAGAGGTAGAGTACTGCTGTGAGTTTGAGACCAGCCTGAGACTACATAGTGAATTCCAGGTCAACTTGGGCTAGAGCAAGATCCTACCTTGGGGAAAAAAAGGAATATGGTAGCACATACCTGTAGTTCCAGCAGCTGGTAAACTGAGGCAGGAAGCTTGCAGTGCATTTGAAGCCAGCTTAAGCTACCTAGCAATACCCTGTCTCAAAACAAATAAACAACAAAAAAGCTCAGAGTTCTGGGGATGTAGCTTAGTTGGTAGAGTGCTTACCGAGCATACATGAAGCCCTGTGTCCAATCCCTAGTACTGCATAAAACCAGTCATGGGGCTGGAGAGCTGGCTTAGCGGTTAAGGTGCTTGTCAGTGAGGCCTAAGGTCCTGGGTTTGATTCACCAGTACCCATGTAAGCCAGATGCACAAGATGGCGCATGTGTCTGGAGTTTGTTTGCAGTGGCTGGAGGCTCTGGTGTGTCCATTCTTTCTTTCTCTTTCTCTAGATCTGCCTCTTTCACTCTCTCTCAAATAAATAAATAAAAAGATTAAAAGAAAAAAACTAGGCATGGTGGCATACCTCCAGAGGGGTTAGGGGTTGAAGGTCATCCTCTGCTACATAGCAAGTTTGAGGCCAGCCTGGGATACAGGAGACCCTATCTTAAAACAAAACTTAAGGAATTTTCTTTTAGAAAAAAACATGAAAGATTCATAGACTCAAAACAATCTGAAAAAAGGGTCACTCAGAACAGTTAAGTATTAAAATGAAATGGAATTGTGGTCCTGCTGGCTTTGTAGATGATGCTTAAAAATCCCTTTATGAATCAGCTTCAAGAGTTTTCTGTCCCCTTATGTCCTAATTCCCCCACCCCCATTCCAGGGAAAACACTTCCATTGGCCTGGTTGGATGGGATGACATCCCCTGACAGCCCTGTCAAGACAGTGTGCGATGGGGGAAGGTCCCCTTTCCAAAGGAAAGAGATTGAATGCTAATAGAGGAAAACAACAGATGTCCGTCCTCTGCATTCCAACCACGGGTTGCCAAGCAACACCCTCCCACTTTTTAAAATACCATATATAATTTTTTAAATGCCTCTGTCTAACATAATATAATTATTTCAAAGGCAAACAAAAGATACACTCAACTCCTTCCAAAAGTACACAACCCAAGTCCAGTGATGGCATCCATTCTTTCCCAGTTCCATCATGACCCTCCTCCGGATCTTGACCCTTGTAGGCAAGATGACAAATTTAACCATCACCAACCCACAGCACACACAATTCTAGGGAAAGAGAAGAATGCTTACTTTTTAATTATAGCTAATTTCAATGCATATCATTATATGCAATGTATACCTCAATAGAACAGGGAAAAAATGACTCATGACACGATGTAGCAAGGAAACAATCCAAGTAGGCACTCCAGTTCTGATTTACAGATTTCATAATTCTGTTCTCCCCTTCTCAATCCACAATCTCTTACCATTGATGGCCAGCACCTCGTTTGGTTTAGTGCTTTGCCAGGTGGATTTCAGCACCCAGCCTTCAAGGTAGCTAGTACTTACTTAGTGCTTTCCACCTGCTGAAGTTCATGCCCTTGAGTAGTGTCCTCCCGCCTGATGTGTACCATAGACCATTTCAGATCGTTGGAATTAAGAGTTCTCCCAAGTATTGCTATGTTGTCTGCTCTCATGCATGCCACTCTGGATTTTAGTTCAGTCTTCACGTTGGACCCTGAAGATTTCTCTGCATTCCAAATTCAATTCAGTATCCCTTCATGCACGCGCACACACACACACACACACACACACACACATATGTTTTTGTTTTGTTTTGTTTTTTTGAGGTAGAGTCACACTCTAGCCCAGGCTGACCTGGAATTCACTATGTAGTCTCAGGGTGGCCTTGAACTCATGGCAATCCTCCTACTTCTGCCTCCATAGTGCAGGTATTAAAGGCATGCATCACCACAGCTGGCTCCCTTTATATTTTAGCCAGCATTTCTAAGTGTTTGTTACAAGAAGTTTTTCAGGTTAATCTGCTAGATTACTGAAATTGAAAGACCTGTGTATTTTCTTTTTCAGCCTTCCTGGCTAGAAAGAAACAGGGACAGTGAAGAGCCTCTGTTTATAATCCTGTCCCTATAGTCTAGCATGATGTGCTTGTTGAATGAATAAGTGAAGCCAGGGAAGTTAACTGGACTTACATTGTTTCTTTTAGGAAGATGAGTGTATTTTTTGCGGCGTAGGTGGTTATTACATTAATAACTAAATTAGATAATTAATAGGACAGTAAATAGAACTTTGCCCATTGGGTAAGGTTCTCTTTCATAACCGTTGATAATTTAACCCTGAGACTTGCCTTTAACATATCATTGTTTGAACTACAATTATAGGATCATTTGAGTTTTACTTCATTTAAGAATTTTTCTAGGGCTGGAGAAATGGCTTAGCGGTTAAGGTGCATGCCTGCGAAGCCTAAGGACCTAGGTTTGATTCTCCAGGTCCCATATAAGCCAGATGCACATGGTGGTGCATGAGTCTGGAGTTCGTTTGCAGTGGGTAGAGGTCCTGGTGTGCCCATTCTCACTCTTTCTCTCTCTCTCTCTCTTCCCCTCTCTGTTTCTAATGAATAAAAATAAATCTTTAAAAAAATTGAGAAAAAATTTAAACCAGGTGTGGTGGCACGCACCTTTAATCCCAACACTTGGGAGGCAGAGGTAGGAAAATCGCCACGAGTTCAAGGCCACCCTGTGACTACATAGTGAATTCCAGGTCAGCCTGGGCTAAAGAAAGACCTTACCTCAAAACAACAACAAAAACAACAACAATAAAATTTAAACCAGTCTTTGTGGAGTTTGCCTTTAATCCCAGCAGTCCCATACCTTTAGTCTTTGGGAAGCAGAGGTAGGAGGATCACCATGAGTTCGAGGCCACTCTGAAGCTACATAGTGAATTCCAAGTCAGACACTGCCACTAAAAAATTATTTCAAATTGTTTTTTTTTAATTTTAATTTTAATATTTTATTTATTTAAGAGAGAGGGGGGGCAGATATAGAGAAAGAACAGGCCATGCCAGGTCCTCTAGCCCTGCAAATGAACTCCAGAGGCATATACCACCTTGTACATGTGGTTTTACTTGGGTACTGGGGAATAGAACCTGGGTCCTTTGGCTTTGCAGGCAAACAACTGCTAAGCCATCTCTCCAGTCCTTTATTTTTATTTTTACTTATTATATTTACTTGTTTTTTAATATTTTTCAAAGCTTTAGTTATTTATTTAAGAAAGAGAGAGTGAACCAGGCGTGGTGGCACACACCTTCAATCCCAGCACTTGGGAGGCAGAGATAGGAGGATTGTCATGAGTTCAAGGCCACCTTGAGACCACAGAGTGAATTCCAGGTCAGCCTGGACTAGAGAGAGACCCTACCTTGAAAAACAAAAGATTATCTCTTTGCCACACTGAAACTACAGAGAAAGAGTGAGTAAGGGAGGCGGGGGAGGAGGGAGAGAATGGGCACACTAGGGCCTCTAGCCACTGCAAACAAATTCCAAATGTGTGTGCCACCATGTGCATCTGGCTTATGTGGGGACTGGGGAATCAAACCTGGGTCTTAACCACTAAGCCATCTCTCCATCCTCTACTTGGATTTTTTTGTTACTGTTTTTTGTTTTTCAAGGTAAGGTCTTACTTTATCCCAGGCTGACCTAGAATTCACTCTGTAGTCTCAGGCTGGTCTCGAACTCATGGAGATCCTCCTACCTCTACCTCCTGAGTGCTGTCATTAATAGTGTGTGCCACTATGCTAGGATATTTGTTTTTGCAGGGAGGGGGAGAGGGTTTATTTTGGTTTACAGACTCAGGGGGAAGCTCCATGATGGCAGAGGAAAACAATGCCACAAACAGAGGCTGGACATCACCTTTGGCCAACATCAGGTGGACAACAGCAGCAGGAGAATATGCCAAACACTGGCAAGGGGAAGCTGGCTCTGAAACCCATAAGTCCACTCCCAACAATACACCATCTCCAGGAGGTTCCCATTCCCAAGTTATCACCATCTGGGGATCAAGCATTTAGAACACAAGAGTTTATGGGGGACACCTAATTCAAACCACCACATTTTGTCCCTGGCCCTCATAAACTCACAACCATCCATGATGTAAATGCAATGCATACAGTCCAACTTTAAAAGTTCCCCTAGTTTTTATCAATCTCAACACTGTTCAAGTATCCCCAGAGTCTGAGGTCCCTTGACTGAGCTGTAATTTTGCTGGTGTTTTAAGCCTGGAAAGTCTCTAGCGGAAGATGAATTTGGTTATGCTGACCTAGTTACAATACTGACCGGATCTACCTAGGTTTCCACACATTAAGGTAAAAGAAACAAATTTACTTGCACAAATACTATTTGTGTTGGTACTTAAAGATCCTGTTCCTTGATGGGTACATATTTTAATGACTGTCTTAAAATTTTTGCATTATTTACAGTAAGTAACCCCAAAGACTGTGGAGTTTGCTAATTTCATGATCAAAAGGGAAAGCATTCTTTTGGCTGGGTATGGAGGCATAGCCTGTAATCCTAGCACTGGAAAGGCTGAGACAAGAGGACTGTAATTTGGAGTCCAACTTGAGTTACATAGGAAATCTGGTCTCAGCAAAACAAAATAAAGGCTGGGGATGCAGTTCACTGGCAGAAAGCCTGTCTAGCATGTGTGAAGTACTACTTTATGATAACAGCACACCAGGACTCCTTGCTCCTGCCTTCATTTCTTATCCATTGTGCAATTTTCTCCATCTCCCCTTCTCCCAAGGAGAAATCTCTCTCTCTCTCTCTCTCTCTCTCTCTCTCTCTCTCTCTCTCTCTCTGTGTGTGTGTGTGTGTGTGTGTGTTTTCATGTGTGTGCACATATTGTAAGGTTTGGGAGTGATCAAAACCACAGAGACCACTCTGAGGCAAAGATGGAAGATTTTATTTGGGAAAAGCACAAGCTGCCAGGACTGACTCTCAGGAGCAGAGCATAGCCAACTTTGAGATTACAGATAGTGGGCTATATAGAGTTCTTCAGTTGGGAGAAGGTGAGGAAAGGAAAAAACTCCTTTGTTCTTTACGTTAGCCATTTCACATAGCTAGTGTGTGAGACCAGAACAGTGACCAGGTGGGAGAGAAGGGGGAAGGACACCTAGACCTGGGGCATTGTTAGGCTGGGGCATTGTTAGGCAAGGAAGGGATAATGGCTGGGCAGTTTCTTGAGGAATGTGGATGACCCACTTCCTTGTGTCTGTCACCATCCTGCTGTCTTTGGTGACTCCATTTTGGGAAGCCCATCTTGACCTAACACATATGTGCATGTAGAAGCCAGAGGACAACCTTAGGTGTTGTTCCTCATTCGCTGCCCATTTTTTTGAGACAAGGTCTCTCGTTGGCCTAGAACTCACCAGGGAGGCTGCAATGGTTGGCCAGTGAGCTCCGAGGTCTGCTTGTCTGTACCTCCCCAACACTGGAACTGTAAAGACATACCACCACATCTGACTTCTTATGACTTTCTGACTTTTCTGGGTATTGAACTTGTTAGGTCGGGACAAAATGGAGTCAACAAAGACTGCAGGATGGTGACAGACACAAAGAAGTGGGTCATCCACATTCAAGAAACTGCTCAGCCATTATCCCTTCCTTGCCTAACAATG
This sequence comes from Dipus sagitta, assembly GCA_036346955.1. Taxonomy (NCBI): domain Eukaryota; kingdom Metazoa; phylum Chordata; class Mammalia; order Rodentia; family Dipodidae; genus Dipus; species Dipus sagitta. The sequence continues at coordinate 98,846,784 of CM070773.1, forward strand.
ACCAGGTCTAGGTTTCCTGCCCCCTTATCTCCCACCTGGTCACTTCTGGTCTCACACCCTATGGCTAATGTAAAGAACAAAGGAGTTATTTTTCCCTTCCTCACCTTCCTCTGACTAAAGAGCTCTATATAGCCCACTATTTGTAATCTCAAAGTTGGTTGTACTCTGCTCTTGAGAGTCAGTCCTGGCAACTCATGTTTTTCCTGAATAAAAGCTTCCATCTTTGCCTCAGAGTGGTCTCTGTGGTCTTGGTCACTCCTGAACCTTACAGAACTCAGGTCGTTATGCCTGTGAAGCAAGAACTTTACCAACTGACCCATCTCTCTAGACCCAAGAGAGATTGCACTTGTGCCCTATCTTCACCTTTTCTGGAATTTCTTTTAATAATTCCGGCCAACCCTTTTTCTTCCCATCCCTCAATACCCACCCGACATCCAATTCATTATCATTTCTCTAGGCTCCCAAGAGCCAAGATCTAACCTTTTCTCAGAAGCCCCCCTGTGGTAGTTTAAATAGATGACCCCCAATATATTCAGTGTTTTATTAGTTAGTAGTTTGCATCTGCAGCAACCTGGCTGGAGGCAATGTCATTGGGCGGATCTTAAGGTGTGGTGGTGGGTTTGGGATTTCAATTCAAAGACATGCAAAGTGTGTCTAGCTGGAGTTCCTGAAGTATGCTATGCTGTGTGGCTTTTGGCTTGTGCTTCTCTCTCTCTGCTTGAACCTGTGAAGACAGGCCAGCTTCTTCTGCCGTTATGGAACTTTCCCTGGATCTGTAAGCTTCAATAAATATCCCTTCCTCCATAACTGTGCCTGGTCTGGAAGTTCATCTCAGTGAACCTGAAGCTGTCTGCTACAGAACTTGGTACCAGGAGTGGGGTGAGATGAACCTGACCATGTGGATGTTGGTCTTTTGGAACTTTTGTTTTGGAGGAATGGGCATGGACTTGGTGCTTGCAACTGAAGATGCCTTCTGGAATGGTAAGCCAAGTTTTATGGGCTATTCTGATGAGAGTTTGAGAATGCTAAGTGCAAACAATATTAAACTTTGAAGATAGGCTTATGAGCTTTCTAAGAGGAAGGAAAAACTACAGAGAACTTTGTTGGAACTGGGCTACTGACATAAGGGCTGGCTGCACTCTGCTGCCTAGGCCCAGAGAGTTTGATCAAGGTTAAATTTGTTATGAACTAATGTACTTGGCTAAAGATAATGGAATGAAAGATTTAATATTTTAAGTTAGAAACTGAACCTGCTATTGTCAAACACATTAGCAATCTTAAGGAAGAAGGTCCGACTCTTTACACTAAAACAATGGAGAGGATGCCTGAGGAAAGACTATCATAGAAATGCAGACTCTTTTGGAAAGAGTTGACTGGAGAAGGAACCTGCTTTTCAAGGTTATGATTTATTTCATCTCTGAATTAAGAATATGGCTGTGTCCTGCACACCTGGTATTGGTTTTGGGGGCATGAAAAATGTATGGAGTGGTCGTGAATTGCACACAGTTCTAGGAGCCCCTACTGAGATGTGGCATGAGGCCCTGGTGCCCTGATAAGCTGAAAGAGCCTTTGGAAGATGGACCATGGTTTACATAAAGACCTAAAGATGTTTTAGATATATTGGACTATACAAGGGCTACCATAGAACACACTGTTGGCCTGGGATGAAAGTGTTCCCTGGCTACTCTGCCCAGCTGGAGGGCGGAGTTGGAAAATCTGGCGACTGTCAGTCTCTGGTTATATTGAACTTGAACTGCAGAATTTTGATGTTTGTTTGATGGTGGTTGAGTTTGCTTTGTTCTAGTCTCTCCTACCTATGCCTTATACCAGATGAAAATGTTTACTCTGTGCCTTTATATGTTAAAAGTATTTAACTTGTATAATTTTACAGGACTCACTATCTTAAATTGGTCAAGACTGTGGGGACCTTTGAAATTGGACTGAGTACAATTTACAATGTGTGATGGTTATGAATCTATTGGGGGCCAGGGATGGAATATGGTAGTTTGAATAGATGGCCCCCAATATACCCAGTGTTTTATTAGTTTGTAGTTTGCATCTGCAGCAACCTGGCTGGAGGAGGTATCACTGAATGGATCTTAAGGTATGGTGGTGGGTTTGAGATTTCAATATAAAGATATGTGAAGTGTGCTGTGCTGTGTGGCTTTTGGCTTTTGTGTTTCTCTCTCTCTGCTTGAGCCTGTGAAGGCAGGCCAGCTTCTTCTGCCATTATGGAACTTCCCCTGGATCTGTAAGCTTCAATAAATATCCCTTCCTCCATAACTGTGCCTGGTCTGGAAGTTCATCTCAGCAAACATGAAGCTGTCTGCTACACCCGCAAACCTAACCTTTTCTCAGGAGGCTTCAGGAACAAGACTAAACCCCATCACGTCTCACACTACTGAAATAGCCCCACCTCATCTGCCTGCCTTCACTTCCTGTCCCACTAAGAGTTCTCCAAACAGCAGCCCAAATGCAGATCAGCTCACATTAGTGATAGTTGTGAGCCAATTTAAAAGGGTACTGGAAAGCCTGGTGTGGTGGTGCACGCCTTTAATCCCTGAACTTGGGAGGCAGAGGTAGGAGGATCACCATGAGTTCAAGACCACCTTGAGACTACATAGTGAATTCCAGGTCAGTCTGAGCTGGAGTGAGACCCTACCTCAAAAAAAAAAAAAAAAAAAAGTGAGGGGGAGGGTTACTGGAAAATCAGTCTGTGTCGTCCTGGGCCACAGCATAAGAAGCCCAGGACAGGACCATCTCATTGAAAATGGTATGATGAAAACCAGGTGTGATTGCGCACATCTTTAATCCCAACACTTGGGGGGCAGAGGTAGGAGGATCACCATGAGTTCAAGGCCACCCTGAGACTACATAGTGAATTCCAGGTCAGCCTGGGCTAGAGTGAGACCCTACCTCAAAAAAACCAAAAAATAAAAAATGAAAAATAGAGACTCTACTGTGCGTGCACTCCGATGGACAAATTTCCCTCGTCGGCAGAGCCTGGACTCACTTCCTTTCTCCTTGGCACACCTTCTCTTGCTGCGAACATGCAGGATGGAGAAGTTCCTGATGAAGAGAACCCCGAGGGACTTTTTAGACAAAGAGGAAGCACCAACACAGACCCCAGAGGAGCCTACCACGATGAAGGGAGGTGAGGGAAGCCCGGGGAAGAGTACCTGGAAGGAGACCATAGTGAGCGTCAGCCACCTGGCAGGCCCCAGGTGGTGGCATATTCGTGCTGAAGGCTTGGACTGGATTACACTGTCCTGTTTGGCAAAGCTGAGGCAGATAAGATCTTCCGAGAACTGGGGGAAGAGGTGGAGTGTTTTACAGGTGCACTAGCCAAGGTCCAGGTGTTTGAGAAGTGGCACAGTGTGCCCAGGAAAGCAGGTGACTTACAAGACACTGGGCTGTCCTCCACGTTTTTGAGCCTTAACCTGAGTCCAAGACCCTGGATCCCAGTTCTAAGGAGTGTTCGGGATCGCATCTTGGGGGTGACCGGACAGACCTTTAACTTCGTGCTCATCAACAGGTATAAAGATGGCTGCGATCACATCGGGGGGCATTGAGATGATGAAAGAGAACTGGCTCCCTGGAGGATGCTGCAGGGAAGAACCACTGCCCGGAGGTGGAGGTGGTCAGGCTGCAGCTGGCCCATGGAAGCTTGCTGGATGTGGACCACCCACCAACACCCACTGGTACCACAGTCTTCCTATCCGCAAGAAGGTTCTGGCTCCACGGGCCAACTTGACATTTCGTAAAATTTTGCCTACTAAAAAATAAAATGTGTTCCCAATTAAAAAACAAAATGCTGTGATGAGCCAGCTGTGGTGGCACACACCTTTAATCCCAGCACTGAGGACACAGAGGCAGGAAGATTATTGTGGGTTCGAGGCCAGCCTGGACTACAGAGTGAGTGCTAGGTCAGTCTAGGCTAGAGTGAGACCTTACCTTGAACCCCCCCCTCCAAAAAAAATGGTGTGATGTCCTATCACCAGCAAATAAAAATTTACTTATGTTTTTATTTGGTACTAAGGATTGGATCAGGCCTCACACATGCTAAGCACACAGTCCACTACGGATCCCTCAGGCCCTTAGCAAATTAATTTTTTTATTTATTTGCAAGCACAGAAAAAAAAGAGGATGAGGGAGAAGAAGAGACAGATGGAATGGGTATGCCCAGGACCTCTAGTCATTGCAAATGAACCCCAGATGCATGCACTGCTTTGTGCATCTGGCTTTACTTGTGTTCTGGAGACTTTGCAAGCAAGTACCTTTAATAGCTGAGAAAGCTCTCCAGCCTGCAAATGAATTTTTTTTTTTTTTAAGAGAGGAGGGTAGATGTTGCTGCTATGGGAATTTATAAATAGCAGAGCTTGGCTTTATTCAACAATTCCTTTTACACTGCAAGTAACCTCTGAGCAGAGTGAGAATGCTAGGAAGATTGTCACAATTACCAGGAAGTTTTCTAGATAGGTTCCTGCCATGTCTACTGTCTTCTCTTGTTTCAAAGTTGACCTGTGATGAACTAATGGATGACTGGTTTCTATGACCCAGGCTTGCTGCTCTGATGCTATGCCATCCATCCAGCAGGAATGATTATCATGGATTTTGGTTCTTTTCCATGCTGTCTTCCAGAAGGACTGATGGCCAGAAATAGAGTGGGCAAAAAGAGGCTTCCTAAATCTTAGGCAGGCCCAGACGCATATTAATCTTTAAGTTAATGGAGCGTAAGGCTTAGGAGGGGCTGGAGAGACGGCTCAGCGGGTAAGGTGTTTGCTGGGCAAGCCTGAGGACCTGCGTTTGCATCCCAGCAGTTGTAGTTACCTTTGTGTTGCTGGGACAAAAATGTCCCACCAAAAGCGACTGCTGGGAGGAAAGGGTTTATTTTGGCTTATAGTCTCTCAGGCTTCATGATGGTGGAGACAGCTTGGCATGAGGAGAAGCTGGATATCACTTCTGCCACAGGGGGTGGAAAACAGCAGCAAGAGAGTGAGCCAAGCTAACACTGACAAACTGGGGACTAAAAAATCCTCAAGGTCCATGCCCCCCTCCTGTGACACACCTCCTCCAGCAAAGCTCCACCTCACAAATTGCCACAGCTGGGGACCAAGCATTTGAAAGATGTGAGGTTATGGGGAACATTTGATTCAAACCACCAGATCAGCACTTAGGTAAAATGCCAGGTCCAATCCTTAGGATTTAATGGCTAGCTAGTGTAGCTGAATTGGTGAGCTCTAGGTTCAGCAAGGTGGAGATGGGCTGGAGAGATGGTTTAGTGGTTAGGGCACTTGCCTGTGAAGCCTAAGGGCCCATGTTGGACTCCCCAAACTCCACCTAAGCCAGACGCACAAGGTGATGCATATACAAGGTTGCACACACGCACAAGGTGGCATGCACATCTAGAGTTCAGTTACAGTGGCTGGAGGCTCTGGTGTGCCAAATCTCTCTCTCTTGCTCGCTCTTGCTCTCTCTGACAAAAAAAAAAAAAAAAAAAAAAAAAAAAAGGTCAGTCTGAGTTGGGTGTGGTGGCGCACGCCTTTTATCCCAGCACTGGGGAGGCAGAAGTAGGAGGATTGCTGTGAGTTCAAGGCCACCCTGAGACTAAATAGTGAATTCCAGGTCGGCCTGGGCGAGAGTGAGACCCTACCTCAAAAAACAAAACAATAACCCTAACCCAACCTCGAAAAACCAAAAATAAATAAATAAATAAATAAATAAAGACTGATTGAGAGGGGGAAGGGGTATGATGGGGAGTGGAGTTACAAAGGGGAAAGTGGGGGGGAGGGAAGGAGTTACCATGGGTTATTGTCTATAATTTTGGAAATTGTCAATAAAAAATAAATTTCAAAAAATTTGAGGGGCTGGAGAGATGGCTTAGCGGTTAAGGCGCTTGCCTGCAAAGCCCAAGGACCTTGGTTGGATTGCCCAGGACCCACGTAAGCCAGATGCACAAGGTGGCTCAAGTGTCTGGAGTTCGTTTGCAGCAGTTGGAGGCCCTGGTGCACCCATTTTCGTTCTGTCTCTCTCTCAATCTGTCTTGCTCTGCCTCTTTCCCTCTCTAAAATAATTAAATAAAAATAAAATATTAAAAAGTTTTTGAGACAAGGTCTTATGTTTCATACATTTCTCTCTCTCTCTCTCTCTCTTTACTTGTTTTTTTTTTTTTTTTTTTTTTTGTTCGTTGTTGTTGTTTTGTTTTTGTTTTTTTGAGGTAGTAGTCCAGGCTGACCTGAAATTCAATGTAGTCTCAGGATGACCTCGAACTCATGGCAATCCTCCTACCTCTGCCTCCCGAGTGCTGGGATTAAAGGCGTGTGCCACCACACCGGGCTCTTTTTTTTTTTTTTAACCTGGAATTAACTAGGTTGTCTCAGGGTGGCCTGAAACTGGCCTTCCTCTGGCAGAGACCCTCGATGGCAGCCACCACTTGTAGAAGTAATCAGCTGACCTCACAGGATCGCGTAGCTGTAACTGTGGGCGCCAGCGTTGGTCTTGGAGAAGAGGAAGTGGAAGAGGAGGGGCCAAGACAGCGTTTCTACAGGAAGATAAGCCTCAGCGTGATACTCTACCTTTGGCTATTAGCAGAGCTTTTTGTTTTGTTTTTCGAGGTAGGGTCTCACTCTCGGCCAGGCTGACTTCACTATGTAGTCTCAGAGTGGCCTCAAACTCATGGCGATCCTCCTACCTCTGCCTCCCGAGTGCTGGGATTAAAGGTGTGAGCCACCACGCCAGGTTTTATCTTTTTTTTAAATATTTTTATTTAGTTATTACTTTATTTATTTATTTGAGTGAGAGGGAGGGAGAGAGGCAGATAGAATGGGCGCACCAGGGCCTCCAGCCGCTGCAAATGAACTCCAGATGCATGTGTCACCTTGTGCATCTGGCTTACATGGGTACTGGAGAATCATACCTGGGTCCTTTGGCTTTGTAGGCAAGCACCTTAACCACTAAGCCATCTCTCTAGCCCAGTTTTTTTTTTTTTTTCTTTTATTTTCTATGCAAAGGTGATCAGAGAATTTATATAAAAGCAAGGGAGGGGGCAACCGAGCAGGGAGCTTCAACAAAGCAGGGAGCTTCACTGAGGGATAGGACAGCCCAGTCCTCCAGCCTGCCTACGGGCCTTCTGTTTCCCTGACAAGACTCAGTGGAGGCCAGGAGTGGTGCAGGAAAAGCCCCAACTGTTGCCAGGTGTGCCCACCACAGCGTGGGCCCTGCCTAGGCTCTGGCTGAACTGTGCTTCCTCAGTTGTTTATTTTCCTTTCCTTTTCTTTTTTTGCTTTTTCTTTTTCCCTTCTTCTATGTTTGGAGGGAGAGGTTCCCGCAACCCCCCCACCCCATCCGGAAAATGCCTATCATGGGGGGAGGGAACAGAGGTGCAAATTGTGGGAAACATAGGCCCATGTTAGCTACCAGGGAAGAAAGACACCTTCCTTCCAGGACAGATCCTTTAGATTTGTCTGTGCCAGTGCCTCAGTGACCTTCCCTCCCCACTGCCTGTTCAGCTGGTTGTTGGGTGTTTTTTTTTTTAAGTTTTTAAAAATATTTTTATAGCAGCAGGGGGTGGGGACCAAAGATGAAGGCCTTTAGACAGCTGAGTAGGTTGCACATTCAAGTGTGAGGTGAATCCTTTGATGGGAGGGGACTGTACCCTTTCTGAAGGCTTGGCAGAGCTGTCCCCCATCACTGAGCCTCAGAGCCTGGGGACACGGGCTGCTGGCTGGGCCCGGCTGGCTGGGTTTCTCAGAGGGTCTGTGGACTGACAGTGGTTCTTTTGCTTTGTATTGTTTTGTTTTTTGAGGTAGGGTCTCACTCTCGCCCAGGCTGACCTGGAATTCACTATGTAGTCTCAGGTTGGCTTTGAACTCACGGCGATCCTCCTACCTCTGCCTCCAGAGTGCTGGGATTAAAGGCATGTACCACAACATCTGGCTGGTTCTTTTCATAAAACAATAAAATTTTTAAAAAGCAGCATGTCATGCCAAAAAGGAAATTAAAAACTCACAGTTACACAAGTAGCTAGCTCCACTCAATTTTTAGGTAGAATCATACAGAGTGACTGGCAGGGTTTGGATGAGCGTCTCCTAATGGTCCATGGAGTGCTCAATGCTAAATGAGACATCCATCACACCCTTCAAGGAACCTTGTAGAAGAGGGAAGAAAGAATGCAAGTGTCAGAGATGGGGAGGAGTGCTTTGCTATCTTCTGGAAATGAAGTGGACATTGCATTTTTACTTCACAGCGACCGTCATTACCTGCACAAGGCCTGCACAGTACTGGGCCCATCAACATTTTGATGTGGATGGTAAAGGAGGGGGAAAAAAGGGAAACAAAAAAAGAGGAGGAGCCAGATATGGTTGCACACACCTTTAATCCTCAGGAGGTGGAGATAATAGAATCACTGAGTTTGAGGCCAGCCTGGGCTACAGAGTGAGTTCCAGGTTAGCTTGGAAACAACAACAAAAATCACTACAAAAGACTTTATTATTTATTTTATAATAATCAAATAAAATAAATATTTTATTTGAGAGACCTAGAGTATGCACACACCAGGGTCTCCTGCAGTTGCAAATGAACTCCAGGCACATGTGCCACTTTGTACATCTGTCTATGTGGATACTGAGGAATCAAAACCAGGCTGTCAGGCTTTATAAGCAAGTGCCTTTAATCACTGAACCATCTCTCCAGCCCTACAAAAGATGTTTATTGAGAGACCTTCATTTCAATTTAAAGAAAAGTGAGTAATATTAATATATTCCTAATTAAGATAGAAGGCAGAACACTGCTTATTCTCCAGCAGTGTGGAAATCATTGTGACAACTTAAGTTTCTAAGTTGGCTAATGTTCACTCCATTTGTAACTTTACTTAATATTCTGTATTTCCTCTTGTTGACTAAACATCACATGGCCAAAAGTTCACCAGCAAAACACGTCGTTGAATATGACCATTTTTCCTTGGGTTCTTACGACTGTGTCATGTTAAAGAGGAGGCCTCGTTAAATATAAGACTCTATAGTGACTCCAGGTATTCATGTTGGGAATCTAGAACTGGGGAAGATAAATTACTCTGCCTAATAGAGCAAAATAAATCTGGAATACAGAAGATAGTTCTAGTGAGAAGAGATGAGAAAAGGAGAAAGGGAAATAAGAAAATTCTGAAAGATGGGCATGTGTGAAGGCTAATCAGTGAGAAATTACAATGGTTGGTTAACTGAAAAGATTTTATTTATTTATTTATTTTATTATTATTGTTATTATTATTATTATTGGTTTTTTCTTTTTTTAAATTTTTTGTTCATTTTTATTTATTTGGTTGAGAGCGACAGAGAAAGAGGCAGATAGACAGAGAGAATGGGCGCGCCAGGGCTTCCAGCCACTGCAAACGAACTCCAGACGCGTGCGCCCCCTTGTGCATCTGGCTAACGTGGGTCCTGGGGAATCGAGCCTCGAACCAGGGTCCTTAGGCTTCACAGGCAAGCGCTTAACCGCTAAGCCATCTCTCCAGCCCTACTATTGTTTTTTCGAGGTAGGGTTTCACTCTAGCCCAGGCTGACCTGGAATTCACTATGTAGTCTCAGGGTGGCCTCAAACTCATGGCGATCCTCCTACCTCTGCCTTCCGAGTACTGGGATTAAAGGCGTGAGCCACCATGCCTGGCATTATTTTTTAAAATAGGGTCTTGCTCTAGCCCAGGCTGAACTGGAATTCACTATATAGTCTCAGGTTTGTCTCAAACTCACAGCGAACCCCCTACCTCTGCCTCCCAAGTACTGGGATTAAAGACAAGCACCACCATGCCTGGCTCTGTTTACTTATTTTTGGTTGACAGCTTTCATAAATAAGAACAATTCATCATGATCATAATCCTCTCATCACCCTACCTTGAAAAGAATTTTAGATTGGAATTATCCCTGAAGTATACTTTACTTTTTTTGCTCTTTCCTTATCAAATAAATGAGTTTTATTTTTAAATTTAACTAATTAATTTAATTTGCAAGCAGAGAAGGAGAGAGAGTATGGGTGCTCCAGGGCTCCTTGCCAATGCACACAAACTCCAGATATGTTTGCCACTTTGTGCAGCTGGCTTACGTGGGCATTAGGGAATGGAACCCAAGCTGACACACTTTGCAAGCAATCACCTTTAGTCACCTGAGCCATCTCCCCAGCCTGAATTCGTGGGATTCTTAAGGAGGGGACAGACTTCCCCTACAAGGTTTAGAATTGGAGGTTAGAGTGGGTTTTAGATGACCTCAGAGGTTAGAGAACTTTTTCTCAATCTGTAAGGTGTGTCTGAAGCTGAGGGAGAGTCCTGGGCCTCAGTCTTGTTGTTCCTCCACTTGGGCCCACACCTGTGGGATATGTTCCTGCGCCAGTCAACAGCGAGGCCTGTCACTTAATGCACAAGATGGCCAGTCTCTCACCAGACAGAGAGGTGCCACTCAGAGAGGGGACATATTTATAGAAACTACACCCGGGGAGCATAGAGGGATCCCTGCTGCTATTGAGTGTATCAGAACAGGAAGGGGAGCCTGAGCCTCCCACCTCTGTCCTGTGTAACACCTCCTTGCCTATTTCCCCCCCAGGTTTGTACAATTCTTCTCAGGGACTTTCTGTCTTAGCAACCTCACTCCCTGCTACTCCCATAATTTACAACTCACAATGGAGTTAGGACTTCTCTTTGCAAGGAAGAACAGATTTATTTATTTGATCCTTATGCTTTCAAATCGTGTTTTTAGGCCTGCTGGGAATAATGAGCAAGTCTATTGAAGAGTCAGGTACCTCTTAATGGCTTCTCCCCTTTCTGCACAAAGGCACAAAGGCCCCTGCCAAAGCTTTGAAACTAAACCCTTGACTCCTCCAGGCAGTGCCTGGGTCTATTGCGTCAATGGGAGCCTGGAGAAAAGGAGAAAGAAGGGACAAAGAGTATGGTTTCCTTTTCCTACTTACAATTGTTTGTGTTTTCTGATTTTTCTGAAATGAGTGCATGCAGGCTCAGGGTTATATAACTCGCCTGAGGTTACATAGCCAGTAAACTGTGGCTGTAAGTCAATCCCAGGACTTCAGACTGTTCTTCAACTGAGGTACCCCTGAATGAACAACTGACTGCTAGGCCTGAAATAGAAAGGGTTGTGCTCATAAGGAGAGACACATCTTATAGTCCCTCAGCAGATAAAACAATATAGGATCTAAATAGATCCATTGTCAAAAGGTAAAGTAGGGCTGGAGAGATGGCTTAGCAGTTAAGGCGTTTGCCTGCAAAGCCAAAGGACCCAGGTTCAATTCCCCAGAACCCACGTAAACACAAGGGGGCGCGTGCATCTGGAGTTCATTTGCAGTGGCTGAAGGCTCAGCGCACCTATTCTCTCTCTTTTTCTCTCTCTACCTGCCTATTTCTGTATCTCTCTCTCTCTCAAATAATAAAAATAAAATATTTAAAAAAGGTAAAGTACTTAAAGTAGCCACCTCCTGGAGGGTCCTGCCCACTTATTTCATCCCCAAGTGGGCATTCTGAATACCTGATGCTGTACACAACTCTGTCCCTGTGGCCTGGTCAACTAGACCAACAACTACTTAACACCTGTCCTCTGATTCTACATGGGCTAATAATAGCCAATCAATCTCTCTCTCTTCCATACTTAATCTTAGCCAAAAGGCTGAAGAGTGATCTTTCTCTCTAATCCCCCTCCAAAAACTTGTAATTAGAATCAGAAATATCCAATTCAGGGCTGGGAAGATGGCTTAGCAGTTAAAGGCATCTTGCTTAAGCCCAGGCTGACCTGGAATGCACTATGTAGTCTCAGGGTAGCCTCGAACTCACAGCAATCCTCCTATCTCTGCCTCCCGGTGCTGGGATTAAAGGCATGCATCACCATGCCCGGCAAATGTTAGCTATTTAAAAATATGTATTTTTATTTATTTTTGAGAAAGAAAGAGTGTATGAGAGTGAGTATGTGTGCATGCCCTACTCTGTGTATCTGGCTTTATGTGGGTACTGGGGAATGAAACCTGGATCGCAGGCTTTGCAAGGAAGCACTTTAACTGGTGAGCCATCTCCCAGCCCATTGTTAGCTATTGTTTGTTTTCTTCCCCTTGCTACTATTTTATACATAGGAAAACAAAGACCCAGGTTTTCTCTTGCAATTAGGTCTGGAATTAAAGCTCTGAGGATTTTTTTTTTAATTGAGGGGCTCCCAATATGCTAGGTACACTTGTTCTACCACTGAGTTACAGCTTTAGCCCCCAAGTTCTAGGTTTGGTCCATCCATGTGTTACTGGAGGTGTTGGGGTCAGAATCAGGCCATGGCAACTCTAACAAGCTATGCCTAGACACTTGTCCTCAATAGGCCAATTAAACAGACAAGTAGAAGGTCGGAGAGATGGTTCAGTGGTTAAAAGCACTTGCTTGCAAAGCCTGCCAGCCTGGGTTCAATTAGCCAGTGCCCATGCAAAGTTAGATGCACAACATAGCACATGAGTTTGGAGCTTGTTTGCAACAATACGAGGCCCATGATGGGGTGTCCATGCTCTCTCTAACTAAATAAAAATGTTTTTTTGAAAAATTAATAAACAGGGTTTGTAGAGATGGCTAGTGGTTAAGGCAGTTGCCTGCAAAGCCTAATGACCCAAGTTATATTTCCCAGAACCCATATAAAGCCAGATGCACGAAGTGGTGCATGCAACTGGAGTTCATTTGCAGAGGCTGGAGGCCCTGGCAGACCCATTCTCTTGTGTGTGTGTGTGTGTGTGTGTGTGTGTGTGTGTGTCTGTCTGTCTGTCTCTTACTGCTTAAAAATAAATAAATAGGCTAGGCATGGTGGTGCATACCTTTAATCTTAGCACTCAGGAGGCAGAAGTAGAAGGATTGCTATTGGAGACCAGCCTGAGAATACATGCTATATTTCAGGTCAGCCTGGGTCAGAGCAAGACCTTACCTTGAAAAAACAAAAATGAAATAAAATCATGCTAATCCACTCAGAGCTCTGCCTGTGAGAGACTTAACCATCAAGGTCTCATAGCAACACTGTTGCACTGGGAATTAAGTTTCCAAAACATGAGCATTAGGGAACACACTTTAACTGGAGTTAGGTGTTATAAGATCTAATGTAGGGCCAGGGAGATGGCTCAGCGATTAAAGGTGCTTGCTTGCAAAGTCTGGCGGCCTGGATTTGATTCTCCAGTAGCCACATATAGCAAGATATATAAAGTGGTGCATGCCTCTGGAGTTCATTTACAGGGGCAGGAGGCCCTGGCATACCCATACTCCCTCCCTCCCTTTCTAATTAATTAATTAGTTAAATAATTAATTTAAAAAAGATCCAGGGGCTGGAGAGATGGTTCAACAATTAAGGCACTTGCCTGTAAAGCCTAATGATCTGGGTTCAATTACCCAGTACCCACATAAAGCCAGATTTATAAAGTGGCACATGCATCAGGAGTTTATTTGCAACAGTTGGAGGCCCTAACACACTTATTCTCTCTCCCTCTCTGTCTGTCTGTCTCTCTTCTCTCAGTAGAGGCAACTCCATGCCTTTGCTCCTAATTGGAGAACTGGGCCATTCCCACTGGACGTATCTGCCTGTATAATATGTGGGGTGATATCCCTCTCAGAGGTACCCTAAATTTGTTGGTGCATTGGCATATTGGTGTATTGGCTGGGAACCCCAAAAATTCTGTTTCACTAGCAATTCAACTTTCAGAACTATGAGCAAAATTACACCTCTTTAAAAAAAAAAAAAAAAACTAGCTGGGCATGGTGGTGCACACCTTTAATCCCAGCACTTGGGAGGCCAAAGTAGGAGGATTGTCATGAGTTTGAGGCCATGCTGAGCCTACGTAGTGAATTTCAGGTCAGCCTGGGCTAGAGCAAGACCCTACCTCACAACAAAACAAAACAAAACAAAACAAACACCTGGGTGTGGTAGCACATGCCTTTAACCCTAGGATAGCTATGAGTTCGAGGTCAGCCTGGGCTAGATAGAGACCCTACCTCAAAGATCAAAACAAAACAAAAGGTTTTTTGAGCTAGGGTCTCACTCTAGGTTGGGCTGACCTGCAATTCACTGTGTAGTCTCAGGGTAGCTTCAAGCTCACAGCAATCCTCCCACCTCTACCTCCTGAGTGCTGGGATCAAAGGCATGCACCACCGCGCCCAGCTAGTCTCAGGTATTTTGTTATAGCAATAGAAAACAGACTAAGACAGCAAACAGCCTCAGCCAAATAAGACCACTGTTTCCCTCCCCCCCCCCAAAGGAAAACACAATGTCCCATCAGTCACTATTATCTGTATCAGTTACTTTCTTGTTGCTAGGATGAAAATACCCAATCAAAAGCAATTTAGGGCCGGGCATGGTGGCACACGCCTTTAATCCCAGCACTTCGGAGGCAGAAGTAGGAGGATCACTGAGAGTTCGAGGCCACCCTGAAACTACATAGGTTTATTTATTTTTAGCATTTTTTTTTTCGAGGTAGGGTCTCACTCTAGAACAGGCTGACCTGGAATTCACCATGTAGTCTCAGGGTAGCCTCTAACTCATGGCAATTCTCCTACCTCTGCCTCCCGAGTGCTGAGATTAAAGGCATGTGCCACCAGGCCCTGCTTCACACTTTCTTTAAAATACAAATAAAAAATTTAAAAGGCAACTTGGAGGTTCCAGAGGTTAGAGTCCATCATGGTGGGGAGAGTATGGCAGGAGCAGGAAGCTGGCATGACATCATTCTGTCAGCAGTGAGGAAGTAGAGAGTAAGAGAGAACAGCATGTGGGCTGGTCTGTGGCACCTCAAGGCCCACCCCCAGGGGCACACTTCCTCCTACAAAGCTCTACCTCCTACAGGTTCCACATCCTTCCCATATACACCACTACGCTGGCAAACATGAGCCTATGGGGTGGGGGAGGCATTGCATTCAAACCACCACAGTATCCACCTCAGGGTGGCATTCATTCTTCCAGCTGAAACTCTACCTCAGTATCCTGCAGGCAAAGGATGAAGTCACAAAGTCGCTACGAACACTCCCTGTATAAGGCAGGGAAGAGAGAGAAAGGGGACATTTGATTAATATATACAAATCTATGGGCTGGGCCTGTAGCTCTGTGGTATCAGGATTAGATCCTGAGCAATGCAAAACAAACAATATTTGTCTGTACAAATATGTACACACACAAAAATGAAGGAGCAAGGACGTAAATGGTCTGTATTTAGATATGGAGTTATATGTCCGTAGTTAAATTTTATCACTTACTTCCTCCCCTGCCCACTCCCTATGCCCTTTGCTTTTTCAATGGCCGTGACTTACTATGCCCGCTCTGCTAGCAGTGCTGCAAGTAGAGAGCAGAGCAGCAGAGAAAGGAAGCCGCCTCTAGAGAGAGGCCTTTTATTTGGGGGGGGGGGGCTTCAAGGTAGAGTCTCACTCCAGCCCAGGCTGACCTGGCATTCACTATGTAGTCTCAGGGTGGCCTTCAACTCATGGCGATCCTCCTACCTCTGCCTCCCGAGTGCTGGGATTAAAGGCATGCGCCACCACGCCTGGCTGAGAAAAGCCTTTCTTATCATTAATATGGGATATATGTCAGCACGTTTTTGTGCCGTAGGGCAAGCTAATGTTGCAGAGAAATGATCTTTTCAAAAGTAATGACCATTGTCTATGGAAGAGGAAATGGATTCCAGGGCAGAAGCAGAGAGATTGGCCTAAGAGAGGAGCACACTCCGTTTCATCCAATGAAACAGAAAGGAAGACATGGTACATGGATAGAGGTACCATAGCAAAGTGCACATGGGGCCCTTCAGACAGCAGGGAATTCATGTCAGATCTGGGCTTATGGAAAACCTCTCAGGTTAACGGTGTGCTCAGTGGTAAAGTGTTGGACAAGCACATATGAAGCCTCAGGTTCAATTCCCAGCACCACCACTAGTTCCTTACACACATCCCTCCACCCAAAATAAAGTGAAAATTAAAAGCCTATGGCTAGCATGTGGAGAATAAGTAGATTTAAGCAGTCAAGATGAAGGCAATGAGACTGTCAGACAACCTGTCAGAAATGATGATAGTCTAGACCAGGGTAGGGCAGTGAGCACATAGGGAAGTAGACAAATGTGAAAATGATTAAGGATAAGATATTAAGATTTTTTAAAAATATTTTTTGTTATTTTTTTATTAATTTATTTGAGAGCGACAGACAGAGAGAAAGAGGCAGATAGAGAGAGGGAGAGAGAATGGGCGCGCCAGGGCCTCCAGCCACTGCAAACGAACTCCAGATGCGTGCGCCCCCTTGTGCATCTGGCTAACGTGGGTCCTGGGGAGTTGAGCCTCGAACCAGTGTCCTTAGGCTTCACAGGCAAGCACTTAACCGCTAAGCCATCTCTCCAGCCCAGATATTAAGATTTTTAAAAATTAAAAGATATAAGAGGGCTGGAGAGATGGCCTAGCGGTTAAGGTGCTTGCCTGCAAAGCCCAAGGACCCAGGTTTGATTGCCCAGTACCCACATAAGCCAGATGCACAAGGTGGCGCATGCATCTAGAGTTTGTTTACAGTGGCTGGAGACCCTGGAACACTCATTTTCTCTCTCTCTCGCTCTCTCTCATTTATTTATTTGAGAGACACAGAGAGAGAGAGAGAGAGAGGGAGAGAGGGAGAGGGAGAGAGGAGACAGACAGAGAATGGGTGCGCCAGGGCTTCTAGCCTCCCGAGTGTTGGGATTAAAGGTATGTGCCATCACACCTGGCTTTCAGCTAGCTTTTGCTGTTTTACACATTATAGAACCCCTAGCTTGCTAGGTGTGGAGGTGCATACCTTTAATCCCAGCATTTGGGTGGCAGAGGTAGAAGGATCACTATGAGTTCAAGGCCACTCTGAGACTACATAGTAAACTCTAGGTCAGCCTGGGCAAGAGTCAGATCCTACTTCAGAAAAAAAAAAAACAAAGAGGGCTGGGGAGATGGCTTAGCAGTTAAGGCACTTGTCTGCGGAGCCTAAGGACCCATGTTCAGCTCTCCAGATCCCACATAAGCCAGACGCAAGGGTGAGAGAAGTGCAAGGTCATACATGCCCACTAGGTGGCACAAGCATCTGGCATTCAATTGCAGTGGCTGAAGCCCTGGCGTGCCAATTGTCTTTTTCTCTGTCTGTCTGTCTGTCTGTCTGTCTGTCTGTCTCTCTCTCTCTCTCTAAGATAAAAAAAAAAGTAAAAAAGAAAAAAAGGAGAGCGAGAGAGCAAAACCCCCTAGCTCATGGAATGGTGCCACCCACAGTTAGAATGGTTTTGACACCTCAGTTAACCTGTTCTAGAAAATATCTGAAGACATGCCAAGAGATTTGTTTCCATAGTGGTTCTAAATCCTGTCACATTGACAACCAGAGATAACCCATCTCAAATGCTATGGGGTATTCCTTTATTTCCCTCCTCCAGATCCATTCTGCTCTTCCGCACCCTGTTTCCTGCCCTTGGAAACTGTATCTAAAGATGGCATCAACCAGCTCGCTTGCCTGGTGATTTCCAGTAGGGTTCAAGCAAAGGGAGAAAGCACTCCCTATCTCCTCCCTCAAGGCCTAGGGGTGGTGCCGACTCTCTGGCACATCATTGTTCCTTATTGGTTCCCTTAATGTTAACCACATCTTTGGCAAGAACCCCTCATTAAACTAGTCTCAATTGGACTCGGTTTGAGTGTACCATCTGTTTCCTGCCAGGCCCTATCTAGCACAGTAGTTATATTATTTCTGAATTTAATTTCAGGACAGTAAAGGGCCAAGTTACAAAAGATTTGTTATTTAAAAAAAGGAGTCAATCCAGAATGTGGAACATTTTAAGAGACAATTGAACTGGGTCTCTAATAAATGAATGGTATGAAAAATAAAAGGGAAGGAGAACTGCTGCAGAATCAAGAGACTGAAAAGACACAATAAAATGTAATATGTGGACCTTTTTTGCATCTAAATTTGAGAAAAACTAACTAAAATGACATATCTGATACATTAGTAACAGTTAATTATAGACAGGCTATTCAATGACACCAAAGATCTATTTTAAATTCTCTTAGGTATGATCATGGCCCCATGGGTATGTAAGAAAATGCTCCATGTCTTTAAGAAAGCACATATTGGCTGATTGTGGCAGTGCATGCCTATAATCCCAGTATCTAGGCAGGAGGATCACTGTGAGTTTGAGGCCAACCTGAGACTACAAAGTAAATTCTGGGTCAGCCTGGATTAGAGCGAAACCCTACCTTGAAAATAAAAAAAGAAGAAGAAGTAAGTAGGGGTGAAAAGACATGTACCTGGGATTTGCTTCATAGTACTTTGGAAAGAAAAAAAGAAAAGAGGGCTGCAGAGATGGCTTAGCAGGTAAGGCACTTGCCTGCAAAGCCTAAGGACTCACGTTCAAGTCTCCAGGTCCCATGGTAGGCCACATGCATAGTGATGCAAGAATGCAAGATTGCACATGCGCACCCTTTTGGAGTTTGTTTGCAGCAGCTGAAGGCCCTGGAGTGCCCATTCTGTCTCTCAAATAAATAAAAGAAACAAATTCTTAAAAAGAAAAGAGAGAAATATTCTTTTAAAAAGAAGAAGAAAAGCCGGGCGTGGTGGCGTATGCCTTTAATCCCAGCACTTGGGAGGTAGAGGTAGGAGGATCACCGTAAATTTGAGGTCACCCTGAGACCTGAGACTACATAGTGAATTGCAGGCTAGCCTGGGCTAGAGTGAGACCCTACCTCGAAAAAGAAGAAGAAGAAGAAGAAGAAGAAGAAGAAGAAGAAGAAGAAGAAGAAGAAGAAGAAGA
Source organism: Dipus sagitta (assembly GCA_036346955.1). Classification (NCBI taxonomy): domain Eukaryota; kingdom Metazoa; phylum Chordata; class Mammalia; order Rodentia; family Dipodidae; genus Dipus; species Dipus sagitta. The sequence continues at coordinate 98,865,558 of CM070773.1, forward strand.
AGAAGAAGGAAGAAGGAAGGAAGAAGGAAGGAGGAAGGAAGGAAGGAAGGAAGGAAAGAAGGAAGGAAGGAAGGGGCTGGAGAGATGCCTTAGTGGTTAAAGGCACTTGCTTAGAAAGCCTGAAGGCCCAGATTCAATTCCCTAGTACGCACACAAAGCCAGACGCACAAAATGGCACATGCATATCTGGAGTTCACTTACCACGGCAACAGGCTCTGGGACACCTATATTCTCTCTCTCTCTCTTTCCAAAAGAATAAAAGAAAAAATGAAGTTGGGTGTGGTGGTGCACGCCTTTAATCCCAGCACTCAGGAGGCAGAGGTAGGAGGATCGACCGTGAGTTTGAGGCCACCCTGAGACTGCATAGTGAATTCCAGGTCAGCCTGGGCTAGAGTGAAACCCTACCTTGAAAAACCAAAAAGAAGAAGAAGGAGGAGGAGGAGGAGAAAAAAATGGACTGATGAAGGAAAAAGAAAATGGGTTAAAAGTTAAATTCAGATATATGTTCGTAGGTTGCAGTATTTCCTCTACTTTTTTGTTATGTTTTGGTTTTTTGAGGTGAGGTCTCGCTCTAGCCCAGGCTGACTTGGAACTCACTCTGTAGCTCCAGGCTGGCCTTGAACTCATAGCAATCTTCCTACCTCAGCCTCCCAAGTGCTAGGATTAAAGGTGTGTGCCACCATACCCAACTTGATTTTTTTGTTGTTGTTTTCTTTTTGGTTTTTGTTTTGTTTTGTTTTTCCAGGTAGGGTTTCACTCTAGCCCAAACTGACCTGGAATTCACTATGTAGTCTCAGGGTGGCCTCGAATTCACCACAATCCTCCTACCTGTGCTTCCTGAGTCTGGGATTAAAGGGGTGCACCTCTACACCCAGCTTGATTTTATTTAATTCATTTGAGGGAGATAGAGAAAAAGAGACAGAGAATGGGTGTGCCAGGGCCTCTATCCGCTGCAAACAAACTCCAAATGCATATGTTACCTTGTGCATCTGGCTTACATGGGTCCTGGGGCTTTGCAGGCAAGTTCCTCAACCACTAAACCATCTCCCCAGCCCAATATATTTTTTTAATGTGCAAGAAATTCACTAGAGGAAATGCTTGTGAGATAAAATGGAAGAGGCTAAAAAAGCCATCCGATTCTTTAGATGGAAGCACCTTACACCTCATTGCATATCTAAGGAAAGTTTGGCAAGGCTATTTGGGATTTCTCAAGCCAAATATCACTTGTTAGAGCAATTTAGCCTCCCTCTCCCAGAAATAGCACCGTACCTTAGTACCTCTGCCTTGCTCAGTCATTTGCTGGGGGCTCATGAGAGCCTTAGTACAGGGAATTTCAGAAGGCTGTAGTGGATCCTCAGCCAGTAACGCTCTGTGCAGCCAGAGACTGCAAGGTGCTTTGCCATGGCCTCCACAGTAGTCTTGAGGTATGGAGGAAGTAAAGTAGATAGAGGACTGAGAAACTGGGTGGCAGTAAGGTAAGCAGTGATGGACAGAAAACATCCAATGGCCGGGTGTGGTGGCATATGCCCTTAATCTCAGCACTCGGGGGGAAGAGATAAGAGGATGACTGTGAGTTTGAGGCCACCCTAAAACTACAGAGTGAATTCCAGGTTTGCCGGGGCTAGATCAAGACCCTACCTTGGAAAACCAAAAAAAAAAAAAAAAATCCAATGATGATATATAAGCAGAGGACAATGAGTATTCTAAGTAAAATAAATCTATCTGAAGGGCATCTTGTCTAAAAAGTCCAGTTTAGAGATATATTGGAGGAAATATCAGAAAGGTACAAAGAAATAGAACTATTGTAGTACTTGAGTGTCAAGATATGACATTTAGACTCTATCTTCCAGGCATTGTAAGTCACAGACATGATTTTTTTTTTTTTTTTTTTTGAGGTAAGGCCTCACTCTAGCCCAGGCTGATCTGGAACTCACTCTGTACTCTCAGGCTGGCCTCAAACTAGTCTCATCCTCCTACCTCTGCTGGGATCAAAGGCCTGTGTCACCACAACCAGCGTGATGTCTATTCTTTACCTGACCTCTCAGTCACATTGAATAGTAGTAATTACTCTTTCCTTTCTCACTTCTCTTTTCTGAAACATTCTCTTGACTTCTTTGACATAATAAACTCTTAGACATTCATAACCATGGGCAGAGCAATTTTGATGTCATGGCAGAACAAATTCTCCTCTCAACTGCCTCATTTCTCCACTCTCTTTTATAGCACTCCCTGTGGCTAGAGTAGGCAGACTGGAAAGCAATCAGGATTGCATAGGAGGAGAGAAAATAGAGACAGAGGGTTGCTATTAAAGTGCATTAGAAGCAAGGCATAGTGGGGCATGCCTTTAATCCAAGTATTCAGGAGGCTAAGGTAGGAAGAATGTTGTGAGTTTGAGGCCAGCCTGAGACTATATAGTGAATTCTAGGTCAGCCTGGGTGAGAGCAAGATTCTACCTCAAAAAACAAATAAAATAAAATAAAATAAAATAAAATAAAATAAAATAAAATAAAATTAAATAAAAGTTAAAAGTGGAATAGAGAAATGGGTGACCGCTAGGAAAATGTGCTTATAGAAGTTTGTTTTGTTTTTAATATTTTATTTATTTTTTTATTTATGAGAGGGAGAAAGACAAGGAGGCAGAGACAGAAAGAGAGAGAGAATGGGTACACCAGGGCCTCTAGCCATTGCAAATGAACTCCAGATGCATGTGCCACCTTGTGCATCTGGCTTTACATGAGTACTGGGGAACTGGACCTGGGTCCTTTGGCTTTGCAGGCAAGTGCCTTAACTGCTAAGTCATCTCTCCAGCCCTATTTATTTTTATTTTATTTTGCTTATTTATTTATGAGGGAAAGAGAGAGAAAGAGGCAGGTAAAGAGAGAGAGTGGGTGCACCCGGGTCTCTCCAGCCATTGAAAATGAACTCCAGATGCATGCACCACCTTGTGCATCTGGCTTACATGGGTATTAGGGAATCAAACCTGGTCCTGAGGCTTCACAGGCAAGCACCTTAACCACTAAGCCATCTTTCCAGCCCTGTTTTTTTTGTTGTTGTTTGTTTGTTTTTTGTTTTTATTTATTCAAGAGTGACAGACTGAGAAAGAAAGAGGCAGATAGAGACAGAGAATGGGAGTTCCAGGGCCTCCGGCCACTGCAAACAAACTCCAGACTCATATGTCCCTTGTGCATCTGGCTAACATGGGTCCTGGGGAATCAAGCCTTGAACTGGTTCTTAGGCTTCACAGGCAAGCACTTAACCACTAAGCCATCTTTCCAGCCCCCTGTTTTTTTTTTTTTAATATGAAAGAAATTCATTAGCAGATGTGCCTGTTAAATGTATGTGGTAGCCTGGTGTGTTGGCCCATACCTTTAATCCCAGTGCTCTGGAGGCAAAGGTAGGAGGATCACCATGAGTTTGTTGCTACCCTGAGACTACAATACCGAATTTTAGGTCAGCCTGGGCTAGCGCAAGACCTTACCTCAAAAAAAAAAAAATTAAAAGTATGCAGTGTCTTCTGTGAATAGCGCAAAGAGGCAACCTTCTGATAGGAAGAAAATCTTTGCCAGCTATACATCTGACAGAGGATTAATATCCAGAATATACAAAGAACTCAAAAAACAAAACAATAAGAAATCAAACAACCCAATTAAAAATTGAGCTATGGAACTAAATAGAGTGTTCTCATCGGAAGAAATACAGATGACATATAAACATCTAAAAAAGTGTTCTACATCCTTAGCCATCAGAGAAATGAAAATTAAAACTACTTTGAGATTCCATCTCACTCCTGTCAGAATGGCTACCATCAAGAAAATAAATGACAATAAATGTTGGCAAGGATGCGAAAAAAAGGGGAAGCCTTCTGCACTGTTGGTGGGAATGTCGTCTGGTCCAGCCATTGTGAATATCAGTGTGGAGGTTCTTGAGACAGCTAAAAATAGATTTACCATATGACCCAGCTATAGCACTCCTAGGCATATATCCTAATGGCTCTTCTCATTACCTTAGAGATACTTGCACAGCCATGTTTATTGCTGCTCTATTCACAATAGCTAGAAAATGGGACCAGCCTAGATGTCCATCTACAGATGAATGGGTAATAAAGATGTGGTACATCTATACAATGGAGTTCTATTCAGCGGTAAAGAAAAATGCAATTATGAAATTTGCTGGGAAATGGATGGATCTGGAAAGGATTATACTAAGTGAGATTACCCAGGCCCAGAAAGCCAAACATCACATGTTCTCTCTCATATGTGGATCCTAGCTACAAATGTATAGACTTGTGTGTGAGATAGAACCAAAAAACTGGTAGCAGAGGCCAGTAAACTAGAAAAAGGCTAGAAGGGATGGAGGAGAAGGAAGGACTTTGGGGGATCATATTGTATATATGTTTTTTTTTTTTTTCGAGGTAGGGTCTTGCTCTAGCTCAGGCTGACCTGGAATTCACTATGGAGTCTCAGGGTGGCCTCAAACTCACAGCAATTCTCCTACCTCTGCCTCCCTAGTGCTGGGATTAAAGGCGTGCGCCACCATGCCTGGCTCTAGTATTGTATATATGCAAGTAGAAGAACAGATTACAGGGAGTGGAATGGCCCAAGTGAGCCCAGGGGTAGAGATTGACTAAGAGAAGGGTGGGAGAAGGGTCACTCAAAATTCAAGATATTCGAAAAGATGGGCATGGTGGCACAAGCCTTTAATTCCAGCACTCTGGTGGCAGAGGTAAGAGGATCACCGTGAGCTCGAGGCTACCAAGACTACATAGTTAATTCCAGGTCAGCCTGGACTAGAGTGAGACCATACCTCGAAAAAAAAAAATTCAAGATATTCTGAATACGACATACGAAAGCCTACTTTTTTGGATAATGGCACACCCAGAAGACATATATTGTTACTAGAAAATTTTCAGTTCCAGGGATGGGATACCTTCCAGGGAGCTGTTGGCCAGGGAAGTCCCTGTTGCCTCCAAAACATTATAGGCTATTGTCAAGGCCCTTGTTTTCCCACCAGAAACAGATGGTAAGACCCTATTGCTGAAGACTCCACATGCCTGGATGGCAAGGTCACTGAGAAATCAAGCTGGGGCTGAGCTGAAAACCGTCTCCCTATAGACTAGCTGACTGAAACCTGGAAAAAGCTGCACTGCGTGCAGCCCTATGGGAGACAAAAGACATCAGTGGTGAAAACAGTGGACTGGTCAAGGGTGGACTGGTCAAGCCTCAAGTTTGGCCAGACAGGCCAAATGACCAAACGGGTGCAATAGTGGCATGTCTGCTCTGGGGGAATCCAACCTCTCTCTAATTGGACTGGAAGCCCACTCTATGGGAGGGAATACATGCCTGGTACTGAAAATGTAATCAAAAGCCTATGGCAGGAGAGGTCATGAGCCTTAGGGGTATAAAGCTTGCTCTTGTCTGGCTCAATGCATATATTATTCTCACCAAACTGCATTTAATGTTCATATTCATATATTAATGTTACTCTCACTTTTGGTTAGAGAAGCTTCTCTTTTCAGATGGCGGTGACCACTGGGATGACCCAAAAGGCAACATAGTGCTGAAAAGAAATGACAGAAGAGTGTTCAGCACTGAAACATCTCTATCACACCCTCCAAGGCTCAGGGTCCATTGAGGAAGAGGTGGCGGAAATAATGTAAGAACCAAAGGAAGGGTACAACTCCTTATGTACCACAATGTCCAGACAGAAATTGGCCTTGATATCCATGACTTCACAAGGCCTTCATAATAGGAGAAAAAGACAATGACATAAAAATAAAAGAGACTAATGGAGAGAGGGAGGGGATGTGATAGAGAGCAGAGTTGTAAAGGGGAAAATGAGGGGGAAAATATCATGGTTTACTGTCTGTAGAAGTTGTCAATAAAAAAATGTTTTATACAAAACTAATTAATAAAAAAAATTTTTTTAAGACGGGCATGGTGGTTCAAGCCTTTCATCCCAGCACTAGGGAGGCAGAGGTAGGAGGATTGCCATGAGTTTGAGGCCACCCTGAGGGAGCATGTTGCTGAATGGGTTAGAATTTTTTTTTTTTTTTTTTTTTTTTTTTGGTTTTTCAAGGTAGGGTCTCACTGTAGCCCAGGCTGACCTGGAATTCACTATGGAGTCTCAGGGTGGCCTTGAACTCACGGCAATCCTCCTACCTCTACCTCCCGAGTGCTGAGATTAAAGGCGTGAGCCACCACACCCAGCTTTAGAATTAAAAAAAAATACTTTATTTAAATTTTTTTTCTCTGCTTTTCAAGCCCTTTCTTTTTTATTTTATATATATATATATATTATTTTTTGTTTGTTTGTTTTGTTTTTTGAGGTAGGGTCTTTGCTCTAGCCCAGGCTGATCTGAAATTCACTATGTAGTCTCAGAGTGGCCTTGAACTCATGGTGATCCTCCTACCTCTGCCTCCTGAGTGCTGGGATTAAAGTCGTGTACCACCATGCCCAGCTTCTGAAAACATTCTTTTTCCAAAAAAAAATTTTTTTTTAATTTATTTGCAAGCAGAGAGAGACAGACAGAGAGAGAGAGAATGGGTGTGCCAGGGCCTCTAGCCACTGCAAACAAACTCCAGATGCATGCACCCCTTTGTGCATCTAGCTTTACATGGGTACTGGGGAATCAAACTCAGGTTGTTAGGTTTTGAAGGCAAGAGCCTTAACCACTAAGAAATCTCTCCAACCCAAAAACATTCTTTTTTTTTTTAATTGTTTTATTTATTTATTAGATACAGAGAGACAGAGGGAGAGAGAATGGGTGCGCCAGGGCCTCTAGCCACTGCAAACGAACTCCAGATGCATGCACCACAATGTGCATCTGGCTAACGTGGGACCTGGAGAATCAAACCTGGCTCCTTAGGCTTAGCAGGCAAGCACCTTAACCACTAAGCCATCTCTCCAGCACCCCCCCCAAAACATTCTTAAGATAAGTTAAGCCTGACAAATGCATAAATATCTCATGTTCAAAAATTAGAAGGCTCTAGCCGGGCGTGGTGGGAGGCAGAGGTAGGAGGATCGCTGTGAGTTCAAGGCCATCCTGAGACTACATAGTGAATTCCAGGTCAGCCTAGGCTACAGTAAGACCCTACCTCAAAAAAAAAAAAAAAAAATAGAAGACTCAGCCGGGCATGGTGGTGCACACCTTTAATCCCAGCACTCTGGGGGCAGAGGTAGTAGAATTGCCATGAGTTCAAGGCCACCCTGAGACTAGATAGTGAATTCCAGGTCAGCCTGGTCTAGAGTGAGACCCTACCTCAAGACTCAACAGTTGTTCGATATCAACTTGTTCCCTAAGTGATCTATGTTTGAGATTTTTTTATGAGTGAGAGAAAGAGAGAGAGAATTGGCATGCCAGGGCCTCCAGCCACTGCAATTGAACTCCAGACCTATGCATCCCCTTGTGTGCATGCGCAACCTTGTGCATGCATCACCTTGTGCGCCTGGCTTACGTGGGATCTAGGGAGTTAAACATGGGTCCTTAGGTTCTGCGGGCAAGCGCCTTAACTGCTAAGTAATCCCTCCAGCCCTAAAGTGATCTATGAATTCAAACTTGCAGAAGGTGTTGTGTATGCATGCATGTGTGTACATGTGTGTGAAATTTTTCCCTGGGGAGGTATGAACATAGGTCTATTCACCCAGAGTACAAATGACAGACAAACAGACCAGAGCACAAATGCACGGAAGTCCAATTTTGGTGACCCAGTGAGCTTACTGGAGTTACTTAGGAAGCACAGGTTATGTACGGGTGCATGGGGGACTCAAAGGCAACTGCGTCACCAGAAAGCCCACCTATGTGAGCCCCCTCAGCATAGGTGGTGACTCACAGACGCTGCCGCTCCTGAGTTAAGGCCATACAACTTGCAGTTGGTTCTGTTGGACAGAGTGCCCCCTCCCAGGTGTTGTTTACCCTTCACACAGCCTGAGGGAAGGCTTCAGGAGCTTCTGGAGACTGGTGAGGTCCTCAGCCTTGTTTATTTCCTGAGATCAGATGAGGTTCAGAATCTCTTGACTTTTTTTTTTTTTTTTTTGAGAGAGAATTGGCACACCAGGGCCTCAACCACTGCAATAGAACTCCAGATGCTTGCACTTAGTAGGCATTTGCAACCTTGCGCTTGCCTCACCTTTGTGCATCTGGCTTATGTAGGATCTGGAGAGAGATCAAACATGGGTCCTTAGGCTTTGCAGGCAAGTGCCTTAACCATTAAGCCATCTCTCCAGCCCTCTTGAGTCTTTTTAAAAAATTTAATTCATTTATTTACTTGAGAGAGACAGACAGACAGAGAATGAATATGGGTGTACCAGGGCCTCCGTTCCACTGTAATGAACTCCAGACACTTTGTGTATCTGGCTTTACTTGGGTACTGGGGACTCAAACCGAGGCCATCAGGCTTCGCAAGCAAATGCCTTTAGCCACTGAGCCATCACTCCAGCCCCAGAATTTCCTGAGTCATAATGAGCTCCCCTCCAGGATGCAATGTTTCAATTTGGAGGAAAGTACTATACAACAGTATATGTAAATTGACAAGCACATCCAAAAATATATACAAAAGAACTTAAATATTTTTTTAATCTTTATTTAAAAAAAAAATGAAATGGGGACTGGGTATGGTGGCACACGCCTTTAGTCCCAGCGTACGGGAGGCAGAGGTAGGAGGATTGCTGTGAGTTTGAGGCCAGCCTCAGACTACATAGTCAATTCCAGGTCAGCCTGGGCCAGAGTGAGACCTTACCTTGAAAAACCAAAGAAAAGAAAGAAAGAAAGAAATGGGGGCTGGAGAGATGGCTTAGTGGTTAAGGCACTTGCCTGTGAAGCCTAAGGACCCAGATTCAATTCTCCAGATCCCACATAAGCCAGATGCACATAGTGGCACATGCTTCTGGAGTTCCTTTGTAGTGGCTAGAGGCCATGGTGTGCCCACTCATTCTCTCTCTCTCTCTCCCCTCCTTCTCTCTATCTCTAATAAATAAATAATTTTTAAAAAATGAAATGGGATTCAATCATAGTAGCTCACACCCATAATCCTCGGGGCTGAGATTAGAGGAGTACTGAGAGTTTAAGGCTAGACTGAGCTATGTAGTAAGTTCCAAGCTAACCTGGGCTATAGTGTAAGATCCTGTCTCAAAGAAAAATGCAATTGAGGGGTTGGAGAATTCATTTGCAGTGTCAAGAGGCCCTGATATTCCCATTCTCACTCTCCCTCCCTCTCTCTCTCATCTCTCTGCTTGAAAATAAATAAAAATAAAAGATCTTTAAATGATAATAACCTAAAATCCACATATCCATCAGTAGGACAAAAACCAATTTGTAATACACTCATATAATGAAAAATTACCACTAATAATAAAAATGAAAGAACCATGAAGACTCAGAATACCACCAGTGAATAAGACACAGAAGAATGAACATTGTGTGATTTCTTTTTCAAATTTATTTTTATTTATTTATTAAAAATATTTTTATTTTATTTTATTTATTTGGCAGAGAGAAAGAGAGAGAATGGGCGTGCCAGGGCCTCCAGCCACTGCAAATGAACTCCAGATGCACACACCCCCTTGTGCATCTGGCTAACATGGGTCCTGCAGAATTGAACCTGGGTCCTTTGGCTTTGCAGGCAAATGCCTTAACTGCTAAGCCATCCCTCCAGCCTGTGATTTCATTCATAAGAAGCTCAAGAGAAAGTGAAACTAATTTATAGCAGGAAGTAGCTACCTTGGTGAGAGTGTACTCAGCAGTAATGCCCCCGAATTCTAGGGCAGAGATCTGACCCTGGAAATCCCAACAAGTCAGGTCTGACCACTTGACTAAAAAATAAAATAAATAGAAAAAAGAAGGACTTAAAACAGGAAGGAAATTTTATTTTTGTTTTTTTGGAGGTAGGGTCTCACTCTAGTTCAGACTGACCTGGAACTCACTCTGTACTCCCAGGCTGGCCTCAAACTCACAAAGATCCTCCGACCTCAGCCTCCCGAGTGCTGGGATTAAAGGTGTATGCCACCGCGCCTGACTAGGAAGGGAATTTTAATCAGTATAGCTATTCCAGGAAGATAAAAAAAGACCAGCATTCATAGCTCTGTTTTGGGGTGAGGGTACTGACCTGAATTCCCAGATTATATAGAGAAGGGACTGAGGGAAAGGGCAAGAATCATGCTAGCCAATCTTGATGTAACTGTGTTCTGGTTGACTATTATCTCAGAACTGGTCAGGCAAGTCATTGTAATGATAACAAAGTCATTGCTGCCTGGGGGGTAGTTTCAACTTGTCACAGATGTTTACCCACTGAACTGTGGTTCCAGGAGTCCAAGGTGACTGACTGATGACTGCAGAAGAGAATGACTCAGAGACAGATGCAAAATGGAAGCAGAAATATCAAGTTTTTGTCCTGCTTTTAGTTACCCCCATTGCACATTTCAGACCAAAGTGAAGAATCAGTCCTTTTAGCAAAAGCAGTCTCTTTAATCCTTGTCACAGTAAGAGTATGTGTTTAGCAGGTGCAAAAGACTGTGAGTTCAATTCCAATACCAACATATATATAGTGAACCTTGCCAGGCGTGGTGGCACACACCTTTAATCCCAGTACTCAGGTGGCAGAGGTAGGAGGATCACTATGTGTTCAAGGCCAGCCTGAGACTACATAGTGAATTCCAGGCCAACCCAGGCTAGAGTGAGACCCTACCAAAAAAAAAAAAAAAAAAAAAAAACACGAAACAAAACAAAGCAAACAAACAAACAAACAAAAAACATAAATAGTGAACCTTCCAAGAGGCTATAAATATCCTTTTCTGTTTGTTTGTTTGGATTTTCGAGGTAGGGTCTTGCTCTAGCCCTGGCTGACCAGGATCTCACTCTGTAGCATCAGGCTGGCCTCGAACTCATAGAGCTCCTCCTACCTCTGCCTCCCCAGTGCTGGGATTTAAAGCGTGCACCACCATGTCCAATGTTCTATATCTTGGACTAGAAGGAAAGCCCAGGAGTGGAAGATTGAGGTATATTTGAGGGAGAAATAGAAGCAAAGTAGTTTCTGAATAGGTAGTTAGCTAGGGAAAGGCCACAAGAGAGAGAACAAGGGATGCTACCCCACCTGTCTTAAAACTGGAACTCAGCATGTGAGCCCAGTCTCAACCCTCAGCGACAGGTCTGCCAACTTCTTCCCCGATCTGACGTCTCTATGTATGCCGGCCCCTCTTGGATGAATCCTTGAGTTAAAAAATCAGCTCTCTCCCTTACCCACCTGAGCCATCCCAATTAGCTGTAAGAGGCTTGCCATGTGGGCAAGAAGTTGGCTGTTCACTTTCCTCCTAATTCCTGAACCCCCAGGCCCCTGTTTTGGTGAGCACGTGGGAATTTCTTCCTATTTAGTTACACTCTTCTAAGCTATGGGACCTTTATAACTGAACTCAGCCTCTTTTCTCATGTGAAGACAAGGGGCTTATACCTTTATGCTCCACTTCCCACGTGGGTGTGGGTGTGCTTTTAGATGAGGGAAGGAGAATTTCTTCCCTCTTATTTAGTTACCCTCTCTAAGATCTGACCCTTTTAAATCTCTCTTTCAAATCTTCTCCCTTTTAAATCCTCTCTTTTTAAAAATAAATTATTTATTTATTTGCAAGCAGAGAGGGATAGAGAGAAGAGAGACAGACAGAGAGAATGGACATACCAGGGCCTCCAGCCACTGCACACGAACTCCAGATGCATATGCCACTTTATGCACCGGCTTTACATGGGTATTGGGGGATCAAACCTGGGTCATTAGGCTTCACAGGCAAGAGCCTTAACTGCTGAGCCATCTCTCCAGCCCTTATATCTGCTCTTTACTCCCATGCTCCCCTTTCTGCATGGGCTCGGGCTCTCAGGTACTGCCTCTGTGTGTGTGCACAAGTGTGCACACGTGTGTACTCACGCATGCATGTGTGCATGTGCAACTATTCCAGCCTTTCCCTGGATACTAAGATTTTTTCCCAAATCTCATAATTAACCTTTTTGGAATTCATTTCCTCAATTCTTTGTTGGAATGGACAAAGATCTAAAAGTTGGGATTCAATTTGGTTTATGTCCATACTCATGGATGTTGTCAATAAAAAGATTTTTTATTTTATATTATTTTATTTTTTTTTGAGGCAGGGACTTGCTCTAGCCCAGGTTGACCTGGAATTCACTATGTAGTCTCAGATGGCCTTGGACTTCCAGCGATCCTCCTACCTCTGCCTCTCAGGTGTTGGGATTAAAGGTGTGTATCACCACACCCTGATCAATAAAAAGTTAAAAGGGAAAGGGCCTAGAAAGATGGCTTAGCAGTTAAAGCACTTGCCTGTGAATCCTAAGGACCCAGGTTCAATTCCCCAGAGCTGATGTAAACCAGATGCACATGGTGGCATGTGCATTTGGAGTTCATTTGTAGTGGCTAGAGGCCCTGGCATATCCATTCTCTCTCTCATAAATAAGTAAATAAATAAATAAGTGTTGAGATTCATAGACTCAATGGGAAAAAAACCCCATACCACAAAATCCCATAACATAGCATTAAGAGTTGTGTACTTTCCTATGTGTAAAGTATGTTGCAATAAAAATTTTAAAATAAAGTTTAATTTTCATTATGAAAGTAAAATAAGAGGCTGGCTTAGCAGTTAACGTTACTTACTTGTGAAGCCTGACTGCCTAGGGTATGATTCCCCAGTATCCATGTAAAGCCAGATGCACAAAGTGGTGCATGCATCTGTAGTTTGTTTGCAGTTTCAAAAGGCCCTGATGTGCCTATTCCTTCTTTCTCTCTCCTTGAACATCTTCAGTTATTTGCAAACTTTCAATGATTAGATGGAGGGGATATTTGGGGCAGAAGTCAAAAGGAACATCTAGGAACTGTGTGGGCAAGACAGAGACACTTTTATTTATTATTTATTTATTTACTTATTTGACAGAGAGAAAGAGAGAATGTGCCTGGGCCTCTAGCCACTGCAAACGTACTGCACATGCATGCACCCCCTTGTGCATCTGGCTAATGTGGGTCAATTCCTGGGGAATTGAACCTGGGTCCTTTGGCTTTGCAGGCAAGCACCTTAACCACTAAGCCATCTCTCCAGCCCATCTTTTTTAAGGTTTGTTTTTATTTATTTATTAGAGACAGAGAGAGGGAGAAAGAGACAGTGAGGGCCTCTAGCCACTGCAAATGAACTCTAGACACATGCGCCACCATGTGCATCTGGCTTACATGGGACCTGGAGAATCGAACCTGGGTCATTAGGTTTCACAGGCATGTGCCTTAACCGCTAAGCCATCCCTCCAGCCCAAGAGACACTTTCCATTCAAGAGAGGAAGACCTTTTTGATAGTTCTCTCAAACCATAATGAGCTGTCTACCAATGGCCTGTGCAAGCAGGAGGCAGCCAGCCAGGAGGCTGAGAGGTTTGATCAGGTGGGAGGGAATTAGATTAGACAGCCAGGTCTCTTCCTCTGCTGCTGGCTCCCTTTTAAGGATCAGCAGTGATACAGCTCCTCCCACACAGAGTTTCTCTGCTAACCGAAATGGTAAAGGCATCAGCTAGAAATCATAGACTTGTGGGAATTAGCTCTGGGTGCTGATAGATGTTAAAGGGGTGAGGAGGACACATGGTGAAAGTCTTGGTTCGAAGAAACTAACAGATTTGGTGAAAAACAAAAAAATCTGGTGGAAGAAAACAAAGTTAACCCTGAGTAAGGGAACCAGAGCTGGGACTCCATCCTGTTTCTGTCTCTGGCTTGCTGTTGATCTGGTGTAACTCCCTCTCGCTGAGTCCCCAGTGGGCTAAGATAAGTGGTCACTATGGATTCACAGCCCTCCTCCTACCTCTGCTTCCCTGCCTAGCCATCTTTCAAAGGCAGCCAGCCAACCCTGTCCCTCCCTGCTTCTTTGATCTCTGGTCACTCTGGGTAGAACATCTAATACTCCTTTCAAGCTACTCAGGCCACCTGGGCTCAGAGACTCATTCCATCTTCCCCAGGCCAGTTTCAAAAAGATTTCCGGGGCTGGGAAGATGGCTTAGCAGTTAAGGCATTTGCCTGCAAAGCCAAAGGATCCTGATTCAACACTCCAGGACCCACGTAAGCCAGATGTACAAGGTGGCTCATTCATCTGGAGTTCGTTTGCAGTGGCTGGAGGCCCTGGCATGCCCACTCTCTTCCTCTCTCTCTTAAATAAATAAATAAATAAATAAATAAATAAATAAATACATAAATAAAAAGCTTTCTGCTAGACAAACTACTTTCTGACTGGTAAGCAGTTCAGTTCACCCTTTTCAGGACCAGCGACTCTCCCCAGAAAAGGTCTTGGGCCACAGCCATCAGGTACTTTCTTGATTGCCCTGAAGATGTGAACCCCACCCAACTCTGCCGTGGGAACAGGGCTCTACATGTAGTCTAAACACTAATCCCTAAACCTGGCTCCCTACCTCTTCTGTCATGTTGCTTCTTTGTTCTCTCTCTCTCTCTCTCTCTCTCTCTCTCTCTCTTCTCTTCCCTGCCTCCCTGCTTCTCTTCAACATACAGTATGACTTCACTCTGAATTCTATCCTAGGGGCACACAAATTTGTGATCAAAATAGACCTTACCCTAAGGAGTTCACAGTCCTGTGGGCGAGACAGACATGTTACATGGATAATTCATTGTCATTATTTGTTGTGCTTATGTTCTAAAGCAACTCCACAAATAGTAAATTGTCAAATACTAAGCTGTTGTTCCTGGGGGAAAGACAAGGTTAGGCTCCTGCAGTCTTCTGATGACAACATCATTGTCAACTGATCAATACGTAGCTTTGAGCTGGAGAATGATCTCAGTAGTTAAAGACACTTGCTTGTGAAGCCTGTTAGCTCAGGTTCAATTCCCCAGCACTCACACAAAGCCAGTGGTGCAGTGTCTGGAGTTCATTTGCAGTGGCAGGAGACCCTGGCACACCCCTTCTCTCTCTCTCTCTCATACACACACAAAAATAAAATTTAAAAAACCATAACCTGGGGCTGGAGAGATGGCTCAGTGGTTAAGGTGCTTGTCTGCAAAGTCTAATGAACCAAGTTTGATTTCCCAACACCCATATAAAGTCAGATGCACAAAGTGGTACATGCATCTGGAGTTCATTTTCAGTGGCTAAAGGCCCTGGTACACATATTCTCTCTCTTTCTCACCTTGTAAATAAATTTTTTTAAAAAATTTAAAGACATAACCTTAGGCCAGGCATGGTGGCACATGCCTTTAATCTCAGCACTCGGGAGACAGAGGTAGGAGGATCACCATGAGTTCAAGTCCACCCTGAGACTACATAGTGAATTCCACGTTAGCCTGGACTAGAGTGAAACTCTACCTCCAAAAACCAAGAAAAGAAAGAGAACACAACACTTTAGCACTATACTTGAGAATTATCTAAAATAGTGAAATCTCCAAGAAAGACATGAAGATGCAAAACACAGCATGACACTAAATAGACCACAAACAGAACATTCACAAGCATGGTAGACAAGAAGAAAAACACTGCTTTGTTCAATCCTACCTTGTTACTAGGGTCATATCTGGCCACTCTACTAGGGGCTGCAAAGATAGCTCAATCAGTAAAGTTCTTGCCTCATGAACATGAAGACCTGAGTTCTATCTCTAGAACCTACATGGAAAACATCTGGTGTAGTGGCAAATACTTGTAATCACCGGGAGGGTGCCTACCTAGTAAATTCTAGACTACTGGGAGACCCTGTCACAAAAAAAAAACTGGCATGTGGGCTGGAAAGATTGCTCAGAGGTTAAAGGCACTTGCTTGCAAAACCTGGCAGCCTGGGTTCAATTCCCCAGTACTCATGTAAAGCCAGATGCACAAAGTGGCACGTGTTTGGAGTTCCTTTGCAATGGCAAGAGGCCCTGGCACACACATTTCTCTCTCTCAAATAACTTGAATGTTGGGCTGGAGGGATGTCTTAATTGTTAAGGTGTTTGTTTGCAAAGCCAAAGGACCATGGTTCAATACCCCAGGACCATATTAGCCAGATGCACAAGGGGGCGCATGCATCTGGAGTTCATTTGCAGTGGCTGGAGGCCCTGGCGTGCCCATTCTCTCTCTCTCTCTCTCTCATGCTTACTCTGTCAAATATATAAATAAAAATAAAATATTTTAAAATAACTTAAATCTTTTTAAAAACTGGCATCTTGAAAAACAACACCCAAGATTATCCTCCTCTACCCTACCCTACACACACACACACACACACACACACACACACACACACACACAGGTACACAACCAATACTAGGGAGATGAGAGGTAGTGGGAAGCAAATTAATTTAATGCAAAGGAAAGAATTCTGAAAGAATGGAGGGGCTGTCATCCTCAAAGCTCTATCTTGGAGGGCAGCGACTGAGGGAAGAGAGGGTACCAATACATGATGTATGCATACAAAATATGTTGTTGCCGGGCATGGTGGTGCACGCCTTTAATCCCAGGAGGCAGAGGTAGGAGGATCAGCCATGAGTTTGAGGCTACCCTGACTATATAGTGAATTCCAGGTCAGCCTGGGCTAGAGTGAAACCCTACCTCGAAAAAAGTAAAACAAAAAGAATGTTGCTAATAACTACTACTACTAATAATAATCATAATAATAATAAAGGGGGAAAAAGCTCTATAATGGAGAACATTGGTACAACGAAAGGATGGAAAGGAGGAACGGGACTCAAAGCTTCCACTGGGTGAGGTCTTTGCCATCCAGGATATGTCTGGAACTTCTTTTTTTGTTTTTTGTTTTGTTTTGGCTTTTGTTGTTGTTGTTGTTTGTTTTTGTTTTTGTTTTTCGAGGTAGGGCCTCACTCTGTAGCCCAAGCTGACCTGGAATTCACTATGTAGTCTCAGGATAGCCTCGAACTCATGACGATCCTCCTACCTCTGCATCCTGAGTCCTGGGATTAAAGGCATGCGCCACCACGCCTGGCTGTCTAGAACATCTTAATTGCCCTGGACCTCTTGAAGCTAGTCCATAAAAGTCTAAAGAGCTACTCTTTAGAGAAATATACTGCTATCTAGGGCCATACTATCTTGAGTGCATTCGATCTCAGAAGCTATGCAGGGTCAGGCCTGGCTAGTACTTGGATGAGAGACAAACATTTTACTTTCTGCATGTTAAATCTCACCACAGTTTACATGTTTTGACTTAATTGATGTATAGAAGTAAAGAATAAGGAAAGATGTATAACATCCTTATGTTACAGGAAGGTCTGAGTTCTGGATTTCTGTATAAAGATTATATAACACACAAATATGTTCTATATAAAGATTAAATACCATCTCAATCACTTTGGTGTAGCTTATTTTTGTTTGTTTGTTTGTTTTTCGAGGTAGGGTCTCACTGTAGTCCAGGCTGACCTGGAATTCACTGTGTAGCCTCAGGGTGGCCTCGAACTCATGGTGATCCTCCTACCTCTACCTCCCGAGTGCTGGGATTAAAAGCGTGCGCCACCACACCGGGTTTAGCTTCTCTTTAGAGTTTAGAATGCTAAGAAGGAGGAATACCTACTCAATACTCACAGGAGAGTGGCCAATGTTAAATCTGGAATGTGCACATCAGACAAGTCAACAATTTTGCTACTTTGTATTTTCATGAGTGACTACACATAATGATTTGGGGATTGCTGATAACTTTATTAAATAAGCAAATTCACAACTGTGGGATCACAAATGTGGATGTTGATCACTGTATTTTTCACTGAAAGAGTGCTTTGGGGGCTCGGGTATGAAATGGCCCCCACAGACTCAGGTGTTGAATGTCTGGGCCTCAGCTAGTGATGCCATTCGGGAAGTGGTAGAGACTTCAGGAGAAGGTTGGGCCTAGCTGGAGGAGGCAGGTGCCTTCGAAGGTTGTACTTCGTCCTTTTTTCTCTCTCTCTGCTTCCTGTCCATCATGAGGTGAATAGTGATCTCTCACACTGGTTCTCACTGCTGCCATATTCCACATCACCACAGGCCCAGAATAAATGGAGCAAAACAACCATTTGAAACCAAGAGCCAGAATAATTCCTTTCTTCCTTAAATTGTTTCTGCCGGGCGTTTTGTCACAGTGAGTAAAAAGCCTGACTGTGGGCAGGAGACATGACTCAGAGGTTAAAGGTGCTTGCTTCCAAAGCCGGAAGGCGTGGGTTTAATTCCCCAGTATCCATGTAAAGCCAGATACACAAAGTGACACATGTGTCTGGAGTTCGTTTGCAGAGGCACTAGGGCCTGGAGAGCCCATTCTCATTCTCACTGTCTTTGTCTCTTTTTCTCTCCTTGCAAATAAATTTTAAAGAAATATTTTTAAGTCTGACTAGTATGGGGACCCTGAAGAAACTCCTGATCCAAGATGGAGGAATCAGAAAAGATTCCTAAAAGGATGGTACTTATGTCCTAAAACTGGAGGTCCACAGTAAGAGATTATGACCAAAAAATAAATCATGTGGTCTGATAAAGAACAATTTCTCACTGGGCATGGTGGTGCACAACTTTAATTCCAGGAGGCAGAGGTAGGTGGATCACTGTGAGTTCAAGGCCAGCCTAGACTACATAGTGAATTCCAGGTCAGCCTGGGCTAGAGCCACCATGCCTGGTGAGCTTTCTTTTTTTTTTTTTTTTTTTTTTTTGTTGTTGTTGTTTTTTCTTTTAGGTAGGGTTTCACTCTAGCCCAGATTATGTACACACATATCATTAACAAATGAAAATAATTTTACCTCCATCACTCCATCCATCCCTTCTAGGCCAACCTGCTGTCAAATCAGTCCTCTTCTCTCTGTCCCCAATGCCACCACCCAAGCAGCATTCTCATGGCCGTGCTTTCATTGTGGGAGCACTACATGAACAGCCTCTCCATTAAGAAGTGTTCCTGCTTCACTCTTCCTTGCTCAACTCTTTTGGACCTTTCCTCACAGAGCAATTGATATGGTCTTTCTTTTTAAAAATATTTTATCTTTATATATTTATTTGAGAGAGAAAAAAAAGAGAGAGAGAATGGGTGCACCAGGGCATCCAACCACTGCAAATAAACTCCAGACGCATGCACCACCTTATGCATCTGGCTTACGTGGGTCCTGGGGAATTGAACCTGGGTTCCTTGGCTTTGCAGGCAGGAGCCTTAACCACTAAGTCATCTCTCCTGGCCTGATATGGTCTTTCTAACCCCTTAGTGGGGCTGGGAAAATGGCTCAGCTGTTAAAGGCGCTTGCTTGCAAAGCCTGACAGGCCAGGTTCCCCAGTACCCATATAAAGCCAGATGCATAAAGTGACACATGCATCTGATGTTTGTTTGCAGTATCAGAGGCTTTAGTGCACCCATACTTACTCATTCACTCACTCACTGTCTCTCTCTCAAATAAATAAATATTTTAAAAAATTTTAATAAATATTGGGCTGGAGATATGGCTTAGCAGTTAAGGTGCTTGGCTACAAAGCCAAAGGACCCAGGTTTGATTCCCCAGTACCCATGTAAGCCAGATGCACAAGGGAATACATGTGTCTGGAGTTTGTTTGCAGTGGCTGGAAGTCCTGGCGTGCCCATTCTCTCTCTGTCTTTCTCCTCTCTCTATCTCTCTCTGTTTGCAATAAATAAATAAAATAAAATAAAAATTTAAAAATAAACTCTTAGTGGCCTAATGGCTTCCTAGCTTAAAACTATTAATGAAGGCTAGAGAGATGGCTTAGTGGTGAAGGCACTTGCCTGCGAAGTCTAAGGACCCATGTGAGACTCTCAAGATCCCACGTAAGCCAGACGCACAAGGTGACGCAAGCATGCAAGGTCGCACATGTGCACAAGATGGCACATGTGTCTGGAGTTCGATTGCAGTTGCTACAGGCCCTGGCATGCCAATTCTCCCCCCCCCACTTTTGTAAGAGAAAATACAAAACAAATTAGTGAGTGGTCAGAGTAGTGACCCATGCCTTTAGTCCTAAAACTTGGGAGGCTGAGGTAGGATGATTTCATAAGTTCAAGGCCAACCTGGGGCTATCAAGTGAATTCCACTCCAGATAAATCAGCCTGGGGTTGCGTGAGACCCTGTCTCAAAACAAAACAAAACAAAACCAAACAAAACAAAACAAAAACTATTAATTGTTTCCTGCTCCTCTTAGAATAAGGACAAAAATAATTAAAAATACAAAAGCCATGTGTATGCCATTCTCCTCAGCCTAAAAATCATGTCCTTGACCTCTGAGCCTTAGCATATGTTCCTCTTCTCTTAAACTGACAGACTCCCTGTTTCTTTGGGCCTCAGGACATGCTGATCTGCACCTAATCTGATTCCGTTACACTCTTCCAATGTTCCTTCCTCTTCCTGGTAAATCTCATGACATGCATGTTCACTTAGTTAATATCAGGTTGTTGTTGTTTTTTTTTTTTTTTTTTTTTTGTATGCTTGTTTGTTTTCTGTGCATGGAAAAAAAGTCCAGCAAGGCAAGATTCTGTTGTATCTCCCTGATCTAGAACAGATCTGGCATAAGGAGGGACTCATTCAATATTTTTTTTGTTTGTTTGTTTTTGTTTTTGTTTTTGTTTTTCGAGGTAGGGTCTCACTCTAGTCCAGGCTGACCTGGAATTCACTATGGAGTCTCAGGGTGGCCTCGAACTCACGGCGATCCTCCTACCTCTGCCTCCCGAGTGCTGGGATTAAAGGCGTGCGCCACCACGCCCGGCTTCATTCAATATTTTGTTGAATAAACTAACACGCCTTCCCTTGCAGTCCTGGTGTGTAAAGAGCATTAGCACATACTCTACATGATGTGAAGGAGGCAGGGTTGTTAGACCCACACTGGTGGACTCTCAGATGATGATGGTGATGTGGGATGTGTGTCACCCCATCCACAGCCAGGGACAATTTCACAGAGACTGTTGTAGGAGCTTCTTTGTGTGTTCTTTTCCTTTTGGTGTTTTCCCTCTCTAATGCATTGGAAGACATTCTTTTAAATGTAAATCACTTTTCTGCTTAATTATCTTCAATGGCCTTTTGCCTCTTTGTTTTTTCCTTTTTGAGAGAAAGAGGGAGAATGAGCGTGCCAGGGCCTTCAGCCACTGTGAATGAACTCTAGACATGTGTGCCCCCTTGTGTGCATGGGCAACATCATGCACTTCATCACTGTGCGTTTGGTTTATGTGGGACCTGGAGATTAGAACATGAGTGCTTAGACTTTGCAGGTAAGTGCCTTAATCGCTAAACCATCTTTCCAGCCCTTCAATGGCCTTTTGACTGCTCTCAAAACAAAATTCAGGGCTGCAGAGATGGCTTAGCGGTTAAGGCACTTGCCTGCAACATCTAAGAACTCATGTTCTAATCTCCAGGTCCAAAGGACCTAGGTTTGAATCCCCAGGACCCATGTAAGCCAGATGCTCAAGGTGGCATATACATCTGGAGTTCATTTGCAGTGGCTGGAAGCCCTGGTGCACCCATTCTCTCTCTCTCTGCCTGTCTCTCTCAGATTAAAAAATAAAAATGGAATTCAAAAAATATTTTTTAATTCAAATTCAAAGCAAGGTGTGGTGGCACATGCCTTTAATCCCAGCACTTGGGAGGCAGAGGTAGGAGGATCGCCCTAAGTTCGAGGCCACCCTGAGACTACATAGTGAATTCCAGGTCAGCCTGAGCTAGAATGAGACTCTACCTTGAAAAACCAAAATAAATAAATAAATAAATAAAATAAAATAAAATAAAATAAAATAAAATAAAATAAAATAAAAAATTCAGGGCTGGAGAAATGGTTTAGCATTTAAGGCATCTGACTGCAAAGACAAAGGATCCAGGTACAATTCCCCAGGACCCACGTAAGCCAGATGCACAAGGGGCACATGCGTCTGGAGTTCGTTTACAGTGGGTAAAGACCCTGATGTGCCTATTCTCTCTCTCTCTTTCTCTCTCTCTCTGTCTCTTTCTTTCTTTCTCTCTCTCTCTCTCCCAAATAAATAAAAATTCAAATTCAAAATAAAATTCAAGATCAAATGCATCTCTCCACCCCCATCTTGGACCCCCCCCACCTTCTGGCTCCCTCCACTGTGATGGTCCTGGTCTCCTTTCTGTCCTTCAAGTACAGCAAGTTCTTCACAGCCCAGGGGTTGCCACAGCTGTCTACCCACAATGCTTCACTCCAAGCTCTTTGGATGTCTGCTTAATGCTCCTCCTTCTATATTTAAGACAAATGTCATGGCCTCAGAACATCCCTTCCTGAGCACCTTCCTAAAGGTAGTCTTCCTATATTTCACTCTGTCACATCGTTCCCTCTATCACATTGCTTATTTTTTTTCATGTGCTTATTACAATTACAAATTCTAATTTGTTTGTCTCTTTGTCATGGGTCTCCACAGAGAATGTAATCTCTATGTTGTACACCAGTACCATCAGAGTTTAGCAGATGCATGATATATAGCAGACTCATTGTAAGTATCAGTTCCAGTCAATGGAATTAGTATCCCAGATACATGAGGAATCTGGAATTTCTTCTCTCTATGTTGAGGTTTGGCTATTTTTTCCAGCAGGTGGCGCTAAAAGCACACCTGGTCCTGAGGTGGCTGCTGGCAGTGGAGAGTGGCTGCAGGATCCAGGGAAGGGAGAAAGACAGGATTTTCTGCACTAAGGCTAGATCTGAGTGTAAAGGGAGTCAAATGGCCGTCTCCCAAAGGGTGAGGAAGTATGAACTATCCAGAAGTGGTCAGGAGCACTCATGACCCACCAGAATTACTGGGATTTTATATCACTTTGCGTTTTTCCTTGTGTCAAGACATCCCCTACGAGTTCAGCATTACACTTTTGAAGAGAAAAGCAATTTTCTATGAGCATGAAACTAAAGACAGGCAAGGGCTTTTCAACCTAAATCGCTATAGAGTTTTTGGAGAAAATGAGACCCAGGCAGGAGCATGCTAAGTGGTCAGTACCGAATACAGGCTGGCTCCACGGGGAAGCCTTCTCCAGAGAACTCCCCTTCAGCTCCACATGCTCTTCCCACAGCACCATGCCCAACCACGGGCCCTGTGTGGGAGACCATGACAAGGGGGACAAGGACTCTGGAGCTGGCCTAAGGAGCAGAGGGGCCACCAAACCTCAAAGGCTTTCTGGAAGCTAAGTCATGTTGGCTGAGCGCCTGCAGGTACAGCCAAAGCAAGAGTGTACTCCGAGGCAAGAACTAGCCTACAAGCAGGCCAGTATCTAGATCTCTGGCTGGGGAAGTCAACAGGGCTGTCTCCTTCCTGGAAGCCATGAAGACTCCCAGAGGGTTTGTTCATGTTGGGGATGGGGGTGGGGGAAGTAATAATCAGTTATCTTGAATAGTTTGCACAGAGAGTATGAAGAGGTCCAGCGGAAACTAGGGACCAGTCAGGTTGCTGGTGTAATCATCCAAGTGGGAGAGACAAGAACTGAGAAATAATTGTAGGGACAGAAAAAGGGCTGGAGAGATGGCTTAGCTGGTTAAGCACTTGCCTGTGAAGCCTAAGGACCCTGGTTCGAGGCCTGATTCCCCAGGGCCCACGTAAGCCAGATGCACGAGGGGGCACATGTGTCTGCAGTTCATTTGCAGTGGATGGAGGTCCTGGCATGCCCACTCTCTGTCTATATATATCTGCCACTTTCTCTCTCTTTCTGTTGCTCTCAAGTAAATAAAATAAGCAAACAAAAATTAAAGAAAAAAGGCAAACTGGCTGGGTGTGGTGGCACATGTTTTTAATCCCAGTGCACCTGGGAGCAGAGGTAGGAGGATTGCTGAGAGCTCGATGCCACCCTGAGACTACATAGTGGATTCCAGGTCAGCTTGAGCAAGAGAGAAAAACTTAAAAAAAAAAAAAAAAAGGAAACTTGCGTAGTTTAAATTTTTTAATTTTTGTACTTTTGTTTTGCAGTGCTGGGGATTGAACTCAGGACCTCATACATGGTAAGGTAATCACTCTGCTATTGAGCTACACATACAGCCCCCATTTTCTTTCTTTTCTGGGGGGAAGGGTTGAGGTAGAGTCTCACTCTCTAGCATAGGATGACCTGGAATTCACTCTGTAGTCTCAGGGTGGCCTTGAACTCACAGCAATCCTTCCACCACTGCCTCCTGAGTGCTGGGATTAAAGGCATGCCCCACTATGCCTTTTTTTTTTTTTTTTAAGTTTTTCAAGGTAGGGTTTCACTCTAGTCCCTACTGACCTGAATTTGCTATATAGTCTCAGATTAGCCTCAAACTCATGGTGATCCTCCTACTTATGCCTCCCAAAGGCTGGGATTAAACGCGTGAGTACCACACCTGACTTTTTTTTGGGGGGGGGGGTTGAGATAGGGTCTTACTCTAGCCTAGGCTGCCCTGGAATTCACCATGTAGTCTCAGGTTGGCCTCAAACTCACAGCGATCCCCTTACCTGGGCCTCCCAAGTGCTGGGATTACAGACGTGCGCCACCACGCCTGGCTCGGTCTCTCCTGGTTGTGTGACTTCAGCCACCTCCTTTTCTACACTGCAGCCTGATCTTATCTTTGAAACGGCCAGTCCCGCCTGACGTAATGGCTTCACAGGTTAAATGAGAACACCACCGAGTACATGCAAAACCTCCACACGACGTTTGGTACAGAATAGATACTTAGTAAAAGTTAGTCAAGGCTACAACCACACCCCCAGACACACTGTCCCCACCCAGTAATGCTTGTGACTTCAGAGAGCCCGTTCACTGGGTGAATCTTGCCACAGAGGAAGGTTCCACAAACAGTTGAGAATAGAGACGTAACCAGGCAGCTCTATTTTCCAGCTTTTATGAAAATTAATAACATTAATAGCTCACAGACATATACATACACACATCACTATATACATAGTCATTAAGTTATTAATTAGTTTCTGTATAAAAAAACGTTTCTACATTAGTGTTCGGGCTAGGCCCCATCAGTCCTTGGCATATTCACAGTAGCGGCCCCAGGGCTTGGCCCCCGTGGCCAGGCAGGAAGGAGGCTGTGGAGCAGCAGCCCCACCATGAGCTGTCCTGGGCTGCTCACCCTGCAGTCCTTGGTCCCTGTCTGGGGCACCTGGAGGACAGCTGTTCAGTGCATGGGCAAACAAGTCCTGGTGCCTCATGTGACCTGGTCCCTCAGGCCATCTGAGTGGTGGCTTCTGGGTGATACAGCAGGCCCTAGAGGATGCTAGCCAATTCTGTGGAGTCCGTGTCGGAGCAGCCTGAGCTGCTGGCTTCGTCTCTGCAAGAGTCAGAGAAGACAGGTTGGATGAAGCCTCCTTACCCCTCCTCCATGGCCACCTGCCTATGGCCTCAGAAATCCTGGCCCTAGAGTCCCAGCCAGCTGGGGGACTCATCTACACCACAGGGTAGTTTGCTCACTCCCATGTCATCTCAGAAAACCGGTGTTTGTGGTGCCTGCTGCGCACAGGACACCAAAACCCCACACTTCACTGGTTCGGGCTGGCTGACAGGTTGGTATGACTTATCCTACCCTACCCTCCTGGTTCTAGCTACACCTGAGGGGCCTGTACACCCAAGGGTAATAGAGTGCAGGTTGCAACCAGAAGATCGCAGGGCAGGGCTCAAAGCTCCACCCTCTTATCTACCGACTCACCCCACTCTTCTTGGCTAAATCTCAGTTTCTTCATCTACAGACTCCTCTTGTACCAGGAGTCATGAGTTCAAGGCCAGCCTCAGCTACATAGTGAGTGGGTTCAAGGCTAGCCTAGGCAAAGTGAAACCTATCTCAATGAAAATAAAGTGGGGAGAGGGGCTGGAGAGGTGGCTCAGCACTAAAGGCACTTGCCTGCAAAGCCTGATGGCCTGGGTTCAGTTCCCCAGTACCCCATGTAAAGCCAGATGCACAAAGTTGTGCATACATCTAGAATTCATTTGCAATGGCAGGAGGCCCTGGCATGCCCCATACCCACTCTCTCCCTTACTCTCTGTCTGCCTCTTTCTCACTGTTTCTCTCTCAAATAAATAAATTAAGACAAAAAGAAAAATCTCAGATGCACAGGGTTATAGGAAGAGTATGGCGATCATGAAGGCACATTTGTAAGCTTAAGTTCTTTGGGGTAAGGAGCTTTATTATTTAATTTATTTATTGAGGTAGGGTCTCACTGTAGTCCAGGCTAACCTGGAATCCACTATGTAGCCTCAGGCTGACCTCGAACTCATGGTGGTTCTCCTACCTCAGCCTCCTGAGTGCTGGGATTAAAGGTGTGCACCATCACACCCAGCAGGGTAAGAAGTTCTGGTTTTTTCTACAATGATGCTGGTACCTGGCCAACACCTAGTAAGTGTGCGGTGTTTGTGGAGTGAACACATGTACAGGCGGCCAGGCTGACCGGTCAGCACAGTGCCTGACAGACACGTAGCTAAGTGTCGGAGCTGTCTGAACTTGGTCACTAGAGGCACAAGTTGGGTGCTGAGGCTGGGTGAGTTATTCCCCCCTACCCGCTCTCACCGCAGAGCTTGCAGAGCCTTTTTATTGTGTTGTCGCTTCTCCTCATCGATGGGATACAATTTGAAGAGCAGCAAGCCCAGCAGGATGAGGGCGATGGGAACCATAGTCACCAGCATCTTCAAGGTAAACTGCACTTGCACCAGCTGGGAGCAGCCCTGCGTCTTGTACCCTACAAAACTGTGGAAGCCCAGTGGGCAGAGGAGTGGTGAGGACGGGGTTCCCTGCAGCCCCGGCCCTACCCAACCTCACTCCAGCTCCCCACCCCACTCACTCGAGACTGAGCGTGGAGATACCCAGTGAGACTCCAGAGGCAAACTTGGTGAAGAAGACATAGAAGGAAAAAAAGATGGGTTCAGTGCCAGAGGATTGGGGCTGCTTCAGGTGGAAGTCATCAATGACATCTGGCAGCATGGACCTGTGCAGAGTGGGTGGTGGCAGCCATGAGTGTCCCCTATGTAGCCACAAGGACCCCACCAGCCCATGTGGTGCCTTTGTCGGTGAGCAACACTGGCCCTCTGGAAGTTTGCCGTGTTATAATACACAGCTCAGTGAGGGAGTAGCCCTCCACGGGAGTAAGAACAGGAGAGATGACCTGCATGGAACCCTTCCCAACTGGGGAGCTTTCTGCTTCACTTCCTTTCCTAAAATAAGTCTTGTTTGCCTTTCAAAACAAACAAAAAGAAAATAGGGGGCTGGAGAGATAGCTTAGTGGTTAATGCACTTGCCTGCAAAGCCTAAGGAACCATGTTTGACTCTCCAGATCCCACATAAGCCAGACACACAAAGGTGAGGCAAGCGCAAGGTCGCACATGCCCACTAGGTGGTGAAAGCATCTGGAGTTTGGCTGCAGTGGCTGAGGCCCTGGCAGGCCAATTCTCCCTCTCCTTCTCTCTCTCAAAACAAACAAAATAAAAAAGGGTGTGGTGGCATACGCCTTTAAAATCCCAGCACTGGGGAGGTAGAGGTAGGAGGATCACTGTGAGCTCAAAGGCCAGCCTGAGACTACTGTATGAATTCCAGGTCAGCCTGGGCTAAAGTGAGACCCTACCTGGGGTATGGGGAGGGGGAGAGACAAAAAAAAAAAAAAAAAATGGGCAGCACCCATCAAGATGAGTTCCACTCCAGATGCTCCACTTGGGAAATGGGAGTGCAAGGTCAAGTGTAGCCCATATTTCTCACTGTAACTAGGTACTGCTTAGTTCAAAACTTGTGGGCTGGACAGATGGCTTAGTAGTTAAGGCGCTTGCCTGCAAAGCCTAAGGACCCAAGGTCAATTCCCCAGGACCCAGGTAAAGCCAGGTGTACAAGGTGGCACATGCATCTGGAGTTTATTTGTAGCAGCTAGAGGCATTCTAGCCCCTGATACACCCATTTTCTCTCTCTCTATCTGTCTGTGTGTGTAGTGTGTGTGTGTATACATGCTTCTTTTTCTCTCTCTCTTTCTTTCAAATAAATAAAAATAAAATATATAAAAAAACAAACTTCTATAACAGTATGGGTCAGACCCTCCCATCCTGGACCCATAGAAAGCTGTGCAGGAAAAGCCCCTAGGAAACTCTCCGCAGACGGGGGGCAAGGCTGGGGTATATACCCAGGAGGCCTGTATGTACACCTACCAGGGAAGTAAGAAGGCTGCTGCTACGCTGATGCCGGCTGCTATGGCCACCACATACGTGACGATTAGGTTACTCTCTATGAGCGCCATCAAGATAAGGAAAGGCACTGCTGACTAGGAGGGACACAGGAAGACGGGTCAGCTGGCAGGCTCTCATCAGTAAGCCCCCGACCCAACCCAGCTCCTACCCTTTGAGCCCCACTCACTGAAATGCCAACATATACAGCTGTCTTCTTGCCAAACCGGGTCAGGAACCACTGCCAGAAGGGAATGGTGAATGTGGCCGAGAGCTGTGGATAGACAAGGGGGTGGGATTAGAGCCACAGAGTCCCTCCTGTCCTTTCCAGGTCCTCAAAGTTACTCTCAGCTCTGCTGAGAGCAGCCACCTACATCATCTGCTCAGTAAGGAAGCTAACAGCTCCCAAGGGAGCCAAAAATAAGCAGTCCTGGAGCTTTTTGCACCTTGAACACAAAGTTTTTTTTTTAAAAAAATATTTCATTAAGCAGGGTGTGGTGGTACACACCTTTAATCCTAGCACTTGGGAGGCAGAGGTAGGAGGACTGGTGTGAGTTCAAGGCCACCCTGAGACTACATAGTGAATTCCAGGTCAGCCTGGACTAGAGCAAGACCCTACCTCAAAAAAAAAAATTACTTACTTATTTGTTTATTTATTTATGAAAGAGAAAGAATGGGCATGCCAAGGCCTCTAGTCACTGCAAATGAACTCCAGACACACAACCTAGTGCATCTGGCTTTATGTGGATACTCAGGAATTGAACCTGGGTCCTTTGGCTTTGCCAGAAAGTACCTTAAGTGCTAAGCCATATCGCCAGATCCGCAAACTTCTTTTTTTGTTTATTTGTTTGTTTGTTTTTTTCTTTTTCTTTTTTTTTTTTTTTTTTTTTGGTTTTTCGAGGTAGGGTCTCACTCTAGCTCAGGCTGACCTGGAATTCACTCTGTAGTCTCAGGGTGGCCTCGAACTCTCAACGATCCTCCTACCTCTGCCTTCCGAGTGCTGGGATTAAAGGCGTGCGCCACCACGCCCGGCTTGTTTGTTTTTTTTGAAGTAGGATCTCACTCTAGCCCAGGCTAACTTGGAAGTCACTATATAGTCTCAGGGTGGCCTTGAACTCACACCAATCCTCCTACCTCTGCCTCCTGAGTGCTGGGATTAAAGGCATGCACCACCACGCCTGGCCCACAAACTTCTTTTTTAAAAAATATATATGAGAGCTGGAGAGATGACTTAGCAGATAAGGCGCTTGTCTGCAAAGCCAAAGGACCCAGGTTCGATTCCCCAGTACCCATGTAAGCCAGATGCACAATGGGGCGCATGCATCTGGAATTCGTTTGCAGTGGCTGGAGGGCTGGAGTGCCCATATTCTCTCTTTCTCCCTCTCTCTGCCTATTTCTATATTGCTCTCTCTCAAAATAAATAAAGTATTTAATACAAATATGTATGTATGTATTTAATACACACACACACACACACACACACACATATATATATGATGTGTGCAGGTGTGCACATATGTTTCTGTGGAGGCCAAGTGTCTTCCTCAACTGCACTCTACCATTTTTTTTTTCTTTTGAGACAGAGTCTCATTGTAGCCCAGACTAACCTGGAACTCAGGACAATCCTCTTACCTAAGCCTTCTGGCACACACTTTTTTTTTTCCAAGGCAGGGTCTTGCTCTAGCCCAGGCTGACCTAGAATTCACTATGTAGTTTCAAGGTGGCCTTCAACTCACAGCGATCTTCCTTCCTCTGACTCCCAAGTGCTGAGATTAAAGGTGTGCACCACCATACGGGCCTTCCACCTTACCTTTGAGCCAAGGTCTCTCACTGAACCTGGAGCTCACTGAATTGGTCAGGCTACCTAGCCAGTGAGCCCTAGGGAACCTCCTGTCTCTACTTCCCCAGCATTGGGGTTGCCAGAGACACGTGCCACCACAACCAGCTTTTATGTGGATGCTGGGGTTCCAACCTCTTGGGTCCAACCTCATACTTGTGTGCCAAGCACTTCATGGACATAGCCATCTCCCCAGCCCTCCACAAAGTTCTTGGCATGCCTGTCTTTGCCATTGCTGAGCTCTCTAGACATTCGATCCGAGATCCTTCTTTCATCATCCTCCCTAAGCACTTGTAGGTCCAGTCCAGCGAAATATCTAAGGAGCCTCCCTCACCCCTTCATTACTATGGACCAGCCTAGGGGCATCCTCTGACCATCCCACAGCCTCTGCTCCATCATCCCATGTCTAGCACCATGCTTACCATGATGGCCAGGAGTAGATTCTGGAACTCATTGCGGAAGCCCAAGGTGTAGGTGCAAAACAAGGCAAAGTTGCCCTCCACCAGCTGAGGGGTGGGGTAGGGAAAAGACAAGGACATGAGAGGAAGGAGTGACGCTAGAAGGAAGCTACCAGAGCAGATTCCCCACACTCCAGAGACCTCTACTCTCCCTGCCTCTTTTCCATCTATTCCTCAGCTTCACCACAGCCTGACTCCTCTCCAACCCCACTGCCATTCTGTACCCCCTTGGTGAGTGCATCAGGCCCCCACTCACCATGAAAGCCAGGGAGGTGAAAAGGAAGCCGGTGATGAGCTTGACATATGGACCGTGGCTCATGACCAGTCGGAGGCCCTGGAAGAAGGGCATCGATTCAGCCTGCTGGGCTTCATAGGGTTCTGAGGATGAGAGAGAGTAGTGAGGAGGGAGTAGCGGCCCCTCTCAGAGCCTGAGGACCAGGCCCAAAGACAGAGCGCCATCCCGAGAGGGACCTGTCCATACCCTTCCCACAACCCTTCTCACCTCTCTGTTCCCGCACGCCTAGGGTCAGGATGACAGCACAGATGACATAGATGGAGGCAATGACCCCTGCTGCCAGCAGATATGCATTTTGCTGTGACATACGGAGACACAGTCAGTCCGATCTCATCCCAACATCCCCACTCCGCAATCTCCAGCCAGGACCTTCTCCCGTAGGGGCCTCTCTCTCTCCAGCTGTGAACCAGGAGGGTCATCCTGGGCCTGCTGGTGCTTCCCAAGACCAGGCCAGGTTTGGATGTACAGCCCGTTAACGAGCGAGGCTGTGGGATGTACTTGCCCACAGTTCAAGTGTTCCCCTCGGTCTCTGCAATGCACTAGCTGTAGGACCCCGGGGAAATGATTTTGGCCTCTCCAGACTTTAGTTTTCTTATCCATGAGGAGGGCGTAATGGATACACTAGTAAGTGATGTCTATCAGGTACGCGACAACGGATAAACACTAGTTATTTTTACTACTTTTAGGAAGACTGCAAAGCACTCCAATGTTCTTCCCTCCAAATCCGTGCCTTGCCAGGAGCCTCACCGTTTCTTTGAGTGAGGCAGTGCTGTGTGTGTGATTGCCATTTTCCGAGGCCACTGCAGAGCCATTCTGGAGACAAGGCGATTTGGCTTGGCCCACGATTTGCCCTTGAATTGCTGTGCCTAGCACTGTGCCCAGCACCTCCACAGTCATCCCTGGACAGTGAGAAGAAGGTCTTTTTTGGAGGAGCTTCATGGCTTGTGGGCCCAGGGAGGAAGTCAGCTGGATGGGATTCTAGCTTTTAGCTCCAGGTATGATGGGTACACAGGGCAGGGCAGATGACACCTTGGCCTACACTCATGGCCTTGCTCTATGGGACCCTCAGGTTAGGGTCTCACTTGAGCAATAAGGGGGTTGAATTTTTTTTTTCAGAAGGTTTCATGCGGTGGGGATGTAGTAAAGTGGTTAAGCCTGCAGGAGGTTCTGGGTTCAATTCCCAGCATCCCTAAAAACTAAACAAGGGCTGAAGAGATGGCTTAGTGGTTAAGGCGCTTGCCTGCAAAGCCATAGGACCTCAGTTCGATTCCCCAGGACCCACGTAAGCCAGATGCACATGGTGGTAATGCATCTGGAGTTCGTCTGCAGTGGCTGGAGGCCCTGGTGCGCACATCCTTTCTCTCTCTCTCTCTCTCTCTTCATCTGCCTTGTTTTCTCTCTCTCAAATAAGTAAATAAAAATAAAAATATTTTTCAAAAACTAAACAAAACAAACAAACAAAAAAACCTGGTGGCTTCACACTCATGCTCAAGAGTAAAGCAAAGAGCTGGGCCCACAGGGACAAAGTATGGCAGCAGGGTTTGGTAGCAGAGAGGCCCAGGGTCCCCCGTGGGGTCAGGTGAGCTGGGGAGAGACTTACGGTAGGCAGTGGCAGAGTCTCTCTCACTCTGCTCAGTGCTGATGAACATGGTGAGCGCTGAATAGGGAACATGGAAACACTGGCATGGAAGAGAGGCAGTTGGCCAATTAGATGGATGGACAGACAGATATAGAAGCCCCAGGGACTGCCCTCGCCCCCTCCCCTCACAGATGCCCAGGGGAGCAGCCCACACTCACCGTGACCAGGGATTCAAAGAGGCAGTAGAAAAGCAGGTACCAAAGGAACCGCTGGGACCTTTCCATTCCCTCTGGGAAGTCGGGCACGAACCAGATGAGGAAGTAGGCCAAGATGGCCAGGGGCGTAGAGAAGATGATCCTGAGGAAGGGGAGGGTCTGAGCAGAGGCTGGAGAACCCCATAGCCAGGATCATCTAAAGCCCAGCTCTGCTCCTCTGAGCCCTGATCCCCTTCCCCAGGGCCTCTGGGAAAAGATTGATGGCAAAGCCTGAAAGGACTGACTGGGGCTGAAGTCCTGAACAAGGAGTGTGAGAAGATGAAGTGCTGAGTCTCATCCATAGCTCCCAGGAGCAAAGACTCTAGGGCTGGGGAAGGAGCTGAGGAATGAAGGCCAAGGCCTCCATAGGCAGGAAGACTTCTGTCTTTCTATGTGCACACGCATCATTTGCACACACACGGGAAAGCTGTAGTGGAGTAAGACAGGCCAATTCCAGGTGAAAGAGTCCTCATTAGAGGACTGAGCCTAGTCACAGAACCCTAAGGAGGGGAAGATGTCCACATGTGAGTCCCATCTATCAAGATTCCTCAGGATGGACTGACTGACCACTGACTATATCAGCACAGAAAAGCAGTAGAAGGCAAAGGTTAAAAGAAAGGCCTGAGGATGGAAAGATGTCTTAGCAGTTAAGAAACTTGCCTACAGGGCTGAAGAGATGGCTTAGTGGTTAAGGCATTTGCCTGCAAAGCCAAAGGATCCCGGTTCAACTCTCTAGGACTCACGTAAGCCAGACGCACAAAGGGGTGCATGCATCTGGAGTTCATTTGCAGGGGCTGGAGGCCCTGGCACACCCATTCTGTTTCTCTCTCTCTTCCTTTTTCTTGCTCATAAATAAATAAATAAATAAATATTAAATATTAAATATTAAAGAAACTTGCTTACAAAGCCTAAGGACCCAGGTTCAGTTCCCCAGTACCCATGTAAGCCAGATGCACATGGTGGCACATATGTCTGGAGTTCACTTGTAGTGGCTATAGGCCCTGGCATGCCCATTCCCTCTCTTCTTCCCTCTCTCAAATAACTAAGTAAGTAAAGTAAAAAAAAAAAAAAAAAAGAAGAAGGCGGCCTTGGGCTGGAGAAATGGTTTAGTGGTTAAGGCACTTGCCCAGAAATCCTAAGGACCCATATTCGACTCCCCAGAACCCACATAAGCCAGATGCACAAGGTGACACATGCACACAGGTGGCTCATGTGCACATGGTGGTGCATGCATCTGGAGTTCGTTTGCAGTGGCTAAGGCCCTAGCATGCCAAATCTCTTTCACACACTCTTTCACATTAAAAAAAAAAAAATTAAATTTAAAAAAAGAAGGCCTTATGAATTACACTTTTGGGATCCAATTGTGGGTCTGCTGTTAATCATAAAAACTTAATCTTAGGGCTGAGGAAATGGCTTAGCGGTTAAGACATTTAGGCCTGCAAAGCCTAAAGACCCCAGTTCGATTCCCCAGGACCCACTTAAGCCAGATACACAAAGGGGCACATATGTCTGGAGTTCATTTGCAGTGGCTGGAGGCCCTGGCATGCCCATTCTCTCTTTCTCTCTATCTGCCTCTTCCCGGCCCCTCAAATAAATAAATAATAAAATATTAAAAACTTAATCTTAGCCAGGCATGGTGGCACACGCCTTTAATTCCAGCACTTGGAGGCAGAGGTGGGAGGATCGCTGTGAGTCAGAGGCCACCCTGAGACTACATAGTGAATTCCAGGTTAGCCTGGACTAGAGTTAGACTCTACCTCAGAAAAAATTAAAAAATAAAATAAAAACTTGATCTTAGGCCAGGTGTGGTGGCAAACGTCTTTAATCCCAGCACAGGGGAGGCAGAGGTAGGAGGATCACCATGAGTTCAAGGCCACTTAATTCCAAGTCAGCCTGGGCTAAAGACCCTACCTCAAAGAAAGAAAGAGAAAAAAAAAAAAAACAGAACTTAATCTTGGCCAAGTTATTTAACTTCTCTGAGGCTCATTTCCTCATGTATAAAATGAGAACAGAAAGCAGTATGTGGCCTCTGTTCAACATCTACCCAAAGACTTATGAAGTGTCAAGTGTCAGTTATATGCAGGGTATTGTTCTAGCTGCTAAGGATGCATCAGTGAACAAAACATCACTGTCCTTATAGAGCTTATATTCTAGTTGGTAAACACACACACACTTTAAAATTACAAGGAACTGGGCATGGTGGTGCACACCTTTAATGCCATCACTTGGGAGGCAGAGGTAGGAGGATTGCTATGACTTTGAGGACACGTGGAGACTACATAGTGAATTCCAGGTACCCTGGGCTACAGTGAGACCCTACCTTAAAAAAAAAAAAAAAAAAAAAAAAAACTACAGGGGCCTAGAGAGCTGGGCATGCTGTAATCCCAGCACTCAGGAGAAAGAAGGATGAAAATCATGAGTTCAAGGCCAGTCTGAGCTCCATAATGAGACCTGTCTTAAAAAAAAAAAAATATATATATATATATATATATATATATATATATATATATATATATATATATATATATACACACACACACACACACACACAAGGCGGGGGGGGGGACTGGAATATGGCTCATCAGTTAAAGGTGCTTGCTTGCAAAGCCTGCTGGCCCAGATTTAATTCTCAAGCCACCCACGCACTGGCATTTGTAGCATAAAAGACCTAGTATGCCAATATGTACACATACACAAATAAATTTTTTAAAAATTTAAAAAGTGCTGAGGAGTTGACTAAGTGGGGCCTAAGTGGCTCAGTGGTTAAAGGCACTTACTTGTAAAGCCTGATGGCCTGGATTCAATTTCCCAGTACCCACTAAAATCAGATACACAGAGTGGTGCATGCATCTGGAGTCTGTTTGCAGGAGCAAGAGGCCCTGGCACACCCATATATTCTCTCTCTTTCTTTTCTTACAAATAAATAAATTACTTTTTAAAAAACCAAAAAATAAACAAAACACTATTTTCTTTTTTAACCCCAAACAATGGCTGAACCAGGTATGGCATGTCTATAAAGCAAACTAGGGGCCGGAGGTGGCTCAGCAAGTAGGCATGCTTCCCACCTTAGCATGAGGGCTGGAGACTTCCTGAGTTCAACTCACTAAACACATAAACACATAAACAGCTGGGTATGACCACAGGTCTGTAACCCCAGTCCTGAGGGAAGGATAGGTCAGATAATTGCTGGGGCTTGTTAACATGGTAAGCTCCGGAATTTGAGACTTCATCTCAAGGAAGCATGCAGATGAGTGACGTAGGAGGACACATAAGGTTCACTTCTGGCCTCTGCATACATGGGCATATGGTATATGCACATGTACACACATACACACCACACACATACTACACACATGCAAAAAATAAAAAGCAGGGCCAGGTGTGGTGGCACACATCTTTAATCCCAGCACTCAGGGGGCAGAGGTAGGAAGATTACTGTGAGTTCAAGGACAGTCTGAGACTACATAGTGAATTCCAGGTTAGCCTGGGTAATGGTGAGACCCTATCTCAAACAACCAAAAAATAAAAATAAAAAAAATAAAAAGCAGGGGTTTGGAGAGATGGTTCATGGTTAAGGCACTTGCCTGCAAAGCCTAACAACCTGGGTTTGATTCCCTAGTACCCACATAAAGCCATATGCACAAAGTGGCACATGTGTCTGGAGTTCATTTAGTAGCTCGAGGCCCAGGCACACACCCACTCCCTCTCTCAATCTCCCTCTCACACTCACTCTTGCTCTCTTTTCCCCTCTCTGTCCTTGCAAATAAATAAAATTAAAATTAACAGCAGGCTAGAGGTAGATACCCTGGAGGTACAGACAGGAAGATCAGGAGTTTGAGGCCAGCATGGGTTATATGAGCCCTTGTCTCAAAATAAAATGTGTGTGTGTTGGGGGGGAGGCTATGAAGCTGGCTCAGTGGCTAAAGGTGCTTTCGTATAAAGCTTGCTGGCCTGGGTGTGATTCCCCAGTACCCACATAAAGCCAGACACACAGTGGTATATGTATCTGGACTTGGTTTACAGCAACAAGAGGCCCTGGCACAGTCATACTCCACACTCTATCTCTCCTCAAAAATAAATCAAAATATGAAAACAACAGCAACACAGGGTGAGGATGTAGCATGCTTGTCTAGTGTGTGCAGGGCCCTGGGTTTGAACTCCAATACTGAACAAAGTTGGCAAGTAGTATGGGGAAAAGAAAGCAGGCTAGAGGGAATGAGAAGTGAGAATAGGAATGCAGTTTTCAGCTGCACTCCAAAGAATTGAATGAAGTCAGGGTCAGCCTTGCAGATGTCTGAGGCAAGAGTGGCTGGAAGAGTCAGTGCAAAGGTCCTCAGGCAAGAGTGTGCCTGGCAGGCCTGCGGAACGGCAGGGCCCATGGGGCTGGAGTACAATGATTAAGGGAGATGGAATTAGACAACGCAGAGAAATGGGACACCTCACAGGCCACTGTAAGGACTCTGGCTCTACTTCACAGGGTTGAAGTAGGCTTGACACTTGAAGAAGCTGATAGGAAAATGTTGAACAGGGCTTCCGACATTAAGTGTTTGCTGTGATCACATATAAAACTCAGCAGGAGAGGCAGCCTACGGGAACCACGATGGGAGGAGGGGGGTTGCTGTGGAGTGGGCTGGGAAGCAACCTCGGGTGTAGCCTGCAGCAGCTCAGCCTTCCTTGTGACCCTGTTGATAGGGTCTCACAGGTGACAGGGGACATTGAAGGGAAAGGCTGCTGCCCCAAGGCCTGGAAGGAAAGGGGGGCACAAGGCTAACAGCTAAACAAACCTCGACAGGGCCAGCCCTTTCTTACACTAAAAGCCTCTCCCCATACTTCAACAGTGATGTAGGGGTCCCAGGGCTTGAGGAGGGCCATCACTGTGGTTGGCACAGCCAGGGATGTCACGTATACAGGGCTACATAGCACATGAGCCGTTCAGTGTGTGTTCTGACATGCACACAGACACCTGCCCAACGGAGAGCAGCCTGGAGGTTCCCCCAGCAACTTTCCCAAAGCGGCTGCCACACCTACCCAGCACGCCCTCAGATTTCCCTCCCACTAGTAAGACTGCTGCCCATCCTCTTCCACCCCTCCACGTGTCTCCCCAGAGAACAGGGCTCCTCCTCAGCCTTCCTCAAACACTCCCGCCTCAGCTCTAGGCAGCTGAACAGTGCTGCCAGTCCAGGAACCCAGTGTGACTGGGAGTAACCCAGGGCTGCTATGCATCAGGCAGCTGCCTCCCATTGGCTGGGCCTCATGAGGAGATGTGGCAGCAGGGCCCCGCCCTCCACTGGCTGCCAGGAGGCCGGCACAGGGCCAAGGCTCACTAGCTGGTGGCACTCAAGGAACCCTGAGCAGCTTGCCCAGGTAAGGCAGGCTCTCCTGCCCATCCCTCCCCCAACCCCCTGAGCCCTGAAGCCTGGATCAAAGGCTCCAACCTGGGCCTTTGCCAGGGGCTGGCAGGATTGGGGTGGGTGGGGGGCCTCGTGGGAAAGGAAGCTGTAGGGGTGCGGGAGCTACTGGAAGAGCTTTGAAGGCCGGAGACCAGGTATGGGCGCCCCTGGGGCAGGAAGGCGCCCACTTAAGCTTGGATGGGCTGGAGATGAAAGGGGTATGCCCCCCCAACCCCCTGAAGCAGGATGTCCTGGAGGGAACCAGAGCCCCGGCTTGGCCTGTCTTGTGTGTCTCCCTCTCTGATTGATCTATGACAACTGCCCATCCCCCCCCACACCTTGCCCCACAGCCTGAGGCTGAATAACTTAGGCTTTGCATCATCCAAGGCATTAGAGATTATGAATCTGCAGCCCCATTCCTAGTGCCCCCTACTCTGGCCCTACCAAGAACCACCCAGAAGAAATGCCAAGTTGTATTTCTTGGCTGCTGAACCCTGAGTGCTTTACATATTAAAATCCTCATCATGGAAAAAAAAAAAAATCCTCATCATGGGCCTGGAGAGATGGCTTAGCAGTTAAGGCAGTTGCCTTTGAAGCCAAAGACCCAGGTTCGATTCCCCTGGACCCACATAAGCCAGATGCACAAGGTGGTGCATGCGTCTGGAGTTCATTTACAGTGACTGAAGGCCCTAGCATGCCCATTCTCTCTCCCTCTCTCTTGCTCTCAAATAGACAAAATTAAAAAAAATATATTAGCTGGGCATGGTGGTGCATGCCTTTAAAATCCCAGCACTTGGAAGGCAGAGGAAGGAGGACTGCCATGAGTTTGAGGCCACCCTTACACTATATAGCGAATTCCAGGTCAGCCTGGGTCGATTGAGACCCTACCTCAAAAAAAACAAAAATAAATAATTAAAATACAATAAAATAATTAAAATCCTCATCATGACCCTGTGACAAGTTCCACATCTCCATTTTACTTAAAGTTCAAATGTGGTAAGTAATCTGCTCAGGATTACACAGTTGTTAAATCAGTGAGAAGAGTGTTCAAACACAGACCGGCTGGCTGAAGAGCAATCTCACTGCTCTGAAGACCTGTCTCCGTTGCTATGGAAGTGGTGAGTGGGAGAAGTTAGGATTCTAACTTCACCAAGGAGAGCGAGTGGACCTCGAGGAACCAGGAGACCCCAGCTGAGGGAAAGGTAACTAGTCTAGCACTTTGGCCAGCCTGGGAACAAGCTGCCTAGGTGTCCCATTGCCTGTGTCTGAAGCGGCTGAGGTTCAACACCCTTGGGCTTTTATGCTCTCCCTTCTTCCTCAACCACGCCCCCAGCCCAGCCCAGCCCAGCCCAGCCCCACCTGCCTGTGACAAGAGACCAAGGGGCAGACAGATATTCTACTCACCAGGGCATGAGACGGCCCAGGCGGGTCCAGGAGGATTTGCTGATGCAGAAGCCCACCAGAGGGTCAGTGAAGGCATCCCAGGCTCGGCCCACAAAAAGAATGATGGAGGCAAAAAAAGGGTCCACCTGACACAGGGAAGAGACAGAAGACATCACCACACCATTCACCTCAGCAAGGGATCCCTCCCTGTGGCAGCCAGGCCCTTGAGACTGTATTCTGTTCCCACTTGGACCTTAAGCATCTTCTTTTTTTTTGCCTTAAAAAAATCCTTTTTTTTTTTTTTTTTTTTTTGTTTTGGTTTTTTGAGGTAGGGTCTTATTCTAGCCCAGGATGACCTGGAATTCAGTATGTAGTCTCAGAGTGGCCTTGAACTCACAGCAATCTTGATCCCCCTACCTCAGTGCTGAGATTAAAGGCATGCACCACTATGCCAGGCAAAAAATTCTATTATCTATTTGTGTGTATGCATAGGCATGGGCACGTCTAAAGGTCAGAGGACAACTTTAAGGTGTCTGTGCGCCACCTTCTTTGAGACAGGGTCTCTTGCTACTGCAAACAATCTGCCAGAATGCAAATGAATGTCAGACTAGCTGGTTCAAGAGCTTCTGGAGTCTCCTGGCTCCACCTCCCATTGTTGTAGGTGCTTTGGGATCACAGTTGCATGTGCTACTTTGCATCTGCATTGACCCAGTGCTGAGGAATTGAACCTGGACAGCCAGGCTTTCAAGCAAGCAGCTTTAGCAACTATATCTTCTCCCCAGTCCTACCCTGGCCTTCCTAATAGTGACAACAGAAAGGTCTTGGGTTCATTTCCTCCCATCTAGTGGAAAAACAATAACAGTGCAGATATGTTAGAAGCTTTCCTGGGTCTCTTTCCTCCCCTCTGCCGCCCTTGAAAACATCCCATCATTCACTCATTTATTCATTCATTCTTTTTTTTTTTTCCACTATACCCCAAGCTGACCTAGAATTCACTCTGTCATCTCAGGCTGCCCTCCAACTCATTGGGATCCTTCTAATCTCAGCCTCCTAAATGCTGGGATTAAAGGTGTATGCCACCGTGCTTGGCTTTCTATTGATTTATTTGTTTAGGGGGTGTGGAGAACACCTCATCAAATAGAATGAATCCAGAATCATTCCCTGCTTTCCTTCTCAAGGCCCTAAGCCCCTAACCACCTAATCAGAGCTAGCATTCCCTTGGAAACCACACTGAGTCTCAGTTTCCCCATCTGTACAATAGAAGCTGTAGTCTCTGTCTTATGGGATCAAATTCTATCTCAGTTGAAGAGGGTATATGTACACTCTTTTTCTTTTCTATTTTTCTCTTCGGTGATAGCATCACATTTTACCCCCAGCTGGCCCAGAACTCACTATGTAGACCAGCGTAGCAATCTACCTGCTTCTGCCTCCCTAGTGGTGGGATTACCACTGCACTCAGCCCTATAGATTGTATGTATGGCATGGTGTGTATGTTTGTGTGTATGTGTGTTGTATATGTGCAGATGTGTACACCTGTGCATGCATAGTCTATAGATTTTTTAAATATATTTTATTTATTTATTTATTTATTTAAGAGAGAGAAAGAGGGAGAGGGACAAAAAGAGAGAGAGGGAGAGGATGGGCATGCCAGAGCATCCAGCCACTGCAAACAAGCTTCAGATGCATGCGCCCCATGTGCACCTGGCTTATGTGGGTCCTGGAGAATAGAACCAGGATCCTTTGGCTTTGCAGGCAAATGCCTTAACTGCTAAGCTATCTCTCCAGCCCCTACAGATTTTTTAAATTTTATTTTTATTGACAATTTCCATAATTGTAAACAATATCCCATGGTAATTCCCTCTGTCCTCCCTACAGATTTTTTTTAAGTGGCCTGCCTCAACCTACTCTTCTTCCAAACAGTCCAGGTTCTAAATACAGATTCTCTTGCCTCATCCTCATTCATCAAAGCCCTGGGTTTCTTGTTTGTTTGTTTTTTTAGTGTGCCAGGGCCTGTAGCCACTGCAATCAAACTCCAGATCCGTGCGACACCTTGTGCCCAAGTGACCTTATGTACATGTGTCACCTTGTGTGTCCTGCTTTCATGGGTTCTGGGGAGTTGAAGCTGAGTCCTTAAGCTTTGCAG
Organism: Dipus sagitta; assembly: GCA_036346955.1. NCBI lineage: Eukaryota > Metazoa > Chordata > Mammalia > Rodentia > Dipodidae > Dipus > Dipus sagitta. Next base: position 98,906,926 of record CM070773.1, read on the forward strand.
GCAAGCACCTAAGCCATATCTCCAACCCAAAGCCCTGCTTTTTTGTTAAGTTTTTGAGACAGGATTGCAGGTTGGCCTTAAACTCTGGGTCCTGTGATCCCCAGTGCTGGGATTACAGACATGTCTGCCACACCCAGCTGTCTAACCCTGCTCCTGCTATGGCTCTGGAAAGCTAGCAGTCTTCACACACAGTGATGTCCCCACTGTGACCCCCACCCAGTGCTGACATTCACTGCAACCTAGCTCTATACTTTTAGTGGAGTTCCTTCTGTTTACCCCACCACCATGAGAATTAGCCAAAAGCTAGCTGCTGAATGAAGTCATCTGTCTTCTCTGGGGTTCTGTGTTCCACACCTTCAAGTGGATACAACTAAGATGCCCTACTTGCCCAGTCAGATGCTACCCAGAAAAACAGCCAATAAGGGCACCCTGGTAGCCATGGCTATTCAATCTCCCACTCGTCCATCCAGACAGGGCAAATTCTCAGGATGCCAGGCTGCTGGCCAAGGTTTCTCAAAGCACACAGTAGCACTGCTTCATCCCTCTCTGTCAAAGACCCTGAGCACTGGGGCACCCTTCTGCCCACCACTCTTCAGGTGAAGGTGAGATATAGCTCCTGTACCACCCTGGCACCATCTACTAACCCCTGAGCCAAGCCAGCTGACTGTCTTCCAGCCAGGGACATGGTGTGCCAGTCTCTTCTAAGAACAACGTCACCAGTGAGTCCCATTCTCCCTCACAGCAACTGCCTACCCCTCCAGGCTCTATTGCTTCTGCCAGGCAAGGAGGAGTTGCCAGCTAGCTGTGATTCCTGGGGCAGACAGACTCCCTTACTGGACACTTTCTAAAGTCTTATTCTTCATCCACTGTGAGTCTGACAGGAAGCCAAGTAGGGAGTTCTGGTTCTGTTTCATCAACAGGAGAACTGAGTGAACCTACCCAGAGGTGCCTAGCTTTTCCCATTTGCAGATGCCCAGGGAGCCCTGGAGGGTTCAGCCACTCACCTGAGCCACTTCCAACAAGTAGATCTGTAGGAAGAACCCCAGGGCACAGCCTGTCACCTGGTAGGGGGCCCCACCAACTGCATAGCAAAGCTTGTTACAAACTGACAACTGTTGTTTCTTCTTCTTTGGTTCCTTCTGGGAAAAGGAGGAAAGAATGAAAAAAAAAAGGGCCCAAGATCTTGGTTTCCATTCTAGAAGGTTCCAGAGGCAAGACCATCCCTCCAGCCAACTCTACCAGGAAGAACACCTTTGCCTTGCCCTGTTCCCATCCAGGGAAATCCCACTTCCCACAAAAACAGAAAGGTGTTCTGTGTTCTGAGGAACCTGGAAAAAAAAAAAAGATAATCCAAACTACAGAGGAAGTTGCCCCAAAACCACTCAGTCGCCTTCCCCAGACTCTGAGGAAACTTATCGGCCCTCCATCTTTAAAGAATTTCTTCCAAGGTCTCAGTGCCTGCTGCTCTCCAAGTTACAGAGGGGCAGCATGTTCCAGCTGTGGACCTGTCCCCACCCGGCACCAGCTGCCACAACCTGAAAATCCTCTTGCTGCCAAGAGCCCAGCCCAGGCTCCCGCCCTGGCGCAGAGGCCATGATCCACCTGCCTATGGGGTGAGAGCTCTAGAGAGCTGTAGGGCCCCAGCCGGCTGCGGACACAGCTGTTCTTTCCATCTGTCCCAGAGCTCCCGGATCCCTGTAGGCAATCGGGAGCTCCGGGCAAACCCATGAGCAGTCCTACCCTCCAACACACACTCACACACACACCCTTCCGGCTCCTAGGGGACCTTCAAGAGGAGTGGGAAGGGCTCCAGGTGCAGGGGACTGGGCCCTCTCCGGGTGGGGCACTAGGGAGGTTAGGGTTGCTCGGGGAAGGTAAAGATTACTCATACATGGTAACTGCATAATTGCTCACTCGCTCCTTCCAAGGATCAGTTAATAAAATTAAAAGGAAAAGGCGGGCACCTCCCAAGCACATATCTTCTGCCAGAGATCCCTTCCTGGGGCCGCATGGTTTCATTGGGTCATTAAATAGGTCCACCGGGTTGGGGCCTGGGCCGAGAAGAGGGTCTTGGTGCACACGCACACTCACATACAAATGCGGCTTGCGGGATGCGGCTCCTTTAAGAGCAGAGCCCTTGTTCTTATGAATGAACTTGAGTGGCCCTCCTCAGAGTTGAGGCGTGAGTGTAGGCGGTGGAGGTGGGGGGCCCTGTGGGTGAGAGATGGGGCACTAAGGAGGTCCTCAGGTTTCTGGGGTCTCTCCAGCTTCTGGGGAGGGGACGTTAAACCACAGCCGCTCGGAACACAAGAACCTAAGGCAGGACTAGACAGAGCCCCGCACCACGTGGAGCTGAGCTGCCGGCGGGACCGAGAGTGTGGGGGTGTGGGGTGAGCAAAGCGGGGCGACCGCGCAGACAGACCTTCTCCATCACTCACCGGCCCCCGGAGCACCCACACACACACACACACGCCTCACCCCCCCCCCATCTCTCTCCGGCTCCCACCTCTGTCCCCTGCTGCCCCAAGTGTCCCAGGACCAGGCCTAACCTCCGACGCCCCCTTGCCTCTATCTCGGCCTGCCCTCCATCCTTTGCCTTCCAGTCGAGGGGTGCTGGGTCCTCACCTTCCCCTGGGCAGGGCGTTCACCCGCCTGGAGGATGCCGGTGGGCAGCAGCCCGGCCGCGGAGCCGCTCTCGGCGCCCTCTCCTTTGGCCATGACCCGCGGGCCACGCCGTCCTGGTCCGGGATGCTCCTCGGCTCCACCGGCTCCCACTCTCTCAAGATCCCGGCTCCGGCCGTAACCACCGCTGCCACGGTCGCCCGGCACTTAGCAAACCCGGGACTCGACGAAGAAAAGTCCCTAGCACGCCCCCACCGCGCCTCTTAAAGGTCCGGCCCGGCCCTCTTATTTCGGACCAATCACTGAGCGCCGCTGCTCCGCCTCCAGCCAATCACTGCACTCACCTGCCCTCCCGCCTTCCTCACTCGCCCAGCCGGAGCGGTGAGACTGAGCCACGTTCCCAAAGCCCTGAAACCCGCATCCTGCTTCTTGTGCTCCTCGCCACCTAACCTAGAGAAGGCTACGAAAGCCCACCTGAATCACCCGAGGAAACTGAGGCCCAAGGCTGAAAGTGATCTGCCCGAGGGCCCCCAGAGTGAGTTCTCCCCGAGTCTTCCGTTAGCCTGCAGCGTATGACTTCTGAACCCTAGACCTAGGAAAGGAAGGGACTTCAAGGCCCACTGTCCCCTTTAAAATCTGAAGGCAGGAGGCCTCTCCCTTCCACCAAGCGTTGGAGATTCTAGATTATCACTTTTCCTACCAATGCATCTCTTTCATCTCCCAAGATCAGCCTTTCTTTTTTCCTGCCGTTGGCATCTATGGGGACCTTTCTCAATGGGACAGAAAAACGAGCTGCCCCCTTTGGCAGGAAGCTTCCGAGTTACAGAGAGACGAGGCGCAGTCACAGTGGCCTTTTATGGACAGCTTCCTCCGAGTTTAACATGATCTCATTAGGCGCTCACAAACTCCATCTGAGGGTGGTACTATTATTATCCCCATTTTACAGCCGTGGAAAGAGGGACTCAGAGAAGAGGAACAGCTGCTATGTGACAGAGCCAGCCCTGGACGGTATTGTCTGGTTCCTAAGTCTTTGCTGTCAACGGCCCTGCTTCACAGGTCTTAGCATAAATTACAGAAAGCTGAATGGAATACATTTGCCTCCCCAGCAAGAAGCCCAGAGGTTGAAACAATCAAGAAAAGCTTTGAGAAACAGACTGCAGAGGAATGTGGTACTTGAAAGATGAAAGAATGTTAGTCTAGAACAGCTGACAGACGTACGTGGCAGAAAAGAATAATCTTTACTTCCACCTCTGCTAATGTCACCCAGTCTTCCCAGATCTCCAGACACCTGTGTGGAACCCAGCTCTCTGATCAGTGGACGAAGGAGCTGGTGGGCCTCTGAGAGACCACCTACCCCAGGTTCTGTGCTTCTCAGTGTCAGACTCCTTTGTTTTTTAGGTTAGGGTCTCACTCTATCCAGGATGACCTGGAATTCACTATATAGTCTTAGGGTGGCCTCAAACTCACGGTGACCTACCCCTGTCTCCCAAGTGCTGGAATTAAAGGCATGTGCCACCATGCCTGGCTTTTTCTTTTTTCTAATCTCAAATTGCAGAGAAGAGAGATTTGAGTTTGGCTCTCTCCTCTACCCCAACCAGGATGGCCACACCAAGGTCCCTTGTAGATCCCATCTAGACATAAGGCTCTTAGGTACTGCTGAACAGATATAGCCAAGAGAAGCAGTGGAACACCATGAGAAGATATGGAGTGGTTGTCCTCAGGTCTCCATTGTGAGCTGTGCGACAAAGTGTCTCTCTCCCCCCCCCCTTTTTTAATTTTTTTTTTTATTTTAGAGAGAGAGGGAGGGAGGGAGAATTGGCACACCAGGGCATCAGCCACTGAAATTGAGCTCCAGATGCTTCCACCACCTAGTGGGCATGTGCGACCTTGCACTTGCCTCACCTTTGTGCATCTGGCTTACCTGGGATCTGGAGAGTCGAACATGGATCCTTAGGCTTCGCAGGCAAGCACCTTAACTGCTAAGCCATCTCTCCAGCCCTGCTTTGTTTTGTTTTTTTTTAATATTTTATTTATTTATTTGGGGGGGAGAGAGAGAGAGAGAGAATGGCTGTGCTGGGGCCTTTAGCCACTGCAAATGAACTCCAGATGCATGTGCCACCATGTGCATCTGGTTTACGTGGGCTCTGGAGAGTCCAACCAGGATCCTTAGGCTTCACAGGCAAGTGCCTTAACTGCTAAGCCATCTCTTCAGCCCTCTCTTCCCCTTTCTGAGCTTGATTTGTATAGGGTGTCCTCTATAATCCCTCCCAGCCCTACATTCTTCACTCATTTGAATCACACCATTCCACAAATGATCTATATTTCCCTGTCAGGTCCTGCATACCTTGAAAGTAGAAACTATATCTCTTTTACTTCCATCTCCCACTAACAAGCTTGGGGCCCTAAACATTGTTAGGAACTGAATAAATACATACGCAGCGAATAACTGTTCAGTTCTCCCCAGGTGCAAAGCACAAAAAGTGCTCATTCAGAAAAGCCCTAGTGTCCTCCACTCACTAGCTCGCCGTTGGTCCTGGACAACTCTGTTAACCTCCCTGTGTATAAGGTGGGGACATTAATGGGGCCTATCTAATAGGGTTGTTTGGGGGGATGAGACAAGGAAAATGCACAGGAAGCATTTAGCACAAGGGCCTGGGAGCTGAGGCTGGGCTGGTCCCCCTCCTGGCCTGATTCCAGTCTGTCAGTGTAGCAACGCAAGATTCCAGATATGGCCTGACCAAGCCAGCACAATAGGCCTATTATTTCCCCCAGTCTGGACACGACACATTGTTAATACAGCCTAAGACTGCTAGGCTTCAGAGCCTTTCTCTCCCATGATTAGTTCCCATCAGGTTGTGGTTAACTAAATCATTCAGATCCTTTGCACAGGAGCTAGGGTCAAGTCAGGTCTCTCCCCCATCCTCTGCTTTGTATAATGTCTTCAAGTTCACAGCAGAAACAATGTCATCTTGCTTACTCCAGCCTGTTGAAATTGTTTTGAATACTAGTTCTAGGGCCCAGTATTTTCTCCCACTCTTAAGGTTAGATGCAGCTTGGCCCTTGCAAATTCACCATCCATATTCTTGGTCAGGCTGGGAATGTAACTCAGTGGTAGAGTGTTTATCTATTGTGTGCATGGCCTTGGTTCAATTCTCAGCTCTGGTGGGGGGGGGGGGTGGAAACAACATATTGCTGGTCAGGACAGATCCCCTTAACACACCACTAGAGACACTCATTCACTGGGAGCTGAATCAGACTACTGCTAATACAGTAGTTTCCAGTTATTGAGCACCTGCTGTATGCTGGGCAAGCACTGTGCCTAGTGTTCTGCTATATATATACACCAAGCCATTTACTCCTTACAACACTACCTGGCAGCAGTTGCTTTTATTACCCCTATTCTATAGATGATATTCCCAAGGCCATAAGAGGAGAAGCAGGGATTCGACTTTATAAAGCTAGAGCCAGAACCCCCTTTTGTGATAAAATTTTTTATTATATGAGAGAGAGAATGTGTGTGTGTGTGTGTGTGTGTGTGTGTGTATGGGCACAACAAAGCCTCCTGCCACTGCAAACAAACTCCAGATGCATGTGCCACTTTGTGCATCTGGCTTTACGTGGGTACTGGGGAATCAAACCCGGGCCATCAGGCTTCGCAAGCAAGTGCCTTTAACTGCTGAGCCATTTCCCCAGCCTTAGACCCCTTCTTCTTAGCTGTTGGTACCTACAGTACCAACCGTGCGACTCCATTAGCCCTCTTTGGTCCATTAGCCCTCTTTGGCATTCTCCTTCCTACCTCCTCATTCCTATACCCCATAGAGCTTTGCTTTGGCTCCCACAATCTCACCAGCTCTATTAGCCTCAGAGTCCTGGAGCAAAGATTGGGCCCATTTTTACATTAACCTTCTTTTCATGTAGAATGGCACTAAGATCAAGGTCTTCTCTCCAAGGGGCAGGCAGCTACCCCCTCAGTGGTGGGACGACCCTTTCAAGCATCATTACCTTTTGTGGGTCTAGTTTAGCCTTACAGGTGAGGACAGATGGTGAGTTCAAGATCCTATGTTGCTCTCTACCTGTCTCTGCCCTCTTTATCTGCCCTAGCATACTCCCCAGGAGGCTTCTGGATCCCCTGAGCTTCCTGGGAGGCAGATAAGCAGTTACACACAAAAATTCCATAGATGGGGCTGGAGATGACTCAGCAGTTAAGGACGCTTGCCTGTAAACCCTAGTTTGATTGCCCAGTACCCATAAAGCCAGATGCACAAAGTGGCATGTGCATCTGGAGTTCATTTGCAGCAGCTAGAAGCCCTGGTGCACCCATACTCTCTCTCTCCCTCTCTCTTTCTCTGTGACAGGTGTACTGACACACACTTTTAATCCTATCACTTGGGAGGCCTGAAGTAGAAGGCTTGCCATGAGTTCCAGGCAAGCCTGAGAGAGACTACATAGTGAAATTGAGACCAGCCTGAGATGACTGTATAGTGAATTCCAGGTCAGCCTGGGCTAGAGTGAAACTCTACCTCGAAAAACAAAAAAACCAAAAAAATTGTATGTAAAAAAAATTTACATACACACACAATTTTTTAAAATATAGGCATATACGTTCCACAACACGCATGTGGAAATCAGAGGACAACCTGCGGTGTCAGTACTTGCCCTCTACCTTATTTGAGGTAGGGTCTCCTGTCATCTTCTGCTTCATACACCAGGCTAGCTGGCCTGTGAGCTTCCAGAGATTATGTCTCCACCTCCCATCCCACTGTAGGAGAACTGGAATTGCAGATGTGTGCTACCACATCTGGCTTTATGTGTGATCTGGGGATCCAAACTCAGGCTAGGAGACAGGTATGGTAGCACACCCCTTTAATCCCAGCACTCAAGAGGCAGAGGTAGGAGGGTTGCTATGAGTTCAAGGCCACCCTGAGACTACATAGTAAATTCCAGGTCAGCCTGGACTAGAGCAAGACCCTACCTCTAAAAAAAAAACTAAAAAACAAACAAACAAGCAAACTCGAACTCAGGTCATTACACTGACTCAGTAACTGCTTTATTCACTGAGCTATCACCCCAGCCTCATTATTCTTTATTTTTTATTCATTTATATTCACAAGCAGAGGGAAAGAGAGAGAGAGAGCGAGAATGAATGGGTATGCCGGGGCCTTCTGTCACTGCAAACAAACTCCAGATTCATGCTTTACATTATGTGTCTGGATGTACATGAGTACTAGGGAATTTAACCTGGGACATTAGGCTTTGCAAGAGAGCACCTTTAACCACTGAGCAATCTCTCCAGCCCCCATTATTCTTTACTCCTGAGAAAATATTGCATCTCTTGAGCCTCAGTTTCTTTACCTTTAAAATGAGGATAGTGATTATATTGAGTTCATAACCAGGCATGGTGGTACATATCTGTAATCCTAGCGCTCATGAGGATTATGAGTTCAAGGCCGGCCTGGGCTACATAGCAAGACCCTGTCTCAAAATAAATAAATAAATAAATAAATAAGCCAGGAGTGGTGGTGCATGCCTTTAATCACAGAACTCAGGAGGCAAAGGTAGGTGGATCACTGTGAGTTCGAGAACACCCTGAGAAGACATAGTGAATTCCAGATCAGCCTGGGTTAGAGAGCAATACCCTACCTCAAAAAAAAAAAAAAATTAAAAAATTAAAAAAACCTTGTGCTTGGTACTCCACAAGCACTTCTTATTATATGTACACCAAAAGAAAAAAACAGATTTATTGAATACTCTGAAAGAGGTGGCAATGGGTGGGGCAGGATTTGCTACCATCATCATCTCAATCATTATTTACACCCTGAGCAAAACTTCACCAAGAAAGTCCCCTTGGGGAGAAAATTTGCTTGTAGGCTGGAGAGATGGCTCAGCGGTTAAAGATACTTACCTACAAAGCCTGACAGTCTGGGTTTGATTCCCTACTACCCACATAAAGCCAAGTGCACAGGTAGCACATGCATCTGGGGTTCATTTGCAGTGGCTGGAGGCCCTGGTATGCCAATTCTCTCTTCTATCAGCCTCTTTCTCTCTCAAATAAATAAATATTTAAAATGTTTTATTTTAATTTATCAGAGAGAGAGAGAAAAAAAATGGGTGTGCCAGGATCTCCAGACACTGCAAGCAAACTCCAGACACATGCGCCACCATCTGCATCTGGCTTACATGGGTTCTGGGGAGTCGAACCTGTATCTTTAAGTTTTTCAGACAACCACCTTAACCACTAAGCCATCTCTCCAGTCCAAATAAAATATTTTTTAAAGTATTTGCCAGGGCTGGAGAGATGGCTTAGTGGTTAAGATGCCTGCCTGCAAAGCCTAAAGACCCATGTTGGACTCTCCAGGTCCCATGCAAGCCAGATGCACAAGGTGACACAAGCGTACAAGGTTGCACATGTGCACACAGGTGGCACATGCATCTGGAGTTCAATTGCATTGGCTGGAGGCCCTGACACACCAACTCTTTCTCTCATTCTCTCCCTCCCTCCCTCTCTCTCTCTAGGTATTTCTCTCTCTCTCTCTCATAAAAAATAAAAAAAATAAAAAAAAGTATTTGCCAGGTGTGGTGGCACATGCCTTTAATCTCAGCACTCAGTAGGCTGAGGTAGGAGGATCACTGTGAGTTTGAAGCCAGCCTGAGACTACATAGTGAATTCAGGTCAGCCTGAGGTAGAGTGAGACTCTACCTCAAAAAACAGAAAACAAACAAAAAACAAAGAAAATGTGGGAGCCGGGCATGATAGTGCAAACCTTTAATCCCAGTACACGGGAGGCAGAGGTAGGAGGATCACCATGAGTTTGAGGCCACCCTGAGACTACAGAATGAATTCCAGGTCAGCCTGAGCTAGAGTGAAACCCTACCTCAAAAAAAAAAAAAAAAAAAGAAAGAAAGAAAGAAAGAAAGAAAGAAAGAAAGAAAGAAAGAAAGAAAATTATTTGTAAGTGGTTAGGGGCCAGATTACTACGTCTGGGCACTCAGGATGGTATTGGGACAGTGGGGTGCTGCCAGGACAGACTGTTATGAGAAGCTACTGGGGAGCTGGTGCTCGGATATTACTGCTGAGTGAATGTGTTGTTGAATACCATTGTTGCCAGGTGGGGTAGCTTGCAATCTGCTACCCAATGGAAAGATCAATTCTTTGTCCCTAGCTGGCAGACCTACCACCCTAACTTCCAGAGAAAAGGGCCAAGCCTATACTTGGCTCAACAGCCAAATTTACACCCTGGGTGGTGATGCTCAAGGGAACAGCCAGGTTGAAGAGGTAAGTGCTGAGCAGGCCCTGGAGCAAAGGCTTTCTAGAGTAGCTATGGTGGCCGGGATGCCTCAGCCAGTTTCCTGTCTTGTCTCTTTTGGGCAGGGAGGAGGCAGGGCAGAAATACGAAGGAGGAACCTTGAGGTTTTCTGAAGAGGCTCTCTGGGGAGGAAATATTTGAGGGCCCTTGAAGCCACTTGAGGTTGCCAATCTATTCCTGGATTTTGGTTGGGCAATTGTGGATCAGGGGAAACTTCAAGGCAGACCCATCTGATCTGATGCTATAGACTACAGGAGAGTCTCCTGAGCTGGGTGATACGTGATTTCTGACCCTCAGCTCTCAATATGGAGAATGCCCAGGGCCTCCCTGGGACAGCTGGTGTCTTCCCCACCCCCATCATCAGCAAGTTTCTCAGGATCTTCTCAGCCTACACTCTCTCGACCAAGTTCAAAGTCCTCTTCCCCAGACAAAAACTCCTACTGCTGAGATGTAAGAATGACAGAGTGGCAGAAGCTGAACGATGTCAGCCTTGGCTTACAGGGTCACGCCATCTGACACCATAGTCGAGCACTGAAGAAATCAAAGTGGTTGGAGCATGCTAGCAGGTGGCCTCAGGGCCCATGAGATCAGGTGAGGAGCTCCTTGGGCAAGAGCCCAGAGTTAGCGTTGGAGGAGAGGGTGGGGATTGGTGACTGAGCAATATCTGTCCTTAATTGGGTGGCCAGAACTCTGCACATCTCATGCTCACACCATATTCCTGCAAGGAGGCCCTGCCTTGCTTTGCTGGTTTTCATTCACTCAGAGGTGGAAACATCTAGATTCAGGTCACCTTAGTGGGAGCAGAAGTTTCATTGTCCCTGGAGTCCTGTGCCTTTCTTTGTCTCTATCTGTGCAGAAAGCATGTTGGGCAACCCAGGGCTATGCTGTGGCTGCTTCCCACCTTCACTGTGGCATACCAGGACCTCCGGCTTCTGGTGTCTGGCTCCAGATTCCTCATAATAATGCTGTGATCTCACACTACTTAAGAGGGAGAGATCAAGAGCAGAGCTAAGACTTATAGCCAGGTTCATTTGGGTTCTTGTCTTGTTTTTCGAGGTAGGGTCTCACTCTAGCCCAGGCTGACCTGGAATTCACTATGTAGTCTCACTCAGGGTGGCCTCTAATTCTGCCTCCCAAATGCAGGGATTAAGGGCATGTGCCATGACGTCTGGCCCTGTCTTTGGCTATCTATGTGACTTTGGACAAAGTAACAGCTTCTGGGAACCTCATTAATCAGATCTGTACTTATGCCTTAGTCTTATCCTGAAGATCTAGTACAATGATGTGTGTGTACAAAGCAAACCTATAAATGGTAGTTTATTTTCTTCATCTTCTCCCTGATTGTCAGAATATTTGTCTTTGATTAAGAAACTGGGGCAAACAGATTTATTGTCATGGTTTAAAATGTAAAACTTGGGCTGGAGAAATTTCACAGTGGTTAAGGCGCTTGCCTGCAAAGCCTAAGGACCTGTATTTGATTCCCCAGTATCCACGTAAAGCCAGATGCACAAAATGGTGCATGCATCTGGAGTTTGCTTGCAGTACCTAGAGGCTCTGGTGGGCTCATTCTCATTCTTTCTCTCTGCATACAAATAAATTAAAATATTTTTAAAAAAAATAAAATAAGGCTGACGAGATAGCTTACAGGTTAAGGCATTTGCCTGCAAAGCCAAAGGACCTCAGTTCAATTCACCAGGACCCATGTAAGCCAGATGGACAAGGTGGCACATGCATCTGGAGTTCATTTGCAGTGGCTGAAACACCCATTCTCTCTCTCTCTCTCTCTTTCTCTCTCTATGTGTGTGTGTGTCTCTGTGTGTATGTCTGCCTCTCTCCTTCTCAAATAAATAAATAACAAAATATTAATAAAATAAAATAAAATGTAAAGCTTAAAACACAGGGGCCTTACAGGCAGTGGGTATGAAGTTTGGGCAGGGGCTGGAGGGCATAAAACAACACTTGAACGTATCAGGTGGGCTTGTCAGTGCCTTCATTAAGACTTCTCTGGGCCTGTCCAGCAACACAGAGATTCACAAGGCATGGAAGATCCTATTCTTTGAGGAGAGTACATCTAGTTGTGGAGGTAAATACAGCAGAATATGGCCAAATGATGTAGTAAATGGGACTCTGTTTGAGTTTCCGGAATTGAGAATACCATGTCAGATTCTGTTTGGAGAAGAAAAGATCTGGGAAGGCTTCATAGAGGAGATGATGATGGAGCCATGCCCTGTAGCAGGAGTAGGAGTTCCTTAGACAGTGAGGGACATGTGAAACATGCCCATTACATGGCTACATCACAGACATGAAGGAGGATGGAGGAGGCAGCGCATTGAGCAGCCTGGGCTGGCTGGGAAATCAGGAGCCTTTGAAGCTCCTGTGGAGGAGGCCTTGCACCCTCCTACAGACAGAAGAGAGTCCTAGGGAAGACTCCAAGCAAGCAGTGACATAAGCAGACCATTTAATCCCATGAGGCTACAGATGGGTCCCCTGGGAGGCCTCCTGCATTGAGCTTGGGGCCTGAGCTGGATGAGAGGGGACTGTGAGCCTCAATCTGTGCTTTATACAGAGGACACTCATTCAGCATCCTTAGACACTCATCCCATCTTCCTAAAATAAAGCAGCTATACCATGCTGGTCTCCATTTCAAACCACAATAGCCATCAGAGACATGTGGGGTTTTTTTTTTGCCAATTTTATTTAAAAAATTTTGTTGTTGTTTTTTGAGGTAGGGTGTCACTGTAGCTCAGGCTGGCCTGGAATTCACAATGTAGTCTCAGGGTAGCCTTGAACTCACAGCGATCCTCCTACCTCTGCCTCCTGAGTGCTGGGATTAAAGGCATGCACCACCATGCCTGGCAAAAATATTTTTATTTATTTATTTGCAAGCAGAAACGGGGAGGGGGGAGAGAATGGCATGCCAGTGCCTCTAGTCACTTCAAATAAGCTCCAGACACCTGTTCCACTTTATCCATCCAGCTCTACATGGGTACTGGGGAATCAAACTCAGGTCACCAGGTTTTGCAGGCAAGCGCCTTAACCACTGATCCATGTCTCCACCCTTTTTGCCATTTTTTTTTTCTTATTCTTATTTATTTATTTATTTGCAAGGAGAGAAAGGGAGAGCAAATGGGCACTCCAGGGCCTCTAATCACTGCAAATGAACTCCAGATGCACATGCCACATTGTACATCTGGCTTTATAGTGGGTACTGGGGAACTGAACCCAGGTCATGAGGCTTTGCAGGCAAGCACCTTAAGCTCTGAGCCATTTCTCCATCAACTCCCTTTTGCCATTTTTTTGTTTATTTTTATTTAATTATTTCAGAGCGACAGACAGACAGATAAAGACACACACACAGAGAGAGAGAGAGAGAGAGAGAGAGAGACAGAGACAGAGACAATGGATGCATCAGGGCCTCCAGCCACTGCAAACGAATTCCAGATGCATGCACCACCTTGTGCATCTGGCTTACGTGGGTACTGGGGAATTGAGCCTCGAACCAGAGTCCTTAGGCTTCACAGGCAAGTGTTTAACCACTAAGCCATCTCTCCAGGCCCCCTTTTGCCATTTTTATCTCCATTTAAAGTAATCTACATTTGGGAGGTTGAGGTAGGAGGATTGTCATGAATTCAAGTCCAGTCTGGGCTACAAGAGTGAGTTCCAGATCAGCCTGGGCTTGAGTGAGACCTTGCTTCAAAAAAATAAATAAAATAATTAGCAGGGTGATGATGGCTCACGCCTTTAATCCCAGCACTCGGGAGGCAAAGGTAGGAGGATCACCATAAGTTCGAGGCCATCCTGAGACTACACAGTGAATTCCAGGTCAGCCTGGGCTAGAGTGAGACCTTACCTTGAAAAACAAAAATAAATAAAATAAAATAAAATAAAATAACCTATTACAAGTTTTCATTGGATTCCTGATGGGGAAAAGAGTAAACAAAGTGTGGCATGGTGGTACATGCTTATAATCTCAGTGCTTGGGGAAGGGAAGGCAGGAGGATCAGGAGTTCAAGGATATCCTTGGCGGCACAGCAAGTTTGAAGCCTGCCTGTGATAAATGAGATCCTGTCTCAAACCAACAATAAATGGATGGAGGGGTCATCTGTAATAGACTTTCCTTTGCTTCTGGGCCTGTAGTCTAAGCAAGCACCCCTTGATTTTTTTTTCCCCTCAGAGGTGTAAGGCCACATAGAAAAGAGACTTGCCCAACGCCACGTAGAACCTCAGAAGCAGTAAGATTTTGCTTCCTGTCCATGGCAGTCTGAGGAGCAGCCCTTACAGAGAACATTGCAGTATGCTTTGGTCTCTGAATCCCCATGGTGGACCCTCCAGATCAGGGCTAAAGGATGACAGAACATATACTAAACTTTTTTTAAAAAAAAAAATATTTATTTATTTAAGAGAGAAAAAGAGGCAGACAAAGAGAGTGTGAGCACACAATGGACTCCTCCCACTGCAAATGAGCTCCAGATACTTACACCACTTTGTGCATCAGGCTTTACGTGGGTACTAAGGAATTTAACCCAGGCCATCAGGCTTTCCAAGCAAGTGTCTTTAACCACCAAGCCATCTCTGCAACCCCCCCACACTCCTTTTTTTGCATGCATATATGCGTATATGTGAGTGTATGTGTTTGGTGTATGTATATATGACTTTTTGTATGTTTGTGGGTGAACCTGCATGTACATAGCATGTGGAGGCCACAGGCTGACCTTGGGTGTCTTCTTTTACTTGTTTAGCTGGGCATGGTTATTTATTTATTTGAGAGAGAGAGAGAGAGAGAGAGAGAGAATGGGTATGCCAGGGCCTCCAGCCACTGCAAACAAACTCCATATGCATGCGCCACCACATACATCTGGTTTACATGGATACTGGGGAGTCGAACCTTGTTCCATAGGCTTTGCAGGCAGGTGCTTTAGCTGCTAAGCCATCTCTTCAGCCCAAATATTCATTCTAGCCACTGCAAACAAACTCTGGACACATGCACCGCCTTGTGCATCTGGCTGACGTGGGTACTGGACAATCAAACCTTGGTCCTTAGGCTTCGAAGGCAAGTGCCTTAACCTCTAAGTCATCTCTCCAGCTGGCTGTCTTCTTTAATTGCTGTCCAGCTTATTGTTTGAGACAGTCTGTCGCTGAACCTGGAACTCATTGATTTAACTAGACAAACTAGTCAGCAAGCCCCAGGGATCCCCTTTCTCTGCCTCCCCAGTGCTAGGATTACAGGTGCATGCCACTGTGTCCTGATTTTACATGGATGCTGGGGATCCAAATGAAGATCCTTGTGCTTGCATGGCAAACACTTAACTGACTAATCCATCTCCCCAGGTCCTCTATACAACTCTTGTTCAACTCTTTTCCAGGCATCAGTCCCTTGTCTCCTCCTGTTAGGAGTAGGGTTAGAGGGGCTGGAGAGCTGGCTTGGCGGTTAAGGTGCTTGCCTGAGAAGCCTAAGGACCCCGGTTTGATTCTCCAGTACCCATGTAAACCAAATGTACAAGAGGGTGCATGTGTCTGGAGTTCATTTACAGTGATTGGAGGCCCGGTGTGCTCAGTCTTTCTCTATCTTCCTCTCTCAAAATATATGAAAAAAGCCGGGCGTGGTAGTGCAGGCCTTTAATCCCAGCACTAGGGAGGCAGAGGTAGGAGGATCACTGTGAATTCGAGGCCACCCTGAGACTACATAGTTAATTCCAGGTCAGCCTGGACCAGAGTGAGACCCTACCTTGAAAAACCAAAAAATAAAAAATAAAAATAAATGAAAAAATAAAAACTTTTTTAAAAAGGTTTTAAGCCAGGCATGGTGGTTCATGCCTTTAATCCCAGCACTTGGGAGGCAGAGGTAGGAAGATCGCCATGAGTTCAAGGTCACCCTGAAACTACATAGTGAGTTCCAGGTCAGCCTGGGCCAGAGTGAGACCCTACCTCAAAAAACGACAACATGGATGGATTGGAAAGAATTATACTAAGTGAGGTAACCCAGACCCAGAAAGCCAAGCGCCACATGTTCTCCCTCATATGTGGATCTTAGCTACAGATGATATGGCTTCTGTGCGAGAAGGAAAAAACTCAGTAGCAGAGGCCAGTAAGTTAAAAAAGGAGATAGAAAGGGAAGAGAAAGAAAGGGAGGAGGGCTTTTTTAGGTTGGTATTGTATATATGTAAGTAGAAAGATTGAGATGGGGAGGGGATATGATGGAGAATGGAATTTCAAAGGGGAAAGTGGGAGGGGGGAGGGTACTACCATGGGATATTTTTTATAATCATGGAAAATATTAATAAAAATTGAGAAAAAAAAAAGGAAAACAACAACAACAACAAAGGTTTTACCCAGGCCCAGAAAGCCAAATGTTACATGTTCTGTCTCATATGTGGATCCTAGCTACAAATGACTGGACTTCTTTGTGAGTAGGAATAAAACTCAGTAGCAGAGGCCAGTAAGCTAGAAAGGGGATATAAAAGGAATAAAAAGGGGAGGATTTAATAGGATGTATTGTATATATGTAAGTAGAAGAACAGATTAATAAGGGTGAAAAGGCCTAAGTGAGGTCAGGGGAAGAGATTTAATAAAGGAAATGTGGAGGGAGGGCTAATCAAAATCTAAGAAGATATAAATGAGTCATATGGAAACCTACTTTTTTGGACAATGGAACACTCAGAAGCCATAGATTGTTACTGGAAAATTTTCAGTGCCAGGGATGGGATACCTTCCAGTGAGTTGTTGGCCAGGGAGGTCCCTGATACCCCCAAAACATTGCAGGCAATTGCCAAGGCCCTTGGTTTCCCATGAGGAATAGATGGTAAGACCATATTGCTGATGACTCCACATACTTGGGCTGCAAGGCCACTGAGACATCCTGCTGGAGCTGAGCTGATAACCTCCTCCATGTAGACCAGCTGACAGAAAGCTAGGAAAAGCTATGCTGAGTGCAGTTCAATGGGAAAGAGAGAAATCACCAGTGTAGATACCCAACAGTAGACACTGCAAGCCTTAAGTTTGGCCAGCCAGGCCAAATGAAGCAATGGGTGCAATAGTGACATGTCTGTTATGGGCAAAACCAACTGTTCTTTAATTTGACTGGAGGTCCACTCCATGGGAGGGAATACATCCCTGATACTGAAAACCTATAACGGGGTAGTTATGAGCCCTAGGGGTGTAACGTCTGCTGGTGTCAGGCTAAATGTATATACTATGCTCACCAAACTGCCCAGTAAGTACTTCTCTTAATGTTCATATGCTTATATTAATGCTATTCTCACTCTTGGTTAGAGAACTTCTCTTCAGATGGCAGTGCCATTGGGATGACTCAGTAGGCATCATGGTGCTAAGAAGTGACAGAGGAGTGCTCAGCACTGAAATATATCTATCACATCTTCCAAGGCTCAGGGTCCATTGTGGAACAGGTGGCAGAAAGAATGCAAGAGCCAAAGGAAGGGTACGACTCTTTATGACGTGCTCCTCCAGACACACAATGGCCTGGATATCCATGACCTCACAGAGCCTGACACTCCCTACACAAGACAATCATAATAGGAGGAAAAGATGAGGACATCAAAATAAAAGACTGATTGAGTGGGGGAGGGGATATGATGGAGAGTGGAGTTTTCAAAGTGGAAAGTAGGGAGAGAAAAGGAATACCATGGGATATACAATTATGGAAGTTGTCTAAAAAACTAAATAAATAAATAAAAATTTTCTAAAGTAAAGACTGTAAGAGCCAAAGGATGGGGAGGAGTGCTTTGTAATGGTGTCTTTCAGACACAAAGTGGTCATTGCATTCATGATCCCACAGTGGCTACAGTAACCTGCACAAGACCTGCATAACATTGAGCCCATGACATGGTGTCATGGATGATGGAGGATGGGGGGAAAAAAAGACATTAAAATTAAAATAGAAGAGGGAATAGTTGGAAAGAAGAAGAGGTTTAACGAAGGGGGAGGAGGAACAAAGGAGGATGGTGGAAAATGATTATGTCAATTTTAAATAAAGTTTTTAATAATTAAAAAAATTAGCAAACAAAAAAAAAGGTTTTAAAAGGAGTAGGTTTGGGGTCTGAAATTCCCTGTTTTAGTCTTGCAGCCTTGGTCTCTCCTTTTGAGGTTGCTACTAGGAAGAGTATGAAAGAGCTGGTGTATGGGTCTAGGTCACCTTGACTACTAGAGCAGGACTTTCAGTTCTGGAGTTAAGATGGGGTCTGGATTGGGACCTTGGCTTTAGGGTAGATCCTGATGTAAACTTCAGGGCTGCTCTGGACTCTTACCTCTGAGCTAAGTTTTGGACCTTCTGAGCTCTAAGCTTTGAGTCTTTGAGCTGGGTGAAGGTCCTAGACTTGGATATAAATTCTGAGCCTTGGTCTTTGGCTCCAAGCTGGACTTTGGGTCTGGACCAGGACATGCTCTGAGTTCTGCAACCTGGGTTCTGGGCTTGGGACTTTGGACTAGGGTTGGGCTGGCTTGGGCTTCAGGTTCTAGGCATTGAGATGGCTTTGAGCTATGGGCCCTGAATATCGGCTCTGTGCTTGACTTGGAAGCTAGGCTGGCTTCTAGAAATAGTCAACTGTGAACTCCAGGCTCTGGGCTTACATTGGACGAGGTAGGGTATCCCAGAAGGGACAGTCACAGATGCTGGAAGCGCCCTATACCCCATTCCTCTTTCTGGAGACTCAGAATTGCTTATTCTTGGAAAGCAGACCCAAAGGAAGTTACTAAAAAGTTTCTTTAGTTGCCGGATGACTTCTTTGGTGGACATTAAAAAAAAAAAAAGCAGGAGGTGAAGGGCAGGGTAAGTGGCACATGGGGTGTCTCAGGTGACCAGAGGCCATCCTGCTTGTTATCAGGCCCTGACAGAGAGCAGAGAGCAGTAAAGAAACACTGATGCAGCCCACAGCTTGGCTTCCTGGGAGTCAGCGTGGGAGGGAGGCAACGTTTGGGGCCTGGGTCTGAGTGTGAGGAGCACCCCCTCCCTACATCCTTCCTTGAGATTGTCCCCTGCCATACCCCCCAGCCAGGAGTGGGGTGTAAGGTTCTCAAGTCCTCAGAAGAGATCATTCCCAGCTCTCTCTGAGCCCTGCTGCTAAAACCCTGCTTGCCTCCCTCCTTGTCATAGACCACTCTGCATATTGTTCTCTTCAAGGTCTTCGAAGTGCCTCCCTCCCACAGGTCTCCAGGATTCCTCCTGCTGGTCATGTGGACTGCTCCCTCCACATGAACTAGTCCTCAGTGACTTCCAAAGAAGACTGCAGGGTTGGGGTGGAGGAGAGCTCTCCTCCTTCTCTTGGCCTGCGCCCTCACATGTCCCCTATGGCACCAGGAACCTGACGTGGCAAGCACCGCTGAAGGGACAGGAGTTCCTGCAGGGAACCGAGACTCTAGGAAGTCTCCAACTGTACATGTCACAGTCCTTCCCAAGGGACAAACCACCACATCGTCACTAGGAAAACTTTTTCCACAGGCTGTCCCCACAGGGGTACACTCAGTTCCTAATTTGATTCTCCTGTCTCAGATCCTCCTTATACTCCCAGAGATGTATCTACTCAATTCTCCACCTTCCAGACCTCCATCAGGCTCTATGTAGGAAACACCACTCCCCCGACTCCTGCCCAAGCCACATGGGGCAGGATCAACAGGATAAAGATAACAGGATAAGAAAGAGCAGAACACTTCCCAAACTCTGTTTTTCAGCTTAGACTAGTATCTCAGCAGGAGGATGGAGGAGTGCAGGAAACAGGCTATAGAAGACATGCTAAAGTAAATGTGGCAGTTTTGATGTTCAGGGTCCTGTCTCTTTAAAGTCTTTCTGCCAGTGACAAGCTATGCCTCCTCCTCCTTGTTCAGACTTGTCCTTGTGAAGTAAGTGGGGATGAGAGTGGGGTGGTTACATGCAGATCAAACATACACAAAAAAGTGGTTATTCTTACCGGGCGTGGTGGGGCACGCCTTTAATCCCAGCACTCGAGAGGCAGAGGGAGGAGGATCACCGTGAGTTCAAGGCCAGCCTGGAAGTACGGTGCGAGTTCCAGGTCAGCCTTGGCTAGAGGGAAACCCTACCTCAAAAATACCAAAAAAGGGCAGGAGAGATGGCTTAGCCGTTAAGCGCTTGCCTGTGAAGCCTAAGGACCCACAGTTAGCCAGATGCACAAGGGGGCGCATGCGTCTGGAGTTTGTTTGCAGCGGCTGGAAGCCCTGGCACACCCATTCCCGCCTCTCTCTCTCTCTCCCTCTCTCTCTCTCTCTCTCTCCCTCTCTTCCTCCCTCCCTCCCTCCCTCTTTCTCTGTCTGTCACTTTCAAATAAATAAATAAATAAATAAATAAACAAAAAATTTTTTTAAACCCAAAAAAGTGGTTATTCTCTGCAATAGTACAGTTCTAATCCATACTGAGGAAGAGAGATAACTTCTCTAAAGTTCTATAATCTGGTACCTGCCTACAGTGATGCTAAGGCTCAATTTATTTTTCAGGGCTGGATTGATGACTCAATGGCTAAAGGCAATTGCTTGCAAATCCTTCTGGCCCCGGCTTTAATTCCTTAGTACCCATGTAAATCCAGATGCACAGAATGGCATGCATCTGGAGTTCATTTGCAGTGGCAAGAGGCCCTGGTGCACTCATTCTTTCTCTTTCAGGCTCTTTCTCCTCAAACAAACAAATAAAAATAAATAAATAAAATTTTAACTTAGTTTTTGGATCAATGTCAAAGCCTCTGGATGCATCTAGGCTGTGCTCCTGCCTACCATGCAGCAGCAATAGGCCTGGAAAAGCGCATCATTGAATTGGAGAGATGGCTTAGCAGTTAAGGTGTTTGCCTGCAAAGTGAAAGGACCCAGGTTCAATTCCCCAGGACCCATGATGTAAGCCAGATGCACAAGGGAACACATGCATCTGGAGTTCTTTTGCAGTGGCTGGAGGCCCTGACATGCCCATTCTCTATCTGTCTCTTTCTCTCTCCTCTCTCTATCAAATAAATAAATAAAAGTATTTTTAAAAACTTCAAAAAAGAAAAAGCAACATTGCATGTTGGTTCCCTTGGATGTATGGTATCCCTGTAAGAGCTTTGATTTTCTTTTTCTTAAATATTTATTTATTTATTTATTATTTTCAAACACAGAGAATAGAGAGAAGAGAGGCATATAGAGAGAATGGGCATGCCAGGGCTTCCAGCCGCTGCAAACTAACTCCAGATGCATGTGCCACTTTGTGCATCTGGCTTTTACATGGATACTGGGGAATCAAACCCCAGGCCTTTGGCTTTTCAGGCAAATGCCTTGACTGCTGAGCCATCTCTGCAGGCCTGATTTTCTTTTTCACTTGCCCTCCTCCATCGCCCAAGGTGGATGTTGATGGCCTAATATTATGCAGGCCTTGTGCAAGTACCAACAGCTGCTATGAGGTCATGGATGTAGCAGCTACTTCATGTCAGAAAGACAGCATTCCAAAGCCCTTTGCCCCATCTTCTGGTTCTTACATTCTTTCCAACCTCTCTTCTGCAATGTTTCCTAAGCTCTGTGGGAGGCATGATAGAGATGTCTCATTTAGTGCTGAGCACTCAACAGTCACTTATTCTCACACTTTGAGTCTCCCCCTATAAGATCTTTGAAATGATGTCATTTTAGCCAGGTATGGTAGCACATGCCTTTAATCTCAGAACTCTGGAGGCTGAAGCAGGAGGATCTCCATGATTTCAAGGCCAGCCTAGGTTATAGAGTGAGTTCCAGATGAGCCTGGGCTAGAGTGAGAACATGCCTTGAAAAAACAAAACAGGGCTGGGGAAATTGCTCAGTGGTTAAGGTGCTTGTCTGAATAGCCTTACAACCTGGGTTCTATTCCCCAGTTCCCACATAAAGCCAGATGCACAAAGTGGCACATACATCTGGAATATTTTTGCAGTGGCTAGAGACCTTTGTGCACCCATATTCTCTCTCTCTGTTTTTTTTTTTCTCTCTCTCTCTCCTTGCAAATAAATAAAATATTTTTTAAAAAAAAATGAAATGATGAAGTCTTTAGACCAGATGAAAGTCATGGGCTGGGACTGGAATTCTTCCCTCCATTGAGCATAACAATCCAGAAGTGTGGGCCTTTGATTTTTCAAGCGCATTCTCAGAAGAAACTTAGTTTCTCTGTCTTTGAAATGCCTCAGGGCTGTGAATCTCTTCTCTTGTTTAGAGTTTGCTTTTTGTTTTTTTTTTTTAATATTTTTTATTTATTATTTAAGAGAGACAAAGAGGCACGGAGGGAGAGAAAGAGAATGTGCATGCCAGGGCCTCTAGCCACTGCAAATGAACTCCAGACACATGTGCCACCTTGTGCAGCTGGCTTACATGGGACCTGGAGAATCGAATCTAGGTCCTTAGGCTTCACAGGCAAGTGCCTTAACTGCTAAGCCATCTTTCCAGCCCTGTTTTATTTTTTATTTTAATTTTTTCTCTTAGTAATGGGATTGAACCTAGGACCCTGCACATGCTAGACAAGCACACAACCACTACAGTATTATTATTATTATTATTGTTATTTTATTTTATTTTATTTTTGATGTGGGATCTCCCTGTAGCCCAGGCTGACCTGGAATTCACTCTGTAGTCTCAGGGTGGCCTTAAACGCAGCAATTCTCCTACCTCAGCCTCCCTACAGTATTTTTTTTGAAACAGTGTCTTGGTAAATTAACAAGGCTTGCCTAAGTCTCTGGACTATCTGGGCTTATAGGCTTGTGCCACCAGGCCCAGCTTTTAACCTGTTTTGTGTTGGTTCATGCTGTCTCCTAGCTAACCCAAGAGCTTCACCATGCAATATTTAGACCAGGATACTTTTCTTCAGTCAGCATTCACTGAGCCCTGACTATGTGTCAGTCAGAGTCCTCAAGGAGGTCAGAGTCTGAGAGAAAGTGGGCAGGTAAATAAATGATTATAGTAAGAGTATAATAAAACCTATGAGGAAGGGCCAGGCATGGTAGCACATGCCTTTAATCCCAGCACCCAGAAGGCTGAGAAAGTAAGATCATTATGG
This sequence comes from Dipus sagitta, assembly GCA_036346955.1. Lineage (NCBI taxonomy): Eukaryota > Metazoa > Chordata > Mammalia > Rodentia > Dipodidae > Dipus > Dipus sagitta. The sequence goes on from CM070773.1 coordinate 98,929,849, forward strand.
GTTTGAGGCCAGCCTGGAACTACAGAGTGAGTTCCAGGTCAGCTGGGCTAGAGTGAGACTCTACCTTAGAGGAGAAAAAAAAAAGGGCTGGAGAGATTGCTCAATGGTTAAGGCACTTGCCTGCAAAGCCTAATGACCCAGTACCCACATAAGGCCAGTTGTACAAAGTGGCGCATGCAACTTGAATTTATTTGCAGAGGCCCTGGCATGCCCATTCTCTCTCTCTCTCTCTTTCTCTCTCTCCTTGCAAATAAAGAAATGTATAGTTTGTTTGTTTTGTTTTTTGAGGTAGAATCTCACTCTAGCTCAGGCTGACCTGGAATTCACTATGAGTCTCAGGGTCGCCTTAAACTCATGGCAATCCTCTTACCTCTGCCTCTCAAGTTCTTGGATTAAAGGCATGCACCACCATGCCTGGCCCTAAAATATTTTTTAAAAACTATGATGGAGGGGGCTGGAGAGATGGCTTAGCGGTTAAGGTGTTTGCCTGCAAAGCCAGGACCCACGTAAGCCAGATGCACAAGGCGGCGCATGCACCTGGAGTTCCTTTGCAGTGGCTGGATGCCCTGGCATGCCCATTCTCTCTCTCTCTCTCTCTCTCTCTCTCTCTCTCTCTCTAATAAATAAATAAAATATATTTTAAAAAAATTACGATGGAGAGCCGGGCATGGTGGCGCATGCCTTTAATGCCAGTACTCAGGAGGCAGAGGTAGGAGGATTGCCATGAGTTTGAGGCCACCCTGAGACTACATAGTGAATTCCAGGTCAGCCTGGGCTAGAGTGAGACCCTACCTCAAAAAATCAAAAAAAAAAAAAAAAAAAGAAAAGAAAAAAAATTATGATGGAGCCGGGCATGGTGGCATATACCTTTAATCCGAGAACTTGGGAGGAAGAGGTAGAAGGATCACTGTGAGTTCAAGGCCACCCTGAGACTACATAGTGTATTCCAGGTCAGCATGGACCAGAGTGAAACCCTACCTTGAAAAATCAAATATATATATATATATATATATATATATGTATATATATATATATATATGCACACACACACACACACACACACACACACATATATATATATTAGAGGGAAACAGGAGTGATATGGCAAAGTTGTCACTTTGTACATTGCTGGGGTCCATATGACTGATCCCTCCCAGTGAGTTGTGCAGTAACAAAGCCCTGGGCATGTATAAACCCCAAGCGGGCATCTGACCCTGCCCGTGAGTCCAAACAAGTGCCTTGAGGAGGCTAAGCATTAGCTGAAACTTGAAGTTCAACTTCACTGTGGAGTGAAGGTCCATGCAGGCAGACCAAACCTCGTGTGCAAAGCTGCAGCAGGCTGAGGGGCCATGTAACGTGTTGGGAAATGTCAGGAAATACATTTTGGCTGACATACTAGGCATATGTGAGGAAAGGCCTAGAGCTTACTTGCAGAGGAGTTAATGAATGCAAGGACTGTAATAACAAAAGTCATAATCACCAACATTTGTCAGCCGTTCACTCTATGCCCAGCACTCTACTAAGGGGATTACATGTATTTTCTGGTTTTCATTTCATAGCAATCTTATGAGTTTGTTCTTTTATTGTTCTCGTCTCTGAAGATAAGGAAACAAGCTCAGAGAAGTTGAGCAACTTGTTCAAGGTCACAAAACTAGTGACCCATAGCCCCAAGATGCAAACCCAGATGTTCTGACTCTAGAATCCGGAGTCCTTGACCCTGGCCTCCCTTAACACCAGTGCCCTTGACTGTGGGTGGTGGTGACTTCCATGCAGACCCAGAGGCACACCAGCTGTCACACTGGATCCCTTTTGAGCTTTCCCAGTAGCCATGGCCCCCTCCCTCAGTGTGTACTGGCAGTGGCTTAAATTCACTGAGAGCTTAAGCACAGCAGGAAACCAGGGAGGCAGTGTGGGAAGCCCCTGGCATCCACAAGAAACCCCCAGAATTCTTGAAGCTGTCCAGGAGGACTTTGCAAGAAGCTGGGGTCCTGCAGAGCCAGAAGAAAATATTTTGGTGAACTTATTTTTATCCCCAACATGGTGTGACCTAGTTACACCTGAATAAAACTGTCCAATTCGCCTTCATTCACTCTTGTCTGCATTCCTTCCCCTGTCACCTGCTTTTCTAGCCCTTTGGGACCTCCTAGACCTCCCGCCTTCCTTCCCCAGCCTAGCAGCCGGCTTACTTTGACTTGATCCTCCTTCCTATGGGACTGGCATATTTCCTGCCAACACCCCCTTCTGCCATCCTGGGCCAGTTTCAAATGATTCTTCTCAGCGGGGCGTGGTGATACACGCCTTTAATCCCAGAACTCAGGAGGGAGAAGTAGGAGGATCTCTGTGAGTTTGAGGCCACCCTGAGACTACAGAGTGGATTCCAGGTCAGCCTGTGCTAGAACAAAACCCTACCTCAAAAAAACAAAAATAAATAAATAAATAAATAAATAAATAAATAAATAAAATGATTCCTTTCTCTGCTTTTGTCCCAGGCCACTGTGAGCTTCTAGAAGAAACAGTGGGATCACATGTTGGTCTCTGAGCTCACCTGCTCTGTAGTCTTTTGTCTGGTCCTTGCCAACTCACTGGCTTTTTTTTTTTGTTTGTTTTGGTTTTGGTTTTGGTTTTACGAGGTAGGGTCTCACTCTAGCTCAGGCTGACCTGGAATTCACTCTGTAATCTCGGGGTGTGGTCAGTCTCACAGCAATCCCCCTACCTCAGCATCCCCAGGGCTGGGATTAAAGACATGTACCACTACCCTCCAGCTTGGCTTTTTTTTTTTTTTATTCCTCAACATGAAAAAGCTGAGGAGACCACCCTCCTTCATTCTCTTTTCTTCAGTTCTTCCACGTCCACTACTTCAAAGACCATTGTAGGGCTCATGAGATGGCTCAGCACTCAAAAGTGCTTGCTTGAAAAGCCTGCAGACTCAGGTTCAATTCCCCAGCAACCACATAAAGCCAAATGCACAAAGTGGTGCATGCATCTGGAGTTTGTTTGCAGTGGCTGGAGGCCCTGGAGTACCCATACACTGTCTCTCAATCTCTCTCTCAAAATGCATGTATATATATATATATATATTTATTGTTTTTATTTTTGTTTTTCGAGGTAGGATCTCACCCTAGTGCAGGATGACCTAGAATTCACTATGTAGTCTCAGGGTGATCTCAAACTCAGAGCAATCCTCCTACCTCCGCCTCCCAAATGCTGGGATTAAAGGTGTGCTCCACCACACCTGGCTCATACTCTCTCTTTTTGCCCTCTGTCTCTCAAATAAATAAATAAAAATATTGAAAAAAGTATGGAGAGTGACATGGATCCTGCCCTTGTGAACTCACAGTCTAAGTAGCAGATATACTAAATAATTAGAATAGAGTGTGCCTCAGAAAAAGCTAGGGCTGGATAAGAAAAAAAGACAGTTAATCCAAGGAAATTATATCAGGCTCAGATTTGGCTGACAGAAAGGAAATGTCAAAATCCCAGTCATTGCAACCACTTGGAAGTTTGGAAATAACTACTCCAGAGCTAGTGTGATGGATTCATGAGCATAAAGTCCTTATACTTTTCATTATGTATCTTTTTAATTTTTAAAAATTTTATTATTTAATTATTTATGGGAGAGAGTGAGAGAGGCGGCTAGAGAATGGGGGCGCCAGAGCCTTCAGCCACTGCAAACAAATTCCAGATGCATGTGCCACCTTGTGCATCTGGCTTTCATGGGTCCTGGGGAGTCAAACCTGGGTCCTTTGGCTTTGCAGGCAAGTACCTTAACCCCTAAACCATCTCTCCAGCCCTTAATATTTTATTTTATTTATTTATTTTATTTTATTTTATTTATGAGAAAGAGAGAGAGAGAGATAATGGTCATGTCAGAGCCTCTAGCCATTGCAAACTCCAGATGCATGTGCCACCAATGTGCACCTAGCTTATGTGGGATCTGGGGGATCAAACCTAGGTCCTTAGGCTTCAAAGGCAAGTGCTTTAGCCACTAAGCCATCTCTCCAGCCCTCATTTTATATATATATATATATGTGTGTGCGTGTGTGTCTTTTTTTTTTTTTTTTTTTTTGCCTTTTTGAGGTATGGTTTCACTGTAGCCCATGCTGACCTGTAACTTAATATGCAGTCTCAGGGTGGTCTCAAACTCCCAGCAATCCTACTACCTCTGCCTACCAGTGCTGGCATTAAAGGCGTGCACCACCACGCCTGGCTTATTGACAGTTCTTATTCATGTATATAGTGTGCGCTTTTCATTAGATTATTCTTTTGGTTTGTTTGTTTGTTTGTTTTTGTTTTTCGAGGTAATTCACTATGTAGTCTCAGGGTGGCCTTGAACTCATAGCAATCTACCTACTTCTGCCTCTCCAGTGCTGGGATTAACGGCGTGCACCACCAGGCTTGGTTTATTATATTTTTCCATCACCCTCTGCCATCCTTAACACAATGCTTCTACCTCATTGTCCAATCTAGTTGTTCAAGTTCTACCCATCATGCCACATCCCAGCCAAGCCAAAGGAAGAAGGGATGAAATATTGCATGTTCTCCCTTCAACATCATTTCCTGAAAGTGGCACAAAGTACAACTTGTTGGCCAGAACTTAGTCACATAGCCACACCTAACAGCAAGGAATTCTGGAAAGGAAGTTTTTACTTGAAGGCAATCATGGGTGCAGCTAAAAAATCAGGCCTCTGTGACTAAGGACAAGCAAGATAATGGATATCATGGGTGGCTGGTGGTTGCAGCCTCAGAACAGTGCCTGCTGAGGGGACAGCCTGAATTTTGAGATATGAGCTCAAGTTAGTTAGACAACAAAGGGAGTGTCAGGCTACAGAGAGCATTTTTTGGATTTATTTTTATTTTTATTTTTTTGGCTTTTCAAGGTAGGGTCTCACTCTAGCCCAGGCGGACCTGGAATTCACTATGTAATCTCAAGGTGGCCTCGAACTCAGGTGATCCACCTACCTCTGCCTCCCAAATGCTGGGATTAAAGGCGTGCGCCACCATGGCTGGCTGACTTATTTTTTTTTTGAAACAGTGTCATGTATCCTAGGCTGGCCTCAAACTCATTATGTAACCAAGAATGCCCAGAGCTTTTGTTGTTGTTGTTGTTGATGTTTTTTTTTTGTTTTTTTTGTTTTCTTGTTTTTTTTCCGAGGCATGGCCTCGCTCTAGCCCAGGCTGACCTAGAATTTACTCTATAGTCTTAGGGTGGCCTTGAACTAGAGGTGATCCTCCTACCTCTGCCTCCCAAGTGCTGGGATTAAAGGTCTGTGCCACTACGTCTGTCTTTCTTTCTTTCTTTTAAATATTTTATTTATTTATTTATGAGAGAAAAAGAGTCAGGGAGTGGAGAGAGAGAATGGGTGTGCCAGAGCCTCAAGCCACTGCAAACAAACTCCAGATGTATGTGCCACCTTGTATATCTTGCTTCATATGGGTATTGGGGAATTGAACCTGGGTCTTTTGGCTTTGCTGGCAATCGCCATGACTGTTGAGCCAACTCTCTAGCCCTCTTTATATATATATGTGATTTATTTATTTGTTTGAGACAGAGAGAATGGCCATACCAGAGTCTCTTGCTGCAAACAAACTCCAGACACATGGATCACTTTGTGTGTCTGGCTTTATGTGGGTACTGGGGAATTGAACCTGGGTCAGGAGAGTTTGTAGGCAAGTGCCTTTAACCACGGAGCCATCTCCCTATCCCAACCTTGAACTTCTGATCCTCTGCCTCCACCTCTGGAGTGGTGGGATTCCAAGCATGCACCACCACACCCAGTGTAGAGAATGCTGGGGATGGAACCCACGGCTTCATTCATGCTAGGCAAGCATTGGACCAACTGAGCTAGATCTCCAGCCCCAGAGAGCATTTTGGGAAATGCTGGTGATTCAGAATTTCTCTGGCACAGTGTGTGGATCAAGGTGTGTCAGCAGACATTTATATCGTTTTCAGTGGAGAAGAACCACGCCTTCCGAGGAAAGAGGCACACCTAGGAGTCAAGTGGGAGGCACCACCTAAGTTAAAATTAGATTCCTACAGAGAGCAGCCTGGGTGCATGTTGGCCCTAAAAGTCCCTAGAGTCTTCCCCAGCACAGCCTGGAGTTCCAAGAGGTGTCAATCTGCAATTGGGCCAAGTGCCCTCGGCAAAGAGGCAATGGAAAGTCTGCAGCTGGCCAAAAATCCTGAGGGAAAACCGTCATAGGTAGTGTGGCCATTGGCCCCAGGACCTCAGCTGCTGGGCAATGGACAGGCAATTTGTGGGGTGCTGAGCCCACATGAGCTGCCAGATGGGGCCACCTCCCCAGACACATTGCAGATCTTCCAAAGGTTGTGTTTATTTCTCTGATGTGGCTGCAGACGTAAAGGTAGGGCAGCCAGCTGGTCATGGGGCCTCTGGCTCTGCAGAAATGAACTCAGTCCCCTCAGCTCTGTCCCCATTGCCCCTCTCTGTTCCTGCAGCAGGTGGACAATGACCGTGCCCAGGCCACTGCAGAGAGTCCAGCAGGGAATCCTAAATGCTCCAACACCAGCTCACTGCTGAAAAGAGCTCTATAACTCAATGTCTCCCTGATCCCCTCCCTCAAGACACATACGTGCTTAACACACACATGACTTATACCACTTACCCGGGCCATCATCTATCTCCACACACACAGTTATTCTTACACATGTCACATCTGCCCCATGCATACTACCGATAGGCAGAGCCCTTCCTCTATATACATCCTGGCATATTCATTGCATAGACATATGTACACAATATGCATGCTTTTTTTTTTTTTATTTTTCAAGGTAGGGTCTCATCCTAGCCCAGGCTGACCTGGAATTCACTATGTAGTCTCAGGGTGGCCTTAAACTCATTGTGACTCTCCTACCTCAGCCTCTTGAGTGCTGAGATTACAGGCATGCATCAAACCCATCACATAGCCCACAGAAACAAATAAAGGGAGGTTGGCCTTTTCCCCACTACCCTATGAACCAATGTTTGCCCCTGACGTCAGGGACATAGAGTTCTGGCAAGGGATCCAGTACAATGCTGCAGCTCTGCCCCTCTGCCCAAGATGCCCTGGAGACTACAGTCCTAGCCAGCAGCCTGGAAGCAAGGCTATGCCAGATCCACCAATGCCATGGCAGCGGGAGAAGCCTTTGTGCAACAGGCGCTGTGGAATGTGTGAGACCCTTCCAGGAGTTGACCCAGGGGACCTGGGGATAGGGCAAAGAGGAAAGGGCCTCAAGGGCATTGCCTTCTCCCACGTGCCAGGCACAGCACCTGTTCCTCCACAGTTTAATTTCCTGTTCTTTCTTATGACACTGGGGGTGGAATCTAGGGCCACTGAGCTATATTCCCTGCTTGATGTTGTCCCTATTTTATAAACAAGACAACTGGGGCTCAGAGAGGTGCTCAAAGCCAGTAAATGGAAGGATCTTGCATTGAACTGGGGACCATTTGTTCCCACGGCCCTGACCAGTGTCCTAAAGTTGGCTGGGGTGCTGCAGCCAGGTGGTTCCAAGCCAGGGTGATAATTGCAGGCCATTGGGGTCTCCATCCTAAGCTTCTCTCTCCATCCCATCAGGAGCACTGAGGTAAGATCATTTTCCCAAGGAAAGTAAAGCTGGGCGTCAGAGGAGTGTGAAAGCATTTGGATGGGTGGCGAGTTGGCTGCCAGTGCCATAGGTGAAACCTATGTTAGTCTGGGATATTGAGTCAAAGCTGGCAGTAGGCCAGAAGCCACAGCTAAAGTTTGAGGCAGGCCAGAGCTAGAATCATAGCTGGAGCTGAGCCAGAAACAAGACCTGGAGCTGTTGCTGCCAGCTAGAGCAGAGGCAGGCCAGGACAAGAGGCTGAAGCCAGGTCCAGGAGGGAAGAGATGCAGATGGAGGCAAAAGCAGTCCCACCACACCCTTACAGTATGTGAGGTGCAATGCTGGGCAATTGAGGGAGGGACATGGGTGCTCACATGCTCAGCAGAGAAGACATAGAGGCTTACCATGATCTGGCAATAGGCTGTCCATGGAGCTAGGCTTAAAGCACAACCAAAACTTTAGTTGGCAGAGATCGTGGTGGACAGATTATGGTGAGAGCAAAGGCCCGGAGGCAAGGAAGTTCAGGATAGGACTTGTTCAGAGGAGGTGGACAGGTTTTCTGTCTGGCTAACGCGGGTCGCTGGCAGTAGGTATGAGCAACTGAGGTTGATAATGAGAACTTACAGAAACTGGTGACCTACTCACGAGTGTGAACTTTGTCAGGAGGACAACAGGATATCATTGACAGGAGTTAAGGATAGTGACGTGGCCAGGCTTGTGTTGTAGAGGAAACCTCTGGCTGCTGATGTGGACAAGGGACCGGGGTGGAGTAGGAGACTGGAAAGTGGGGAGACAAGAGAGGAGGCCAATGGCATAGCCAGGCCAGAAGGACCAAACAGAGAGTGACCCAGGACTGAAGGGGAGGGAGCAGAAGCAAGGTCTATAGAAGGAAAGGGTGGAGGCTAGCAGAACACCAAGTGTCAGAGCGGCTAGCAGGCCATTGCAGAAGTTGGGCCCTTTAAGCAGGAGAAACCAAGACAGGTTTCCAACTCTACCTCTCACTGGCTGTATTTCCTTGGCATGTGCCTTCTGTGCTCTCAGGCTGTTTCCTCTTTTGCAAAATGGGGAAAGTTGTAATTCCACCAGAGTAAATATATGAGGGTTAGACAAAGCATGTACAAGAGTGTGTGGTAGGGACACACAGAGAATTGTACTGGATTTCCATCCTCCACGTGAGACGCTGGCCTCCCTCGGAGATCTCCAGCTCCCAGATGAGATGCTGTCCTCCCAATGCCCAATGCCACCTGGCCACAGTTGGTGAGGCTCCCTATCTGGCCTCACATGAGTGCAGTCTTAGAACCATCGTGGCAGTTCCAGCACCTCTGGTCTCCAACTTCCCAGCAGCTGAGAAGAATGTCCTAATGTCCTGCTTGCTAATCATCCAGCCAGTTAGGCCCTTCCCCTCCTTCCCAGCAGTGTCTCAGAGGTCCACCAACTGGCTCTGGAGGGCAGGAAGCTGCCATTCAAGGGCACTCAGAAGTTCTGAACTTAGCCCAGCATGGTAGTGCATGCCTTTAATCTCAGCACTCAAAAGGCAGAGGTAGGTGGATCACCATGAGTTCAAGGCCACCCTGAGACTACATAGTGAATTCCAGGTCAACCTGGCCTAGATTGAGACCCTACCTTGAGAAAAAAGAAAAAGAAGGAGGAGGAGAAGGAGGAGGAAGAGGAGGAGGAGAAGTTCTGAACTTTCCTGGGAACTTACTCACCTCATCTTTAAAAATTAATTAATTAATTGACTAATTAATTTGCAAGCGGAGAGAAGAGAGACAGAACCGGCGTGCCAGGCTACCACACAGGAGCTCCAGATCCATGCACCACTTTGCATCCGGCTTTACGTGGGTTCTGGGGAATCAAACCCAGGTTGCTAAGCCCTGCAGGCAAGTGTCTTAACTGTTGAGCCATCTCTATAATCCTCACCTCACCTGCTATCTGACTACAGCAGGCTCCCCTCACAGTCCCTCTATCCACCCTTGTTCAGTCTGCCTCTCTGGTGAGGTAGTGGGCAGACCCAGTCCTATAGGATGGAGCTAAGACCACCTAGACTGGCAGCTGAATCCAGCTGCCAGAGTCTTTCAGTTTCCTCTCCTCCTTTAACATCCTTCCAACTCCCTTAGACATAATCTCTTAACTATAAATGGATCCTCAGTCTGCCCTGTCTGACTCTGCACATACCACTGGGGTTAATTTTACCCCTCCCCAGATTCCTTGTCTCACCAATAATGAATCCTAAGCCCAGCCCTCTCCTGGGCACCAGAGTTCCAATATTCCATTACTCTTCTCATGCCTAACCCAGACTCTCAGGCCCCATATAGCTTAAAAGCAGCCCCTCCACTGGACCTTCATGTTAGTGAACAGGTGGGTCTACCTCACCCATTCATCCAGGCCAGAAACCCAGACGTCAACCTTGTCACAATCCTACTTTCTAAACACCTGTCACGTGCCCGCACCACTCCACCCACATGAGATTGCCACTTCTTCCAGTCACTGACTCCTGGCCACCTGCCAATTTTGCTGACTTGGATCTTTTTCTTGATTCAGGGGACTCCAATGGTACACATAAAACCCAGTACATTCTGACATGTTTTCAAAAGTCTTTTATTAGAAGAAGATGTCCCAGGGGCCATTTTAAAAATCATCCAGCCAATCAAGGATCCCAGCCAAATTTAAAAAAAAAAAAAAAAATCTGCCTTTCAAAATAAATTTGCCTTTGGATCCTTGCAACATTGGAATTGCCCAAGAGGTTTTTTTTCCCCCCTTATGTAACAATTAACACTGCTTTGCAAATGACATACACAAATACAGTATTAAGAAAAGAGATTGCCTCTAGAATAATGCAGCAGCAGCTTATAAAACACAGGAACCTCTCACATCTTTAGTCTTTTCAAAGGATACTAAACTATGCTTTTTATTTTGTCTTTTTTTTTTTTTCTAGGTAGGGTCTTGCTGCAGCTCAGGCTGACCTGGAATTCACTATGTAGTCTCAGGGTGGCCTCAAACTCACAGAGATACTCCTACCTCTGCCTCCCAAGTGCTGGTATTAAAGGCGTGCACCACCACACCCACCTAACTATGTTTAAGATGAAATTTTACAACTCTTAAATACAGCAAATCAATTTGAAAAAAAATATCTTTAGAGCTAGAGAGATGGCTTAGTGGTTAAGCTGCTTGCTTGTGAAGCCTAAAAACCCAGATTTGATTCCCCAGTGCCCACTTATGCCAGATGCACAACGTGGCACATACATCTGGAGTACATTTGCAATGTCTAGAGGCCCTAGTTTGCCCATTGTCTCTCTTTATTTGCCTCTTTTTCTCTCTCTCAAATATATATATTATAGATCTTTTTAGTATTTTATTATTTATTTATTTGACAGAGAGAAAGAGGGACAGAGAGAGAGAGAGGGAAGGAGGGAGGGAGGGAGGGAGAATGGGTGCGCCAGGGCCTCTAGCCACTGCAAACGAACTCCATATGCATGTGCCACCTTGTGCATCTGGCTAATGAGGGTCCTGGGGAATCAAACCTGGGTCCTTTGGCTTTGCAGGCAAACGCCTTAACCACTAAGCAATCCTCCAGCCCTATGTCATCTTTAAAACCACCGCTCAGGCTTCTAGTTTGCAGCGTTGAGCACCCCAGTCCATCATTCACTCCTGAAGTGGTACTTTGTAATCATAAAATTAAAAAAAAACTTTTTTTGTTAAGGCTGGAGAGATGGCTTAGCAGTTAAGGTGCTTGCCTGTGAAGCTTAAGAATCCAGGTTTAATACATGGTAAGACCCTATTGCTGAAGACTCCACATACTTGGGTTGCAAGGCCACTGAGAAGTTCTGCTAGAACTGAGCTGATAGACCAGCTGGCAGAAAGCTGGAAGAAGACATTCTGCATGCAGTTCAATGGGAGAGAGAGAAATCACCAGTGAAGATACTCAACAGTGGACACTGCAAGCCTTATATTTGGCCAGGCAGGCCAAATGAGCCAACAGGTGCAATAGTGGCACATGTCTCATGGTGGAAACCAACTGCCCTCTAATTGGACTGGAGGCCCACTCCATGGGAGGGAATACATCCCTGATACTGAAAACTTAAAACAGGGGTAGTTGAGGCCTAGGGGTGTAACGTCTGCTGCTGTCTGGCTAAATGTATATACTATGCTTATCAAACTGCCCAGTAAGCACTTCTCTTAATGTTCATACCCATATATTAATGCTACTCTTACTTATGGTAGAGAACCTTCTCTTTTCAGATGGCAGTGACCTTGGGATGACTCAGAAGGCATCATGGTGCTAGAAAGAAGTGATAGGAGTGCTCAGTACTGTAATATCTCTATCACACCTTCCAAGGCTCAGGGTCTATTTCGGAAGAGGTGGCAGAAAGAATGTAAGAGCCAAAGGAAGGGTAGGACTCCTTACAACGCACTCCTCCAGACACAAAATGGCCTGAATATCCATGACCTCACAGTGCCTGACACTATCTACACAAGACCATCATAATAGGAGGAAAAGATCATGACATCAAAATGAAAGAGAGACTGATTGATATGGGGAGGGGATATGATGGAGAATGGAGTTTCAAAGGGGAAAGTGGGAGGGTATTACCATGGAATATTTTTTATAATCATGGAAGTTGTTAATAAAAAAAAGAAAAAAGAAAAAAAGAATCCAGGTTTGATTCCCCAATACCCACATAAGCCAGATGCACAAGGTGGTGCATGTGTCTGTAGTTCCTTTGAAATGGCAAGAGGCCCTGGCATGCCCATTCTCTCTCTCTCTCTCTCTCTCTCTCTCTCTCTCTCTCTCTCTCTTTCTCTCAAATAAGTAAATAAAAATATTTTTAAAAATTAATTTTAAACTGGGCATGGTGGTGCATGCCTTTAATCCCAGCACTTGGGAGGCAGAAACAGGAGGATCACTGTGAGTTCGAGGCCACCCTGACTCCATAGTGAATTCCAGGTCAGCCTGGGCTAGAGTGAGACCCTACCTCGAAAAACAAAGCAAAGCCACACACACACACACACACAAAAGCATTAAAAAAAGTAACTTTAGAGCAGAGCATGGTGGCGCACACTTTTAATCCCAGCACTTGGGAGGCAGAGGTAGGAGGATCACCATGAGTTCAAGGCCACTCTGAGACTATATAGTTAATTCCAGATCAGCCTGGGCTGGAGCAAGACCCTGACTCAAAAAGACCAAAAAGGAGGCTGGAGAGATGGCTTAGTGGTTAAGGTGTTTGCCTACAAAGCCAAGGACTCAGGTTTGATCCCCCAGGACCCACATAAGCCAGATGCACAAGGTGGCACATGTGTCTGAAGTTCACTTGCAGTGGCTGGAGGCCCTGGAGTGCCCATTCTCTCTCTCTCTCTTTCTCTCAAAATAAATAAAAATAAAATATTTTAAGCTGGGTGTGGTGGCACACGCCTTTAATCCCAGCACTTGGGAGGTAGAGGTAGGAGGATTGTCCATGAGTTCCAGGCCACCCTGAGACTACATAGTGAATTTCAGGTCAGCCTGGGCTAGAGCGAGACCCTACCTCAAAAAACCAAAATATATATTCTTTTTTAAAAGACAAAAAAAGCCGGGCATGGTGGCGCACGCCTTTAATCCCAGCACTCGGGAGACAGAGGTAGGAGGATGGCCGTGAGTTCGAGGCCACCCTGAGACTCCATAGTGAATTCCAGGTCAGCCTGAGCTAGACCCTACCTCGAAAAACAACAACAACAAAAAAAGACAAAAAAATTAATTTTAAAAAATCCTATTTTTTAGCTGGGCATGGTGGCACATGCCTTTGATCCCCGCACTTAGGAGGCTGAAGTAGAAGGATTGCTGTGTGTTCCAGATCAGCCTGAACTACAGAGTGACTTCCAAGTCCACCTGGGCTAGAGTGAGACCCTACTTCAAAAGAAAAAACAGAGCCAGGTGTGGTGGCACATGCCTTTAGTCCCAGCATTCAGGAGGCAGAAGTAGGAGGATCACCATGAGTTCAAGGCCACCCTGAGACTACATAGTGAATTCCAGGGTAGCCTGGGCTACAGCAAGACCCTACCTCAAACTAGAACTGAGCTGATAGACCAGCTGGCAGAAAGCTGGAAGAAGACATTCTGCATGCAGTTCAATGGGAGAGAGAGAAATCACCAGTGAAGATACTCAACAGTGGACACTGCAAGCCTTATATTTGGCCAGGCAGGCCAAATGAGCCAACAGGTGCAATAGTGGCACATGTCTCATGGTGGAAACCAACTGCCCTCTAATTGGACTGGAGGCCCACTCCATGGGAGGGAATACATCCCTGATACTGAAAACTTAAAACAGGGGTAGTTGAGGCCTAGGGGTGTAACGTCTGCTGCTGTCTGGCTAAATGTATATATTATGCTTATCAAACTGCCCAGTAAGCACTTCTCTTAATGTTCATACCCATATATTAATGCTACTCTTACTTATGGTAGAGAACCTTCTCTTTTCAGATGGCAGTGACCTTGGGATGACTCAGAAGGCATCATGGTGCTAGAAAGAAGTGATAGGAGTGCTCAGTACTGTAATATCTCTATCACACCTTCCAAGGCTCAGGGTCTATTTCGGAAGAGGTGGCAGAAAGAATGTAAGAGCCAAAGGAAGGGTAGGACTCCTTACAACGCACTCCTCCAGACACAAAATGGCCTGAATATCCATGACCTCACAGTGCCTGACACTATCTACACAAGACCATCATAATAGGAGGAAAAGATCATGACATCAAAATGAAAGAGAGACTGATTGATATGGGGAGGGGATATGATGGAGAATGGAGTTTCAAAGGGGAAAGTGGGAGGGTATTACCATGGAATATTTTTTATAATCATGGAAGTTGTTAATAAAAAAAGAAAAAAGAAAAAAAGAATCCAGGTTTGATTCCCCAATACCCACATAAGCCAGATGCACAAGGTGGTGCATGTGTCTGTAGTTCCTTTGAAATGGCAAGAGGCCCTGGCATGCCCATTCTCTCTCTCTCTCTCTCTCTCTCTCTCTCTCTCTCTCTCTCTCTTTCTCTCAAATAAGTAAATAAAAATATTTTTAAAAATTAATTTTAAACTGGGCATGGTGGTGCATGCCTTTAATCCCAGCACTTGGGAGGCAGAGGTAGGAGGATGGCCGTGAGTTCGAGGCCACCCTGAGACTACATAGTGAATTCCAGGTCAGCCTGAGCTAGACCCTACCTCGAAAAACAAAGCAAAGCCACACACACACACACACACACAAAAGCATTAAAAAAAGTAACTTTAGAGCAGAGCATGGTGGCGCACACTTTTAATCCCAGCACTTGGGAGGCAGAGGTAGGAGGATCACCATGAGTTCAAGGCCACTCTGAGACTATATAGTTAATTCCAGATCAGCCTGGGCTGGAGCAAGACCCTGACTCAAAAAGACCAAAAAGGAGGCTGGAGAGATGGCTTAGCAGTTAAGGTGCTTGCCTGTGAAGCTTAAGAATCCAGGTTTAATACATGGTAAGACCCTATTGCTGAAGACTCCACATACTTGGGTTGCAAGGCCACTGAGAAGTTCTGCTAGAACTGAGCTGATAGACCAGCTGGCAGAAAGCTGGAAGAAGACATTCTGCATGCAGTTCAATGGGAGAGAGAGAAATCACCAGTGAAGATACTCAACAGTGGACACTGCAAGCCTTATATTTGGCCAGGCAGGCCAAATGAGCCAACAGGTGCAATAGTGGCACATGTCTCATGGTGGAAACCAACTGCCCTCTAATTGGACTGGAGGCCACTCCATGGGAGGGAATACATCCCTGATACTGAAAACTTAAAACAGGGGTAGTTGAGGCCTAGGGGTGTAACGTCTGCTGCTGTCTGGCTAAATGTATATATATGCTTATCAAACTGCCCAGTAAGCTACTTCTCTTAATGTTCATACCCATATATTAATGCTACTCTTACTTATGGTAGAGAACCTTCTCTTTTCAGATGGCAGTGACCTTGGGATGACTCAGAAGGCATCATGGTGCTAGAAAGAAGTGATAGGAGTGCTCAGTACTGTAATATCTCTATCACACCTTCCAAGGCTCAGGGTCTATTTCGGAAGAGGTGGCAGAAAGAATGTAAAAAAAAGAAAGAAAGAAAAAGAAAAATTAGGGCTGGAGAGATAGTTCAGCAGTTAAGGCCTTGCCTGCAAAGCCTAATGACGCAGGTTCAATTCCCCCATACTCACATAAAACAAAGTGGCGCGTGTGTCTGGATTTTATTTGCAGTGGCTGAAGACCCTGGTGCGCCCGTTCTCTCTGTCTATCTCTCTTTCCTTTGTCTTTGTTTACAATTAAATAAATGAACAAATAAATATAATTTTTAAAAGAAAATTTATTTTTAAAGACCTTTTAATTTTTTCATGTATTTTATTTATTTGTACGCTAGAGAGAAGCAGATAGATGGAGAGAATGGGCGCATCAGGGCCTTCAGCCACTGCAAATTCCAGACATATGCGCCACGTTGTGCATCTGGCTCATGTGGATCCTGGGGAATCAAACCTGGGTCCTTTGGCTTTGCAGGCAAACGCCTTAACCACTAAGCAATCCTCCAGCCCCCCAACTTTTTTTAAGGAATACTACATTTATGGGCTGGGGATATAACCCAATGGTAGAGTGATTGCCTAGCATGCATGATGCCCTGGTTTGATGGCCTGCACCACATAAAATCAGGTATAGAGGTGCACTGCATGAATGAGTGAAAGTAGGCACAGAGGTCCTCTTCTGATCCAGTCAATGCCTGCCTGAGCGCCAGGGCCCGGGCCCAGGAGACGTCGCCAAGAATGTACTCTGGGGGTCGTTGGCGCTCGGCAGGGAGCGGGGCTCGCACAATGCAGGTGCCGGCCGCTCCCTCCCTTCCGCTGCTTTGAGGCTCCCGGACGGGCCGGCCGCTGCTTCCTGCGCGCAGCCCTGGGCCTGCCACGTCCGGCTCTCGGCCTCCCATCCCCATCCCCGAGCTCCAGGCATGCGGGAGCATGGGGGAAGAGGCGTCCCTTACTTCTCAGGCGGTGGCATTTGGCAGGTCTTGGCACAGGGGGTTGGTGTCCCTTTCCAGGATGCGCTTCCGGTCGGTGGGACTACCACATATCCTCCATCTGTACCACCACGGATGCTTTACCTCGTTATCTTTCTGCACCGCCGGCTCTCTACCTACTTCTTTGACACACAACGAAGGAGATAGATACCCTTATTTATTTATTTATTATTTTAATTTTATTTTTTTTGACGTAGGGTCTCACTCTAGCCTGGGCTGTCCTGAAATTCACTATGGAGTATCAGGATGGCCTCAAACTCACGGCGATCCTCCTACCTCTGCCTCCCGAAAGCTGGGAATAGAGGCGTGCGCCACCACACCCTGCGACACCCTCTTTTAATTTAGCCCCCGCCCCCAGCCCCACAAATATGATGACAGTTACAGCGTCTGCATTATGGAACGCCTTGCTGGTGGTGCAAACAGCCTCTCAGAGCTTTTGCGTGGTTGCACTCATTGAATCTGCACAGTAGACAGACGTGATGACGCCTAAAATGCTTACAGTAGTACGCACCCTATTTTTACAAGCTAGGAAACTGAAGACCAGAAAGTGCCTTTCACAGATCCTACAGCTAGGGGGCGGCACAGCCCAGATCCCACTTCGTGTCTTCTGCAGAGTTCTGTGGGACTGCTCCAGTATGAGATTAGGCACTGAGACTTGAGGGCTTGGAAACATAGATGATGCAAGATGGGGCTCCCCTGGTCCTCAGAAAGCTCATCCTCTTATATAGAAACCAGTTCTAGTCTAGGGAGATCTAGACTCACTTTGTTACTACGCAGGCAGAAAGGCATGCCTGAGTACCTACACACAAACAGGTCTCCAGGGGAGCCAGGAGCTGGCACAAAGCCTAAGCCTGAGGACTGCACCTCTAGGCCAAACTTGGGTAATAGCATAACAGTGATCTGCCCACGGGACCCACAACAGCCTGGCCTGCTAAAATGGAGCACTCCCTCCACAGGAACATCTGGGCCTGTCTTTGGTCAATTTTAGAAAACCCCACAGCTCAGCACAGCAGCTACTGTGGGATAGACATGGGCACGGATATCCTGGCAAGTGTTTAGCAAACTGAAGGTAGGGGGGGTTGGAGATAAGAAATTCTGATTTGTAACATTTGTGGGTTTCCATGGAGTAAATATGTTCTGCCACAGCCAGTTTCAAGCTACCAATGTTAAAGGTAGTGCACTAGCAGACAGTACTTCCACTATAACAGACAGATAGATAATAGTAAAAATGCAATAAAAACAACTAGTGAATAATAAGTTTGGAGTCTTTTTGTATTATTATTATTTTTTTTTTTTTGAGGTAGGGTTTCACGCTAGCCCAGGCTGACCTGGAATTCACTATGTAGTGTCAGGCTGGCCTTGAACTCATGATGATCCTGCTGCCTGTGCCTCCCAAGTGCTGGGATTAAAGGCGTGTGCCACCACACGTGGCAATACTTAATTATTTATTTATTTATTTAAATATTTTATTTATTTATTTGAGAGAGAGAGACAGATGGAGAGAATGGGCACACCAGGGCCTCTAGCCACTGCAAACAAACTCCAGATGCATGCACCTGGCTTACGTAGGTACTGGGAGTCGAACCTGGATCCTTAGGCTTCTCGAGCAAACTCCTTCACCATTAGGCCATCTCTTCAGCCCGCTTATTTATTTTTTAATTATTTATATACACATGTGTGTGCACATACAAGTACACATCAGGGCCTCATGTACCTTTTTTTTTTTTCTTTCCAGGTAGGGTCTTACTGACCTGGAATTCACTAATTCACTATGCAGTCTCAAAGTGGCCTCGAACTCTCAAACTCACAGCAATCCTCCATGGCACCACCATGCCTGTTTTTTTGTTTTTTGTTTTTTGTTTTTTTGAGACAGGGTCTCATGTATCTACATAGGCTGGTTGTGAATTGCCTCTGCCTTCCAAA
Source organism: Dipus sagitta (assembly GCA_036346955.1). Classification (NCBI taxonomy): domain Eukaryota; kingdom Metazoa; phylum Chordata; class Mammalia; order Rodentia; family Dipodidae; genus Dipus; species Dipus sagitta. The sequence continues at coordinate 98,948,384 of CM070773.1, forward strand.
TGCTGGAATTACAGGCATGTGCCACCATGCCTAGGTGGAGTCGTTTTTAATATAGTTTATTTAAGTGTAAATTTGCCCGGTTTAATTTTTAATGGCTGTGTTTAACAAGCAGCTTCCATCTGACAGGGCAGCACAGCAGAGGCTCTCATCATCTGATGTAAGACCGCATGAGCTCACAGCACTCTGGCCCTGGGGCTGGTAGCTTCTTGGCTTTCCCTGCCTCAGGACTCTTACACATTGGATTTCCCCATTTCTCTAGCGTAGGTTTCCCTCTAGTGGACAGAAGATTCATTTCCAGGTAATGGATGCACCTGTGCCCAGAACTGGGCTCCCACAGCAGAGATCACTCATGGAAGGAGTTGGGGGTTATTTATGTATTTACTTTTTATTTATTTATTTATTTATTTTTGTTTATTTTTAAGGTAGGGTCTCACTCTAGCCCAAGATGACCAGGAACTGACTCTAGTCCCAGGCTGGCCTCAAACTCATGGTGATCCTCCTACCTCTGCCTCCCAAGTGCTGGGATTAAAGGCATGTGTCACCATGCTCAGCTTGTTTTTACTTTTTGTTTATTTGTCAACAGTTATTTTATTTTATTTATTTGAGAGAGAGAAAGAATGGGTGTGCTAAGGCCTTAAGCCACTGCAAACAAACTCCAGACACATGTGCTTCTTTGTGCATCTGGGTTATGTGGGTAATTGAATCTGGATCCTTTGGCTTTGCAGGCAAGCATCTTAACCGCTAAGCCACCTCTCCAGCCCTTTTGTTTTGTTTTCTGAGGTAGAGTCTCACTCTAGCCCAGACTGACATGGAATTCACTATGTAGTCTCAGGGTGGCCTCAAACTCACAGTGATACTCCTACCTCTGCCTCTCAAGTGCTGGGATCAAAGGTGTGTGCCACCATGCCCGGCTTAAATTTTGTTTGTTTGTTTGTTTTTGTTTTTTGAGGTAGGGTCTCACTGTAGCCCAGACTGACCTGGAATTCACTATGTAGTCTCAGGATGGCCTTGAACTCACAGCAATCCACCTACCTCTGCCTCCCCAGTGCTGAGATTAAAGGTGTGTGCCACCATGCCTGGCATAAATTTTTTTAACATTTATTTTATTTTATTTTATTTATCTGAGAGAGGGGGGAGGTAGAGAGAGATAGAATTTTTATTTTATTTATCTTCACAAGCAGAGAGAAAGAGGGAGAGAGAAAGAGAGGGAGGAAGGAAGAATGGGCATGCCACGGCCTCTTGCCACTGCAAACTGGCTTTATGTGGATAATGGGGAATCAAACCCAGGCCATCAGGCATTGCAAGCCAGTGTCTTTAACCACTGAGCCATCTCTCCAGCCCAGAAGGAATTTCTTAAAGAAGGTCCTTAAGAAGGGACAATAGGTCAGGCGTGGTGGCGCACGCCTTTAATCCCAGCACTTGGGAGGCAGAGGTAGGAGGATCACTGTGAGTTCAAGGCCACCCTGAGGGACAATAGTTTCACAATTTTCCCGAGGGACAAGGCGCTTGATGTTATATCTCTGGAAAAGGCAGTGTCAAGAGGTGGTCCTGGGTTTCAGTCCTTATCACAATCTTCACAGCTGCTCAAAAACAAACCAACAAATATTTCAGGGCTGGAAAGATGGCTCAATGGTTAAAAGTGCTTGCAAAGCCTGAAAGTCCTGGTTCAATTCCCAAACCTCCCATGTATAATGGTTGCAAAAGTGGTTCAAAAAAAAAAAAAAAAAAACAAGCAGTGCAAGCATCTGGTATTTGTTTGCAACAGTAAGAGGTCCTGGTGGGCCCTCCACCTCACACACATATGTGTAAGTAAATAAAATTTTTATGCCTTTATTATTATTTTTTTTCATTTTTATTCATTTATTTGAGTGTGACAAAGAGAGAAAGAGGCAGAGAGAGAGAGAGAATGGGCATGCCAGGGCTTCCAGCCGCTGCAAACAAACTCCAGATGGGTGCACCCCCTTATGCATCTGGCTAACATGGGTCCTGGGGAATGGAGCCTCGAACCTGGGTCCTTAGGTTTCACAGGCAAGTGCTTAACCACTAAGCCATCTCTCCAGCTCGTAAATAAATTTTTTAAAAGACGGACCTGGTGGTGCATGCCAGCACTTGGGAGGCTGAGATAAGAGGTTCAAGGCCAGCCTGGGACCTCAAAAGCCCATTTCATCTCTTATGTGGCAACTCAGTGTGGCTGCTGTATCAGACCTTCAGGTTAAGGGACCAGCTCTCCCCTCTACCCTGCTATCAGGTCTCTCTGTAAGAAGACAAACTGGAAAGCCCACTTTGTGTAGGGAATTAAGCTCCTACACAAGGCATAGACACCCAGGAAACCCTGATTGGAGGTCCATGCTCAGGTTGGGCACGCCAGAGAAAATGGAGCTGATCAGACATAAAGCAGGGACTCGGGACACTTGCATTACACTTGGAATCTGTTCGGAAACAATCTTGCAAAGCGCAGACACAAACCGTGTCATTCTGTTCCCAAATGTCTGTGACTCCCAATTGTTTTCAGTGTTAGTCCCATCTCCTCAGTCATGTGTCCGAACCTTGGCTGGGAATTTATCTGCCTAAATATTCCAAGACAGCAGAAAACTGACATTTTGGGAACTTCCCTTTGGGCCCAGGCAAGTCACTTTGCTAATCAGGTTGAAGTTTAATTTAATTCTCCAATAGTGCTTCCAGACAGGGACAGTCACTTTACAGAGGGGCAAATGGATCTGTGTGACAGACTGGAAATGGATACATTTTCTGTGCAACTTTAAAAATTTTTGATCAGTTTCTCTTTTTTTTAATTTTTATATTTATTTATTTATTTATTTTGAGGTAGGGGTTCACTCTAGCCCAAGCTGACCTGGAATTCACTATGTAGTCTCGGGGTGGCCTCAAACTCACAGCAATCCTCTTACCTCAGCCTCCTGAGTGCTGGGATCAAAGGTGTGCACCACCACGCCTGGCTTAATTGGTTTTTATTTCCTCCCATTACACAGGTCTTGTATAAGTAGTGTCAGGCACTGTGAGGTCATGAATATCTAGGCCACTTTGTGTCTGGAAGACAGTATTGTGATCCCCTTCTTTTGGCTCATGCATTACATTCTTTCTTTCTTTTTTAATATATTTTTTATTTTTATTTATGAGAGAGAGAGAGAGAGACAGAGAGAGAGAATGGGCCCAAAGCCTCCAGACATAGGCACCACCTTGTGCATCTGGCTTACGTGAGTACTGGAGAATTGAACCTTGGTCCGCTGGCTTTGTAGGCAAATGCCTTAACCACTAAGCCATCCCTGTAGCTCTGTCATACATTACATTCTTTCTACTACCTCTTCCTCAATGGTCTCTGAGCATTGGAGGGTGTGATAGAAATGTCTCAGTGATGAACACTCCACTCTCACTTCTTCTCAGCACTATGGTGAGTTATTTATTTTTATTATTATTATTATTATTACTATTATTATTATTTTTGAGGTATGATCTTGCTTAGTCCAGGCTGACCTGGAATTCATTCAATCTACAGCCTCAGGCTGGACTTCAACTCACGGTGATCCTCCTACCTCTGCCTCCCAAGTGCTGGGTATTAAAGGCATGCACCACCATGCTAGGCTTACTGTTTGGTTTTTTGAGGTAGGGTCTCACTCTAGCCCAGGCTGACCTAGAATTTACTATATAGTCTCAGGGTGGCCTTTAACTCATGGCGATCCTCCTGCCTCTGCTTCCCAAATGCTGAGATTAAAAGCATGCACCACCATTCCCAGCTCTTCTGGTGAGTTTTGAGTCACCCCAGTGATCACCACCATCTGAACTTTTCTAACCAAAAATGAGAGTAGCATTAATATATACGGACATAAACTGGGTGTGGTGGCCTACGCCTTTAATCCCAGCACTCGGGAGGCTGAGGTAGGAGGATTGCCATGAGTTCAAGGCCACCCTGAGACTACATAGTGAATTCCAGGTCAGCTTAGGCTACAATGAGACATACATGTAATATATATATATTACACAGACATACATAAAGATAAGTATTTAGAGGGCAGTTTGGTAGACATAATATATGCATTTAGCTAGACAATAGTAGTAGTTTCTCCTTTAGGACTTATGACCTCTCAAGCCATAGGCTTTAGCCCAGACTGACATAATTCACTATGTAGTCTCAGGGTGGCCTTGAACTCATGGCAATCCTCTTACCTCTGCTGGGATTAAAGGTGTGCACCACCACGCCCGGCTTTATTAGGCATGCGTTCCCTCCCATGGAGTAGGCCTCAAGTCCAACCAGAGAGCAGTTAGTTTCCCCCATAACAGACGTGCACCACTGCACTACTTGGTACATTTGCCATGGTTGGTCACCCGAGAAGTCTTCAGGGTGCATTGCTGGGTAAGACTGCCGATAACTTTTCCCAACAGGCAGTATAACACTTTCCAGCATCCTAATAGCTAGTCTTTTTTTTTTTTTTTCAATGTTTTTGTTTTTGTTTTTCAAGATCAGGTCTCACTCTAGCCCAGGCTGATCTCAAACTCCCTATGTTGCATGTGTGTGTGTGTAGTACGTATGGTGTGTGTATGGATATATGCAGATGTGTATGTCCTGTGGGAACGCCTGCTGAAGCCAGAGGAGAACATCGGAAATCCTCCCTGACACTCAGCTCAGCAGTGTTTCCTTGAGATAGTCTCTCTCAACCTGGAGCTGCCATTTGCAGTCAGACTGACTGTGCAGCAAGTCCCAGAGATTCTCCATTCTCTCCATCCATTAGTACTGGGGTTACAGGTATGTGTGGCCATGCCCAGCTGTTTACTTGGATCCTGGGAAATTGAACTCAGGGTAAAACTATCTTCCCAACCCAACCTTAATTTTTTTTTTTTTTTTGTTTTGTTTTTCAAGGTAGGGTCTCACAGGCTGACCTGGAATTTACTTTGTATTCTCAGGGTGGCCTCTGACTCACAGTGATCCTCCTACCTCTGCCTCCCAAATGCTGGGATTAAAGGTGTGCACCACCAACACTGGCTAATTTTTTTTTTGTTTGTTTTTTGTTTTTCAAGGCAGGGTCTCACTCTAGCTCGGGCTGACCTGGAATTCACTATGTAGTGTCAGGGTGGCTTTGAACTCACAGTGATCCTCCTACCTTTGCCTCACAAGTGCTGGGATTAAAGGCATGTGTCACCATGCCCTGCTCTAATATTATTTTTTAATGGGGACAGGGAGATTGCTCAGTGGTTAATGGTTCTTTTATACACACACACAAACACACACTTTATTTATTTATTTATTTATTTATTTATTTATTTATGAGAGGGAGAGAGTAAGAGGCAGATAGAGACAGAGAGAATGAGCGTGCCAGGGCCTATAGCCACTGAAAATGAACTCCAGATGCATGCACCACCTTGTGCATCTGGCTTACGTGGGTACTGGGGAATTGAACCTGGGTCCTTACACTTTGTAGGTGAGCACCTTAGTTGCTAAACCATCTCTCCAGCTCTAAACTTTTTTGTTGTTGTTGCTATTTGTTTTTTTTTTTATTTGTTTATTTGAAAAAGAGAGAGAGAAAGAAAGAAAGAAAGAAAAAGACAGAGAGAATGGGTATACCAGGGCTTTCAGCTGCTACAAACGAATTCTAGACACATACGCCATTTTGTGCATCTGGCTTACGTGGGTTCTGGGGAATCGAACCTGGGTTCTTTGGCTTTTCAGGCAAGTGTCTCAACTGCCAAGCCATCTCTCCAGCCAGGTTAAAGGTTCTTGCTTGCAAAACCTGATGGTCAGATTCATTTCCACTGTACCCACATAAAGCCAAATGCACAAAGTAGCACATGTGTCTGGAGTTCGTTTGCAGTGGCAAGGGGTCCTAGAGCACCCATATTCTCTGTCTCACACAAATAAATAAAGATTTTTTTAAAAACTTTTTTATGTATGAATTTGTGTGTGTGTATGAGTACACACACACAGCACACATGTGTGAAGATCAGAGGACAACTTCAAGGTGTCTTGAGCTCTACCTTTGTTTCTGGCTTTATGTGGGTCCTGGGGAATTGAACCCAGGTCCAAGACTTGCAGGCAAGCACCTTTAACAGCTGAGCCACCTCCAAACCTTAAACATTTTTTGGCAGGGTTGGAGTTCAAGGTAAGGTCTAGCTCTAGTCCAGGCTGACCTGGAGTTCACTATGTAGTCTCAGGTGGCCTCTAATTTACTGAGATCCTCCTACTTCAGCCTCCCTAGTGCTGGGATTAAAGGTGTGCGCCACCACGCCTGGCTACCTTAAACTTTTGATCTTCCTGCTTCCACCTCTTGAGTGCTGTGATTGCCAGTATGGTTTATGTGTTCAAACACAGGGTTTCGTGCTTTCGAGACAAGCACTGTACCAACTGAGCTAGCTACAACCCCCACACTTTCCTTTTTTCTTAAGTTGTTCTGTGCAAATATACTTTATTTTATTTTATTTTTTTTATTTTTGTAGTCAGTGAATGCATTCAAGTTGGCACCATTGTTAGCCTCCCCCCTGTCCCCCTCTCATTTTTGTTTTTTCAAGGTAGGGTCTCACTCTAGCCCAGGCTGACCTGGAATTCACTAGGTAATCTCAGGGTGGCCTTGAACTCACAGCAATCCTCCTACCTCTGCCCCCTGAGTGCTGGAATTAAAGGCATATGCCACCATGCCTGGCCACTTTTTTCTTGAAAGCTACTTTTGTCTCTCTAGGCCTGACCTCTTGTTCGGGTAGGTTACTGAATAAGGTGCAGAATCCTCAGAAACCACTGGGTGTGGTTGTGCATGCTTTTATTTATGTGTGGCATTAGTTATGTATTGCTAGGCGTGATGGAGCATACCTTTAATCCCAGCACTCGTGAGGCAGAGAGAAGAGGATGGCTATGAGTGTGAGGGCACCCTGAGACTACAGATCCGATTGGGCTAGAGCAAGACATGACCTTGAAAAACCAGGTTCAGTTCCCCAGTACCCACATAAAGCCAGATGCACAAAGTAGCACATGAATCTGGAGTTCGTTTGCAGAGGTTAGAGGCTTTGGCATGCCCATTCTTTCTCAATCTCTCTCCCTCATTCTTTCTCTCTCTCTCTCTCTCTCTCTCATTTAATAAAGATATAAATAAATGCAAATAAATTAGTAAAAATTAACAAAAAATGATTTTTAAAAAAGTGAGTGAATCTAGGCATGGTGGTGCATGCCTTTAATCCCAGCACTAGAGAGGTAGAGCTAGGAGGATCATGGTGAGTTCGAGCCCACCCTGAGACTACATAGTGAATTATAGGTCAGCCTGGGCTAGAGTGAGACCCTACCTAGAAAAAAAACCAAAACAACAACAACCACAAATTGATGGCTGGGCATGGTGGCACTTGGGAAGCAGAGGTAGCAGGATTGCCATGAGTTCAAGGCCCTGATTGATGGAGTCGTAAATGAAAGGAGGGTGGTGGGAAGGGATTATGATCAGGGTACATTGTGTACATGTATGGAGGTTGTCAAATGTTTTAATAAACCTGATCGATAGCTCCATATATGTGTTTGGGTGGACAGTGTTGATTCCTGAACTTTACTAAGGACAATTAGGCAGGCACCTGGCAATGTTACCAGGGGACTCCTCACCTGTCAGTGCCCGTGTCTTGCAACTTTCCCATAGAGCTATTTTCCTGTTCTTCCAGAACAGGGTTATACAAGTGGCTGCTTGTCATCTGGGAGCCAAAAGGGGAAGGAGCTGAGTGATCTTACCGTTCAGCAAATGTCCCCAGTTTCAGCACAGTCTGTCATGCCTGTGCTCAGCTGTGCCCTGGTCTTCTTGAATTCACAGCCTCTCAGCTCAAACTATCTCCTACCAGGCAAGGAGATAGCAGTTAACCAGCCACAAAGCCAAGTCTAACTCTGTATACTTTCCCCTCAGTTTGCTCTTTTTGGTCCCATCCTGCAGACTTGCCTTCAGAGGTATTCAGTGTCTCCAGAATATAAGCTGTTCTTGGGTGTGAGTACACTAATGGACTCAGTTACTTTTTCTTTTTGTTTTGGGGTCTTTTTTTTTTTTTTTTTCGAAGTAGGGTCTTGCTCTAACCCAGGCTGACCTGGAATTCACTATGCAGTCTCAGGCTGGCCTCGAACTCAAGGCAATTCTCCTAACTCTGCCTCCCGAGCGCTGGAATTAAAGGCGTGCACTGCGCCCAGCTTGTTTTTGTAATCAGCCAGTATCTTGCTAGGTAGGACAGGCTGGCCTAAAACTTGCTATGATGCTCTGAGTCTGGGATTGTAGGTATGCACCACCATACCAAGCCTGGACTTGTCTCATATTAACACACTTTTCTCTCCTTCTCTCCTCTTTCACCATAGCTAGCTGCAAATTCTGCTTTCTCTAGCTTTTTTTCTTTTTGGGGTGTGGTGTGCATGTGTGGTGTGTGTGGTATATGCTGATGTGGCACAGGGTGATACCTTGTGTGCTTGCCTGTGGAAGCCAGAGGAAAACATTGGGTGTCCCCCTGCATCACCTGTTTCTTCTTTGCAATGGGGTCTCTGATTTTGGAACTTGCCATTCATGAGCCATAGTGATTCTCTGATCTCTGTTTCCCCCACGACTGGGGATTCAGGCATGCATGGCCATGCCCAGTTATTTACATGGGTGCTAGAGATTAGAATTCAGGCCTCATCAGGCCCCCTCAGCACCTCATACTTGCACACGAAGCACACTTAACCACTGAGACATCTCTTCAGCCTTCTCTGAACTTCTAATTTAATTAGTTCTTACCTGTTTTCCAGGCTTGTAGATGTTTGTTGTCTCTCCTTACTTCCTTCCTTTCTTCCTCTCCCCCTTTTTTCTTTTCTTTATTCCCTTCCTCCCTACCTTTCTTTCTTTCTTTCTTTCTTTTTTTTTCCGAAGTAGGGTCTCCTTCTAGCCCAGGCTGACTTAGAATTTGCTCTGTAGTCTTGGGCTGGCCTCAGACTCACAGCTATCCTCCTACCTCTGCCTCCCAAATGCTGGTATTAAAGGTGTGCACCACCACGCCTGACCATCATCATCTATTAATCCAGTTTCTAAGTGTGATGGTGAAATGCAGGTACATAGTGGGATCTGAAATTATTGATGATCATGGAGCTGGGAAGATGGTTGTGAACCACCCTCTAAGCAGGTTACACAAATGTGGAGTGAGCATCCCCAGATATTATGAGCAACTTAAAGATCCAGAAAACTGGCCAAAGAACCTGCCTGCTTCTTCCATTGTAGTAACCTCAGCTGGCACCAAAGACCACTAAGAAGACAAAAATATAGAAAGGAAAGCCCTGAGTTTTTTTAAAGGATGTAATACACACATACAAATAAAATGTCCCAATGGAAAAAAATGCATCTGTCTTACATGGGTCTTGCAGGAATTGAACCTGGGTCCTTAGGCTTTGTAGGCAAGCACCTTAACCGCTACGTCATATCTCCAGCCCTAGCTTTTATGTGAATTATAAATTTTGACGGTTTTTCTTATTCCATTTCTTCATTTACTATAAATTCTCCATTACTTGCTTTGTGGTGCACACCTTTAATTCCAGCACTTGGAAGGCAGAGGTAGGTGGATCACCATGAGTTCAAGGCCCCCTAAGACTATATAGTGAATTCTAGGTCAGCCTGAGCTAGAGTGAAACCCTACCTCAAAAAAACAAAACAAACAAACAAACAAAAAAGGCTGGAGAAATGGCTTAGCAGTTAAAGCGTTTGCCAGCAAAGCCAAATGACCTAGGTTTGATTCTCCAGAAGCCACGTAAACCAGATGCACAAGGTGGCGCATGCATCTGGAGTTCGCTTGCAGTGGCTGGAGGCCCTGGTGCGCCCATTCTGTCTGTCTCCCTCTCTTGCTCTCTCAAATAAATAAATAAATATTTAAAAAAAACCAGAAAATTATTTATTGCTTTAAATGCATTAAATAAGCTGGGTGTGGTGGTGCACACCTTTAATCCCAGCACTAGGGAAGCAGAGGTAGGAGCATTGCCATGAGTTCAAGGCCACCCTGAGACTAGATTCCAGGTCAGCCTGAGCTACAGTGAGACAACCCTACCTCAAAAAAAAAAAAAAAAAAAAAGAAAGAAAAAAAGAAAAAAAAAAAAAACTAGCCAGGCATAGTGCCTCACATCTAATCCCAGCACCCAGGTAGGAGGAACATTAAGAGTTTGAGACCAGCCTGAGCTACAGAGTGAGTACCAGGTCAGGTCAGCCAGCCCTTGAGACCCTGCCTCAAAAAAAACAAAAAAACAATGCCGGGCATGGTGACTCATGTCTTTAATCCCAGCACTTGGGAGGCAGAGGTAGGTGGATCGCCATGAGTTCAAGGCCATCCTGAGGCTATATAGTGAATTCCAGGTCAGTCTGGGCTAGAGCGAAACCCTACCTAAAAAAAAAAAAAAAAAAACAAAACTGGGCATGGTGGTATATGCCTTTAATTCCAGTTCAATTCCCTAGGACTCACATAAGCCAGATGCACAAGGGGAGCATGCATCTGGAGTTCATTTGCAGTGGCTAAAGGCCCTGGAGCACCCATTCTCTCTTTCTCTCTATCTGCCTCTGTCTCTCTCAAATAAATGAATAAATAAATAAAATATTTTTATGCTTTTTTTTTTTTTCAGGGTAGGGTTTCACTCCAATCCAGGCTGACCTGGAATTCACTATGTAGTCTCAGGGTGGCTTCAAACTCACAGCGATCCTCCTTCCTCTGCCTCCCAAATTCTGGGATTAAAAGCAGGCACTGCCACACCCAGCTAAATAAATTTTTTTTGTTGTTTTGTTTTTGTTTTTCAAGGTAGGGTCTCACTCTAGCCCAGGCTGACCTGGAATTCACTATGTAGTATCAGGGTGGCCTCGAACTCACAGCAATCTTCTTACCTCTGCCTCCCGAGTGCTGGGATTAAAGGCATACATCACCACGCCCAGCCCTAAATAAAATATTTCTTTAAAATTGCAGATAATCCCAGTACTTTTGAGGTGACATTAAGAGGCTCAGGATGGGCTGGAGAGATGGCTTAGCGGTTAAGCGCTTGCCTGTGAAGCCTAAGGACCCAGGTTCCAGGCTCGATTCCCCAGGACCCACGTTAGGCAGATGCACAAGGGCGCACATACATCTGGAGTTCATTTTCAGTGGCTGGAAGCCCTGGCACGCCCATTGTCTCTGTCTACCTGCCTATTTCTGTATATATGTCTCTCTCGAATAAAGAAATAAAAATAAAATATTTTAAAAAGAGGCTCAGGATTTCAAGGCCAGCCATGGACCCATAGTGAGTGTGAGGACAGCCTGGACTAGAGGAAATCTTGTCTTTAAAACAACTGGGCTGGGGGGATGGCTTGGCAGATAAGGGGCTTGCCTGCAAGACCAAAGGATCCCAGGTTCGATTCCCCAGGACCAGCTAAGCCAGAATGCACAAGGTGGTGCATGCATCCAGAGTTCATTTGCAGCTGCTAAAGGTCCTGGTGCACCTATTCTCTCTTACCTGCTTTTCTTTCTCTCTAATAAAATAAATAAATAAATAAATAAAGACTATTTTTTAAAAATGAAAACAACAACAAAAAGATACAGATAATTTGGCTGTCCCTAGGGCAGCATTTGTTACCTTGGTGAATTTATCACCATTCTGGGTCCAGACATTAGCTCAGAAACCACACTTGTTAGTACTAAAAGCATCAGCATCTCTGTGGAACAGACACACATTAACCAGGCTCAGGAGACTGATATTTTAAATCAGTTGCCAATTCATTAATTTATAAGGGGAAGAAAGGCTTTGAAGCAGACTGGATTTTTCTGTTTGCTGTTGAGTGCATTCTCTCCCTGTGGGCGGGTTTACATGGGGAACAGAATGGTTTTCAGAAAATTGCTTGGTGATCCAGAGCGTGAGTAAGGAGGGGGATGGACCGAGTGGCTTCACAGAATGATGCCTCCACTTCCCATGTTTCTGGACCAGCATCCTTGTCCCCAGAGAGTGCTTTGATGGACACTGCTAGTGATCACCCTGGCAACTCCCCTTAGTACCTGGCTTCTTCAGCTGCCCAGACCCTCTTGACACAACACTGGCATTTTCTTAGCTATCTTAATACTTTCAGGCTGGAGATATGGCTCAGTGATAGTGCACTTGCCTGGCATGTATGAGGTCCTAAATTCTATCCCTAATACCACAGGAAGAAAGGAAGGGAGGGAGGAAGAGAAGGAGGGAAGAAAGGAGGGGGATGGAGCAATGAAAGAAGGGAGGAAGGGAAGGAAAGAAGTTAATTCCTGCATCATTCTCCCAAGTAGCTGGCATTACAGATGTGCAAGATCATGCCCTCACTATACTAATATCTTTTTTCTTTCTTTCTTTCTTTCTTTTGGTTTTTCGAGGTAAGATCTTATTCTAGCTCAGGCTGACCTGGAATTCACTATGTAATCTGAGGGTTGCCTCGAACTCATGGTGATCCTCCTACCTCTGCCTCCCGAGTGCTGGGATTAAAGACGTGTGCCACCATACCTGGCTATACTAATATCTTTAACCAGGCAAGTCTATAGACCATCTCCAGCAGGAAATTGGCACATTTCTGTGTTATGGCATTAGAAACGTGTGTTCAGGACAAAGAGGAAACATATTTACTCATGATGTATCCTGCTCCGGTATAATCTTTGGGGTTATAGCAGTAAACAAGACTGACATTTTTCCCTGTCCTCCCTGAGCTTACAGTAGGCTGAGAAAAATATTAAAGTATGCAAAATGAAGTAGAAATAGAATTCTTCTGGGCATGGTAGCACACGCCTTTAATCCCAGTACTCAGAAGGCAGAGGTAGGAGGATCACCATGAGTTTAAGGCCACCCTGTGACTACATAGTGAATTCCAGGTCAGCCTGGGCCAAAATGAGACCCTACCCCAATAAATAAATAAATAAAATATAATTCTCAGGAGACAATTTTTTTTTCTTCTGGAGGTGGGATCTTGCTCTAGCCCAAGCTGACCTGGAATTCAGTATGAACTCTCAGGTTGGCCTTGAACTCACAGCAATTCTACCTCAGCTTCCCAAGTGTTGGGATTAAAGGCATGCACCAACATGCCTGGCTTCTATTTTTTTTAATATATTTTATTTATTTATTCTAGAAAGAGGCAGAAAGAGAGAGAGAGAGAATGGGTGTGCTACTGCAAACAAACTCCAGATTCATGCACCCCCTTGTGCATCTGGCTTACATGGGTCCTGGAGAGTTGAACCGGGATCCTTTGGCTTTGCAGGCAAATGCCTTAACCACTAAGCCAACTCTCCAGCCCCTAACTGCTTTTTTGAGTCAGGGTTTCACTCTATCCTAGGCTGATCTGGAACTCACTCTGTAGCCCAGGTTAACCTTGAATTAATGGTGGTCCATCTACCTCAGTCTCCTGAGTGCTGAGATTAAAGGTGTGTGTCACCACACCTCACTCAGAAGACAATGCTTGTTATTTCATTTTTATTTATTTATTAGAGAGTGAGAGAGAGAGAGAGAAATAGGTAGGTAGAGTGAGAGAGAATGGGCGCGCCAGGGCCTCCAGCCCTGTAAATGAACTCCAGATGCATGTGCTCCTTGTGCATCTGTTTTATGTGGGTTCTGGGGAATTGAATCAAGGTCCTTTGGCTTTGCAGCAAGTGCCTTAACCGCTAAGCCATCTCTCCAGCCCCTCAGAAGACAATTTTAAAAAATATTTTGGGGTAGAGGAATTGGGGAAATGAGCAAGAGTGCTGCTTTCTTGGTGAACCTGGTACAAGCACAAGGGTGAAGGAGAAAGACACAGAGGGCACTCAACTCCTACCAAACCAGATATCCACAGACATAGAGGCTCCCAAGACCTCATCACTGAAGCGAACCTAAAACGAACCCACTATGGCTCAGGGAAATTCGCAGAAGAGGGGGCAGATTGTTAGAGCTACAAGTTGGGAGGTTATGCACAAAGATATTGCCTCTTCCCCATAACTGATGGCTACCCCCACAATGCAGGACCCACATTCCCCAACGAGGATGGTCCCTTCCGAGGGGGGAGGACAGAGAGGAGGCTAACGATGGTACCAACATGGCTTTTTACATACTGAGTATGTACATGACTAATAAAGAAAAACTGGTTTAAAAGAATATTTGGGGGGCTGGAGAGATGGCTTAGCAGTTAAGGAATTTGCCTGTGAAACCTAAGGACCCAGGTTCAATTCCCTAGTACCCATGTAAACCAGATGCACAGGGTGCCGCGTGCATCTGGAGTTCATTTGCAGTGGCTGGAGGCCCTGGTGCACCCATTCTCTCCCTCCCTTTCTCTCTCTCTCTCCCTGTCTCTGTATCTCTCTCAAAACCCACTTAAAAAATATTTTTATTTAGCCAAGCATGATGGTGCGTGCCTTTAGTCCCAGCACTCAGAAGGCAGAGGTAGGAGGATCACCATGAGTTTGAGGCCAGCCTGAGACTACATAGTGAATTCCAAGTCAGCCTGGGCTAGAGTGAGATCCTACCTCGAAAAACAAAACAAAGCAAGAGAAAGGGAAGGGGTAAGTATGGGGCATTTTGCTGCTGCAACAAGAACTCCAGATGCATGTAACATTTTTGTGCATCTGGATTTACATGGGTACTGGGAAACTGAACCATGGCCTACAGGCTTTGAAAGCAGCACCTTTGACCACTGAGCCACCTCCCTGGCCCCCAGGAGATAATTTAATTGCTTCTTTCCTATTTCCTAAGGTGAGGGAACCTCCTGGTTGCTCCTAGGACATCATTTACAGCAATGAAACCATGAGGAGGAACTGCTGGGTTGGGGCTCCAGTCTAGATAAAGAAAGCTGCAAACCTGGGGCTTGGAAGACTGAGGCAGAAGATTGCTAGGAGTTCAAGATGAATTTGGGTTAGAGAGATTCTGACTCAAGGGGGGGGGGGGGCGACGGGACACAGAGCACTAAACAAACAACAAAAAGAAACCCTATTCTACAAACAGATTCCCAGCCTTCCATGAATTGTATATCCCAAATTTTCCCCAAAAAGACATTTTCTGCCTACATTTATCTAAGGCTGGCTTCTGTATCTGTCATTTGTAACCAACACCCTTGACTGGTACTACAATCCCCCACCCCCAGACATCTGTGAACCAGAGAACAAGACACCAAAAACCAGTCCAATCCCTGTGCCTCAGGGCTGCAACCAAACTTGGAGCCTTTTCTGGGCCTCCTGTTCAATGTTCAGCACTGAGCGGGGCATGCAGGCTGTCTCAATAAAAGCTACTTGGCTAGATCATTCAAGAAGTAAGTTCAAGAGGGACATGGTGGCTGCATGCCTTTAATCCCAATACTTAGGCACAGGTAGGAGGACTGCCATGAGTTCAAGGCCACCCTGAGACTACATAGTGAATTCCAGGTCAGCCTGGACTAGAGTGAAACCCTACAGAGAAAAAAAAAAAGTCAGTTCAGAGTCTGGTGTGGAAACCCATGCCTTTAGTCCCAGCACTCAGGAGGCAGAGGTAGGAGGATCACCGTGAGTTTGAGGTCACCCTGAGACTGTATAGTGAATTCCAGGTCAGCCTGAGTTAGAGGTAAGCAGTACCTCAAAAAAACAAAAAAGGGCTGGAGAGATGGCTTAGCTGTTAAGGTGCTTGCCTGTGAAGCCTAAGGACTTAGGTTCGATTCTCCAGGTCCCACATAGTCCAGATGCACAAGGTGGCACATGCGTCTGGAGTTCATTTGCAGTGGCTAGAATCCCTGGCGTGCCTATTTTTTCTCTCTCTCCCTTTATCTCTCTCTCTGTTTCAAATAAAAATAAATTAAGGGCTGGAGAGGTGGCTTAGAAGTTAAGCGCTTGCCTGTGAAGCCTAAGGACCCCGGGTTCAAGGCTCGTTTCCCCAGGACCCATGTTAGCCAGATGCACAAGGGGGCACACGCATCTGGAGTTCCTTTGCAGGGGCTGGTGGCCCTGGCATGCCCATTCTCTCTCTCTGCCTGTTTCTCTCTGTCTGTCGCTCTCAAATAAATAAATAAAAATAAACAAAAAATTAAATAAATAAATAAGTCAATTCAGGGGTTGGAGGATGGCTAAGCAGTTAAGGTTCCTGCAAAGCCTGATGGCCTAGGTTTGATTCCCTAGTACATACATAAAACCAGATGTACAAAGTGACACATGCATCTGGTGTTCCTTTGCAGTGGCAGGAGGCCCCAACATGCCCATTTTCTCTCTTCGGCTCTCCCCTTGCAAATAGATGAAAATCCTTTTTTTGTTTTTGTTTTTGTTTTTGTTTTTGTTTTGTTTTTCAAGGTAGGGTCTCACTCTAGCTCAGGCTCACATGAACCTTTGACCTAACAAATGCAAAATTGATGGTCCTCTTCTTAACCTTCTCTCCCAATCCACAGGGCAACTCACACATCCTGTTCCCTGCTCCCACCACATGGAATTACTGGCACTTTTGGCTTCAGCCTGTTGGGATGCCAGTAGTGTGTAGTTTGGTGTTCTTACACCACAAGGATGGGAAGGGAAAAGAGAGATGGCAGGCAATCAGACCCCAGACCTTGATGCCGGGTGGAGGAGTCTAGATGCCGTGGCAGCCATCCTAGCCTAGTTAGTTAGTTTTTCCTCTTTCCTCGAGGGTAACCTATGTAGTAGATAACACAAAGGAATTATAGGTCCGTCATCTTGGCCAGAGATTCAAGGCACAACTTCAAACACCTTGGCCCCACAGCTAGCAAATGCAAAGCAGGGGGTTCAAGGAGGTTTCCGCCTTCTCAGGCCCATTGTCTTTTCTCTGCCAGTAAAGCTCCTAGGAACTGGCAGGCCCGTGGTGGGTTTTGTTTTGTTCGGTTTTGGTTTTGGTCTTTCGAGGTAGGGTCTCACTCTGGCCCAGGCTGACCTGGAATTCACTATGTAGTCTCAGGGTGGCCTTGAACTCACTGTGATCCTCCTACCTTTGCCTTCCGAGTGCTGGGATTAAAGGCGTGCGCCACCACGCCCGGCTCCCTTGGTGGTTTTTAATCCCAGCATTAGAGAGGCTGAGGTAGGAAGATAAATGTAAATTTGAGGCCAGCCTGGGACTGCAGAGTAAGTTTCAGGTCAGCCTGGGCTAGAGTGAGCCCCTACCTTGAAAAAAAAAAAAGCAAAAATAAATAAATAAATACATACTTTTATTTGACTCAGACGTGGTGGCACACTTGGGAGGCAGAAGTAGGAGGATTACCGTAAATTCGAGGCCAGCCTGAGACTACATAGTGAATTCCAGGTCAGCCTGGGCTAAAGACAGACCCTACCTCGAAAAACCAAGAGAAGAAAAAGAAAAGCTCCTAGGAGTGTTTTGTGTGGACGAATATTGGTGGATGGGAGTGTGAAGGTGGTGGGGGGACCGTGTCAATCCTGACTCGGGGTTGGCGGAGGTTGGGTGGGGGAGGGGGATTGCCTAGGAACTAAGCAAGTGCTGAATATACGTTCAGTCATGTCCCAATCCTCCCCACTCCCAAGTGACTCCATGAGGTATTACCATCCCCTCATTTTATGCCTGAAACGTAGTCTCAGGCAGGCCATGCTGCAGGATCTTAATGTTCACCACTTTGCTGTATCAAGTTTGGGCCCCTGAGCTAAAGAGATGGGCCAAGAACTGATGAAGCGAAGGCAGGCAGCATGAGGCCGGGTTCCGGGCGCAGGGCCGCCAGGTGGCGCGGTGGAGGTGCTGTGGCCGCCGCTCCCCCCTCTCTGCGGTGGGTCGGACGCACCTGAAGCCAGCGGGGCGCGCCCGCCGGGGAAAGTGGGCTTGCAGGGTGGGGTGGGGCGGGGAGCAGCCCTGGTCCTGCCCGGGGAAGGCGGCGGGCAGCGCAGCTTTAGCCGCGTCGGCAGGACTGCCAGCGCCTCTGGGGACAGTCACGCCTCCCTTCGGCGCCCGCGGGGCTGCATCAGCTCGCGTGGGGATCAGCGCTCCCCAGTGTGCCATTTATTTGGGGCGGGGGGAGCGCTTCAAGGGACACAAGAGAATAGAGCCGACTCGCACAGGCAGGAGGTGGGGTCGGCCCCACCTGTCGCCTGCTGAGAAAGGGGCGGGGAAGAGGGAGGGGCTTGCTTCCTAGCCGTCCCCCTTCCCCCCCGTACCCTCCCCAGAGTCCCCAAGTCTGGGGCTAGGCGACAACGAGATATAAGGCAGTCTGGAAACAATGCGCCCGCAGCTCGCGCTCCCGCGCCGATCCCAGGAGCGTCGGGGCCGCCGTGCACGAGCGAGGCCGGGGGCGCGCACGCGCTCGGCGCGTTCCTGAGCGCGTGGGGGGGGGGGTGCCGCGCGCTCGGCGGCGCGCGCGCGCGTGTGTGTCTGTATGTGTGTGTATATATATGTGTGTGTGTGTGTGTGTGTGTGAGTAAGTGAGTGCGGGCTGCCGGGCTGCCCCGAGCCGGCGGGGAGCCGGTCCGCTCCAGGTGGCGGGCGGGCAGCCGTAGCGAGGTGAGGCTGCGGGTGGCCCCGGCACGGGCACGGGCGCGGATCCCCGGAGGGTGGAGGGGGAACACGGGCAGGCTGCGAGGCTTGTCTTCCAGGCGCTGGCGCGCCTCCCCCGCCCCCCGCGCCCTGCCCGGGCTGAGCCCGAGGGATTGCTGCGCTCCGGGCGGTGCTGGCAAAGTTTGCTTTGAACTCGCTTCCCACCGCCCGGTCCTGCTCCGCGCTCTTCCCCGGGCGCTCGGACCCTAGCCCGGGCTGCCTGGGACCGGAGGGCCGGGAGCGGGGCTGCCCAGCCGGCGGGCTTGGCGAGGTGGTTGTGTGTTGAGGGGGACCAGAGCTCGCCAGGCGACCGTGTAGAGGGACTCGAGTCGCCTCCTCTCCCCCCTCGGCCAGCAGCAGCAGCACCCCAGTAGCACGCCCCCCCTTCCCCTCCTTCCCTCCCGCAGGGAGCGGACATGGACTTCGACTCGTACCAGCACTATTTCTACGACTATGACTGCGGGGAGGATTTCTACCGCTCCACGGCGCCCAGCGAGGACATCTGGAAGAAATTCGAGCTGGTGCCGTCGCCCCCCACGTCGCCGCCCTGGGGCTCCAGTCCCGGCGCCGGGGACCCAACCATTGGGATTGGTCCCCCTGAGCCCTGGTCAGCAGGAGGGGGTACCGGGGACGAGGTGGAATCTCGGGGCCACTCGAAAGCTTGGGGCAGGAATTATGCTTCTATCATCCGCCGTGACTGCATGTGGAGCGGCTTCTCGGCCCGGGAACGGCTGGAGAGAGCGGTGAGCGACAAGATCGCCTCTGGCGCGCCTCGAGGGAACCCGCCCAAAGCACCCGTCACCACCCCGGACTGCACTCCCAGCCTGGAAGCCGGCAACCCGGCGCCCACCACCCCCTGTCAGCTGGGCGAGCCCAAGACCCAGGCCTGCTCCGGGTCCGAGAGCCCCAGCGACTCGGGTAAGGACCACCCCGGGCTATCTAAGAGGGAGGCACCCCCATGGGTGGCCAAAACGCTGCCTCTGTCTGAGGGCAGGCACTGGGTCTTAAGCCTTTCCATCACCTCCTCATTTTCTGGCTGAAGCTGTTGGTGCAGCCCCCAGCCGTGTCTGTCTGGCACGTGGGTGTGTTGGTAAACAGTTTGGAGAAGTGGGAAGGGAGCCAGCGTCCCTCTGATGGTGATTGGAGCCCCAGGGGACAAGGGCGACACGGTGAGGCTTGGCGCTGGGAGAGGACAATACTGCCGTTGGACTGTAGGGGATTTTTGTCCTTGGAAGGTTCAAAGGGGTCCCTTAAGAGACACTCCAAGCTTAAAGCTGTTTTAGTTCTTCTTTGCCTGGGAAACTCACACTCCCCTAGGGAGAGAAGAAGCTGAGGAGCCTTTTGTGCAGAGCCAAAGCCTTCGTCCTTTTAAAAACCTAGTCTAATGTTTGCTTTACTTTAAATTGCCTCCTCTTGCCCTCAACCCCACTCCCTGACCACTTCTACATCCTGGTCACCATGACCCGAGACAAGGAGAGGAAGAATAATTGCTCCCGTTAATGGGAAAATTGAGGCTCGGAGATAGGAAATCGCTAGAAGTGAGCCCCAGCTTCCAGCTGTCTAGCCAACTTCTTTTCCCAACCCTCCATCCTAATCTGGCTCCACTTCCTTGATGTTCAGAGGGTCTTCCTGGTAGCTTATCTGAGAAGGGCTACACCTGCCTGTTGCTTTGGTAGAAAAAGGTGACCTGGTTTCTTCACAATCCATTTGGAGGTTACAGCTCCTCCTTGGCATTTAGCAGATGTCCAGTGGCTTCTACTTTGTCCCAACCTCTGGGCAAGAAGTTTAGGCCTCCCTCTTCATCCCTGGTGCAGTGCACGTCTCATCGAGAGCAGACTGGAGCGTCTTGTGCCCCCAGACCACCTTGCTCTTTCTTACCCCAACCTCTTAGACCTCTACTCATAAGAAGTACTGAAGAGAACGCTCCTGGAGAGTGCAGGCTGAGGCTGTTGCCGCACGATTAGGACAGAAAACTGCAGCTTTAGAGGATAATTTACATGAGCATTTGAGACTGACCTGAAGGTGTCATACACTTAAGGGGAAATATGAAGCTGACAAAATTAAAAGTTACTTTTTTTTCACTCCATTGTGTTAAGGTTGTTTTTAACTTTTTTTTTTTTTTTTTTTTTTTTTTGCCCTAAACGAAGAGCTTGTCTAATGGCTCAAATGAGAATATTGAGATCAAGAAACCAACAGCTATCTGTCTCCACAAAGGCTGATAGAGTGGTAGAGAGAACATCGATTTGGAAGTCTTAATTTGTAGCTGAGAACATTACAAAGGTGATGGGGTGGGGGGGGGGTGCGGCCTATCTGGGCCTCAGTTTTTCTCTTTGCAAATGAGGTTGGACTTGATTGTCCTGCTAAGGACATTTCCTTATCTGGGTAGAATCACTTTCTACTTTCTGAAAAGGAAGAATGGTGTTTTAAGTCGTCTCATCCTTAGATAGAGCCTTCCAGGCTACAACTGAGCTTTAAAAGTGAAAGTTGAAGGTTTGGGAAGTAGTAAAATGTCCTGAAGCATTTTCTGACCTGCCCTTTAACCTGGATCTGCTTAGGGGCTCCTGGTTCACTCTCCGGCCACATGGCCTAGAACAAAATGCAACAGATTGCAAACAATGAGGGGGGGTGGGGAGTGTGATAGACGGCAGAGTTCAGCCAATAGGAGTTAGAGGCAGGGTGAAACAGCATTCCAAACACAGCTTAGCCAGCCAATCACAGGCTTTGGGGCCAGGAGGGCTGAATGGTCAGGTTTTATTAATGGAGAAATAATGCGATTGTCCACACAATGGAAACCTTCCTGACAAAGGGACTGAAGCTTCCTGATATGCAAAAGAGGCTGAGAACTGAGCTCTTCTGTCCTGAGGCCAGAATGCTTTAAGGTGGCCTTCTGTGTGAGGGCTGGCTGCACAATGTGGATAGCAGGAGGGTCTTTCCCTAATTGCCTTTCCCTGGCTGGGTTAATCTCACAGCCAGGGAATGGTGGGGATACATCTACGTGTCCCTGGGCCTCTGGCATCTTGGCCCGATATCTGGGTCATTGTGCTGCTCGTTCTCTGCCGCTGGTGCAGGTAGCTTGGAAATGGCCAGTTGTACCTTTGTGAAGTTCCTGAGGCTTTCTTAACCTGCAATTACAGATCCAACCCTTTTCTGGTCCAGGGAAGGGGGTGGGGCAGGTGACCTATAAGTGATGGATGACTTTAGAAACCCATTGAACCCAGGAGCAAAATGCTCCTGAGGGAGCCCTTCCCCTCCCCTCTGTGGCTGTGAAGGGATGGTTGGAGCCCTCCCTTCTCGGCATCTTCTGCTGAAAGGATGGTAGAATAGAGAGGTGGGGGAATAATAGGATTTATAACTTGTGAAAAGTAACAATTCCCAAGCGCAGGCCTGTGCTGGGCAGGAACAAAGGGCAGCTCTGCGCACAAACCCCTCATTTACAATTCTGATTGGGCATGAAAGAGCCCGACTGGGGAAGATCTTTAGAGCTAAACTTTGTCCCAGGCCGGTAGCTCTTTCTCTCCATCCTCTCAGTGGGGGAGGAGAGAGCCTGTGCAGGCTGGGGGCTGTTGGCTTGGGTCTGCCTTTTGTTCTTATCTAAGCCTTGCTGTGCAAAAGGAAATTGGAGAATATTTTCCTTCTTGCTTATTTCCCCTCCTTTCCTTCACTCTGCTGTTACCCCAGCACAAATAAATCAGCTGTCTTTCTCCTCACTTCAGTTTGTTGATATCTAAATCAGGGACATGTCACCTACCTTCCCAAGCCCCAGCATGGAGAGCTAAAGCTGTAGGATGTGTGTGTATATGGGATGTGTTTCTTCTCTTCATCTCTCTCTCTTCTTGGATAGAAGGTGAAGAAATCGATGTTGTGACAGTGGAGAAGAGACAGTCTCTGGATATACGGAAGCCAGTCACCATCACGGTGCGAGCAGACCCTCTGGACCCTTGCATGAAACACTTCCACATCTCCATCCATCAGCAACAGCATAACTATGCTGCTCGCTTTCCTCCGGAAAGTTGCTCCCAAGAGGAGGCTCCAGAGAGGGGTCCCCAGGAAGAGACTCTGGAGACAGAAGCTCCTGAGGAGAAGGAAGAAGAGGAGGAAGAGGAGGAGGATGAAGAGATTGTGAGCCCCCCACCTGTAGAAAATGAGGCTCCCCAGTCCTGCCACCCCAAACCTATCAGTTCTGATACTGAAGACGTGACCAAGAGGAAAAACCACAACTTCTTGGAGCGCAAAAGACGAAATGACCTCCGCTCCAGGTTCTTGGCCCTGAGGGACCAGGTGCCCACACTGGCCAGCTGCTCCAAGGCTCCCAAAGTAGTGATCCTGAGCAAGGCCTTGGAATACTTGCAAGCCCTGGTGGGGGCTGAGAAGAAGATGGCTACAGAGAAAAGGCAGCTCAGATGTCGGCAGCAGCAACTGCAGAAAAGAATCGCATACCTCAGTGGCTGCTAACTGACCAAAATGCCCAACTCTTCTGTTTCACAGACATGAGTTTCATTTTTTTTTTCAGCCTCCCTCTCTCCCCTTTTAGTAATTTGCACATTTTGGTTACAGCGAGGCAGTCTGAACAGTAGATACCAGAATGCATTGCAACCAGTGCACACGCAATAAGGGCTTGCATTCTTGGAAACCTTGAGACCAGCTCTCCTCCTTCCCTGCCTGACTCATGGGAGTGCTGTGTCTTTTCTGGCGCCTTTGGCATCTCAGTGGGCAGCTGACTGAGGAGCCTTAGGGTCTGCCTAACTCCGAAGAAAAGGCTGACAGATGCTATGCAACAGGTGGTGGACGATGTCGGGGGCTGCAGCCTGCATGAAATCTCACACTGCAAGAGCTTTAGGCTAGGAGAGGATGCTGCTCCCACTGGTGTCCCTGGGGGTGACACAAGGACAGCTGGGCCTGGACACTCTCCCTGAGGCTCCTTTTTCCAGGAGACACATGAGCTGTCCTGAGTGAAGACCAGCTCACAGACTTGATCAACATGGACCATTACCTCACTGTCAGACACTTTACAATAGCTGAGGACTGGAATATTTAGGTTTTATATATGTGTGTGTGTGTATGTATGTGTGTGTGTGTATATATATATATATATATATATATATATATATATATATATATATACATATATGTATACACAGAGAGAGAATGTTAGGCCACACCCCTCCCTCCCTCTCAGTGCTACAATGTAGAGAACATTTAAAGAGCTTGGCCTCTTTGTCTCAAAGCCCTTTGGGCCTTCCAGAGAGGAGACTTTTCTGTCCCTCTCTGGGGGAGACTTTTTTTGTTTCATTCTGCCTTTATTATGCAGTGAGCACTACAGCACCCTTTCCACAGATCAGAAATATTTTGCCAAGACATGAGAAAATAGGTCCCAGTCTGGGGTATGGGGCAGGTTTGGAGTCCTAGCTCATGAACTTGTTTCTTGCCCAGGTGTTTTCCAAGGGCTAGATAATTCCCATCTGGGATCCTTTTCTCAAGGCAGGTAGAAGAACCTTACAAGGAAACACTGTATCACTTCCTCTTTTCCACCCGCCTCTCCCTGACTCTGTTTTAAGTTCTGCTGGAATTGTGTAAACCTGTCGTTCTCATGCAACTCCAAGGAGCTTGCTGGTTATGCAGCCACCAGCCTGGTTCTCTGCCAGTCTGACATGAGTCAGATTCCTTTCCCAGAATCTGGGCCTCACTGAGATTCAGGGGAAAGCCATTGGCACCCAATCCAGTCCCCAGAAGGTAGACTTGTTTCTTGATGGGTAACAGGTTCCTCAAGGAGCCAGCCATGATAGATTTTGCCCCGGCTGGACTCTGCAGCTTCAGATGGAATCTAAGAAAGCTTTTCCCAGCTTCCAAGCTGGGAAAGCCACCCAACCCAGCAGCTGTCTTGTGAGCAACCTCAGGAACACTTCAGCTTAGCCTGGCTGAAGGACCAGCCCTTCCAGAATTCTTCCCAGGAAGGCAAGTTTCCTGCTGATCCTGAATTTGGAAATAGAGAAGTGGAGGCAGTGAGCACTATCCATGATTCTGAAAAACTGATGACACTTCCAAACTTACTGTCCATGATAGTCTCTTGTCTGAGGTTGCTTCCTGGTCTCAGAGGACCCTAGTGGAAGTTTTGGAAATACCTTCTGGAGTAAGATTTTCAGGAGGCACCTGTCTTTTGGAACTGTGTTGGGAGGACAAGTGGGGAACAGGCTACTGATGTCTCACCTGAATAGCTTGTGTTTTATAAGCTGCTGCTGGGGGAGTCTCTCTCTCTCTCTCTCTCTCTCTCTTTTATACTGTATTTTTGTATGCCTTTTGCAAAGTGGTGTTGTTTTGTACAAGAAAAAAAAAAAAACTCCTGTTGCAAGGGTCTGCTTTATTTTCAAAGGCAAGTTTACCTGAATTTTTGTATTTAGTTCTGATTATTGACTGCTTGATTTTAAACTGTTGCCTTCTGGGACATCTTCTAATAAAAGATTTCTCAAATATATCAGTGGAGGTAGCTTATGTCATCTGAGTCTTCCTGAACCAGAGAAAACTATTTCAGAGTAGCCACAAGTGATCTGGGAGACTGCATATTTCTAACCATGTTGCTAACCTGGTCGTTCCACTCTGGGTTCCTGAACCACCATTTCAGACATGTCTAAACAATGTTGGCTCAGTACTCTGGTAAAAATAAAATTCTTGCGAATTGCAGAGTGCTGAATTTATATTTCAAAAACTTGAAATCCCAGCTCTGCCACTTCTGTGGCCTTTTTGCTTTGCCTTCCTGAGTCTTAGTTTCCTTATCTGTAAGATGGGGGTAAATATTTCACAGGGCTTTTGCAGGTTGTGAATGAAGTAGTAGACCTTAAACTTCTTCCTAAACTATTCATACAGAGCAGTTGTTCTTTTAGTAGACTGATGACCATTTGTACTGTGTCATTTTCTTTTTTGGGGAGGGGGGGTTTGAGGTAGGGTCTCACTCTAGCTCAGACTGACCTGGAATTCTCTCTGTAGTCTCAGGGTGGCCTCAAACTCATGGCAATCCTCCTACCTTTGCCTCCTGAGTGCTGGGATTAAAGGTGTGTGCCACCATGCCCAGCTGTAGTATGTCTTTAAAAAAAAAATTTTTTTTTTTAATTTATTTGAGAGAAGAGTATGGGCGCACCTGGGTCTCTTGCCAGATGAACTCCAGACACAGGTGCCACTTTGTGCATCTGGCTTTATGTGGGTGCTGGGGAATTTAACTCAGGCTGTCAGACTTTGCAAGCAAGTAACTTTAACCACTGACCCATCTGTTCAGGCCCTGTAGTATATCTTTTTTTTTAAATTTTTTTGTTTATTTTTATTTATTTACTTGAAAGTGACAGAGAGAGACAGAAAGAAAGAGAGAGAGAATGAGCGCGCCAGGGCCTCCAGCCACTGCAAACGGACTCCAGACGTGTGTGCCCCCTTGTGCATCTGGCTAACGTGGGTCCTGGGGAATTGAGCCTTGAACTGGGGTCCTTAGGCTTCACAGGCAAGCGCTTAACTGCTAAGCCATCTCTCTAGCCCTAGTTAAAAAAAAAAAAAAAAAGTTATCTGAGAGGAGAGTGTGGTGGCACACACCTTTAATCCCAGCACTCTAGAAGCAGAGGTAGGATGATCGCTTTGAGTTCAGGGCCAGCATGAGACTGCATAATGATTTCTAGGTCAGCCTGGCCTAGAATGAGACTCTACCTTGAAAAAGCAAACCAAAAAGTTATCTGAGAATTTCTGATCTATTGTGACTTTAAAAAAAAAAAAATTTCTGCCTCGATTAATGAAAGAAAAATGAAGATTTTCCCATCCATAGTTCTCTCATAAATTTTCTATAAATGCAAGGTGGGAGAAGTTGCCAATGGTTAGAGTATGGGGCAACTACCTATGTCTTATACTACTTGCTGCTTCACCAGCCAAATGCCAGGGCCATCGATGAGGATAGTGAGGGTCTGTTCTTTGTAAATAGAACTAAGCAAGGTGACACAGCTAGTAAGAAACCAAGATGGGATTTGAAACTAGCCCTGCCTATCTCCAGAGTGAGAGGTCGTAGCCATGACATTGTAGCGACCAGCTTGCTTGATTAGCGTGGGGGGTGCACTAGTAAGTAAGCGGAACTCCACCATTTAAGCTGCTTGTTGGAACTACATCTCCATGGGGCCACTGTGCCTGCCACTTATCAGCATGAAGTGGAGCAAATGTTCCATGACTAGCCAGGCACTCTGCTGCACTTGTGTACTAGGTTGGGTTGTTTTGCTCCAAAGAGGCCCCATCTGGGACTCTGACAAGAAAACAGGACTGGAGAGATAGTTAAATGGTTAAGGCACTTGCTTGCAAAGCCAAAGGATCCAGGTTCAATTCCTTGGGACTCACATAAGCCAAATGTACAAGGTGACACATGCATCTGGAGTTTATTTGCAGGGCTAGAGGCCCTGGCATGCCCATTCTCTGTCTATCTGCTTCTTTCTCTCTTTCAAATAAAATATTTGAAAAAAAAGAAAAAGAAAACAGTTGCTGATTAGAAAGGCCACAAACATCTCTACTAATCCTGCCTTACAGTTATGGCCTGAGTTAGTATTGCTTGCCTGGATGCCTGAACTTCTGTGGAGCCTGAGCAAGGTTATGAAGCTTCTCTTGTGATGTAGTTCTATAATAGAGCACTTGCCTAGCATGTACAAAGCCCTGGATTCCATCCCCAGCAGCACCAAAAGGAGGGGAAAAAACAACTTGGGGGCTAGAGAGATGGGTTAGTGGTCAAGGCACTTGCCTGCAAAGTCTAAGGACTCAGGTAAAATTCTCTAGTACACACATAAGCCAAATGCACAAGGTGGCACATGTGACTGGAGTTCTATTGCAGTGACTAGAGGCCCTGGTATGCTCTCTCTCTTTCTCAAATGAATAAGTAAATAAAACATTAAAAAGAGGGGGGGGGACTGGAAGGATGGCTCCGCGGTTAAGGTGTTATCCTGAAAAGCCAAAGGACCCAGCTTCACTTCCTCAGGACCCACATAAGCCAGATGCACAAGGTGATGCATGCGTCTGGAGCTCTTTTGCAGTGGCTAGAGGTCCTGGCGTGCGCATTCTCTCCTGCTGTCTCTAACAAATGAATAAAAATAAATTTTAAAAAATTTTAAAGAGGGGGCTGGAGAGATGGCTTAGTGGTTAAGACACTTGCCTGTGAAGCCTAAGAAACCAGGTTCAACTCCCCAGAACCCATGTAAGCTAGTTGCACACGGTGGCACATGCATCTGCTGTTAGTTTGCAGTGGCTAGAGGCCCTGGCACACCCATTCTTACTCTTTTCTGTCTGTCTCTCTCTCTCTCATAAATAAAAATAAAATATGTATATTAAAAAAAACTCTGGCTGGGGACTTTTTTTTTTTTTTTTTTTTTTTTTTTTTTTTTTTTTTTTTTTTTGAGGTAGGGTCTTTCTCTAGCCCAAGATGACCTGGAATTCACTATGTAGTCTCAGGGTGGCCTCCAAGTCTCACAGTGATCCTCCTACCTCAACTTCCCAAATGCTGGGATTTAAAGGCATGTGCCACCATGCCTGGCTTTCTTTCCTTTTTTTCAGTCTCAAATAGTCCAGGTTGACCTCCTGATCCTTTTGCCTCCTCCGCTTGAGAGTTGGGATTACAGGCATGCGCCATAACATCCAGCAAAGCACACAGTTCTTAAAATGCCCAGTCTCTCTTCTGGGGGTGCTGGTACATACTAGGCACATTCTCTTCTGAGACCACTTGTCAACACACTTATTTATAGGACTCTTTTTTTAACTGGATCTTGAAAGAATTCCTGGGCATTCATAAGATAAGGAGAGCTGGGGAGATGGCTCTGCAGGTAAAGGCACTTAATTTGCAAAGTTTGCTGGCCTGGGGCTCAATTCTCATGGACCCACATAATGGTACACATCATGGTATAAGAGGCCTGGTTCTCTCTCTCTCTCTCTCTCTCTCTCTCACACACACACACACACAAATAAATTTTAAGTGGCCAGGCATGGTTGTTGCTCACACCTTTAATCACAGCACTCAGGAGGCAGAGGT
This sequence comes from Dipus sagitta, assembly GCA_036346955.1. Lineage (NCBI taxonomy): Eukaryota > Metazoa > Chordata > Mammalia > Rodentia > Dipodidae > Dipus > Dipus sagitta. The sequence continues at coordinate 98,976,805 of CM070773.1, forward strand.
AAGAGAATTGCTGTGAGTTTGAGGCCACCCTGAGACTACACAGTGAATGCCAGGTCAGCGTGGGCTAGTGAGACCCTACCTTGAAAAAAATATATAGAAAAAAGATAGGGACCCATGAGCATAGGCATTAATGCTGCCTAATTTTACATACCTTAAAAAAAAAAAACATTTTATTTATTTGAGAAAGAGAGAGGAAGAGGTAGACAGAGAGAATGGGCATGCCAGGACCTCCAGCCACTGCAAATGAACCCAGACACATGTGCCCATGTGCCGCCTTGTGCACCTGGCTTACATGGGTCCTGGGGAATTGAACCGAGGTCCTTTGGTTTTGCAGGCAAGCACCTTAACTGCTAAGCCATCTCTCCAGCACTAATTTTGTATATTTTAATCCTTACAATGACATGGAGAGGAGGGGGTTTGGGGATGGCCCCATTTTACAGATAAGAAAATTGGAGCTTAGAAGACAGTGAAAGCATTTGTCTAAACTCTCACACCTAGTACCAGCTGCCTGGCTCCAAGCTTCAGTTCCTTTGAGTCAACACTGCCGAGAACCCAGTGGGAATAAAGCCATTACTTTGGGGGAAGGGAGGGGTTTCTGGAATGTGAAGTATTTTAAGCTCCTTCCTAGCTCATTTCTAAAGACTCCTACCTCTATCTTTGTCTGAAAATAGCCAAGAGTTTATTCCTGGATTTCAGAGAACAATTCCTACAAATTAGGTTTGCCTCTGAATCAGTACACCTGAGGGACTGCAGTGCCCATCTTGGCGTGTAGACAATAGGGGGTGGGGAAGAAACCACACTCCATGTAAGAAACTTCTCTTTAGACAGTACAAGGCTAAGGTGCATGCTTAACTCTTGCCTTCATTGGCAGTTACAGGGTGAAGTGTTGAGACAGGCTGATCTACCTTAAATCGAGACATTGCAGAATATTCACTTTAGAAGAGGAAAGGGAGGTGAGGATGTCTTTATGGATGTGGAAGGTCATAGAAGTGAATGACAGAGATGTACATTTCTAGGTGATTTATGAATGAGTGACTGGGGCGGCCAAAAAGAAAAAAAAAAAAGCATCTAATCATACCAGCTTGAAGTTCCCTTGGTGTGTGGGCATTTCTACCACAAACCCAGTGGGTGGCTTTTGTTAATGTCTGTTTATTTAGAACTGCTTCTGCCAAAGGCCAAAGGGATCAACTGTATTAATGTTACCATTCTCTTGGCAAGGAAATGTAAATATGTTCTTAAAGTCTCTAATCAGGTGTGCTATTAAATGATTAGGCTCACTGCCAGGGGTCCAGTGGGAGTCTGGCAAATATTGAATTGCCTTTAAACTTGGGGAAAACAGTATGGCTAAGGGGTCACCCAAACCTGACAGATCTCACTTCTGAATCTTACCTCTGCATTTTTCTAGTTGTGTGACTTCTGGCAAGTTATGAATCTTGCCCAGCTCCAATTTCCTTACCTATACAACAGGTAAGAAGAATAGCACCTCCTTCACTGGGTTGTCCTCAGCTTCAGGAGCTTTGCAGCATATGATGAGTATTGCTCAAGCTGTATCAGTGATGTTCGAAAGTTAATAGAACTAGTAAACTAAGAAGTTCTCCCAGTAGGAGTACTTAAACTGCAGTGTACATAGGGGTACCTCAAGCCAGGCGTGGTGGCGCACGCCTTTAATCCCAGCACTCCGGAGGCAGAGGTAGGAGTATCGCCGAGAGATCGAGGCCACCCTGAGACTACATGGTGAATTCCAGGTCAGCCTGAGCCAGAGAGGGCAGAGGCTGTGTTCCCTCTCCACACACAACATCCCGGGCTCGTGGAGGACAGAGGCTGTGTTCCCTCTCCACACACAACATCCGGGGCTCGTGGAGGACAGAGGCTGTGTTCCCTCTCCACACACGCATCCAGGACTCGTGGAGGACAGAGGCTGTGTTCCCTCTCCACACACAACATCCAGGGCTCGTGGAGGACACAGGCTGTGTTCCCTCTTCACACAACATCCGGGGCTCGTGGAGGACAGAGGCTGTGTTCCCTCTCCACACACAACATCCGGGGCTCGTGGAGGACAGAGGCTGTGTTCCCTCTCCACACACAACATCCGGGACTCGTGGAGGACACAGGCTGTGTTCCCTCTCCACACACGCATCCGGGGCTCGTGGAGGACAGAGGCTGTGTTCCCTCTCCACACAGCATCCGGGACTCGTGGAGGACAGAGGCTGTGTTCCCTCTTCACACAACATCCGGGGCTCGTGGAGGACAGAGGCCGTGTTCCCTCTCCACACACGCATCGGGGGCTCGTGGAGGACACAGGCCGTGTTTCCTCTCCACACACAGCATCCGGGGCTCGTGGAGGACAGAGGCCGTGTTCCCTCTCCACACACAACATCCGGGGCTCGTGGAGGACACAGGCCGTGTTTCCTCTCCACACACGCATCCGGGGCTCGTGGAGGACAGAGGCTGTGTTCCCTCTCCACACAGCATCCGGGGCTTGTGGAGGACTGAGGCTGTGTTCCCTCTCCACACACAGCATCCGGGACTCGTGGAGGACACAGGCCGTGTTCCCTCTCCACACACGCATCCGGGGCTCGTGGAGGACAGAGGCTGTGTTCCCTCTCCACACAGCATCCGGGGCTTGTGGAGGACAGAGGCTATGTTCCCTCTCCACACACAGCATCCGGGGCTCGTGGAGGACAGAGGCTGTGTTCCCGCCCCACAAACGCATCCGGGACTCGTGGAGGACAGAGGCTGTGTTCCCTCTCCACACACAGCATCCGGGACTCGTGGAGGACAGAGGCTGTGTTCCCTCTCCACACACGCATCGGGGGTTCGTGGAGGACAGAGGCTGTGTTCCCTCTCCACACACAACATCCGGGGCTCGTGGAGGACAGAGGCTGTGTTCCCTCTCCACACAGCATCCGGGACTCGTGGAGGACAGAAGCTGTGTTCCCTCTCCACACAGCATCCGGGGCTCGTGGAGGACAGAGGCTGTGTTCCCTCTCCACACACAACATCCGGGGCTCGTGGAGGACACAGGCCGTGTTTCCTCTCCACACACAGCATCCGGGGCTCGTGGAGGACAGAGGCTGTGTTCCCTCTTCGCACACAGCATCCGGGACTCGTGGAGGACACAGGCTGTGTTCCCTCTCCACACACGCATCGGGGGCTCGTGGAGGACAGAGGCTGTGTTCCCTCTTCACACAGCATCCGGGGCTCGTGGAGGACAGAGGCTGTGTTCCCTCTCCACACACGCATCCGGGACTCGTGGAGGACAGAGGCTGTATTCCGTCTCCACACACGCATCCGGGTCTCGTGGAGGACAGAGGCTGTATTCCGTCTCCACACACGCATCCGGGACTCGTGGAGGACAGAGGCTGTGTTTCCTCTCCACACACGCATCCGGGACTCGTGGAGGACAGAGGCTGTGTTTCCTCTCCACACACGCATCCGGGACTCGTGGAGGACAGAGGCTGTATTCCGTCTCCACACACGCATCCGGGACTCGTGGAGGACAGAGGCTGTGTTCCCTCTCCACACACGCATCCGGGACTCGTGGAGGACAGAGGCTGTGTTCCCTCTCCACACACGCATCCGGGACTCGTGGAGGACAGAGGCTGTGTTCCCTCTCCACACACGCATCCGGGACTCGTGGAGGACAGAGGCTGTATTCCGTCTCCACACACGCATCCGGGACTCGTGGAGGACAGAGGCTGTGTTCCCTCTCCACACACGCATCCGGGACTCGTGGAGGACAGAGGCTGTGTTTCCTCTCCACACACGCATCCGGGACTCGTGGAGGACAGAGGCTGTGTTTCCTCTCCACACACGCATCCGGGACTCGTGGAGGACAGAGGCTGTATTCCGTCTCCACACACGCATCCGGGACTCGTGGAGGACAGAGGCTGTGTTCCCTCTTCGCACAGCATCCGGGGCTCGTGGAGGACAGAGGCTGTGTTCCCTCTTCGCACAGCATCCGGGGCTCGTGGAGGACAGAGGCTGTGTTCCCTCTTCGCACAGCATCCGGGGCTCGTGGAGGACAGAGGCTGTGTTCCCTCTTCACACACAGCATCCGGGACTCGTGGAGGACACAGGCCGTGTTTCCTCTCCACACACGCATCCAGGGCTCGTGGAGGACAGAGGCTGTGTTCCCTCTCCACACACGCATCCGGGGCTCGTGGACGACAGAGGCTGTGTTCCCTCTCCACACACGCATCCAGGGCTCGTGGAGGACAGAGGCTGTGTTCCCTCTCCACACACGCATCGGGGGCTCGTGGAGGACAGAGGCTGTGTTTCCTCTCCACACACGCATCCGGGGCTCGTGGAGGACACAGGCTGTGTTCCCTCTCCACACATGCATCCGGGACTCGTGGAGGACAGAGGCTGTGTTCCCTCTCCACACACAGCATCCGGGGCTCGTGGAGGACAGAGGCTGTGTTCCCTCTCCACACACAGCATCCGGGGCTCGTGGAGGACAGAGGCCGTGTTCCCTCTCCACACACGCATCCGGGGCTCGTGGAGGACAGAGGCTGTGTTCCCTCTCCACACACGCATCCGGGACTCGTGGAGGACACAGGCTGTGTTCCCTCTCCACACATGCATCCGGGACTCGTGGAGGACAGAGGCTGTGTTCCCTCTCCACCCACACATCCAGGGCTCGTGGAGGACAGCGGCTGTATTCCGTCTCCACACACGCATCCGGGTCTCGGGGAGGGCATGAAGGACTCAGGAACCAGATGGATGCCATGACAGGCTTCAGAGTCCTCAGTAGACCTAAGTTTCTGTTAACCGGCAAGGTCTAAGTTTTTATTTTCTGGTAAGGGTGGGTTTAACAGTTACTGGAAATTGATTACTCCATACATTCCAGTAGTCATAGATAAGTTCAATTCCCCTAGCCCCAGACCGCCAACTTTTAGCCCACCAACTTTGCCCGCCTAAATCCTAAGCCAATCAGAAGAGTGCGAGTGCAGTTACTGTTTAAATCAACCTATTGTGTACCCATCCCCTTCTTTGTGTTCAAATCCCAATGAAAACCCTATCCTCCCAGTACTTGGGGCTCTTGTACGGATGCACTGTGTTGGTGAAGTGAGAGACTGAGCTTAAGCCCGAAATAAAGCTCCTTGCCCTTGCATATGTATTTGGTTCTTCTTGGTGGTACTGGGGCTGCCAAGAACTGGGCATAACAGGCAGAGGCTATGTTCCCTTTCCACACATGCATCCAGGGCTCATGGAGGGCAGAGGCTGGGTGTCTCACATACACACTCTCCATTGTTCCTCACTGGGCTTTGTGGTGATCTTCAGTAGAGCCAACTGACTCCATTCACTTATTACATACTCTGAAACAACAACAAAAACCATTTTTTTTCCCCTTGTGGTACTGGGGATAGAAGCCAGGTCCTTGAGCATGCTACACAAGCACCAGAGCATCATCCCCAGCCCTTTAAACATATTTTTCTAAAATATTTTATTTATTTGTGAGCAGAGAGAGACACACACACAGAGAATGGGTGCACCACTTTGTGCATCTGGCTCTATGTGGGTACTGGGGAATCAAATCGAATCCAAGTCATTACGCTTTGCAGGCAAGCAAGCACTTTAACAGCTGAGCCATCTCTCCCTCTAGTCCCCTAAATACATATATATATATATATATATATATATACATATATTTGATATTGAGATAGGGTTTCATCATGTTTCCCAGGCAGTTCGTGAACTTGCCATTTTACTGCCTCAGCCTATCTAGAAGCTGGGATGACAGGCCTGTGCCACCAGGCCTAGCTGAAGCAACACTCAAGGCAGTGGTTTTTTGTTTTTTTGTTTTGTTTGTTTGTTTGTTTTTCGAGGTAGGGTCTCACTCTGGTCCAGGCTGACCTGGAATTAACTCTGTCATCTCAGGGTGGCCTTGAACTCATGGCGATCCTCCTACCTCTGCCTCCCGAGTGCTGGGAGTAAAGGCGTGTGCCACCTGGCTAAGGCAGTGGTTCTTAAACCTTGCTGCGTCTCTCCACCCCCAAGACTGTGAAGCAGTGTGTCAGGAGCAGGGATCTGTAATGGTAACAGGCAGGCAGGGTGGGGTGGTGGATTTGTTGAGGCAGCACTCTGAACAGTGCTTGCCATATGCCATGTCAAAAGAATGAGATGTTTGTGGCATGTGGGAAGTCATGGTTTCTTTCCTCTGATGTACATGAGCCTGCAAACATGATCACGAAACGGGGCGATGTGTCTCAGGACAGGGATACAGATTCAGAAGGGGAAGGCGAAGAGAACTTTGGTGGTGTCTCATCAAGAGAGTCCTTGCAGGAGATTGTGACTGTAACCAGCCAGAAGCACAGGTAGTATTTGACTAAGTGATGGGGGGAATGTCTAGGTTCAGGGAACAGCTTTGGGGAATAACAACTGGCAAAGACTGAGATTTGAGAAGAGGACAGGAATATGTTCAAATTTACTAACCCAGGTAGTCTCTCATTTTACAAAAGTAAATATCTAACTAGATTTATTTTTAATATATTTTTAAATTATTTATTTATTTATTTTCAAGCAGAGAAAGACAGAGAGAAGACAGGCAGACACAATGGGCCCATTAGGGCCTCCAGCCACTAGGAACTCCAGATGCATGCCCTACTTTGTGCATCTGGCTTTATATAGAAATTGAACCCAGTTGTTAGGCTTTGCAGGCAAATGCCTTAACTGCTGGGCCATCTCTTCACCCCTCTAATTAGATTCCCCCCCCCCTTTTTTTTAGTTTTTTTTCAGGGTAGGGTCTTGCCCCAGCTCAGGCTGACCTGGAAATCACTATGTAGTCTCAGGGTAGCCTCGAACTCAGGGCAAAAAAATCCCAGCAGCTTTTTTTTTTTTTTTTTTTTTTTTTTTTTTTTGAGGTAGGGTTTCCCTCTAGCCCAGACAGGTTTGGAATTCACTGTGTAGTCTCAGGGTGACATGGAACAGTCCTCCTACCTCCACCTCCCATGTGCCTTGTGCCACCATGCCCAGCTCTAAATAGATTTCTTCTTCCTCTACCTCCTCCTCCCCTCCGCCTCTTCTTCCTCCTCCTGCTTCTCCTCTTCTTCCTCCTTCTTCTCCTTCTCTTCCTCCTCCTTTGTCTTCTTTTTTTGTTTTTTGGAGTTTTGAGATAGGGTCTCCCGCTAGCTCAAGCTGGCTCTGAATTCACTATGTGGTCTCAGGTTGGCCTTGAGCTCACAGTGATCCTCCTACCTCTGCTTCCCTCCCAAGTGCTATGATTAAAGGCATGCATCACCACACCTGGCTTCTAATTAGATTTCTTCTTTAAAATGTCTCTTATTTATTTATTTGAGAGAGAAAGTGAAAGAGTCAGATAGGGAGACAGAATGGGAACGCCGGAGCCTCTAGCCACTGCAAATGAAGTCCAGATGCATGCTCCACCTTATGCATCTGGCTGACATGAGTACTGGGGAATTGAACCCAGGTCCTTAGGCTTCAAAAGCAAATGCTTTAACTGCTAAGCCATCTCTCCTGGAGGTCCTTTCAAAAGGCAACATCCAGGCTGAGGAGATGGATCAGTAGTTAAAGGTGTTTGTTTTGCTAGTCTGGACTTGATTCCCAGTATCCACATAAAGCCAAATGCACAAAGTGGCACATGTGACAGGAGTTGGTTTACAATGGCAAAAGGCCCTGGCACACCCATTATTTCTGTCTCACAAATCGATACAATTTAAAAAATTTAAAGCTGGATGTAGTGGTACATGCCTTTGATCCCAGCACTCAGGAGAATAGTTCAAGGCCACCCTGAAACTCCAGAGTGAATTCCAGGTCAGCTTGGGCCACAGTGAGACCCTACCTCAAAAAATAAAAACAAACAAAAAAAATTTTTTTTAAAAGAAAGGCTTCAGGGTCCATAGCAGAAGAAGTGGCGGAAAGAATATAAGAGCCAAAGGAAGGATACCACGCCTTACAACTGTCCAGACAGAAATTGACCTCAATATCCATGACCTCGCAGTGCCTAGCAATATCTACACAAGACCCTCATCATAGGAGAAAAAGATGATGACGTCAAAATAAAACAGACACTAAGGGAGAGAGGGAGGGGATATGATGGGAGAGCAGAGTTGTGAAGGGGAAAGTGGGGAGGGGAGGGAAATATGGTTTATTGTTTGTAAGTATGGAAGTTGTCAATAAAAATAAATAAATAAATAAAAAGCAAGGTTGTAACAGTACCTAGCATTACCTTCACAAGACCCCTCTTAATAGGAGGAAAGGATGATGACATGAAAATAAAAGAGAGTCTAAACCAGGCGTGGTAGCGCATGCCTTTAATCCCAGTACTCAGGAGGCAGAAGCAGGAGGATCGCCATGAGTTTGAGGCCACCCTGAGATGACATAGTGAATTCCAGGTCAGCCTGGGCTAGAGCGAGATCCTACCTCAAAAAATAAAAAATTTAAAAAAGAGAGAGAGAGACTTACTGAGAGGGGGGAATATGATGGAGAGTGGATTTCTGAAGGGGAAAGTGGGGGAGGGAATTATCATGGTTTATTGTCTATAATTATGGGAGTTGTCAATAAAACAAGTTTTAAAAAAAGTGAGGCTGGAGAAATGGCTCAGCAGTTAAAGTGCTTATCTGCAAAGTCTAAGGACCCAGTACTAACATAAAGCTAAGTACACAAAGTAGCACATGCATCTGGAGTTTGCTTGCAGTGATTAGAGGCCCTGGCACACCTATTTTCTCTCTCTTTCTCTTTTCTTGTAATAATTAAATTAAATTAAAAAGCAAATATCAAAAAGCTGGGTGTGGTGGTGCACACCTTTAATCCCAGCACTCGGGAGGCAGAAGTAGGAGGATCGCTGTGAGTTCGAGGCCACCCTGAGACTCCCTAGTGAATTCCAGGTCAGCCTGGGCTAGAGCGAGACCCTACCTCGAAAAACCAAAAAAAAAAAAAAAAAAAGAAATATCCTGGGCTGGAGAGACGGTTTAACAGTTAAGGTGTTTGCCTGCAAAGCCAAAGGACGCAGGTTTGATTTCCCAGGACCCACATAAGCCAGATGCACATGGTGACGCATGTGTCTCGAGTTTGTTTACAGTGGCTGAAGGTCCTGGCATGCCCATTGTCTCTCTCTCTCTCTCTCTCTCTGCTTCTTTCTCTCTCAAATATTTTTTTAAAAAAAGTCTGATCAAAAAGCAAAATCCTCTTAGAAGTCTTTGAAATAGGGAAATTAGAGGTTGGGATTTAATACTGAACTCTGTAACATTTTCCTAACATGCACTAAACCCTGGGTTGTGTCCTTAGCATCACAACACACACACACACACACACACACACACCAGGGGAACAAACTAATTGTTTGGGAGCAGGTAAGATTAAGGTGAGGGCTGGAGAGATGGCTTAGTTAAGGCTTAGTGGTTAAGACCTGCAAAGCCTAAGGACATAGGTTTAATTCCCCAGTACCCATGTAAAGCCAGATATACAAGGTGGTACAGGCATCTGGGGTTTATTTACAGCAGCTAGAGGCCCTGGCATACTCTCTCTCTCTCTCTCTCTCTCTCTCTCTCTCTCTCTCTCTTTCAAATAAATAAATAAATAAATAAAATATAACCACACACACACACACAAAAAGATCGAGGTTATAGGGTCATCCAAAATGAAGCATCCAACAGAAAGTTGGAATTCCAGATCAGCCCTGGGCTAGAGCAAGACCCTACTTTAGGAAAAAAAAAAAAAAAAAAAAAAAGTTAGGAGCTAGAGAGATGGCTTAGCAGTTAAGGCATTTGCCTGCAAAGCCAATTTGATTCCCCAGGACCCATGTAAGCTAGATGTACAAGGTGGTGCATGCTACTGGAGTTTGTTTGCAGCAGCTAGATGCCCCAGCGCACCTATTCTGTCTCTCTCTCTCTCTCTTTCTCTCTCTCTCTCTGTGTGTATGTGTGTGTGTGTGTGTGTCTGCTTCTTTCTCTCTTAAATAAATACATTTTAAAAAATAAATAAATTTTTTTAAGTTGGAAATAGGACTTTAGAGAGAGGTTTGATCCAGTACTTGGTAGGCTGAAGGAGAGTTACAATGATTTCAAGGCCAGCAAGGACTACATAGTAAGAGAAACAAAGCAAAGCAAGGGGGCTGGAGAAATGGCTTACAGTTAAGGCACTTGCCTGTAAAGCCTAAAGGCCCAGATTTGATTCCTCAGTACCCATGTAAGTCAGATGAACAAGGTGGCACATGTCTGGAGTTTGTTTACAGTGGTTTAAGGCCCTGGCGTGCCCATTCTCTCTCTCTCTCCTTGCAAATAAATGAATAAATGAAATATTTAAATTTAAAATAAAAAGGTTTCACTGAAAGATACAGTTTGAAACTCAAAACAATATAATGATAAGAACCAGAGGGCTAGACAGATGGCTTAGTAGTTAATGCATTTGCCTGCGAAGCCAAAGAACCCAGGCTTGATTCCCCAGGACCCACATAAGCCAGATGTACAAGGCGGCACATGCATCTGGAGTTCGTTTACAGTGGCTGAAGGCCCTGGTGCACCCATTCCCTCTCTGTCTGTATCTTTCTCTTTCTGTCTCTCTCTCTCAAATAAATAAAATAAATTTAAAGGGGGGGGGGCTGGAGGGATGGCTAAGCAGTTAAGGCATTTGCCTGCAAAGCCAATGGACCCAGGTTCGATTCTCCAGGACCCTTGTTAGCCAGATGCACAAGGGGGTGCACGCATCTGGAGTTCATTTGCAGTGGCTGGAGGCCCTGGCACACCCATTTTCTCTCTCTCTCCCCCTCTTTCTCTCTGTCAAATAAATAAAATAAAAACAAAATATTTTTAAAATTAAAATCTCTCATAAATAATAATAATAATAATAATAATAATAATAATAAAAGAACCAGAATGCCAACACGAGAAAGAGAAGAGGTGAAAGAAGTTCAGGATGGAGTTTGAAAGATACATTAAGATCAGAGCTGGAAAGCCCTGATCTGCCTCTTTCTACTTTTTTTGAGGGGTGGGTATTTTTGAGATAGGTATTCACTCTAGCCCAGGCTGACCTGGAATTCACTATGTAGTCTCAGGGTGACCTGTGATCTTCCTACCTGTGCCTCCTGAGTGCTGGGATTAACAGCATGAGCCACCATGTCCACTCCTTAAAAAAATTTTTTAAAAATTATTTGCAAGTAGAGAGAGAAGAGAAAGAAAGAAAGGGCAAGCCAGGACCTCTAGTCACTGCAGACAAACTCCAGATGCTTGCACCACTTTGTGCATCTGGCTTTACGGGGATAATGGGGAATTGAACCAGGATCGTTAGGCTTTGCAGGCAAGTGCCTTTAACCACTGAGTTATCTCAAGCTTTTCTACCTTTTTTGTTTGTGTGTTTGTTTTCAAGGTAGGGTCTTACTTTAGCCCAAGCTCACCTGGAACTCGTTCTAGTCCCAGGTTGCCCCGGACTCACAGCAGTCCTTCCTCTGCTTTCTGAGTGCTGGGATTAAAGGTAGGAGGTACTATGCATGGCTTCTTTTTACCTCTTGCATCTCCCACCATCCTGATTTTGTAGCCTTCAGGGATCATGGGCCCTCTCCCTGGCCTTGTTGGTGCGCATCCTCTCTTACTCATGAGCAGGCTGGAAGTGAGCTTGTTGAACGTTCAGATGTGCTCTGGAGCACATTTAACACAAACATTAATAGAGGGTGTTCTCCACTCTTTTCTTCCTCTCACTTATTTCAAGCAACTATGATATCCCAATTTTTATTTTTGGTTTTTCGAGGTAGGGTCTCACTCTAGCCCAGTCTGACCTGGATTTCATTATGTAGTCTCAGGGTGGCCTGGAACTCATGGTGATCCTTTACCTCTGCTTCCTGAGTGCTGGGATTAAAGGTGTGCGCCCACACCTGCTCAACATCTCAAATTTAAATTTGCCAATCATCAATGGAAACAAGTAGAAAGATCAATTCATGAAACAATAAAACACACTGTGATTACTCACATGCACTTTGCTGGGGACAGTATTGTCCACCCTATCCTGGACAAAATTCATGGTCCTCCAGAACCTGTGAATGTGAATTTATTTGGGAATAGAGCCCAGCCTGGTGTGATGGCACATGCCTTTAATATCAGCACCTGGCTAGGATTTAAAAAAAATTTTTTTTATTTATTTACTTATTTCAGAGAGAGAAAGAAAGCAAGGAAGAGATTTTCTTCAGTGGTGTAGCCACTGCTAGGTTGCCCATGTGCTTATAAATCATTCCTCACTGGTACTTTTTAAAATTATTATTATTTTAAATTTTGAGCCATGCGTGGTGGTACACACCTTTAATCCCAGCACTTGGGTGGCAGAGGTAGGTGGATTACCATGAATTCCAGGCCATCCTGAGACTACATAGTGAATTCTAGGTCAGCCTGAGCTACAGTGAAACCCTATCTCAGAAAAAACAAACAAACAAACAAACAAACAAAAAACCAAGCTTTTAAAAAATTTTATTTACTTATTTGCAAGCAGAGAAATGCCGGCGGGGGGCACAGGAGAGAATGGGCGCACCAGGGCCTCTAGCCCCTGCATATGACATCCAGATTCATATACTGCCCTATGCATCTGGCTATTATAAATCCTAATTAAACTCATTGGAAACCCAAAACACAAGACAGCCTAGGGTGGTGGCCCATGCCTTTAATCCCAGCATTTAGGATGCAGAGGTAGGAGGATCTGAGAGTTCGAGGCCGCCCAGAGACTATATAGTGAATTCCAGGTCAGCTTGGGCTACAGTGAGACCCACCTCAAAAAGCAAAATAAATAAATAAATAAAGCGGGGGGACTGGAGAGATGGCTTAGTGGTTAACACGTTTGCTTGCAAAGACAAAGGATCCCAGTTCGATTCTCTAGGACTCATGTAAACCAGATGCACAAGGAGGCGCATGAATCTGGAGTTCGTTCGCAGTGACTAGAGGCCCTGGCATGCCCATTCTCTCCCTCTCTCTGCCTCTTTCTCTCTCTCAAATAAATAAATAAAATATATTTATAAACAAACAAACAAGGTAACTTACACTAATTAAAGATGAATATGTTCAAAGTATGAAAATGTCATAATAAAACTCATTATCATGTATGATTAATATAAGCTAATAAAAAAACTTTTTTAAAAAAGAGGGAGCTATGAGCCGGGCATGGTGGCGCACCCCTTTAATCCCAGCACTTGGGAGGCAGGGGTAGGAAGATCGCCGTGAGTTTGAGGCCACCCTGAGACTCCATAGTGAGTTCCAGGTCAGCCTGGGCTAGAGTGAGACCCTACCTCAAAAAAACAAAAAAACAAAAAAAAAAAAAAAAAAAGAGGGAGCCATTAGGGTGGAAGAGCCATCCAATGCAGATCATACAGAATGCTTAGGATTGAAAGATGGAATTCTAGTGCTGGAGAGATGGCTTAGTGATTAAGGCATTTGCCTGTGAAGCCTAAGGACCCAGGTTCGATTCTCCAGGTCCCACATAAGCCAGATGCACAATATGGCTAGCTCCTGCATCTGGAGATTGTTTGCAGTGGCTAGAAGCCCTGACACACCCATTCTCTCTCTCTCTCTCTCTCTCTCTCTCTCTTTCTCTTTCTCTCCCTCCCTCTATCTCTAATAAATAAATAAATTTTTTTTAAGTTTTTTTTTTTTTTTTTGCCTGGTGTGGTGGTACATGCCTTTAATCCCAGCACTAGGGAGGCAGAGGTAGGAGGATTGCCATGAGTTTGAGGCCACTCTGAGACTACATAGTGAGTTCCAGGTCAGCCTGGGCTAGAGTGAGACCCTACCTCAAAAAACCAAAACAAGGGCTGGAGATATAGCTCATTGGTTAAGGTGCTTGCCTGAAAAACCAAAACAAGCAAACAAAAATTATCATGAAACAGGTATCTTAAAACAATAGAAATTTTCTGGGCATGGTGGTATATGCCTTTTAATCCCAGCACTGGGGAGGCAGAGGTAAGAGGCTGTGAGTTCAAGGCCAGCCTGAGACAACAGTGAATTCCAGGTCATCCTGGACTAGAAAGCCATGTACCATGTTCTTTACTGGGAAAAATGAGTACTTTCTTCATCTCTTCTTGCTTTTGGTAGTCACCAGCAAGTTTTTGGTGTTTCTTGGTTTATGACAAGATAACTCCAACATAGTATCTCCGAATGTTAATTTGATTACACCTACATAGACCCTCCCCGCCCCCCACTTTTTTGAGACAGGCACACACATCACTGTCATTAGCAAAACAATAGCAGTAGTTTTCCAACTAAGGCCCTAACTAAAGTAAGTAACCCTAATTAAATTCATTGGAAACCCAAAACACAAAACAGCCTAGGGTGGTGGCCCATGCCTTTAATGCCAGCATTTAGGATGCAGAGGTAGGAGGATCTCTGAGAGTTCGAGGCCACCCAGAGACTATATAGTAGATTCCAGGTCGACTTGGGCTACAGTGAGACCCCACCTCAAAAAAACAAAATAAGGGCTAGAGAAATGGCTTAGTGGTTAAGCGCTTGCCGGTAAAGCCTAAGGACCCCGGTTCGAGGCTCGATTTCCCAGGACCCACGTTAGCCAGATGCACAAGGGGGCTCACGCATCTGGAGTTCTTTTGCAGTGGTTGGAGACCCTGGCACGCCCATTCTCTCTCTCTCTCTATCTGCCTCTTTCTCTGCCTTTCTCTCTCTGTCTGTTGCTCTCAAATAAATAAAAAATGAATTAAAAAAAAGAAAAAAAAAACCAAAAATAAATAAATAAAGGCGGGGGGGGGGGGAGGGACTGGAGAGATGGCTTAGCAGCCACCAGCTTTTGACTAGGTTTACAGTACCAGGTATGAGTTACCTTCTGTTGAAGTGGGTTTTAAACTCAGTAAAAAAGTAGTTGGTTATCCTCATAACAGCAATGCCACTATTATAACAATGGCTTGTGTTTTGCCTTTTCTTTATGGGCTTCTTGTAAAATTAAAATAAATTCTATATACTTTTTTTTTGTTTGTTTGTTTCAAGGCAGGGTCTTGCTCTAGCTCAGGCTGACCTGGAATTCACTATGTACTCTTAGGGTGGCCTCAAACTCACAATAATCTCATCCTCTTACCTCTGCCTCCTGAGTGCTGGAATTAAAGGCATGTGCCACCATGCTCAGCCTTCTTGTTTTTACAAGTTAGGGTCTCATGCTAACCCAGGATGATGTGAAACTGTGTAGTTCCAGGTTGGCCTCAAACTCACAGGATTCCTCCTACTTCTTCTGCCTTCTGACTGCTGGGATTAAAGGTGTGCTCCACCACAAATTCTATTTTTTATTCTTTATTTGTGTGTGCATGTGCATGTGTGTGTGTGTGCATGCCTGTGCTGCTGCACGTATGTGGAGGTCAGAGAGTAACCTATGGGAGTTTCTTCTTTCCTTCCACTTTTTTGTTTTATTTATTTATTTTTTGTTTTGTTTTGTTTTGTTTTGTTTTTCGAGGTAGGGTCTCACTCTAGCCCAGGCTGACCTGGAATTCACTATATAGTCTCAGGGTGGCCTTGTACTCTTGGCAATCCTCCTACCTCTGCCTCCTGAGTGCTGGGATCAAAGGGTATGCCATTATGCCTGACTTTATAAAAATTATTTTATTTATTTGAGAGAGTGAGAGAGAGAGACAAAGAGAGGGAGAGAGCGAACACGCTCCAGGGACTCTAACCACTGCAAATGAACTCCAGACACATGCACCACCTTGTGCAGCTAGCTTATGTGGGTACTGGGGAATCAAACCTGGGTCTTTAGGCTTTGCAAGCAAGTGTCTTAATTGCTAAGCCATCACTCCAGCTCCTGCCACTTTTTTTTTTTTATGAGAGAGAGATAGAATTGTACACCAGGGCCTCTAGCCACTGCAGTTTAACCTCAAACATGTGTGCCACCTTATGCACATGTGCAAACTTGCATGCTTGCATCACCTTGTGCATCTGACTTATGTGGGACCTTGAGAGTTGAGAGTTGAACATGGATCCTTAGGCTTCACAGACAAGTGCCTTAACCACTAAGCCATCTCTCCAGCCCTTGTTTTTTATTTTCCAAGGTAGGGTTTCACTGTAGCCCAGGCTGAACTTCTTTTATTTTTATTTATTTATTTATTTATTTATTTATTTATTTATTTATTTATTCATGAGAGAGAGAATGAGACAGAGACAGAGAATGAGTGCACAATGGCCTCTAGCTACTGTAAAGAAACTCCAGACACATGTATCACAATAAGCATCTGGCTCACATGGGTACTAGGGAATCCAACCTGGGTCCTTAAACTTCGCAGGCAAGCACCTTAACCACTAAATCATCTCTCCAGACGCCCCCATCCCCCAACCTTCTTCCAGATTCTCCTAGCTCTGCCTCCCATTGCTGTAGGTGCACTGGAATTATAGCTGCACGTACCACTTTGTGTCCTGCTTTACATGGGTGCTGAAGAAATTGTTTTTCTTTTTTCTTTTTTTCTTTTCGAGGTAGGGTTTCACTCTAGCTCAGGCTGACCTGGAATTCACTATGGAGTCTCAGGGTGGCCTCGAACTCATGGCGATCCTCCTATCTCTGCCTCCCAAGTGCTAGGATTAAAAGCCTGTGTCACCAAGCCCGGCAAGAATTTTGAACTTGAATCAGAACACTTGCAAGCAAGTGTTTTTATGTATTTATAAGCAGACAGAGAGAGAGAATGGGCATGCCAGGGTCTCTAGCTGCTACAAACAAACTCTAGATGCATGCACTACTTTGTGCATCTGGCTTTATGTGGGAATTGGAGAATCGAGCCCTGGTCTTTAGGTTTTGCAAGCCAGTGCCTTAACCGCTGAGCCATCTCTTTAGCCCACAAGCAAGTGCTTTTAAACAGTGAGCTATCTCCTCAGCTTTTTTTGTTTGTTTGTTTGTTTGTTTTGTTTTTTGTTTTGGTTTTCCAAGGTAGGGTCTCACACTAGCTCAGGCTGACCTGGAATTCACTATGGAGTCTCAGGGTGGCCTCGAACTCACGGTGATCCTCCTACCTCTGCCTCCCGAGTGCTGGGATTAAAGGCGTGCACCACCACGCCCGGCTCCTCAGCTTTCTTTAAAAATATATTCATTTATAGGGCTGGAGAGATGGCTTAGCGGTTAAGGCGCTTGCCCAAGAAGCCAAAGGACTCGGGATCCATTACCCAAGACCCACGTAAGCCAGATGTACAAGGGGCATATGTGTCTGGAGTTCGTTTGCAGTGGCTACAGGCCCTGGCATGCCCATTCTCTCTCTGTCTGTCTATCTTCTCTCTATAGCTCTCTGCTTGCAAATAAATAAATAAAAATAAAAATAAATATTTTAAAAACTTATTTATATATTTTTTAAATT
Source organism: Dipus sagitta (assembly GCA_036346955.1). NCBI lineage: Eukaryota > Metazoa > Chordata > Mammalia > Rodentia > Dipodidae > Dipus > Dipus sagitta. Next base: position 98,994,065 of record CM070773.1, read on the forward strand.
TTTGTTTAATATTTTATTTATTTGAGAAAGAGAGAGAGAATGGGCATGCCATGGCATAGTCTAGCCACTGCAAATGAACTCCAGACACATGTGGTACATTGTGCATCTGGTTTTACATGGGTACTGATGAATTGATCCCTGGTACTTAGGCTTTGCAGCAGGCAAGCCCCTTAACCACTGAGCAATCTCTCCAGCCCCATTTATTTGCAAGCAGAAAGAGATGAGAGAAAGAAGACCAACAAGCCGGGCGTGGTGGCGCACGCCTTTAATCCCAGCACTTGGGAGGCAGAGGTAGGAGGATTGCCGTGAGTTCAAGGCCACCCTGAGACACCATAATGAATTCCAGGTCAGCCTGAGCCAGAGTGAGACCCTACCTCGAAAAACCAAAAAAAAAAAAAAAAAAAAAAGAAAGAAGACCAACAGAAAAAAAGGGGGTGCACAAATGAACTTTAGATGCATGGGCCATTTTGTGCATGTGGCTTCATGTAGGTACTGGGGTATGGAACCCAGGCAGTTAGGCTTTTTTTTTAAGACTAACTTTTTTTTTCTCAATTTTTATTAATATTTTCCATGATTATAAAAAATATCCCATGGTAGTACCCTCCCCCCCCCACTTTCCCCTTTGAAATTCCATTCTCCATCATATCCCCTCCCCATCTCAATCTTTCTACTTACATATATACAATACCAACCTAATAAAAGCCCTCCTCCCTTCCTTTCTCTTCCCTTTATATCTCCTTTTTAACTTACTGGCCTCTGCTACTGAATTTTTTCCTTCTTGCACAGAAGCCCAATCATCTGTAGCTAGGATCCACATATGAGGGAGAACATGTGGCGCTTGGCTTTCTGGGCCTGGGTTACCTCACTTAGTATAATCCTTTCCAGATCCATCCACTTTTCTGCAAATTTCATAACTTCATTTTTCTTTACCGCTGAGTAAAACTCCATTGTATAAATGTGCCATATCTTCATTATCCACTCATCAGTTGAGGGACATCTAGGCTGGTTCCATTTCCCAGCTATTATAAATTGAGCAGCAATAAACATGGTTGAGCACGTACTTCTAAGGAAATGAGATGAGTCCTTAGGATATATGCCCAGGAGTGCTATAGCTGGGTCATATGGTAGATCAATCTTTAGCTGTTTTAGGAACCTCCACACTGATTTCCACAATGACTGGACCAGATTGCATCCCCACCAACAGTGTAGAAGGGTTCCTCTTTTTCCACATCCCCGCCAGGCAGTTAGGCTTTGCAAGCAAGTGCCTTAATTGCTGAGCCATCTCTCCAGCCCTCCTCAGCCTTTTTCTAAATTTTGGCTTGTTCTTTTCAAGGTAAGGTCTTACCCTAGCCCAGGATGATGTAGAACTCATTTTGTAGTACCAGGCTAGCCTGGAACTCACAGCAATTTTCCTGCCTCTACCTCCTGAGTGCTGGGATTAAAGGTGTGTACCACCATGCCCAGCTAACTCTAAGATTTCTTTTTCTTCTTTTTTTTTTTTTTTTTTAGATTTTCAAGGTAGGGTCTTGCTTAGCCCAGGCTGACCTGGAATTCACTATATAGTATCAGGATGGCCTCAAACTCGTGGCAATCCTCCTACCTCTGCCTCCCGAGTGCTGGGAGTAAAGGTGCACCACCATACCCGGCTAACTGTAGGATTTCTTTGTTTACAGTAATCTAATCTGTAATCCTATTCTCTTGCCTTCTCTGGATGTGTACATACACTTGAGAGACTCTTTTCTCTTCAGCCACCTTTCAGAAGAGTGAGCTGCTACTTTCCATGAAGTCTCATGGGAGAGGGAGAGGGTCAAATCCAGTACCTGGGCATGAGTAGAATAGCTTTCCTGACTTTCCCATGCCTTTTTTTTTTGGTTTTTCGAGGTAGGGTCTCACTCTGGTCCAGGCTGACCTGGAATTAACTCTGTAGTCTCAGGGTGGCCTTGAACTCATGGCGATCCTCCTACCTCTGCCTCTCGAGTGCTGGGATTAAAGGCGTGCGCTACCCCGCCCGGCTTCCCATGCCTTCTTTTATCTCATTACTTTGCAACGCTTTCCATTAGAGAGTTTTATGTTGGCATTTCAGAAACACTTACTAACTCCTGGTCACAGACTTCAATTTCCTAATTTTCTCTTGAATATAATGCCTCTGATTAGAATGTCAACTTGCAGAAGATCTTTCAAAAACTATTTATTTTTATTTTTCAAGGTAAGGTCATGCTCTAGCCTAGGCTGTCCTGGAATTCACTATGTAGTCTCAGGGTGGCCTTGAATTCACAGTGATCCTCCTACCTCTGTCTCCGGAGTGCTGGGATTAAAAGCATGTGTCACTACACCTGGCCTCAGAAACTATTTTTAACATAATTTAGAGTTCAGAAGATCACTAGAGAGTCAAGAAAAGATACAAATAAACCAGGTGTGGTGGTGCATGCCTTTAATCCCAGCACCCAGGAAGCAGAGGTGGGAGGATTGCTGTGAGGCCACCCTGAGACTAGTGAATTTCAGGTCAGCCTGGGGCTAGAGTGAGTGAGACCCTACCTCAAAAAACAAAAACAAAATTAAAAAAAGAAGATACAAATAAGGTAGTCTTAGGGATTTCAAAATTTTTTCGGTTCCCATTTTCTTTTGGTAGGGCTGGTAGAAATGCAATGAACGGAAATGTGCTGTGTTTTTCTCACTTCTCTTTGGTATGGACCACAGGCTCCGTTCTGATTTAGGAGTCTTTGCTGCTCAGCAGTTCAGTGATAATTCTCCCCATGGTCTACAGGATCCCTGTTCTCCTTGTTTCTATAGCAACAGTCCTGTGTTGCTTGGCTAGAAGCAATTTTCTGCTGCTGTGGTGAAGCCTTTTTTTTTTTTTTTCATTCCTTTCTCTTCAGTTGCCTTGGTAACCAGTCTCTTCCTCTTTTGGTCTCTTGGTGGTAAATTCCACCCTCCTGTTTTTTGTTTTTCTTCTCTCTCTCTCTCTCTTTCTAGTGAAAGTCACCTGGTGGTGGCTTGGACAGGGCTATCCCATCTGTGAGTAAGCACACTCTGTCATCGTTGGACTGTCATCAGGAAAGCAGCTTCCCTTCTCCTTTATTTGCATCATTTCTCTAGCCTGCCATCTTTCTGGTGGTTGCCATGGTAACCATACCCTTCGAAAGTCTCCAGGCAAAGGCTCTACAGTTAACAACCATCATGTGAAAGTGTCTGCCAATATGTGGCCACACATATCTGCTTTAAAACCCAGCCCCAGGCGGGTACCACAAATTAGAGAGGACAGGCTTTTCATCAAAGCTAGCTGAATTGAGAAAAGGAGGGACCAGGGACCAAGAACTGGGAACTGGAGTTCTCTAAACAGTGTATGTGGCTACATGGTTCAAGCTGGGTCTGTGATAGTGGCCATTTTGCCTAAGGAGATTCAAGTGATTGCAAAGGATGATGGCAGTCATTGTAGGCAGCCCAGTCATAAGTTCTAAATTTCTAGTAATTCCACCTTTGGCACAATGAATCCTAATGTCTTACCTGAGAGCCATGCAGAGCCAATCTCAGAGGAAAAGCAACCATAATTCTTATTTTTTCTAGTGCTGCATACTGAACCCTGGGTATCATGCTTACCAGGTAAATGCTGTACCAGTAACCTGTATCCCTGGAACTCTTGCCTGTCTACTGGTTAGCAGAAAAGGTATTTTAGGTCTGCTTGCACATCACTGAAAATTTCTCTGCCTTTAGGCTGCTGCTCTTACCACTTTAGGGAGGAGATGGGATGTTACAATTATAATACTTTAAAGTGTTCAACAAATGGTGGTTGCTATGTGCCAGGACATGGTAGCAAGCACTTTCCAGATATTAATTTATTTTCTCCTTTTGACAATCCTCAGAGGAATTTAAAAATAAGAACATTGAGGGGTTGGGGATGTGGCTTAGTTGATAGTGTGCTTGCCTGGCATGCGTGAAGCCCTGGGTTCAGTCACCAGCATTGTGTAAACTAGACGTGGTGATACACCCCTGTGATCTTGGGAGGTGCAGATGGGAAGATCAGAAGTTCAAGGTTGGCTGGGTGTGGTGGCGCACGCCTTTAATCCCAACACGTGGGAGGCAGACGTAGGAGGATCACCATGAGTTCGAGGCCACCCTGAGATTTCACAGTGAATTCCATGTCAGCCTGGACTAGAGTGAAACCCTACCTTGAAAAACAACACAAAACAACAACAACAAAAAAAGAGCCAGGCCGGGCATGGTGTTGCATGCCTTTAATCCCAGCACTCAAGAGGCAAAGGTAAGTGGATTGCCATGAGTTCAAGGCCACCCTGAGACGACATAGTGAATTCCAGGTCAGCCTGGACTAGAACAACCGAAAAACCAAAACCAAACAAACAAACAAATAAACCCAGGTTCATCTGATTCCAAAGTCATTTCTTCTTTTACCTTTTAAACTTTTTGTTTTGTTTTGTTTTTCGAGGTAGGAAACCTAAAACAAATAAACAAATAAACCCAGGTTCATCTGATTCCAAAGTCATTTTTTCTTTTTCCTTTTTAACTTTTTTTTGTTGTTGTTGTTTTTTCGGGGTAGGGTCTCACTCTAGCCCAGGCTGACCTGGAATTCACTATGGAGTCTCAGGGTGGCCTCGAACACATGGCAATCCTCCTACCTCCGCCTCCTGAGTGCAGGGATTAAAGGCATGCGCCACCACGCCTGGCTTTTTTTTTTTTTTTTTTTTTTGGTTTTGGAATTGGACTTTCAAGGTAGGGTCTTGCTCTAGCCCAGGCTGACCTGGAACTCACTAAGTAGTCCGAGGCTGGCTTCAAACTCACAGTGACCATCCTATTTCTGCCTCGTGAGTGCTAGGAATAAAGGCATGCACCACCATGTCTGGTGTTTTTAACTACTTTTTCTCTCTCTTCTTAAAATATTTTATTCATTTATTTTATTTTAGAGAGAGAATATGGGCATGCCAGAGCCTCTAGCCACTGCAAACATACTCCAGACTCATATGCCACTTTCTGCATCGGGTTTATGTAGGTCCTGTGGAGTCCAACCTGGGTCCTTAAGCTTTGGAGGCAAGTGCCTTAACTGTTCAGCCATCTCCCCAGCAGCACCCCTGCCCTTTTTCTGTGTGTGTTTTTCAAGGTAGGGTCTTGCTGTAGCCCAGGTTGACCTGGAATTCACTATGTAGTCTCAGGCTGGCCTCAAACTCACAGTGATCCTCCTACCTCTGCTTCCCTAGTGCTAGAACTGAAACTGTGTGCCACCAAACCTGGTAATATTTATTTACTTATTTGAGAGAGACAGAAAGTTAGATAGAGAGAGAGAGAGCAGGAGAATCAGAGAGACAATGAGGTGCTGCAAACTCTAGATGAATGCACCATTTTGTGCATCTGTTTTTCTTTAAACTTTTTGTTTTGTTTTTGAGAGAGAGAGAAGGAGGGAGGGAGGGAGAGAGAGAGAGAGAGAGAGAGAGAGAGAGAGAGAGAGAGAGAGAATGGGTATGTCAGGGCCTTCAGCCACTGCAAATAAACTCCAGAAGCATGTGCCACCTTGTGCATCTGGCTTACGTGGGTTGTAGGTATTTGAACCTGGGTCCTTTGGCTTCATAGGCAAGTGCCTTAACCACTAAGCCATCTCTCTAGCCTTGTGCATCTGGTTTTACATGAGTACTAAGGAATTGAACCTGTCCCATTTCTAGCTCTCCTTTTTTTTATAGAGAGAGAAAATGCACGAGTGCACACAGAGAGAGAAAGAATTGGTGAGTCAGTGCCTTAGCCACTGCAATCAAACTTCAGATGCATGTGTCACATTGTGTCTGGCTTACGTGGGTTCTGAGCTTTGAACCTGGATCCTTAGGCTTCTCAGGCAAGCACCTTAACAGCTAAGCATCTCTCCAGTCCCCCCTTTAAAAAAAAGTGTGTGTGTGTGTGTGTGTGTGTGAACTATGATGTGTGTCGTATATGCACATGTATGTGCAGATGTGTGCCCATGTGTCGGATGTTCTTTCTCTATGCTCTTCTGCCTTATTTCCTTGACACAGAGTCTGTCTCCCCCCACTTGTCCCACCACCATTTCTCAGACTAGCTGGCTAGTGAGGCCCCCTGAGTGTTGGGGTTTACAGGTATACGTGGTCAAGTTCGCCTTTTGCTGGGAATGCAATCAAGGTCCTTATGCTTGCCCAGTAAGCGTTCTTACCCACTAAACCATCACCCAGATCCTCCCAAGCCATTTTTTTTAATTTATTTGAGAAAGAGGGAAAGAGGCAGGGCAAGAGAGAGAGAGAGAGAGAGAGAGAGAGAGAGACAGGGCATGCCAGGGTATCCAGCTCCAGATGTGTGTGCCATCTTGTACATCTGGCTTACGTGGGTCCTGGGGAATTGAACCTGGGTCCTTTGGCTTTGCAGGCAAGTGCCTTAATCGCTAAGCCATCTCTCCAGCCACCCTGCCCCAAAACCCATTTTATAAAAAGCTTTTTCGAGGTAGGGTCTCACTCTAACTCAGGCTGACCTGGAACTCACTCTGTAGTCCCAGACTGGCCTCAAACTTCTCCAGAATGCTGGGATCAAAGGTATGGGCTATCAAGCCCAGCACCATTTCTTAAAGAGGTGGGAGAAATCTATTGAACTTTAGTCTTCTCTGGTCCTAAATACAGATAGATAGATAGATAGATAGATAGATAGATAGATAGATAGATAGATAGATAGAGATATTATTGATAACTTCTATACTTACAGACAACAAACCATGGTATTTCCCTCCCCTCCTCCACTTTCCCCTTCATAACTCTGCTCTCTGTCATATCACCTCCCTCTCTCCATTAGTGTCTCTTTTAATTTGATGTTATCATCTTTTTCTCCTATTATGAGGGTCTTGTGTAGGTATTGCTAGGCACTGCAAGGTCTTGGTCCTAATTTTTTTTAATGTATATTTATTTATTTATTTGAGAGAGAGAGAAAGAGGCAGATAGAGAGAAAGAGAGAATGGGCACACCAGGGCCTCTAGCCACTGCAAAGGAACTCCAGATGCATGCACCCCCTTGTGCATCTAGGCTTACGTGGGTCCTAGGGAATTGAACCATGGTCTTTAGGTTTCATAGGCAAATGCCTTAACCACTAAGCCATTTCCCCAGCCCTGGTCCTAATTTTTAATTTTAATTTTAATTTAATTTTACTTAATTTATTTTATTTTGGTTTTCTGAGGTAGGGTCTCACTCTAGCTTAGGCTGCCCTGGAATTCACTATGTAGTCTCAGGGTGGCCTTGAACCCAGTAATCCTCCTACCTCTGCCTCCTTAGTGCTGAGCACTGGGATTAAAGGCATGTGCCACCATGCCTACCTTGGTTCTAATTTTTCTCATCCTAATTTTCACATGAGGCCTGTTAATTGCTTTATCTTTTCTGCCTTCCTCCAGTTCCTCTTCTAATTTTGTGGGTTGTTGTTTACTTGCTTGTTTTCTGTTCTGACTCTATCTCTTGAATCCTTTGGCCAAACAGATGGAAAGTTTTGTCTTTACTTCTGATTGCATCTAGGGGTGCATTGCTGAGTATAAGCATTAGAGCTGGTGCCCTTGCCCAAGAACTGGGCAGATCTGATTTTGGAGAATGCTACACCTCTGAGCTCACTTGTTGCAGCAAAAAGTAAGGAAGTAATTCTCTTGTCCATTTAATGATTATTGGGGCTGGAAAGATGGCTCAGCAGTTAAGGCACTTGCCGGCAAAATCTAATGACCCAGGTTTGATTCCCCAGTACCCATGTAAAGCCAGATGCACTGTGACACATGCATCTGGAGTTTGTTTGCAGCAGTTGGAGGCCCTTGCAAGCCTGTTCTCTGTCTTTCTCTTTCTCTCTCTGCTTGCAAATAAATAAATAAAAATATTTTTAAAAATGATTATTGGGGTTGGAGAGATGGCTTAGCAGCTAAAGTGCTTGCCTACAAAGCCTAAGGACCCAGATTCGATTCCCAGGTTCTACATAAACCATATGCACATGGTGGCACATGTGTCTGGAGTTCGTTTGCAGTAGCTAGAGGTCCTGGCACGCCTATTCTCTCTCTCACTCTCTCTGTCTCAAATAAATTAAAATAAGTCTTAAAAATGATTATTGGTTTGTCAGTTTGTATGGTTTGATTCAGGTGTCCCCCATAAACTTAGGTCTTCTGAATGCCATGTCCCCAGCTGGTGGCAATTTGGAAATTAAAGCCTCCTAGAGGCAGTGTGTTGTTGGAGGTGGGCCTATGGGTATTATAGCCAGTTTCCCCTTGCCAGTGTGTGGCACAGTCTCCTGTTCCTGTTGTCCACCTGATATTGGCCAAGAGGTGATATCCGCCCTCTGCTCATGGCATCATTTTCCCCTGCCATCATGGAGCTTCCCCTCAAGTCTGTAAGCCAAAATACTCCCCCTTTGTTTCCCCCACAATCTGCTATTGGTTGGGTGTTTTCTGCCAGCAATGTGAACCTGACTGCAACAGTTTGATACTGTGTTTTGTGCGTGGTACTAGAGATTGACATAATCAGAATTTGTCCATTGTCTTTTTTTTTTTTAAATGTTTTTATTTTATTTGAGAGACAGACAAGAGTGAGTATGGGCCCCTCAGTGCTTTCTACCAGTGCAAAGGAACTCCAGACGCATGTGCCACTTTGTGCATGTGACTTTAAATGGGTACTGGGGAATCCAACCCTGGCCATCTCACTTTGCAAGCAATCGCCTTAACCGCAGAGCCATCTCTCCAGCCCCTGTCCCTTGTCGTTATGGAGCTAACCAGCCTGCAGTAGAAATCAGACAGTAAACAAGAGGCCTGTATTGAGATTTTTATACTGTTAAGTAGTGCTATGAAGAAAAAGAATTGGATGCCTTCAGCTAATCATATTGCCAGATCTGTTTTAAAATATCTTTATTTATTGGAGAGAGAGAAAGAGAGGGAGCGCGAGAGAGAAAATGGGTGCATCAGGGCCTTCAGCCACTGCAAAAGAACTCCAGACGCATGCACCACCTTATGCATCTGGCTTACGCGGATCCTGGGGAATCGAACCTGGGCCCTTTGGCTTTGCAGGAAAGTGCCTTAACTGCCGGGTCATCTTTCTAACCCCAGGCTTTTTCCAGATGGTGTTGACATCCCGTTTTAGAGAGCAGGTATTTGTGCTGATACCAACTAGTGGATGGCAGTCACGTGGTGAGCCTTTGTCTTTGCAGCTCCTGGCTCCTTTAGCTCCCTCCTTCCTTCCAAGCCGGAGATCCACGCTGGCGCGCTGACAGTTGCCAAGGAAACAGCTGCTCAGACGCATGCGCGTGTGTCTCCAAGATGGCGGCGGCAGCTGCAGCTGCTGCACGAGCGGTGCCGGTGGGCTCAGGATTCCGGGGCCTGCCGAGGACTCTGCCTCTGGTCGTGATTCTCGGGGCCACGGGCACTGGCAAGTCCACCCTGGCTCTGCAGCTAGGCCAGCGGCTTGGCGGTGAGATCGTCAGCGCCGACTCCATGCAGGTATGGACCGCGCTCGGCCTGGGCCTGGGAACCCCGGAGGGCGCGTGGGGGCCTCGGGAGGAGGGGACCCCCTGCCGCGTGCTCGTGGAAGTGGGTGAACCGCGAGGCTGCTGGGTGCAGGGGGTTAGGTGGAGAGAACCTGTGCCCACCAGGCGACCACCGTATGCTAGACACTGTTCCGAATCTTCTCTTTTGGTCATCGGATTAATTTATAAGGACATTATTGTTTGTCAATACTATGATGAGCCTTACTTACTAATGAAAATATTGGGGCCTGGAGAGAGGAAATGACTTTCTTCGTGTCACTTAGCGAATTAGTGGAGGGGATGGTATTTGATAAGGTTGACCCGGATCCAGTAGATGTCTTTCTTATGAAAATTATTCCTTAGTTCCATAATTCGCTGTAATTCCAATTCTAACCCATTAAGATCAGGATAAATCAGATGTCACCTGTGAGTGTGTTCTGGGCAGTGAATAGGACCAACACTCAGGAGACCTGGATTCTGGTCAGAATCTGCCATTGGCCACATTAGATTAATATTGTCCTTTATTTGGATGCTATTTTAATTGTCAAGTGGAGGAAATGTGGCCCACCTCGCAATCACAGAGCCAAAGTGATTAATGAATGAAATAAAATGAGGTACAGTGGAGAACAGCATGGCTGCCCTGAAGAAAGCCAGGCATGTGGTAATTGTTTGCTGAAGCTGAAGTTTTTAATCCTACTTGGTTTTGTCCTTTTTAAAAAATTTATTATTATTATTATTTTTTTTTCAGTTTTTCCAAGGTAGGGTCTCTATCTAGGCTGACTTGGAATTCACTCTGTAGTCCCAGGCTGGCCTTGAACTCGCAGGGATCCTCCTATCTCTGCCTCCTCAGTGCTGGGATTAAAGGTGTGTGCCATGCCACCACTCCCATTTTGTTCTTTTTTTTTTTTTTTTTTAGTTGGGAGGCACAGAAAAGGTATAACATTAGTCATTTGTGCTTGAATGGGCAGCATAGGTGACATATTTGACCTGAGGTGATGAAGGAATTACTACAGCTGCTTGTTGAAGAGAATTTGTAGTTATGAGTGTTCAGAGTAAATGAGATGTTGAACATAAATTACCTATCTGACAAGTACTGAACCAAGACGAGTAATTTTCCCCTTCCTCTATCCCATAAGCTCTTGGTATGATTTCCACCCTCATTGGTTCATTAGACCATCATCACCTGTGAATTGATAGGATGTTCAACAGACATTTGTTTGCAACCTACCTTGTGTCAGTTTTGGGAAACACAATTTAGCTCAAATCTCAACCCTAGTTTTTCCAAGGTATATAACTTTGGCCTAACCTGTTGACGTGCCTTTGCTTCTTCTATAAAATAGGAAGAATATCAACACCACAACATGATCGTGATGATTAAATGAAGTGAAGTATGTGACGCACTGAATACAACATGTGGCACGTAGTAAGAGCTGAAAATGTGGAAGCTATTTTTTGTGCAGATACGACCATAATCCCTGTTCTTAGGGTGTTTTAGTCTGGCTAACCATAAAATAAGGCATAACTAATAAATGAACAGAGGTATTTATGGAACTTTCCAAGGTGGACAAGATCAGAAGAGACTTCAAGTGCTGGATTTTATGTGTTATAGGATTACTAGGAAGGGAGAAATCAGTGAAGGCTGCTGTTGCAGTCAGGTTCACATTGCTGGTAGAAATCACCCAGCCAAGAGCAGCTTGTGGGGAAAAAAGAGGTTTATTTTGGTTTACAGGCTAGAGGGGAAGCTCCACGATGGCAGGGAAAATGATGGCATGAGCATAGGGTGGACATCACCCCCTGGCCAACATCAGGTGGACTATAGTAACAGGAGAGTGTGTCAAACACTGGCATGGGGAAACTGGGTGTAACACCCATAAGCCCGCCCCCAACAATACACCACCTCCAGGAGGCTTTAATTTCCAATTGCCATCAGCTGGGGAACCTAACATCCAGAACACCTAAGTTTATGGGGGACACCTGAATCAAACCACCACAGCTGGTATATCAGGAAAGTTCTCTAACAGGACTTGAAGACAGTGTGGTGGTGCACACACCTGTAATCATAGCGCTCAGAAGTCTTGAGGCCTTTTTTGTCTATGTAGTGAGTTCCATATACACACACACAAAAGTTTAGAAAATAGGTTGTATAGGAATAGGTAAGAAAGAAGAAAAGGTATGTATGTAACAGGAAAGAACATAAATGAAGATACAGAAGATGGAAAGGTACAGTCTATGTAGACAGCAAAATGACACTGTTCAAGAGAGATGTATCATAAGAGATACTATGGAATGATAAAGGCAATATGCAAGAAGCATTCTTTTTTTTTCCTTGCTTTTTCCGAGGTAGGGTCTCATAGTTCAGGCTGGAATTCACTATATGTCGTCTCAGAGTGGCCTTGAACTCACGGTGATCCTCCTACCTCTGCCTTCTGAATGCTGGGATTAAAGGCGTGCACCACCATGCCTGGCTCCTAGAAGCATTTTTTTTTTAATTTATTTATTTGCACAGATAGAGGGAAGAAAGAGAGAGAGAGAGAATGGGCATGCCAAGTTCTCTAGCCAGTGCAAATGAACTCCAGATGCATATGCCACTTTGTGCACCTGGCTTTATGTGGGTACTGGGGAATTGAACCTGGGTTCTTAGGTTTTGCAGGCAAGCACCTTAACCACTAAGTCATCTCTCTAGCCTTAACTGCTGAGCCATCTCTTCAGGCATATATATATATATATATATATATATATATAATGTGTGTGTGTGTATATGTGTATATATATATATATATGTTTTTTCCAGGTAGGGTCTTGCTGTAGCCCAGGCTGACCTGGAATTCTCTATGTAGTCTTAGGATGGCCTCAAACTCATGGTGATCCTCCTACCTTGCCTCCCAAGTGCTGGGATTAAAGGCGTGTGCTACCACGCCCAGCTGTGTTTAGTTTTGATTGTCCCTTGGCTGTTCTGTTATTTTTTGTTGTTGTTGTTTGTTTGTTTTGTTTTTCGAGGTAGGTTTTCACTCCTAACCCAGGCTGACCTAGAATTCACTATGTAGTCTCAGGGTGGCCTTGACTTGAACTCAGGACAGTCCTACCTATGCCTCCTGAGTGCTGGGCTTAAAGGCGTGTGCCACCATGGCCCGCTTTTGGATATTCCTAGTATCTTCTCTTGATTCTTCTTGGAGAACTTTGACTTTTGATTTTACTTTAAATATGTGTGTGTGTGTTTGTGTGTGTGTGTATGTATATGTGTGTATATGTATTTGATTAAAATATTTTTATGTTTATTTATTTGAGAAGTAGGTAGGTAGGTAGATGGAGGGAGGGGGAGAAACAATGGGTGTGCCAGGCTCCCAGCCACTGCAAATAAACTCCAGACATATGTGCTCTGTTGTACATTTGGCTTACATGGGTCTTGGGGAATTGAACCTGGGTCCTTAGGCTTCACAGGCAAGCACTTAACTGCTAAACCATCTCTCCAGCCCCTATATTTGTTTTTTCTTAAGGTAGGCTCTCGCTGTAGCCCAGGCTGACCTGGAATTCACTATGTTGTCTCAGGGTGGCCTTGAACTCAGGGTGTTCCTCCTACCTCTGCCTCCTAAATGCTGGGATTGAAGGCATGTGCTACCGTGCCTGGCTCTTTAAATATGTTTTTATTTTTTATTTATTTGAGAGATGGATAGACAGAGAGAGAGGCAGATAGAGAGAAAGTATGGGGCATGGGCACACCAGAGCCCCCAGCCACTGCAGAGGAACTCGAGATGCATGTGCCATCTTGTGCATCTGGTTTACGTGGGTTTTGGGGAACCAAACCTGGGTCCTTTGGCTTTGCAGGCAAGTGTCTTAACCACTAAGCCATCTCTCCAGTCCTGATTTTACTTTTAAGTCCAAATAATGAAATAAAGTGTGTCCCACTGCCTGTAGGTATGCATAATTCATTTCTGTCTTTGCCCACCAACCTGCTCATTGAGGCTAGTTCTACTGTGCTTTTTTTTTTTTTTTTTTTTCAAGGTAGGGTTTCACTCTAGCTCAGGCTGACCTGGAATTCACTATGTAGTCTCAAGGTGGTCTGGAACTCATGGTGATTCTCCTACCTTTGCCTCTCAGGTGCTGGAATTAAGGTGTGCGCCACCATGCCTGGCTCTGACTCATTGTTTTAGCCAGTGGAAGGAAATGCTGCTTTTTTGTTATTACTATTTTTTTAAAGAAATGTTTTACTGATCTATTTATTTACTTATTTGGTTTTTCAAGGTAGGGTTTCACTCTAGTCCAGGCTGACCTGGAATTCACTGTGTAAACTCATGGTGATCCTCGTACCTCTGCCTCCCAAGGGCTGGGATTAAAGGTGTGCGTCACCACACCTGGCTTATTACTATTGTTTAAAATATATATATATTTAAAAAAAATTTATTTGCAAATAAAGAGTGAGAATGGGCATGCCAGAGCCTCTTGCCACACTATAAAACTCCAGATGCATGGGCCACTTTGTGCATTTGGATTCATATGAGTACTGGGGAATCAAATCCAGGCTGCCAGGGTTTGCAAGCAAGTCTTTGTTTTTGTTTTTGTTTGTTTTTGTTTTTGTTTTTGTTTTTGTTTTTCAAGGTAGGATCTCACTCTAGCCCAGGCTGACATGGAATTCACTTTCACTATGTATTCTCAGGATGGCCTCTCATGGCGATCTTCCTACCTCTGCCCCTCCAGAGTGCTGGGATTAAAGACATGTGCCACTGGCCTAAACCTTGTTTTTTTTTTTTTTTTTTTTTTTTTTTTTTGACGTAAGGTCTCACTCTAGCTCAGAGCTCAGATTGACTTGGAACTCACTCTGTAGTTCCAGGCTGGCCCTGAACTAACAGCAGTCCTCCTACTTCTGCCTCCAGAGCAAGCTCTGGGATCAAAAGGGTACACCAGCACACCCACCTCCTTGTTTGTTTATTTTGATTTTAAAAATTTATTTATTAGAGACAGAGTGAGAGAGAGAGAGAGAGAGAGAGAGAGAATGGGTGTGCCAGGGCCTCTAGCCACTGCAAACGAACTCCAGACACATGCACCACCATGTGCATCTGGCTTGTGTGGGACCTGGAGAATCGAACCTGGGTCATTAGGCTTCACAGGCAAGTGCCTTAACTGCTAAGCCATCTCTCCAGCCTTTTTTTTTTTTTTTTTTAATTTTATTCATTTGTTGGGGGGCACACCAGGACCTGTAGCTACTGCAAATGATGCATGCACTGTGCATCTGGCTTGTGTGGGACCTGGAGAATCGAACCTGGGTCCTTAGGCTTTGCAGGCAAGTGCCTTAACCACTAAGCCATCTCTCCAACCCATGTTTTTTTTTGAAACAAAATCTCACTATGTAGCCTAGTCTGGCCTCAAAATTCTTCTCCCTCAACCTTGAAATAAAGATGTTACTTTTCGGGCTGGAGAGATGGCTTGGCGGTTAAGCGCTTGCCTGTGAAGCCTAAGGACCCCAGTTCGAGGCTTGGTTCTCCAGGACCCACATTAGCCAGATGCACAAGGGGGCGCACGTGTCTGGAGTTTGTTTGCAGTGGCTGGAAGCCCTGGCGCGCCCATTCTCTCTCTTTCTCTCTATCTGCCTCTTCCTCTCTCTGTCACTCTCAAATAAATAAATAAAACTGAACAAAATATGAAAAAAAAAAAAAAAGATGTTACTTTTCTGTGACTTGATTTTTTTCCCCCCCTACAAGGTAGGGTCTCATTCTAGCTTAAGCTGACTTGGAATTCACTATGGAGTTTCAGGGTGGCCTTGGAACTCATGGCGATGCCTCCTAAGTGCTGGGATAAAGATGTGTGCTACCATGCCTAGTGAGAATTTTTTGTTTGTTTTTTCAAGGTAGAGTCTCACTCCAGCCCAGGCTGACCTGGTCCCTAACTGGCCTGGAACTCACAGTGATGGTCCTACCTCTGAGGCCTCTTGGATGCTGGAACTTGAGATTTTTGTTTGTTTGTTTGTGACAGGTACCATGTTAGCCTCATAGTGGCTATGTAACCAAGGGTTTAGGATGACCTGGAACTCTTCATTCTTTTGTCCTCACTTCCAGGATGCTAAGATTGTAGGCTTCAGCAGGGTGTGTTGGGCACTCCTTTAATCCCAGCAAGCAGGAGGCACAGGTATGAGGGTAGCTATGAGTTCGAGGCCACCCTGAGGCTACATAGTGAATTCCAGGTTAGACTGGACTAGAGTGAGACTCTACGTAAAAAAAAAAAAAAAAGACTGTAGGCTTCAGAAAGACATTCTTTTTTGGGGGGGGGGTTGTTACTGTGTTTGTTTGTGGCAGAATTGCATCTTAGCAGCTTAGGCTGGCCTTGAGGTCACTGTGTAGTCTCAGCTGTCACAGAACTCATGATCTTGGGCTGGGGAGGGCTCAGTGGCTAAAGGTGCTTGCTTGTAAAGCCTATCAGCTTGGGTACAATTCCCTAGTACCTGTGGAAAGTCAGATGCAAAATGTGGCACATGCATTTGCCATGCTTGCAGGGGAAGACACTGACACACCCATACACAGACACATACACACAAACAAATAAAAATATTTTGGGGTAATGGAGAGATGGCTTAGTGGGTAAGGCATTTGCCTACAAAGCCTAAGGGCCCAGGTTCAATTCTCCAGTACTCACATAAGTCAGAGTCACAAGATGGCGTGTCTCTCTCTCTCTCCGTGTGTGTGTGTGTGTGTATATATATATATATATATAAAATTTTTTTTGTTTGGTTTTTCGAGGCAGGGTCTCTAGCTCAGGCTGACCTGGAATTCACTATGTAGTCTTAGGGTGTCCTTGAACTCTTGGCAGTCCTCATACCTCTGCCTCTCAAGAGCTGGGATTATAGGTGTGCACCACCACGCCTGCTTTAAAAAAAATTTTTTTTTTTTTTAAAGAACTCGGGCTGGAGGGATGGTTTAGCGGTTAAGGCATTTGCCTGCAAAGCCAAAGGATCTCGGTTTGATTCCCCAGGACCCATGTTAGCCAGATGTACAAGGGGGCGCACATGTCTGGAGTTCGTTTGCAGTGGCTGGAGGCCCTGGTGTGCCCATTCTCTCCCCCACTTTCTCTGTCAAATAAATAAAGAAAAATAAAATATTTTTTTAAAAAGAGAGAACTCATGGGGTGATCATGGTGGCACACGCCTTTAATCCTAGCACTCGGGAGCCTGAGGTAGGAGGATCGCTGTGAGTTTGGGGCAGCCTGAGGCTATAGAGTGAGTTCTAGGTCAGCCTGGGCTAGAGTGAGACCCTACCCCGGGGGGAGAAAAAAATGTCATTGTGAGGCTGGAGAGATGTGGTTTCAGGGTGGCTTCAAACCCTGCCTCCTGAGTGCTGAGATTAAAGTGTGTGCCATCATGCCCAGCCACAATAATATTCTTTTCTTTTGAGGTAGGGTCTTATACTACCTCAGGCTGACCTGGAATTCACTATGTAGTATCAAAGTGGCCTGGACCTCACAGTGATCTTCATACCTCTCCCTCTCAAGTACTGGGATTAAAGGTGTGCGCCACAATACCCATCTTCAATGACATTCTTGCTTTTTTTTTTTTTTCTCTACAATCCCAGCACTTCTTTCACAACATCCTGCACAGGCGCATGTTCAGTTTTTACCAGGATGTTAACTGTATTTTATGCTTCATAACTTGAATGGGCTGGAGAAATGGCTCAGCAGTTAAAGGCCCTTGCTTGCAAAGCTTCACAGCCCAGGTTTGAGTCCCTAGTACTCGCCTCTTTTTCTTTACTTGTCTTGCATCCTGTACTTTTTTTAGGGGTCTCACTGTAGCCCAGGCCGACCTGGAATTCACTCTGTAGTCTCAGGGTGGCCTTGAACTCACAACAATCCTCCTACCTCTGCCTCCCAAGTGCTGGGATTAAAGGTGTGAGCCACCATACCAGGCCTACCTTTCTTTCTTTCTTTTCCTTTTCTTTCTTTCTTTTTTTTTTTTTTAGGTAGGGTTTCACTCTAGTCCCAGCCGCATGTGGCTGAGATGAACCTCCAGACCAGACACAGTTTATGGGAGGAAGAAGGTATTTAGTTGAAGCTTTCAGATCTAGGGGAAGTTCCACAATGGTAGAAGTTGGCCCCCTTTCACAGGACCACGCAGGAAGAGAGAAAAGCCACAAGCAAGCACACTTAGGGAGCTCCAGACAAAGCTCAAGCACTTTGCCTATCTTTAGACTGGAATTTCAAATCACCCCACACCTTAGAGCTGGACCCCAGGACCCACTCACAGTGACACCTCCTCCAGCCAGTCTAAATTACAAACTTTATTTATTTATTTATTTATTTATTTATTTTTTTTTGAGGTAGGGTCTCACTCTGGCCCAGGCTGACCTGGAATTAACTATGTAGTCTCAGGGTGGCCTCGAACTCCCGGTGATCCTCCTACCTCTGCCTCCCAAGTGCTGGGATTAAAGGCGTGCGCCACCACGCCCGGCTAAATTACAAACTTTAATAAACTCCTGTATCTATTTGGGGTTATCCATTCAAAGGACCACACCATATATACCTGGACACAAAGTAGCTGTTGTGTTTGATCCCAGCCTGGCCACGGTAGTGGGAGGCAAAGGCAGGAGAATCAGAAGCTCATGGGCCTGACTCCTTTGCAGCAGCAAGAGACCCCTCACAGAAAGTGGAGCACAGACATCTCTAGATTGAGTGACCCTCCACATGTGTGTCTTGGCATGTGTGTACCCATACATGCACATGTTCTCTATTCCTGAGTCACAGTCTCACCTCTTTTTCTTTACTTGTCTTGCATCCTATACATTTTTTTTTTTTTTTTTTTTTTTTTTGAGGTAGGCTTTCACTCTAGTCCAGGCTGACCTGGAACTCACTATGTAGTCTCAGGGTGGCCGGCCTTGAACTCACGGTGATCCTCCTACCTCTGCTTCCTGAGTGCTGGGATTAAAGGTGTGCGCCACTATGCCCAGCCTGTACTTTTTTTCACCTTGACTGTAGGATCATTCTAACCCTCTAGTGGGCATTGCCTTTCAGGGAGAGTACTTGTTTAGTAAATCTTGAATTAGAAAGTACCTTAAGCAGGACGTGGTTCCCATCTGTAACTTCTGCACTTAGGAAGCTAGGGCTGGAATTAGAGGCCCATCTGGGCTACTGAGCGAGTTCCAGGCTAGCCTGGGCTACATCATGAACCTGAAAAAACAAAACTAACAAGAAGTTAAGTGCAGCTGGGTGTGGTGGCTCACATCTTTAGTCCTGTCCTAGCCCTGAGGAGGCAGAGGTAGGAGGATCACCAAGAGTTTAGAGAGTGAGGAACTACTCTCTAGAACTACAGAGTGCGTTCCAGATCAGCCTGGACTAGAGTGAGAAACTGCCTTGAAAACAACAACAAAGTTAAGTGCTTTAAGCATTGAAGTGAGAATGTAATAAGTCTGAAGTAATTTTATTTGTTTTTTCAAGGCAGAGTGCTGGGATTTAATGCCAGTGCCATCATACCCGGCTCTTTCTTCTCTTCCTCTCTCTCTCTGTCTCTCTCTCTCTTTTAATTTTTTGGGATAGTATCTTGCTCTAGCCCAGGCTGACCTGGAATGAGTTTGAGGCCAGCCTGGGCTAGAGTAAGATCCTACCTCACAAAAACAAGAAAAAAAAAATTTTTTTTTTGAGAGAGAGAGAGAGGCAGATAAATCAAGAGAGAGAGAGAGAGAGGAGAGAGAGAGAGAGAGAGAGAGAGAGAGGGAGGGAGAGAATGGGCCTGCCAGGGCCTCTGGCCACTGCAAACAAACTCCAGAATGCATGTACTGCCTTGTGTATCTGGTTTTACAAGGATATTAGGGAATCAAACTCCAGTCCTTAGCCTTTGCAGGCAAGCGCCTTAACCACTCATCTCTCCAGCCCCTCTATTTCTCCTTTTGAAGTAGGATTTCATGCTAGCCCAGATTGACATGGAACTCGCTCTGTAGCCCAGGCTGGTCTTGAACTCATGCTGGTCCTCCCTCAGCCTGTCTCAGTGCTGGGATGAAGGTGGCTTTTTTTTTCCCCCCTTCTAGGCAGGGTCTCTAGCTCAGGCTGACCTGGAATTACCTATGTAGTCAGGGTGGCCTTGAACTCTCGGAGATCCTCCTACCTCAGTCTCCTGAGTGCTGGGATTAAAGGGGTGCACCACCACGCCCTGCTTGAAGGTGGCTTTTACTGTGGATTTCTGCATGGCAGATCTGACAAAAGCAAGGAACCATTGGGCTGATAGTCTGATTTTTTTTTTTTTTCCCCAAGCCTTGGTGGTTTTACAATTTACAGTAACATAAATATTCTCCTTCAGTAGTAGAAGTCAGAATTCAAGGAGAGACCAGTAATACAATCCTGGTTTTCCAGGATGGAAAAACTGAGATACAGAAAGATTACAGAGCTGACTAGAGATCACACTGCAAGACACCCATACTCCTGGAAATCGGATCTGGGTCTTCTGACTCATTTGTAGAGTCTGATGTATTGCAGGAAGATGATACCAAAGTCTTCTTTTCAGTCTGTGTTGTCATCTTGGCATGCATATTCAAGGTCCAGTGCATAGCTTTCAGTGAGGGGATGACATTGTACTGAGAAACTTGAAGGCACTGGCCAAACTGTACACTGACCTCCTGGATATTTCTAGATTTTCAGCTCCAGGCTAAGAGAAATCAACAAAGTATTCTATTTGTGTTTCTAGAGAGCAAGCATCTCTGCTGCCTTAAGCCTTCACATCCTGTAGAGAAGCAGGAGTTGGACATAGTCCCCTGGTGTCTCCTAACCTTACCAGAGGAGGTGCAAATGGGTTTTGGCAGACTGACTGGTGAGCAGGCTATGTGTCATCTAACAGATGCAGAACTCGGTTCTTTTTGACTGCTTTGGAACATAACTTAGGAACAGTGTTTTGTTCTAAAGGACTGTCTGTCTGATAGTGCTCAGGAAGATCTGGGGTGCATGGAGAGCAGCATGAAAGGAGAGATGGGATGAGGGATCACAGTGGCTTAGCAGGACAGAAAGACCTGTTAAGCAGGAGAAACAAGGCATGTCCAGAGGCTTGTTGCTACAACTGGCCGAGGCGATCTTCTGAAATGAACATAATGGGAGGCTCAGAAGACAGCTCAAGTTTTTTGTGTCTCTGATGAGTTTTAGGTCCTCTGGTTTTCCTTTGGCTAGGTTGTATATATATGGTCACTTTTTTGCAACTACAAGGAGAACTTTGGAATAACCTCCTATGCTAAAAGGAAGGAGAAGTGACTTTTGGCCAAATAGGAAACCACAGGAGAGCACAAATGAGGATAGTAGACTCCTGCTTGTGAGCTGAATTGCTGCCCTGATGTTTCAGTGCTTGGGGCAGGATGTGGAAGCAGCTGGGTAACAAATAGAAAGGAGGATTTGAAAGCTTAGAGTTGTCTGAGGTGCATGAGAATTCACGCATGTGGGCTGGAGAGATGGCTTAGTGGTTAAGGCGTTTGCCTGTGAAGCCAAAGGACCCAGGTTCAGTTCTTCAGTACCCACGTAAGCCAGATGCACAAGGGGCACATGCATCTGGAGTTCGTTTGCAGTGGCTGGAGGCCCTGGCATGCCCATTCTCTCTCTGTTTCTCTTCTATTTCTCTGTGCTGACAAATAAAATTAAAAAGATACATTTTTTTAAAAATTCATGCATGTGCTCCATGGGATCAGGATCTGGCTGTGTTGTGTTCTCATGTAGTTTGTTGGACTCTTTTGTTTTTGGTTTTTCGAGGTAGGGTCTCACTGTAGCTCAGGCTGACCTGGAATTTGCTATGTAGTCTCAGGGTGGCCTTGAACTCATGGTGATCCTCCTACCTCTGCCTCCGGAGTGCTGGGATTAAAGGCGAGTGCCACCACGCCCGGCTCTGGACTCTTTTAAAACTATTTTTATTTATTTATTTGCAAGGAGGGAGGGAGGGAGAGAGAGAAAGTATGGTTGTGCCAGGGCCTCCAGCTACTGCAGATGCATGTACCACCTTGTGCATCTGGCTCTACATGGGTACTTGGGAATTGAACCTGGCTGAGCCATCTCTCCAGCTCCGTTTATTGTACTCTTGATCTTTGGAGTCAGACCAAGATCTTATGTTTGCCTTTTTACTTACCTTTGGGGTCCTGCTTCTGAGCAGGAGCCTCGCTCTTCCCACTTCAGTGTGGCAGCTTGAGAGAGCTCAAGCCCTCACTAGTGGACCATGAATGGTAAAAATCACAGTGCTAAAAGCCATAACAAGAACAATTATGTCAGCACGAAGTTAAATGTTTGGCATATTTCATCATAGTCGTTATCCTCACACATCCTTTTAAGGCAGTCATATTATTATTTCACCCTAAATATTCTATTTTGAACCCTTATCTCTGTGCTGTTCTGTGTTTTCCAGTAATTTCTCTCTTCATCCTCTGTCCCTTTCTTTTTCTCTGTTACATGATGTGCATCTTATCAGGCCCCAAAGAGGGAAAAATATTTCTGACACCAAAATGAAGAAGAGTTACAAGTACTTGTTCTGAAAGCAGAAGGGAGGACTGCTAGGGTGGAGGCAGAGGACCAGTAAAGGAGCAGGGAGGGTGGAGAGGGCAGCGAGGGATGGCAGGTAAATAAGAACAAACTGTAAGGATACATATGTATGAAAATACTGTAATGGCTGGGTGTGATGGCGTACTTTTAATCCCAGCATTTGGGAGGCAGAGGTAGGAGGATTGCTGTGAGTTTGAGGCCAGTCTGGGGCTACAGAGTGAGTTTCAGGTCAGCCTGGGCTAGAGTGATACTACCTCAAAAACAAAACAAGACAAAACAAAAAACAAAGAAAAGAAAATACTGTAATGAAACCCATTATTTTGTATGTAACTTTATTATTATTATTATTTTCTTTGTTTTAAGGTAGGGTTTCACTAGTCCAGGCTGGCCTGGAATTCACTATGTAGTCTCAGGGTGGCTTCGAATTCACGGTGATCCTCCTACCTCTGCCTCCTAAGTGCTGGGATTAAAGGCGTGTGCCACCACGGCCAGCTTGTATGCAACTTTAAATAAGCACATGTTGTCCAGGAGTGGCCAGCAACTCTCTAGCACAGAGGATATTTGAGGGACAGTGGTAGGTGAAACTAAAAATACAGACCCTGGGAACAAATTGTTGAGGCCCTTTAAAGGCCAAGTCACGAGGCTTAGGGTTTTAAATAGGGAAGTGATAGTAAATCTCATTTCTGAAGTAACTTTGGTGGTTGGATGAAGAGTGGGTCAGAGAGGGAAAACAGTTTAGGATTCCTTTTTCTAGCGTACTGGCCTTTGCTACTGAGTTTTCTTCCTACTCACACAGAAGTCCAGTCATCTGTAGCTAGGATTCACATATGAGAGAGAACATGTGATGTTTGGCTTTCTGGGCCTGGGTTACCTCACTTAGTATAATCCTTCCCAGATCCATCCATTTTCCTGCAAATTTAATAATTTCATTTTTCTTTACCTCTGAGTAGAACTCCATTGTTAGGATTCCTTTACATTAGCCTAGGTGAGAGGGGCTGGAGTTAGGCTGTGGCTGGGAGAAGAGGTAACTGTTTTGACATTTTCAAAACAGACCAAGAGAGTCACTGAATTGGAAGCATTATGACAAAAAAAGAAAAATATGAGAAAGTGAGAGAGGGAAAGGCAGAGAGAGAGAAAGAGAGAGAGAGAGAATGGGTGTGCCAAGGCCTCCAGCCTCTGCAAACGAGCTCCAGATGCATATGCTGCCTTGTACATCTGCCTTATGTGGGCCCTGGGGAATCAAACCGAGGTCCTTTGGCTTTGTAGGCAAATGCCTTAACTGCTAAGCCATCTCTCCGGCCCCATCCTTGATACTTTTGAAGGATACGAGTCAGTGTCTCACTCTGGTCCAGGCTGATCTGGAATTAACTTTGTAGTCTCAGGTTGGCCTTGAACTCACAGCAATCCTCCCATCTCTGCCTCCCGAGTGCTGGGATTAAAGGCATGTGCCACCACGCCCAGCAAATCAGTTCTTTTTTAAGAATGCCAGGACTAAACTGGCATTACAGATTTCAGGAAAATCACAAAAGAGAATACCATTCTCATTGTCTTATGTCAGGACTAAATCAACAAAGGTTGGTGAAGCTCACTCCAGTCATTTAATTAAGGCTGATAGGCAGTATGTGTATACACAGGTATATGCATTTCTGTTTCTGTATATAAAAAGAAGCATGCATTTATAGTCACATCTGACTCTAATCCAAGCACCAGATTCATTCTAGGCTTCCCTTTCTTCCTTATTTGTGACTTTTTTCTTTGAGAGTAAGAAATTTGGTCCTTAAGTAGGGTGGTGGCACAGGCTTGTAATCCCACCACTCAGGAAGTGGAAACAGAAGGATCAGGAGTTCCAGCCCAGTCTCAACTGTATAACAAGTTTGAGTCTACCCTGGGCTACATGAGACCCTGTCTTAAAAAAAAAAAGCTGAGAGGTTGAGGTAGGAGGATCACTGTGAATTTGAGGCCAGTCAGGGAAGCACAGTGAGTTCCAGGTCATCCTGGGCTAGAGTGAGACCCTACCTTGAAAAAAAAGAGAAAGAAAAGAAATCAGGTTCTCATAGTCTTTAATATAGTTGCTTACTTATATAACCTGAAAAGTAGCTATAGTAGTCACTCTTATGAGATTAGTGTATAACTTTGTTTTTAGCCTGGCAGTATCTAGTAGTTACATTGTTTTACAAGTTGCTAAGATTAGCTTCTTTTGTGCCACTCAGGTGTGTTTGAGACAAGGTATTTTTGAACCCCTGTCCTGCTCCAGCCTCCCAAGTGTTGGGATTACTGGTGTGCACCATCATACCCAGCCCACCTTTTCATTTATGTCAGGTGTTTGTAATATTTAGAATTAAGTATGGTAGTCTGTAGCTTATCTTGGGTTTCCCAGATAGTCTATTTTATTTTATTTTTTGTTTTGTGTGTTTCCAGATAGTCTTACTCTAGGCCAGGCTGACTGGGAGAACTCACCTTGTAGCTCTAGACTGGCACCAAACTCATTCTCTACCTCAGCCTCAGAGTACTAGATTAAAGGTGAGCATCACCATGCCCAGGCAGTCTGGTTACTTTAAATTTGTATATAATAAAGTGTACTTTGTTGTTGTTGTCAGCTCCACATTGCTGGGATGAACTTCCAAAGTAGACAGTTCATGGGAGGAAGAGTTTTTATTTCAGGCTTACAGATCCAAGGGAAATTTTATAAAATGGTGGAAAAGCCGACTCCTCAGTCATACATCCAAGCAGAGAGAGACAACCAAACAGCCAGCACCATAGCAAGCAAGCATGAACCTACTGCAGCAGGACCCCTAGAGCTCACTCTGCACACCTTAGGCTGGAATTCAGATTCATCCCCAGTGACACACCTCATCCTTCACCCCAGCAGGAGTCTGCCTGCTAAAGGCAGAAGCTACAAACTCAATTTTTTAAAAAATTATTTATTTGAGAGAGCAATAGAAAGAAGAGGTACATCAGGGCCTCTAGCCACTGTAAACAAACTCCAGACACATGTACCACTTTGTGCCTCTGGCATATGTGGATACTAGGGAATTGAACCTGGGTCCGTAGGCTTTGTAGGCAAGTGCCTTAACAGCTACATCATCTCTCCAGCCCTGCAAACTCAATTTTAATAACACCTGAGTTTATGGGGGACATATATTCAAGCTACCACAATTATGTACAGTTCTGTGGGGCATAATGTTCCCCACTTTAAAAATGTTTGTTTACAGCTGGGCATGGTGGTACACACCTTTAATCCCAGCACTGGGGAGGCAGAGGTAGGAGGATTGCTGTGAGTTCAAGGCCACCCTGAACTAGAGTGAAACCCTACCTTGGGGGAAAAAAAAAAGTTTGTTTGGGGCTGGATAGCTTAGTAGTTAAGGCCCTTGCCTACAAAGCCTAAGGACTTGTGTTCAACTCTCCAGAT
Organism: Dipus sagitta; assembly: GCA_036346955.1. Lineage (NCBI taxonomy): Eukaryota > Metazoa > Chordata > Mammalia > Rodentia > Dipodidae > Dipus > Dipus sagitta. The sequence continues at coordinate 99,019,413 of CM070773.1, forward strand.
CCCATGTAAGCCAGATGCACAAAGTGATGCAAGCATGCAAGGTCACACATGCACACAAGATGGCACACACAATTTCAGTGGCTGGAGGCCCTGGCATGCCAATTCTGTCTCTTTCACTCATTCTCTATTTCTTTCTGATTGGAAAAAGATTGGGGGGGGGGGTCACTGGAAAGATGGCTTAGTGAGTGGTTAAGGCATTTGCCTGAAAAGCCAAAGGATCCTGGTTCGATTCTCCACAACCCACGTAAGCCAGATACACATGGTGGCACATGCATCTGGAGTTCGTTTGCAGTGGCTGGAGGCTCTGGCATGCCCATTCTCTCCCTCTCTGTCTCTCAAATAAATAAATAAATAAATAAATAAAATATATTTAAAAACAAAAAAGCACATCAGGCATGGTGGCACACACCTTTAATCCCAGCATTCAGGAAGTAGAGGTGGGATGAGTTCAAGACCACCCTGAGATGACACAATGAATTTCAGGTCAGCCTGGGCTAGAGTGAGACCCTACCTCAAAAAAAATAAAATAAAATAAAAAATAAATAAACAAAAATTAAGCTGGGTGTGGTAGTGCACGCCTTTAATCCTAGCATTTAGGAGGCAGAGGTAGGAGGATTGCCATAAATTTGAGGCCATCCCGAGACTACGTAGTGAATTCCAGGTCATCCTAGGGTAGACCAAGACCCTACCTGACAAACTTAAAAAAAAAAAAAAGTTATTTATTATGGTAGTGTTGCAGTCAGGTTTGCATTGCTGGCAGAAAACACCTGACCAAGAGCAGCTTGTGGGAGAAAAGGGTTTATTTTGGCTTACAGACTCCAGGGGAAGCTCCATGATGGCAGGGAAACAATGGCAAGAGCAGAGGGTGGACGTCACCTCCTGGCCAACATCAGATGGACAACAGCAACGGGACAGTGTGCCAAACATTGGCAAAGGGAAGCTGGTTATGATACCTATAAGCCTGCCCACAACAATACAATGCCTACAGGAAGTGTTAACTCTCAAATTGCTATCAGCTGGGGACACCTGAAACAGACAACCACATTCTGCCCCTGGCCCCTATAAACTGATAACCATACATAATATAAAATACAATTCATTTAGTTCAACTTTAAAAGTCCCTATAGTTTTTATCAATCCCAGTGATGTTCAGCTATCCCCATAGTCCAAGGTCTTTTAACTAAGCTATAATACCAACCCCCTCCCCCTCAAAAAAAAAAAAAACAACATAATGGCACAGAATAAACATTCACACTGCAAAAGATGGTATTGGGCATAGCATACAAATACAAGATTTAAAACAAACAGGGCAAACATCAAATTGTAGGTCCAGGTCTGAAAGCTCTAACCAGTGACAAGTCTCCAGCCTAACCAGTGAGCAGTCTCTGGAGTTCCAATTCCATCCCTCCAGCTAGGCTACTCACAGTCCCGGAAAACTTCATCTGGTGCTGGCAGCTCTCCTTGGCAGCCATACCATAGTCCTGGAATTGGGTCTACTGCAATCCATGGTTCATCCTCATGGCTCTACACAGGTAATTCAACAAGGCTGCTTCATACTGCCCATGGCCATTTCCAAAATACAAAACCATGTTGCAAATCCAGTGACTCACTCTTTCATGCATTTGTTATACCCATAATACCAGGTGGGCTACCAACTTGTTAATATGGGGGGGGGGTAAGATAAAACCAACTTTGAAGAACAGGACTCTCCTGCAGCATTCAAATCCCTTCAAAAGACTCTGCATTCTTCCTGTTGTTCCAGTGCAGGTCAGCTGGCCTGGTCTCAGTGGTTGTAATCTCTAAAACAATTGCAGCTGAGTGGGCAGCAGTTTCGGCCAAAAGATTTCATTTTTTTAAAAATAGTCTTTTATTTATTTGCAAGAGGGGAGAGAAAGAGAGAATAGGCACACACCAGGGCCTCTAGCCACTGCAGATGAACTCTATGTGCCACGTGTGCATCTTCTGGCTTTACTTGGGTACTAGAGAACTGAACCTGAGTCGTTAGGCTTTGCAGGCAGGTACCTTAACTGCTAAGCCATTTCTCCAGCCCCGATTTCATTTTTTTTTTCCTGTACCATATCCTTCTGCTCACACCAGTCCATATCTATGCAGTGCAGCCCTGCGTAAGTTCCCGGGACACAGGCAAACAGAAGGCAACAAGCCTCTCACACACAACTGTTTCTAGCCCAGTCCAGGCAAAATGCTTTCTTGCCCTCACAAGCCAAACCTTCACAGTTCATAGTTCTTACTGCATTCAGGTCCTTCAACTCTGACCAAACTAGCCCATCGAGCTGTACTTACAGCACTGCAAGGCCTCTCTTAGGACAAGATTTCAAATCTTTCCACATTCCTCCTGCAAAACAGTTCCAAAAGGCCAAAGTCACACAGTCAGTGTTCTAGCAGCAATGACATCCCACTCTCAGTACCAACTTTACTGTTGGAATCAGGTTTGCCTTGCTGACAAAAAACACCTAGCCAAGAGCAGCTTGTCTTACAGACTTGAGGGGAAGCTCCATGATGGCAGGAAAACAATGGCATGAGCAGAGGGTGGACATAACCTCATGGCCAACATCAGATGGACCACAGCAACAGGAGAGTGTGCCAAACACTGGCAAGGGGAAGTTGGCTATAATACCCATAAGCCCACCCTCAACAATATACTTCCTCCAGGAGGTGTTAATTCCCAAATTGCCATCAGCTGGGGACCTAGCATTCAGAACACCTAAGTTTATGGGGGACACCTGAATCAAACCACCACAGGTAGTAGATGCAACTGAGGGCCTTATGTGTGCTAGACAAGCAATCTTATTACTGACATACACATTCTAATCCTGGATGAAAAGTGTATGGGCTTGTTTTGAAAAAAAAACAAAAAACAACAAAAAAAAAACCATGAATTTTTTGTATGTGTGGTGTACATGCACATGTATATGTGTGGTCACATGTGTATGTTGGTGCACAGAAGAGGATTAGGTGTCTTCCTTGATCACTCTACACTCTGGCCCAAGCTGGCCTGGAATTCACTATGGAGTCTCAGGTTGGCCTGGAACTCACAGTGATCCTCCTACCATTGCTTCCCAGGTGCTGGGATTGACTGCTCCACTTTTCTCTCTCTCTCTCTCTTTTTGTTTTTCCGACGTAGGGTCTCACTCTGGTCCAGGCTGACCTGGAATTAACTATGTAGTCTCTGGGTGGCCTCGAACTTTCGGTGATCCTCCTACCTCTGCCTCCCAAGTGCTGGGATTAAAGGCATGCGCCACCACGCCCAGCTTTTTTTATTTTTTATTTTTTTACTTTTCGAGGTAGTGTTTTTCTGTAGCTCAGGCTGACCTGGAATTAACTGTGTAGTCTCAGAGTGACCTTGAACTCAAGGCATCCTCCTACCTCTGCCTTGTATTTGTTATGTATGCTTGGTACCAGTACTTCTTCCTTTTTTTAAGGTGTTGGATATTAAACCCGGGCCCTTGACCATCCTAGGCAGTTGGCAAGCATTCTGACACTGAACTGTATCCCCAGCTATCTTTATCGCTGGACATGAGCACTCTCTGGCCATAATAAACAGTACTGCTACGAATTTATATGTATATAAATTTGTTTGAGTACCTCCCCAAAACAATTATCCCATTTTCAGTTATTTTGGTTCTATACCTGTGAGTGGAATTGCTAGGCCATGTGGCAATTTTGTTTAACTTTGAGGACTGTCTTAACTTTCTCATAGTAGTGGTACTGTTTTACATCCCCATCAATGTATACAAATACCAATTTGTATCTTCTCCAATATTTATCTTTCTTTTTAAAAATTTATTATAAAAGTCGGATGTTGTGGCACACACCTTTAATCCCAACACTCGGAAGGCAGAAGTAGGAGGATCCCTGTGAGTTCGAGGCCACCCTAACTGAGACTCCATAGTGAATTCCAGGTCAGCTTGGGCCAAAGTGAGACCCTACCTCAAAAAAACAAAACAAAATTATTATATGCCATCCTTGTGGGTATAAAGTGTATCTATATTTATTTATTTATTTTATTTATTTTGGTGATCCTCGTTCCTCTGCCTCCCACTTCTGGGCTTAAATGTGTGCGCCACCAGCCCGGCTCCTAAGTTTATTTGTCTTTTAAAAAATTACATAGTCACTAATGATGGTATGTTTGTTGGCCTCACCCCCCCGCCCCAGGCTAGGGATTGAATTTATCTTTTAAAACAATATATATACTTTTTAATTGACAACTTCTATACTTACAATAAACCATGATAATTCCCTCCCCTCCCCCACTTCCCCTTCATAACTCCACTCTCTATCATATCCCCTCCCTCTCTGCATTAGTCTCTCTTTTATTTTGATGTCATCGTCTTTTTCTCCTATTATGAGGGTCTTGTGAAGGTATTGCTAGGCTCTGTGAGGTCATAGATACTGAGGCCAATTTGTATCTGGACAGTTACATTGTAAGGAGTGGTACCCTTCCTTTGGCTCTTACATTCATTCCGCCACCTCTTCCGCAATGGACCCTGAGCCTTGGAGGGTATGCTAGAGATGTTTCAGTGCTGAGCACTCCTCCGTCACCTTCTCAGCACTATGTTGCTTTTTGGGTCATCCCAGTGCTCACTGCCATGTGAAAAGAGAAGCTTCTCTACCAAAAGTGAGTAACATTAATATATGAATATGAACATTAAGTGTAGTGCTTTCAGGGTAGTTTGATAAGAATATATGCATTTAGCCAGACAAGAGCAGGCTTTATACCACTAAGGCACATGACCTCTCCTGCCATAGGCTTTTGATTAGGTTTTCAGTACCAGCCATGTATTCCCTCCCATAGAGTGGGCCTTCAGTCCAATTAGAGAGCATTTGGTTTCCCCCAGAGCAGACATGCCAGTATTGCACCCTGTTTGGTCATTTGGCCTGTCTGGTCAAACTGGAGGCTTCTGGTGTCCCCTGTTTTCACCACTGATGACTTCTGTCTTCCCTAGGGCTGCATACACTGCAGTTTTTGCCAACTTTCAGTTGGCTGGGCTACAGGAGGAGGTTTTCAGTTCAGCACCAGCTTGATTTTTTTAGTGATCTTGCTGCCTATACATGTGAAGTCTTCAGCAATAGGGTCTTACCATCTGTTACTCCTGGGAAACCAAGGGTCTTGGCAAAAGTCTGTAATGTTTTGGAGGCAGCAGGGACCTCCTTGGCCAACAACTTACTGGTAGGTATCTCATCCCTGGCACTGAAAATTTTCTAGTAGCAATCTGTGGCTTCTGGATGTGCCATATATCCAATGTCATATGTCTTTTATTTATTTATTTATTTTGTTTTTCGAGGTAGGGTCTCACTGTAGCTCAGGCTGTCCTGGAATTCACTATGTAGTCTCAGGGTGGCTTCGAACTCATGGTGATCCTCCTACCTCTGCCTCCCGAGTGCTGGGATTAAAGGCATCTGCCACCATGCCCAGCTCTATTTTTTATTTTTTTATTGATTTTTAAGGTAGGGTTTCGCTCTAGCCCAGGTTGACCTGAAATTCTAGAATTCACTATGTAATCTCAGACTGGCCTCGAACTCACAGCGATCCTCCTACCTCTGCCTCCCGAGTGCTGGGATTAAAAGCATGCACCACTATGCCCGGCCCTTTCAATATGTCTTATTCAGAGTATCTTGAATTTTGAATGACCCTCCCTGCACCCTTCTCTTACTCAGTCTCTTCCCCTGACCTCACTTAGGCCATTCCACTCCCTGTAATCTGTTCTTCTACTTACATATATACAATACCATCCCCTAAAGTCCTTCCTTCTTCTCCCTCCCTTATAGCCTTTTTCCAGCTTACTGGCCACTGGTACTGATTTTTTGGTTCCAGCTCACACACAAGTCTAAACATTTGTATCTAGGATCCACATATGAAAGAGAACATGCGACATTTGGCTTTCTGGGCCTGGTTAATCTCACTTAGTATAATCCTTTCCAGATCTATCCATTTCCCAGCAAATTTCATAATTTTATTTTTCTTTACTGCTGAATAGAACTCCATTGCATAGATGTACCACATCTTTATTATCCATTCACCTGTTGAGGGACGTCTAGGCTGGTTCCATTTCCTAGCTATTGTGAATAGAACAGCAATAAACATGGTTGTGCAAGTATCTCTAAGGTAGTGAGATGAGTCATTAGGATCTATGCCTAGGAGTACTATAGCTGGATGGCTGTACCAAATTACATTCCCACCAACACTGTTGAAGGGTTCCCCTTTTTCTGCATCCTCACCAACATTTCTTGTCATTTGTTTTCTTGATGATAGCCATTCTGACAGGAGTGAGATGGAATCTGAAAGTAGTTTTAGTTTTCATTTCCCTGATGATTAAGGATGTAGAACACTTTTTAATATGTAAAACAATATATTTTATTTATTTATTCATTTGCAAGCAGAGAGAGATAGAGAGGAGAGACAATGAGTGCACCAGAGCCTCCATCTGCTGCAAAGGAATTCCATATACATGTGCCACTTTGTGCATCTGGTCTTACGTGGGTACTTGGGAATTGAACCCTGGACATTAGATTTTACCGCAAGTACCTTAACCAGTGAGCCACCTCTCCAGCCCCATGTTTTCTTATTCTTTTTTCTTTTTTGGTTTTCTGAGGTAGGGTCTTACTCTAGCCCAGGCTGACCTGGAATTCACTATGTAGTTTCAGGGTGGCCTTGTACTCTTGGCAATCCTCCTACCTCTGCCTCCTGAGTGCTAGGATTAAAGGCATGTGCCACAATGCCTGGCCTGCTTTTTTTTTTTTTTTTTTTTTTTTTTGAGGCAGGGTCTCACTCTAACCCAAGCTGACCTGGAACTCAGTCTGTAGCCCAGGCTGACCTTGAACCTATGGCAGTCATCCTACCCCAGCTCTCTGTATGCTGGGATTAAAGCATGTACCACCATGCCGAGCCTATGGTTTGTGTCTTTGTTTATTTATTTATTTGCAAGCAGAGAGAGACATAGAGAGACACAATGGGTGCTCCAGAGCCTTTAGCCACGGCAAATGAACTCTAGATACATGTGCCACTTTTTACATCTGGCTTTACGTGGGTACTGGAGAATCAGACTCAGGTTGTTAGATTTTGTAGACAAGCGCCTTAACTGCTGAGCCATCTCTCCACCCCAGCCAGTGTGAGGTTTTTTTAGAGATATTTTTATTATTTATTTATTTATTTATTTATTTATTTATTTGAGACAGAGAGAGGGAGAGAGAGATAGTGAGTGAGAATGGATGTGCCAGGACCTTTAGCCACTGCAGATGAACTCCAGATGCGTGTGCCACCATGTGCATCTGGCTTACATGGGACCTGGAGAATCAAACCTGGGTCCTTAGGCTTCATAGGCAAATGCCTTAACTGCTAAGCTCTCTCTCCAGCTCCCAGTGTGAGATTTTGTCTTAAACAAGAAAATATTCTGCCCACTGCTTTTTCTTTCCTCTGAGTCTGCTACACAGACTTATAGGGGGATTGTAGAAAACCTTGAGGTCTTGGATTATCCTCTCCTTTCCTGTCCCTCTTTCTTTTGCCCTCTCTTCTCCTCTTCTCTCCCTTGCTCTTCTTGTCTCTTCCTTTCCTTTCTTTTTCTCTTCTCCCCTGCCTCTCTTTCCTTCTTCCTTTCCTCTCTCTGTCTTGACTGCATCTCACTGCCCAGAACGGTACATATAGCAGTGCTTCTCAACCTTTGCTGCACTTTGGGGTCACTGAGAGATCATTAAAAAGCACTGATACGTAGCTTATATGTGAGCAGATTTCTACCGCTTAGCATTAGCATTAACATTGATTTACCTGATTTCAAATGCCAGGATTCTCTCCCAGTTTACAGTCTGTCTGTCTGTCTGACGTCTTCCTTTATCATGGTAGACATATCTGGGCTTTGGTCTCAGCACTACTGCTCCATCCATATACTTGTAACCTCAGGTCACTGACCCTCTCTGGGGCTGTTTCCTCTTTGGATATGTGTGAGTGGAGAAATTTACTGGATTAGATCAGCAGCTGTCAACATCTTGTTAAGAGCCATTTCAATATTTTAGGCTTTAGCCAGGCATGTTGGTTTATGCCTTTAATCCCAGTACTCAGGAAACTAAGGTAGGAGGATCACTAAGAGTTGCCAGTCAGTCTGGGCTAGAGTGAGACCCTGCTTAAAAAAGTAAACAACAAAAAACAAAAACCAAAATTTAAAAAAGGTTTTAGGCTTTATGGGCAACACATTTTCTCAGCGACTAGAGCCCCTTTCATCCTGGTATATTGTGATTATTTTATTTCAAACCCTGGCCAGAGTTTCACCTCAAAGAGCCAAGAAAATCTTGTTTAACCACCACTAATTAAATATAATATTAAGTAATTACTGTACTATTTATCATCTGCCTGGCATGATTCTAAACATTTTACATATATTAACTAATCCTCAGAATACCTAATGAGGAGTGTAGGTGTTTTCATTACCTTTACTCTATAGATGAGGAAACTTGAGGCAAAAGAATACAAACATATACAAACTCCCCCCAAAACTTAACTTGCCAAATGAAGGTTACAAATGAGTGGTAGAGTCAATTTGAACGCAGACAATCTGCCCCATTGTACTATACTGCCTTAACTTACATTGAGCACTTCCAGGTAAAGAAGCAACTCAGTGATGATTTATGTCCGTCTGTCCGACTATCTATCCGTCTTTTTTTTTTTTTTTTTTTTTTTGAGGTAGGGTATCACTCTAGCTCAGGCTGACCTGGAATTCACTATGTAGTCTCAGGGTGGCCTCAAACTCATGGTGATCCTCCTACCTCTGCCTCCTGAGTGCTGGGATTAACGGCATGTGCCATCACACCCAGCCAGCTTCTCCTTTTCTATTTTTAAAATTTTATTTATTCTTGTGTGTGTGTGTGTACACGCACGTACCAGGGTCTTTTGCTACCAAAATTGAATGCCTGTCTGGCTTTACATAGGCAGTTGGGAGTTGAACCCGGCCTGATGGGCTTTGCAAAGCAAGTGCCTTTAATTGCTGAGACATCTCCCCAGCCCTATGGATGGATGATTTTGTTGTTGTTGTCGTCTAAATGTTCTTTGTGTTTTGTTTCTTTTCTTTTTTTGAGGTACAGTCTTGCTCTAGCCCACACTGACGTGGAATTCACTATGTAGTCTCAGGGTGGCCTTGAACTCACAACGATCCTCCTACCTCTGCCTCCTGAGTGCTGGGATTAAAGGCAAGCACCACCATGTGAAGCTTAAGGACTCAGGTTCAATTCCCCAGGACTCACATAAGCCAGATGCACAAGGTGGTGCATGTGTCTGGCGTTCATTTGCAGTTGCTAGAGGCCCTGGCATGCCCATTCTTTCTCTCTCTCTGCGCCTCTCTCTCAAATAAATAAATACAATATATATTTTTTAAAATGTGGCCTTATATGATTTTCATCTTTTCCTTTAAACAAAGACCACCACAGGAAGAAGGAGAGTCAGGATGTGTATAGGTGAAAATGACAGCTCACACTTACACACCTAGTACTCAGAAGGCTGGGACAGGGTGCTCACCAGGAGTTTAAGGCCAGCCTGGGCTACAGATTGAGATCCTGCTTCGAACAAAACAGCCGTGATCTGCACTATGAATTCCATCTCCTCAGCCCTTTTGCTTGTTATTTTTTTTTCCCCCAGGTAGGGTCTCACTCTAGACGTGGCTGAGCTGGAACTCACTTTGTAGTCCCACACAATCCTTCTACCACCTCTGCCTCCAAAGCACTGGGATTAAAGGTTTGTGCCACTATCCCCGGCCCAATAATTTCCTGCCCTTGAAAAGATGGGAAAGGGCAAAACACTTTCTTTTTTCTTTCTTTCTTTTTTCTTTTTTTTGGTTTTTCAAAGTAGGATCTCGCTCTAGCTCAGGCTGACCTGGAATTCACTATGGAGTCTTAGGGTGTCCTTGAACTCAGTGATCCTCCTACCTCTATAGTGCTGAGATTAAAAGTGTGTGCTAGAAGGATCGCCATGAGTTCGAGGACACCCTGAGACTCCATAGTGAATTCCAGGTCAGCCTGGGCTAGAGTGAGACCCTACCTCGAAAAAAACAAAAAACAAAAAACAAACAAACAAACAAAAAAAGTGTGTACTACCATGGCCAGCTTCAGATTTTTTTTTTTTAATATTCTATCTTTATTTGAGAGAGAGTGAGTGTATGTGAATGAATGAATGGGTGCACCAAGGGACTCTAGCCACTGCAAACAAACTCTAGACTCATGCACCATCACGTGCATCTGACTTATGTTGGTCCATAGCTTCACAGGCAGACAGACACCTTAACTATAAGCCATCTATCCAGTCCCCCCTCCTCTTGTTTTAGAAATAAAAAAATATATTTTTTAAGTTGGGTATGGTGGTGCATGCCTTTAATCCCAGCACTCGGGAGGCAGAGGTAGGAGGATCACTGTGAGTTCGAGGCTACTCTGAGGCCACATAGTGAATTCCAGGTCAGCCTGAGCTAGAGTGAGACCCTACCTCGAAAAAACAAAAACCAAACAAAAAGAAAGTTTGGGAGATGGCAAGCACAAGGACCTGAGCTTGATTCCACGTGCCCACATAAAATGCCAAGCATGGCTGTGATGTCTGTGACCTCAGTCTTGAGCGAGGCTCACTGGTCAGCCTGTCTGACTGCAAAACAGCAGCTCCACATTCTCCTTAAGAACGATAGAAGAGAACCCCTTACATTCTTCTCTGGCCTCTACATGCGTGCACATAGAGGTTATGTATCTACACACATGCGTGCATGCACACACACACAATGAAATTTTAAAACAGCTCACTTTTTAAAAAAATATTTTTGTTTATTTATTTATTTGAGAACGACAGAGAAAGAGGCAGAGAGAGAGAGAGAGAGAGAGAGAGAGAGAGAGAATGGGCACACCAGGGCCTCCAGCCACTGCAAACAAATTCCAGATGTGTGTGCCCCCTTGTGCATCTGGCTAACATGGGTCCTGGGGAATCAAGCCTCAAACCAGGGTCCTTAGGCTTCACAGGCAAGCGCTTAACCGCTAAGCCATCTCTCCAGCCTCAGTTCACTTTTTAAGAAAGTAAAGTTAGTCAGGAGATCAGTCTTCCCCCTGTTCTTCAATATCAATTCAACTGAATTTGATAAAAAGGAAAATCAAGCTGCCTGTGGTGGCATAGCCTATAATCCCAATACTCAGAAGACTGAATTAGGAAGATTGCTGTGTGTTCAAAGCCAGTCTAGGCGACAGAGTGAGTTCCAGGTCAGCCTCATCTAGAGTGAGACCCTACCTCAAAGACACAAACAACAATAACCAAGAAAAGGAAAATGAATTTTCTCCTTGGGCATAGTGGTTCATGCCAGTTATCCCTATACTCAGGAGTCACTGGCAGGAGGACAGCTGTGAGTTTGAGGCTATTCTTTTCTACATAGGGAATGCCAAGTTATCCAGGGATACATAGCTAGACCCTGTTTCAAAAAAAAAAAAAAAATTAGTTTTCTGGTGAGTCATTATCCTTTAAAACAATTGTTTTCCCCGCTTTTACCTGTTTGTGCCCTATTTTATTTTTAAAGCTTGAGCTTTAAGAAGAAGTGTGAGATATGAGAAACTTGAGGCTCCACAGAGAAAATGACTTCCCAATGTCACAAAGCTGATTTATGTAGAACAGGTATTAGCAACATGCTAGAGACAGAACAATGACTGTGAGGTCAAAAGACATGGGTTCACATTTTCCTCTGTCAGCAGTTACCTGAATGACTTTGAGCCGGTTTCCTAATGTATCTTGAGTTTCCATTTGCTCCTAGCCAAAGGATGATATGAATGCAGACTTAGTGTTCTACATTTCCTGCATGAAGTGTTCACTGACTGTTTTCCTTAGATTCAGTCTCGTGCTAGATGCTGGGGCTAGAGGTATATAATATAATATCTTCCTTCATACTTGTAGTCTAATGGGGAAGATGGAACTATTTTTAAAATTTTTTATTTATTCATTTTATTTAAAAATTTTTAATTTTTTTTTTTTTTTGGTTTTTTGAGGTAGGGTCTGTCTGTAGCCCAGTCTGACCTGGAATTCACTATGGAGTCTCAGGGTGGCCTCGAACTCATGGCGATCCTCCTACCTCTGCCTCTCAAGTGCTGGGATTAAAGGCGTGCACCACCACGCCCATCTAGGAAAATTTATTTTTATTTATTTGAGCGAGAAAAAGAGGGAGAGAGAGAGAATGGGTGCACCATGGTCTCCAGCCACTGCAGCCGAGCTCCAGACACATGTGCCACCTTGTGCATCTGGCTTACATGAGTCCTGGGGAATCAAACTTAGGTCCTTTGGCTTTGCAGGCAAGCATCTTAACTGCTAAGCCATCCCTCCAGCTCTTATTTAAATTTTTTAGCTGTGGTGGCACTACCTTTTTAATCCCAGCACTTGGGAGGTGGTGATAGAAGGATTGCTGTGAATTTGAGGCCAGCCTGAGACTACATAGTGAATACCAGGTCAATCTGAGCTAGAGCAAGACCCTGCCTTGAAAAAAAAAATATTGATTCCTTTGTGTATGTGTTGTGTGTGTTCATGGCCACGTGAATGCCAGGGTCTCTTGCTAGTGCAAAACATGCCCATCCAGCTTTACATGGGTGGTTTGGAAATAGAACCTAGATTTGCAGGAATTGAACCTGGACCATTAGGCTTTGTAGGTAAGCACCTTTAACCATTGAACCATCTCTCCAGCCCCCACGCCTACCCAGTTGTTTTTTTGAGGTAAGGTCTCACTGGCTCAGGCTGACCTGGAATTCACTATGTAGTCTCAAGGTGGCCTCGAGCTCACGGTAATCTGCCTCCTGAGTGCTGGAATTAAAGGCATGCACCACACCACACTCAGCTCTGTTTGCGTGTGTGTGTGTGTGTGTGTGTGAGTGAGAGAGAGAGAGAGAGAGAGAGAGAGAGAGACAGAGAGAGACAGAGACAGAATTGGAGCACCAGGGCCTGTAGCCACTGTAGTCATACTCCATATGCATATGCCACCTTGTGCGCATGTGTGACCTTATATGTGTATGGCTTACATGGGTTCTGAGGAGTCGAACCTGGGTCCTTAGGCTTCGTAGGCAAGTGCCTTAACCGCTAAGCCATCTCTCCAGCCCTGGCTCATTTAAAAAATATATTTGTTTATTTATTGAGAGAGAAAGAGAACGAGAGAGAATGAATGGGTGTGCCAGGGCCTCCAGCCATTGCAAACAAACTCCAGATGTGTGCGCCCCCTTGTGCATCTGGCTTACATGGGTCCTGGGGAATTGAACCTGGGTCCTTTGGCTTTGCAGGCAAGTGCCTTAACTGCTAAGCCATCTCTTCAGTCCCCTGGCTCGTTTTGTTTTGTTTTTGACACTTTTAAATATATTTTACTTATTTATTTGAGAGAAAGAAAGAGGCAGAGAGAGAGAGAGAGAGAATGGGTATGCCAGGGCCTCCAGCCACTGCAAACGAACTCCAGATGCATATGCCCCCTTGTGCATCTGCCTTATGTGGGTCCTGGAGAGTCGAACCAGGATCCTTTGGCTTTGCAGGCGAATGCCTTAACCGCTATCTCTCCAGCCCCCTGGCTCAGTTTTTAAGTGAGGGACCTGAGGCACAAAGAGAGGTTAAATAATTTGTCTGAGGTTACATAGCTAGTGAGTGGCAGAGCCAGCATCCAAATCCAGGCAGCTGGCTCCAGACTCCTTCCTGTTGGCTTATACTTTCATTGATGACAGAAACTTCCAGTAAGATATGCAGGTCTGGACCACAAGAGAACTAGATTGCAGACCTGGATTTTGGGAATCATCACAAAACTAGTCATAGAAGCCCATGGGTATCAATCCAGAGAACATTTGTATGCAGAAGTAGTGGGTGCATATTATAGTCTTCTTTATCCATAGTGTTCCTGTGATGCGAATTGCTAGTAGATCAGTGGCTTGCCTCAGTAACAGAGACTGAAGAAGGGCCAGTGAGCTGAGAAGACCTGGAGAGAATCAAGCCAGTGAATCCTCCAAGGAGAGGGAGCTCAGCAGTACTAGATGATTGATTTGACTGTGACTTACTTTGAGAGCTTGGTAGAAAAGTATTGCAGTCAGGGTTTGTTAGAGACCTCGGAAGAGAGACATCCATGGAGCAGTGGAGTGGGTGGGGTGGGGGTCCAGAGGTAGGACAATTGTACTGATCTGCAAACTTGAATATGTAGCTTTTCAAGGCAGGTCTGATCCATAAAGGCAAAAAAGTGGGTGAAGGACTTCACAATCTAATTTAGAATAGGAAGAAAATGAAGTAAAAATGGTGAAGACAACTTGGAAGGAAAGAACTGAATTAGGGCAAAGCCTTTTCCTTTTGTGGACAGCTATATGAGGCATTATATCCAGTAAGCCCTTAGAGCTCTGGGCCCAGCCCAGTGGCCAGGATGCTGCTGGTTAGCATACTCCTTACAGCCACCAGACAGCATAGCAGCTCTCAGGGTTGGAGCCTTAAATGGGTGAGAACTCCAGATGCGTGTGCCACTTTGTGCATCTGGCTTATGTGGGTCCTGGAAAATTGAACTGAGATCCTTTGGCTTTGCAGGCAAGCACCTTAACCATAAGCCATCTCTCCATCTCTTTTTCATTTTATTTTAATTTTTTAAATTTTATTTTATTATTACTTTTTTTTTTTATTTTTTGAGGTAGGGTCTCACTCTGGTCCAGGCTGACCTGGGATTCAGTATGTAGTCTCAGGGTAGCCTCAAACTCACAGCGATCCTCCTACCTCTGCCTCCTGAGTGCTGGGATTAAAGGCATGCACCACCATGCCCATCCAGCCCTTTAAATTTTTCTTTATTTATTTGAGAGAGAGAAAGAGGCAGATGGTGAGAGAAAGAGAATGGGCGCACCAGGGCCTCCAGCCACTGCAAACAAATTGCAGAAGCATGCACCATCTTGTGTATCTTGCTTACATGGGTCCTGGGGAATCAAACCTTGGTCCTTTGGCTTTGCAGGCAAATGCCTTAACCACTAAGCCATATCGCCAGTACCCTTGCCCCCCTTTTTGAGGCAGGGTCTCACTCTAGCCCAGTCTGACCTGGAACTCACTCTGTACCCCAAGTTAACCTGTAACCCATGGTGCTTCTCCTACTTCTGCCTCCTGATTGCTGGGATTAAAGGTATGGGCTACCACACCCCATCAAGTTAATATCTTAAAAATTAAAAAAATATTTGAGGTATGGTCTCAGTCTTTATTATTTATTATTTTATTTGAGAGAGAGAGAGTAAGTGAAAGTCTGGGCATACCAGGGCCTCCTGCCACTGCAAATGACTCCAGTCACATATGTACATATGGTGCATCTGGCTTTACTTGGGTACTGGGGAATTGGACCTGGGCCACCCAGGCCTCCAGCTTTGCAAGGCTCTGAGAGGTATTCACAAAAGAGTCTTTTGCGGCCAAGTCTGGGAAGAGCTGAGAGACTGAGGTGACCCTTTTTGATGTGGAGGATACAAGTGGGGTCCTTAGTGTATGAGAAGGGGCTCTCCAGGTTTCTTGGTGTTCTCTGCAGCCCCAAGGAGGACCTCATCGAGGAGGCTGACAGGGATAAATGGGAACAACAGCTATACTGGTCTCACGGAAAGCATGGTGTAACTTCAGGGGAAAATCTGTCAGCTTCTCCCATAGGATGGCCCTCTGAGTGACTGTCTAAACTGAGGCTGAGAGTGACAGGCCCTATGCCAGAGGGTTCTGTAGTAAAGTGGGAGAGAATGTGTGGGGAGATGGTTGATTAGGTATTCATCAATGGCACAAGTTGGCTGTCAAATTGATCATCGTTCACAGTGCTGTTTTTTTTTTAATATTTTTATTTATTTAGGAGAGGGGGAGAAGCAGATAGAATAGGCACACCAGGGCCTTCAGCCACTGCAAACAAACTTGTGCATCTGGCTTACATGGGTACTGGGGAACTGAACCTTAGGCGATGGGTCCTTAGGCTTCACAGTCAAGCACCTTAACCGCTAAGCCATCCCTCTAACCCCACAGTGTGTTGTGGATAGATGGCTAAGGTTTAACTCTATCTAGGGTACTGCCTTTGCCTTTTTCTTGCACGTTCTTTGGATACCTAGAGCTGAACCTGGCATAACATTTGGATCAGAGGAGGATCTATTTCCAACCAGTAGCAGCTGCAGTATCAGTAGGGTCAGCAGGTCAGCATAGAGGCCATGTGGGCAGTGATGTCAGCTGTGACCTGCAGAGCCCAGAGCTGTGAACCTTGTGCTATGTTGGGGTCTGCACCATTTTAACTTTCTTTTTTTTTCTTTTCTTCTTTTCTCTTCTTTCCTTTTGAAGGAGGAAGTTTCAAGGTAGGATCGCACTCTAGCCCAGGGTGATTTGAATTTACTCTGTATTCCCAGGCTGGCCTTGAACTCACAGCAACCTCTTACCTCTGTCTCCCGAGTGCTGGAATTAAAGCTGTATGCTACCACAGTGGGCTCCCATTTTAAATTTCTAAGCAGAAGTATCAAGGGTTCTAGTTTCTCTATATACTCATTGGCATTTGTTTTTCCATTTGTTTTTTGAGATAGGATCTCACTGTAGCCCAGGCTAACCTGGAACTCACTATGTAGTCTCAGGCTGGCGTTGAACTCAGGGTGATCTTCCTACCTCTGCCTCCCAAGTGCTGAGATTAAAGGCATGAGCCACCACACTCAGTTTTGTTTTTTATTTTTATTTATTAATTTGAGAGAGAAAGAGGAGGGAGAGAGAGGGGGAGGGGAGAGAGAGAGAGATTGATTGATTTTGATTGGGAATGAATGGGCATGTCACAGCCTCTAGCCACCACAAACGAACTCCAGAAGCATGCACTACCTTGTGCATCTGGTTTACGTGGGTTTGGGGAACTGAACCTGGGTCCTTAAGCTTTCCAGAGAATGCTGCACCAAGGCCTCCAACTCCAGATGCCTGTGCCACTGTGCATCTGGCTTTACATGGGTACTGGGGGATCGAGTCCAGGTCATTAGACTTTGTAGGCAGTTAGCTAATTGCTGAGCCATCTCTCTCCAGGTGCTCTCTCTCTTGCTCTTATAAATGAATAAAAATTTTAAAAAGTACTTTTAATTAATTATGAGCAGAGAAAGAGAATAGGTGTGCCAGGGCCTCTAGCCACTATAAATGAACTCCAGATGCATGCGCCACTTTGTTCATCTGGCTTATGTGGGGCCTGGAGGATCGAACCTGGGATCATTAGTGTTCATAGGCAACTGTCTTAACTGCTAAGCCATCACTCCAGCCCAATAAATAAAATATATATTTTTTGTATTTTGTTTTTTAAGGTAAGGTCTCACTCTAGCCCAGGCTGACCTGGAATTCACTATGTAGTCTCAGGGTGGCCTGGAACTCATGGTGATCCTCCTGCCTCTGCCTCCCAAGTGCTGGAATTAAAGGCGTGTGCCACCATGCCCGGTTTATTCTTTTCTTTTTCTTTTTTTTTTTAATAGACATAGCAGGCCACTCTGGCCACTGCAAACAAACTCCAAATGCATGTGTCACCTTTTGCATCTGGTTTATGTGTGTATTGGGGAATCGGACCTGGGTCATTAGGTTTTGCAGGCAATCGCCTTACCCACTAAGCCATTTCTCCAGCCCCCAAATCCCTTTTTACTATAACATACTTAACAACATTCAGAAATATTAGCAAAATTGAGTTGCTCCTATGTAAGCTCTTTAACAGGGGATCCTTTAGAATTTTGAGCTATAGCAGAACAATTATTAAGTTCTTGCCTCCTTTTGTTTCCCTTCCCCACTCCCCTGGCATTGAAGGCATGTGCTACTAAACCTGGCTCTTCCTCCCTCCCTTTCTCCCTCCCTCCCTCCCTCCTTCCCTCCTTCCTTTCCTCCCTCCCTCCCTTCCTCCCTCCCTCTCTCCTTCTCTTCCTTCCTTCCTTCTCTCCTTCTCTCCCTCCTTCTCTTCCTCCCTCCCTCCCTCCCTCCTTCTTTTCCTCCCTTTCTTCCCTCCTTCCCTCCCTCCCACCTCCCTCCCTCCCTCCCTCCTTCCTTCCTTCCTCCTTCCTTCCTCCCTCCTTCCTTCCTTCCCTCCTTCACTCCCTTTCCTCTTTCTTTAAAAAAAAAAATTGAGGGCTGGAGAGATGGCTTAGCGGTTAAGCGCTTGCCTCTGAAGCCTAAGGACCCTGGTTCGAGGCTCGATTCCCCAGCACCTACGTTAGCCAGATGCACAAGGGGGCGCATGCATGCAGTTGCTGGAAGCCCTGGCGCTCCCATTCTCTCTCTCTCTCTCTCACTTTTTTTCTCTCTCTCTGTCACTCTCAAATAAATAAATAAAAATGAACAAAAAATTTAAGAAAATGTCATTTCTGAAAAAAAATATTTGAGTGAGTATGGGTGTACTAGGAACTCTTGCCAACTGTAGAAGAACTTCAGATGCATGTGTCACTCTGTAGATCTGATTTTATGAGGGTACTGGGGAATCAAACCCAGGCCAGCAGGGTTTATAAGCAAGTGCCTTCAACCACTAAGCATCTCCCCCGCTCTTTCTTTCTTTCAGGGCTGGAGATTAAGTGCAGGCCTTAAACATACAGGAGAGTGCCCTACTACTGAGCTGCATTTCCAGTCCCCTGCCCGAGTTTACTTAATTTGTACAGTGGAAGACACTAGTGTATAATATATACCCCACAACACTCTAAAACAGCAAGGAAATTTCTTGCTCAAGGTAGACAGAATAGGACACCCTGTGACTTTGGAGCCCATCAGTATTCAAATGCAAGAATACAGCTCTACTGTTAGGCACAGAGTAAACAAGATAAAAAGGCAGCGCCGGTACTTTCCTTTTAGGGCTATATGTTATTTCTTTAGTGCACCATTTTACTATTTTAGCAGTTCTGCTGGCTTGAAGATAGTTTGTCTCCTCACTGCATAAGCAGCTAAGAGTACAGAGGCTCAGTGTTACAGTGACTCATATAATTTTTCCTAGGGTGTGAGGGCAGTAGTGGCAGCAAGTGACATTAATGCAGGTGGTAATGTCAAGATCCTCCCATAGTGCTTACAGAGTGCCAGGCAAAACCAGAGTGCATTTTAACTCATTGAATCCTCACACTACGCCTGTGAGGTAGGCATTATTATCTCCATTTTACCTATGAGGGATTGAAGTGGGAAGAGAGGTTACTACCTGGATACTTGAGGAACAAAAACTCATTAAGTGGCAGAGCTGGGTGTTTATGTGAGGCAGCATGGCACCAGAGTTCTCCCTCCTAACCTTAATGCTGTCCTCTCCTTACTTGACACCCATATAAGTAAAGAGAAATATGAGATAACAAATGCCTTTAACATCTTTGTGGGCTCTATGGAACTTATTATTCATTCATTCAGTGCTCCATGTAGAATCAGTGATTACAGGAGAACATTTAATCCCAAACATGCATTCCTATTTTCAAACCAGTATTTTCAGATCTGTTCTCCATTTGAGACCTTGCATTTAGACAAAGTACACTTGAACTTTTTACTTCAGTTGGCAGATCAAGAGCTTCCAGGCAGGATATTACCTTTGAGTAATTAGACTGTATGTGCTGAGTCCTGAAGCAGTATTTTGCATAGATCAGTGTTTCTACGAGAGTATAGCAGTATTAGGATTTCTGACTTCAAAGTGAGTGTACATGTTTTACACGTGTCTTTGTAGATAGGAGGCTACTTCTTCATAAAATATAACCAATCTTGTATGATTCTAAAAACATTTTCTCAAGATAGGGTCTCGCTCTAGCCCAGGCTGTCCTGGAATTCACTATGTAGTCTCAGACTGGCCTTGTACTCACAGTGATCCTCCTCCCTCTGCCTCCCAAGTGCTGGGATTAAAGGCGTGCACCATCATGCCTGGCCTTAAAACCTTCTTGAGAGCACTTTAAATCCAAATATATATATATATATTTATATTTATATATATTTATATATATAAAAGCATTTTGAAGTAGATTTGTGAGCAATGCAAAATTTTACCTTTCTGGAGACTCGTCATACTTAAATAAGTAAATGCTTATGTTCAGACCTAGAGAATCTCCCCCCCGCGGTCTCACTCTGGCCCAGGCTGACCTGGAATTAACTATAGTCTCAGGGTGGCCTCAAACTCATGGCGATCCTCCTACCTCTGCCTCCCGAGTGCTGGGATTAAAGCCGTGTGCCGCCACGCCCGGTGAGAATCTCCTTTTGGTCTTGCAGAATTACTTCCCACTTGGGCACAGATTTACATGCCTTTTTTTTTCCCTTTTTGTTTTTTCTCGAGGTAGGGTCTCACTCTGGCTCAGGCTGGCTTCAAACTCACATGCCTCTTATCTTAAGTCTGAGCTGCTAGCTGCAGTTGGGTGAGCTAGCCAGGGTTCTATTTGCTTCTGTTTTCTGTGGCTTAACTAAGGCTCTGGTGTGCTCTCAGGCACAGGGGGAACCAATCATTCTTACCCGTCATGTGTGCATTTATTTTATGGAGACAACTTTCTCATGCTAATTTTCTTTCCCCTAGGTCTACGAAGGGCTAGATATCATCACCAATAAGGTTTCTGCCCAAGAGCAGAAGATTTGCCAGCACCATATGATCAGCTTTGTGGATCCACTTGTGACCAGTTACACGGTGGTGGACTTCAGGAACAAAGCAACTGCAGTGATATCCTTAAGAAAATACATATTTATAAGCTGTAGATTTATAAATGTGATGAGATTACTAGTAAAATCTCAAAGGGATTTGGGGTAGAGAAGGATTGGAAAGAATAGTTCTGGGGCTGGGCATGGTAGCACATACCTTTAATCCCAGCACTTGAGAGGCAGAGGTAGGAGGATTGCCATGAGTTCGAGGCCACCCTGAGATGACATAGTGAATTCCAGGTCAGCCTGAGCTAGAGCAAGACCCTACCTCAGAAAACAAAACAAACAAACAAAAAGAATAGACCTGGGTAAAACTAAGAACAATTTGAGAAGAGAAGCTAGGCGATGGGACTGGAGAGATGGTTTAACAGTTAAGGCACTTGCCTGCAAAGCCTAAGTACCCAGGTTTGATTCCCCAGGTCCCACATAAGCTAGATGCACAAGGTGGCTCATGCATCTGGAGTTTGTTTGCAGTGGCTTAAGTTCCTGGCATGCTCATTCTCTCTCTCCTCTCTAATAAATAAATAACAATAAATATATTTTTTTAAAAAAAGGTAAGTGGGCTGGAGAGATGGCTTAGCAGTTAAGGTGTTTGCCTGCAAAGCCAAAGGACCTCGGTTTAATTCCCCAGGACCCACATAAGCCAGATGTACAAAGGGGCACATGCATCTGGAGTTCGTTTGCAGTGGCTGGAGGCCCTGGCACACCCATTCTCTCTCTCCCTCTCTCTGTCTCTTTCTCTCTCAAATAAATAAATAAAAATAAAGTTTTAAAAAGATAAAGAAAGAAAAGATAGGCAAGGGGATGCATTTCTATAATTTTAGCACTTGAAAGGCTTACACAAGAAGATTGTGCAGTCAAGGCCTGCCTGGGAAACTTGGAGAGACTATTGCAAAAACCAAACCTAGCCAAAACTAACAAGCAGAAAACCAAGACAATAACAAAACAGATAAACATACAAGGGACTACCCCTCTATTTAAAAACTTTAAACTGCCTTTAATATCTGAACTGGAGCTTCCAGTATGAAAACCTATTGTTAGGGGGCTGAGAAGTTCAGTGGTTAAAGGTACTTACTTGCAAGCTTGCTGCCCTGAGCTCACTTCCCCAGTACCATATGAAGCCAGACAAAGTAGCACATTTGTTTGTGATCCCAGTACACCTACAGCAATGAGAAGAGGAGCCAGAACTCTGAAGCTCATGGGCCAACTTGCCGGCACACACACACAGCAGACAAAAATGAAGGACACATGTGTCAAGCAAGGTGGAAGAAAAGCATTCTTCTCAGACCTTCACATGCACAGTGACAGGCATGTCCACACACATTAAAAAATTACGGCCTGGAGAGATGGCTTAGCAGTTAAGTGCTTGCCTATGGACCCTGGTTGAAGGCTCCATTCCCCAGGACCCATTAAGCCAATATGCACAAGGTGGTGCATGCACCTGTAGTTCACTCTCAAATAAATAAATAAAAGTAAACAAAAAAACTTATTGAGGGCTGGGCGTGGTGGCTCACGTCTTTAATACTAGAAGTTGAGGGGCAAAGGTAGAAGGATCGTGTGAGTTTGAGGCCACCCTGAGACTACATAATTAATTCCGGGTCAGCCTGGGCTAGAATGAAACCCTACCTCGAAAAATAAACAAGATTATTGAGGGCTGGAGAAACAGCTTAGTGGTTAAGGTGCTTGCCTGTGAAGCCTAAGGACCTAGGTTCGATTCCCCAGTACCTACATAGGCACATGTGCCTGGAGTTTGTTTGCAGTAGCTGGAGGCCCTGGCATGGCAATTCTCTCTCTATCTTCCTCTTTCTCTCTCAAATAAATAAATAAATAAAATTTAAACAATTATTGAGTCTGGCGGTGGTGGCACACGCCATCTCAGCCTGAGTGAAGCAAATTTTATACATTCTTCTGTAAGTGGGAATTTGAATGTTTATATATTTTTGCTATTAAGTACAATACTATTATGAATAAAATCTACCACACACCTCCAAGTGTGGTAAGAGTTTCTTTAGGGCATATACCAGAGTACTGGGGAATCAAACTCAGACTGTCAGGCTTTGTAAGCAAGTGACTTTAACCACTAAGCCATCTCTCCAGCCCCAAATATTTTTATTTATTTATGAGCAGAGATAGCAGAAGTGGGGGACAGAAAAAAAGAGAATAGGAGTGCCAGGGCCTCTTGCCACTGAAAACAAATTCCAGATACATGTGCCACTTTGTGCATCTGGCTTCATGTGGGTACTGGGGAATCGAACCCAGGCCATCAGGCTTTGCAAGCAAGCACCTTTAACCACTGAGCCATTGCCCCAGTCCTCATCTGAAATTTCTGTCATATGCAGTGTGTCTGATACAGGACTTAGCCCCCCCCCCCCCCCGCCCCCGGGTAGGGTGCCTCTCTAGTTCAGGCTGACCTGGAACTCAGTCTGTAGTCTCAGGCTGGCCTTAAACTCACAGCAATGCTTTTATCTCTGCTTTCCAAGTGCAGGAATTAAAGGCGTGTGTTACCATGTCTGGCTTCACTTTATTAAGTACTTACTTAATTCTCTATTGTTGTTTTGTTTTTTTTTTTTCCAAGGTAGATGAGGCTGACCTGGAATTCACTATGTAGTCTCAGGGTGGCCTTGAACTCAGACCACTCCTACCACTGCCTCTCAAGTGCTGGGATTAAAGGCATGTGCCACCACACCCAGCTAATGTTCTTAATATATGAAGAGTTCTTATGAATATGAAAAATATTTAAAGGGCATAACCAATAATTCACAAAGGAGAAAGCAGAAGTGATGATAAACATGAAAAAAGTTTGCTGTTCTTGCTAATCGTTGTCATGCAAATCAAAATCATGAGATAATATATTTTGCCTATCAAATGGACAAATTAAAATGCAGATAATAGCTGGGCGTGGTGGTGCACGCCTTTAATTCCAGCACTTGGGAGGCAGAGGTAGGAGGATCACTGTGAGTTCAAGGCCACCCTGAGACTACATAGTGAATCCCAGGTCAGCCTGGACTAGAATGTGACCCTACCTTGAAAAACCAAAAAAAAAAAAAAAAAAAAAAAAAATGCAGATAATAATTTCAGCTCGACCTACTTTACAAGGCTGTGGTATCTGATGAGGTAAAGGTAAAGCCCTTTGCAAATTACCACACACCACAAAATGTACGTTCTTGCTTTAAGACAGTTTGGTTATTTAGAAAGAACTGCTACAAAATGGAGAGCTAATGAAGAGTTCCAAAGGCCAGAAACAGCTGGGGAAGGCTCCATCAGGTCACTTCTAGGCCAGAAAGTTTGGAATTTTAGCAAGAGCCTAAAATCAGAATATCAGGCTGAAGTTCTGTCTCCCCAGCAGTTGGGAGGCTGAGGTAGAAAGTCTGTGAGTTCTAGGCCATCCTGGGCTACATAGTGTCCTCTCTGACTCAAAAAACAAGACAAATATCCTGGCTGCCATTTAATTTGTTTTGAGACAGGGTCTCACTATATTGCACAGGATGGTCTCAGCTCCTGGGCTCCAGGGAACCTCCTGCTTGACCTCCAAAGTAGGGAGGGGACTCCTGATGAGCTAGCTTGCTTGTATTTTGTTGTTTTGTTTTGTTTGGCTTTTTTGATTTTGTGATGCTAGAGGATTTAACCAGGGCTTTGTGCATACGAAGCAAGCACTGTACTGTTGAGTTACTCCCCCCACCAGTCTTCTTGATTTGACAGGTGAAGGGACTAGATAGATACTGAGGCTCCGAGAACAGTATTGCCTAAGATCACAGTAGCTCTGCGACTTGAGTGAATAAATGAGACCCTTTCCCATCCAGTACATGCAATTACATCTCCCTCTTTCTGTTCTCTCCCCCTCTGGTATCTTGTCGTTTTTTTATTTTTTTCTTCCTCTCTTCCTTGCTTTTCCCTTTGCTAATTATATTATATAAAGTTTTATTTTACTCTGTACTTACATGTTCTCTATACTTAAAAGAGAGGGTAGGGAATTTGTCTTTGGGTTTTTGTTTGTTTGTTTGGTTTGGTTTCTTTGAGACAGGAACTCACTGTTTAGCCAAGGCTAGCCTGGAATTCACATTGTAGCCCAGGCTGGCCGTGAAGTCATGGCAGTACTCCTGCCTCAGCCACCAAAGTGCTGGGATTACAGGTGTGAGCCACCATGCCCATCTTGTCTTTTATGTTTACCCCATTTAAAGATATTTTTATTTATGTACTTAAAATATTTTTAATATATTTAAAAAATAATTTTATTTATTTATTTGCAAGCAGAGAGATAGAAGAGATACAGAGAAAATGGGTGGGCCAGGGCCTTCAGCCACTGCAAACTCCAGATATATGTGTTGCTTGGTGCATATACTACTGAGCCATCTCTCTCCCCCCCGACCCCACCCCAGGCTGATCTGCAATTCACTCTGTAGTGTCAGGGTGGCCTCGAATTCAGCAACCCTACCTCTGCCTGCCGAATGCTAGGATTAAAGGCGTACACCACCTTACCCAGCTCTAGCCCTTTAAAAAATATTATTTATTTCAGAGGGGGGGGGGAGCGAAGGAGGGAGAGAGAGAGTGGGCACAACAGGGCCTTCAGCCCCTGCAAACGAACTCCAGATGCATGCACTACCTTGTGCATCTGGCTAATGTGAGTCCTGGGGAATTGAGCCTTGGCCCTTTGGCTTTGCGGGCAAGTGCCTTAACTGCTAAGCCATCTCTCCAGCCCCAGTTTATCTTTTATTTTGATATCATCATCTTTTCCTCCTGTTATGAAGGTCTTATGTAGGTTGTTAGGCACTGTGAAGTCATGGATATCCAGGCCCTATTGGGTCTGGATGACAGCATTATAAGCAGTCTTACCCTTCGTTTGGCTCTTATGTTCTTTACGCCCCCCTCTTCCACAATGCACCTTGAGCCTTGGAGGGTGTGATAGAGATATGTCAGTACTGAACACTCCACTGTCACTTCTCAGCACTATGGTGACTTGAGTCACTCCAGTAGTCACTGCCATCTGAAAATAGAAGCTTCTCTAACCAAAGGTGAGAGTAGCATTAATTATTAATATATTAGTAAACGTTTTTAAAAGTGCTTAGAGGGCATTTAGCCAGACAGCAGCAGGTGTTACTACTCTAGGGCTCATGACCTCCCAGCCACAGGCTTTTGACTAGGTTTGCATTACCAGGCATGTATTCCCTCCCATGGAGCAGTCTGCCAGTCCAGTTAGAGAGTGGTTGGTTTTTCCCATAACAGACATATCACTGTTGCACCAGTTGGCACATTTGTCCTGGCTGGCTGATCTTAGGGCTTGCAGGGTTCACTGCTATTTAACACCCTTGATGACTTCTCTCTCCCAAAGGGCTGCCTGAAGTGTAGCATTTTCCAGCTTTCTAGAAAGGGGGTTTCTAGCTCAGCTCTAGCTTCATTTCTTAGTGACCTGCAGCCCAAACATGTGAAGTCTTTAGCAGTAGCAGTAGGGTCTTACCATCAAGTTCTGGTCTGCTTCTTTTTTTTTTTTTTTTTGGAGGTAGGGTCTCATTCTAGTCCAGGCTGACCTGGAATTCACTGTAGTCTCAGGGTGGCCTCTAACTCAAGTGATCCTTTTACCTCTGCCTCCTGAGTGCTGGGATTAAAAGCGTAGGCCACTGTACCTGGCTGCTTTCTTTCAGTAGTCTCATACAGCCCAGGCTAGCCTCAAACTTACTATGTAGGCAAGGCTGGACCTGAACTATTCTGCCTCTACCTCCTAAGTGCTGGGATTACAACTATGTGCCTCCTCTCACCTTTATGATTTCTTTTTTTTTTTATTAATTAGTTTTGTACTCAGCAACTACAGTCAATTTGGTACCATTGTTAGGCTCATCCATGTCCTACCCCTTCCTCCTGGCCCCTCCTTGTTGAGGTATATGGGTCATACATTCTGGACACCTTTATGATTTCTTGCTAGTATTCTCCTTGCCAAGTGACTCAGGATTTTTTTTAAAGACTTTATTATTTATTTATTTATTAGAGATGGTGGGGGGGGGGGAGAATAGGTGCGCCAGGGCCTCTCGCCACTGCAAACGAACTCCAGATGCATGTGCCACCATGTGCATGTGGCTTACATGGGAACTGGGTCCTTGGGCTTTGCAGGCATGCACCTTAACCGCTAAGCCATCTCTCCAGCCCGTAATGTCTTTCTTTTTTTTTTTTTTTTTTTTTTTTTTTGGTTTTTCGAGGTAGGGTCTCACTCTAACCCAGCCCAGGCTGACCTGGAATTCACTATGGAGTCTCAGGGTGGCCTCGAACTCACAGCAATCCTCCTACCTCTGCCTCCCGAGTGCTGGGATTAAAGGCGTGCGCCACCACGCCCGGCTCCGTAATGTCTTTCTTAATGTTCACATTGAAGATATATTTGCTCGAGACAAAATCCCTATTGTCGTGGGAGGAACCA
Source organism: Dipus sagitta (assembly GCA_036346955.1). NCBI lineage: Eukaryota > Metazoa > Chordata > Mammalia > Rodentia > Dipodidae > Dipus > Dipus sagitta. Next base: position 99,046,388 of record CM070773.1, read on the forward strand.
ATTATTACATTGAATCTTTGCTCTGGAAAGTCCTTGTCAACACCAAGGTATGTCTCTTCACCTGGAGAAATGTGTTCCTCTTTTTTTTATGCCAACTGATTTTAGTGGGAAGAAGGTTGACTGTTTCTTACACTCAGCAGCTTAATTTTCCTTCTTGATATTCTGCAGCAAATGTCACCTCTGTATGTGAAGTGTACCCCTGGCTGGCCTGAGGGCAGGGGCTGTGTGTGGGAAAAATGCTTCTGTGTGGATTAATTAGCATCTGTGTGAGTTAACAGTAGTTAGACTGATTCAGCATTTCCTGGCTGTCAACACAGTATATAATGCCAGAGGAGTCCAACACTGACCTTTCCTATGGAGAAATTGTTGCATAGGGCAAGACTTTGCAAATAGTAATGTGCTGGCAATTCTGGTCTGTTTGCTCATCCTTGCTGGGGAAACAACATTCCTGGATATGTTAAATTAGATCTGGTAGCCCTGGGACCTGTTTGTAGTCAAGACAAGCATGCAGGATAGCCAAGTACTTCACTGCACAGTAAGCTCTCCTTCGTCTTGCTTGCTGTGACCTCATAGTACTTACCATCAGTGCTGGTTCATCTTTCTCTCATATGTGGCAAGAGCTTCTGATTTGTGTCTAATCTATATTCCTAATACCTAGCCAAGTGCCTGGCCTATACACAATCTCAGTGTTTATTGAATTTACTGTCTTTGATTAATAGCCCCAAGAGCTGGCCACTGAGAAGGTGGTTGACCGGAAAGCAGAGCTTGAAAAGGAGGATGGCCACATACTCTACAAACGCCTAAGCCAGGTGGACCCAGAAATGGCCTCCAAGCTGCACCCACATGACAAACGCAAAGTGGCCAGGTAAGGAAGGTTGGGCCCATTGCCCCTGAGTTTCTGTAGAGTTGGGAGGTAGTGAGGTGTTCAGTTTACCTGGTTGATGAGAGGTCTGGTAACAGTGGAGATGGAGGTTGCTCTAGCTCAGTGGGTTGGGTGGCCCTGCCTCAGTCCAACTCCCTTAATAAACAGTTGCACCCTACTTTGTTGTTACATTTTAAATGCATAGTACAATATCGTTTTCCCCTCGGGCCTATGTAATCTTGCTTCATTTTCTATTTGATCTTTGCTTGTATAACAGTTTTCATATAAATTTTTTCTGGCATACAGTCTGTTTACATTGTGATTTGGGTTTCATAATTGATTGTGTAATGCTGGGTCTTGCCCCAGCAGCTTTCCCAGTGGGCGGTGGATTTTATAAAGTGTTTCATAGATCAGCTCATCTCTGAGCATGGAGACTTTCTCATAGGGAAACGAGGTGGGGAAGGAACTTGTAAGGTGGCTTTGGAATTGCATCCTCATGTTAGCTTTATTTTTTTTTTAATTTTTTATTATTTATTTGAGAACAACAGACAGAGAAAGACAGAGAGAGAGAGAGAGAGAGAGAGAGAGAGAGATTGAGAACAGACACACCAGGGCCTCCAGCCACTGTAAATGAACTCCAGATGTGTGTGCCCCCTTGTGCATCTGGCTAATGTGGGTCCTGGGGAATCTAGCCTCGAACCTGGGTCCTTAGTCTTCACAGGCAAGTGTTTAACCGCTAAGCCATCTCTCCAGCCTTAGCTTTATTTTTTTTCTGCAGTGATGGGAGTGATTATCCTATCTGGCATAGCAGAACATCTTAATTAAGGACTTAATAAATGATAGCCATATGTATTAAATATTATAGTAACATTGGTGTTGATGGGGTTATGAAATATCTCACTCATAATTTTTCAAGAGTAAGCAGAGTCTCACTGTAGCCCAGACTGACCTAGAACTTACTCTGTAGTCTCAGGGTCTCAGGCTAGCCTCAAACTCAGTGATTCTTCTACTTCTGCCTCCTGAGTGCCAGGATTAAAAGTATGCACTGCCATACCTGGCTTCTTTTTATTTATTTTTAAACTTTTATTGACAAATTCCAAAAATATAGACAAGATACTGTGATCATAATCCCTTCCTGTTATACCCCTTTACCCCCTCCCAAATCCCCCTCTACTGAATCCCTTCTTCCAATGAAGAGTAGTGTTTCTTAGCTGGGCATGGTGGTACATGCCTTTAATCTGAGACTACAGAGTGAATCCCAGGTCAGCCTGAGCTAGAGAGAGATCCTACCTTGAAAAGCCAAAAAAAAAAAAAAAAAAGACTAGTATTTCTTAATACTTTTTCATTATTATACCCCCCTCCAAGAGCCTTTTTAGAATTGTTTTCAGGTCTTTGGAGGACTGCATTTTATTCTAAGGCTTTGTTGTTGTTCTAATCATTGGAGGCATTATTACCCTTGGTGAGAATACTCTTCTACTTAGTGAACTTTATGCTTGCTAGTTCTCACACTTCATTTTGACACAGGATCTCATATAGCCCAGGCTAGCCTTGAGTTACCTGTGTGATCCTTTTGCCTCTGCCTCTGAAGTGCTGGGATTACAGGTGTTTATTATTGTTTTTATAACATTTCTACACATTATATATATACCTATATACATACATATTTTGTTTTGTTTGTTTGTTTTTCGAGGTAGTGTCTCATTCTAACCCAGGCCTAACGTGAGTGCTGGGATTAAAGGTGTGTGTCACCATACTCAGTCACACACACATACACATTATTTATTTGAGAGAGAGAAATAGGCAGATAGAGAGAGAGAGAGAGAATGGGCATTATTTTGCAACATAAATTAAGAGCTTGGTTTTTATTTTTCTCTTCTGTAATTAGTTCTTTATTTCTCAACATCTCTCCTTATTTTGCTGCTTCCAGACTAGACATGAGCCTGTGTCTTGCTAAGAGTAAATAGATTCTAAGCAAGAGCTCTAGAGTCTCTCCTTAGAGAAGATTGGGGGATTTTTACTGTTCTTTTGGGTTGTCCATATTCTAGTCTGAAGATAAGTAAGATACTATTAAATTTTTTTCCCTCATAGCTGCTCTTTGAGTGACCATGGATAATGAAAGACAAGGGGTCTCACTCTGGTGTTAGAGTTTCAGGAAATGGAAGTGGGTCAGGAAGGGACCTATCACTTTCAAGCTGATAGGTTGCAATGGCCCAGAGCAGGAGAGTATAGCTGTGGGGGTTCAGTTACCTAGTGCTGCCTATCGGAGGCAACCCAGAAGTGGAGGTGGATTAAGAATGAGTATGTAAGTTCTGGAGAGATGGCTTAGCGGTTACGAGCAGGAGAATATAGCTGTGGGGGTTCAGTTACCCATTGTTGCATACTATCAGAGGTAACACAGAAGTGGAGGTGGATTAAGAATGAGCATGTGAGTTCTTTCTCCAGTAACCTTTGTGCCAAGAGAGTACTGGATTAGTCAGGAGCATTCTTGATTAATTTTAGACGTATTGAAAAGGAAAGTTGATGAGCTGGATGGACTGCATACTTGGTGCTGTGGGAAAGGTCCTCCACGAGACCAGACTTGTCGGCTTGTACAGAGTGTCCCAGACAAGCTTTTACTACTCACTTGAAAGTGAACAAGTCTCTGTGTTTGTATAGAAGAAACATGTTATTTCTGTACCTGTTTAACTGATTTTAGAATGAATAGCATTGTAAAGAATAGCATTATTTTTCACCCAGAACTTTAAAAAAATGTTTTACTTTTAGTTATTTATTTGAGAGAGAGAAAGAGGCAGATAGAGAATGGCCATGCCAGGGCCTCTAGCCACTGCAAATGAGCTCCAGACACATGTGCCACTATGAGTTACTTGGGTTCTGGGGAATCTAACCTGGGTCCTTAGGCTGGCAGTCAAGTGCCTCAACTGCTAAGCTGTCTCTCCAGCCCTTCACCCAGAATTTTCATTAGGACTCTTTCTGAGTAACTGTAGGATTGGTGTAACGCTGGTCCTTCTTAGTTTGCATAACTTACGCTATAAAATGAGGCTTCCTATAATATGTAGCCTTTCCTCCTTGAGAGTGAATATTTCCTAAAGGTTCTTTTTTTTAATATATTTTTTTAATTTTTTTTGTTTATTTATTTACTTGAGAGCAACAGAGAGAAGGAGGCAGAGAGAGAGAGCGAGAGAGAGAGAGAGTATGTGAGAGAGAGAGAGAGAGAGAATGAGAATGGGCGCGCCAGAGCTTCCAGCCTCTGTAAACGAACTCCAGATGCGTGCGCCCCCTTGTGCATCTGGCTAACGTGGGTCCTGGGGAATTGAGCCTCGAACCGGGGTCCTTAGGCTTCACAGGCAAGTGCTTAACCGCTAAGCCATCTCTCCAGCCCTAAAGGTTCTTATCATAGCCCTCCCCACACTTTTTTTTTTTTTTAAACAACTTAGGAGCTTACAAGTGTTTGAAGAAACAGGAATCTCACACAGTGAATTTCTTCATCGTCAACATTCAGAGGAAGGCGGTGGTCCCCTTGGAGGCCCACTGAAGTTCCCTAACCCTTGCATTCTTTGGCTTCATGCTGACCAGACAGGTAAAAGCCCTTTGATGATCTAGAGTCCATTTGAGGTTACTATGTAGAAAATGCTTAAAATCACGGGTGTGGCTCATGAGCTCTGGTATTAGCTGCTAAATTCATTATGGTGTTGTTATTCCTTCACTTAGGCACAATGCTATTCCCAGCCTAGGAATCTATCTGGAAATGGACAGAGGATAGTGTTGTTATTAAGATGTCAGAGTTAGGATGGGATGTATGGAATAGAAAAATGATTGCTATTCAAAATTCAAGGTTAAAGAGAAGAAAAGTTTCTTATGGAAGTATGTCTGGTCTCATGTTTGGCTGAAGGCTGGACCACTGATTAGGCCCAGAAGTGGGTGTGAGAGTTAGCTAGACAGCTTGGTGGTGTTCACTGCTGAATGTGTCCCGTGGTAACTTACTCATCTAACAAACAGTGAGCATTCAATGAAGTCCACATACTCTGTGCAGTAGGTGGGTTTCAGAGATGAGTAAGAGAGTGCCTGCTCTCAAGGACCTCCCAGTCTAATGTGATGAAAGACAAGGAGAATATTAGAGTGACCACTGCTGGGGTTGAGATGTGCTCAGAGTGCTGTGGAGCCACACAGAACAGTTGGTGAGCATCCTGTGGGGGAAGTCAAGGACCTATTTGTAGAGGGAGTCTGTGACCCTGGATTGGGGAGATAATTAATGTGGGCAGGAAATGTAGGGTAGAAGTGAATAGCTGAGGCTTGAAAGTACTGTTTCATTTCAGCTCCACTGTCTTTAGATATGTGAATGTATTTTATTTTTCTTTTTGTTTTTCAAGGTAGGGTCTCAGTAGCCCAGGCTGACCTGGGATTCACTGTGTAGTCTCAAAGTAGCCTCAAACTCATGGCGATCCTCCTACCTCTGCCTCCTGAGTGCTGAGATTGAAGGCACATGCCACCATGCCCTGCTAACTATGTGAATTTTTAAGAGATTAGTTTATCTTTCTGTGCTCCAACTCTCCTGTAAAGTGGAGGTGATAATAATCATACATTATCTCATAGTATCATTAAGAATTAGGCCGGGCATGGTAGCACATGCCTTTAATCCAAGCATTTGGAAAGCATAGGTAGGAGTATCACTGTGAGTTCAAGGCCACACTGAGACTACTGAGTGAATTCCAGGTCAGCCTGGGCTGGGAGTGAAACCCTACCTCAAAAAAATAAAACAAACAAACAAACAATTAGATGAAGCTAGGCATGGTGATGCACTCCTTTAATCCCAGCACTCAGGAGACAGAGGTAGAAGGATCGCCATGAGTTTGAGGCCACCCTGAGACTACATAGTGAATTCCAGGTCAGCCTGGGCTAGAGTGAGACCCTACCTCAAAAAACCAGAAAAAGAAAAGATGTAGAAAATCATAATTAAAATGAAAATAGTGTTAAGTTATTCTGTTCTAAGTTTATGGGGGCTCTATCCCAGGTGACCTAGAATTCACTATGTAGTCTGTACATAGTCTCAAGTCAGGATGGCCTCACACTTAACGGTGATCCTCCTACTTCTGCCTCCGAGTGCTGGGATTGAAGGCGTGCACCACCACACCCAACCCTACAATGTAATTTTTTTTTTTCAAGGTAGGGTCTTGCTCTAGCCCAGGCTGACCTGGAATTCACTATGTAGTCTCAGGGTGTCCTCAAACTCATGATGATTCTCCTACCTTTGCTTCCTTAGTACTGGGATTAAAGGTGTGTGCCATCGTGCCCAGTTACAATATAATTTTTATAAGTAAAAAACAATTCCATATAATAATGGTATTGGCTCATGGAAAGCTGTGTTTATTCACTATATCTGAATGATTATGGTCTCCCCTCTTTGTTCCTTTATCTGGCTTAGTAGTTCATGATACACTTGTGTCATCTGGGGGGTTCTTAAATAGAAAATAGCACAATTATTGAGAATAAAAACATGACAAAAGTGCCGGGCATGGTGGCGCACACCATTAATCCCAGCACTCAGGAGGCAGAGGTAGGAGAATCATCATGAGTCTGAGGACACCCTGAGACTACATAGTGAATTCCAGGTCAGCCTGAGCCAGAGTGAGACCCTACCTCAAAAAAAACAAGCAAAAACAAAAAACTAGAGATCCTCAGCCACCTCTGAAAAGCCTTGAGTATATAGTACATACAAGAGTAAAACATTTATACTGCATAATAGCTATAATTGTATGCTTTGGATTTAAATAACGGGAGGGCATGTGCATCATTCTTGTTTTGATTTGGAGCTGCATAGTCTGAAGTGTAAATACAGTATACATTAACATATAATCTTTAAACCAAGTCCTTTCTTTCATTTGAACATACTCTTTTTTTTTTCAAAAAATTGTATTTAGTGATTGCTTCAGCAGCACATATACTAAAATTAGAATGATACCGAGATTAGCGTGGCCCCTGCACAAGGATGACATGCAAACTCGTGAAGTGTTCCATATCTTTAATGCTTTACCAAGACATTATCTGGAATAGGACATGTATGGCAAAAGGTTCACACTGTCTGGGTACACATAGGGGGTCTTCATGCTGCAGTTTATCTTCTGAGATGTACACCTCAAGCTTTTGTTCATCCTCAGAACAAGATGGAACAGAACTCGATAATGCAAAGAATGAAGATGACTGGTAGTATTTAATTCTTAACACTGGAAATGTTAGCATAAAGAACTTGATTTGGGAGAAAATAGCAAATATTCTATACTATTTAAACTGTATTCCAAATGTAAGATGCCACTTTGGTTAGCAAGAGGTGATTGTACTGTCATTTAAAAAGTATCAAGAATTTCTGGGTGTGGTGGTACACACTTTTAATCCCAGCACTTGGGAGGCAGAGATAGGAGGATCACCGTGAGTTTGAAGCCACCCTCAGACTAATTCCAGGTCATCCTGGGCTATATCAAGAGGGTTGGAGAGATGGATTAATGGTTAAGGCACTTGCCTGCGAAGCCTAAGGACCCACGTTCGATTCTGCAGGTCCCACATAAGCCAAATGCACAAGATGGTGCATGTGTCTGGAGTTCATTTGCTGTGGCTAGAGGCCCTGGTGCACCTATTTCTCTCTCTCTCTCTCTAATAAATAAATAAAAATAAAAATAAATAAAAAGTTTCAAATGAGTAGACCTTTTCCTTGGAATTGTTTGAGGTACCTAGGCAATTAGTTTTTTGTTTTTTTCTTAACATTGCTTTAAAGATGATGCTCAGGATTTAGGTGTTAGAACACTTTATTCAACAGCCTGTTCTCCAGTGCAGCAAATGGAGAGAATATAATCATAGGCCACTTATTATTGCCTATGCAGCCTTGCTATTTATTTAGTAGCTCATGTTCTTTACCTCAGCCTCCAAAAAAAGGCATTATTACATTTTGTGAAACCCCAAGATGGAATCTTACAAAACCTGTAGGAGAGTTTACCATCTTTCTTAAATATTAATCTATACATGTTGTTCGGGTTAATATACAGAACTAAAAGCAGGGTTGAGGCTTACTAAAAGGTTTGTAAAGATACTTAGTTAGTATAGGACATTTCTGTTTTTAAAAAGCAGAAGCATTGATAGTTATGGGCAAATTAAAGGTTTCCTTTTAGTACACAAAGTTGTTACTTTTCAAGGTGTCAAAAAACAAACCTGGTCAATTTTCAAAAAAAAAAAAAAAGTATTTATTTGTTTTCAAGCAGAGAGAGAGAGGAGTAGAGAAAGGAGGGAATGGGCACACCAGGTCTACTGCAAATGAACTCCAGACACATGTGCCAGTTTTTGCATATGGCTTTATGTGGGTACTGGGGAATCAAACCCAGACTGTCAGGTTTTGCAAGTAAGTGCATTAACTGCTGAGCCATCTCCCCAGTCCCAAATTCTCTTTTTTGAGGCAGTCACCATGTAAGTGCCTAGGCACGTGCAACATGCTGCTAGTTCATGGGCTAATTTGATTCAAGTTCTAGATGAACGTTTGGATAGGAGAGTCGATGACATGCTTGCTGCTGGGCTCTTGGAAGAACTAAGAGATTTTCATAGACGCTATAATCAGAAGATTGTTTCAGAAAACAGGTGAGGATTTGGCTATTTTCCTGACTTCCTCTCTGCGCCCCACCCACAGTGGAAAGACTATAGACACAACACTGACTTTGGATCCACTTGTTTGTTAGTCTTTGTCCTTGGCATTGGCAAGACTGTTCGAAGGAGGTTCCCTATACTTGGTACAGTTGCAGTTTTCTAATCTTTCAGACATTTCCAGGAGTTGCTTTTCAGTGAAGTAACCTAGGAGCTGCTGGGGAAGGAAGGGGACAGTTTCAGTCAGTAACTGCTCAATTGCCACTGGATGTGGTGGCACACCCCTTTAATCCTAGCACTCAGGAGGCAGAGATAGGAGGATCACCGTGAGTTTGAGGCCACACTGAGACTACATAGTGAATTCCAGGATAGCCTGGACTAGAGTGAAACCCTACCCTCCAAAAAACAAAATAAATAAAACATAAAGACCTCAGTTGTCTCATCTATGAAATGAAATGGCTCAATGAGATAATGTCCAAGGCCCCTGCTTGCTTTCAGAGGCACTGGCTCTTCTGCTGATGCTCTCCTGTTCCCAGCCAGGACTATCAACATGGTATCTTCCAGTCAATTGGCTTCAAGGAATTTCACGAGTACCTGATCACTGAGGGAAAATGTACACCAGAGACTAGTACCCAGCTTCTAAAGAAAGGTGTGAAATCCGCCATCTCACCTATTCTTGGATGTTCCTGGGGACAAGTACTATGCTGGTATGGTCTAAGATCGAGCTAAGGCTAGAAGAGTCCCTAATGACCTTCAGCTGTGGATTGAAATTGCCATCTGCTGGATTTAACACTATGCTGTGTTTTTTCTTCTTTTGGGCTGGGAGGGTTGTCTCTTGGCCAGGAAAGATGCTCCTATATCTCTACCATTTCTTTCAGGTGTTGAGGCTCTGAAACAAGTAACTAAGAGATACGCCCGGAAGCAAAATCGATGGGTTAAGAACCGTTTTCTGAGCAGTAAGTCTCGTGTTTCTCCTTACCCCCTGGGTCCTTTTTGAGGGGGATAGATTTTGATGTCTTCTGGTCATTCAGAAAATGAACTTGAGTTTCTGGACCTGTTCTAAGAAATCCGACCTGGCCTGGGGAAGATATGTCACACAGATCATCCATCATTCAGGGGTGTTTTCTTGCAGCATCTCAGAAATGAACATTTCTTGTCTTATTCCTTGAACAGATGATACTGGCTACAAGCAGGTAAGAACTAAGTAGCGAGGTCCTGCAGAGTTAGAATTCAGGGCTGATTCTAGCTGTAGTTTTGTACCTGAAGACCATTTAGTGTCTGTAGGGAACTTTTTTAGTTTAAGTGGCTCTTGAGTCTGATAATCAGTTAAAAAGGACAGAACTTTCCCCACTTCCTTGAATCTCTTTTGTGGTCACACACCTATACTTTAATTACTTCAACTGAAACCTCAGTTGGACAGAACTTTTAAAGGAAGAGGAAGGAAATTTTATTTATTTATTATTTATGACAGAGAGAGGAGTAGAGAGAGAGTGAGAGAGAATGGGCGTTCCTAGGCTTCTAGCCACTGCAAATGAACTCCAGATGCTTGCGCCATGTGCATCTGGCTTATGTGGGACCTGGAGAATCAAACCTGGGTCCTTTTGCTTTGTAGGCAAGTGTCTTAACTGTTAAGCTATCTCTCCAGCCCAGAAAGAAATTCTTACCAGTTGACCCTGTATTGTATCATTGTCAATAAACTTGGTGCTATACATATATTATTGAGGCTTCAAGGTATGGGGGCTTATTCTTTTTCAGATAAGAAATTGAAGGTCTAGAGAAGTTAAATAACTTGTCCCCAGTGCCCTAGCTTATAGGCAGTAGAGACTGAATATAGGCTTGTATTGTATTGGCCTTAGACCAACAGTAGTGTGCTTATGAGATAAAAGGAAATTGATTTAAACATAAGTGGAAATCTAGTTTTATGCCATGGACACCTTTCAGATATACTTCTGAATCATCCCTTACTGATCTTTTGCCAGTAGAGTTCTGTTCTCAGTTACAGGTAAAGCCAGCTAAAGCCTCTGTCCCTGCCCCGCGATAACCTTTGAACATGGGCACCTTCATGGTGGTATTGACTCTGTTTGCTTTCTTCTATTTATCCTTTATCTTATGTCTTGATAGCAGGATACCCCAGTCTTAGCTAAAGTTCATGTTCAGAAGTACAGGTTTCAAGTGCAATATCAACTTCCCAGGTTGACAGTACGTCTGAAACAAAAGGCTTTTTTGCAATAATTTAGAACTCCTCTGGTAAAGCCACAATACCTCCCCCATCTCTGAGGCAGGAAGGTTGATGGCACAGTGTGTCATATGCTTGTTCCTCATTCGTGTGTGTGCTGGCACAGCCCTGGTGCCAGAGTGAAAGGCACAGCTGCCCTGTAAGTCAGGAGCCACATTTGATTGGCCAGGGCTGGTCTGCTGGGATATGGTTCTGGCAAAGAGCCAGAGGGACTTCCCCACCCCAGCTTGGCCTTGGACCCAAGCCAGAAATAGCAGCTGGGAGCCGAGAACTTGTTGAAAGGTGCTTAGACAGGGCACAGAAGCCCAACAAAGGACTTAGAGGAGAAAGGAAAATGTAGAGTGGCTTGGAAACAGGTGCGGAGCTTAACCAATGCCAGGTGTGCTGTGGGTGCTGCCTGCACCGTCCGAGTCTCACCTTTCCATGTGGTGGCAGGTGCAGCCCAGTCCAGTTTATGAAGACCCTTATTTGTGGTTGGCCCAATCAAAAGGCTAGCACCTGCCAGTTGTTGGCATCCCTAGGCCTTTGATATGTGTCCATGGGATGATACTCTTTGACTTTAGGCAGCTGACTTCACTTAGCTGTGGAAGACCATTTAGTATGTCTTTAGACTGCAGAAGCTGCTGGAGACTCAGGTCTTGGTACATGGTTGGCTCAGATGAATGAGTGCCTGTTCTTGCAACCATCTGTCTCATGTCTTTTCAGAAGTGTTTACCAGCATTGCTTGACTTCTTTAGATCTGGCCAGGCATGGTGGTACACATCTATAGGCAGGAAGATCACAAGTTCAGACCAACTTCAACTACGTAATGAGTTCAAGGCTAGCCTGGGCCATATGAGTTCTTGTCTTAAAAAAAAAAAAAAAAAAAACACACAAATAAGCAGCACCTCACCACCAAGTGAAAACAACCAACAAAAAAAGAAGGGGTTAGGCTAGGGCAGTGACATGGCTAGTCCTCAGCTTTAGCAGCTCATCTGCTCAGGCCCATGCTTATGTGGGTGTTAGTAAGGAGTTTCATGAGTGCCTTGTTCTAAAGGGGTAGATGTAAATCTGAGGCTTGTAAGCACTCCTGTACAAAGCTGTGAACTGCTTCCACGGAACACAAGATGACATGCAATTTACAACAGCCAAGTTCTGATGTGTGCTGTATTTAAGTTATAGCCGTCACAGTGGTCACCAAAGCTATTACTCCCTTTTGGTGTCCCAACTGATCTGGAAGATTATACATCAGAGTCTCTGGTTACATGGCCAAGCCTACTGGCCACAGATGAGTCAAGCTTCTAGGTCTTTGGGATTATGGTTCATACCTAGAGTAGAATGAACAGCATGGTCAAAAGGTTTCTTATCCTTTTGGCCCTGTGTGTTCCCTTTGAGGGTTTTAGAGTCCTGGGAGCAGAATAGATGGGATCTTGGAGGCCAACCCCTCACAACTTTTTTTTTGTCATCATTAGGACCTGGGCCCAATGTTCCCCCGGTATATGGCTTAGAGGTATCTGATGTCTCGAAGTGGGAGGAGTCTGTTCTTGAACCTGCTCTTGATATAGTGCAGAGTTTCATCCAGGTGATTATTAATCATGGTAGGGTCTATTGTCTGCCTTTCAGAGCGCTTTTCTTTGCTGACACTTCTGTTGCTATTTTGGGGAGCCATAGCTTCTTTTGCATGGAATAAAGCAGAAGGCTGGTTGCTTTTAGATTCTGGAGGCTGTGTTTTTACTTTCACATTTAGAAAGGTTGTTGCTAAAACCTGTTCATAGCCCACCTGCTCCCTGGGGTATGAAAAGAGAATCTTGGGAAAATCTTACTACTCTTAATATCTGATAATTCTATTCAAATCTCTTTGAGTTGAATGCCCCTTCCATTTTGTTCTGTTAGGGCCACCAGCCTGCAGCCACTCCAATAAGGATGCCATCCAATGAAAGGGAGAACAAAAGAAGCTACCATATGTGTGACCTCTGTGATCGAATCATCATTGGGGACCGGGAATGGGCAGGTAAAGTATAGGAAGCAGTGGGGGTGTCATTGAGAAGTCTGTAATGTGGAGTCACACTTGCTGAAACTCAAGGTCTTTAGTTGGTTGGGTGCTGGAGTGTGCTTATTTGTGAGGTGAAGGTGCTAACCACTGCATGCTGAGTGTGCTTGTTCGTAACAAGACAGCCAGATTCCTCCAAGAGCATGTGCTCACATTCCTTGGAGGTTTTCTCAAACTGGTGAGCTGTCTCCATATCCTGAAATGCAAAAGAAGACCCCAAGTCCTCAAGCTCTAGTTGGAATGGGTATTTTATACCCGGATGTGTATGTGTAAAGAGGAGTGGCAGGGCGGGGGGGGGGGGGCAGCTGCTTTTAGCATTCCAGAACGTTTTTGACTTCTTGATCCTCAAGAGAAGAGTTTCTTGGTCTTTCCTATTTAGGACTCAGTGGAAGTCTGATGAGATTTTAAGGACACAAAGGCTAGTCATTCCAAGACTGAGAAGCAGAAGCCTAGTTAGAAGGGTACAGGGAGTGCATTCTTCAAAAGCCAGCAGACCTTTTTAGTGCTTCTCAAGGAGATGTGTTGAACTGGCGATAATGCTTCAAACTGTGATGGAAGATGGCAAATGGAGCCATGAGAGCTACCCTGTAACATGGGTATGAATAGCCAACCACCCTGAGACTCTTTGTCTCTGCTTTAGAGCCTAAATGTGCCCTGTGACAATTGCCTTGCATTGTCCTATGGGATTTCAGTAGTCATCCAGTCAGCCCAGAATGCTTTACCCCCAAGCCTCACATATAGAAACACTAAGGCTCCTTCCCTGTAGGAACCATGGGGCTTGTAGTTTACCCGGTGATGCAAGTCCTCTTGCACTGAGTACTGCTTGCTTGGATTCTCAGAGAAGTAGATTTTTCTCCCCATATCCAGTAGAATGTTTAGGTCTATTAACTGGTAACTAGCAAAATGAACCCCGTTGTCAGAGACTGGGGACGGCTGTGATTGCCCAACCAGCAGAAGAAGCCTTGATTGTTGTTGGTTTATAATGATGAAAGGGGAAGAGAAAGAGAGTGTCTGATTGTTTTATAAAGGAAACTTGGTAGTTTGATTTGTCGAATGTCCTTCAGGGAGAGCCTTAGAGAAGCAACATTTGTGAGCCTTTGTGAGCTTGGCTGTGTAAGCCTTCTATAGTGCCATCTGTCAGGTCCTTGCTCCCATCCCCTGCTGCCATGGAGAGCCAGTGCAGAGCCCAGTTTGCTGTAGGCTGTAGCTGGAGAACAAAGCTGACTTATTTTCCCAAGTAATTTTTCTTTAACTTCTAACCTTTTCCTTTCTTATGCTAGTTCTAAATCCATAAAAATGATGTGTGAAAGAACTTAGCCTAGTCTTCCCCACTTTAGGTGTTCCCAGATGAGATTTCTTTGAAAAAGAACAGAGTAGTAAAAATGAGCCTGTGTAGTTAGAAGGTGAGAACTGCCTTAGGGCTGAGGAGAGCAATTGGCTATACTCATAGATAGTCTTTTCTATTACTGTTAAAGATTGTATAGTTAAATGTAATTGTTTTATGATTAATTCTCGAGAATCTTGATGAATTTTTTTTTACTTGATTGGTTTTGTCTTCTCAGCGCATATAAAATCGAAGTCGCACTTGCACCGACTGAAGAAGAGAAAACGACTAGACTCAGATGCTGCCAGCACCTTCGAAAGTCAGAGCAACTCCCCAGACTCTGTTGCGGAGCTTAAAGAGAAGGAAGCCCCAGGGCAGCAGGGTCAGGAGCTGAAGTCCAGCATTTAATAGCCATGCCCAGTAGCCTTTGCACAGGAGGTGGGGGTCAGGTTCAGGAGGGAGAGCAGGGTCTGTCTCCTACACCTGGCTGACGAGTCCTGAGCAGAAAGCCCTGCCATCTTCATTCTGTGGTGTGGTCTGAAGGTCTCGTGTTCTCTGCAGTGGAAACAGCAGGCCTTTCAGCTCCTTGTGTGGCTGTTGTCTGATACAAGTCTACTGATGATGTAGTCAGGGTGGGAATTTTTTCTTTGAACCTTAAAGGTTCTATTTTAGAAAGAAGCACAGATCACACATTTTATACTTGAGGATCTTTTTAGTGGTGAATACCAGGATTCAGTGCAACCCTTAAAAGAAGGTTTTTGTCCCCAACACTGGCTAAAAATATCTAATTTCCAGATGCTTTTATAGATGACTGGAGTATTATGAGCCACAGTCAGGAGTTGTGGACTTGTGAGGAGAGCAGAAAAGGAGCAGCCTCAGTGAGATGATTAAATGAGCCTGGCCAGTTCTTTGATTTCCACAAAAGGAAAAGGAATCAGGCTGAGGTGGTTGTGACCTAAGTCTTGGACTAAAGACAACCCAAATCTGGAACTGCTCTTGTGTGATAACTGCTGTCTTTCTAGTGAGGTAAAAAATGTGTATTTTTGCACTTGGGAGGCAGGGGTAGGAGGATTGCTGAGAGTTCGAGGCTACCCTGAGACTACCATAGTAAATTCCAGGTCAGCCTGGCTAGAGTGAGACTCTATCTCAAAACAACCAAAAGAAAAAGAAAAGCATATATTTTTTGAAAAGTTAAATAAATAAAAAGCTTGCAAGAGTCTCCTTGATCCTTTAAAAGATGTAAATGTATATATCTGCATATATACACAGAATGCTATTATTGACCTAATAGCTTTTCTCAGCTTTGACATTCGTTTTTTTAAAAAATTATTTATTTGTAAGCAGAGAAAGAAAAAGAGAATAGGTGTACCAGGGCCTCTGTCCTTTGCAAACAAACTCCAGGTGTATATGCCACTTTGTGCATCCAGCTTTACATAGGTACTGGGGAATTGAACCCCAGGTTTATAGACTTTGCAGACAAGCACCTTAACCACTGAGCAATCTCCCCAGCCCTAATTTTATTTATTTGAGAGAGACTGAACGAGGCAGTGAGAAAGAGTGAGTATAGGTATGCCAGGGCCTCTTGTCACTGCAAACAAACTCCAGATGCGTGTGCCACTTTGTGTATCTGGTACTGGGGAATTGAACTGGGGCTGTTAGGCTTTGCAAGCAAGGGTCTTTAATCACTGAGCAATTTCTCCAGCCCTAGATTTGACATTCTTCATAGACATAGCAGATGTGTAGTGAGTACCTAATTATATTCCTGGAAGACCTTCCGGAAAGGGTTCTTTCATTGGAGACTTGTCATTTCCATTTGAAGCCCTCTTTCTGAAGTAGTCTGAGATACTTTAATACTGCCACCAGTAATAAGTATTTATTTATATATAACACAAAATGAAATGTTTTTAGATATTTAATTCAGTAGCATTATTATGTACTTCTACTGTGTTGTGCAGTCATCACCACTGTTTTCAAAACATTTTTTATCACTCTAGGCAGGAATTCTGTATT
The DNA here is from genome assembly GCA_036346955.1 of Dipus sagitta. Taxonomy (NCBI): domain Eukaryota; kingdom Metazoa; phylum Chordata; class Mammalia; order Rodentia; family Dipodidae; genus Dipus; species Dipus sagitta. The sequence continues at coordinate 99,062,466 of CM070773.1, forward strand.
CATTAAACAATAACTCCCCAGATATATTTGTTCCAAGTCTGTTATGTGAGAAGCCTTGGAGTAGACTGATGGCAACCCAGAGATAGTATATGGTTCTTGTTTGTAGGGACCTTAGAAATATCATGTGTAGATCCGGGCATGGTGGTGCATGGCTTTAATCCCAGCACTCAGGAGGCAGAGGTGGGAGAATCACAGGTGAGGCCACCTGAGACTACATAGTGAATTCCAGGTCAGCCTGGGCTAGAGTGAGACCCTACCTCGAAAAACAAAAAAAGAAATATCATGTGTATATATGAACAACCAGCCTAGATAATACTACTGTCATAGAAGCTGTGGACTTTCAATTTAGAAGAAGAAATCGTGGAAAAAGGAGCATTTCTGCTGGACCTTAAAATATTACTTGGGCTTGATGTGGTGGTACATGCCTTTAACCCCAACACTTGGGAGGCAGAAGTAGGATTGCCATGAGTTTGAGGCCACCCTGAGACTGCGTAGTGAGTTCCAGGTCAGCCTGGGCTAGAGTGAAACTCTACCTCAAAAAACAAAACAAAAAGAAGAGAGAAAAGTAATGTCTGGAGGTTAGGTGTGATGGCGCAAACTAGAATGCCAGCACTGCAGCAGAAGGATCATGAGTGCAAGGGCCAGAGTGGGCTACGTCATGAGACAAAAGACACAAAAAGGAACTCTTGGTAAATGTGTTACTACCTGTACACAGGAGACTATATAGAAGAGAATGCATAGGAAAAGAGCTAATTTGACTGACATTTTAGCAAAAGTGCTGAATTTCCAAAGCGTACCACCTTTTGCTGTGTGACTGTCAAGAATAAGTTTATTCTTTTTTTTTGTTTGTTTGTTTTTTGAGGTACAGTCTCACTCTAGCTCAGGCTGACCTGGAATTCACTCTGTAATCTCAGGGTGGCCTTGAACCTACAGCAATCCTCCTACCTCTGCCTCCCGAGTGCTGGGATTAAAGGCATGCACCACCACACCCGGCTAAGAATAAGCTTATTCTTGTTCAAGGGGTCAAAGAAGAAATCCTTCTACCCACACTATTTTACTCTGTATGGTCTGATTTTCCTGGTCAGTTTAATTCAGTACTTGCGGGACTTACAGGCTGGGAAGGCACCTCTTCTTCCGGATGTGGAAGTGAGTACTTACCGCACTTTAGATGCATTAACTTCTCCCAACCCTGTGGGAAGGCGGTTTCCACTGGAGAAACCTTTGGGTGCTGAAGATCCAACAGGGCTGGCTCGGAGGTGAGACCAGTAGAATTGAGCTGGTAAATGCTATGTTAAGCTGACTGGTTTTAGGAAGGAAGCTTTATCTCTGAAATGGCTCTTCACTCAACTTGCTAAATATGTTCTAAAAAGCTTAAAAAGTCTCGGTGAACTAACAGGAAAAACAAGTTTTAATAATCCTTTTTCAAAAAGCCTTTAATCCTTGTGTCTGAAATACTTGGAGCAGCACCTTCTCATTGAACTCACTATTACTATGGCAGTTGGAATGCAGGAATTTTTTTACCCTTCCCCACGCCCCCCCAGTCAAAGTGCCTAATATTTTTCATTAAGCTCTTGCAAGTCAAGGCAGTGTGGTGGAGCCCACTGCTCACATTCTTAGAAACTGTGGATCAGTGAGTTGGAATTCCTGCCCTAGCAGCCAAGTCTCACTGACTCACTAGACACCTACTGAATGCCCAGGTCGGAGGCAGCCCACCAAGTACATTTCCCCTCTGCATGCTGACCTCCAGATGGCCATTGATGAAGGTAGGAAGGGAACTTAGGCGTCTGCCCTGTGACGATGCACAATGCAGAGATGAGAGAATTCTTGGCCCCTTGTACAACTGGGAAATTGAGACCCAAGACATGGATTATCAGAGTCAGAGTAAGTTGTGACAGAGCCAGGATACACCTCAGACCACCTTTTCACTTGGCCACCAAATTTGTTACCAGATCCCTGTGGATAGCTGGAAGGACCATTGAGAGCAGCTTTGCCTGTTTGCTTAGCCTGGAGTGAGAATGAGGAATACTGTTTTGCACCATCTGGCCTTAGCTAATTCCCAGACAAGCAGTGTGCTTCTGTCCAGGTACTCATCACCAGAATGCTGTCTAAATGCCTTTGTTAATTAATTCCAACAGGCAGCAAGCAATTAGGTTCATCTGTCTCTGCCAGCAGGATTTTTTCTTTTTTTGAAACAGGGTCTCTCACTCTGTAGCACTGGCATCCTTGTACTTGCGGTGGTCCTCTTGCCTCTCAGCACCCAAGTTTTGGGGTGACAGGTATGAGTCATCACTCCCAGCTTAGAAATCTCAGTTAGGCTTTCTGTGCTTCTTACAGTTCAGACAGTATTTTATGGTAAGAAGTGCTTTGACTGTGAAGAGAGTTGAATTCTTAGTGTGGAAGTATTTTGATTCTTGCCTAGCAAGTAGAGTACATCTGTGGTTTGATCCTCTAGCCCCCAGTAACTATGTAAACTCTTAGTCTCAGCTCCACACTCAATAAAGATGATTGTTTCCACTTAGAACAGGATATACAAACTACATAAGGGTGGTATGGCTCAGTGGTGGACCACTTGTTTATTATTCATCAGGTCCTATGTCAGTCCACAGCACTGCAAAAAAAAGGGGGGGGGGACAAACCCCACAGCACATTAAAGGCCAAAATCAGCAGCAACAACACACAAGCAAGCTTCTATGAATGCAGTGACTGTCTGTGTCCCCAGCACTGAGAAACAGTCCAATGTTTGTTGAATTGCCCAAAAGCTAAGTGGGTCTCTACGTAAGTGATTCGCTTCAACCATTAAATGCTCTTCACCCAGCTGAAGAAGTCTTGGGGCAGCTCGGGGCAGTAGCCTTAGGTAGGAATTGCATTATTTGATTAGCACCTACTTGGACAGTTAGGGCTGTTTTCTAACTAACTGGTCATTTGTAAAGCTGTTCTGAATATACACAAAGGAAGGTGTGTGGTGTGGTAGAGTGAAAGGCTGAGCTGCTATAACAGACTCCACAATGCAGTGGCTTGAAGAACAAAGCAGTTCTTTCTCATGTAACAGCTCTGAGTTAACCTTTTTGAAGAGAGTAGTCCAGGTCAGTGGGGCAGTTCTGCCCTAGATGGTCATTCAGGGACACAGGTTCCTTGTATCGCATTGCTTCTACATCCTCTGGACTTTGTCCTAATCTCTGTGCTTGAAGCTGGGTGGTCACTGGTTCCAGATGGTGGGGAGGGGGAAAGGAAGAGGCAGGAAGCATGCCTGTTGCTTAGAGGCCCGGACCCTACAGTGGCACGCCTATATCTGCTCACTTTCCACTGGCAAGGACTGAGTCATATGGCCACACCCACCTGCCAGAGAGGCTGAGAAATGGAGTCGGGCCATGTGCCAAGAAAGGATGGGAGAACAGATTTTGGTGGACAACTTGCAGTCTTTATTAAAATGGTATCAGAAAGAATACTAAATTCCAGCCTCACTTAACTAATTAGCTGTTAGGTTGCTAGGGGCAGATCTCTATTTTTTCCCCATATGTGAAATTAGTGAGTTGTATGAGCTGACCTCTGAAATATTTCAAAAAGTAAAGCATGACAAAATTGTGGCTGGTAGAACTTAAAGAATAAAGACTTCATGAGAAGCCGGGTGTGGTGGTGCATGCCTTTAATCCCAACACTCCAGAGGTAGAGGTGGGAGGATCGCTGTAAGTTTGAGGCCAGCGGACTCAGAGACTACACTCAGGGACTACAGACTGAATGACAGGCCAGCCTGGGCTGCAGTTAGACCCTACCTGGGTGGTGGGGGGGGGGTGATGAGAAGGCTGGGGAAGTGGCTTAGCTGTTACAAGTGTGTGCTTGCAAAACCTGCCAGCCTGGGTTCAATCCCATAGCACCTACGTCAGACAAGATGTAAAGTGGTCCATGCATTTGGTGTTCATTTGCAGCAGCAAGAGACCCTGGCACATACATGTGCACATGCAAATACTTTTTTTTTTTTTTAACAAAGCATTACTGGGAATGTGAGGCTGTGAGCCTTATAGTCCAGTTGCTAAAATGCTGAAGGCAAGGATGAAAAGTGTTTGCTGACATTGTGGAAAACTGAACTCTAATGACTGTCTACCTCCACATTTCTGTGTGTGGTGGTGGTGGTGGGGAACCCTACTGTTTATAGTTAGAGTTGAACACTTTGCCACTCATATAACTAGAAGATTGTTTTGGCAGCCTCTTCATGTATAAAATGGAGTTATTTCCCTTCCAGGGGACATGGTAAGAATTAATTGAGGGGCTGGGGAGATGGGTCAATGGTTAAAGGTACTTGTTTGCAAAGCCTGATGGCCCAGGTTCAATTCCCCAGTACCCACATTAAGCTGGACACACAGAGTGGCACATGCATCTGGAGTTTGGCAAGATGCCCTGGCCTCTCCACCCCCACATACACTCAAATAAATTTAAAAAGTGAGGTCTTTTTGTAAATAAAAGTGTTGATTTATAGTATGGTGCCAGTTCTTGAAAGTTACCCATCAGGGCAGACTCTGACATGAGCTGACTGCTTTTCTAATAGCCAAAATTTGTGCCCTTCACTTTATTTCTAAGGTTTCATTCATTTGTTGGTTTGTGTCTTCGGTTGTTTGAGTGCATATGTTTTCTTCCATACACGAGCTTCCTTGCTTGAACTGTTTTTTTGTTTGTTTGTTTGTTTGTTTGTTTTGAAGTAGGATTTCACTCTAGCTCAGGCTGACCTGGAGTTCATTATGTATTCTCAGGGTTGCCTTGAATTCACAGCAATCCTCCTACCTCTGCCTCCCAAGTGCTGGGATTAAAAGTGTGTGCCACCATGCCCCGCTTTTTTCTTTGCCCAGAAAACTGCACATTCGTCAAGGCTCAGATCTGATGCCTCTGCTTAGGCAAAGACTTCCTTGGCTCCCCTTGGGAGGCTTAGTTTTGCCTTCCTGTATGACCTCTAGCAGTTTGTACAACATATTATTGGTATTAGAGAATGCTGTAGCACCCTTCCTGCCAGGACACTGCCAGGCTCCGTGGGGATTGTCCTGCTTCAGCTTCCCAAGCGCTGGGATTGCAAGTATGCGTCCACAAGTCCCAGCATTTTTGTTTTTCACTTGAAGCCAACTTTTACATTTTTCTAGGTTTATTAGGGTATAGCTGACAATATTGTATATATTAGATAACACAGTGATTTGATGTACATATATTATGAAATGATTTATCAGTTTAGTTCACATAGTAACATTTGTTGAACTAGGATTTGAAATCAGTTTGGGCTGATTCCAAGCCCACTTACTAACTGATGCACTCTCCTTCTCCAAACACATTCCTCTAGGGCATTTAAATGTACAATTTATTTGCAGCTTAGCAACTTCTAAGAAGGGATCAAGGGAAGAAAAATCAAAAACAGAGCCCTAAAGAGCTGTTTATGTTAAAGACTAATGATTAGAAATGAAATAAGTCCTATTCAAACTAAGTAAAAAGAGGTGAATTTATAATCTGGTCACTGAAGTTTCTCATCAGAGCTTGTTTATTAATCTCACAGTCAGAGCCTGAGGTAGGAGGATTGCCACAGGTACAAGGGTGGCTTAGGCTACACAGTGAATTTGAAGCCAGTCTGGGATACAGAGTGAGTGAAACTTGTCTTAAGCCCCCAGCCCCTGCAAAAAAAAAAAATACTAATAATGACAGGGAAACATCCAGTCCCCAGACAGACACAACTTGTACTGGTTAATCCAAGGCTGTATAGACTCCCTTTGCATATCAGCTTGCTTGTCTCTGCAAATGGGCTTTCTCCACACAGTAGCCAAGCCTCACCTCTTACTGATTTGGCAACTTGAGAGAGCCCGAGAGATGATTTTGCTGGTTCTTTGTGCAAACATCCCAGGATACCCCATAGCCACCAGGTAGCTAGTGGCTGCCAGCACGTGGAGCGATGGAACTGTTGCAGCAGTTACCCTCTCATTTCAGAGGCAAAGCCATGACCAGAAACAGCTTATGGGAGGAAAGGGTTTCTTTCAGGGTTACACTCTTCAGGGCAAGCTTCCTCGTAGTTGGAGAAGGGATGGTAACTGGCTCCTATCTTCATGCATCCTCGTGGCTGTGGGAAGAACAGCCAAGAGTGATCTAGCGCTGTACACTTAGTGGGCTGGACTAAACGAAGCTCTAACCCCCCCCCCCAGTGACACACCTCCTCCAGCAAGGCTCCACCTTCCAAAGCTCCACCAGCTGGGGATTGAATGAGGTTTAATCACAAACACATGAGGCAGTGTGGGGACATTTTACATGCAAACCAAAGATGGGTAGACTGTTGATAAGGATTATAGCAGTTCCTCACAAATTTAAACACCGGATCTCCAAATGATCTAGCAATCCTATGTGAGTCTACATCTCAAAAAACTGAAAGCACATCTCAGATATTTATACACTTGTTTTTATAGCATCAGCATTCACAATAGCCAAGGAGTGGAAGCAACCCAATTTTCCCTCCAGTGATGAATGAGTAAAGACAATGTGGTATGTGATGGAATACTCAGCCGAAGAAGGAAGGACCTTTCTGACACGCTACAGCATGGATCAAGTATGGTCACATTATAAATGAAACAGGCCAATCAATGAAAGACAAACATGCTATGATTCCACTTATATGTGGTATCTCAAGTATCAAATTCATAGAAACAGAATTATAATGGTTGTTAGGGTCTGAAGGGAGGGCCAAGTGGGAATTGTTTAATGGGATAGGATTTTGGTTTCACAAGATGATAAAGTTCCAGAGGGCTAGAGAGATGGCTTAGCAGTTAAGGTACTTGCCTGCAAAGCCAAAGGACCTCAGTTCCATTCCCCAGGACCCACATAAGCCAGATGCACAAGGTGGCTCATGCATCTGGAGTTTGTTTGCAGTGGCTGGAGGCCCTGGCACACCCATTCTCTCTCTTTCTGTCTCTCTCCCCCCACCCTTTCCCTTTCTCACGCTCTCAAATAAGTAAAAAGATTCTTGGCTTCAGAGCCTAATAACCTGTGTTCAATTCCCCAGTACTCACATAAAAAAACCAGATGCACAAGGTGGTGCATGTGTCTGGAGTTCATTTGCAGTGGCTGGAAGCCCTGGCGTATCCATTTTGTCTCTCTGCTTGCAAATAACTAAAAAACAGTTCCAGAGATTGGTTACACACAACCAGTATGTATGTGCATATGTGTGTGTGTGTGTGTGTGTGTGTATATATATAATTTTTTTTTTTTTCCAAGGTAGGGTTTTGCTCTAGCCCAGGCTGACCTGGAATTCACTGTGTAGTCTTGGGTTGGCCTCAAACTCAGCGATCCTCTTCTGCCTCCCAAGTGCTGGGTTTAAAGGCGTATGCCACCATGCCTGCCTGGTAAATTATATTTTCTATAGTTAAAAAAAAAGGGGGCTGGAGAGGTGGCTCAGTGGTCAAGGCACTTGCCTGCGAAGTCTAAGGATCCAGGTTCAATCCCCCAGAACACACATAAGCCACATGCACATGGTGGCACATGCATCTGGAGTTTGTTTGCAGTGGCTAGAGGCCCTAGGGTGCTCATTCTCTCTCTCATAAGTAAATAAAAAAATTTTGTTTTGAGTAGCAGAAGCTGGGCATGGTGGTGCAAGCCTTTAATCCCAGCACTTGGGAGGCAGAGATAGAAGGATTGCCATGAGTTCAAGGCCACCCTGGGACTACATAGTGAATTCTAGGACACCCTGGACTAGAGCAAGACCCTACCTCGAAAATAAATAAATAAAATAAATAAAGCAGGGTATGGTGGTACAGACCTGTCACTGAGAGGCTGAGGCAAGAGGATCAAGAATTCCAGGCCTGGGCTTGAGAGATGGCTTAGCCGTTAAGCGCTTGCCTGTGAAGCCTAAGGACCCCAGTTCGAGGCTTGATTCCCCAGGACCCACGTTAGCCAGATGCACAAGGGGGCGCATGCGTCTGGAGTTCGTTTGCAGTGGCTGGAGGCCCTGGCGCGCCTATTCTCTCTCTCTCTGTTGCTCTCAAATAAATAAAAATAAACAAAAAAAATTTTTTTGAAAAAAGGATTCCAGGCCAGTTTGGGCTTCAGAATCTTAACAAAGAAGTTCCATAGAAGAGATTCATTAGATTAGCTTGGGCTAGTGCTTACCCCAAGGCCCATCAGTCAGCCTGAGATGGATTCCTAAAAGAGTAATCAGTTCCCATAGAAACCAAATGAGGAAGGTGGGATGGTTCCTAGAAGGTGTGTGGGGTTGGGAGGGCAGCTGGCCATGACGGGTCCCCACTGTGGACTTCTGCCTGCAGTACAGCATGTTTGTTTTCTAGTAGCAAGCTAGTTCAGCTCCATCTAGACAGCACTTAACCACGTCATCAACAGATATCTGTCATAATCACTCCCTACAAATTTATAGCTTAACAGGGTCTTTACAAAGCTACTTATGAGTCTTTGCTAAGAAAAACAACCTTTGAAGTAGTTTGTATAAATGAAGAAGAAACAGAGTCAGTATTTAAGGTTGGGTTGGGCTCTTTTTTTTTTTTTTTTGTCATAAAGGACTAAAAGCCAATTTGAACTAATTTAGGTATAAAGGAGGATTTATTGGCTCAAGAAATCTAAGGAAGAGTCAAGCAGTCTCACCACCACCACCCAGGACAGATGATGCAGCTGGGCTTGGGAACAACTGCGACCAAGGACTCAGACACTGCCGGCACTGTCTGCTGGTTCTCCTCTGCCCACTGCACCTTCTTCCCATGCCAGCCGGCTTGCCTCCGAGGCTCACTGGAAGCTCCTACACTTTGCATCTTACAGCTTTCCTCCACCTGCAAAGAAGTGGTCCTGAGTCCCGCGTTAATCCCTGGTGAAGACAGAAATGAGGAATTCTGTTGTCTACCCCTGGACGAGGCAGGAGGGCAAATCTGAGAACCTGGCATCTCCCTTTGGAAATGTACGGCTAGATTGGGGATGGGGAAACTCAGTTTTCTGAAAGAGGCCAGGATGGTATTGGTGCCAAGTAGACCAAAAGTTGGGTGTCCACAGCAGTAGCACAGTAAGCAAGAAGCCCAGGTTTTCTGAGTGCAGCACTCTATGACACATGTTAGCTACCGAGTCACCAGAGTTGAATGATGAAAACCACTTAGGCTGTGCCTTCCTCCTGATCTTCATTGTTAACTTCAAGAGGGTTGAGGAATATAGAATACCACATAAACGTTATTTGTGGATTCAGAAATGTCTGTCCTAGCTAGGCCTGGTGGGTCAGGATTGTAATCCCGGCTACTCCGGAGACTACAGCACGAGGGTCTTGAGTTCAGATCCAGTACTGGCTACAGAGGGTGTTTAAGGACAGCCTTAGCAACTTAGTGGGACTCTGTTTTGAAATAAAATGTAAAAAAAAAGTGGGCTGAGAACACAGCTCCATCGTAGAGAGCTTACCTAACACATGTGAGGACCCACTACTTCAAGAAAGAAAGGAAAGGGAGCTGGAGAGATGGCTTAGCAGTTAAGGTGCTTGCCTGCCAAGCCTAAAGACCCAAGTTCGATTCCCCAATACCCATGTAAACCAGATGCACATGGTGGCACATGCATCTGGAGTTAGTTTGCAGTGGCTAGAGGCCCTGGCATGCCCATTCTCTCTCAAATAAAAATTTAAGTAGCCGGGTGTGGTGGCACATGCCTTTAATCCCAGCACTCAGGAGGCAGAGATAGGAGGATCACTGTTTTTTGAGGCCACCCTGAGACTACATAGTGAATTCCAGGTCAGCCTGGACTAGAGTGAAACCCTACCTCAAAAAACAAAAAATTAAAAGGAAAGGAAAATAATAAATAAAAAATTTGAAACAGCCAGATGTGGTGGTGCATGCCTTTAATCCCAGCATTGGGAGGCAGAAGTAGGTAGGGGGATCGCCCTGAGTTCTAGGTCAGCCTGAGCTAGAGAGAGACTTTACATTGAGAAAATCAAAAAGAAAAGGGAAGGAGGCTGGAAAGATAGCTCAGTGGCTAAAGGCACTTGTAATGCCTGCAGGCCCAGGTTCAGTTCCCAAACCATCCATATAAACTGAATTCAAAAAGTGGTATTTGTTTGCAGAAGCAGGAGGCCCTGGCACACCGATAATACATGAAAGAAAACCCTATTCTGGGTCTGCGTAATGAGGTGTTATTGCATGGAAGCTGGTGGTTCGTGATGGCAGACAAGTGCCTGCCTACTCTCCCCAAGCTTTTACAGTGAGAACCAAGCTTACTCGCTTTCCCTTCCCTTCTGTGCTCTCACTTTTCTTTCTGCGCTGGGGTTTCCCTATGTTGCCCAGACTGTTCTTGAACTCCCAGGCTCAGGTGATCCTCCTACCTTGGCCTCCCAAGTAGCTGGGACCAGTGGAAAGCACACCGTGCCATGCAAGTACATTTCTGACACTACGTTTTACTAGCAACATTCATGGCTGTCAGTGTTTTAAATATCAGCATGTGAAAGAGCATCTGGCTCAGTTGTTTTCAGACTTGTTTTGGCTGTGAACCCCTCCCCCAATAAAGCCCCAGGTGAATACCAATATTTATTATAGATTGAAGTAAAGCAGCTTGGGGGTACACAGTCCTCAGGTCCCTCAGATTCAGGTCACCCCAACATCTCCTGGCTTAGCTACTTTATATAGCAGTAGATGGAGAAACTGAGTCTCAGAGAACTTAAGAACTCGTTCACAGGGGCTGGAGAAATGGCTCAGTACTTAAAGGCGCTTGCTTGCAAAGCTTGATGGCCTGGATGCATTTTCTCAGTATCCACGTAAAGCCAGATGCACAAGGTGGCACAGGAAGCCCTGGCATGCTCATTCTCTCATAAATTTTTTTTTTTTTTTTTTTTTGGTTTTTCGAGGTAGGTTCTCACTCTGGCCCAGGCTGACCTGGAATTCACTATGGAGTCTCAGGGTGGCCTCGAACTCATGGCGATCCTCCTACCTCTGTCTCCCGAGACACCCGGCAAATAAAATTTTTTTAAAAGAAATCATCCTCAGCAGAGCAGTTAGCAGCAGAGCCATGTCTAGAACCCAGACCTTCTGGTTCAGGATGAGTGTCCTGCTTTTCTAGATATTTTGAATAGGTCTCTAACAAGAGTCTTTTTTCAGGTACATTGTAACTTGGACTGAATTATGAAGACAAGTCTGAGGACTATGGGAGTGAATCTCATAAACAGAAACTCTAACTAAGAGCATTTGTTATGCATTCAGCAAACTTAACAAGTGCTTGTTATTCGCCATTCTAGGTGCTAGAGATCAGTGAACAAGACAATTCCTGACTTGAGAGTTCAAGCCTTCTGTTATTTCAGCAGGGCCTCAGTGAAACTCAGTGGCAGATACTGTAATAGAGGTGTTGAGGAAACATACATGGCTTTATCCAACTGATGCAAAGGAGACTGGAAAGTATTCCCAAGGAAATGCCATCAAGACAAAGCAGAAAGAGTATTGGGAATAAGCAAAATAGGAGAGCGTCTGTCAAAACCTAGAAACCGTCCTAGAGTGGCCTGTAGTCCATTGGTCAGCAATCACAATGTCAGGTGTGTTATGGGTGGAATTACTGTGCAGTATGGACAGTGGTTGGCAGGAAACTTCCTAGAGGCAAAAAAGCTTTTAAGAGCCTGGCATGGTGCAAGCCTTTAACCAGCACTCAGGAGGCAGAGGTAGGAGGATCACTGTGAGTCTGAGGCCAGTCTGAGACTACAGAGTGAATTCCAGGTCAGCCTGGGCAAGAGCAAGAGCAAGACTCTACCTCAAAAAGCTAAAAAAAAAAAAAAAAAAAAAAAAAAAAAAAGATTTAGCAGGTAAGGCTGGGATGTAGCTCAGTGTCAGAGCACTTCCCTAGCATGTGTAAGGCCCTGGTTCAATCCCCAGCACAAAAAGGGAAGGGAGGGAGGGAAAGAAAAAGAAAGGAAAGAAAAGATGGAGTTCAAATGGAAAGTATAGTAAGAAACTGGATATTCAGGTTGGGTCCAAATTGCATTCTGGGCTGGAGATGGGAGCTAAGTCAGCATTGGCCGTATGTGGAATTGTGCAAGCTGAGGTCACTCAAGCAGGGCCACAATCAGGGAGAAAACAGCCCAGAGCAGGACCTTGAACAAAGACACACATCTCGGAGAGCTTTGAGAGGGAGTCAGCAGGGAAGAAGTGGAAAGAGATTGTGTACAATAAGGATTCTAGTGACAAGGCCATCGGTGGTGGTTAACTTTTTTTTTTTAATTATTATTTGTTTATTTGAGAAAGAAAGAGGAAGAAAGAGAGAGAATGGGTGCAGCAGGACCTCCAACAACTGCAAACAACTCTGGATTCATGTGCCACCTTGGGCATCTGGCTTACATGGGTCCTGGGGAATAGAGCCTGGGTCCTTTGGCTTTGCAGACAAGTGCCTTAATGGCTGAGCCATCTCTCCAGCCCCTGTGGTGGTAACTTTGGTTAGAGAAAGTTCGTGGAAGCTGTTTTTCAGTGGCTTTTCAGGAGAGAAAGGAGTGAAGATGGGTCAGGCAGCCTTTAAAATTGTGAAAGGAAGGAGAAAGCCTGGCTTGCTATAGGGAGGCTTGAAAGAGTATTTCCAGCTACCAGAAATGGTTTCTTCCTTTTGGGAAAGATTTCAAGGACTCATTTCTGTAGGACAACACACTATTGTTCCTTGATCCTGTTTGCAGGTGGAAGTAGGGTGACATCCCTTTTTTCCCAGAACTTTCCTGGTTCCAGCATTGAAAGCCCATGTCCTGGGGAACCCCCTAGAGGGGGCAAACCAAGATGACTGGGCAAGTCACAGAGAGGGTGACTTCTCTGAAGAGTTGGAGGAGCTGCCAGCTTCAGAAGAGGGCTGGGATAAGGAACACAAGAAAATGCAGGTGATTCCTCATTGATTTTCAGTGGAGTTCAAAAGATGGCACACGATTAACTTAGAACCAGTGATCTTAACAAGGGATAATCTGAGATCAAGAAGGATTAGAAGGAGATTAGGGATGCTCTGAAAGAAAACAGGCATCACAACAATGAATGCCAGGTTGAGCACAGCAAATTGATTAAGAAGAAAATGAACCTGAGGATCTCCCACAGCACAGGACGCTGACAGATCTGTGAAAATAAGATAAAACAGGAGCTATGGAGGGAAGATAATGAAAGATGGATTTTTTTTTTTTTTTTTTGCTGCAGGGGGGAGTTTTGAGGTAGGGTCTCACTCTAGACCAGGCTGACCTGGAACTCACTGTGTAGTCTCAGGGTAGCCTCGAACTCACAGCAATCCTCCTACATCTGCCTCCCTAGTGCTGGGATTAAAGGCATGCACCACCACGCCCAGCTGAAAGATGGAGTTTTAAAAATATATTTTTGAGAGAGAGAGAGAATGGGCATGCCAGGGCCTTCAGCCACTGCTAATGAACTCCAGATGTGTGTGCCCTCTTGTGTGATGTGCGACATTGTGTGCTAATGTCACTGTGCATCTGGCTGCATGGGACCTGGAGATTCGAACCTGAGTTCTTAGGCTTTGCAGGCAAGCGCCTTAACCACTAAGCCATCTCTGTAGCTTGTATATATTTGCAAGCAGAAAAAGAGAGAAAAAATAGGCACACCAGGGCCTCCAGCCACTACAAATGTGCTCCAGGTGCTTGCACCACTTTGTGCATCTGGCTTTACATGGGTACTGGGGAATCAAACCTGGGTAATTAGGCTTTGCAGGCAAGCTCCTTAACCACTGAGCCATTTCTTCAGCCCCTTGTTTGTTTTTTTGGAGGCAGGGTCTCACTCTAGGACCTACCTCAAAAAAAAAATATATAGCTGGTGTGGTGGCACACGCCTTTAATCCCAGCACTCGGGAGGCAGAGGTAGGAGGATCGCCAAGAGTTTGAGGCCACCCTGAGACTACATAGCGAATTCCAGGTCAGCCTGAGCCAGAGTAAGACCCTACCTCGGAAAACCAAAAAAAAAAAAAAAAAAAAAAAAAAGGACAAGTTAAATGTTTGTTGCGTGGTAAGCCCTTTACATGTGTGAGCTCATTCAGTCATTAGAGCATCATGGGATAGATACCAGTATCCTCCCAGTTTTGCATATGGTGAGAACAAAGCACACATGAACGTTTGCACAGGTAAGAGGTAGGGAGGTCTTGCTCTGAAGAACTATTCCCTTGCGGTCTCACGTGGAGGCCAAATTATTCAGGCAAGTATTTGAGTGTTTTGTGTCATCTCCCAAGTGCCAGACTTAGTTCTGCTGCTGGGAAAATATCAAAGAGTGAGACACACAAGGTCCCTGTCTAACTAGAGCTATGTCTAGTAGTGGAGAGAGAGAATAGGCAAGTATGCAAACAATTCTGAGAGTTTCAGTAAGTCTATGAAGCAAAGCCTGAGAAACAGGGTGAGAGTGGGTAGCAGATGTGCTATTCCTCCCAATGGGACAGTTGGCCAAGGACGGCACTGTGTGGTCAGGAGTGATGTGGGGTCAGCCCATAATAGCATGCAGCCAGTGGAACAGGAGGTGCTGAGGTGGGAATAGCCTTGACATGGTCCAAGCCTAGAAAGGCCAACATGGCTATAACAATATGACTGGAAGAGATATATGAGAACCAGAGAAGCAGCTAGGTATAGATCAGGTGGAGTCTGGTAGGCTGCAGTAAGGTATTTGGACTGTATTTTATAGTTGTATTTATTTATTTACTTAGAGAGTGGGCACACTAGGCCCTCCAGCCACTGCAGATGAACTCCAGATGTATGCGCCACTTTGTGCATCTGGCTAATGTGGGTACTGGGGAATTGAACCTTGTTCCTTAGGCTTCACAGCAAGTGCCTTAACCACTAAGCCATCTCTCCCCTCAACTTTATTCTAATTACAACAGAAGGAGTTGGTGAAGTTTTCACTTCATGTGTTTGTCTGGTAGAAGAATATGCTCATATTTACATGTTAAAGGATGAGTGTGAGATCACACACCTGAGTCTCAGCACTCGGGAGTCTGAGGCTAGAGGATCTAGAGTTTGAACATCATGAGACTGTCTCACAAAAACAAGTAAGTATAAATGAATGTCTTGCTGCTATGTGAAAAATAGACTGTAACAGCATAATGTGGGATGTGGAGACAAGAAAACAGCTCAATAGGATGCTTTGGCTGGGACCAGGTCTGGAGCTCAGCAGTTTTGGATGGATTGATATTAATTTGTTTCCCATGGCTCACACCTGTATGGCAAGCACTTGGGAGACTGAGGCAGGATTACCATAAATTCAAAACCAACCTGGACTACAGAGTGAAACCCTGTTTTAAAAAAACAACAGCTGGCCATGGTGGTGCACGCCTTTAATCCCAGCACTCAGGAGGCGGAGGTAGGAGGATCGCCATGAGTTCAAGGACATCCTGAGACTACATAGTGAATTCTAGGTCAGCCTGTGCTAGAGCAAGACCCTACCTTGAAAAACCAAACCAAAACAAAACAAAACAAAAAACCAAAGATCAAATTGGGTGTGGTGACACAAGTATTTAATCTCACAATCAGGAGGCTGAGATAGGAGTGTCACCATGAGTTCAAGGCCAGGCTGGAGCTGTAGAGTGAGTTCCAGGTTAGCCTGGGCTAGAGTGCAACCCTGCCTTGGGAGGAAAAAAAAACAAAAACAAAAAAACACCAAGAACAACAAAGCCCCAAAGCAAAAAAGTTGTGTCTTTGCCTTGGGGTGCCCTGACCCTAGTTTATTTTGTCACATTCACTGATTAACAGAGATGAAGGCTTTCCCCGCAAAAGAAGGGATCAGAATTGGTGAATTCCCTTAGAGCAGTAGCACCCCCTCACCCTGGGGTCCTTGCTTATAAATCAGTGAAGGACCAATAGGCTCAGATACTCAGACTCCCCTGAGAACTGCGATCGCATCTTAGGTCTTACCTGGGTACATATGAACATGGAGATCAGCCGTGTTTGGGCATATACACAAAATAAATATTTGTCATATAAACAGGTGCCCTGCAAAATAGAGAAGTCTGGCCTACAGAGAAGGAGAAACAAAGCAGAGGTGGGAGTGAGGTCCAGGCAAGGAGGAGAGAGAAAAAGAGCTTCCTGTTGACGTTCTCCATCCCGGTTTCTGCTGCTCCTGGGACCCAGGTCTGTCCTTGGGTTTCCGAGATAACTTCTGTTTCCTTATAAACACTCTCATTTTTACCTTAGTGGATTTCTTTTGTATGTAATGCTAGGACCTTTGGTGTAGGTCATAGGCACGACCAACCTGTGGCTGCATGCATTCCAGGATAACAAAGAAAGCAGCCCAACCCATTTGTGGATGACAATGTTATGTCAGAATGTGGGAAGGTTGGGCACCCCTGTAGAGTGTTGCTTTTATAACTTCTGACTTCATGGCCATGTGGCTTTCATGTGGCTGGCAGTGCCCTTGTTTCACATAGCCTTGCCAACTTAGGCCTGTTTAGTTCTAGTTAGAGAGAGAGAGAGGCCAATAGACAATGGGCACACCAGGGCCTCCAGCCACTGCAAACAAACTCCAGACACATGCATCACATTGTGCATCTGGCTTACATTGGTACTGGGGAATCAAACTTGAGTCCATAGGCTTCACAGGCAAGTGCCTTACCACTAAGCCATCTCTCCAGTCCCATGATTACCCATTTTTCTTTCTGGTTTGATGGGTATCTTAAAGGTAATTGAATTTGCATTTCGTTCTCTGGTCAGGACCATTATTTTTCTGAAATAATTTGATACTCCTGTTGTTTACACCTTAAGTCTTTTCTTCCCTTCAAGTACTAACCAGGCCCAACCCTGTGGAGGTTCCAAGACCAGGCGTATTCAGATGGAATGGCCTTTCTAAGTAGAATCCAGCTTCTTGTTTATATGCTGAACTCAATTATTTGAATGATAAACATGTATCTGGAGTTGTTATTTGTTTTGTTTTAAATAGGGTATCATGTAGCCAGGCTGGTCTCAAACTTGCTGTGTAGTGAAGGATGACCTTGAACTAATTCTCCTGCCTCTACCTTCCAAGTGCTAGGATTATAGGAAACACTTAAAAAAAAAAAAAAAAAACACACACACACCACACTTTTCCTATATTCTAAGGATTTCTTATTTATTTATTTGTGAGGAGAGAGAGAAAGAGTGAGAAAATAGGCACACCAGGGCCTCCAGCCACTGCAAATGAACTCCAGATGCATGCTTTACTTTGTGCATCTGGCTCTATGTGGGTACTGGGGAAATGAACCCCGGTCATTAGGCTTTGCAAGCCAGTGCTTTAAGCACTGAGCCAAGTCCCCAGCCTCACTTCTCCCATGTTCTCTCTCCTTTTTATATTTGAAAAAAGACAAAATATAAATGAATCCATTCATCCAATATCCTTTGCCAGGCATGGTAGTTCATGCCTGTAATCCTGCACTTCGGAGCATGAGGCAGGAGGATCACAGTGAGTTTGAGAGCAGCCTGGGTTATATAGTGTGTTCCAGATCAGCCTATGCTATAGAGTAAGACCCCGTCTGAAAACAAAACAAAAACCAGGCTGGGGAGATGGCTCAGCGGTTAAGGTGCTTGCTTGCAAAGTCTGAAGGCCTGGACTCAGTTCCCCAGTACCCATGTAAAGCCAGTTGCACAGAGTGGTGTATACATCTGGAGTTCCTTTGCAGTGGCTGGAGGCCCTGGTATGCCCATTCTCTCTGTCACTCTTCTATCTCTTTCTGCTTGCAAACAAATAAATTAAAAACTATCTTTTGAGTTCCTATATGTGGTATAGGATGTCAAGGGTCCTTGTTCCCTTGCCCATCAAAGTTGTCTCTAGGGACCTCTCGTCATAGGCTACAGACTTTTCCTGAATGGGTTGTTCTGCTCTTGGGCCTTAGCTCCTACCTATTCACAAGATGAGTAGACTTTTTAAAGATTATATATGGTTTTGGGCCTGGAGAGATGGCTTAGCAGTTAAGGGACTTGCCTGTGGAGCTTAAGGACCTAGGTTCAACGCCACAGAATCCACATAAGCCAGATGCTAGCACATGGTAGCACATGCATCTGGAGTTTGTTTGCAATGGCCAGAAGTCCTGGCATGCCCACTCTCTCCCTCTCTCTCCTTCCCTCTCTCTCTGTAATAAATAAAGAAAAATAAAGAAAAAAGTATATGATTTTTACCTCATGCACCTTTCGTTCAGTGTGTGAATGTTCAGCGTGATCCATGGGGTCAGTGTTGTCAGAAACACTGTGGAGCTGCCCATGGGTAAGGTTTGAGTTCAAATGAGCTATCACACTGAGAGGGCCAGGGTGGCCCTTCCAAAGCCAAGAGAGCTCACCCAGAAGTAGCTCAACAGAGCCCATCTGCTTTGACGTTTGTCCTGTGGACACTGGCTATGTGAGCCTGAGGGAAACACATGAGGAAACTTTTGGAAGAGTCAGTTCAGCTTCTACTATCTGAAGGAAGTCATCTTTTCCCCACAGCCAAGGAGATCAGATGTGAGGGGCCTGGAGTGGGAGCTTCAGTGCTCTACTGCTACATGTGGGAGACTAGGAGCTAAAGAGACAACTTGTCCCTGGCCACAGAGGTCTCCCAAAAGTCTTAGCCATCATCCTGAACATTTTTTAAAAATATTTTTTAATGGGCCAGGTGTGGTGGTGCACGCCTTTAATCCCAGGACTCAGGAGGCAGAGGTAGGAGGATTGCCGTGAGTTCAAGGCCACCCTGAGACTTCATAGTGAATTTCAGGTCAGCCTGGGCTATATATATATATAATTTTTTTTTTTTTTGAGAGAGAGAAAGAGACAGATAGAGACAGAGAGGAAGAATGGGTGCTCCAGGGCCTCCAGCCACTGCAAACAAACTAGATGTATTTGTTACCTTGTGCATCTGGCTTACATGGATGGGTCCTGGGGAATCAAACCTGGGTCCTTTGGCTGTGTAGGCAAGCACCTTAACTACTAAGCCATCTCTCCAGCCCCATCTTGAACCTTTTCTGTGGCCTGTCCCTCCTTTTTTTTTACCTTTTTTTTTGACAGCTTCTATAATTACAGACAATAAACCATGATAATTCTCTCCCCTCCCCCTCTTTCCCCTTTACAAATCTACTGTCCATCATATCTCCTCCTTCTCTCCATTAGTCTCTGTTTTATTTTGATGCCATCAATTTTCCTCTTATTATGAGGGTCTTGTGAAGGTCGTGCTGGGCATTACGAGGTCATGGATATCGAGGCCAATTTCTGTCTGACCGATTGCATTGCAAGCAGTCCTGCCCTTCCTTAGGCTCTTACATTCTTTCCATCACCTCTTCCGCAATGGACCCTGAGCCTTGGAAGGTGTGATAGAGATGTTTCAGTGCTGAACACTCCTCTGTCACTTCTCAGCACTATGGTGCCTTTTGGGTCATCCCAGTGTTCACCGCCATCTGAAAAGAGAAGCTTCTGTAATCAAAAGTGATAGCACGGGCTGGAGAGATGGCTTAGCAGTTAAGGCACATGCCTGCGAAGCCTAAGGACCCAAGTTTGATTGTCCAGGTCCCACGTAGGCCAGATGCACATGGTGGCACATGCATCTGGAGTTCCTTTGAAGTGGCTAGAGGCCCTGGCATGCCCATTCTCCCCCCCTCCGCCCCTTTCTCTCTTTCCCTCTGTCTCTAGTAAATGAATAAATATAAATCTTTCTTTAAAAAAACTAAAAAAAAAGTGAGAGCAGCACTAATATATGGGTATGAACATTAAGTAAAGTGCTTACAGGGCAGTTTGGTGAGCATAATATATGCATTTACCCAGACAAGCGCAGGCGTTACACTCCTAGGCTCATGGCCTCGCCCACCATAGGCTTTTGATTAGGTTTTCAGTACCAGGCATGTATTCCCTCCATGGAGCAGGCCTGTAGTCCTGAGAGCAGTTGGTTTCCCCCATAATGGACTATTGCATCTATTTGGTCATTTGACCTGGATAGCCAAACTTAAGGCTTGTGGTGTCCACTGTTTTCACCACTGATGACTTGTCTCCCAAGGGCCGCATGCAGCATAGCTTTTTCCAGCTTTCTGTCAACTCGTCCACAGGAAGGAGGTTTTCAGCTCAGCTCCAGCTTGATTTCTCAGTAACCTTGCAGCCCACATATGTGGAGTCTTCAGCAATTCATCCCTTCTTCTTTAACAATGAGATCATATGAGCTTAACTGTCTGAGTTTCCTGTTGCTGATATAACTACCTCATGGCTTAAAAACAGTAGGGACTTAGTATTTTACAGTTATGGTGGCTTGAGATCTGAAATGAGCTTCATGGACTGACATCAAAGTGTCAAGAGGGCTGCTTCCTTTCAGAGGCCCAGGGGTAGAATCTGTCCCTTGTCCTTTCTATATGTGTTCTGTGGCTTGCAGCCGTGTGGCTTCAGTAGCTGCTTCTCTTGTCACATGGCTTCCTCCTCCTTGCTCTGTTTCCTGCTTCTTATGATTGCCTCAGGCCCACTCAGAAAGCCTAAAGTAATGTCATCTCAGGATCCTTAATTTAGTTAAATCTGCAAGGTCTCTTTTGTCTTATGTAATAGCATATATTCTGAGGGTTAGGGTGTGCATAACTTTTTTTTTTTTTCCGAGGTAGGGTCTCACTCTAGCTCAGGCTGACCTGGAATTCACTATGTAGTCTCAGGGTGGCCTCGAACTCATGGTGATCCTCCTACCTCTGCCTCCCGAGTGCTGGGATTAAAGGCATGAACCACCATGCCCGGCTGCATAACTTTTTTTAAATTATTTTTTCATTTTATTTTTGAGGCAAGCCCAACAGACTGACTTTTTTGTGTGTGTGTGAGAGGAGAGAGAGAGAGAGAAATAGAAAATTGGCATGGCAGGGCCTCCAGCTACTGTAATTAAACTCCAGACACGTGTGCCACCTTGTGTGCATGTGCAACCTTGCACGCTTGTGTCACCTTATGCATCTGGCTTGTGTGGGATCTGAAGAGTCAAACAAAGCTCCTTAGGCTTCATAGGCAAGCGCCTTAACTGCTAAGCCATCTCTCCAGTGTGCATATCTTTAACACAATTTTTAACTTATTTTGTGTTTGTGGATGTGTGTTCATAAGTGTGTACGTGTGGAGGCCAGAGGCTGACATCAGGGGTCTTCCTCAGATACTCTCTAAGACCTTCTTCCTTGAGACAGGCTCTCTCAGTGAACTCAGCGCTCACCAAGTCAGTCACACTAGCTAGCCGTGGCCCCCAGGGATTTCCTGTCTCCGGCTCCCCCGCTCTGAGATTACAGGCCCACCCACCATATCTGTCATTTTGAGGGGGAGGGAGGTAGGGATCCAAACTGAGGTCCTCATGCTTGTGCAGCAAACACTTGACCCGCTGAACCAACCGTCTCCCGGGCCCTGGGTGTGGATGTCTATCCTGGGCATCGCTGGCATCGTCTCCCTCATGTAATCATACTGGAACTCAACTACTCCATGGTCTCTGGGCTCAGCCCTCATCTCGGCTGTTCCAAAGGCTCCCTGATTGGTCTCTGCCTCCTGTCCAACCCTCCCACCCGCTCATGGGGGTGGTACTGAGATTAAACCCAGGGCCTCATGCATGCCACACAAGTGCCCTGCCATCGGCTTTATTTCCATCTTTGGTCTCCATCTTGATGTTTCCCCTTTTGTTGTCAGGACCATGTCTGAGCTCTATAGACGACGACCATGCTCTTCTAAGGCCTTCTCCTTCAGCCCAATGTCTCACCAGCTATGCTGAACTGCTTTCAGTGCCTCAAGACAGGGATATGTGGGTCTCAGGGCTTCCGGAACCACACTTCTCAGGCTGGACTTCTAGGCTTACCACTTGCCAAATAGGAATTCTTGGGCCAGTAACTTAACAGCTGTGTGCGTCACTTTCATCTGGTTAACAATGTGGCTCTCAAAGGTTGTAGTGGGGATTGAAATGATTTTTTTTTTTTCTAAGTACTTACTGAGGCCACGCTGGGCATACTTAGTTTTTGCTACTTTGTTCTGTATGCTTTCTGCCCCACTGATGCCTTTTGGAATGCCCTCTTCACACTCCTGTTTCCCGGGAAACTTTTGCCTACCCCTTTCAGGCCTAGCTCATGCGTCATCTCCTCAGCCGGGCTTCCTGCGGTCCCCTCCCGCTGCAGGCCAGGTGAGCTGCTGCTCACTTCTCTATAGCTCTTGAACTCTGGAAACTCTGTCAGCCCTGACCAGAGGCCCTAGCACATTGTACTTACAGTTATTTGATTGTGCGTGTAGGAGGAAAACATCTTGAAATACTAATATTTGTGCTTTTTCTTTTCTACACTTCCTTATATGTATGACCTTTTACCTAGTCAACCAGAGGTCCTCACATTGCTTTTATTTTATTTTATTTTATTTATTTATTTGAGAGCAACAGAGAGAGAGAGAAAGAGGCAGAGAGAGAGAGAGAGAGAGAATGGGCTTGCCAGGGCCTCCAGCCACTGCAAACGAACTCCAGATGCATGTGCCCCCTTGTGCATCTGGCTAACATGGGTCCTGGGGAATTGAGCCTTGAACCGGGGTCCTTAGGCTTCACAGGCAAGCACTTAACCGCTAAGCCATCTCTCCAGCCCCTCACATTGCTTTTGTGAGTTAGTATTTGGAGCGGGGAAGAGGTCAGTGGGAAAGTACATGTCTAGTGTGTTCAAAACCCTGAATTCAATCCCTAACACGGGGCGTGTGTTGGGGTGGGGGGAGGAAAGCCAAAAGTAATGTAAAAAGTTGTGATAGAGGGGCTGGGGAAATGGCGTAGCAGTTAAGGCACTTGCCTGCAAAGTCAAAGGACCCTAGTTCGATTCCCAGGACCCACATAAGCCAGATGAACAAGGGGGCACATGCATCTGGTGTTCATTTGCAGTGGCTAGGGGCCCTGGCATGCACATTCTTTTCCTCTCTATCTGCCTCTTTCTCTCTCAAATAAAGAAATAAAAATATTTTTTAGAAAGTTGTGATGGAGAGATAATTTAGCTGCTAAGGCACTTGCCTAAAAAGCCTAACGACTAGAATTTGATTCCCCAGCACCCAGGTAAGCCAGGTGGACAAAGTGGCATACATCTGGAGTTCATTTGTAGCAGCTGGAGGCCCTGGCATGCCCATTCTGTCTGTCTGTCTCTCTTTCCTCTATATCTCTCTGCTTGCAAATAAATAAATTTTTTATTTATTTGAGAGCAAGAGAGAGAGAGAGAGAGAGAGAGAGAAGAGGCAGATATGTAGAGAGAGTGGGCACACTAGGGCCTCCAGCCATTGCAAACTAACTCCAGATGTATGCGCCACCTTGTGCATCTGGCTTACCTGGGTACTGGGTAATCGAGCCTCAAACTGGGGTCCTTAGGCTTCACAGGCAAGTGCTTAACCACTAAGTCATCTCTCTAGCCCAATGAAAATATTTTTTAGCTGGGTATGGTGTCACACGCTTTTAATCCTAGCACTCAGGAGGCAGAGGTAGGAAGATTGCCATGAGTTCAAGGCCACCCTGAGTCTACAGAGTGAATTCCAAGTCAGCCTGGGCTGGAGTGAGATCCTACCTTGAAATAAATAAATACACACACACACACACATATATAATTTATTTATTAATTTAAGTTGTTAATGTTCGGGCTAGAGAGATGGCTCAGCTGTTAAAGCACTTGCCTGCAAAGCCTAATGACCCTGGTTTGATTCTCCAGAACCCATGTAAGGCCAGATACACAAAGTGGCAGATGTATCTGGAGTTCATTTGCAATGGCTAGAGGTCTTGGTACACCCATTCTCTCTCTGCTTGCAAATAAATAAATAAATAAAATAATATTTTCTCTTTTTTAATATTATTTTTTATCAACAACTTCCATGATTGTAAACAATATCCCATGGTAATGCCTTCCCTCCCCCCACTTTCCCCTTTGAAACTCTATTCTCTATCATATCCCCTCCCCATCTCAGTCTCTCTTTTATTTTGATGTCATGATCTTTTCTTCCTGTTATGATGGTCTTGTGTAGGTAGTGTCAGGCACTGTGGGGTCATGGATATCCAGGTCATTTTTTGTTTGGAGGAGCACATTGTAAGGAGTCCTACCCTTCTTTTGGCTCTTACATTCTTTCTGCCACCTCTTCCACAATAGACCTGAGCCTTGGAAGGTGTGATAGAGATATTGCAGTGATGAGCACTCCTCTGTCACTTCTTCTCAGCACCATGATGCCTTCTGAGTCATCCCAAGGTCTCTGCCAACTGAAAAGAGAAGGTTCTCTACCAAAAGTGAGAGTAGCATGAATATATGGGTATGAACATTAAGAGAAGTGTTTAGTGGGCAGTTTGATAAGCATAGTATATACATTTAGCCAGAGAGCAGCAGATGTTACACCCCTAGGGCTCATGACTACCCCTGTTTTAAGTTTTCAGTATCAGGGATGTATTTCCTCCCATGGAGTGGGCCTCCAGTCCAATTAGAGGGCAGTTGGTTTTCACCATGACAGACATGCCACTATTGCACCTGTTGGCTTATTTGGCCTGCCTGGCAAAATTTAAGATTTGCAGTGTCCACTGTTCAGTATCTTTGCTGGTTATTTTTCTCTCTCCCATTGAACTGCATGCAGAATGGCTTCTTCCAGCTTTCTGTCAGCTGGTCTACATGGAGGAGGTTATCAGCTCAGTTCCAGCAGGATTTCTCAGTGGCCTTGCAGCCCAAGTATGCGGAGTCTTCAGCAATAGAGTCTTACCATCTATTCCTGGTGGGGAGTCAAGGGCCTTGGCAATGGCCTATAATGTTTTGGGGGCATCAGGGACCTCCCTGGCCAACAAATCATTGGAAAGTATCCCATCCCCTGGCACTGAAAATTTTCTAGCAACAATTTATGGCTCCTGAGTGTTGCATTGTCCAAAAAAGTAGGTTTCTATATGATTTATTTATGTCCTCTTAGATTTTGATTAGCTCTCCCTCCACCTTTCCTTTACTCAATCTCTACCCCTGACCTCACTTGGGCCTTCTCACCCCCATTAATCTATTCTTCTACTTACATACATACAATACCATCCTATTAAGTACCCCCTCCCTTCCTTTCTCTTCCCTTTGTGTCTCTTTTCTAGCTAAATAAAATTTTTTTGTTTATTTTTTATTTATTTATTTGAGAGCGACAGACACACACACACAGAGAGAGAGAGAGAGAGAGAGAGAGAGAATGGGCATGCCAGGGCCTCCAGCCACTGCAAACGAACTCCAGACGCGTGCGCCCCCTTGTGCATCTGGCTAACGTGGGTTCTGGGGAATTGAGCCTCGAACTGGGGTCCTTAGGCTTCACAGACAAGCGCTTAACCACTAAGCCATCTCTCTAGCCCGTAAATAAAATATTTTTTAAAAGTTATGTTAGGGTGGAGAGATGGCTTAGTTGTTAAGGTGCTTGCCTGCAAAGTCAAAGGACCTAGGTTTGATTCCCCAGTACCCACATAAAGCCAGATGCACAAGGTAGCCCATGCGTCTGGAATTTGCAGTGGCTAGAAGCCCTGGCATACCCATTCTCCACCTCCTTCCCCTCACTCTCAAATAAATTATAAGTTATAAGCCAGATGCACAAGGTGACACAAGCATGCAAGGTTGCACATGCCCACTAGGTGGCACATGTGTCTGGAATTCGATTACAGTGGCTGGAGGCCCTGGCATGCTAATTTGCTCTCTGTCTTGCTCGCTCACTCTCATTAAAAAAAGGGGCAGTCTGTTGGACATGCCTAAAAAAAAAAAAAAAAAAGGAAGATCTACTGGAGAGAAGAGTGAAGTGGAAGTGTAGAAAGGCCAGTGGAAGAAAGACAGGCCAGATGAAGAACAGCTTCCTGATGGCTTCTAACACCCTGGTTCTCATTTCTCCTAAGGCCTGGCTGTTCCCTCCTCTTGGGTTCCATGTGACACCTCTGAACACTTGTTAGGAAATTACTTAAGCTTGCTTGATAAGTTTGTTTCTGGGCAATCAAGAGTCTTCCCCTCATCAATAGTATTCCACAGCAAGACTTCTTTGAGGGATTTTCATTAATAACTTCTCTAATCCTTGCAACAATCCTGAGGTAGGTCTAACTATCATTCATATTTTTCAGATGAACCAATGAGGCACAGGGAGGTTAAGTAACTTGTCTACATCCCCCAGCAAATATGTGGTGGAACTCGAGTTCAGTTTTATTGAGCAAGAGTTTGTATCTCTTGGGCTGGAGAGATGGCTTAGTGGTTAAGGCACTTGCCTGCGAAGTCTAAGGACCCAGGTTCAATTCCCCAGTACCCATGTAAGACAGACGCACGAGGTAATGCAAGGAGTTTGTTTGCAGTGGCTAGAGGCCCTAGTGTGCCCATTCTTTCTCTCTCTCTCTCTCTGCCTCTTTATCTCTCTCTCAAATAAATGAATAATTTTTAAAAGAATCTGTAAGTTTGTATCTCTTAACCCATTCCATTAAGAGAATGCTTATTTATTTATTTGTTTTTTCAAGGTAGGGTCTCACTCTAGCCCAGGCTGACCTGGAATTCACTATGTAGTCTCAGGCTGCCCTCGAACTCATGGTGATCCTCCTACCTCTGCCTCTCAAGTGCTGAGATTAAAGGCGTGCGCCATCATGTCTGGTGAGAATACATTTTTACAAAAATATTTTATTTATTTATTTGCGTGTAGAGAGACAGACAGACAGAGAGAATGGGCATGCCAGGGCCTCTAGCCACTGCAAATGAACTCTAGATGCATGTGCAACTTTGTGCATCTGGCTTTACGTGGGTACTGGGGAATCAAACTAGGGTCCTTAGACTTTTCAAGCAAGTGCCTTAATCACTAAGCCGTCTTTCCAGCTGGAGAATGTATTTTTAAATGCTGAACTCCTAATGAGTCCATCTGGACTCAGGGTCCCTGCCAGAGTTGTGGGCTAGGGAAGCTGGGAGCCCACCTACTCTGTCTTCCCCACAGGCCTTGCCTCTCTCACTCTGCCGAGCCTGGCAGAGGAAGTGCAGGAAGGAGCCACTGCGCCAGGTACAGGGCTTGGCGGCAAAACTGCTTTGCGGCGGGAGGCCAGAGCCGCACCCTGGCACCTGGCAGGCAGCCCAGCCCTGCCATTGAGAAAATACCTGGTACAAAGGAGGCCCTCCCGCCACTCTGGCCGCCTCTCCTCATCTCTGCAGCTCCCGAGCTGAGGAATCCAACCTCCAGGCCAGGCCAGGCCAGGTCAGATCCTTACATGGCCTCAGGAGGCTGCAGAGAGGTCTTGACACAATGCCCAGCCTGGAATACCTTTTTGGCTGCCTAAGGTGTGCATCTCAGGGAGGGGGACAATACCAAGCCATGCAGCATGGATTCCAGGCTGATTGCCACCCAGACACTCTGTGGCCTCTGAGCTGTGCACCACTCTGTCCCCAGGGCATCAGGTCACGCTCCACACCTCTGGGACAGGTTGTCCAATCTACAGCAAAGGTTTGTCTGAGGTGCACACTGGACCCATGTGAGTCTGTGGTGAGGAAGACAAAGCCCGTCAGAGAAATTCAGATTTGGAATAAACCAGGAATGGGGGTCTGTGTGAATGTAAAGTGGGGAGGCCTCTGGGGCTTCGAGGGTGTTGGGTGGTCCCAGAAAGCATAGCTGGGACATAGAACAAGAAGCTCCAGAGGGGAGGTCAGGCCTCCTGAGGAGGCAGCTTCCCTCTTGATCCTCCCTCCTCCTCAGGGCTTTAGTCTAGACAAGAGACCATCTCAATGAAGCTCTTTCATTCACAGGGCTGGCCAAGACTGCAGGCCGCCCAACACCAAGCTTCACTCCAGCCCAGTGCTGTAGGGACTGCTGATGTCAGTGGGGCTGGGTGGCCATGGGGACTCAAAAGGAGCAGCCATGGCTTCTAAGTGTGGGTGGGCCCCACTCCAGGTCCCCCAACAGTGCCAAGGAGGCCAATGGGTGGAGCTGGACTTTAACCCCCACTTGCCTCTCATCTGTGGGCGTTTGTTGCAGACCCGTCCTGCATGGTCTTACTGAAACATGACTGTGGGTTCCTGTCTCATGACTAGACCTGTCCCCCTGACCTGGACATTCCTAAGCCACACAAAAGGAAGTCAAACTAGAAGTGACTCCTCTTTTCACTTATCCTGACCATCCTTAGCGAGGTAGGAGGATCTCTGTGTCTGTGAGTTTGAGGCCAGCCTGGGACTACAGAGTGAGTTCCAGGTCAGCCTGGGCTAGAGTGAGACGCTATCTCGGGGGCAAAAACAAAACAAAACAAACAAAACATCCTTAACAAAGTGAAGTCTCAGGAGGGGTCTCCTAGAAGCAGCTCCTAGCACTGTTGGTGGGACCCGTCTCAGCAGTCCCCCAGACCCATAGGAGCCCCTGGCTGAGGGAGCTCCATATTGCCTCTGTCCTGAGGCGATCCTGAAGACACTAATCTCTACTGTGTGATTCAGTGTGGAAGACAAGTAAGGCCATACTCCCAAGCCTGGCCATAGAGGGATGCAGGGATTCTGTGGGCTCTGGGCCTGGCCTGCCCCGGCTTCTGATTGTTCACAGATGCCCACCACAGGGCCAACCTTGGGGAACATCCTGCACAAATGCCCACCTGACGAGTGAGTCAGTGAGTCTAAAGAAGGAGGAGGCCCTCTTAAGGTAGGGTGGGTGCAGTGCCACAGCCTTGGGACTCTTCAACTCCAGCTCCCCCCAGCCTGTCCACCTGGAGCCACGCGTCCTTTTCCTGGTCGTGAAAGGTGTGACAGACCTTTGCCTTGCATGGCTGCTGGGTGGTTTGCTGCTGATGATAAAGGCAGCAGCGGTAGAGCGGCCACGTCCTGAGGACCCCATGCTGGGTGGCTTGCTTCACTCCTCACAGTGCAGGGCCTTGGTCTCTGCGAGCCTCCATCAAGGCAGCTACATCCTTTCTGTGTGCAGGGCAGTGCAGGCGGTAAGGAGCCTCTGCCTGTGCAGTTCCAAGTCACATGCAGAATCCATCCATGACCCGTATGTGCCCCCCCCCCCCCCGGCCCATCCCCAGGTGCTGTGTGCAGGCTGGAGGCAAAGCTGCTGGCAGGGTGCGATCACTAGCCCCACTTCTGTCTGTGATTAGCTCTGTTACCCGGGCCAGTCAATTTACCTCACAGCAAGGTGAGAAATAACAGGTCAAACCCTCTAACCACAAAGACTCAGGGAAGTTGGGGCATGGGGCCTGTCTGAATTCCCGACCTTTCTCTGCCCCCTCGTGGCTACTGGTAAGATAGCACCCAAGGACCATTCTGCTGAACACGGTGACTTAGTGCTCTGGGGCGCAATGGGGTCTCTGCCAAGGCTGCCACCTCTCTGTTAAATGGTGGTGATGACTTATAGTAGCAAGGTCATCAGAATGCTCTGTGGATTACACTGGGAAGCACTGGCTACTCAACATCACCCTTTTCTTTCCTTATCCACCAGGCCAAGCAGTCACTCAGGTCTCATGTGCTCTTTCCTGTCACATCCCCTCCCTCCGGGTCAGATCCTGGATTTCTGTCCTCTGAGTTTCACCGCCTCTCCTCAGCCCCTCCACCCCTGCTATGTCCCTACCTTGTCCAGCCTGTCCGTGCATTTCACAACACGGGGTCTGCATGCCCTCTCTCAGATTGTCAAAGACCTTCTGACCACTTCTACACTACCTACCTGTCAGTCCTCGGGACTCTTCCTCCCCTACCCCTTCTCCTTGCTCTCCTCTTCCTCTTCTCCTTCCTCTTTTTTTTCTTTGGAGGCAGAGTCTCACTGTAGCTCAGGCTGACCTAGAATTCACTCTGTACTTTGGGACTGGCCTTGAACTCACAGCAGTCCTCCTACCTCTGCCTCCCAAGTGCTGGATTAAAGATGTATGCCACCATACCCAGCTATAACATTTTAACAATATTATTTTTTCTAATCCATAAACAGTATCTTTTTAAAAATTCTCTTCTATTTCTTTCCTAGATTTGTTGTTGTTGGTGGTGGTGTGTGAGACAGTCTCGTGGAGCCTGGGTTCCTCAGACTCACTATGCAAGAGTGACCTGACAAGTAGTCTGTCCCAGGGAGCATTCAGAGTGCTGATAAAACACACGCCTGCTAGGTCCATGCTAATTTTTTTTGGGGGGGGGGGTTTGAGGTAGGGTCTCACTCTGGCCCAGGCTGACCTGGAACTCAGTATGTAGTCTCAGGGTGGCCTTGAACTCACGGCAATCCTCCTACCTCTGCCTCCCGAGTGCTGGGATTAAAGGCGTGTGCCACCATGCCTGGTCCATGTTATTTTTTAATAGTTTTTTTAAAAACTACTTTATTACTTATTTATTTGACATACACACACACACACACACACACACACACACACAGAGATAGAGCTAGAGAGAGAGAGAGAGAGAGAGAGAGAGAATGGGAATGGGTTCTCCAGGGCCCCCAGCCACTGCAAATGAACTCCAGATGCATGTGCCACCTTGTGCTTCTGGCTTACATGGGTCCTGGGGAATCAAACCTGGGTCCTTTGGCTTTGCAGACAAGTACCTTAACTGCTAAGCCATTTCTCCAGCTCATCCCATGCTATTTAAATATATATACATTTATTTAATTTGTAAGAAAGAAGCAGTTAGAGAGAGAGAATGGGTGCACCAGGGCCTCTACCAACTGCAAATGAACTCTAGACCCATGTACCACCTTGTGCATCTGGCTTTACATGGGTCCTGGGGCATCAAACCTGGTCCTTAGGCTTTGCAGGCAAGCACCTTACCACTGAGCCATCTCTCTCTCCAGCCCAGGTCCGTGCTATTTTTCATTTTAGCTGGTTTGAATGTTATGTTCCATCATTTTAATAACTTCCTTGCGAATAGCCTGGATTCCTTCTTCCTCCCTTTCTCCTTAGTACATACCTATTAAAAACCAAAACTCAGGCTGGAGAGATGGCTCAGTAGTTAAATGTGCTTCCAGCATAAGCATGAGGCCCTGAGGGGGCTGACAGCGCCCGAGTTTGAATCTCCAGAACCCGCATAAGAAGCTGGGTGTGGCCATGTGCACCTGCACCGCCAGCCCTGCAAATGGGAGCAGAGACCAGGGAATCGCCAGGGCTTACGAAAACAGTGAGCTCAGTGTCAGCAAGAGACTCTGGCTCAAAATGAGACCAGGGAACAGCGATGGAGCAGGATACCCAGTGTTCTGCTCTGGCCTCCAGAGGAGAGTGCATGGGGTCTGTAAGGGCACATACATGTGCATACACTACACACACCACACCACATACACACACGTATTCGGAAACTACAACAAAAGCCCCTTGAAACTCTAGCTGAACCTAGCTCCCCATCTCCTTTATGATCACACCCAGTTGGTAAGCACTTTGAAAGAACTGCTGGACAGGGTTGGAGAGATGGCTCAGTGGTTAAGGCACTTGCCTGCAAAGCCTAATGATCCGGGTTCAGTTCCCCAGTATCCACATAAAGAGCAGATCTACAAAGTGGTGCATGCATCTGGAGTTCATTTCCAACAACTGGAGCCCCTGGAGCACCCATTCTCTCTGTCTCTTTTCTATCTTTCTCTGCTTGCAAATAAATAAAAAAAACTGGGTGTGGTGGTGCACGCCTTTAATCCCAGCACTCCAGAGGCTAAGGTAGGAGGATTGCTGTGAGTTCAAGGCCACCCTTAGATGACATAGTCAATTCCAGGTCAGTCTGTACTAGAGAGAGATCCTACTTCGAAAAATTTAAAAAAAAAAGATAAAATAAATGCTTGAGCTGGGGAGATGGCTTACCAGTTAAAGGAGTTTCCTTGAAAACCCTACTGGCCCAGGTTTAATTCCTCAGTATCCATGTAAAGCCAGGAGTACAACTTGGCACATTCATCTGGAGTTTGTTTCCAGTGGTAAGAAGCCTTAGTGAGCTCTCTCTCCCTGTGGTGGTTTGACTCAGGTATCCCCCATAAACTTAGGTATTCTGAATGCTAGGTTCCCAGCTGAGGGAGATTTGGGAATTAATGTCTCCTGGAGGGAGTGTATTATTGGGGGCAGGCTTATGGGTGTTATAGCCAGTTTCTCCATGCCAGTGTTTGGCACAGTCTCCTGTTGCTATTGTCCACCTTATGTTAGCCAGGGGGTGATGTCCACCTTCTGCTCATGTCATCATTTTCCCCTGTCATTGTGGAGCTTCCCCTCAAGCCTGTAAGCCAAAATAAACCTTTTTCTCCCCACAAGCTGCTCTTGTTTGGGTGATTTCTACCAGCAATGTGAACCTGACTGAAACACTCCCTCTCTCTCTCTCTCTCTCCTTCCCCTCTCTATGCTTGTAAATAGATAATAATTTTTTTTAAATGCTTGGCATGACCAAGGTCAGAATAATCAATATCATTATCTTCTACCTTCTCATCAATTTGAAAAATGAGAGATGAATAGCCAGGCATGGTGGTGCATGCCTTCAATCCCAGCACTTGGGATGCAGAGGTAGGAGAATCACCATGAATTCGAGGCCACCCTGAGACTACATAGTGAATTTCAGGTCAGCCTAGGCTAGAGGGAGACCTTACCTTGAAAACGAAACAAAACAAAACAAAAAAGAAAAAAGAAAAAAGATGAGTTGGCTATGTGTGTGTTTTTTGTTTTGTTTTGTTTTTTTGAGGTAGGGTCTCACTCTAGCCCAGGCTGACCTGGAATTCACTATGTAGTCTCAGGGTGGCCTCGAACTCAAAGCTTTCCTCATACCTCTGCCTCTTAAGTGCTGGGATTAAAGGCATGTGCCACCACACCAGGCTGGCTTGTGATTTTAATGCAGCATTTGGGAACTGAACTAGGATCACCATGAGTTTGATGTCAGCCTGGGGTAGAGTGAGACCCTGTCTCAAAAAAAACAAACAAGATGAAAAAGATGCAAGTAGTCTTTAAATATATTAAAACATACTGAACTTCATCATAAAAGAAATAAAGGGCTGGAGAGATTGCTTAATGGTTAAGGCACTTGCCTGCAAAGCCAAAGAATCCAGGTTCAATTCCCCAGGACCCATGTAAGCCAGATACATAAGGTGGCACATGTGTCTGGAGTTTGTTTGCAGTGGCTGGAGGCACTGGCATACCCATTCTTTCACTCTCTATCTGCCTCTTTTTCTCTCTTTCAAATAAATAAATAAAATAAAATATTTTAAAAAAGAAATACAAATTTACACTAAGCTAAATTTTTTAAAATAGTTTTATTTATTTGTAAGTAGGGAAAGGGAGTTATGAGAGAGACAGAATGGGCACGTCAGGGCCTCCTGCCACTGCAAGCGAACTCCAGTCACATGTACCACTGCATCTGGCTTTACAGAGGTACTGGGACATCAAACCCATCAGGTTTGTAAGCAAGTGCCTTTAACCACTGAGCAATCTCACCTATCAAAAGAGCAAAAATAAAAAGTTTATCCAGGAGCTGGAGGCATGGCTTAGCAGTTAAGGTGCTAACCTGCAAAGCTAAAGAACCCAGGTTCAATTCCCCAGGACCCATGAAAGCCAGATGCACAAGGTGGCACATGCTTCTGGAATTCTTTTGCAGTTGCTAAAGTCCCTGGCAAGCCCATTCTCTCTCTCTCTCTCTCTCTCTCTCTCTCTCTCTCCCTCCCTCTCTGCCTCTTTCTTTCTCAAAAAAAAAAAAAAAAAAAAAAAAAAAAAAAGTTTAGCACTCAGGAGGTAGATGTAGGAGGATCGCTATGAGTTTGAGGCCACCCTGAGACTACATAGTGAATCCCAGGTCAGCCTGGGCTAGAGTGAGACCCTACCTCAAAAAATCAAAATAAAAATTCGGCGCCAGGC
Source organism: Dipus sagitta (assembly GCA_036346955.1). Lineage (NCBI taxonomy): Eukaryota > Metazoa > Chordata > Mammalia > Rodentia > Dipodidae > Dipus > Dipus sagitta. The sequence continues at coordinate 99,096,056 of CM070773.1, forward strand.
GTGGTGGCGCACGCCTTTAATTCCAGCACTCGGGAGGCAGAGGTAGGAGGATTGCTGTGAGTTCGAGGCCATCCTGAGACTCCATAGCGAATTCCAGGTCAGCCTGGGCTAGAGTGAGACCCTACCTCAACAAACTGAAAAAAACAAAACAACAACAAAAAAATCTGGCAACATGGACTGATGACAAGGCTGGAAAGAAGCAAACTGTTGTATAAATTGCCAAGGAGGCAATAAAAATATCACAGTCATGGCTGGAGAGATGGCTTAATGGTTAAGGTGCTTGATTGCAAAGCCAAAGGACCCACGTAAGCCAGATGCACAAGGTGGAGAATATCTAGAGTTCGTTTATAGTGGCTAGAGACCCTGGTGTGCCAATTCTCTCTCTCTCTCTCTCGCTCTCTGCCTCTTTCTATCTGCCTCTCTCATAAATAAATAAAAATAAAATATTTTTAAAATGTCACAATTGCTGTGAAGAGCAATTTGGCAATATCTGTTGAAATTTAAACTGCAGCTCCTCTTTTTGTTTTATTTTGTTTGCCTTTTTATGGTGCAGAACATGGAACTAAGCCTCATACTCTGCTACTGAGATACGCCTCAAGCTCTTGTACTTACACTTTGACCCATCCATACCCATCACACCTTTTGAGAGCTTCTTCTTCTTCTTTTTTTTTTTCTGAGGTTGGGTCTCTCTGCAGCCCAGGCTATAGTCTCAGGGTGGCTTTGAACTCACAGCAGTCCTCCTACCTCTGCCTCCTGAGTGCTGGGATTAAAGGCATGCGCCACCATGCCCGGCTCCTGATGCTTTTGAGGATTTCTTTCATAGCTGTATCTCTGCTTTAAGAATGGATATCTGGGCTGGGGAGATGGCTTAGCAGTTAAGTGCTTGCTTGTGAAGCCTAAGGACCCTGGTTCAAGACTCGATTCCTCAGGACCAATGTACGCCAGATGCACAAGGTGGCGCATGCATCTGGAGTTCGTTTGCAGTGGATGGAGGTCCTGGCGCGTCCATTCTCTCTCTCTGTCTGCCTGTCTGTCGCTCTCAGATAAATAAATAAAAAATAGATGAAATTTAAAAAAATAATGGATATATGTTCAAAGTAATGTTCAAAGTATTTCACAGTTGCCACGATAAAGTATATATGTATTGTACATATCAATATTTTAAATATAAGCCTGGGCTAGAGTGAGAACCTACCTTGAAAAACAAAAATAATTTAAATATAAAGTTATATATTGTTTAAGGATGGAAATATGTGCTGAGCAATGAGTCATTATGTGACTTCATCATTGTGTGCATATGAACATGAACTTACACAAGCATAGATGGCGTGCCTACCACACACCCAGGCGTATGGGATAACCTGTTGCTCCCAGGCTAAAACCTGCACAGCACATTGTTATATGGAATGCTGTAGGCAAATTCGCAAACTTAAACACGATGGTATTTGTCTAGATAAACCCAGAAAAGCACAGTAAAGCTCGGTGCCATCGTGCACCTGTAATCCTCGCATTCAGGAGGCTGAGGCCAGAGGTTTGCAAAATTGGTGTCAGCCTGGGCTAGAGAGCAAGACTGGCAAAGAAAGAAAGAAGGGAAAATGTAAAATAGAAATGCAGTATAAATGATTTTCAGATGCTTTGGGTGAGTCGGTGAGTGACTAAATTTGAAGGCCGTGTGTGTGTGTCAGAGTCTTGCTTCAACCTCCTCAGTGCTGGGATTACAGGCATATACTATACTATCAACCATACTTGACTTTACCTTTCCTTTCTTTTCTTTCTTTCTTTCTTTTTTTTTTTTTTTTTTTGTTTTTCAACGTAGGTTCTTGTTGTGGCCCAGGCTGTCCTGGAACTCACTATGTAGTCTCAGGCTATCCTTGAACTCACAGCGAGCCTCCTACCTCTGCCTCCGGCTGACTTTACCTTCTTTATACCCTTATATAGCAAGGATGACAGGTCTTTGTCACCAAGTCTGGCTTTTTTTCTTTTTAGTTTTTTTTTTTGTTGTTGTTGTTAAAAACCAAGACACAGCTGGGTGTGGTGGTACACACCTTTAATCCCAGCACTCAGGAGGCAGGGGTAGAAGGATCGCCCTCAGTTCCAGGCCAGCCTGGGACTACTGAGTGAGTTCCAGGTCAGCCTGGGCTAGAGTGAGACCCAACCTTGAAAAGAACAAAACAGAAACCCCACTAGACACAGGTTTAGGGGTGTGCCTCAGTGGAAGAAAGATTGCCTAATATGCAACACTCTGTGTTTGAGTCCCACCACCTCAAGAACGCAGTGACATCACTGTCTTCCTTCTCCACAGCTTGTCCTACCTGAAGGTCTTCAGGGATGTTAGCACAAGCAGAGATATCACGTGACTCCTGTTTCTTTGGGAGCAGGTGTCACTCTTCAGGAATGCCTCCATTGTTTCTCTTGGCTAGTTTGCTTTTTCATCATAGATTTGCTGTGAGCAAATAATATGCTGTAGATATTCCTCTCTATGAATGAAAATCCCTTTGTGTTGAGGTCCATGCTTACAGCTTTTTTAAAAATAATTTTTATTTTTAAATTTATTAGAGAGAGGGAGAGAGAGAGGAGAGAGAATGGGTGCACCAGGGCCTCCAGACGCTGCAAACGAACTCCAGACGCCTGCTCCACCTTGTGCATCTGACTTATGTGGGTCCTGGGGAATCAAACCTGGGTCTTTCGGCTTTGCAGGCAAGTGCCTTAACCACTAAGCCATCTCTCCAGCCCTTACAGCTTTTTTTTTTTTTTTTTAATGAGAGAGAGAGAGAGAACAAGCACATCAGGGCTTCTTGCCACTGCAAACAAATTGCAAATGCATGTGCCACTTTGTGCATCTGGCTTTATGTGGATACTGGGGAATCAAACATGGGCTGCTAGGCTTTGCAAGCAAGCACCTTAACCACTAAGCTAACTCTCCAGCCATCAGCTTACTGAGGTCTGTAATAGCTTCTGCTATGCGTTTTTCTTTTTTGTGCATTTTCTTGGGTTATTCTATTTCTTCTGCAGTTTCCTCTTCTCACCTCTTTGGTGGCATGTCCCTTTCCTGATTGCATTACAGTCTTGGGGGACAACTGTCAAATGTGCAGTCACCAACCCAAGCACCGACGCATTGTTAGCTTCCAGCTGTGTTCTCTAATTTATCCCTTTTATTCTCTAATTTATCAAAACTGCACATTGCATGACTGTCTGACACGTGATAGAAATCGTGGGTGCTAATGTATTCAGCCAATTATGCTAATGATTTCCAAATCACGTTGCTTTTTGTAAGTTGTTGGCATATTATTTGGACAATGCAGTTGTCACTAGTTAAATGATACTGTTATCTGAGTCATTATGTTACATTAAAGTCTTCGAATGCCTTCTCCATGAAAGTAGTCATTCTTAGGAGACTTGTATTCTTTTGTTTTGTTTTGTTTTGCTTTGCTAGAGGCAGGGGCTCACACTTGCTTAGGCTGACTTTGCAAGTAAATAAATAAATGAAAATATTTAAGGAAAAAAAAAAAAGGCCAGGTATGGTTGGTGGTGCATGCCTTTAATCCCAGCACTCAGAAAGCAGAGGTAGAAGGATCATTGTGAGTTCAACACGAGCCTAGGACTACAGAGTGAGCGCCAGGTCAGCCTGGGCTAGGAAGAGACCTACCTTGAAAAAACTAAACTAAACAAAATAACCAAAAAAAAAAAAAAAAAAAAAGAAAGAAAGAAAGAAAGAAAAGAAAAGAAAGAAAGAAAGTCACTGGGCATGGTGGTACACACCTTATATTCCAGCACTCAGGAGGCAGAGGTAGGAGGATTGCTATGAGTTCGAGGCCACCCTGAGACTACATAGACTACATACAGGTCAGCCTGAGCTAGAGTGAGACCCTACCTTAAAAAAAAAAAAAAAAAAAGAAAAGAAAAAGAAAGTCAAATGCTGCATGCTCTTTTTTTTAAAATTAATTTATTTATTAGAGACAAAGAGAGTGAGAAAGAGAGAGACAGAGAAAGAGAGTGAGAATGGGCATGCCAGGGCCTCTAGCCACTGCAAACAAACTCCAGACGTGTGTGCCACCATATGCATCTGGCTTACATGGGACCTGGAGAATTGAACCTGGGTCCTTAGGCTTCGCAGGCATGTGCCTTAACCACTAAGCCATCTCTCCAGCCCTTCATGCTCTTTCTTATATGAGGATTTTAGCTTCAAATGTTTGCATTTGAATCTGAGTTAGTCAGATTAGCCACTGCAAATAAACTCCAGACTTTGTGAATCTGGCTTTACATGGGTACTTGGGAATTAAACTCAGGTCATTAGGGTTTGCAGGCAGCACCTTAACCACTGAGCCATCTCTCTAGGCCTTTTTATTTTTTTGAGGTAAGATCCCATTCTAGCCCAGGCTAACCTAAAACTCACTCTGTAGTCCCAGGCTGACCTTGAACTCACAGTGATCCTCCTATCTCTGCCTCCCGAGTGCCACCATGCCAGCCCTATTTTTATCTGCTTTATTTAACTATTGTTGAGAAGTACATTAACAATTCCCAATGTTGTTTTGAACTTGTCAATTTCTTTGAGTTCCACCCACTTTTCTTGTGAGGTGTGTGTATGTGTTGTGTGTGTGTGTTTTGAGACAGAGTCTCATGTAGCCCAGGATGGCCTTGAATTTGCCATGTACTGAACTGATTTTCCTGTCTCCACTCCCAGTACTGGGATTATAGGTGTACACCACCACGCCTCGCTGAGTTCTGACTTTTTCTTTTTTTTGTGTAGCATGTCTGTATGTGTTAAGTATGTGTGATGTGGAGCATGCACATGTGTACGTAATGTGCAGAGACCAGGGAGAGCTTCTAGTGCCCTTTTCTATTGTCCATCCTCATGCTTCCTGGAAGCAGGGTGTCTCCCACAACCAGAAGGTGCATTTTCTGTTAGCAAGCTCCAGCAATTTTCCAATCCCTCCCCAGTTCCCCTCAGCCCCTGCCATAGAATGGAGTTAAAGGTATGTATGACCACACCCAGCCTTTTTTTGTTGTTTGTTTTTTTGAGGTAGGGTCTTGCTGTAGTCTAGGCTGACCTTGAATTCACTATGTAGTCTCAGGGTGGCCTTGAACTCACAGTGATCCTTCTACCTCTGCCACCCGAGTGCTGGGATTAAAGGTGTGCGCCACCACGCCTGGCTCAACACCCAGATTTTCATATTGTTGTGGTTCTGGGGGTCAAATTTGGGAGTCTCAGGTCCTCATGCTTAAGTGGCAAGTACTCTTAACCGCTGAGCCCTCTCCCCAGTCCCCTTCATCCTTTTAAGCTTTAAGTATTTGAATCTATATCATTGGTGAATATAAATTTGGAAGTATTTTATTTTTATAGCAGATTTAACTTTTTTAAAAAATATATCTTTTTTACTTATTTGAGAGAGAGAGAGAGAGAGAGAGAATGGGCTTGCCAAGGCCTCCAGGAGCGGCAAACAAACTCCAGATGCATGCGCCCTCTTCTGCATCTGGCTTATATAGGTCCTGGGGAATCGAACCTGGGTTCTTTGGTTTTGCATGCAAGCATCTTAACCTCTAAGCCATCTCTCTAACTCCAGATTGAACTAAGTATTTCTTCTCTTTATCTCCAGTAATGGTTTTTGCCTTAAAATCCATTTTGTTCTGATATTAATATGGTTATAACAGCTTTCCTTGGTTTGTATCTGCAATATGTTTATTTCGTTCTTTTCATTGTCTTTTATTTATTTATTTATTTATAAGCAGAGAGAGAATGGGTGCACCAGGGCCTCCAGCCACTGCAAACGAACTCCAGACACATGTACCACTTTGTGAATCTGTCTTTATGTGGGTATTGGGGAATCAAACCTGGATTTTTAGGCTTTGCAGGCAAGCACCTTAAATGGTGAGCCATCTCTCCAGCCCCTTGAAGACAGCTTTTTATACCTCTGCTACTGGGCCCTTGATACCTGCCAAATGGCTAATAAGGATCATCAGACCAAAAAATGAAAAGTTTCCAGTAGAAGCAGACATATATCTGAAATATATATATATATATATATCAATAGATCAGGGTAAACTCAAGCCTAGAGCCACAACTAAACACATATTTCAGCAGCTGAAAGCAACTTGTCATCCCATCCTGTATATCTCATTGTCTTTCTTTTTTAAAGAATATTTTATTTATTTATTTGCAAGCAAAGAGATACAGAGAGGGGCAGGGAGGGAGAAGACAGATAGAGAGAGTGAGTATGGGCATAGCAGGCAGGGCCTCTAGCCACTGCAAACTGCAGATGCATGCGCCACTTTGTGCATCTATCTGGCTTGCATAGCTACTGGGCTTTGCAGGCAAGTGCCTTAACTGCTGAGCCATCTTTCCAGCCCTCATTTTCTTTCTTATAATTTCAAACCCTCAGGAAGTCATTTAATTGTGCAAAGACAATTACACATCTAGCCATGTGTCATTTTATTCCACCCATCCTTCTGTCTTTCACATACACTTATCTACATGTATAAATGTATCTCTATACATTTAATGGAAGGGAAGTCCTTGCCCACACCACTCAACAAAATGAGACTGTGGACCAGCCCCCACCCACCTGCCCAGGCAATACATGCATATGTGAGGACTAACAAACCATGGTCTTAGCCCCTAAATATGTGGGGTGGCTTGTTAACCAGATGCTTCTCACTGACACAGGAAGTGATTCTTGGACTACAGTTGACTAGTTATGAACACCATTATTTTTTATGTTGGAACAAGAACAGGCATACCTGGGAGAATCGGTGCTGTTTTCGGGACACAGCCAACCTGGTCCCAAAGGCGCCGAAAGAGCTGGGGGCGGTGGCTGGGCCTCATCAGAGGGATGCCATGTGTGACCACCTCTTCCTGCTTGTTGAGCTGTGGTGAGCTGAAGGTTTGGGGCCAGGTGGGGGAAGGTAGGTGGAGGTTGTGGATGCAATAGGTAGAAGCAAGGTGCAGAGGTCTGTGCCTCAATTGGCAAAGGGAATGGAAAGAGCAGAGTCTAGAGACGGGGACTCATTTCACATGTGCTCCTGACTGCTAGACCTTCCTCCCAAAGAGGAGACAGTGACCTAAGGCACATTGGGCCAGGTGTGAGTGCACATTGCCTCCTGCACTTATTGCCTGGCTCTGCATGTTGTATGGCTGGGTGAATGTTGGCCTCCCTATGGTTCCACCACAGAGCCTCTCCACTGAAAAGCACAAAGACACATGAAAGGGACTCTCTTAGCCACTCCGAAATACACAGGACTTATTCTTCTCTGTGCCTGCCTGCCATAGCGCCACCCGATCCCTGCTGCTGTGAACCTTTGCTCTCTTTTCCCAATCGGTCCTCTTCCTCCCCAGCCTCAGGAAGCTGTCCTCTGCTTTGTGTTCAACATTCTTAGGTGCCACATTAAGGGGGGTGGTATGGCATTTCTCCTTCTGAGGTGATACATAAATTGCATAGCCCACAGATGGATACAGTTTGTCAATGGCAAAGGACATTAAAAAGAAAGCATAAATGAAATAAAATGCACAAGTGGGGGTTGGAGAGATGGCTCAGCAGTTAAAGGCACCTGCCAGCAAAACCTAATGGTTTGGGTTCGATTCCCCAGTACCTACATAAAGCCAGATACACAAAGTGGTGCATGCATCTGGAGTTCATTTGCAGTGAGCAAGAGACCCTGGTGTACCCTGTCTGTCTCTGTCTGTGTCTCTCTCATTCTCTCTCTACTTGTAAATAATAAAAATATATCTTTGAATATTTTATATATTTATTTGAGAGTGAGAGAGAGAAAGAGGCAGATAGAGAGAATGGGCGTGCCAGGACCTCCAAACACTGCAAATGAACTCCAGATTCATGCACTATCTTGCGCATCTGGCTTACGTGAATACTGGCGAATCGAACCTGGGTCCTTAGGCCTCAAAGGCAAGTGCCTTAACTGATAAGCCATCAATCCAGCCCAAATATTTTTATTTATTCATTTGTTTGAGAGAGAGATAGAGCTAGATAGAAAGAAAATGGGGACAATAAAGAGGTACAGTGACCTTCTCCCTACCAGTCCATCTTGAGGTCTTGACATGAGGTCCAGGTTTTTAAAAATATATTATTTATTTATTTACTTGAGAGAGAAAGATGCAGAGAGAGAGAGAGAGAGAGAGAGAGAGAATGGGTGCACCAGGGCCTCCAGCCACTGCAAATGGAACTCCAGATGCATGTGCCCCCTTGTGTATCTGGCTTATGCAGGTCCTGGAGAATCGAACCAGGATCCTTTGGCTTTGCAGGCAAAGGCCTTAACCGCTAAGCCATCTCTCCAGCTCAAGGTTTAGGTTTAAATAGAGGGGAAGAGGCAGGCATAGCCTGATGAAGGTGTGGTCTGGCCTACCATCATTATCTCAGTTCTAGCTTCTTTAATTTTTATTTATTTGTTTGAGAAAGGGGGGGGGGCTCGGGGAGAAAGGGAATACCAGGACCTCCAGCCACTGCAAATGAACTCCAGATGCATGTGCCACCTGTACATCTGGTTTACGTGGATACTGGGGAATCGAATCTGAGTTCTTCGGCTTCACAGGCAAGCGCCTTAACTGCTAAGCCATCTCTCCAGCCCCAAAATATTTTTAAAATGCACGAGTGCATGTTGGCCATACCACCACCTGATTTCTCTGTGACCTGTGCAGTCCTCAGCTCAGTTACATCCTCTCTCCTCTCCATTGCTCACCAGCCTGGGAGTAGGTTGTGCATGGAGGTCGTGGTTGGACCCTGGTTTGGTTTAGTGGTGTGTTCCGTGAGAAGGAGCTCCTGTCCTTGCTTTGCATGTTGTGGTGTTCGCATCTTTTCTGATGGGGTGTGGCCGGGAGCATGCTCTCCTTGAGGAAGCAAACACATGCGTCATTCTGAACGTTGTCCCTTCTAACCTGCTGCTACTGGTTCCTGTAGAGCGGCTGCTTTCAGGAGGGCACTAAAGGGTAGAGGGCGTGTATTGCCTCCTCTTCTCCTCCTCCTTCTTCATCTCATATGAAACATTAGTGCTCAGAAGGCCAGACAGAGGTGAAAAGGATCCTTCTGGTTGAATGGTAGCCTAAAAGGTACATCACAAGGACACCATTGTCAGATCTCTCTCTAATGTCCTCATGTTTAAATCCTAGACACAACAGGCTCCCCGGGATCTTAGGGTCTTTCTTTTCTTTTTTCTTTTCTTTTTTTGTTTGTTTGTTTGTTTTTCAAGGTAGGGTCTCACTCTAGCCCAGGCTGACCTGGAATTCACTATGTAGTCTCAGGGTGGCCTTGAACTCTTGGCGATCCTCCTACCTCTGCCTCCCAAGTGCTGGGATTAACAGCATGTGCCACCACCACGCCCAGCATCTTAGGGTCTTTTGTAAGTTTCTGGGTGCACCAAGTTTGTGAACCTTCTGTAATGTGCTTGACCCAAGGGCATTCCAAAAGGCAGCGTGCTGTGGGCCTGATAGATGGGAGGCTGTGTACCCAAGTCTCCGGAACTCACCAGAACTTCCGCTGCTGAGTGGGTGCTCGCACTGCACTGTACGGAAGCAACGCTGTCTCCACCTCATAGGACATGATGCCTAGGCTCCACACGTCAGCTGCAAGTACCTCAGGTGGTCCCTGGGGCACAAAACCACAAAGGTGCCAACGAATTTCTTGGTTTTCTTCCTCTTGGCGACTTTCACAGCCAGGCCAAAATTGCATTATTTGAAAGGCCCTTTAGCACCTATCAAGATAAGAATTGTAAGAATTTCAGAACTCCCTCCTCCCATCTTCCCTTCTCCCCCTCCCAGCTGGACAAAATGAAAGCTTCAAAGGTCTCACTCCCCAAAAGAATTCAGCAAGGGGGCCAGACTCTAGTCTGTTCCCCTCCCCCTCGTGCACTTTCTGTCCCCAGCTTCTCCTGCTCTAAGGTGGTGACTGTGTCGTCCTCTGCCCTGCACTTGCCTGGCTCTGAATTCTGCCCAAGTCCTCTATCTCATTCCATTACAAGCCCCTTCGTTCTCCTCCTCCCCCCTCTCTCCTCTATCTCTTACTCCACCCTCTTCTCCTTTGCTCTGCCTTCAGACATCCCTATGCTCCCCTTCCCTGCCGCTCCATTTCTGTCCTCCACCCCTGGGTTTTGGAGTTTCTTTCTATATTTATTTATTTATTTAAGAGAGAGAGAGAATGGACATGCCAGGGCCTCCAACCACTGCAAATGAACTCCAGATGCATGTACCACCTTGTACATCTGACTTAGGTGGGTACTGGGGAGTCAAACCTGGGTGCTCAGGCTTCCCAGGCAAGTGCCTAAACCACTAAGCCATCTCTCCAGCCCTGGAGTTTCTTCCTAACTGCCTTTCCCCTCTTCTCTCCAGTTTCTGCTCCCATCTTCCTCCCCAGGTCCCAGGTTTCTGTTCCCTCCCCTCCGAACCAACTTTTGCTGGCATTAAATAAAACTTCCTTTGCCCTAGAAACCCATGTCAGAATCCCCTAGTCCCAAACCTGACTGATGCTGGGTGATTTAACGTCTCTGTGGGTGATGTTTTTGATGTGGCCATAGCCTGTTGTCCTGAGTACTTGTATGAATTATGTCCCGGGCCTTCTCCTCCTCCAGCCATCCAAGCACCAAGCTCCTCCTCCAACCAGGAAGCCAGCTGCATGCTCCATTATAATGTGCAGATGTTTGGGAGTCTTGATGAAATGAAATATTTGGACAATGGTACGGTATTCTCAGAATTTCAACCTCAGGAATGATGGGGAATCATTTGTAGGGTGTTCATGGCCAGCCGCATGTTGAGGTGGCCAGTCAACTTTACTTTGCCAAAGGCCCCTTGGCGGAGGGCTTCCAGGAATTCATAGTGCTCTGAGATCTCTTGACATATGATGGTCTCAAAGCACCGTGGGAACCCATCATGCTACAATAATAAAAAGAAAAGTTAAAAACAAGTGTAGGAGGGAAGATTCTAGTTATGAATTCCTATGTGGGGAGTCAGAGATATCCCAAATAATCTACTGATGCACTTTGAGGTCCGAGAAAAACAAGAAGCCTCAATTTCCTGATTCTCCATTCGGCCTCTGGTGCCTGATACGTGGGCCGTACCTTCTGCAACAAGGACACATTACACACACACAAGCAAAAATAAATAATTAAAAGAAAAGGTCTGGGGGGGATATAGCCCCACGATAGAGCACTCACCTACTGTACATACTCTTTAGTCCCTTATACTCGAGTACTGCAAAGAAAAAAAAAAGCACAATTTATAAAAAGAGTATGAAAACCAGATGGAAGGAGTTGGAGATGGGTGAGAATAATTAATAAACCTTGGGGCTGGAGACAGGGCTTAGCAGTTAAGGCACTTGCTTGTGAAGCCTAAGGACTCAGGTTCAATTCCTCAGTACCCATGAAAGCCAGATGCACAAGGTGGCGTATGCATGTGGAGGTGGCTGGATTGCCCTTGCATGCCCGTTCTCTCTATCTGTCTCTTTCACAAATAAGTAAATAAAATAAAATAAAAAGAATAACACTTGATGGCCTGGGTACAAACATGGTAGTTGCAAAAAGGGTTGTAGGTCTGGAGTTTGACTGTTCCTCAAAACCCTAAGCTGCTCAGGTGGGGAGGACAGGTGGCTGTGAGTCTTGAAGAACCATCTGGATTGACAGAATTTCTGAAGGAGGTGAGAAGGGCAGCCGGGAACCACCTCTGCCTGAGCTAAGAATCCCTGGGGACAGTTGGGCAGTTGGGCAGTTGGCCGGCCAGGAGCTGTTGGGCAGTTAGACTGCTGGGAAGGGGCACCAGCAGGAGACTCCCCTCAGGGAGGGGCCGGCGTGTATGCAGCAGGCACAGGGAAAGGATCATGTTTTTGCCCACAGCTGGTTGGGACACAAGGGCAGCTCAGGCGGAGGGGCCATTTAGTCCAGGCTTGCTTTTCTGGGATTAAGCTCACTTCCTATTTGTTACATGACTTTGTTATTCTTTTTCTTTTTTCGAGGTAGAGTCTTGCTTCCCTAGCCCAGGTTGGCTTTGCCAACAAGTGCCTTAACCACTAAGCCATCTCTCCAGCATCTATTTATTATTTTTGAAACAGAGTCTCATGCAGTCCAGGCTGGCCTCAAACTTCCTATGTAGCTAATGCTAGCTTGAAATTCTGATCCTTCTGCCTTCAACCAACTAAATATTGGGATTGCAGGTGTGTGCCACCATGCCCACTGGGGCTCATGTCTCACCCTCTCTTCCATTCTTCCAATTGCCCTGTGAAGAGGAGGAACTGTTAAGAACCCTGTATTGCCAAAGAGGAGACAGGCTGAGAGGTTGAGTGTATAAGGTCACACAGGGAGTCAGTTATAGAGCTGGCCTTCTGATTTTCTGTTTACTGGTAATCTTTCCCCCCACAACCAAATGGAGAAATAGTGTGATGCTAGCTCTCTCTCTCTCTTTTATGGGGGGATGGGGGAGTTCATTTTTTTTTTTTTTTTGAGGTAGGGTCTCACTCTGGTCCAGGCTGACCTGGAATTCAATATGTGGTCTCAGGGTGGCCTTGAACTCATGGTGATCCTCCTACTTCTGCTGGGATTAAAGGCATGCACCACCACGCCTGGCTTGCCAGCTCTCTTTTCCAAAGCTACAATAGCAGGTTTGAGCCTGGGTTCTGCAGCCTACTGGCTTTATGGTCCTCTGTGATGCAATTTTACCTCCAGTGTGAAAGCTTTCTGGGGGGACATTTCACTCAGCTCAGCACAGACTGAGACTGAGACAAGGGCATGTGGAGGGCGCTGCATGCCTACGTGATGGGCGGAGTGGATCTGACAGAACCACTGTCCCTTATTCCCACAGGCGTCCCTCCTCTGGGGCTCTGCCCCCTGCCTCCTGAGCACCTGCTGCCCCTCCACCCGCAACTTCACTGGTGAGCTGCCTCTTCTTCACCAGTTTCCTCTTCTGGGTGACTGCAATCCATCATCACGCTCAGTCCGGTGCGGAGAGTCAGCTGTGCAAGGTGCGTGCTGGGGAGGTTCCTGGGAGAGGACAGGATCCTGGCTGGCTCAAAACGAGGTGGATGAATTGTGGGTGACAGAGGCATGGGTCCCCTTGGGGCCAAGAGGCCCACTGTGGGTGCTTCTCCCCTTGAAGCCTGATGCCCTGGATTTTCACATCTTGGTGGTGTGAATCCAGGTGTGAATCCTCCAGGAGTCAGTAGCGATGCTGCTGCTCTGGCCTCACCCTATAGCAGCAGAGGGAGCCTCAGACTCCCAGCGATGTGAGGCAGGCAGGGGGCGAGGACTGCTCCAGGAAGCCCCACTTCAGGCAGCATAGCGTGGTACTGAGACCCCAGGAGGATACAGAGAAATGAACGCTAGGCAGGAGCTGTGATGGACCAGGGGTCCCTGGGGGCCACTCACTGAGGAGAGTGGGAGCAGGCGGGGGTGTGGAAGAGGTACAGGTGGGCTCAGCCCTGCTGGGAGCCACAGCGGTGCAGGTGAGTGGGCCTTCAGATGGGTCTTCTTGTCTCCACAGCTGCCCTGGGTATGTGAGGACAGGGCTGGGTCTCCCATGGTCCTGCAAGGCCACCAGGACTGTGCCTCCCTGCTGGGTTTCTTCTCTGTCTACCACACGTCCTTCCCCGTGGTTGCTCGTTTTCTTCCCTTCCCCCAATTACGACCTGTGTGTAAAGCAGCCAGGACCCTCCAGTTGCCATCCACAGTGGGCGAGGGGCAACCCTGCCCATCCTGGTACACTCCCCTTAGGGACTTTTCTCCTCCCTGCCTGTCTCTAGTGGTCTGTAGATCCTACCCTCAAGACTCAGAAGCCCAGAAGCCAGGGGGTACCAGACAGACAACAGCTCCATTAGTTATGCTCATTTCTCAGATGAGGAAAATGAGCCCAGAAAGGGCAGCAGTTTCCCTGGGGTCACACAGCAGTTTAGTGACACAGCTGGGCTAGAGCCCAGACAACCATGTGTGCTTCTGTTTCCTCTCCTCTGCCCTCAGCTTGAGGCTTTTTCTACAGATAAACTCTATGTCTGTCAGATCATCAGAAAGTCCCTGTCACCTCTCCCAGGACCTGCTTTTTGAGGTGGGGGCTATGGGCCAGGCCTGATATGACCCCATACGGCCCTGGCCCCACTCAGCTTCCTTGTCCCCCTTCGCAGGTTTTTGTTCTTTAAATGCCTAATCTTTGAGGGTATCACTGTGGGTGCCACCTACATCTCTGATGGCTTCTTCTCCAAAAGTAGGTGGTTTAGGGACAACAGAGAGATAGGTGGGCCTGTGGGGCTGGGTCCTTGGGTGGGAGGGCATTGGCATGCTGACTCCAGGTGTTGGCTGGGTCCTTGCCTCCCCACCTGTATGGGAAAGTGCTCTAGTGTGGGCCTCAGGCCTTAGGGCAGCTGGAGGTGGGGAACCCAGCTAGCCGGAACTGTAGCACTTTGCCACTGGGTAGCTGGGATCTCCTGCAGAGTAGTGTCCGTTTGTGCAGAGCGTGGCATGTCTGATGGTTGAATGAATCTATGTGTGAAAGGGAGGCTTTGTGAGGCTGTGCCAGGAAACCTGGGGCTGACCACCTGGCCTCACTCGCACTGGCAGTGGGAAGCTGCCCGAAAGCCTTGGTGGGAATTGAAGTCACTGGCTCCTGTGGGACAGGCTGCTCATGTTAGGAAAGCCCTGAGGTCCTTTGGGTGAACCTCGGACTATACTTTAAGTGACACCATGCCATTGAAAAGCCAGTAGTAGAATGAGCCCTTGCCAAATCTCGTTTAGTTCTTGTGAATAAGTCTGTAAGAACAGCTCGGCAGGGGCTGCGCTGGCCCCCACACCTCTCTGATGTGGCTGGTCTCTCTCCAATCACTGGTGCCTCACTGTACTTTTTACAGCACTCTTGTTTTATGAGAAACTTATGAGAATTTTAGTAGCTACCAATCACAATTTAATAGTATATATTTTTTTCTTTTTCCTTTTTACAGTACTGGGCATTGAACCCAGGGCCTTACATATGCTAATCAAGTACTCTACCACTGAATTATATCCCCAGCTCTCTTTTTACTTTTTTTTTTTTTAGAGGGAAAGAGAGAGCAAGAATAGGTGCACCAGGGCCTCAGCCACTGAAATCGAACTCCAGATGCTTGCGCCACCTAGTGGGTATGTGCTACCTTGCACTTGCCTCACCTTTGTGCATCTAGCTTATGTGGGCTCTGGAGAGTTCGAACATGGGTCCTTAGGCTTCATGGACAAGTGCCTTAACTGCTAAGTCATCTCTCCAGCACTCTTTTTACTTTTTTTTTTGCTTTTTGTTTTTTGAGGTAGGGTCTTTCTCTAACCCAGGTTGACCTGGAATTCACTATGCAGTCTCAGGGTGGCCTTGAACTCAAGGCGATCCTCCTACCTCTGCCTCCTGAGTGCTGGGATTAAAGGCGTGCATCACCATGCTCAGCCTCTTTTTACTTTGAAACAAGTTGCACAGACTGACCTGAACTCACTCTGTAGTCCAGGCTGGACTTGAACTTTGGATCTTCTTACTTCTGGCCTCCTGAGTATCTGGGATTACAAACCTGAGCCATCAAGTTCAGTAGTATAATTTTTTTTGTTTTGTTTTTTCAAGGTAGGGTCTTGATCTACCCCAGGCTGTCCTGCAATTCACTGTGTAGTCTCAGGGTGGCCTTGAACTCACAGTGATCCTCTTATCTCTCTGCCTCCCTAGTGTTGGGATTAAAGGCATGCGCCAAGTGCCCGGCTCAGTTTATTTATTTATTTTGTTTTTTTCAAGGTAGGATTTCACTCTAGCTCAGGCTGACCTATGTAGTCTCAGGGTGACCTCGAACTTGTGGCGATCCTCCTACCTCTGCCTCCCAAGTGCTGGAATTAAAGGCGTGTCCCACCATGCCTGGCTCGGTTTATTTATTTTTATTTTCAAGTAGAGAGAGAGAGGAAGAGAGAGAGAGAGGGAGAGAGAGAGCGAACAGACCAGGGTCTATAGCTGCTGCAAATGAACTCCAAATGCAGGCAGAAAGGCATCTGGCTTTACATGGGTATTGAGGAATCGAACTGGGGTGTTAGGCTTCACAGGCAACCACCTTAACCACTGAGCCATCTCTCCAGTCCTTTTTGAGAATACATTTAAGTCTGTTGAGGTCCTTTGGAGCATTCTTTTTTCTTTTTTCTCTTTTCAATTTTTGTTTTGTTTTGTTTTTTCCAGGTAGGGTCTTGCTTTAGTCCAGGCTGACTATGTAGTCTAAGGGTGGCCTCAAACTCATGGTGATTCTCTTACCTCTGCCTCATGAGTGCTGGGATTAAAGGCATGTACCACCATGCCTAGCTCTGTCTTTTCTTTTTAAATGTTTTTATTTATTTATTTGAGAGAAGGAGAAAGAGAGAGACAGATAGAGAGAGAATGGGCATGCCAGGGCCTAGCCACTGCAAAGGCACTCCAGATGGCATGTGCCATCTTGTACTTCTGGTTTACGTGGGTACTGGGGAATCAAATCTAGGTCCTTAGGCTTCACAGGCAAGCACCTTAATTGTTAAGCCATCTCTCCAACCCTCTTTTTTTTCTCTTATTAAAAATTTTTATTTATTTATTTTCAAGCAGAGAGAGGTAGAGAGAGACAGAGAAACAGAGAGAATGGGAGCAGCAGGGCCTCTAACCACTGCAAATAAACTCTAGATTCATGCGCCCTTTTGTGCATCTGGCTTTACATGGGTATTGGGAATTGAACTCATTAGGCTTTGCAGGCAAACATGTTAGCTGCTGAGCCATCTCTCCAGCCCCTCTTTCTTTCTTTTATTTAATCTGTGCTTTCAAAAGATATTTTATTTTCTTATATTTGAGAGAAAGAGGGAGAGGAAGAGAGAAGAGCTAGAGAATGGGCATATGCCAGAGCCTTCAGCCACTGCAAAGGAACTCCAGAGACATGCACTACCTTGTGCATCTAGTTTATGTACTGATAAATTGAACCTGGTCCTTAGGCTTTGCAGGCAAGTGCCTTAATCATTAAGCCATCTTTCCAGTCCCCTTTTTTCTCCTTTCAGCACACATCTTCCTTTTCTATTTACTCCATAAGCTTTTAGTTATGTCTTACCCAAGAATCAATGAACGTACACCCAAAGCACGCCAACAGGAAACTCTCCTCTCCCCCCATCTTCTTTACTGGTAGTATTGGGGTGTTTCAAGGGGACTGACATTCTATTATTATTCCCACATCTTTTTTTAAATTATTTTTATTTATTTATTTGAAAGTAACAGAGCGAGAAAGAGGCAGATAGAGACAGAGAGAGAATGGGTGCGCCAGGGCCTCCAGCCACTGCAAATGAACTCCAGACATGTGCGTCCCCTTGTGCATCTGGCTAACGTGGGTCCTGGGGAATCGAGCCTCGAACCAGGGTCCTTAGGCTTCACAGGCAAGCGCTTAACCACTAAGCCATCTCTCTAGCCGCATCTTTTTGTTTTTTTAATTCCCACATCTTTTTGCCTCTATATATGGCCTTGGATCTCCAAGTATGCCTCTCGCAATACTGAGTATGGTCTCTGACTAACCAGAAGGGCGCCAGGTCTGAGATCCACCACGGTGGGTATATGGTTGTAGGTGAGGCCTGGGGGTCCTTTTTCTACCCAGGCGTCAGGAAGTAGTCTAATAGCTCTTCTGGCTTTGTCTGACTTGCATTCTCTTTGGGGCAATAAGGCTGCTATTCATTCTCTCTGGGCACAGTCACTGCCCTCATTAAAGACCTTGGTCCCTTCAAAGTGAGACTGGCAGGCTTCCCTGGGGTGAAGGTGATCTGTACCCCAAGTTTTGTCAGTAGGTCTCACCCTGGTAAGGGAATAGGGCACTCTAGCAAGTACAGGAATTTGTGACTCATCAGATGTCTTCCCAGCTAACAGGTGACTGGAAGAAGGTGGCCTGTGCCCCCATGGCCTCGATGATCATGGCCTTTCACCTGGCAAGGGGAGCCATAGGTGTGATCAGTACTGAGTATTCTGTGCCACTATCCACCATAGAAGTCACTGATCGCCTCCCCACCACTTTCATTTTGACCATGGGCTCCTGGGGGGAGGAGGGACCAGGAGCAATGAGGCTGGTCTATCCTAGTCCAATCCAATCCCGGCCAGGCTGATGAGATCCTGGATGTCTGGCTCTAGCTGCCATATCTTTTTGTCAAGAGCCGCTGGTTTGGGAGGCTCCTGGCTTGCTTTGCAATGGGGACATTCATTTTTCAATGTCCAGTCTCTCTGCAATACCCACACTGGTCTTGTCACAAGAGGGGTCACCTCTTTGGCCTTCCTTGTGTGAGTGCCTCGGCCATCTGGAAGGATCAGGATTGTCCAGGGTGGCTGCCAGCAAAGACACTTTTTGTCTCCTCTGTTTTTGTGCCTCTTTCTGGTCTTCTTTGTCTCTGTTCACATAGACCTTGTGTGCAACCTTTGAGAAGTTGGGTGGCATTCATTCCTGAGAACCTTTTAAGCCTTTGCAGCTTTTGGCAGATGTCAGCCTGACATCCACTGATTTTCTGGTGCCTCAGGGTCAAAAGGAGTATATACCCAGAATGCCTCACAGTCTGTCATGGAAGCCTGTGGGCGATTCTGCCAGTTTCTAGAGGACTTCTGTGATTTTTTTTTTTTTTTTTTTTTTGCTTTTTCAAGGTAGGGTCTCACTCTAGCTCAGGCTGACCTGGAAATTACTCTGTAGTCTCAGGGTGGCCTCCAACTCATGGCAATCCTCCTACCTCTGCCTCCTGAGTGCTGGGATTAAAGGCATGTACCACCATGCCTAGCTCTGTCTTTTCTTTTTAAATGTTTTTATTTATTTATTTGAGAGAAGGAGAAAGAGAGAGACAGATATAGAGAGAATGGGCATGCCAGGGCCTAGCCACTGCAAAGGCACTCCAGATGGCATGTGCCATCTTGTACTTCTGGTTTACGTGGGTACTGGGGAATCAAATCTAGGTCCTTAGGCTTCACAGGCAAGCACCTTAATTGTTAAGCCATCTCTCCAACCCTCTTTTTTTTCTCTTATTAAAAATTTTTATTTATTTATTTTCAAGCAGAGAGAGGTAGAGAGAGACAGAGAAACAGAGAGAATGGGAGCAGCAGGGCCTCTAACCACTGCAAATAAACTCTAGATTCATGCGCCCTTTTGTGCATCTGGCTTTACATGGGTATTGGGAATTGAACTCATTAGGCTTTGCAGGCAAACATGTTAGCTGCTGAGCCATCTCTCCAGCCCCTCTTTCTTTCTTTTATTTAATCTGTGCTTTCAAAAGATATTTTATTTTCTTATATTTGAGAGAAAGAGGGAGAGGAAGAGAGAAGAGCTAGAGAATGGGCATATGCCAGAGCCTTCAGCCACTGCAAAGGAACTCCAGAGACATGCACTACCTTGTGCATCTAGTTTATGTGGGTACTGATAAATTGAACCTGGTCCTTAGGCTTTGCAGGCAAGTGCCTTAATCATTAAGCCATCTTTCCAGTCCCCTTTTTTCTCCTTTCAGCACACATCTTCCTTTTCTATTTACTCCATAAGCTTTTAGTTATGTCTTACCCAAGAATCAATGAACGTACACCCAAAGCACGCCAACAGGAAACTCTCCTCTCCCCCCATCTTCTTTACTGGTAGTATTGGGGTGTTTCAAGGGGACTGACATTCTATTATTATTCCCACATCTTTTTTTAAATTATTTTTATTTATTTATTTGAAAGTAACAGAGCGAGAAAGAGGCAGATAGAGACAGAGAGAGAATGGGTGCGCCAGGGCCTCCAGCCACTGCAAATGAACTCCAGACATGTGCGTCCCCTTGTGCATCTGGCTAACGTGGGTCCTGGGGAATCGAGCCTCGAACCAGGGTCCTTAGGCTTCACAGGCAAGCGCTTAACCACTAAGCCATCTCTCTAGCCGCATCTTTTTGTTTTTTTAATTCCCACATCTTTTTGCCTCTATATATGGCCTTGGATCTCCAAGTATGCCTCTCGCAATACTGAGTATGGTCTCTGACTAACCAGAAGGGCGCCAGGTCTGAGATCCACCACGGTGGGTATATGGTTGTAGGTGAGGCCTGGGGGTCCTTTTTCTACCCAGGCGTCAGGAAGTAGTCTAATAGCTCTTCTGGCTTTGTCTGACTTGCATTCTCTTTGGGGCAATAAGGCTGCTATTCATTCTCTCTGGGCACAGTCACTGCCCTCATTAAAGACCTTGGTCCCTTCAAAGTGAGACTGGCAGGCTTCCCTGGGGTGAAGGTGATCTGTACCCCAAGTTTTGTCAGTAGGTCTCACCCTGGTAAGGGAATAGGGCACTCTAGCAAGTACAGGAATTTGTGACTCATCAGATGTCTTCCCAGCTAACAGGTGACTGGAAGAAGGTGGCCTGTGCCCCCATGGCCTCGATGATCATGGCCTTTCACCTGGCAAGGGGAGCCATAGGTGTGATCAGTACTGAGTATTCTGTGCCACTATCCACCATAGAAGTCACTGATCGCCTCCCCACCACTTTCATTTTGACCATGGGCTCCTGGGGGGAGGAGGGACCAGGAGCAATGAGGCTGGTCTATCCTAGTCCAATCCAATCCCGGCCAGGCTGATGAGATCCTGGATGTCTGGCTCTAGCTGCCATATCTTTTTGTCAAGAGCCGCTGGTTTGGGAGGCTCCTGGCTTGCTTTGCAATGGGGACATTCATTTTTTCAATGTCCAGTCTCTCTGCAATACCCACACTGGTCTTGTCACAAGAGGGGTCACCTCTTTGGCCTTCCTTGTGTGAGTGCCTCGGCCATCTGGAAGGATCAGGATTGTCCAGGGTGGCTGCCAGCAAAGACACTTTTTGTCTCCTCTGTTTTTGTGCCTCTTTCTGGTCTTCTTTGTCTCTGTTCACATAGACCTTGTGTGCAACCTTGAGAAGTTGGGTGGCATTCATTCCTGAGAACCTTTTAAGCCTTTGCAGCTTTTGGCAGATGTCAGCCTGACATCCACTGATTTTCTGGTGCCTCAGGGTCAAAAGGAGTATATACCCAGAATGCCTCACAGTCTGTCATGGAAGCCTGTGGGCGATTCTGCCAGTTTCTAGAGGACTTCTGTGATTTTTTTTTTTTTTTTTTTTGCTTTTTCAAGGTAGGGTCTCACTCTAGCTCAGGCTGACCTGGAAATTACTCTGTAGTCTCAGGGTGGCCTCCAACTCATGGCAATCCTCCTACCTCTGCCTCCCGAGTGCTGGGATTAAAGGCGTGTGCCACCACGTCCAGCTGACTTCTGTGATCTTAGACATATCAGTTGACTTTCTGGCTCCAGCCCACACCCCTTGAAGAAGTGCCTCTCAGTCATTGTATAAGGACTCCCATCTGGCCTATATATGGAAGTTCCAGTTTGGTCTGATCTCAAGAGCTGCTTCTCGAGTCCAGTTTTCTGTGTCTAAGATGACAACCAGCGCACGCTCCTGCAGACACTTTCGCGTCTCTGTCATAATGTACCACCTCTCTTTCATGCCGAACAGGGTCAGAAGGGGTTGGTGACAGTCAACCCATAACAGTTGGCGGGTCTAGGAAGAGATCAGTCATAGCCTGTGGCTTCTCGGAATAAGCTAGAGTGCTCTTGTCTCCAGTTCCAGAGATCAGTGGTGCTGAAGGGCTAATGGTACAGGGTGGAATGTCCTGGCTACACTGAGCTGTCTGGCCCTTCCTGCAGGGATCCCTGAGCCTCCTTCAGGGGCATCTGAAGAGCAGGCTCGAATGTGGGCTGCCTACAGCCTCTATCCTACCTGCTCTGGCCTTGACTTCCAAGGTTGAAAGACTGATGGCGGAGCCGTGGGAGGCGCCTCCATGGGAGGGGGGCTGAGTTGAGGTTGCTGAGACAAGGGGTAGATATGGTGGAGGCAATGGGGGCTCGTTTTCTGGGTCTCCTTGGTGGGATGGGCTGTTTATTCTGGGTATTCTTTCAGCCCTGTAAAGGTCAGGTTATCGAAATTCTTTTTTTTTTTTTAATTTTACTTATTTATTTTCAAGAAGAGAGAGAGAGAGAAAGAATAGGCACACTAGGGCCTATAGCCACTGCAAATGAACTCCAGATGCATGTGCCCCTTGTGCATCTGGCTTATGTGGGTACTGGGGAATTGAACCTGAGTCCTTTGGCTTTCCAGACAAACGCCTAACTGCTTAGCCATTTCTCCAGCCAAGGTTATCAAAATTCTACATTATCCCTGCCTGTTAGCACAGAACCAAACCCATGGAGCGGTAGCTGGGCTATCTGTAACCAAGAATCAATGTATGGGAACGCTCCTGGATGCTCCAGGATTCCTGTAACTATCCTGTACGCACCCTAACTATGGCCACTTCTTTAGTTCTTTGTTGTTTTTTTTTTTTTCAAGATAGGGTCTCACTCTAGCCCAGGGTGACCTCCAATTCACTATGCAGTCTAAGAGTGGTCTTGAACTCACAGTGATCATCCTACCTCTGCCTCCCAAGTGCTGGAATTAAAGGCATGTGCCACCACACCTGGCTATTGTGGCCACTTCTAATGTTCCCTCTAAGGGCCTTTCAGTGTCAAATGATGGCCACTCATGTTTGCACAGAGTACAAGGTCTTTTGGTTGATAACTTTATTCCATAGTCCCCTGGAAACCCCTCTTTAAAGTTTTTGAGCATACAATCTAAAAAAGTTGGTTTGGAGGAGCTTCCTCCCATGGTGTTAGGATTTTGTTTGGGTCTAAGTTCTGTAGGATTGTCTCATCTGGGGCCTGATCTTGTGGCCTGGGCTCCATCAGAGCCCCCTGTACCCCAGGCACTGTTGATGCCTCCACTACTCAAATGCATGGAAATCCCAGGAGGCCTGGTCCTGGGATGGTTTGAGGATCAACCTAAAACAAAGAGTTTTCAGGGTAGGTACATCAAAATGTGGGAAAGAAATCCGTTCCAGGGATTCATGGGGTAAGTCTGGGCCCTTGAAGAAGGACCTGGGATATTGGTAAGGAAAGAAAGGCTCTTTAGTCGGTGGTCCAAGGCACAAGAGAGCAAATGAAGGGAGAAGCCCCAAGGGTCTGTGCATCCATGTTTCTCTACCATCCCAGGAATATTCAAGGAGACAGTATGGAACCACTGGGTGGTGGCAGAACAGGTGACAGAGAATGGGGTTCTCCAATTCTTGCCTGAGCCAGAAACTGAGGGGAACAGGAGCAATCTAGTCTGTTGACCACCTCACAAGGATGACAGGGGAACAAAATGGATAGTGTCTGAGTGGGGTACCCAGACAACAAAGTAAGTCCCATGTCTCAGGAGCTAGATACAGCTTTGTGACATTCTGGGAGAAACTTTTTCTTACACTCTGGACAAACAGGCCACTGTAACATGCACGAGAGGAATGCTCCTTTAATTTTACCCTTTCCATCCCATGTGATTCCTCCCTGCATCAGTGATGCAGGACAAACCAGGAAGGGTGTCCCTTCCCAGAAAAGACCATTCAGATGTCTGCCTTGTCTCCTCCCAAAGGAGCTTAGTTGCCTCTTAGCATCAGTTATGACTCTGGATAAGGCTACCCCAATGCTGCCCTAAGCCATGAGGTCGCTGTGGAAATGGACAAACCCACTTGTGCTCCATGGCCTTAAGGGGGGCAGTTGGCACCCAGCCATGGAGAACAGACTCAATCCTGAGACACAAGTGAATCAGATTGCACACTTTCATTCAGGGGCTATTACAATGGCTCCCATTTTCCTGATGTACCTTCAGGTTAAGGGGCTCAGCAGGAAGGGATTAAGTTCCTTTTCCATCCAGAGGTGGGACCTGACCAAGAGGAGACTGCTAGAACTCCTTTGTCACTTAAAAAAAGAGGGGACCAACCTCCTCCACCACCTATTGGTGTAGATCCTAGCCTGTGATCATTGTGATTCCATTGTCCTGAATTCTGCCTAGTGAGTGAGTTGTGAGTTGGTCCACCTCTCTGGAGTCTGGTTGGGTACAGGCATCTCTGAGTGGCAGAGTTCTGGTTCTGAAGGAGCCCACCCTGTGATTTGTTGGGTCACCCTCATTCATCTCCAGAGCTCTCCTCTCTCTCCAATGCGGGCTCTCACTGGCCTGGGTGCCCAAAGAGCCCCAAAAGTTGTCAGTCTTACTAGACTTCCCAGCCAATGCACCAAAAATGTTCCAGAAAGAAAACCAAGTGCCCCTTGGAGAGGCTGGAGAACTCAAATTTATAAAGCATGGGTGGAGGAGATCTAATGCTCCACATTCCTCCAGCCCCCAGTTCGGGTGGGTGGGTGTTTTTACAGATAGTTTGGATGGCAGCTTGACGTCTTTTACATTACTATGGCTTCAGATTTCTAAAGCTGTGTGACTAGGGACACATTTAGGAATTCTTTGGTTGTATGCAAGTTGCAGAAGTGGGGAGGGAGCCACTATGTTTAGGGGAGTCAGCCTACGGCCATGCTACCTAGGTGACATATTGTAAGCAGGACGTAGCTGCACAGACAGGGAAGGGAGGGAACCCCAGAGTCATGCTATCTTTAGTATGGACTTGCACAATCAAAGCTGTAAGTCAGGCTGTCACCCTGAGGAGTGGGGAAGGGGCTTGTCAGAATAGGGGCAAGGGGCTTTAGAGCACCATCTACATCAGAGTTTCCAACTTGAAATTCTTTTTTTTTTTTTTTTTTTTTTTTTTTTTTTTTTTTTTGTTGAGGTAGGGTCTTGTTCTAGCCCAGGCTGACCTGGAATTCACTATGTAGTCTCAGGGTGGCCTCAAACTCACAGTGATCTACCTACCTCTGTCTCCTGAGTCCTGGGATTAAAGGCGTGCACCACCATGCCCAGCCCCCCGTAGGAACTCTTAAGGTGATGGATGGTCACTACTGTTCTGGTTGTTTACGTGGGTGCTGGGGATCTGAACTCAGGTTCTCATACTTGCACATGTTACCCACCAACCCATCTCCCTAGCTCTGTTTTCTTTCCTTATTATAAGCATGAAGGAAGTGGAGATATTAGTAAAAGCAATTAACCTAAAACTAACCGAACTTAAGTTCCCAGGAATGGTGCACACATCTGGAAAACCGAGTCAGAGGAACTACCACCAAGTTCAAGGACAGCATCTTACAAACAAACCGAACCAAGCAAACAGAGCATCGATGAATGAAGCACCTTCTTTGGTGCTTTTTATAATACTCAGTACTCTGTGTGTGTTCTGGAGATGGTAAGTGTATGATCCTGACAAGTGACTGTTACTGGGGGTGGGAGAGCCTTACATCATTTTATTTGTGATGATTTTACAGAGGCTCATGAAGATTGTCTTTTGCTCGAATTCACATTGGAAGTTGGGATAGTGTTGAGAGTCATGACAGTTTTTCTGCCTCTTGGACCCAGGGTCATAACTACCTGGTCACTGGCCTCCAGGGCTCCAAGACCACCCATGTCCAGTGTGGTGAACAGTGCCATGGTTCATGGGGCTGCTTGCTGCTATCTGTCTGCACACTTCTGTGACAGTGTCCCTGACCACCCACCCTCCTCTCCCCCAGCGTCTGCTCTTCAGATCACCTGCAGATGAACAGCCTGATGCAGTTGGAGGAGAACCTGGTTGCACTGGAGCCCATCCAGAAGCAGCAGGTGGCTGTCTGTGAGGGCCCAGCCCATGACAATGAGCAAGAAGGTGTCACCTACAGATACTCCTTCCATTTCTTCCTGGCCTTTCTGCGTGTCATGGTGACACTCACTAAATGGTATAGGTGTAGAGTGGGCAGCCTGGTGTGAAGGGATGGACTTGGTGCTTGAGGTGCACTTGCTATGCATGTCTTCTCTCATTGACCCCTCCTGGGTCTTCTAGTCTCTGCTCATGGCCTGGGGTCTGGTTTTAGCAGACCCTCATACTGCCTGCTGCTGCCCTGTTCACTTTCCTGGCCATGCTTTCATGGGCTCAGCATTTGGCACATTTGGTAAAGAGACTGACAAGAATAAATAGGAGGTGGGACAGGGACTGTGTGGGTGCCTGGGTTTGTAAATCAAGGCTAGGTCATGGGGACAGGTTTGGAATTCATGGCTGGTGGGTCAGGAATAGGGTGTGGCAGTCAGAATGGAAGTTACAGGTCAAGAATAGGAGTCAAGAGGTCCAGGGTTAGGGTTGAGACCATTGACAGGGCCATCTTGTAATAAATAATACTGCACTTACACACATAGCAGCATTGGGTCCTTTGGTTAAAACTGGGGGTCAGAGGCTACTAAGCCTGCACAAAAGGTCAAGGAGCCAAGATTATGATAGTAAGGTCAGAGGCTAAGGAATCAAGTATCAAAGTCAAGGTTAGAGCAGGAACACAGGTCAGAAGCTCCAGAGTTCCATGGTGAGGTTGTAAGGAAAGTGTAAGAGAGAAAAGTGAAGGAGAACACCAGACTTGATCTCTATAGACAGACTGTTTATTGAGAGAAACAGTGAGGTGCAGCAGCCTTCCCATGGAATGAAGGCTGAAGCACTGAGCCATGCTGGGGTTCAGACTTATAAGGAGGATCCTAAGGAAAACAGACTGTCCCAGGTGCAATTGATAAGGAACTTGTAGCTGTTTGTGTCCTTGTTCAGAATAGGCTTCTTCAGCCAGCATTGTCTAATGGAGGATACCCCAGATGGTTTCTGCACCTTCAAGACCATTTGAGCTAAAGGGAGTACATCAATCAGGGGAGGCGTTGGACTTGTCTGAGGCTGAATGTCTCTGCTATTTCTTTATGGCCTTCTAGTCTTAGGGATAGTTATTAACTCTTTAGTTCCCTCTGGTTTTCAAGGAAAGCTATTAACCCTTCAGAGGTGACTAGGAGTGCAGTCAAGACTAGGATGACAATGTTTTGGAGACATGATCTCACTATGTAATCCAGGCAACCTTTGAATTTGAAATCCTCTTGCCTCAGCCCCCTAGTAGCTGAGATTACAAGCCTATGCTACCAGGCCTGGCTAGCCCTAGGATTTTTGTTTTGTTTTATTTTGTTTTGTGAGACAGAGTCTCATCTATCCCTGTGGTCTTCTATTTAGCCAAGAATGACCTTGAGCTCCAGATCCTTCTGCCTCTACCACCCAAGTGCTGGGATTACAGGTATGAACCACCACGGCCAATTTAGGATAAGACTAGAGGATAGAAATCAGGTCAATTTCAAGGTCTAGAACTTTAAGGGGTTAAGACTGGAATTGATGTCAGGGTCAGATCTGTGGTCTAGGCCAAGAGCTTTGTTCAGGGCCACAAAACCAAATGTCTACAGTGTCAGTGAAAGAGTAAGAGCCAATGTTGAATTCAGATGTCACATTGGGTCAGAGATCATAAGATTGGTTACCATGAGCAAGATGGTATGTTCCAGCTCTGGCAAGACCAGGCAGCTGATTAGCATGTGGACGTCTGTGTGGGTGAAGATCTGTTCCAGATGGGTGGGGCTGCTGCTCAGCCAGTGGACCCTGGTGGTCCTTTGCTCCCAACCCAACTGTGACTTCAGCTAAGGTGGCCCTGCAGCCTTGGGGCACCAGAAGTCCTCCTCTTGGTCAGAAGGCAGTGGGATTTCTCTGCCATTCCTTTCAGAATATGTGAGTTCAGGGACTCAACAAAGAGTAAAGCTTGGGCAAACGTGAGATGGGCAGTGCACCTGTGTCCCTCTTCTCCTGTAGTATTGCCCTCCACCTACCACCCTGCTTCTCCACGCCTGCTCTATCAAAGCCATCCACCAGCCTGGTCACACTGGAGGCTCAGATTCCAGAATTGGCACCAAGAACTGCAGTCTATCTCCCAGTGAGTGACAGGTGCAAGGAGCAGTTTGACTCTTCTAGCTCTGCATGATGGCTACCACGCCCATTTAAAAGCAGAAACTGGATCTCTAAAGGGACAAGGGTCTTGTCAAAGGTTGTGCAGAGGCCTTTAAGGCTGTTCTTAGACAGCTGGACACCACATTGAGCATAATCAGTTTGGCCCACCATAGCACTTGGTGGCTGAGGTCTGAAGCATGCTAAGCCACCTTGCGACATTTGGGCTACTCCAGTGGTTTTCTGTCTGAGGAGAGAAGTCTCATCCAGAAACTGGTTCATGGATAGAAGAACAGGGAGTGGGGACTGTCCCGGCCAACGCTGTAGATGTTTATCCCAGCAGGGCGGTGGGGGGCGGTGGT
This sequence comes from Dipus sagitta, assembly GCA_036346955.1. Classification (NCBI taxonomy): domain Eukaryota; kingdom Metazoa; phylum Chordata; class Mammalia; order Rodentia; family Dipodidae; genus Dipus; species Dipus sagitta. Next base: position 99,124,073 of record CM070773.1, read on the forward strand.
GTGTGTGTGCTGTGGGGAAACAAAGGGTTTTCTCATTGCCAGGCCCTATTTGGCATACTTTACTCTCAAAATGCCACTCAGCAGAATAGTGGGGACAGCCAGTACTAAGGCACGTTTCCTCTCAACTCTTATTTTGTGTGGACAAACCTCTTTCTGCAGTAGATGGAGGCCTAGCTGGGCAGCATGCTGCCCCTGGCCTTTGCTGCCTGGCTCCATAATTTGCCTATCTGGGTGGATTTCAGGCTGATGACCTCCATGTGGGCCTTCATCAATGGAGCGTCTCTACTGAAAAGCACACAGGCACGCGGAAGGGACTCTGTTAGCCACTTTGAAATACACAGGACTCATTTTTCACTGCGCTCGCCCTGCCGGCCATAGCGCCCCACGCGATCCGGGCCGCTCTGAACCTTTGCTCCCTTTGCCCACCCGTCCTCTTCCTCCCCCACCTCGGGAAGCCGTCCTCGTCCTCCGCTTTCTGTCTCTTTCAGGCGCCACATAAGGGGGATGCTTGTGGGATGGGTCCTTCTGAGATGCTACATAAATCTCATTGCCCATAGATGGGTTCAGTTGACGTTAAAGAGACAGAAAAATAAAATAAAATAAAATGCGCAAGTGCATCTTGGCCATGCCGCCTCTTTGTTTTCCTCTGTGACTGTGCAGTCCTCTGCTTTAGGTATGCATAGCCTCTTTCCGCAGAGCGGCGCGGTTCTTGTCCGCACAGAAGGGCAGCAGCGCACATTTCTTAAAAGCATTCAGAATTGTGATCACTCCTCGCAAGCCTGGGCAGCAGCTGCTCACGGAGGCGGAGGTGACCCTTTGACCTGATTGTGTCTCCGTGGGAGGAGCTGCTTTCCTTGTCTTGTACACCTGTGGTGTTTAGGCCCTGGGGTGCCTCTGTGAGGGTGGGGTCTTTTCTGACGGGCTATGATGGAGCATGTGCTCCTACCCAAACGTCACTTTGCAAACTCTTCCAAACTGCTGCGCATCTGCTCCTCTTCCTTCATCTCATATGAAGTGTGCACAAGGAAGCAAGCATGTATGTCATTCTGCAGATAGCCCCTTCCAAACTGCTGCCCGCCCGGTGAGCAGTCACTGGTTCCTGCCATGTAGCAGCTTCGGGAGAGCACCATTGGGTAGGGGAGGTGTTCCGCCCCTTGTCCACTTGCTCACTGTCTTGTGAGGTGTGTCTCAGCAAGCCTGGCAAAGGTGGAAAAGGGGCCACACTTCTCCCTGAACAACAAAGGAATATGAGAAGACCTGAAGGGGTCAAGGCTCTTAGCCTGTAATTCAGGTCTTCAGTTCTGGGGCACAAAAGTCCCCATATGATGAACTGCTGTTTAAGATAAGATAGGTCCCAAGCACTTCACTGTATGCTCTGTCTCTTAAGCACTGTACATGTCCTGGCATTTGAATCCCAGGTGACACATGATGCCCATGATCTTAGGGTTTGCGGTGCCTGTACGTTTGTCTGTGCAAGAAGTTGGTGAAGTTTTTATAATATGCTTGCTCCAAGGTTGTCCCAAAAGGCAGTGCTCAATGAGTCTGAGCTCTGGGCTGACAGATAGCAAGTCCACACTGACATGGGTGATGCCTCAGGAGGGGTGAGATGGTATAGCCAAGTGTCTGGAAATGGTCGGTAACTCCATCACTGAGTGAATGCCCAGGCCGTAAGGAAGAGAAGCCATCAACACCTCATGGAGCATGACGCTAGGCTCTACATGTCTGCCTCAAATCCATGACAGAAGCTGTAGCACGACGCAAGCCGCCAGCAGAGTCCCTTGGGTTTCTTCCCCTTGGTGACTTTCACAGTCAGGCTGAAGTCACATCATTTCAAGCACCCATCTCCCTTTCCCAAGATATTCTCTGGTTTAATGTCTCTAGGGGGCAAAGTTTTTTTTTTTTTTTTCTTCTTTTTACCATGGCAACAGTCTACTGTCCTGAGTACTTGTACAAATGTGTCCCTGGCCTGCTCCTCCTCCAACCACCCAAACTCCAAGATCATTCTACCAATATCTCCATCAGAAGCATGCTCATTATGTAGGAGTGTTCAGCCACGGGCATGTCGGGAAGCATTTGAATTGCGTTTGGGTGAAGGCATAGTGCTTTCAGAGTTTCAGCCTGGTGAATGATTGAGGTGCATTTGTAGAGTCTCCACAGCTTCGTGCATATTGATTAGGTGGTATTAAGCCAACTTTACCTTGCCAAAGGTGCCTTGGCCGAGAGTTAGCATATCATTGTTCTCTGTGAACTCCTCACCACACGTGCTGGTCTCAAAGCTCTGTTCCATTCTCACCTCTTTGGTGAGTAGAAACTCAGTGGGCACTCACAATACTCGATTAAAAAGCAAATTACTGGGGCTGGAGAGATGGCACATTGCTTAGGGCATTTGTCTGCAAAGTCTGACGATCCAGGTTCAGTTCCCCAGTACCCACGTAAAGCCAGATGCACAAAGTGGTGCATGCATCTGGAGCTCGTTTGCAGTGGCTAGAGGCTCTAGCACTGCCCATTAAAAAAAAAAAAATTAATGGCAGGTCTAAGAGAGAAGAGTCTAGCTAATTAGTCCTCCATCAGAATTAGAGACATCTCAAACAACCTAGTGATGCACCTCATGGTCATAGAAAGATAAGAAGAAACCAAACCCTGAAACAGTAGATGACAAAACATAATAAAGATCATACCTGAAATTAATAACCCTTCCTTGAGTCAGAGGCTGCACAACCTGAGGCGATATGAGGGAAGCCAGCTCCCTGATGGACTGGCTCATAGAAGTCATTTGGGATACTTGGCTATTGCTGAGTGAAGTCTCACAGACTGGAATGGGGGAAGGACAGACTTGACTGAGGGGACAAGGAATGAGAGAGGCAGTGTTTAATGTCCGGTGAGTGAGTGTGCTGGGTCCTCCAGTAGGGCTGTGTTCACAGGGGAGTTAAGAAGTTGATTCTGCGGGACCTTGGAACTAGTGTGGGATTTTAATTGCCTTGCTGGGTCCCCTGGTGGGGCATGCATGGTCTTTACCAGGTGGTAGGTCTTGACAGATCGGGAGCAACTTGGACGGGTATGTGAATCAAGTTTGTAAAGTGCTAAAGCAATCTAGAAGAGATGAGAGGAGGGGGCCAAGCAGACAAAGGGGCCACTCAAATGCAAATGAGCTGGAGTTCCTAAGGAAAAAATGGACCGAAAGCCAAATGCTGGGCTCATGAGCCTCTGGAAGGATTGAAAGCCAGAAGAACAGTTCTTAAAAGGTACAGATGATAAATTTATGCAGGTGAAAAAGACTAAGCTTGCTAGCTCAGCGTGGTGGCTCATGCCTTTAATCCCAGCATTTGGGAGGCAAGAGGTGGGAGGATTGCTGTGAGTTTGAGGCCAGTCTGAGACTACATAGTGAAGTCCAGGTCAGCCTGGGCTAGAGATCCATCCTACCTTAAAAATAAAAATAAATTTTAGAAAAGACTAAACTTTTCCCAGGGGGGTGGGGGGATTATGCCCCCCCCCCGTGTGAGCTGTGTACATTTCTCTCTTGTAAAAGTGGCCAGGTGTGGTGGCACATGCCTTTAATCCCAGCACTCGGAGGCAGAGGTAGGAGGATCACCCTGAGTTCGAGGCTACCCTGAGACTACATAGTTAATTCCAGGTCAGCCTGGGCTAGAGTGAAACCCTACCTCGGAAAACCAAAAAAAAAAAAAAAGAAAGAAAAGGAAAAAGAAAAAAAAGTGGATGAAGTGGATGTCTCAAGGTTTTCACAGCCCAGATGTAGCTGAGGGAGAGGCAGTGGACAAGGCAGCAGTCACAGTGCCATCCCCCAACCCCCAGAGTCTGTCAGACAGGCGGACCCAACCTGAACGGCAGGAGCCGCAGCAGGTGGGAAATCAGCTCCATTCCCCCTTGCCCTGGCTCAGGCCAAGCAGCTTGAGTGGGCCCCACAGAGCCCACCAGGTTGGGGAGCTACACGGCAGCCCCATGGAAACACCCCAAGATAAGGATGCAGGGTGGCTCATGGAGAATGTGGATCAGAAAAGGCTCTGGTGCTCTCCTCAACATTGTTCCTTTGAGGAAACTGTTAATGCAAGCAAGGGAATCTTTTTAAAAGTATTTATTGTTGCCCAGCGTGGTGGTGCACGCCTTTAATCCCAGCACTTGGGAGGCAGAGGTAGGAGGATTGCCATGAGTTCGAGGCCACCCGGAGACTACATAGTGAATTGCAGGTCAGCCTGGACTAGAGTGAAACCCTACCTCGAAAAACAAAAAACAAAAAAAATATTTATTGTTATTTACTAGGGAGAGAGAGAGAGGGAGGGAGGGAGAGAGAGAGAGAGAGAGAGGGAGAGAGAGAGAGGGAGAGGGAGAGAGAATGGGCACGGCAGGGCCACCAGCCACTGCAAACAAATTCCAGATGCATGTGCCACTTTGTGCATCTGGCTTACGTGGGTCCTGGGGAATTGAACCTGGGTCCTTTGGCTTTGCAGGCAAGTGCCCTAACCGCTAAGCCATCCCTCTAACCCTCAATGGAATCTTTTCATGCTGTATTGGACCTTGCTAACATTCTTCCTTAGTATCCCCCTAGCTGCTGATCCCTGAGACCAACTGGTGCCTTCTCAGAATGAATGGCTGTGAGCCTTCAGAGATCCTGCCCACTCTTGTAAAAAGCGTTCATGACTTCTTGGTATAGTACTAGCCTCTGAGTGTCTTACATGTTTGGAAAAGCATCTGAGAGAACAGGAAAGGCAGCAGTTACGAGTTTAAAGGAAGGTATCCCTACATGGACGGAAAGGGCATGAGGCTGTTGAGTGAAGATCACAGTGCCAGGAATGGGCTACTTCCTTAGGAGTGGTTGGCTAGGGAGGCCCCTGAGGCTTTTGCATTATTCCAGAACTACCATAAGACGCTATTTCTGAAGACACAGCATGCAAGACGTGAGGAGATCAGGCTTGAACTAAGCTGGAAGCTCCTCTCTATTGGCTAGTTCTCATAGTGCCTGACAGTGCTACGCTGGCTGCTCGGGGAGAGTTGTCATCAACGGTCCTGCTAAGCTGTGGACCTTATGTGCCACATTACCAACATGCCAGGCAAGAGATGCCTGCGGGTGCAATAGCGGCATGACTGTTGCAGGTCTAGCCAGCAGCTTTCCCATTAGATTCCTCGCCAGTTCCACAAGAGGGAGGGCATGTCTAGTACCCTAAACCCGGTCAAAAGCCTGGGGGTGGGCAAGGTCGTAGGTCCAGTGGGGAAGCAACTGCTATTGTTTTGCTGAATGGATGTGATGTGCCTGTCATGTTGCCTTCTAAACATTTGCGTTTGCGTCCATAGATCACTGGTGCCGTCAGCCTCGGTCAGTCGTAGAAGGAAGCTTCTCTTTGCAGTGGGAGACTCAACTGCTCAGGCTCAGAGCCGATGCCCCTGTGAGCATCTACCCCACCCCTTCCAAGGCTCAGGGAACATCTCGGAAGAGGGGGCGGAAAGAGTGTAAGAGCCAGGGGAAGGGGTGTGTGTGGTGTAGCAATTTCCTCTGAATTGAAACATAGAATCAAAACATTCCCTGGGGAGGGAGAAGGAAGGCTTGGCAGCTAAACAAAGTCTGGGAAAGCTAAAAGGGAAAAGATCACAGGACCCCCTCCCCAAGGTCATAGAAAAACAAGAGCTGGAGGGGGAGAGACTCCACTAGGTCCTCTTCTGCAAGTAATGCAGTGAGCTCCAGAGGCACAGCTCCCATGAGTTACCACCTATGCTGGGGTAGGCTTTTCCGTGATGTCTTCGAGTCACCCTATGCTCCCGTAAGCAACCCCTCACCCTCCTCTGTTAGTAACTCCAATAAACTCCCAGTGAATACAAAGTTGTAATCGTTACCTTACTGTCTCTCGTCATCTTTGTTCATGACAGCTTAGACGCCCACCTCCTTGCGCTGTTCTTGTGTCTTAGGTGACAGTGTTTTTTCTTTTTTTTTTTTTGCGGGGGGGGGGGGATTTGAGGTAGGGTCTCACTCGAGGCCAGGCTGACCTGGAATTCGCTACATAGTCTCAGGGTGGCCTTGCACTTACCATGATCCTCCTACTTCTTCTGGCTCCTGAGTGCTGGCATTAAAGGTGTGTGCCACCACGCCTGGTAAAAATAAACAACCGTCAAAGGCTTACTGTCATCCTAGGATGCCAACCCTGGGGATATGTTTCAGTGCCACCTTGATTTGTCCCTTGTATGAAACTTGTGTGCACTCACTCGGGTTTGGGTGCTAGGAGTCGTTGCCTGCTGCACCTGTGACTTGCTGAAGAATTGACTATTTGGAGGGAAGGGCAAGCAAGGTAGAGTCTCCCTCTAGCCCAAGCTGACCTGGAACTCACGATGTAGTCTCAGGCTGGCCTCGAACTCACAGCGATCCTCCCTAGTGCTGGGATTAAAGGCGTGCGCCACCACGCCTGGCCAATTGTGGTGTTAATTAAAGGGTGCACATGGACATGAGGGCAGGTGGAGCCCTGTGAGCTGTCTTCTGTGCCCGTCTCCATGAAGGGTAGACTCTGGCTACACTGAAGAGTGGATACCTGGCTCCCCGTCCTTCACCTGCCCCTACTGGGGAACAGGGAGACAGTGGTACAGACAGGGGTGTACACTGTACCCCTGAGAGCTCTCAGCATTTCTTATAATTTAGCACTCAGGAGCGCAGCCCAGCCTGGCTGTTCATCACTCCACCAGACGTGGGAACCAGCCCCACCCAGCACCATTCAGGCCGGCCCACCTGGCTCCAGCATGGCCTTCTTGGGATTGATGTTCACAGCAGCTAGGCACACAGACTCTGTGTAGCAGAAGCAGCCAGGCTCCATGATAATGTCAGCGCCAGTCCCCTCTGGGAAGTCCTGGGCCAGCGTGGCATTGATCACTCTTATTATCTGTAGTGTCCAGTTCTTGTTTCTCTTGGTCCCTGCAACAGTGCTGCGGGGAGAGCCTACTCATCCACTTTTCAAAATATTTATTTCCAAGGAGAGAGGGAGAGAGAGAGAGAGAGAGGACACATCAGGATCTCTTGCCACTGCAAAAGATCTCCAGATGCATTCATCACTTTGTGCATCTGGCTTTACGTGGGTACTGGGGAATTGAACCCAGGTCATCAGGCCTTGCAAGCAAGTACCTTTAACCACTGAACCATCTCCCCTATCTCCCCATCTACTTTGATGCTAAGATCCTTTTGAGTTTGGTTTCCTTGCCTTCTCCTAAGATAGGGAAGTTTTCTCAGCCCCAATAGTCCCTGAATTAGTCACTGACTTTTATTGAGGAGGAAACAGATGAAAATGGGGCTTGGAGAGACAAAAGCAGAGGCCTTGGTGTGCCCATTTATCTATCTATCTATCATCTATCTATCTATCTATCTATCTATCTATCTATCTATCTATCTTCTTTCTGTCTCTGACTCTCAAATAAATAAAGAATGGCAATTCTAGGGCTGGAGAGATAGCTTAGCAGTTAAGGGGCTTGCCTGTGAAGCCTAAGGACCCAGGTTCGATTCCCCAGTACCCATGCAAGCCAGATGCACAAAGTGGCATGTGCATCTAAGTTCATTTGCTGTGGCTAGAGACCCTGGTGCACCTATTCTCTCTATCTGCCTCTTTATCTCTCTAATAAATAAAATATTAAAAAGCCAAATCCCTCAAAACTATACACAAGTGCAAGAGCTAGTCGGTGTGTTTTGTCCTGTGGGTGCTGTCCTGTGGTACTGTCACCAGTTCTGAGAGTGACAGAGCCCTTCTCCATTCTGGACAGGTTTATTTCAGGAATTAGAGCCCTGAACACTCAACAGTCACTAAAACTCCGCAAGCCAGTGGTTCTCCAGTTCATTAGACAATAGAGACACTGGCAGAAGGGCAAGTTAAACAAGGGCTTATCTGAAAAGAGAGTGAAGGCCTGGGGAGATGGCTCAGCAGTTAAGGTACTTGCTTGCAAAGCCTGGTGACTGGGTTCTATTCCCTAGTACCTACACAAAGCCAGATTCACCAAGTGGCCCACATGTCTGGGGTTCATTGACAGTGGAAAGAGGCTGACGTGGGTAGATTGGATTGATGGGAGGGCGGCTCCTGATAGACTAATGAGTTAGACAAAGAATTGGCTACTTTGTATGTGTGGGCCAGCTGGTCTCCTGGTCCATCAGCATGAGTCTGGGCTTTTTGGGGGGTGGGGTGGGGTGGGGTAGGTCAATATGGGCCAGGGATTTTCTAAAAATTTTTTGTTTATTTTTATTTATTTATTTGAGAGCCACAGAGAGAGAAAGAGGCAGATAGACAGAGAGAATGGGTGCGCCAGGGCCTCCAGCCACTGCAAACGAACTCCAGACGCGTGTGCCCCCTTGTGCATCTGGCTAAAGTGGGTCCTGGGGAATTCAGCTTGAACCAGGGGTGCTTAGGCTTCACAGGAAGCACTTAACTGCTAAGCCATCTTCCTAGCCCAGGCCAGGGAGTTTTGAATTTTAGTTCCTACGTTCTATTCTCTTAAAAACTTCTGGGTTCATGCTTCTGAAGGGACAAATAGATTATTTGCTTACTCCCTTTGTGCCTGTAACTAGCTGCTAATAAGACAGTGGTTATTTTACTCCTATCCTTATCAGTATTGTTCATTCTCTGACTGCATATCCAGCCAGCCACCCATCCATCCATCTATTCATCCACCATTGATTGATGCACCCATCATCCATCCATCCACTGTCCACCCATCCACCCATCATCTATCCATTCACTCACCATCTGTCCATCCATTAGGCATCCATTTATCCCCCATAGCAATATGAGGGTGTGGTGTGTCTGGAGTTGTTCTAGGTCCAGGGCAACCACAGTGAACAAGTCAGGCACGCCCTCATACTTGCAGGAGCTTACCTTACAGGCGAGAAAGGGCAGAGTTTAGACAAACACAAAAACAAGCGACACAGTGACATGGAAGCACAGGTGCTGTGAGGACAATGGAAACAGGCCAGCGGGTAGTGAGCCACGGAGGACAGTGGTCTCTGAGGAGGGAGGGGGAGCAGAAGCCTGAAGGAAGCGAGAGGGAGACCTTTGTGATCAGCGGGCCAGAGAGATGCCGGCATGGCGAGCAGCCAGTGCAAAGCCCCATGTGAAGAGTGTTCGAGAGAAGGCCAGGTGAGCAGAGGCAGAGACGGGGAGGTATAAGGAGATGAGGTGGGGAAGGGTTCCACTGACCCTGTCAAGTCCAGTGGAAAGTCAGGACATTAACATTACTCCGAGCGGGTTAAGGCTGAGTGCGAGAGAGAGTACAGAGGCCGTGGGGCAAAGAGGCTCCTGCCACATCTGGCTGTGAGTAAGACTTCTACTTTGGGGTCTGGGATCACAGCTGCCCTTTCCACAGACAGGGCAGTAGGGGGTGGCGGGGGGGAAGCAAGTAAGGAGCAGGAAATCACCTTTCAGTTTTGAACAAGTTTGACGAGCTGCTTAGATCTCCAGATGGGCTCCCAGAAGTATCTGGTCTCTAAGGAGAGGTCAGGATGAGGGACATGCACAATGTGGGAGGGGTCGGTATCCAGTCTTGATAGTCTGGGGGCCAAGGATGTCCTCCATGGACAAAGAAGAGAGCCAGTCCTCAGGAGAGACACCCAGTGATGTCCAATGCCACGGAGAGGTGAGGGGGTGAGGTGAGTCAGGAACAGGGACACATAGGCCATTGGTGGCTAGGGAAGGAATGTGGGCTGTAGGGGCCACAGGGTATGGGGCAGGAATGACAGACTGCAGGCTCTCTTCTGGGGGCGAGTGCCATAGAGGGGAACAACAGGGGGTCTTTGGAAGAAGAGGGCTAAGGGGTAAGGGACGGTATATTCTAGGGTGAGAGATGATGGCATGGTTTTAGGTGAATGGGGGTGGTTGATAGAGGAGGAGATAACAGAAATGTATCAGAGATAGTCGAGAATTCAAGAGTGGAATCAATAGGTGGGTGAGAAGGCTTAGCACCCACTTAGGGGTCGGGTGGGCCTCGATCTGGAAGGAGCAGGGTGGGGAGTGCCCAGTCTGAATCTACACAGGGCATGGGTGAGCAGGGTGTAGAACTGCCATTGGGAGAAAGTGGCTTTTTTTTTTTTTTTCTGATCCATTCTCCAGTGATGTAAGTACCAAGGATATGGTAGAGAGTGAAGGATCAGGAGGAAGCTTGCATCCCCAGGACAGGAGATCAGGTGGGACACTGTCAATGAGACTAGGAGAGCGAATTCACCCACGAGTGAGGAGGGTTGGGCTGCCATCATGCAGGGGCCATTGGATGTTTGGAGTGGGGCACTTCAGGGTGGGCCAGTGGGTGCCCTGCCCTGCCACAGGCACAGGTGTAGAGTGGGTAAGACTCTGGGGACAGATAGGGAGGGGAGGATGACTTGGAGTGGGAAGTGGCCACAGTGTCTCTGCAGGTCCAGGTTCTACCCCTGCCCTAGAGGTCCTCAAAGCTTCACTTTATCTCCCCCCCACCAACACAAACCTTCCAGAGACTCAAAGATTCTACTTTGTAGGAACAAATTCCCCGGGGTTACCAAGGCTAGTGTTGTAGTTACCTTCTCATTGCTGGGACGAAACATCCCATCAAAAGCAGCTGCTGGGCATGGTGGCACGCACCTTTAATGCCAGCACTCGGGAGGCAGAGGTAGAATTACCATGAGTTTGAGGCCATCCTGAGACTACATGGTGAATTTCAGGTCAGCCTGGGCTAGAGCAACACCCTACCTTGAAAAACAAAAACAAAAACAAAAAAAACAACAAAAAAAGGTCTTATATTTGTCATATGAAGAATATTTCTGGAAAGGAAATCTGTAGTAATTAATCTAATAAAAGGATTTTTTTTAAAGCAGCTGCTGGGAGGAAAGGGTTTATTTTGGCTTACGTTCTCAAGGGGAAGCCCCATGATGGCAGGGAAAGATGGTAGAGCAGAGAGGCTGGACATCATTTCTTGCCACAGCAGCTGCAGAAAGCAGCAAGAGTGAGCTGCACTCTGGCAAAGGGGGAGCAGAGCTATAACACCCCTAGTCCCACCCCCAGCAACACGCCTCCTCCAGCAAGTCTCCACCTCCCTACTAGCCACGAGCTGGGGACCAAGCACTCAAAGCACATGAGTCTATGGGGGACATCTGAGTCACACCATCATAGCAAGGCTTGGAATCAACTGTGGACTCAGTACCCTCCAGTCAGGGCAGCAGGACCTGTGCTCTGTGTTGAAGGAGGCCCAGCAACCCAAGTGGTGACTGCCAGGAAGCACTGGCTTTTTGAACAAACTTTAGATGCTTGGCACTGCTTGGTCCAGGCTTCTTCACAATACAACCATAATGACCTAATGCCACCTACTGGCCATGATTAGCATTGCACCTGATTTTCAGTTTCTGTCCAGCAAGGAGTGATTGAAAAGGGCTGGACAGTCTATGGCCTATAGCACATTAGGCTGGACAGGCGTTCTTGTTTTCTTGTAGCTTCTTAAAAAAATCCCATTATGGGGAATAATAATAATAACATAATAAATAATAATAGGGTCTTGTATATGCTAGTCAAGTGCTCTGCCACTGAGCTCCATGGGAGTCCAGAAAGATGACTAAAGCCCTTGCCCACTTCATCCATTCATGAGTGATGTTTATGAACACCCACTCTGCCAAGTTGTTGTGGACTCTGGGATCAAGGGCAGGAAGAAACAGGAGGGATAACGCTCTTTCACAAGGACACTCTATGTGGTGGAGAGAGACAGGAAGTAGACAAGGAAATAAACAAGAAGATAATAGAGCGTGGTGGTGTGGGAGGGAATTCAGAGCAGCTGGAGATGGGTCTGGAGAAGACCAGGCAGGAGGGAGGGCTGGGGAGATGACCCAGCAAGAGTAGCAGTGGCCAGGCCCAAAGAGCTGACAGGGTTCGGAAAGGGGAAGGCAGTTAGAGATGGGGAGCTCTCCCCTCAGCCAGCAGCTGTCAGGGCAGATATTCAAATAGAATGACCTCTCATGGAACTGCCGCTCTGCCTCCAGCCAGCTGGCCACTCCCTCCTGTCTTCACTGCTATCACCCCAACCTCAAGGTGGTGAGCAACAGCTGTTCTCCTATGAAAATCAAAGCTTGACAACCAACAAAGAACTGTTACTAGTCTGAAGGAATCCCTGAACATCATTTCAAAAGCCAGGCTGGAAATGCTGTTACCAAGGTCAAGGTCCATATGTGTGAGCTGGGGACAGGAGAGAGCCAGCTGAGATGGAATCAGTCTTGCTGGTGGTTGTTGCCATGTTGCAGGTGTGTGTTTGTAGCTATATCCCAAGTCCTTGTTTTTTTTTTTTGTTGTTGTTGTTTTTTTTTTTTTAGACAGGTACTCACTGTGTAGCACAGGCTGGTCTGGAGCTCATGATCCTCCTGTTTCAACTTCTGCAGCGCTGGGGTTACAGGACTATACCACCATACCCACCCAGTATATGAGCTTTTTATAAAAAGAAATCCTGGAAAAAAAAAAAAAAAGAAATCCTGGAATTTGGGCCAGGAAGATGGCTCAGCGTTTGAAGAAAAGCTGAAATTTTTAGTATAAATTTCTCAAGGAAAACTTTACTATTTATTAATTATTATAGTTAATTGCTTTTTTTTTTCTCAAAGCACATAAAGTGTTGGACAAATAAAGACTAATGTATGGTCTTAGAAACTCCTGAGAATTCCCTAATTTTTCACTCCTAAGTCCCAAAGGTTAATGTTTGCAGAGAATTTGGGGATATTTTTCAAGTTACGCTGTATTTTTTTAAATCCCTTTCATTTATTTATTTTTTTAAATTAATTAATTTATTTATTTCATAGAGGGAAAGAGGTAGAGAGAGAGAGAGTAAGAGAAAAAAAATGGAGCACCAGGGACTCCAGCCACTGCAAACGAACTCCAGATGCATGCACCTCCTTATGCATCTGGCTTACGTGGGTCCTGGGGAATTGAACCAGGGTCCTTTGGCTTTGCAGGCAAATGCCTTAATTGCTAAGCCATCTTCTCCGGCCCTATAATGTTTTGGTTTTTTTTAAATGTAAATGGATCCACAGCCTCAGATTTTATTGTTTATTGTTTTTTGGAGGTCAGGTCTCGCTGTAGCCCAGGCTGATCTGGAATTCATTATGTAGTCTCAGGCTGGCCTTGAACTCGCAGTGATCTGCCTACCTCTGCTTCTGAGTGCTGGGACTAAAGACATGCACCATCGTGCATCGACTTTCTTTTTTTATTTTGTATGCAAGAGAAAGAGGTGGCTAGGGCCTCTTGCCACTGCAAACAAACTCCAAATACATGTGCTTCTGGCTTTACATGGGTACTGGGGAATCAAAGCCCAGCTGGCAGGCTTTGCAAGCAAGCACCTTTAACCACTGAGCCATCTCCCCAGCCCTCTTTCTTTTCTTTTCTTTTCTTTTTTTTCTTTTTCTTTTCTTTTTTTCAAGGTAGTGTCTCACTCTAGCCCAGGCTGACCTGGAATTTACTATGTAGTCCCAGGTGGCCTCGAACTCATGGTAATTCTACCTCTGCCTCCTGAGTGCTTGGATTAAAGGTGTGCACCACCACACCTGGCTTTTTTATTTATTTTATTTATTTATTTATTTATTTTTTGAGGCAGGGTCTTATTCTAGCCTAGGCTGACCTGGAACTCACTCTGTAGCCCCAGGCTAGCCTTGAATTCATAGTGATCCTCCTACCTCTGCCTCTGCTTTCCTTTCTTCCTTTCCTTTTTTTTTTTTTTGGTTTTCAAGGTAGGGTCTCAGTCTATCCCAGGCTGACCTGGAATTCACTATGTAGTCTCAGAGTGGCCTCTAACCCATGGCGATCCTCCTACCTCTGCCTCCCCAGTGCTGCCACCACGCCCTGCTGATTCTTTCATTGCTTCTTTTTGTGTGTGTATGGTGTATGCAAATATGTGTGCTCCGTGCACATGCGTGCTGGGGTTAGAGAAGAGCATCAGGTGTACTCCTCATTTGCATATCCATGTGTTTCCTTGAGATGGTGTCTCTCACTGAACCTGGAGCTGTCATTTTTGGTCAGACTGGCTGACCAGCGAGCCCTAGCAGTTCTCCAGTCTCCAATCCCCACAGGACTGGGGTTACAGACATGTGTGGCCATGGGTGCTTGAGTCTCAGACTCAGAACAAATAGGCCCTCTCAGACCCTCATGCTTGCATGGCAAGTGATTTTACCCACTGAGCTATCTCCCCAGCCCGTTTCTTTCTTTCTAAACACGTTTTGAATGTGATGGGAAGAAGAAGGGTTTTAGTCAGAGGGGAAGGGAGAGGAGAGATGGTAAATAGGGGGACTAGGATCAAAATGCACTGTATACGTGCATTAAAATGTCAAAATTAAGCTGGGCACGGTGGCACATGTCTTTAATCCCAGCACTTGGGAGGCTGAGGTAGGAGGATTACTGTGAGTTCAAGGCCAGCCTGAGACTACATAGTGAATTCTAGATCAACCTGGGCTACAGCAAGATCTTACCTCCAAAAACAAAAAGTATAAAAAATCAAAGAGTCAAAATTTTAAAATTAGGGCTGGAGAGATGACTTAGTGTTTAAGGTGCTTGCCTGCAAAGCCTAAGGACTCATGTTCAACTCTCCAGGTCCCACATAAGCCAGTCTCACATGCACACAAGGTAGTGCATGCGGATGGAGTTCAATTACAGTGGCTGGAGGCCCTGGCATGCTAATTCTCTCTTACATAAAAAATACAAAAAAAAAAAAACTAGAAATTAAAAAATCAAAAATCCCAGGCTGGAGAAATGGCTTAATGGTTAAGGCGCTTGCCTGCAAAGCCTAAGGACCCAGGTTCGACTCCCCAGATCCCATGTAAGCCAGATGCACAAGATGACACATGTGTCTGGAACTCGTTTGCAGTGGCTAAAAGCCCTGGCATGCCCATTCTCTCTCTGTCTGCCTCTTTCTCTCTATCTCTCTCAGATAATAATAATAAATTAGAAAAAAGGGCTGGAGAAATGGCTTAGCAGTTAAAGCATTTGCCTGCAAAACCAAAGGACCATGGTTCAATTCCCCAGGACCCAGGTGAGGCAGGTGCACAAGGCACATGCATCTGGAGTTTATTTGCAGCAGCTGGAGGCCCTGGCATGCCCATTCTCTCCCTCCCTCTCTCTCTCTCTCTCTACCTCTTCTCTCTCTCATAAATAAATTAAAAAAATAAAATTTACAAAAAATGTCATAAACCTTATGTGGGTCCCTGGATCCTTGGGGCTGTGGTTCTCCGAAGGCATCCAGGCAACCATGGAGAGCAGGGTCTTGAGCGGCCATGAGTGCGATGAAAGAACCACTTTCGGGAGGCAGTCTCAGTGAACAGCTCATTTCATTTGTCAGGGAAATGGGTTTATAAGCAGTTGAGAGTGGGAAGAGGGTCCTAAGGGGATTGGTGGGTTCAAAGGCTGCTAGATGATGCCTAGGGACGTTCATTCCAGCAGTAGGGAGAGTCAGGTGATCTACATAGTGGTGGGAAGAGGCTCACAGGGGGATGGGCTGTGTGAAGGCTGCTGGCAGATAAGGAGTTTCCTAGGCAACTGGCCAAAGGTCACAAGGCTATGGGCAAAGCCTAAGTTTAGGTGTGCCTGGCTCAGAGAGGGAGTGGCCTCCTGTAGCCCGGGGTTCCTTAGCAGTGCCTGGCAGCTCTGACCTGTCTCCTGAAAGCTCCAGCCTGTGCCTGGCATTGCCCACCAACCCCAGGCTGGAGAGATGGCTTGCCTGTGAAGCCTAAGGACCTATTTTCTTTTTTAAAAAAATTATTATTTTTTTTTATTGACAGCATCCATAATTATAGACAATAAACCATGGTAATTCCCCTCCTGCCCCCTCACACTTTGCTTTTGCTACTCCACTCTCCACTATATCCCCTTCCCTTGCAATCAGTCTCTCTTTTATTTTGATGTTATGATCTTTTCCTCCTATTATGATGGTCTTGTGTAGGTAGTGTCAGGCACTGTGAGGTCATGGATATCCAGGCCATTTTGTGTCTGGAGGAGCACAGTTGTAAGGAGTCCTACCCTTCCTTTGGCTCTTACATTCTTTCTGCCACCTTTTCCACAAAGGACCCTGAGCCTTGGAAGGTGTTTCAGTGCTGAGCACTCCTCTGTCACTTCTCAGCACCATGGTGCCTTCTGAGTCATTCCAAGGTCACTGCCATCTGAAAAGAGAGGCTTCTCTAACTAAAAGTGAGAGTAGTATTAATGTATGGCTATGAACATTAAGAGAAGTGCTCACCAGGCAGTCTGGTGAGCATAGTATATACATTTAGCCAGACACCAGAAGATATTACACCCCTAGGGCTCATGACTTCCCCTATCATAGGTTTTCAGTGTAAGGCATGTATTCCCTCCCATGGAGCAAGCCCAGTCCAATTACAGAGTGGTTGGTTTCCCCCATAACAGACATGCCACTATTGCACCTGTTGGCTCATTTGGTCTGGCTGGCCAAATTTAAGCCTTGCAGTGTCCACTGTTGAGTATCTCCACTGGTGATTTCTCTCTCCCATGGAACTGTGTATAGTGTAGCTTTTTCCAGCTGTCTGTCAGCTGGTCTACATGGAGGAGATTTTTAGCTCAGCTCCAGCAGGATTTCTCAGTGTCCTTGCAGCCCAAGTATGTGAAGTCTTCAGCAATAGAATCTATTCTTGGTGGGAAACAAAGAGCCTCGGCAATGGCCTGTAATGTTTTGGGGGCCAACAACTTACTGGAAGGTATCCCATCCGTGAACTGAAGTTTTTCTAGTAACAATCTATGGCTTCTGGATGTACCATTGTCCAAAAAAGTAGGATTCCATATGACTTATTCATACCCTCTTAGATTTTGATTAACCCTCTCCCCATCCTTCCTTTACTCAGTCTTTTCCTCTGACCTCACTTAGGCCTTTCCACCCCCATTAATCTGTTCTTTCACTTACATATATATAATACTATCCTATCAAGACCCCCTCCCTCCCTTTTATTCCCTTTCTAGCTTACTGGCCTCTGCTACTGAGTTTTATTCCAACTCACAAAGAAGTCCAATCATTTGTAGCTAGGAACCACATATGAGAGAGAACATGTGATGTTTGGCTTTCTGGGCCTGGGTTACCTCACTAAATATGATCCTTTCCAGATCCATCCATTTTCCTGCAAATTTCATAATTTCATTTTTCTTTGCCACTGAGTAGAACTCCATTGTGTAAATGTGCCACATCTTTATTATCCACTCATCAGTTGAGGGACATCTAGGCTGCTTCCATTTCCCAGCTATTGTGAATTGAGTGCCAATAAACATTGTTGAGCAGGTATCTCGAAGGTAGTGAGACAAGTCCTTAGGATTTATGCCTAAGAGTGGTATAGCTGGGTCATATGGTAAATCTATTTTTAGCTATCTCAGGAACCTCCACACTGATTTCCACAATGGCTTGACCAGATTGCATTCCCACCACCAGTGTAGGAGGGTTCCTCTTTTCTGCATCCTCGCCAGCATTTATTGTCATTTGTTTTCATGATGGTAGTCATTCTGACAGGAGTGAGATGGAATCTCAAAGTAATTTTAATCTGCATTTCCCTGATGGCTAAGGATGTAGAACTTCTTTTTTAGATGTTTATATGCCATCTATATTTCTTCTTTTGAGAACTCTCTATTTAGTTCCATAGCCCATTTTTTAATTTGGTTGTTTGATTTCTTGTTATTTAGGTTTTTTTTTTTTTTTTTTTTTTTAGATTTGTAATTAGTAATTAGAGAGAGAGAGAGAGAGAGAGAGAGAGAGAGAGATTGAGAATGGGCACGCCAGGGTCTCTAATCACTGCAAACAAACTCCAGATGCATGTGCCATCTTGTGCATCTGGCTTACTTGGAACCTGGAGAATCAAACCTGGGTCCTTAGGCTTCGCAGGCAAGCACCTTAACCACTAAGCCATCTCCCCAGCCCCCCTTTTTTTGTTATTTAGTCTTTTTAGTTCTTTGTATATCCTGGATATTAATCCTCTGTCAGATGTGTAGCTGGCAAAGATTTTCTCCCATTCTATAGGTTGACTCTTGGCTCTATTCAGCGTCCTTTGCTATACAAAAGCTTTGTAATTTCATGAGGTCCCAGTGGTTGATTAATGGTTTTCATTCCTGAGTAATTGGGGTTATATTCAGAAAGTCTTTGGCTATGCCAATATGTTGTAGGGTTTCCCCTACTTTTTCCTCTAGCAGTTTCAGAGTTTTTGGGTCTAATATTAAGTTTTTTGATCCATTTGGACTTAATTCTTGTGCATGGAGAGAGATAAGGACCTATTTTCATACTTCTACAGATATATATCCAGTTTTCCCAGCCCCATTTACTAAAGAGGCTGTCTTTTCTCCAATGAAAATTTTTGTCAAAGATCAAGTGGCTGTTGCTACCCAGATTTACATCTGGGTCCTCTATTCTGTTCCATTGATCTACATGTCTATTTTTGTGCCAATACCATGCTGTTTTTGTTACTATGGCTCTGTAATATAGGTTAAAATCAGGTATGGTGATACCACTAGCCTTATTTTTGTTGCTCACAATTGTTTTAGGTATTTGAGGGTTTTTTGTGCTTCAAAATGAATTTTAGGATTGTTTTTTCTATTTCCATGACGAATGCCATTGAAATTTTGATGGGGATTGCATTAAATGTGTAGATTGCCTTTGGAAAGATTGCCATTTTCATAATATTGATTCTTCCAGTCCAAGAACATGGTATGTTTTTCCATTTCCTACCGTCTTCTGCAATTTCTGTCTTGGGTGTTTAAAGTTTTCATTGTAGAGATCCTTAACTTCCTTGGTTAGGTTTATTCCAAGGTACTTTATTTTATTTTATTTTATTTTTTACTTTTATTTATTCATTTTTTTTCGAGGTAGTGTCTCACTCTAGCCCAGGCTGACCTGGAATTCACTCTGTATCCTCAGGGTGGCTTGAACTCACACGATCCTCCTACCTCTGCCTCCTGAGTGCTGGGATCAAAGGTGTGTACCACCATGCCCGGCTTATTTTATTTTATTTTTGATGCAATTGTGAATGGGAGTGATTCTCTGATTTTATCCTCAGCATGTTTATTGTTAGCATATAGGAAGGCTACTGAGTTCTGTGTGTTTATTTTGTATCTTGCTACATTGCTATAAGTGTTTGTGAGCTCTGTTAAGTTTTCTGGTAGAGTCTTTAGGGTCCTTTTTGTATAGAATCGTATAATCTGTGAATGATGGTAATTTGATCTCTTCTTTTCCAATTTGTATCGCTTTTATGTGCGTCTCTTGCCTAATTGCTATGGCTAAGACTTCCAGTACTATATTAAATAAAAGTGGGAAGCTGGGTGTGGTGGCACATAGCTTTAATCCCAGCACTTGGGAGACAGAGGTAGGAGGATTACCATGAGTTCAAGGCTACCCTGAGACTACTTGGTGAATTCCAGGTCAAGCCTGAGCTGAGCTAGAGTGAGACCCTACCTTGAAAACACAAACAAACAAAAAGTGAGGACAGTGCACACCCTTGTCTTGTTTTTGATTTTAGTGGAAAAGCTTCAAGTTTTTCTTCATTTAGTATTATGTTGGCTGTAGATTGAGATATGTTCCTTCTATTCCCAGTGTCTGTAGGACTTTTATCATGAAGGGATGTTAGATTTTTTCTGCATCTAATGAGATGATCATGTGATTTTTGTCCTTCAGTCCATTTATATAATGTATTACATTTATTGATTTGCATATGTTGAACCATCCCTGCATCTCTGGGATGAAGCCTACAGTAGGTCAGGGTGAATGATCTCTCTGATATATTCTTGCATTCTGTTTGCCAATATTTTGTTGAGAATTTTTGTATCTATGTTCATGAGGGAGATTGGTCTGTAATTTTGTTGTTGTTTTTTTTCTTTGCCTGGTTTTGGTAGCAGGGTGATGATGGCTTCGTAGAAAGAGTTTGGTAGGATTCCTTCCTTTTCTATTTTATGGAAAAGTAAGAAGCAATGGTGTTAGTTCTTCCCTGAAGGTCTGGTAAAATTCAGCAGTGAATCCATCTGGGCCTGGACTTTTATTAGTTGGGAGACTTTTGATAACTGCTTGGATCTCCATACTTGTTATAGGTCTATTTAAGTGGTTAATCTCATCTTGATTTAATTTTGGTAGGTCATATAAATCAAAGAAATCATCCATTTCTTTCAGATTTTCAAACTTAGTGGAGTATATGTTCTTATATTTTCTGAATTTCTCTGGCATCTGTTGTAATGGTGACTTTTTCATCTCCAATTTTATTAATTTGTGTCTCTGCTGTTTCTTTTGATCAGATTTGCTAAGGGTTTATCAATCTTTATCCTTTCAAAGAACCAACTCTTTGTTTCATTGATTCTTTGTTTTTTTTTTTTTTTTTTTTTTTTGGTTTATATTTCATTGATTTCTGCCCTAATCTTTGTTATTTCTTCCCATCTACTGATTTTTGGTTTGCCTTGTTCTTCTTTTTCCAAGGCCTTATGGTGGAGCATTGAGTTATTTACTTGGGACCTCTTTCTTTCTTTCTTTCTTTCTTTCTTTCTTTCTTTCTTTTCTGAGGTAAAGTCTCACTGTAGCTCAGGCTGACCTGGATTTCACCATGTAGTCTCAGCATGGCCTCAAACTCATGGTGATCCTCTTACCTCTGCCTCCTTAGTGCTAGGATTAAAGGTGTGCACCACCACACCTGGCCTTCTAATTTCTTACTATAGGCACTTAAAGCTATAACTTTCTCCCTTAGGACTGCCTTCATTGTGTCCCAAAGGTTTTTGGTATGCTGTGTTTTCATTATCATTTGATTCTATGAATTTTTAAAATTTCTTTCTTTATTGACACATTCATCATTTAGTAATGTATTGTTTACTTTCCATGATTTTGTGTATGCTCCATAGCTTTTCTTGCTGTTGATTTGTAGTTTAATTCCATTGTGATCAGATAGAGTACAAAGAATTATTTCAATTTTCCTGTATTTTTAAATATTTTTTTTGTGTCCTAACATATAGTCTATTTTAGAGAATGTTCCATGTGCTGTTGAAAAGATGCAGCATTTGCGTGAAATGTTCTGTAGATATCTGTTAGGTCCACTTTTTCTATGACCTCATTTAATCCAGATGCGTCTCTATTTTTTGCTAGGATGACCTGTTAATTGATGAGAGTGGGGTGTTGAAGTCACCCACTACAACTGTGTTTGGTGTTAACTGTGACCTTAGTTCTAGTAGTGTCTGTTTGATGAAATTGGGAACCCCCATGTTAGGTGCATATATGTTTAGGATTGTAATGTCCTCCTGTTGGAGTGTGCCTTTAATCAATATAAAGTGACTTTCCTTATCTTCCCTAACTAATGTTGGTGTGAAGTCTACCCTGTCAGATATTAGGATAGCAATACCTGCTAGTTTTCTAGGCCCATTTGCTTGAAACACCATTTTCTAACCTTTCACTCTAAGATAGTGTCCATCCTCTGTAGAAAGGTGAGCTTCTTGGAGCCAACAAATTGAAGGATCCTGCTTTTTATTCCAGTCTGCAAACCTATGTCTTTTGGTTAGGACATTGAGGTTGTTGATACTAAGAGTTATTATTGAAGCTTTTTAAAATTGAGTGATGGCTTTGTAGTTAAGGCATTTGCCTGCAATGCTAAAGGACCCAAGTTTGATTCCCCAGGTCCACATAAGCCAGATGCACAAGGTGGCACATGCATCTGGAGGCTCTGACACACCCACTCTCATTTTCTCTCTCTCTCTCTCTATTTCTTTCCCTCTTTCTCTTTTCTCTCTCCCTGCCTCTTTCTCTCTCAAATAAATAAATAAAAATAAAATATTTAAAAAATAGTTATTATTGAAAGATGTGTATTTATTCTTGACATTTTTCTTGTTTTGTAGTTCTTCCAGTTTATCTTTGCTCTCTTGTATTAACTAGTATTTGATTTGGTTTATTTTTTTCCCAGGATCCTTATGTGTGTGCTTTTCTTTCTCTTCAGTATGGAGGATCCTTTCAAGTATTTTCTGTAGAGCTGGTTTAGACTTCACATACTCCTTTAGCTTGCTTTTGTTGTGGAATGTCCTTATTGCTCTGTCTACTTGCATGGATAGCTTTGCAGGATAAAGTAATCTTGGTTGACAGTTGTTATCTTTCAGAAATTGGAATACACCATTCCAAGCCCTTCTGGCTTTCAAAGTTTGTGTTGAGTAATCTACTATTATCCTGATGGGCTTTCCTTTGTATGTGTCTTGATTTTTCTCTCTAACTGCTTTCAATATATTTTCTTTGGTTTGTGTGTTTTGTAGTTTAATTATAATATAATTTTTAAAAAACCTTTCATGGTTAAATACAGCACAAATATAGAAAATCACAAAAAGCAAGCTGAGCATGGTGGCTCACGCCTTTAATCCCAACACTTGGAAGGCTGAGCTAGGAGATTGCTGTGAGTTTGAAGCCAGCCTGAGACTAATTCCAGGTCAGCCTGGGCTAGAGCAAGACACTACCTCCACAAAAAAAGTTTGTCCTGATAAGAAAGCACCATAGCCAGGCGTGGTGGCGCACGCCTTTAATCCCAGCACTTGGGAGGCAGAGGTAGGAGGATTGCCATGAGTTCAAGGCCACCCTGAGACTCCATAGTGAATTCCAGGTCAGCCTGGACTAGAGTGAGACCCTACTTCGAAAAACCAAAAAAAAAAAAAAAAAAGAAAGCACCATATGGTAAAGTCGCCTGTAGTCACTCCTGTGTGACAACAGACCTGGACCCTTATTTACCCCAAAAGCTCCCTGTGCTCCCAGCCACCCTCCCCCCTGGGCCAGAAGAGCAACCACCACTCAAACTTTTGCTTGGCCTCATTTTATGTGTAGGAGCTTGTTCTTGTATGGATTCTGTACTTGTTATTTTTTTTTTTTTTTTGAGAGAGAGAAAGAGGAAGAGAGAGAGAGAGAGAGAGAGAGAGAGAATGGGCATGCCAGGGCATCCAGCCACTGCAAATGAACTCCTGATGCCTATACCACTTTGTGCATCTGGCTTATGTAGGTCTGGAGAATTGAACCTGGATCCTTTGGCTTTGCAGCCAAGTGCCTTAACTACTAAGCCATCTCTCAAGCCCCTTGTTACCTTAAAAAATATATTTTTTGCTGGGCATGGTGGCACATGCCTTTAATCCCAGCACTCAGGAGGCAGAGGTATGAGGATCACCATGAGTTCGAAGGCCACCCTGGGACTACATAGTGAATTCCAGGTCAGCCTGAGCTAGAGTGAGACCCTACCTTGGAAAAACAACAAAAAAAAATCTCTACTTATTTATTTTAGATAGTGAGAGAGAGAGGGAGAGAAAAAGAAAGAAAAGAGAAAGGAAGGAAGGAAGGAGGAAGGAAGAAGAAAGAAGAAGAAGAAGAAAGAAAGAAAGAAAGAAAGAAAGAAAGAAAGCGCATGAGGGCCTCTGGCCACTGCAAATAAACTCCTTGTGCATCTGGCTTACGTGGGTCCTGAGGAATTGAACCTGGGTCCTTTGGCTTGGCAGGTAAGGGCCTTAACCCTTAAGCCATTTCTCCAGTCCAATGTACTTGTTACTTTTGTTGTTGCTGGGACCAAAGACCTAACAAGCAACTTATGGAAGGAAGGGGTTGCTTTGGCTCACAGTTTAAAAGCACAGTTTATCATGGTGGGGAGTCAGGAGATGGTTATATCACGTCCACAGTCAGGAAGCAGAGAGACGAATGCCGGTGCTCAGCTTGCTTTCTCTCTCTCTTTTAAAAAAAAAAAAATATTTATTTTATTTGAGACAGAGAAAGAGGCAGTTAGGAGAGAAAGAGAGAGAGAATGGGTGTGTCAGGGCCTTCAGCCACTGCAAACTTGAGACGCATGCACCACCTTGTGCATCTGGCTTACGAGGGTCCTGAGGAATTGAACCTGGGTCCTTTGGCTTGGCAGGCAAGTGTCTTAGGTGCTTAGCCATCCCTCCAGCCCTCTTTCTCTTTTTTTATTCAGCCCAGGACCTTAGACCATGGAATAGTGCTGGCCACAATTACAGTGGATCTTTCCACCTCAAAGAACTCAATCTCGAGGCTTCCTCATAGACATGCCAGGGATTTGTCTGTCTCCTAGGTGACTCTAGATCTGGTCAAATTGACAGTGTGAATGAACCATCACAGTTTCACTTTGCCTGGCTTTTGCTGCTGCTTCTTTATTTTGGGCAGGGACAGAAAGTATGCTTCAATTTTTATGATCTAAACACATTTAACTTTCTATTCACCTGGTTGCCTGCAACAAAGACACCCCTTTGAGCCACATTTCTCGGTTCCAGCTTAACAGACACTTGGGAACATGGAGGACTTTATTGTCACCCAGCAATCAGTGCAGTGCTCGTTCGAAGGCCTCCGCACATCTGATTGTTTTAGTTTTTGGTTCCTTTTCCTTCTCTTTTCTTCCTGTAAGTCATTTTTTAGGGAAAACAGATCATTCATCTCAATATTGGCCACCACCAATTGTAGCCCCTTAGCTTTGGGAGTCAGGCACATACTTCCTCTCCCCTGAGGGTCCTGTTCATTGGTTATGTAGTTGGATAAGGTGCTTAATCAGATTTACGTTTGATTTTCTTTTTTTTTTCTTTCTCTGACAAGCCTAGGTGATGTGTGTTCAGTATCAGGAGACTCCTAGCGCAACGTCCTCTCTCCTTGTACATTTCTTTTTAAAATTCTTTATTTGACTTATTGTCAAGGAGAGACAGACAGACAGAGAATGGGTGCACTAGGGCTTCTAGCCACTGTAAATGAACTCCAGATGCATGCACCACTTTGTGCATCTGGCTTCACGTGGGTAGTGAGGAATTGAACATGGTCGTTAGGCATGGCAGGCAAGTGTCTTAACCACTGAGCCATCTCTCCAGCCCCCATACATTTAAAAAATTTTTTATTTACTTATGTCGGTGGGGAGGGGCAGGGCACCAGGGCCTCTTGCAGGTGCAAAAAACTCCAGACTTGCACCAGTTTTTGCATCCTGCTTGGCTTACATGGGTGGCTGGGGAATTGAGCCTGGGACAACAAGCCTTGCAAGCAAATGCCTTTAACCACTGAGCACATCTTCCCAGTCCCTCCTTGTACACTTCTTGTCCCAGAGCTGAAAGCAATCCAGCTATCTACAAGTTGAATTGCAAGGTCATAAAGTAGATACATGCGTAACTTCCTGAGAACCTGGAGAGTGGTGGACATACTTACACTCCCACCAGTGATGTATGAAAGTTCTAATGGCCCCAACTTTACTATTGTTATTTTTTCTTAATGTTTGGCCAGTATAGTGGTTTAGTAGTATAAAATATTTCATTATGGCTTTTTTGGCACATGTGTGTGTGGTGTGCATGTGTGTGTGCATATTTGTATGTGTAGGGAATGTGTGTGTGTGTGCGCAGTATGCGTGTGTGTCTGCATATTTGTACATGCAGGACACACATGTGTATGTGTGGTGTGCATGTGTGTGCATCTTTGTATGTGTAGGGCACTTGTGTGTGTATGGTGTGCATGTGTGAGTGCATATTTGTGTATTAGGGCACACGAGTGAGTGTGTGTGGTGTGCGTGTGTGTGCATACTTGTGTGTGTAGGGCACACGCTGCATGCAGTTCAGTGGGAGAGAGAGAAATCACCAGTGAAGATACCCAGCAGTGGAGACTACAAACCTTATATTTTGCCAGCTAGGCCAAATGAGCCAAAGTGTGCAATAGTGGCACATGTGTTATGGGGGAAACCAAATGTCCTCTAATTGGACTGGAGGCCCGCTCCATGAGAGGGAATACATCCCTGATACTGCAAACTTAAAACAGGGGTAGTCATGAGCCCTAAGGGTGTAACATCTGCTGCTGTCTGGGTAAAAGTATATATTATGCTCACCAAACTGCCCAGTAAGCACTTCTCTTAATGTTCATACCCATATATTAATGCTACTCTCACTTTTGGTTAGAGAATCTTCTCTTTTCAGATGGCAGTGACCTTGGGACGACTCAGAAGGCACCATGGTGCTGAGAAGAATTGGCAGAGGAGTGCCTCAGGACTGAAATATCTCAATCACACCTTCCATGGCTCAGGGTCCATTGTGGAAGAAGTGGCGAAAAAGAATGTAAGAGCCAAAGGAAGGGTAGGACTTCTTACAATTCAGTCTTCCAGACACAAAATAGCCTGGATATCCATGACCTCACAGTGTCTGGCACTACTTACACATGACCATCATAATAGGAAGAAAAGATCATGACATCAAAATAAAAGAAAGACTGATTGAGAGGGGGAGGGAATATGATGGAGAGTAGAGTTTCAAAGGGGAAAGTGGGGGGAGGGAGGGAATTACCATGGAATATTGTTTACAATTATGGAGGTTGTCAATAAAAAGAAAATAAAAAAATAAAAATAAAATGTAATGCATTCATCCAACTTTAAAAGTCCCCATCGTTTTTATCAATCCCAATTATATCCAAACATTCCCATAGTGCAAGGTCTTTTAACTGAGTCATAATACCAAAAAATCCACAAAAAAATCCATAATGACACAGAATAAACACACTGCAAAAGATGGCATTGGGCATAGCAAAGAAATATTCAACCAATATAAGATTTAAACAAGGCAAACATCAAATTCTGCATTTTAAAAAGTATTTTATTTTTATTTATTTATTTGTTTGAAGAGAAGGGGGGGAGAGAGAGAGAGAGAATGGGAATGGGCACACCAGGTCCTCCAACCACTACAAAGGAACTCCAGACACGTGTGCCCCCTTGTGCATCTGGCTAACATGGGTCCTAGAGAATTGAACCTTGGTCCTTTGACTTTGCAGGCAAATGCCTTAACTACTAAGCCATCCCTCCAGCCCAAACATCAACCAAGTCCAACAACTCTAGTCTAGACAAATTTCCAAGTCTGATAATTCTAACCAGCAAAAAGTCTCTGGAGTTCCAATTCTGCCCCTCCAGTTAGGCTACTCGCAGTCCTGGAAAACTTCATCCAGGACCAGCAGCTTTCCTTAGCAGCCATCTCGTGGTCTCAGCATCTCCACTGGATCTCTACTACAATACATGGTCCATCCTCATGGCTCCATCAGGTCTCCATGCAGACATCCAGCAAACCTGCTTAACACTGCCCAAGGCCATTTCCAAAACACAAGACCGTGTTGCAAATTTAATGACCCTCCCTTTCCTGCATCTCTTATACCCCATAATACCAGGTAGTGTGCCAATTTGTTAATCTAGGGGGAATAAAGCAGACTTTGAAGAACAGGACACTCCTTGAGCACTGAGGCCCCTTCAAAAGAGTCTGCATTCTTCCTGCTGTCCCAGTACAGGTCAGCTGGCCCAATATAAATGGTTGTAACCTCTCAAACAATTGCAAGTGAACAGGTAGCAGTTTATGCACAAAGATTTCATTTTTCCTGTGCCATATCCCTCTACTCACACCAGTCCATTTCTATGCAATGCAACCCTGCACAACTTCTCAAGACATGGACATAACAGCAAACCTCTTACACAAACTGCCTCTAGCCCAGTCCAAGCAAAGCTCTTTCTCACCCTCACAAGCCAAACCTCACAGTCCATAGTTCTTACTGCATTCATATCTTTCAACTCTGACCAGAATAGTCCATCAAGCTGTATTTATAGCACTGTAAGGCATCTCCTAGGCCAAGGTTTCAAATCCTTCTACATTCCTGTTGAAGATCAGCTCCAAGAAGCCAAAGCTACACAGTCAGGTGTCTAGCAGCAACCCCACTCCTTGGTACCAACTATTACTGTTGCAGTCAGGTTCACATTGCTGCCAGAAAACACTTGACCAAGAGCAGCTTGTGAGGAAGAAAAGGGTTGATTTTGGCTTATAGGGTTGAGGGGAAGCTCCATGATGGCTCTACTGAGGTGTGTTTTGAGGGCAGATCTTGAGACCAGCCAAAGGTGTCTGGAGATTAGTTTTTGGAGCTCTGGCTGTTTCGAGCTGGCTGGTGTTGGTGTTTGTGGCTGTCTGATGATGTCTCTCTGCTTAGACCTATGGAAATGGGCCAGCTTCTTCTGCCACTGACAGTGCTTCCTTGGATTCTGTAAGCCAGAAATAAACCTCTTGTTCCTATAAGCTGTGTCTGGTTGGATGTTTGTCCCAGCAACAAGGAGCCAACTACAACAGCATTTTTTCTTATATTTAAGTGTGTGTGTGTGTGTGTGTGTGTGTGTGAGAGAGAGAGAGAGAAGAAAGAGAGAGAGAGAAGAGAAGAGAAGAGAAGAGAAGAGAAGAGAAGAGAAGAGAAGAGAAGAGAAGAGAAGAGAAGAGAAGAGAAGAGAATGGGTGTACCAGGGCCTCTAGCCACTACAAACAAACTCCAGAAGTATGCACCACTTTGTGCATCTGGCTTTATGTGGGCACTGGGGAATCAAATCTGGGTCCTTAAGTAAGCACCTTAACCACTGAAAAATTTCTCCAGCCCAACAATATCTTTTTTTTTTTGAGCCAAGTCCAACAGAGTGGCCTTTTATTTGGTTGTTTGATTTTTTGGTTTTCCAAGGTAGGGTTTCACTCTAGCCTAGGCTGACCTGGAATTCACTATGTAGTCTCAGGGTGGCCGCAAACTCATGGTGATCCTCCTACCTCAGCCTCCCTAGTGCTGGGATTAAAGGCATGCACCACCACGCCCAGAGAGAGTGGCCTTTTTTATTTTAATGCTAGAGAGTAAGAGAGTTAGAGTGAGAGAAGGAGAGAATCGAACTCCAGATGCATGTGCCACCTTGTGCACATGTGCGATCTTGCACACTTGCATCACCTTGTGTGGCTGGCTTACATGAGATCTGGAGAGTCAAACATAGGTCCTTAGGCTTT
This sequence comes from Dipus sagitta, assembly GCA_036346955.1. Classification (NCBI taxonomy): domain Eukaryota; kingdom Metazoa; phylum Chordata; class Mammalia; order Rodentia; family Dipodidae; genus Dipus; species Dipus sagitta. The sequence continues at coordinate 99,152,794 of CM070773.1, forward strand.
GCAGGCAAGTGCCTTAAATGCTAAACCATCTCTCCAGCCCCTTTTTAATTTTTATGAAGTCCAATTTAAGATTGGCTTAATACTGCAAAATAAGTTACTGTAATTCACTAAATCATCATACAAATAGACAAAAGTCAAAGCAACCCTAAATAAATCCAGAAAAAAATGTAAAAATTCACACAACATAGAAATTGTCAATAATATATATACATTAAAATAATTCACACGGCAACATGATGTTAGCTGTACATGGTGGTGAATGCACAATTGCAGGAACTTGAAACCCGTGGTCACATTCAGTCCACAGCGAGGAAGCAGAGAGTGACGAACGCTGCTGCTCAGCCAGCTCCCTCCTTTTATCCAGTCTAGAACCCCAGTCCATGGAGTAGTGCCACCCACAGACCTAGAACCACCCGGGAAAGGAGCCACAGGCATGCCTAGAGGTCAGGTTGATCATCAATATAAACCTATATGGGCCAGGCATGGTGGCGCACACCTTTAATCCCAGCACTCGAGAGGCAGAGGTAGGAGGATCGCAGAGAGTTCAAGGCCATCCTGAGACTATAGACTGAATTCCAGGTTAGCCTGGGCTAAAGTGAGACCCTACCTTGAAAAAACCAAAAATAAATAAATAAAATAAAATAAACCTATATGGATAACAAATCCAAATGAAGAAAGCTAGAACCATAACATTCTAGAAGAAAACACAGAAAGTTCACATAAAAAATCACAAATTAGACTTCATTAAAATGAAAAATGGTGATCTCAAAAAATACTGTTGGGGTGGAGAGATGGCTTAGTAATTAAGGCTCTTGTCTACAAAGCCAAAGGACCCAGTTTTGATTCCCCAGTACCCAAGTAAGCCAGATGCACAAGGTGGTACATACATCTGGAGTTCGCTTTGCAGCAGCTGAAGGCCCTGGCGTGTCCATTCTCTCCCTCCCTCTCTCTCTCTCTCTCTCTCTCTATCTATCTATTTATATGCCTCCATTCTCTCTGTCTCTTAAATAAATTAAAAAAAGCTAAAAATAATAATAAAAATACTGTTAAGCTGGGTGTAGTGGCACATGCCTTTAATCCCAGCACTTCAGAGGCAGGGGTAGGAGAGCCACCATGAGTTCAAGACTACCCTGAGACTAGATAGTGAATTCCAGATAAGCCTGGGCTAGATTGAAACCCTACCTTGAAAAACCAAAAAGAAAGAAAGAAAGAGAGAGAGAGAAAGAAAAGACTATGGTAGGGGCTGGAGAGATGGATTGGCCATTAAAGACACTTATTTGCAAAGCCTGATGGCCTAGGTTCGATTTCCCAGTACCCCCGTAGAACCAGATGCACAGAGTAGCACATGTATCTGGAGTTTTGTTTGCAGCAGCAGGAGGCCCTGACGCACCTATTCTCTCACGCTCAAAAAAAAAAAAAGAAAAAAATCTGCTGGAATCAGCTCCTCATTGTTGGGACAAACATCCAACCAGACACAGCTTATAGGAGGAAAGGGGTTAATCTTCTTGTTACTAGAACAAAACACCCAAACAAAAGCAGCTGGTGGGGAAAGGATTTATTTTGGCTTACAGTCTAGAGAGGACATTTCATGATGTCAGAGGAAAGCATGGCATCAGCAGAGGGTGGACATCACCTCTGCCACAGCAGGTGGAAAACATCAACAAGAGAGTGAGCTAAAGTCTGGCAAGGTGGTGCTGGCTATAACCCTCCTAAACCTGCTCCCAGCAACACACCTCCTCCAGCAAGGCTCCACCTCCCAAATTACCATCAGCTGTGGACCAAGCATTCAGAACACATGAGTTTATGGGGCTCATCTGATTCGAACCAGCACAAAGTTCGAGGATAATCCTCACTTGATCATGAAGCCTTGTCTTTTTTATATACTACTCACACAGTTTGCTAAGGTTTCTTAAGGAGTTCTCCCACTGTATTCATGAAGGATATTGATCTGTGGTTTTAAAGTAATGTCTTTGTCTGATTTTGGTATTGGGTTATGTTGGCCTCATAAAATATGGTGGGGACTGGTTTTTCTTCCTCTACATTCTAAGGGAATTTATGTAAGATTGTTGCTATAAATGTTACAGTGCCAGTAAAGGCAACTGGGGTAACCTTAGTTGAAGATTTCTTTCATTAATTTCTAATTCTGTTTCCTTTTAAAATTTTTATTTGCCAGGAGCTGGGGCACGCCAGGGCCTCTGGTCACTGCAAATGAACTCCAGATGCACAACCACTCTGTTCATCTGGCTTTACATGAGTACTGGGAAATCTATCCTAGGCCTTTAGGCTTTGCAAGCAAATGCCTAAACCACTGAGCCATCTCTCCAGCCCCTATTTCCTTCTTTTATGATATTATTTATTTGCAAGCAGAGAGAGATCGAAGAGAGACAGACAGAATGGGCATGCAAGGGCCTCCAGCCTCTGCAAACAGACTCTAAAGGTAGGGTCTCACTCTAGCCCAGGATGACCTGGAATTCACTATGTAGTCTCAGGCTGGCCTGGAACTCCCAGCAATTCTCCTACCTCTGCCTGCTGAGTGCTGGGATTAAAGGCATGTGCCACTATGCCTGGCAGGGAGAGAGAGAGAGAGAGAGAGAGAGAGAGAGAATATGGGCATGCCAGGGCCTCCTGCTACTTCAAATGAACTCCAGACACACATGCCACCTGATGCATCTGGCTTTATCTGGGTACTAGGGAATCAAACTCAGGTCATTAGGCTTTGTAAGCAAGTGCCTTAACCACTGAACCATCTCTCTAGCCCTCATCACATTAAATAAAAAACACTTATTTATTCTTTGCAAGAACAGAGAGAGAGAGAGAGGGAGAGAGAGAGAGAGAGCAAATGGGTGCACCAGAGCCTTCAGCCACTGCAAATGAACTCCAGATGCATATACCACCTTGTGTATCTGGCTTTATGTGGATACTGGCAAATCAATCTCTGGTTGTTAGGCTTTACAGGCAAGCAAGCACCCTAAGTGCTAAGACATGTCTCCAGCCTTCATTGCATTATTATCATTATTATTATTTGGATTTTTTGAGGTAAGGTCTCACTCTAGCCCACGCTGACCTGGAATTCACTATGTAGTCTCAGGGTGTCCTTGAACTCACGGTTATCCTCCTATGTCTGCCTCCCGAGTGCTGGGATTAAAGGCATGCATAACCACACGGCTCCTCATTGCAATTTTTTTTTTCAAGGTAGGGTCTCAGTGTAGCCCAGGCTGACCTGGAATTCACTATGTACTCTCAGGGTGGCCTTGAACTCACAGTTATCCTCCTATCTCTGCCTCCTGAGTGCTGGGATTAAAGGCGTGCGCCACCACACCCAGCTCTGCATTGCATTAAAAAAATATTTTATTTATTTGTTTGAAAGAGAGAGAGTGCAAGAGGCAGATAGAGAGAGAATACGTGTGCCAGGCCGTCCAGCCATGGCAAATGGACTCCAGATGCATGTGCCACCTTGTGCATCTGGTTTTACATGGGTACTGGGGAATTGAACCTGGGTCCTTTGTCTTTGCTGGCAAGTGCCTTAACCGCTAAGCCATTCCTCCAGTCCCCTTCTCATTGCATTAAAAAATATATTTTTAGCTGGGTGTGGTGGCACATGCCTTTAATCCCAGCACTTCGGAGGCAGAGGTAGGAGGATCGATGTGAGTTTGAGGCTACCCTGAGACTTCATACTGAATTCCAGGTCAGCCTGGGCAAGAGCGAGACCCTACCCTGAAAAAAGAAGAAAAAAGAAAAAAATATTTTTATTTATTTGCAAGGAGAGAGAGAGAAGAGAATGGGGAAATGGGTATGCCAGGGCCTCTAGCCCCTGCAAATGAACTCCAGGTGCATGTGCTACTTTGTGCATCTGGCTTTACGTGAGTACTGGGGAATCAAATCTGGGTTGTTAGGCTTTGCAGGCAAGTGCCTTAACTGCCGAGCCATCTCTCTAGCCCCCCTTTTGAAAAAACATATTTTTGCTGGCTGCGGTGGCGCACGCCTTTAATCTCAGCACTCAGGAGGCAGAGGTAGGAGGATTGCTTTGAGTTCGAGGCCACCCTGAGACTACATAGTGAATTCCAGGTCAGCCTGGCTAGAGTGAGAGCCTACCTCGAAAAACTAAAATATATATATTTATTCATATATATATATGTGTGTGTGTGTATATATATATATGTATGTATATATTCATTTGCAATCAGAGAGAAGGTTTTTTTAAACTAGTACTCTATTTAATTTAGGCTGGCTTCAAATTTCCTATGTAGCTAAGGATGGCCTGAAACTCCCAATCTTCCCGCCTTCACCTCCCAAGCACTAATATTACCATTGTATTCCCATCTTTCTTCTTTTCTAATATCATTCACACCTATACATTTCCCTGTGAAAACTGCTTTAGTGATAACCATGGATTTTCATGCATTTTGTCTTAACTATAATTCAATTCCTTATTTTTAAGTTTTCCTTCTGACTTCTTTGACTTGTGGATGACTTAAATATATTGTTTAATTTCCAAATGGTGATTTTTTTTTAGTGACTATTATTGTTTTCTAGTTTAATTGAATTGTGATCAATAGCACAGTCCCTATGATTTCAATCCTTTGAAACTTGTTAAGACTTTCTCTACAGCGCCAGAATATGGTCAATTTTGGTAAATCATTCATACAAACTTTACTACAGATATATTCTCTCTCAGTTGAGTCAACTTGGGTACCACCTCACTCAAGTCATGGATATCTTTTACTATTTTATTTTATTTGAGAGAGAGGGAAAGAGGGGGGCAGAGAGAGAATGGGTGCACCAGCCACTGCAAATGAACACTCCAGTGCATGCGCCACCTTGTGCATCTGGCTTATGTGGGTCCTGGGGTATCAAACCTAGGTCCTTTGGCTTTGCAGGCAAGTGCTGTAACTGCTAAGCCATCTCTCCAGCCCAAATCATGGATGTCTTTAAAGACAATCTTTATTTATTTGTTATTTATTTATTGTTTTGTGGTCTTGCTCTAACCCAGACTGACCTGGAATTCACTACATAGTCTCAGCTGTCCTCAAACTCACAGCAATCCTCCTACCTCTGCCTCCCAAGTGCCGGGATTAAAGGTGTATGCCACCACATCTGGTTCCAGCATGATCTTTTTGTGTGTATATGCATGTGAATGTGTGTGCGTGCGTGTGTGCGTGCGTGTGTGCGTGCGTGTGTGCGTGTGCATGTGGAGCCAGAGGCCAGCATCAGATATCGTCCTCTACTGCTCTCCAACTTCTACTTTGAGACAGGGTCTCTCATTGAACCTGGTGCTCACTGACTCAGCTGGACTAGTTACTCAGCAAGCCCTGGAGATTCTCCTGTCTCTGTATCTTCAGTGCAGGGCTTATAGCCATGCCCTGGGTTTTGCATGGGGACTGGGATCTGAACTTAGCTCCCTATGTATATATAGCAAGCACTTTACCAGCTGAGCCCTCTCCCGAGTCCAAAGATAATCTTCTTATTTGTTATTTATTTGAGAGAAAGAGGCAGACAGAAAGTGAGTGAGTACGTGTACACCAGGGCCCATTAGCCACTGTAAATGAACTCCACGCACATGAGCCACTTTGTGCATCTGGCTTTACACGGGTACTGGGGAATCCTGCCTGGGCCAGCAGGCTTTGCATGCAAGTGCCTTAACTGCTGAGCCATCTCCCTAGCTCAATATTTTTTCGTTTTCCTGGATTTTTTTTTTGGGGGGGAGGGTTAGGTAGAGTCTTGCTCTAGTCAAGGCTGACCTGGAATTCACTATGTAGTCAGGGTGGCCTTGAACTCACAGCGACCCTCCTACCTCTGCCTCCCGAGTGCTGGGAATAAAGGCGCCTCCACATGCAGCTTCTCCTGGAATTAAAACTTTTTTTTTTTCTCTGTCTTTGGTTCACTGCTGTTTCACCATGATATTTCCAGGTATAATTTTTAAAATAGAAACTTTATTTTTAGGGCATTTAGGTTCACAGCAAAGTCCAGTGGAAAGTACAGAGTTCTCACATGTTCCCCTCCACACGAAGCCTCCCTCCCCACCCGTACCCCCACGAGTGTAGTACATTTGTTACAATCATGAGCCAATGTTACCCTTATCAACCACCATCCACAGTCTGCATTACAGTTCACTCTTCATACGATGCAATCTATGGGTTATAGCAAACCAGGATAGTATCTTGCAAAGTAATTTTGCTGGCCTAAAAATTCCCTGTCAAGGAGACTGGGTGTTTAGCTCAGTGGTAGAGAGCATTTGCCCAGTGCATGAGGCCCTGGGTTCAATCCCCAGCACTGGGAAAAAAGAAAAAAATAAACACCCTGTGTTCATGCTTCCTCCCCCGAACCTTCTGCCAACCACCATCTTTGCATCGTCTCCCTGGTTTAGACTTGGAGTCATGTACTGCTCAGCTTTTTCTGGGTGTAAATTTTTTGAAACCATGTCCAACTTAGGGATTTCTTTAGCTTTTAATTTAATTTATTTATTTGAGAAAGAGAGAGAGAGAGAGAGAGCCCACTGCAGAGGAACACCAGACACATGCGCCACCTTATGCATCTAGTTTTATGTGGGTTCTGGGAAATTGAACCTGAGTCCTTTGGCTTTGTAGGCAAATGCCTTAACTCTACAACCCTCTTTAGCTTTTTAAGTTAATATTGTAATCACTTTTGGAAAATGTTGGGCCATTAACCCTTTAAATGCCAATTTCTTGCCATTTTTCCTCTTCTTTCTTTCTGAAGTTCCAATGAAATGAATTTAGATGTTTCTCATTTGTTCTCAGTATCTTCTGCCCTTCTTTCTGTATTAGTTTTTAAAAATATTTTATTTATTTATTTGCAAGCAGAGAGAGAGACATTAAGAATGAATGGGTGTGCCAGGGCCTCTAGCCACTTTGTGCATCTGGCTTTATGTGGGTACTGGGGAATTGAACCCGGGCTTTGCAGGCAAGTGTCTTACCCACTGAGCCATCCCTCCAGCCCTGTATTTATTTTCTTTCCTCTGTCTCCCCATACGCATTCTGTATTGTTTCCTCTGCCTTTTCGTTCTCTTTACAACCATGTCCCATATGCTTTAAACTTACTTTTGACTTTCATTCAAATACTGTATTACTCAAATCTTGAAGTTTAAATTGGTCTTTCAAATCAATCATCACTTTTTAAAATAGTTTCCCTGTTTGATACAAACATTTCCAAGCTAGTCTTTTGTTTACTGAAGCACATCTCTTTCCCATTCTGTGTAAAATAATCCCAGGATTCCATTCTTCACTGACTTGTTCTGTTGTCTCCTGTTGATTCTGGCTCTTGCGTGAGGTTTCATTTCTGTGCATGCTTGATTATCTCTCACTGTGTGCTTGGCATTAAACTTGAAATTTTATTTCAGTGACTAATGTGGACTCTAGGTGTCTCCCTCCAACGATTTCCATTTGCTTCTTCCAAGAACCTGAGGCACAAATGATCTGGGGACACCTCGATCTAGCTTCAAGGCTTAAGATAACAGACCACCCAGGAGATACACAGGAAAGTGCGAATCCAGTCTGAGGCTGGCTTAGTTTGGGCCATGTGGCCCTTTGAGATTCCAGTTTTTTAGGGGGAGTGGTTTTCATTCGGATATTCCTCCTTGCGCTTATCTTTGTTTATTTACTGAGGCACAAACTCCCTCTATAGCCCAAGCTGACCTCTGGGATTACATCCACGAGCCACCACACGCAGCACCACCTAGTGCTCTGGGCTTTTGTTTATGCTCCTTGCACAGTGAGGTCATCAAAACAGCAGCCCACATTGGCCAGGGTCACAAATGTCCCAACAATATCAATAAAAATGAATTCTTGATTGGTTGATCTGTACTGCTTCCCTCGTAGTTTAGTTCTGGGAACTCTTGGGTCCCGATTAAACCAGCACCCTAGCATCTCAGTTGTTTTCCCTTTTACAGGGGAACAGAGTTTTGAGACAGTCGCAGTGGTCTGGAACTCACTATGTAGCGGAGGGTGACATTGAACTCCTGATCCTCCTGCCTCCACTTCCCAAGTCCTGGGATTGATTACAGGCATGTACCACTGTCCCTGGCTTCTGTGGTTTTCAGTAGACAATTAATCTGAGTAATTTAGCCCGCGGGGCCAGCCTCCGCTCTACAGAGATGGAAACTGTAGCTCAGATAGGCGAGGCCCCTTGCCTAGACTCATATAGCCCATAAGAAAGGGCCAGGCAGCAAACCTGGTTTCTTCCCCACTTCCTGGCAGTGCCCTATTTAAGACTTTATTTCTCCACATATAATGGAGCGATCGGACCGGATCTGAAGGCCACTGGACTCAAGACATTCTTAGATTAGGATTTCATGGCTTTTCAATTCTCTGAGACCCAGGCAGGCTCCTTGCCTTCAGCCCCCAACTTGTTTAGACCTGACACTGGAGGCCCGTGACGGAAAATTCCCAGATCGGCCACAAGAGGGCAGTGGTGTACAGCGAGTGCAGCGGTCCTGGGCGGCTCGCGCAGCCAGCCCAGGGTATCATCGCGGAGGTCTTCGCTTTTCACTGTCAGGGTAAAGAGAACACGATTTAGCTCAGGATTCAGAGACTCATTTCTCCTCCGCTTCTTTTCAGTCATTAAACTCCGGCTGATGCCTCTGCTGACACGGAGGAAAGGGCACAGTGATAAGTCATGCTCCATGCCTGCCCTTGAGGACCTGGGCTCCATTAATCCTCTCCAGCCCGGGATCCCGTTGGTTCTCCCACCCGCCTGTCTCTGCCCCCAGCCTGATGCACCTCCCTTCCCTACTGCTGCTATCATTCTTCCTTCCTCCACAAGGCTCAGCTCAGAGGCCAGCTCCTCCCTGGAGCCTCCTAGATGTCCCCCTCGTCCCCTTCAGCCTCGGCCCGCATTTCTCTACCCTCCTGGCCTCTCTGTGTGTCCCTCAGTCTGGCGTGGACTTGCCTCCCACTCCAGCTGAGGGTGCCCAGGCAGGGCAGGGTCCCCCTCAACTGCCTACTTGTTCCAGTCCAGAATGTAATGAGTGACGGAGGAGGGGTCTTGGAACTGGCTGGGTTTCTGGCAGGGCTGGGGTGGGGGGTGCAGATCCAGCATGGAGAGGACTCCTCTATGGCCACTACTTTCTCCTCCTCAAAGCTGGGGCTTTTGGGGATCCAGCTGTACACTCACTGCTGGGAAAATAAGAGATTTTCCTGTTACAGGAACCCTGGATTTAAAATGGAACCAAGCTGGGTGTGGTGGCGCAAGCATATAGCCTGTAGTCCCAGAGTTTAGGAGGCTGAAACAGGAGGATCATAAGTTTGAGACCAGTCTGGGCTACATAGACATATTGTCTCCAAAAAAAAAAAAAAAAAAAAAAAAAATCAAACAAGCCAGGGGCTGGGAATGTGGCTACGTTGGTAGAGTGCTTGCCTAGCATGCATGAGGGCCTGGGTTCAATCCCACTGCATAAAATGCACCAAATAAAATTCAGTGTTGGTACATGCCTGTAATACAGCGCCTCAGGCAGGAAGATCAGAAGTTCAAAGTTGTCCTTGGATACATAATGCGTTTGAGGTCAGCTTGGGTTACAGGAGTCCCTGTATCAAACAAACAGACAAACCAACAAAACAGAAGTATAAAGGCACTAGAAGAAGGCATAAGAGAGTTTCTGATAAAATTAGGAATTAGGAAGACCACTTTAGGCCTCAAAACTAGAAGCCATAAAGAAAAGGAACTAGAAACAACTTCTGCTTTTGAAGAAATGCTCAGACCTATTCATGAGACCATAATCACAAATTTAAAATACATTGAGATTCCATTTTTCTCTATCAGATTGGCAAAAGTCCAAATGCTTGATAACATTCTTCAGGCAGCGTGTGGAGAAGCGGGCATGCACATTACTACCGGGAGCACGGCTCCTTTGTGCAGTCCTAAGGGGGGTGTAGCAGGCAGACCCCGAAGTGACCCTCATTGGTCTTCACTTCCATGTGACTCCCCTGCCCTTGCCCGTGTGTGTGTGTGTGTGTGTGTGTGTGTGTGTGTGTGTGTGTGTGTACTTTGAAGATGAGACTGAATTCAGTGATTAGACTCCGTTAAATGGTAAAAGGGATCTTGCAGATGTAGGTCTCAAGTCAGTTGGCTTTGTGATTGGTCAACTAGTCCCCAGTTGGGCAGAACTGGATCAGGTTAGCCCTTTGGAAGCAGCCAGTTTTCCTGGGCAGAAGATGTTGATTTGAAGCACAAGAAAGAGCCATCGTTCCGGTCTTGAAGTTGGAGGGAGCCACGGGGCAAGGACTGTGGGCATACCCTAGAAGCTGAGGGAGACTCCCAGCTGATAGCCAACAAGGCAACAGGGACCCCTGTAGGAATCAAATACTGCCAACAGAATGAGGCTGAGCATGGGCTCCCCTCCCCCCGTGGTCTCCCCCAGTGCCTCCAGGTAAGAACTGAGGCTTGCCCACACCTTGGTTTTTCTCTGACTGCCACACCATGCCAGACTTTCCTCTGCAAACTATGCGTTGAACGGCGGGTGTTGTTTTAAGCTGCTGAGTGTGTGGCATTCTGTTATGCAGCAGAGGAAAACCAATATGATGCCTCCAGTCCGCTTTGGGAACCTCTCCCGTGGATTTACTTGCACGTGCAGGAACAGAGCATGCACACCATCATTGACTGCAGTACCGTTTGTGCTACTAAGATAAAAGAGAAAATAAGCTGGGCATGGTGGCTCTCACTTGCAGTCCCAGACCTGGGAAGGATGAGGTGGGAGGATTGCCATGAATTTGAGGCCAGTTTGGGGCTAGTTTGGGGCCAGATTTGAGAATCTAAGATGTGTGACTAGTGGGAAGAAGCGTTAGCTTTCATATGCAAATGGGTGTTCAGAATCTATAGTCAGGGCTGGAGTGATGGCTCAGTGGCTAACGGTGGCACTGCTTGCAAAGCAAAAATGGTGATTGTGCAGTGAACTTGTGGGCCGCTGTCCTCCTGCCTCCTGGGCTCCCATCCCATACTGGCATGCACAGGTGGACTCTGGGGTGTGTCCTCTATGCTGCCCTTGACCTGTCGCCTTCTCCCTGCCTCAGCCTCCTGTCCTGGAGGCCCAAGACAAGGCTTCAAACAGCTGTGTCTGAGTGGGTCTTCTGTCTGGGACTCAGCTTCCTTGTCAGTGACATGGGATGAAAATACCTCATCTGGTATTTGAGGAGGAATGAGATAACACATGTCTAGTGCTCAGCCCTTTGCAGATGCCCAGCTCTGGGAGATGGTTGGCAAGGTCCCATCTCTGCCTAATATATTTCTGTTCTTTCAGTTACAAGCAAGAGGGTTGGATTGGACCGAATGAGCTTTTGGATGTTCCTGAGCATAAATCCATCAGTGAACACAGAGGGCTGTTTAAATTTTCCGATACGGGCTGTGGACCTCGGGAAGGTAGTGACTTGCTCAAAGTCACACCGGGGTATGTCAGAAGCACAGCCAGCCCTATACTAGGGGTCTTGACTCGTAGCAGGCGTTGGCCTGCATGTCTTTCCTCTACCCAGGTACGTTTGTACTCAAGCAGCCATGTGGTGACAGGAGAGACTCTCCCCTAGGCTCTCCTTTTCTTCCTTAAAAAAAAAAAAGACAGGCAGGCATCGTGGTGGTGCATGTCTTTAATTCCAGCACTCAGGAGGCTGAGGCAGGAGGATTGCTGTGAGTTTGGGGCCAGCCTGGGACTACAGAGTGAGTTCCCAAGTCAGCCTAGGCTACAGTGTACCTCACCTAAAAAAAAAGAACTAAATACAATTTCATTTGCAAGCAGAGAGAGAGAGAAGAGAGAGGGTCAGAGAGAGAATGGGCATACCAGGGCCTCTTGTCACTGCAAACAAACTCCAGATGCATGGGCCACTTTGTCCATCTGCCTTTACCTGAATACTGGAGAATAACCTGAGGTATCTCTCCAGCCCTTTTTGCCGCCGCCCCCCCCCCCCGCCCCAGGTAGTGTCTCATTCTAGCCCAAGCTGACCTGGAAGTCACTCTTTAGTCCCAGGCTGGCTTCGAACTCACAGCGATCCTCCTACTTCTCCTTCCTTAAAAAAAAACAAAAAATTATCTCTGCAGCCATCCCTTTTTAAAAAAAAAAAAAAATTCTGTATGTGTGTGTGTATGTGTGTGTGTGTGTGTGTGTGTGTGTGTGTGTGCACAGGCGCATTGAGGCACATACATGTCATGATGCCCTTTTGGAGGTTGGAGGGCACTCCTAAATGTTCACCCCCGCCTTCCACACCTTGTTTAATGTAGGGTTTCTTGTTCACCATTATGTACACCAGGTTGGCTGGCCTTCAAGACCCCAGAAGTGTCCTCTCCTGTCCTGTCCTGTCCCATTTTTGCTGCAGAAAGTCTGGGATTACAGACGTTCCTTGCTGTACCCAGCTCCGTGTGGGCTCTGAGGACTAGGAACTGAGGCTGGCATGCTGACCCAGCAACTTCTTTACCCACTGCGCTATCTTCATAGCTCCCTCCCTGGGTTCTCATTCTAGGGATAGAAGGGCTGCTGCCCCCCGCCAGGCCCCTCCAGAGTATCTTCCCTACCAAGACACACCAGCAATCACATCACTGGGGTTCTGGGGAGGGGCCACCTTCCCACTTTCTAAGTGCCCTGGTGTCCACTGAGCCAGCTTCCCTGTGACAGTCTTAGGCTCTCGCCTTCAATTCCCACCTGCCCCCTGGCAGAGGTGTTGGGCTCTGAGCACCATCCAAATGCTCATTCTGGTCATGTTTTTTAACTCCCAGGGCTCCATGAATCTTCAGGATCCTGGACAACATGTCCCACGTCCCATTTAATCCATGTAAAGCTGGATTCTGAAATTGGAGCTGTGAGCTGACATTGGAATGTGAGTGTTTCTTTTTGCAGCAATCACACTGCCGGGTCTGTCTGTCTGCTTTCCGAGGGAGCTTCCGCGGCCTCTGCCTGCGCGTCGCCGCTGCCCCTGGGAGCCAGGGCTGTTGGCTGCTCCGCAAGCCCAAGCCGATGTGCACAGAGCAGAGAGACCCGCGTGGGTGCAGGCAGCACGGACAGATCCCAGACTGACTGCTCTAATCCTGTTTTGACTGGCTTAATCAAGTTTCAGTGTCTGTTGACTCAGGAAGTTTGCACTGGTTCTTACTAGTTTCTGCTAGTTTTCTCTGGCGGGCTCAGTTGATGCACACATGAGTCTCCTAGACTGTTCAGGGGTTCTGTCTGTCCCAGTTTGGGGGAGTGTCACTACTGTCAGTTCCAGGTGCCTATGTCTACACATTCATATAACCCAGCCCCTGCCCTTCAGGGAGGGAGTGTTGATTGTGCACCTGGAGAAACTGAGGCATAGAGCAGTTAAGAGTGTTTCCCAGGGTTACATGGTTGTGGAGTGGTGGAGCTGGGGCTTGAACCTGCTTCATCCAGCTCCAGGTTCTGCATCTCACTTCACCATGACTTTTTTGTTGTTTTTTTTTTATTTTTTTTTTTTACTTATTTACTTGAGAATGAAAGAGAGAGAGAGAGAGAGAGAGAGAGAGAGAGAGAAGGGGCGCACCAGGGCCTCCAGCCACCGCAAACGAACTCCAGATGCATGCACCCCCTTGTGCATCTGGCTAACGTGGGTCCTGGGGAATTGTGCCTCGAACCAGGGTCCTTAGGCTTCACAGGCAAGTGCTTAACCGCTAAGCCATCTCTCCAGCTCCCCCTTTTTTTTTTTTTTTTTTTTGAGGTAGAGTTTCACTCTAGTCCAGGCTGACCTAGAATTCACTATGTAGTCTCAGGGTGGCCTCGAACTCACGGTGATCCTCCTACCTCTGCCTCCTGAGTGCTGGGATTAAAGGCATACGTCATCACAGCTGGCTATGATTATTTTTAATTTAATTTTTATTTATTTATTTGAGAGAGGGAAAGAGGCAGACACACACACACACACACACACACAGAATGGGCAAACCAGGGCCTCTAGCCACTGCAAATAAACTCCAGACTCATGCGCCACCTTGTGCATCTGGCTTACATGGGTCCTGGGGAATTGAACCAAGGTCCTGTGGCTTTGCAGGCAAACGCCTTAACTGGCTAAGCCATTTCTCCAGCCTTTTTTTTTTTTCAACCAAAAAAACAAGGTCTCACTATGCAGACTGGCCTCAAACTCAAGATGCTCCTGCCTCAGTCTTTGCAGGCTGCAGGTACCCCTGCGTCAGGCTGTAAGATGGTTCGATATTGTCTGGGCCAGTTGGTTCTGATTTTGCCAGCATGGGCTGCTTTGTGTGGCTTGATCTGTACTTGTCCTTGATTTTGGCACATTCTGCTTGACATGCAAGATCTAAGTACCCATCCATCTTTGAAAAGGAAACCACTGTTAGATTCCCAGGGTTGCTATGACAAACTGCCACCTACTTGGCTGCCTAGTAAAAATATAGAACTTCCTCCCTCTCTTTCCCTCCCATCTTTCTCTTTCCTTCCTTCCTTCCTTCCTTTTCCTTCTTTATCTTACATAGCCCAGGCTTGTCTTGAACTCTGATCGTCCTACTTTCACCTCCCATGTACTGGGATTACAGCCATATGCCACCAGTCCCACTTTATAAGGACTTTTTGTTATTCTCAATCAGGTCATATTCACAGAGTCCAGGGCTTAGGACAGGACATGCGCTTCTGAGGGTTTCCATTTAACCCACTACAGTCTGTAAGGCCACATCATGGCATTTCCCCAGGACCCAGCTCTGCAGGTGGAAAGGGATTCCTTCCTGGGCCATGGATCACCCAACGACTGCTTAGGGACCAAAAGGGAAAGTGGAACCTGTGTCCTCGTCCTTGAAGAGTTTGTGTATTTGTCAGGACTCATCTATTTACTGGTATTCTTGGCTGGGACTATCGAGACTTCCGGGAAACATCAAGTGATATGTGGAAATACTACTGTAAACAGGCACTCGGGACAGTGCCAGCTCTGAACATAGTCTCAGATGACACCCAGACCAGCTGCTCCTGGGTAGAGTTCTTCAGCAAAAGGGATTCTGAGTAAGGGTGGCAGATAATTAAGAGATGGGGAGTGGAGCCTATTGGTGCAAGCCTATAATCCTAGCTACTCGGGAGGCTGAGGCAAGAGGATTGACAGTTCAAGACCTGCCTGAACTATGGTGTGAGTTCAAGGCCAGCCTGGGCAGCTTAGTGAGGCCCTATCTCAAAAGAAAAAGTAAAAAGAGGACTTGGGATAGAGCTCATTGGTAGAGTGCTCACCAACATGCATAAGGCCCTATATTCATTCCCCATTACAAAGGAAGAAAGAAAGAAAGAATAAAAAATAGAAAGAAAGGCACACACCTTTAATCCCAGCACTGGGGAGGCAGAGGTAAGAGGATCACCATGAATTCAAGGCCACCCTGAGTCTACATAGTGAATTCCGGGTCTGCCTGGTCTAGAGTAAGACCCTACCTCAAAAAACCAAAAGAAAACAAAAAAGAAAGAAAGACAAAACCAAAAAGAAGATGGGGAGCCATCACCTCCAAGTATCCTAAGACTCTTGATCTTGGCGTGTAACTTGAAGAACTCGTGAGCAGCTGGAGGTGGCTGGAGGCTGTGGATGGCGTCCTTCCACAACACGCAGAATTTCCAGGGAGCTAGCGCTCAAGGACCTTGAGGTCTCAGTTGGCTCCCAGCCACTCCTGGCACAGAAATACTACAGGAAACAGTAAGCTGCATTTCTCCTTTCTGTATTTCCCCACTTCCCACCACAACCAGCAACCACAGACACCCATGTGAGAGCGGTTTAGTCCTTGCACCCTTGTGTCTGATGCTAAGGCATTGTGGTTGGGGCTCTTGAGGCATGGGACAGAGCTCCTGCTCTGTGCCTGACAGCTGTGTGGCCTTGGGAAAGTCCAAGGGTCTTTCTGAGGGTGGACTTTTTAACACATAAGGTGGAGTTGGCAGGGTTAGCTAGGAAAAGGCTCCTGCTTGAGGTCTGTTGAAAGTGGTGGGTGCCGAACTGTCAAATGGCTACCAGCAGGCTGGCATCATTACAAAGTCATGTTCCACAACCTCACATGGTCATCCTGCATCATGAGAGTCCTAAACCCCCCAGTATCTCAAAAACAATAGGACTTTGCTTCTTAATTTTTTGTTTGTTTATTTATTTATTCGAGAGAGAGAGAGAGGGAGAGAAGCAGGTAGAGAGAATGGGCGCCCCAGGGCCTCCAGCCACTGCACACAAACTCCAGATGCATGCATTACCTTGTGCATCTGGCTTAAGTGGATCCTGGGGAATCAAGCCTGGGTCCTTTGGCTTTGCAGGCATGTGCCTTAACTGCTAAGCCATCTCTCCAGCCCTGGACCTTGCTTCTTGGTAAGTCCTCTCTCCACAGGTTCACTTTTTTTTTTTTTCTTTTTTTTTGGTTTTTCGAGGTAGGGTCTTGCTCTAGCCCAGGCTGTCCTGGAATTCACTATGGAGTCTCAGGGTGGCCTCGAACTCACGGTGATCCTCCTACCTCTGCCTCCCGAGTGCTGGGATTAAAGGCGTGTGCCACCGCGCCCGGCTAGGTTCACAATTTTTTAAGTTAGAAAAAAAAAAAAACTATTTATTAGAGAGGGGTGGGGGAGAGAAGCAGATAGAGAAAATGGGTGTACCAGGGCCTCCAGCCACTGCCAACAAGCTCCAGACGCATGTGCCACCTTGTGTATCTGGCTTACATGAGTACTGGGGAATAGAATCTGGGTCCTTAGGCTTCACAGGCAAACACCTTAAGTGCTAAGCCATCCTCCAGTCCCAGACTCATAATTTTATATCTTCTATATTTGGATAAAACCTTCCCTTGACCACCTATTCCCTTTTTGCCAGTGCTGGTTCTCTGGTTCTCCTTGCATAAAACTTTTATTTTTTTAATTTAAAATTTTAATTTGTGTGTGTGTGTGTGTGTGTGTGTGTGTGTACGTGTGTATGTGATGCGAGTGGTGCATAATGTATATGTGCTCCTGAGGGACACCATACGCTCTCCTAAGGAGGGCTTGCTCACCTGCAATAGCTGGAGTGGATCATTTGGTGAAGAGCTCCATCACTCTTCTGCCCGCTCTTGTTTTGAGCCGGACTAATTCCAGAACTTGTGGGGCTCAGAAGATCTCAGGTGTCTGCCTGCAGAACTGGGGGTTACAGGCGTGGTGGCCGCGCTCAGCTGTGTTTTACCTGGGATCCCCAGCAGTCTCAGGCCCCCTCAGGCCCTCATGCTTTCACAGGAAGTGCACTTAGTCACCGAACCATCTCTCAAGCCCAACAAAAGCTTTATAAAAAGTCCTCTCCAACTGACTGCTTCCTTCCCACTTGCCATCCACCCATTGGAATCAGCCTCCATACCTCTCCTCATCAAGGCTGCCCCAGCCTTCCTTGTTGCCCAATTATGGGCCATCTGATGGCATTTTACTCGACCACTTGACATCAGACCCCGTAACTGCTCTTTCCCTCCTTTTTCTCAGAGCTGCACCCCCAGCCCTCTCCCTCCTTTAAACCTTTTCTTGTTGTCTCTGAACATCCCTGGATTTCTTCCACCAGGTTGACCACCCCCTCCTCCCTGTCAAACTGTTTAGAGTTGGGTTCTCCCTATGTTGTCCAGGCTGGCCTTGAACTCTACATTGAGGCAATCTTCCTGCCTCAGCCTCCCAAGTAGCTGGGACCACCAGGGGGCGCACTGCTGCGCCTGCCCTCTGCTGGGAGTCAGCACAAGTCCAGCTCATCCTGCTGGTCTAAGCCGTCCAGGGTCCACTCAGACGCAAGGGGGTGGAGTGGGAGTAGGAGCAGGCTGTCAACCCAGAAGTCTTGCCCACCCCCCACCCCCCACACTGGCCCATTCCCCTCTATTGCAAGTCTCTTCAACTCCACAATATGCCTCCAACAAGTCCCCTTCTGATCGCCTCTGCTATTGGCTCCGCCCAACCTCAGCGCAGCTAGCCTGGGGCCTGTGCGGCTCCCTGAATCCAGTCTCTCCCTGTGGCAAGCAGCAGGTTCTCTACAGAGCTCAGAAAGGACGGTTGCATATGTAAAACAGATTATGCCATTCCAACACTTATTTATTTTTATTTTTTGTGTATGTTTTGTGATATATGTATATATGGCATTTTTTTTCAAGGTAGGGTCACACTGTAGCCCAGGCCTACCTGGAACTCACTTTGTAGCCCAGGCTGGCCTCAAACTCACAGTGATCCTCCTACCTCAGCCTTCTGAGAGCTAGGGTTAAGGGTGTGCACTACCACACCCAGTACATATGGTATTCTTCTGTGTGTGAGTGTGTGTTCATTTGGAGGCCAGTGGTTGATGTCCAGTGTCTCTCTCAGTCACTCTCTACATTTTATTTTCTAGGTAGGGTCTTGTTTTAGCCCAGGCTGACCTGGAATTCACTATGTAGTCTCAGGTTGGCCTCGAACTCACAGTGATCCTCCCTTGGCTTCCTGAGTGCTGGGATTAAAGGTGTGTGCCACCACAGCCTGGCAGAGAAAGAGAAACTCCAGACGAATGTGCCACTTTGTGCATCTGGCTTTACATAGGTACTGGGGAATCAAACTCGGGGTCGTTAGGCTTTGCAGGCAAGCGCCTTAACTGCTGAGCCATCTCTCCAGCCCCTAGTTTACTTCTTTGAGACAAGGTCTCTCACAGAACCTAGAGCTCAAGTTGGCTAGGCTAGCTGACCAGCAAGTTCTAGGAATCTTGCTGTCTCTACCTCCCAGGGCTGAGATTACTGGTGTGCATTGCGACATTAGGAAATTTTGCATGAGTCCTAGCCATGTAAACTCAGGTCCTCATACATGTAGAGCAAGCGCTTTATTCACTGAGCCATCTCCTCATTTATTCATTCAGGTTTTTTTTGTTTTTTTTTTTGAGGCAAGCCCAACAGGTGGGCTTTTTTTTTTTTTTTTAATGAGAGAACGAGAGTGAGAGCACACGAGAGAGAGAGAGAGAGAGAGAGAGAGAGAGAGAGAGAATTGGCTTGCCAGGGCCTCCAGCCACTGTAATCGAACTCTAGATATGTGTGCCACCTTGTGTGCATGTGCAAACCTTGCACATGCAACAGCTTGTGCATCTGGCTTACGTGGGATCTGGGGAGTCGAACATGGGTCCTTAGGCTTCACAGGCAAGTGTCAACCGCTAAGCCACCTCTTCAGCCCTATTCACTTATTTTTATTTATTTATATTTTGAGACAGGATCTCACTAGTCTCAGTAGGTAGCCCAAGGCTGGCCTCAAATGGTGACGTCCTTCTGCCTCCACCTCCCAAACACTAGGATTGTACGTGTACCACAAGCCACTTCACTCCCACATTTAAATCTTTTCATGAAAGAAGACAACTTCAGGGGCTGGAGGGATGCCTTAGCGGTTAAGGTGTTTGCCTGCAAAGCTAAAGGACCCAGGTTCGATTCCACAGGACCCACGTAAGCCAGATGCACGAGGTGGCTCATACATCTGGAGTTTGTTTGCAGCAGCTGGAGGCCCTGGCATGCCCATTCTCTCTCTCTCTCTCTCAAATAAATAAATAAAAATAAAATACTTAAAAAAAACTGTAAAAAAAAAAAGGCAAGAAAAGAAGGCCACTTCAACTCCTTTCTATAGCCCCACTCTGCTCAGCCTCCAGCTCCTCTGTCCTCTCTGGTACTATAATCCAGTCAGTCACTCCAGGCTTTCCAGTTGCTCAAACAGGAGCACCCCTTTCCCCTGAGGCTTTTTGCCCGGCTTCCTGGAACATCCTTGGCCGGGATCCATGGGTCTCATACTGTAGATCTAAGCTCAGAGGCCATGTCCACCCGAGACCCCTGTGACTCCCACATTACTCCATGTCCCGAAGTTTTGTTCAGATCTTCACAGCATTCCAGATGTCCAAATGACTTCTTGGCCTGGTTTTGCTTATCTCTGTGTTTATCGTCCCATCCCATCGCTGACTTCACAACAGCAGGACCTGGTATGAGCTGTTTAACACTGGGAGACTCAGCACCTGGCACAGGGCCAGCACGTAGCTGATGCTCAATAAATATTTGTTCATTGAGTGAAAAAAAAAAAAAAATCTCAAGTGAGCTTGACACTCCATAGCACAGTGTGCTCCGTGTGGCCCAGTGTCTCATCTGCTACAACCTCCATGCTTTGACTGTGTGTACTGTCAGCCACTCGGCCTTGTGGTATGTTGCACAACACAATCTCAAGGTCCCGGAGAAGCCCAGTGCACCACAGCAGGCCCCAACATATCAGCATTGCGTCTTCGGTCCCTGAGCTCTGGACATATCCAGATGACCTCAGGCGCATAGGATCCCAGCCTTGGCTGGAGTGCATTTAGGGCCCTTCAAGTCCAGGGACCTGGAGAAGTTGGAAGCTCAGCTTCTGGAGGGTGGTCTCTGGATGCTCTATGGGGAGAAGAGGAGTCCTGGCCTCTGCTCTATTGTGTGTCCTTAGACATGTCACTACCCATAGCTGGCTTCCTCTGCCCTGTAGAAAGAAGAAAGTTCGAGAAGGCCTCTAGAGAGCCTTTGGGGATAGGTTGGAAACCAAGGTCCAGAGAGGGACAATGCTGCCTAGGGCCCTGCCTGAGGGAGGACAGAGCTACTGCCGGCTGCCTCCTGGGGAGGCTGGCGGGCTGCAGGCAGTGGCCGGGACCTTGCTGGTTTCCCTCGCTGCCTCTTCCAACCCAGGCTTTTGATAGGGTCCTACTCTGGGCAATTATTAGAGAATGAGTCACCAGGGTGGAAGGGTCCATGGAAAAGGAAAATGGGGTGTCCAGCACCCCCAGGCCCTGCCCTTTTCCTCTGCTTCTTGGCCAAGGAGCTGGGTGAGTCACGAGATTCCACTGAGGTGGGAGCAGTGCCAAGCTCTGTGATGGTGGGGCGGGGACGGAGGGTGCTATTCTCCTCCCGTGCTCAGCCTTCCTACTTCCTAGACACAGACAGACAGTCAAAACCCCCAGACAGTCACCCAGCAGACAGGTGTTCACAGACAGGACAGTCTGCCAGTCACATGCACAGACAACCAGCGGCACACACACACAGACAGGCATTCGACACACTGAGAGGTGGCCAGACACAGGGATGCACATCATCCAGACGGTTCTGTGCATGCAGACACACACAGGCACGTGGCAGACAGACAGGTAAGTGGGTAGACAAGCAGACACCGACAGACCTGCCAAAACATCCAGACACAAAACCACACCGGCATGTTGTAAGCAGTCAGACTCAGACCGGCAGCCATAGCATCCCACATACATGGCTACTTGGACACATACACACACATGACACACACATGACACAGGCTGGCATAGCAGCTCACAGGGCAGGGGTTGCTGTGCGTCAAAGACAGGCTCTATGTCAATGCTGGCCCATGAAAATAGGCACCCACCTGGGCTCGAGTTCTGCTGAAGCCAGCCTTCTACCTAGAGAATGTGACATTGACCAACTCTGGAAGACCCACCTGGCTGTAAGATGAATGGAGATTAGCTAGGAAAAGGGACTTCCCAACCAGGAGGCTGTTGAGACCCATTGAAGGTGACTAAGGGTGCCTGGGGGAAAAGAAGTAGGTTGGCTTTAGTAGGAAGCCTGTGTCCTGGCTGTGTGACCTTGGACAAGTTTGTTCTCTTGAGCCTCAGTTTCTTCTCTAGGCTGTGTCCTCCCAGGTCCTTGAAGGAAGTCAGTGGGTGGGTCCTGGCTGTGTGGGTTATGTTGGGCCCCTCTCCTGCCACTAGGAAGCATTCTCCCCTTGTTTGACTCATCTCTAATGCTGCACAGCAGGGGGTAACCCATCCACAAGTACCCCTTATGCTGGACTCTCCCCCTCTTCAGGGCTGGTGCCTGGGGAGGGGACAGAGAGGTCAGTTCCAGGATGAATGGAATCCTGACACCCCCCCCACACACACACACACTTGTGGCATGGGAGGAGCAGGCTGGGGTCAACGGTTCAGGTGTGTTCTCTCTCCTCCTCCCAGCTGAGAGTCCACTGGCCCCAGGTACAACCTGTTGGCAGAAGGAGTTTGCACAACTGGGAGGCACAAGGTGACAGCCGGCATGCCTGGAGGGACAGAGGCCTCATTGTGTGCAGCCTGGTTAGCCTGGGCAGGGCAAGGCAGGGTTAGGCTAGAGGCAGGAAGGGGTACTCTGCAGGGGGCCCCAGCTGGCAGGGCCCTTGCTTCTTGTCTCTTGTGGGGCAGGTGCCAAACAGGATGCCCTAGGGTCTGACAGAGGGGGCGGAGCTAGGCAAGAGTCCCACCAGACTGGGGAGGGCAGACCGCACAAGGGGTCTCAGGGTGCACCCTGCCTCCGTGCCACACCCACCTCCTGGGGATGAGCCACCCACATAGCTTGCAGCTTCCGGCACCATCGGCTGAGAATTCCTGTCATTCCTGGGAGCTGCTTTGGCTTGGGGCGGCCCCTGCCCAGGGGTCACTGTGAAGAGGATGTGCGGACAGTTTTCCTATTAAGGGGTTGTGTGGGGAGGAATTTACAGCTTTTTGCCCCTAACACCTTCCCTACCTCTCCTTCTCTGGGAGAACTCAACTCCCTCAGCTCCATGGTAAAACCTATTGGAAAGTCCTTCCTAGTGTCAGATCACAATCCTTTCTGCTTGAGTTGCAATTCTGTCCTCTAAGGGACGGTTTCTAACGCTCAGAGACCCAAAGAGAGCACCCATGCGCCCCCACCCCCCCGACCTCCCAAGCTCCAGTCTGGGCTACGGGCTACTCCAGGTAGGACCTAGCGCGCCCCGCCCTCTCGCAGCCCGGAGCCGGGGCGGGTGCTGCGGGCAGGGCGGTACAAAAGGCGGCCCGCCCCGCGCTCGCCTGACTCCGTCGGGCAGACTCGAGCCAGGAGGCAGGAGGCGGAGGGGAGGCGCGCGGGGCGGCCTGGGTCCAGCCCACACTCCTCACCAGGTAGGGGCGCTCCCCGCTCAGAGCACACAGGGTGTAGAGGGACAAGGAGCAAGACGCAGGGCAGAGGCACGGGGTGGTGGTGGTGGGTGGGAGGACAGGGACACAGAGAGGACAGCAGGAGGACAGGACCAGTCAGGAGGTGGCCGGAGGGGGTCAGGAAGGCACAGAGCCGAGGACCCAGGTCAGGGATGTCAGAAGAGCAGAGTGATCAAGAGCAGAGGAGAAGACCTTGGGTGCTGGGTGGGACAAGAATGCAACAGCCCCGATTTCCTCGTGGCTGAATGTCCCCAGGCAAGTCTTGAAGGGACTCCCTTCCTGTGTGGGGTGTGTCCCTTGCGCCTACGAGCAGACTGTGACCCCCTTTGAGGTGTCCTGTCCAGAGGACTCAGGAATCAGCCTCCCACCCCGCTGAACTCCCTTGGCCTCACAGCTCGAGGACACACAGTCGGAGAGAACTGTCCTTGGTGTGCCTGGGAATCTCTGGGACCCACCTGCTGTCACCCCTGACCTCTGCCTTCCCAGGTCCAGGACACACCATGTGGAGATGTCCGCTGGGGCTGCTGCTGCTGCTGCTGCTGGCCGGCCTGACCGTCCTGGAAGCCCGGCGGAGTCGCTGGCGCAGGGACCTGGCTCCCGGTCTGCACCTGCGGGGCATCCGGGATGCGGGTGGCCGGTACTGCCAGGAGCGGGACATGTGCTGCCGAGGGCGAGCTGACGACTGTGCCTTGCCCTACCTGGGCGTCACCTGTTACTGTGATCTCTTTTGCAATCGCACTGTCTCTGACTGCTGCCCTGACTTCTGGGACTTCTGCCTTGGCGTGCCACCCCCTTTCCCCCCCATCCAAGGTGGGCACCAAAACTGCCAGGAGGGCGGGTCACTTTCTTAACCCTGAGGCCCAGGAGAAGGGCTGGTGTATGAACGTTTCCAGGGGGAAGCTTTGCAGAATCTGAGAAAGAGACGGTCCCATTCCCTGCCCCTCCGGGAAGTGTGTGGTCTCGGTTAACTTTGCAGCAAGGCTGAGGGAAGAACCTCCCTTGGGACTCTAAGGTGGTCCAGGAGCAGGACAGGCAGCTCCCGCCCTTTCTCCTAGCTGCTGTCCCACCTGATGTCTCACTGGGGCTGGTAGAGCACTGGGGCTGGCTGGCTTGCCTTAGCCATGGGTCCTGCCTTCCCTCGGGATTCTTGAGATGGGCCTTATCTATGAGGGGGCCAAATCCACCCCTGCCTTCAAAGGCCGCCAGGAATGTCATAGCTGACATCCAGGTGAAACAGCATGGACCCAAGCTATGGTCACAGAGCAGCGTCCATGTGGCAGTTGGTGTTTTAAGCTGTCATTTGGCCTAAGATTCAGTGAGAGCTCTCTGGTGTGCATTTGTGTGTGACCAAGATGACCTTGGGAGGCTTTGGCATGCTCAGCCTTGAGAACCTTGCCATTTTAGCCATCATCCTTGCCTGGCATCCACTGCTCTCCTCTCCCTCCCTCTAGGATGCATGCACGGTGGTCGCATCTACCCAGTCTTTGGAACCTACTGGGAGAATTGTAACCGATGGTGAGTGTGGAGGGGCCTGACAGCCTTGGTTCAAACTCTATCCCTGCCACCTATTTCCTGGGGACAAGTTGTTATTTCCCTTCTCTGGGCCTCAGTTTCCATGTCTGTCCAGTGAGCGTTTTAACAGTGTGTCGCTGCACAGAGCAGCAGTGCAGCCACATGCCTAGGCAAGGTCAGCTGTGGTGCCTGGCTGGGTGCCACGCCTCATCTGGGAGTCCTTCTCCACCCCTCCTGGATTGAGCTGGCCTCCTACCCCTCCCAACTGGCCTCCCTGTCACGGGAGAGTCCAAGCAAGGGACGCCAGGAAGGAAACCTCTGACTACAGCATCCGCTGTCCTGGGGGTCAGGGATAGCTGAGCTGGCGGCCAGCCATTGGCCTGCAGCAGGGCCTTCCCTGGAATGTGACCTTCCCCCCATTCCTGGCAGCAGGAGGAAGGGGCCGTGGGCACCCTTATTCCTCAGTGTGAGCTAGGAGGTGGGGTGGGGCTGGATGGGAAGTATGGAAGCCTTGTCGGGAACAGTGGGGTCTCTGCTGCCCTGAGCCTACCCCACTCCCTCCCTCTGCCTGGGCAGGCGAGGCCCCAGGGAGAAGGAAACATTTTGGAGTGCACACTGCATAGCTGTTACCATTGCCTCACTGGGTGAGGGGGTGCCTGGGTCACTGTGAGAGTGAGAACTTGGGAGTGGGTGTTGGCATGTGTCTGGGTGAGAGATCGTGTGCATGCATGTGTGTGTGCACACGTGCATGTGTGTATGTGTGCTTAGGAGGGTGGGGCATGACTACAGGATTCTGCCATCTTGATAGGGTGGACGTTGAGGGGTTAACACTCCCACTCCTGTCTCAGGCCCCTCTGGAATGCTGGGACCTGCTGCCACGGGTCTTGTCTAGACCTGCTTGGGCAGCCCTGGGCACAAGAGGTAGGGACAGGAAAGCACTGGTTGACCCCTGCCCTGTGCTCAGAACAGCTCCTGACGGCTGAGTGCCCCCCGTTCTGTCACCTGAAAGTATGGGGGCATCCATGTGCCTTCCAGGCTGCACACTGCTGCTAGAGACACTTCGGCAGGGCCCAAGGGCTGCTGGGGAAGGAGAAGAACGTGCCTCCCTTCCTCCACAGACCCCTTTAGCCCTCTTGAGCACCGCCCGCCCTCTGGCTCCGAGGCTGGAGAGCCAGCCATACTGAGGTTTGGCTCCCCCTGAGGCTCCTTATAAGGCCACATTGGAGGCGGGAGCCCTCGGCTGCCTGAAGGAGGTTGTTCAGCATCGTGTAGGAGCAGAGTTATGAGCTTGTTAAAGCACTGTAGAATGCATAGAATTCAACCCTCCAGGTGACACCTACTAAAGACCAACTGCATCACAGGCACTTTATTGGACCCAGGAGGTGCAGCCAAGAAGGGCACAAGCACTGTCCTATGGGAGCTTCTAGTCTCAAGGGAAGAGTGTGGCAAAACCACACACACACACACACACACACACACACACACACACACACATGACATGAAAAACTGTTACAGGTATTATACGGGAAAGAAGATAATATGATGGGAGAAGGATCGAGGATGAGGGGACAGTCTCTCTGAGCAAGTGACATTCATTATGGAGTAGAAGATGGAAAAGTGGCCCAGGCCCTAGGGGTTCACACCACTTGGGGGAAGGCGGGAGGTGGGACCAGCTCCTCTCAGTGGGAACTGGCTTTAGAGGAGGTAGGGCAGAGACAGTTGAGTGGGGATGGCAGAACCCCAGAAAGGCCAAAGACTTGATCTCACCGTCATCGCCCTAAACCAGGTGAGATGAGGTGAGGGACTGGAGGGGGAGTGTCGGTAATGGAGAGGTGCCAGGAAGATGGGTTCATGCTGTGCCATTCACAGCGCCTGTGATGAGGGACATGGGGGTGTTATCATAGATCCAGCCCGCCCGGATCTGAACTGAACGGCTAGGTGCTGTGTCGGGAGCAGGCTTGGAGAAGGCTGGGATGCTATTTTAAGTCTGAGATGCCATTACGCATCCAGAGGTGTGGTCAGCTGTGCAGGAGTGTGCAGCTCAGGAGAAGGGGGGCCTGGGGTTCCTGAAGTGAGAACAATAATAGTCAAGAGGGATTCTGAGCGCCCGCGATGGCCCTTTAGAAAACTGTCATTTAATCCCTGGAAAGTGGTACTATTTATTGCCCTCATTTTGCAGAGAAGAACACAGAGGAGTTTCCTTCCTAAGGCCACACAACTAGCTGGCCAGAGTAGAAGGCAGAATCTGAACTCCAGAGTATGTATTCTTAGCCACTTCACTGGACTGCTTCAGTCATTCATTCACTCACTCAGCAAATATTTACTGGGCTTGGTCCTAGTAGCACAGGCTTGAAATCCCAGCCACACTGGAGACTGAGGAAGGAGGATGGTATATTCAAGGCTATGGAGTGAGTTCAAGGCCATCCTAGACAACTTAGTGAGACCCTGTCTCAAAAGCAAGTGAAAAGAGGGCTGAGGATGTAGTTCAGTGGTAGAGAGCTTGTTTAGCACTTGTGAGTCCTGGGTTAAATTCCTGGTACAACCAAACCAAAAATATTTACTGGATGCCTACCACACCCTAGGTTTTGTTTTACTATGCCCAAGATACCAAATAGTGCCTGTCCTCAAGGGTCTTAGAGTCTAATAAGTGAGCTAGGGCTGTAGCTCAGTTGGTAGAGTGCTTAGCCAGCATGCAAGAATCCCCAGGGTTAATAAACTGGGCGTGGTAGCGCATGCCTATAATCCCAGCTCCAGGGAGGTGAAGGCAGGAAGCACAGAAGTTCAAGGTCAGCAATGGCTATATAGCAAGGTTAGCCTGGAATACATGAGACCCTATCTCAAACAAATAAGTATCAGGCAATAGAAATAACCCAGGGACTCACAAGTGCCAGGTAGTGGTGGCATGCTGAAGCAAACAGCAAGGCAGGGAAGTGAGACAGGAAGTACGGAGGATGCTGTTTTCAGATAGGGTGGAAAGAGGAGGCTTCTCTGGGAAGATGACATTTGAATGATGATTTGGAGGAAATGAGAGAGACGTAGGGGTGTGAGAGGAAGAACAGGACACAGGCCTTGGATCAGGAGTATGACTGGTATCAACAACCAGCCTATAGCTGGAGCCTTCACGTCCAGGAGCAGGAAGAGGGGTCAAACAGGAGACAAGAGGTCACACAGGGCTTGTCACCAGTGGTGGACACTGGCGAGAGTGAGACCACAGTTGGATTCTAGGGTGTGTTTTAGAGCGGCTCTGACAGGAGCCTGTGATTGTCTGAGCATGTGAGAGTTCAAGAGTGACTCCAGGTTTTTGGCCTGGTCTTCATTTGATGTGAACAGGGGTGGGAAGAGATCGGGAACTTGGCTTGAAGTTGACATGTAAAGCCACCAGGCTGGGTGGGATCATCTAGGAATTCTTCTGTAGTCGCTAGTACCGAATCCAAGGCTCATGTGGACCTCTGGGGCCTTGGCCCTTCAGTGGGTCCCCAGCCCCCAACTCATAGTTTCCTTCCCTCTTTTTTGTCAGCACCTGCAGAGAGAATGGGCAGTGGGACTGTGACCAGGAGCCATGCCTAGTGGACCCAGACATGATCAATGCCATCAACCAGGGCAACTATGGGTGAGAAGTCTGGATATGACCCTGGTGGGCACAGGAGTGCACACCCGCACACATGTCCTCCCACAGATGTATATCATGTGAGGCACATACACACTGGAATTTTATTCCTGTATGCCTTTAGCCACAATGCATAGCCCTGAGGCTCCTGCCTGTGACAGATCTGTGACTTACGTCCTCTTTTTCTCCTCCAGGTGGCAGGCTGGGAACCACAGTGCCTTCTGGGGTATGACCCTAGATGAGGGCATTCGATACCGCCTGGGCACCATCCGCCCATCTTCCTCTGTCATGAACATGAACGAGATTTATGTAAGTCCATCCTTGCCTCCGCCCTCACCATCTCTCCATGGCTTAGCATGTCAGGGACACTAACACCTTTGCCTTGCTCTGCCCTGGCACCGGGCTGCATCCCCGGGTGCGTAACTCCCCTCTCAGGGCCTGTGTTGCTGTGTTGGTAACCACTGGGCTGCTGATTCTGAGCTGTGTGAAGTCCCTTCTGCCTCCTCAGCTTGGGAAAAAATGCCGATGGTTCCAATACAGCTGGGTTAAGACCCAAGGGACCAAGAGGTCACCTTGGTATTTTAGGAAAACGAGGGACAGACACTCTTCCAGTTCTAGCCAGGGAGTAACAATTCTCGGAAAAAATGCCGACTCAGTGGAGCCCCTAGGGAGGAGGGGGGCTTCTCTTTTCCCACCAGACCCACAGTCAGAGGGGGAGAAAGGGAGGAAAGGGAGGCTCTGTGCAGCAGGCATGGGGGGGCACATGCTGGAGCAGCTGTCCATCAGCAGCAGGCAGGGAGAGGCAGGGGTGGCTGTCCCCACCAGAGGGACTTCAGCTCAAGGCTGGGGTGACCAGTCCTTGGCCCTGCCTTATTCTCTGAGGACGAGGACACTGGCTATTTTCTGCCTTCTGCTGTTTGTCTTGGCAGCTTGCCTGGTCACGGGACCTTGCTGCTTCTTCCCTCCCCTGCCCTTTGGGGCTTGGAGGCCACAACTCTGGCAGGAAGGAGGGTGTGGCAAGTCAGAAGGTGCCCAGGAAAGTTGTAGGGGCTGAGAGCGGAAAGCTAGGTGACTCTGGTCCCGCCGCCGCCGCCGCTGGCCTCAGGTTCTTCATCTGTGAAGTAGGCCTCATCACCCCTACATGATTCTTGGGAGGCCCCAAATGGTGCTTGGTTCTGCCACTCAAGTCCAAGTTGGAGGTAGCTGAAAGCCCCCCCCCCCAAAGGCAGGATGGCTCCCGAGCTCTCAGGAGCCCTCCAAGGCCTGGCTGGGCTCCTGAGGGGTAGCCAGGCCACACCAGGAAGCAAGCAGAGCCACCTTTCCCTTACAGACGGTGCTGGGCCCCAGGGAGGTGCTGCCTGAGGCCTTTGAGGCTTCTGAGAAGTGGCCCAACCTGATCCATGAGCCGCTTGACCAGGGCAACTGTGCGGGCTCCTGGGCTTTCTCCACAGCAGGTGTGTCAAGGGCCAAGAGGTGGGTACAAGGGAAGAGAACGGAGGACTGGCCCCTAATAGTCCCTCTGAATTTCCCACTAGCTGTGGCATCTGACCGAGTCTCCATCCATTCTCTGGGACACATGACACCCGTCCTGTCACCTCAGAACCTGCTGTCCTGCAACACCCACCATCAGCAGGGCTGCCGAGGTGGGCATCTCGACAGTGCCTGGTGGTTCCTTCGGCGTCGAGGGTATGCGACAGGGCATAGGTGGGGAAGTAGATAAGGCGCCCATCATGTAGGCAGAGCTTGGGCTTTACCGCGCTATGAGGTCCATCTGTCCTTGCTCCTTCTGCTGCCTCTCCAGGGTGGTGTCTGACAACTGCTATCCATTTTTCGGCCGCGAGCAGGACAATGAGGCCAGCCCTGCACCTCGCTGCATGATGCATAGCCGTCCCATGGGACGGGGCAAGCGCCAGGCCACTGCCCGCTGCCCCAATGGCCAGGTTGATGCCAATGACATCTACCAGGTCACTCCTGTCTACCGCCTAGGCTCTGACGTAAGTCTGAACATGAGTGGGGGTGGGCAGAGGTGGGAGATGGGTGCTTGGCTGAAGGTTAAAGCCTCCCCATGATGGATGCTGTCCTGCTCTGTCCCTTCAGGAAAAGGAGATCATGAAGGAACTGATGGAGAATGGCCCAGTTCAAGGTGAATGCCCCCATTTTCTCTCTCCTGGCTCTGGAAGCTTATGCCTGCTTGAGGCTGGGGGCAGGGACCCCTGTGTTCTTTGTGACTCTGAGCAGCAACTCCAGTGGGGACAGAAGTGAAGGGGTCCATGTCCCCTCCTCACAGAAGCCCCCGGAGGCTCCCTTGGTCTCCAGCATGGCTTGGTGACCTCCATATCAATGCCTGTGGTAATGGGCTGAGTGGGCCTATCTTGTCTCTGCCTACAGCGCTCATGGAGGTACATGAGGACTTCTTCCTATACCAGAGGGGTATCTACAGTCACACGCCTGTGAGCCTGGGGAGGCCAGAGCCGTATCGTCGGCATGGGACCCACTCGGTCAAGATCACCGGGTGAGGAGCTTGTGGGCACAGGGGGTTGGGAGCAGCAGAGCTTGTATTAGGAGCTTTTGTTAAAATATATTTTAGGGCTGGAGGGATGGCTTAGCGATTAAGGCGTTTGCCTGCACAGCCGAAGGAAACAGGTTCGATGCCCCAGGACCCACGTTAGCCAGGTGCACAGGGGGCGCACACATCTGGAGTTCGTCTGCAGTGGTTGGAGGCCCTGCTGCACCCATTCTCCCTCTCTCCCTCTTTCTCTGTCAAATAAATAAATAATAAATAAATATTTTATTTATTCATTTGCAAGGAGAGAGAATGGGAGCACCAGGGCCTCTTGCCCCTGCAAACAGACTCCAGATGCAAGCACCACTTTGTGCATCTGGGAAATCAAATCCAGGCCATCAGGCCTTCAAGCAAGTGCCTGTAACAGCTGAGCCGTCTCTCCAGCTCCAGGAGCTTTTTGAATTCTTGTGGTTTCTACCATGCTAGGGCTACACCTCCCATTTCCAAAGAGGAAACAGACTCAGAGAGCTGGTCGTGGGGGTACATGGAGAACAGGGAGCTCTGAAGGGTTTCTGGGAACAGTTCTTTTTTTACCCAGGGAATAAAATTGCTCCTTGAAATTCAAAGGATGCAAGAGTTGAACGAGGCATGGTGATGCATGCTTGTAATCCCAGCTCTTGGAGGTGGAGGAGACAGGAGGATCAGGAGCTCAAGGTCATCTTTGGCTACAAAGTTCAAAGCCAGGCCTGGGCTACATTAAGACCCTGTCTCAAAAAAATAAAAATAAAAATAAATTCAAGAGTTGCTGGACTTCTCCCATCTCAGCACCGGTCCCAACTCTGGATGACTTACTGAGTGACCTGGGCAGGTCACTCTCAATCCTTGGCTCTCCCCTCTCACATACAGATGTGAGGATTATTGACTTCATTAGTCAACACAGTGTCCACCCAGTGAAGCTGGCTTCCAGGGGAAGTTCCAGGCCTCTCAAGTACCCGTATTTACTAGATATTTTGCTTCTAAAGCCCTAATATCCACCCTCTGTGGCTCTCCAGGAGAGGGAAGGCAGGCAGATGTGTGAGGTCTCAGTCAGGACCCAGAATGTGGGTCCCTGGGGACCAGGCCCAAGTGTCCTCTCCTGCTTAACCCTTCCTCTTCCTCCCACAGTGCCATTCCCTTACTTGGCCTGGGGACATAATGGGGAAACTGAGGTGGTGCAGAAAGAGATAGACACTCACCATGTCCCTGGGTGCATTCAATTTTCCAAAAGCAGCAGGGGCAGGTATGGGGGTCCCTGGGGTTCTGGCCCTTAGGAGCAGGTATAATCAGTGATCTTTCCCTCTCCTGCCTCCAGGTGGGGAGAAGAGACACTGCCTGATGGAAGGACAGTCAAATACTGGGTAAGTGTCCCTGGTGTGAGGCTGTGTCCCCCTTTCCCCTGCTCCCTCTTTGCCTTGCTTGTCCCAGCCTTTAGCCTCATGGCCCCTCTTCATTTCCAGACTGCAGCCAACTCATGGGGTCCAACGTGGGGTGAGAGGGGCCACTTCCGCATCGTGCGCGGTACAAACGAGTGTGACATCGAGAGCTTCGTGCTGGGCGTCTGGGGCCGCGTGGGCATGGAGGACATGGGACATCATCACTGAGGTCACAGGCACTGGAGCAGGCCCGGCCTGGAGTACCAGTGGAAGCAGCTATGGCTGAGCCCCTAGTAGCTGCACCTTGCCCAGTGAATCCCTGGGTGCAGGCGGGCGCCCGGCTCCAATCCCTGTGCTGACCCACTGACACAGCGCCCAGCCTGGGAAGCCCTCAGGCCTCCTGGTGGGAGCTGGGCAGTGCTGGCCCTGGAAACAACAGGGCCTATGGATTCCAGGCCCCTGGATCCCGAGCCCAAGACCACAGAAGCCAGAACACCCCCATTCTTCAGCCCTGTTATTCTACCCCACTCCTATCTCCCTGGCCCCCAGCCCCACTGTACCTTTGTGGCCCCCAATACTGTTTTCTTATTCTTCAAATATATTTATTTTTCTTTTCACTGTTTTAAAATAAAACCAAAGTATTGCTAACCACAGTATCTTGGACCCTCCAAGGGTAGAAAACCAGGCCAGAGCCGGGGTGACACACGACTAAACAGTATGAAAGAGTGCTTGCAAGCCAGGCATGGTGGCACAAGATTGTAATCCCAGCACTTGGGAGGCTGAGCCAGGAGGATTACAAGGAGCCTAGCTCAAGGCCAGCTTGGACTATATAGGAGAACTTGTCTACAAAAGAAGAAGAAGAAGGGGGAAAAAAGCTAGGTGTGGTGCCACACACCCGCAATCCCAGCACTTGGGAAGTGAAGGCAGGAGGATCTAGAGTTTGGGGTCATCCTTGGGTTACCTAGAAAGTTCTAGGACACAGCCAGGGCTTGAGACCTTAGCAGAAAGAGGAAGGGAGAGAAGGACTGTCACTGGCCAGCAGGCAGGAGTGAGTGCATTAAAAATCTTAGCCTCCTTTCAGTTCTAAGTGCCAGGTGCCCAGCCACTTGGAGGAGGGGCACAGATGGCACGACCTTTGACCCCTGGAGAATGTGGGCCGTGGGAACTACTCTTCAGATGCTGAGTCAGGCTGCCTGGAAAGAAAGAGGAGGGTGTCTCTGTCTACCAACCAGCAGAAGTGGCGCCATTGCCGTGCTGGGAACCCTGTGTCAGCTGATTAGCTCTTCCAGCCAGCGAGGCAAGCGGCCCCCTGCCTTCCCCTCCCCCTGGGCCAAGCTGGGCTTGCCCGGCAGCTCTCTCCCTGCAACACCTTTCCTGACTTTCCAGTGCCAGCAAAACAGCCCAGGCCTAAGCTGTCAAGGACCAGTCCCCTCAGCGGCTGCTTTGCCCTGTGCCCAGGTGGTGCATACCTGCGAATCCAAACACTTGAGAGGTAGAGGCCGAAGAATCGCAAAGTTCTTGGCTGCATAACAAGTTCATGGCCAGCCTGGGCTGTGAGAAACTCTGTCAGGTAGAAAGGGCCAGCGCCAGGTCCTCCCTGCTTCTCAAATGGCCAGTACACATGCACACCAGCAGCCACCAGTACATGCTAGTCCCTAGTCCAGACACCTCTGACGCCACTCACCCTGTTGCACTCCGATCTCAGTGTCAGCTCCTCATTCCCACGGCACCTGTGGAGGTGCACTGATATGCCAGGTGCAGTGCACAGAGCCCTCCCAAACCGCCCCACTGTGTCCACCATGGGTCAGCATGGGGTACACAGCCTTCCCAGTACCCTTTCTTATTTTCTTTCTTTCTTTCTCCTTTTTCTTTTTCTGATTTTTTTTTTAAGGCAGGTTTTCACTTTAAGCCAAAGCTGACCTGGATCTCATTCAGTAGCCCCAGGCTGGCTTTGAACTTACAGTGATCTCCCACCTCAGCTTCCCGAGTGCTGGGAGTAAAAGCGCAGGCCACCACACCCGGCCTGCTGCCCTTACACCCAGTATTTGCCTTCTCTGGGTGTCTATTGACTGCCCTGACGGCTGTGCTGGGATCTCCTGAGGGGGACTAGATCTAGTTCATTAGGTGGTTACTGGTGCTCACGTGGGTTTATTTTTGGTGTTTTGGGTTGGGGCTCTTTGGCGTGTGCATGAACATATGTGTGGTGTGTGCATGTGTGTGCACGCAGACGTGTCTGTCCCTGCATGAGCACGTGCAGGCCACAGGGGAATGTTGGGTGTTTCTTTGAGACTGAGTCTCTTACTGGAGCTTGCCATTTCTGTGAGCCTCAGGGTTCCTCAGGTCTTTGTTCCCCACAGGACTGGGGTTACATACATGCATGGCCACGCCCTGCTGTTTGTGTGGGTGCTAGGGAAGCAAATCAGGTGGTCTCAGGCCCTGATACCTGCCAAACTATCTCTCAGTCCCAGTTTTGTTTTATTTTGTTTTTATTTGAGACAGAGAGAAACAGAGGCAGACAGAATGAGAAAGAGCAGGGACACGTCAGGGCCTCTTGCCACTGCACAGGAAGCCTAGATGCACGCACCGCTTTGTGCATCTGGCTTTATGTGGGTTCTGGGGGGCAGAACCCCAGCCATCAGGTTTTTC
The DNA here is from genome assembly GCA_036346955.1 of Dipus sagitta. Lineage (NCBI taxonomy): Eukaryota > Metazoa > Chordata > Mammalia > Rodentia > Dipodidae > Dipus > Dipus sagitta. Next base: position 99,187,312 of record CM070773.1, read on the forward strand.
AAGCAAGCACCTTTAACTGCTGAGCGATCTCCCCCCGCCCTTTTATTTTATTTTTAGAGGTAGGGTCTCGCTCTGGCCCAGGCTAACCTAGAATTCACTATGAAGTCTCAAGGTGGCCTCGAACTCACAGCGATCCTCCTACCTCTGTGCTGGGATTAAAGGCGTGCGCCACCACGCCTGGCTTCCCCCAACCCCTTTTTTGAGGCAGGGTCTGGCCTCACTCTGGCCTCAAATCCACTCTGTAACTGGGGATGACCAAGAACTTTTGACCCTCAGCTCTGCACCTTCCAAGTGCTGGAGTTTCGGTGGCATTCCAGCTGTTGTTTCTACCCCTCTTCCCTACCAAGGTTCCAGTTGTGGGTTCCTCAGGGCAGCAGATGAGCAGAGAGCTTGTTCAGGGGCGTGCGTGCGTGTGTGTGTGTGTGTGTGTGTGTGTGTGCGCCGCATGTAGGAGAGGGACTAAGGCCCCCTCCACCCTGGCAGCCCCTCAGCTCCTGCCAGGCCCCAGGGCATCACCTGAAAGGAATGTGGGCGGCCCGATAAGCGGCCGCCTTTTGTCTCGTTTCCTGTTTGCCAGGACGTCCCGAGCCCGGCTCCTCTGGCCCACACGCCCGTCCCCGGGGAGGCCCGGGGACCGGCCGGCGGCCTTGGGACAGCGACGCGGGGCGGGGCGGGGCGGGGACCCCCGAGGAGCGCCGCCGCCTCCTCCTCCCGGGACGCGCCCCTCCGGAAAAACCCCGTCCCAGCGCCGCGCGGAGCGGGCGCGGCTGGAATTTTCTACCAGGACCTTCGGCGGAATCCGCGGGGGGCGGGAAGGGCGCGGGGCGCGGCCCCGAGAGGCGGGGACGGAGGCGGGAGGCCTGGAGGGTGCCCACCCCCTCCCCCGGCCACTCCCGGTGCTGGGTGCGTTGTTACAGCGAGCGCCCCCAACCGGACCACTGCCCGGGAGTCTAACCAGACCGAAATCCTGGCCCTCCAACCCTCGAGGTGTGCCCTGGGCATCTCCCGTCGTCCCGGCCAAGGGCACGCGTGGGTCTTTAGATCAGCGTGGACTCTGAGCCGCACGCTCTGGGTAACCTCGGACAGGTTTGTTTCCAGCCCGGACCACGGCTCTCCCAGGTCCTGGATGGGTGGGAGGATTGAAACAGCGTGTCAAGCGTTAGCTCAGTGCCTAGAAATTTTTAAAGGCCCAATAAACAGAGGCAGCCATGATCATTTGTAAGCGGTTGGACTTGATCATGTAAAAGGTGTGTATACACACACACACACACACACGCACATATATATATAGAGAGAGGTAAACATTTACGGAAGGCTTTAACCACAGGTGTCTGCCAAAACTCAGTGCAGAAAACTATCTCATTTAAGCCTTTAAAATCAATTTTCTTTTTGTTTGCATGTATAGGCCAGTGTGGTGTGCATGCATGTATGTGTGTTCTTATGCGTGGTACGTGTGGTGGGGGTGCACATGCACTTGTATGCAGGTGTCGGGAGGTCAGAGGTCAATGTCAAGTGTCTTCCTTAGTCACTTTCCACCTCATTCTTTTTCTTTTTTTTCTCTTTTCTGTCGGGGGAGGGGGTTCGAGGCAGGGCCTCACTCTAGCCCAGGCTGACCTGGAATTCACTATATGGTGTCTGGGTGGCCTGGAACTCACAGTGCTCCTCCTTCCTCTGCCTCCTGAGTGCTAGGATTAAAGGCATGTGCCACCTCTTTTTAAAAAATTACTTATTTATTTAAGAGAGAGAGGGGGGGGAGGGAGGGAAAGAATGAGAGAGTATGGGCATGACATATATGCCACTGCAAACGAACTCTAGATCCATTCACCACTTTGTACATCTGGCTTTACATGGGTATTGTGAAATTGAATGCAGGATGTTAAGCTTTGTAAACAAGCAATTTAACCGCTGAGCCATCTCTCCAGCCCTCCACCTCATTCTTTGAGATAAGGTCTCTCCCTGAATCTAGAACTCTCCCAGTTCAGCTAACTAGCTGCCCAGCAAGCCCCAGGGGTTCTGTGTCTCAGCCTGCCCCGCCCTGGCGGTCCAGGTGCACACTACCATACCCAACATTTTGTTCGCTTGCTGGGGCATCAGGTCCTTAGTTGTTTGCCGCAAGCACTTTACCCACGGAATCATCCCCAAACCAATTTTATTTTTCCAAGGCCAAAGGACAGGTTCAGTTTCCCAGTACCCACATAATGCCAGGTGTACAAGGTGCACACGCATCTCGAGCTTGTTTGCAGTGGCTAGAGGCCCTGGTGTGCCCATTTTCTCTCTCTCCTCTGCCCCTTCTCTCAAATACATAAATATATATAATATTTTTAAAAAATCAGCTTAGAGCTGGAGAGATGGCTTAGCAGTTAAGGCACTTGCCTGTGAAGCCTAAGGACCCAAGTTCAATTCCCCAGTATCCACATAAGCCAGATGCACAAGGTGGCATATGTATCTGTAGTTCATTTGCAGTGGCTAGAGGCCCTGGCGCACCCATTCTCTCCATCTATTTGCCCCTCCCTCCCTCTCTCTCTCTCAAATAAATAAATAAAATATTTTTTGAAAAAACCTCAAATTTCCACCTTTGGAAAACTTTCTTGGCAGATATCTTCTGGACCTCCAGGGACCCTGGCACAGAGGAAGTACCTGTTGACAACTTCTCCCACTAAAGGATGGGGCAGGTTTTTTTTTTTTTTTCTTCACTCCATCTTTTCCTGCTACCCAATATTGTATTTGGACTTTAGTGTTGGTCTTCTGTGGGGCTCTGTGGGGTTCCAAGGCACCTGACTCTAATCACCCAGGGCCTGCTAAGTTCCATCGCTTCACAAGGACTGATGCTTCATATCTTCCTGAGATCTTGCCAAACCCCATCCCAGCCTGGTGCCCATTTAGGGAAAGGAATCTGTGCCTCCGGAGCTGCAGTGACCCAGGCCTGGGGCTGAGCTCCATCCCATAAGCTCACTGGGCTCTACCCATCCTGGTGGGGAGGTGCAGTTCTAGAAACCCAAAGGCAACCAGCTAAGCCACCCCTGGAACCTAGCACAGCCGCAGCCAGAGCCCAATACCATTAGGTAATATCCTCTCTCTCTCTCTCTCTCTCTCTCTCTCTCTCTCTCTGTCTCCTGCCTCTATCTCTCGTCTGCCAAAGGATGGACATATAGTTGGTGAGGACTGCTGAGCCTCCAGCCTACAACCATTTTCTGGGAGGTCTTTTGATTAGCTTGGCTGTAGCTCAGTGTCCACCTACATACAGACCAGTCAATTATGGCACGGGACAAGATTATAGCAGCTGTGACATCCCCATAGAATCAGCATCCGTGGGAGGAAAAGAGCCACAAAGACAGAGAGAGCTGTTGCCTCCCCTCCCCAGGAATGTTGGACAAGACATTTCATGATATGCTAGGCAAGTGCTCTACCACTGAGCTCTACCTCAGTCCTTGGTTTTCGGTGACAACATCTTGATATGCCTACAACAGCCAGGTCCCTGTACTTGGCAGGAAAGGGGGTGGAGGCTCAGGAGAGTATGACCTGTCAGGCTGCACAGCCGGTGAATGAGAAAGCGAGGTGCAGACCACACTGCCTCTCCTGAACTTAGAATGCAATCCAGAGAGATGGACATGTGATAGATTCTTTCTCCAGACAACTTTTCTGGGTCCTGCTCGATACACCTTCTAGACTTTTGCCTACCTGGTGAAAAGACTGTGGCTGTAACACCAATAATGGCCAAGGCAGTCCCCTCCCAAGGTGAAGCAAGTTGAAGCAGGCATGCATGGGAGCAGCCTTCCAGGAAGCATCCCAGCATGGGGTGGAATGGGGCAGTTAACAGAATGTGCCAGTGTGCCCACCAGCGAGATGAGTATGGGTAAGCCTTCCCACAGACATACATGAAGATAGGGCTGCTCCTCGCTTCTGCTCAGGACAGAAACCGAGGCAGGGATGGGCATGGGAGAAGGCGAAGGGACTTGCAAAGGACACGTTACTAGGAAGGGGTGGGTGTGACATTATGACGTCTCTTGTTTTTGTCCTGGCACACAACTCCTTCCCCAAGGTAGGTCATAGAAAGTAGAATTTCTTTCCTAAGGTGGTCATAGAAAACTTTGATCTTCCCTCACCTTTTGGTTTGGGGGCCATCCATAAACAAATCGTGTGGCCTATCCTCATCTGAAAGTAGATTATAAGACCCTCCTCATCCCAGCAATCCTGCCTTAAGCCCTGGAGGGCGGTACAGACACCAAGAAGAATGCATAAGCCATCAGGTGGGCTTTCCGCATGAGGACAGAATACCAGCAATAGAAATGCAGAGAAAATGTCAAAAACCTAAAAGGACAGGGCTGTGGGGAGGTCCCCTCCTAATAGGTTCCTATATGTCTCGCCCTGTGTGTTTACTTAAAAATATTTTTATTTATAATAAATAATATATAGAGATAATAAATAATATAATAAATATATAATATAAATACTATGTAATAATAAAATATAACTGTTAGAATAGAATAAATAGTATAGAGATAGAGAGAATGAGCATGCCAGGACCTTCAGCGACTGCAAATGAACTCCAGATGCATGTGCCACTTTGTGCATCTGGCCCTATGTAGGTACTGGGGAATTGAACCTGGGTCATTAGGCTTTGTAGGAAAGTGCCTTAACTGCTAAGCCATCTTTCCAGCCCCTGTGCATTTCTTCACCTGTGTCCTCTATGATATCCTTCTTTCATGATCAACAGTAGAGGTGAGTGTGCTCTCATATATGGATCCTAGCTACAAATGTTTGGACTTGTATGTGAGTTGGAATAAAACTCAGTAGCAGAGGCCAGTAAGCTAGAAAGGGCCTATAAGGGAGGGAGGAGAGAGGGAGGACTTAAGTGGATGGTACTGTGTATAAGTAAATAGAAGAATAGGTTACAGGGGGTGGAAAGGCCCAAGTGAGGTAGGGAGAAGAGATTGAGTAAAGGAAGAATGGGGGTAGGGTTAATCAAAATCTAAGAGGGTATGAATAAGTCGTATGGAAACCTGCTTTTTAGGACAATGGGATACCCAGAAGCCATAGACTGTTACTAGAAAATTTTCAGTGCCAGGGATGGGATATCTCCCAGTGAGTTGTTGGCTAGGGAGGACCCTGATGCTCCCAAAACATTACAGGCCATTGCTGAGGCCCTTGGTTTCCCACCAGGAATAGATGGTAAGAACCTATTGCTGAAGACTCCACATGCCTGGGCTGCAAGGTCACTGAGAAATCCTGTTGGAGCTGAGCTGAAAACCTCCTCCATGTAGACCAGCTGACAGAAAGCTGGAAAAGCTATGCTGCATGCAGTTCAATGGGAGAGAGAGGGAAGTCATTAGTGGAGTTACTCAACAGTGGATACTAGAAGCCTTAAGTTGGGCCAGCCAGGCCAAATGAGCCAGTGGGTACAATAGTGGCATGTCTGTTATGGGGGAAACGAACCACTTCTAATTGGATTGGGGGCCTGCTCCATGGGAGGAAATACATGCCTGATACTGAAAATCTATGATGGGGGAAGTCATGAACCCTAGGGGTGTAATGCCTGTTGGTGTCTGGCTAAATGTATATATTATGCTCACCAAACTGCCTGGTGAGCACTTCTCTTAATATTCATGCCCATATATATATATTTTTAAATATTTTATTTTTTATTTATGAGAGAGAGAGAGAGAATGGGCATGCTAGGGCCTCCAGCCACTGCAAACGAACTCCAGATGCATGTGCCCCCTTGTGCATCTGGCTTACGTGGGTCCTGGGGAATTGAACCTGGGTCCTTTTGCTTTGCAGGCAAGCTCCTTAACAGGTAAGCCATTTCTCCAGCCCTCATACCTATATATTAATTCTACTTTCACTTTTGATTAGAGAAGCTTCTCTGTTCAGATGGCAGTGACCTCTGGGATGACTCAAAAGGCACCATAGTGCTGAGAAGAAGTGACAGAGGAGTGCTCATCAATGAGACATCTCTCTCACACCCTCCAAGGCTCAGGGTCCATTGTGGAAGAGGTGGCGGAAAGAATGTATGAGCCGAAGGAAGGTGTGGTGGTTTGATTCAGATGTCCCGCATAAAGTTAGGTGTTCTGAATGCTATGTTCCCAGCTGATAGAGATTTGGGAATTAAAGCCTCCTAGAGGCAGTTTTTTGTTGGAGGTGGGCTTATGGGTATTATAGCCAGTTTCCCTTGTCAGTGTTTGGCACAGTTTCCTGTTCCTGTTGTTCACCTGATGTTGGCCAGGAGGTGATGTCCACCCTCTGCTCATGGCATCATTTCCCCTGCCATCATGGAGCTTCCCCTCAAGTCTGTAAGCCAAAATAAACCTTTTTTCCCACAAGCTGCTCTTGGTCAGGTGATTTCTGCTAGCAATGTGAACCTGACAACAGAAGGGTAGACTCCTTACAACTCACTCTTCCAGACACAAAATGTCCTGATACCCAGAACCTCACAGTGCCTGGCACTACCTACACAAGACCCTCATAATAGCAGGAAAAGATGATGATATCAAATTATAAGAGAGACTGATTGAGAGGGGGAGGGCATAGGATGGAGAGTGGAGTTTTTTGTTTGTTTGTTTGTTTGTTTGTTTTTTCGAGGTAGGGTTTCACTCTAGCCCAGGCTGACCTGGATTTCACTATGGAGTCTCAGGGTGGCCTCGAACTCACGGCGATCCTCCTACCTCTGCCTTCCGAGTGCTGGGATTAAAGGCGTGCGCCACCATGCCCGGCGAGAGTGGAGTTTTGAAGGGGAAAGTGAGGGGGTGACAGGGAATTATCATGGCTTATTATCTGTAATTATGGAAGTTGTCAATAAAAAACAATAGAGGCGAATTTTGTAACCTTTAATTTTCATTTTAAAATGAGTTTATTTTTATTTTTATTAATTTATTTGAGAGACAGAGAGAATAGGTATGCCAGGGCCTCCAGCTGCTGCAAACAAACTCCAGACGCATGCGCCACCATGTAAATCTGGCTTACATGGGTCCTGGGGAATCGAACCTGGGTCCTTTGGCTTTGCAGGCAAATGCCTTAACCACTTAGTCATCCCTCCAGCCCTAATTTTCATTTTATTTTTGGGCTGCTGCCTTGGGCATGCTAGGCAAGTGCTCAACCACTAAGCTACACTCCAGACCTTGTTTTTTGGTGATGGTATCTTGATATGGAGCCTAGGCTGCCTTTGAATTTGCAAGCCTTCTGCCTCAATCTCCAAGTGTTGGGATCACAGGTGTTTGAATCTCTTGAGCAAATTAATTGAATGCAAGGAGAGTGTCAGGGGTATCGTGACTTAGAGCCACACAGATAGAAATGGCTGCCGTGGTGCACAGCTCTAATCCCAGCACTTGGGAATCAGAAGCAAGAAAATCAGGAGTTCAAAGTCATGCTAGGCTACATACTAAGTTCAAGGCTAGCCTGGGCTACATGAAACCCCATCTTAAAAAAAAAACAGGACTGTGCATTGTGGGGCATGCCTTTAACCCAACATTTGGGAGGCAGAAGTAGGAGGGACACTGTGAGTTCAAGGCCAGCCTGGAACAACATGGTGAATTCCAGGTCAGCCTGGGCTAGAGTGAGATCCTACCTCAAAAAAAAAACACCAAAAAATAAATAACTAGAACAGGGACTAGAGAGATGGAGTGATGGCTCAGTGGTTAAGGCGCTTGCCTACAAAGCCTAATGACCCAGGTTTGATTTCCCAGGACCCATGTAAAGCCAGAAGCACCTAGTGACACATGCACCTGGAGCTCCTTTGCAGAGGCTGGAGGCTCTTGCAGGCCCATTCTCTCTCTCTCTCCTTGAAAATAAATAAATAAATAGATTTAAAAAATATTTTATTTTATTTGTTTGACAGAGAAAGAGGGAGAGAGAGAGAGAGAATGGGCACTCCAGGGCCTCCAGCCACTGCAAACGAACTCCAGATGCATGTGCCCCCTTGTGCATCTGGCTAACATGGGTCCTGGGGAATCGAACCTGGGTCCTTTGGCTGTGCAGGCAAATGCCTTAATCGCTAAGCCATCCCTCCAGCCCAAATAAATATATATTTTTTAAAAAATACCAGAGGCTAGAGAGATTGCTCAGTGGTTAAAGGTGTTGCTTGTAAAGCCTTTGGCCAGAGTTAAAGGTACTTACTTGCCAAGCCTGCTAGTTGGGGTTTAATTCCCCAATACCCATGTAAAGACAGATACAAAACATGTTACATAAATCTGGTGATTGTTCGCAGTGGCAAGAGAACTTGGTATGACCCCACACACATATACACCCACCATGCAGAGAAATTAAATAAACAAGTAAATAAACAGTTTTTAAAAGCACTGGAGAAATGGCTCAGTGATTAAAAGCACTTGTTTGCAAAGCCTGCTAACCTAGGTTAAGTCCCACAGTACCCTTGTAAAGCCAGATGAACAAAGTGGCACATGCATGTAGAGTTTGTTTACACTGTCAAGAGGTCATGACATGCCCTTTCAGTCTCTGTCTGTCTGTCTGTATGTCTGTCTCTCTGCTTACAAATAAATCAATAAAAGTTTTTTAAAAATAAAATAAGCCATAAAAACTCTGATGAGTAAAGCAATGTGTGGCTGGCTGGTGACATCTGGAGTGAAGGCTGTGCTTTCCATACGTGGACTGTAACGCCATCTGCAGGTTTCAGGTCAGGACTGGAGGAGAACCCTGGTCCAGAATGGTTTCCCTGCTGGGGTGGAAACCCCCACACCTTTAAGGGGGAAAAAAAAAACTAGCTGGGTGTGGTGGCACATACCTTTAATCCCAGCATTGGACAGGCAGAGATAGGAGGATGGCTGTGAGTTTGAGGTCAGCCTGAGACTATATAGTGAATTCCTGGTCAGCCTAGGCTATAGTGAGACCCTAACTTGAAAAACAAAACAAAACAAAAAAGAAAAGAAAAGCTATATATTATTTAAGAGAGAGTATGAGTGCCGCAAGGCCTCTTGCCTCTGCAAACGCACTCCAGATTCACACACCGCTTTGTGCAGCTGGCTTTTAACATGAGTACTGTGGAACTGAACCTAGGCTAGCAGGCTTTGCAAGTGCCTTTAACTGCTGAGCCATCTTCCCAGCCCCCTGCATGCTTTCTGAAGTCTTCTGTGTTGGCTGCTGTGCTGGGTGAGTGAACGGTAGGGGAAAACTGAATCTGAGTCCAAGTTTGGCCTTTCTACAGTGGGGAACCTCGTTCGTCAGATCCCCAAGTGTGAGCGTCCCCTGAGCTGTGTGCAGGTGCGCACACAGCCACTCCTAAGCCTGGACCACGCAGCTGCTTTGCACAGGGCGCTATGACCTGAGGTTTGGGGCTCAGGATCATTGGTGATCAAAGTGCACTTGAGGGGAGGGACTATGATTGGAGAAGCCCTCTGGTGGCCTTGAGTTAGGGCTGCAGAGACCTGAAACTGCTCATTCTGTAAAGTGGAGTTCAAAAGCCCCTCGTCTGAGAAGCCTCTTTCTCTCAGACAGTTACCACGTGTTTCTGACCCCCGCACCCCACACCCTCTGTCCCAGGCCAGCTGCACTCCTCCAGCCCCTCCCCGCCATGCACCCTCTCTGCTCCTTAACACTGCAGTGCTGCTCAGCGCTAGAACAGGGGAGGCAAGAGATGAGAGAATGAGGTACACGTAGCCGGGCCCACAGCAGTGACCTTCATAGCAGTGTTTTCTGAAGGCCGAGGTCACACCTCGATGCTGCAGAGAGAGAAGCCGCCTCCACAAGGTCTCAGGACGGAGTGCCTACTGCTTACTGAGTTTTACACTCCTTCCCCAGTTGAGTCACAGCTGCTCTGGGAGGCCCAGGCACTGACACGGAAGAGCAAGAGGTTACAGAACTGCTGATTGGATTCCAGAGGCTAGCTCACTTCCTGAGACCCCACTCTGCACCCCTTATGAAGATGTCACACCCCAGCCCCGCTAGGAAAGGGCCCATGTTTGGCCTTGAAGGTCTCTCCGCCTTGGGCTTTCTTTCAGTCTCCCTGCCCCCATCCCCTATATGTCTCTCAGAAAGCCTCTCACCCAGAGCCAGATACACTGGGGTTCACATTCCAGCTGGACTCAACTCCCTGTGGCTCACTTTCCACTCTAAGCCTCAGTTTCCCTGTTGGTAAAGTAGGAGCAGTGATTCTCTTATCTCTGCATGAGAGCAGCCTTCAATTGAGGAGTTGTCCAAGAATGAGGAAATGGGACACGCTTGCCCAGTGCTAGACTGGGGAAATGGTGCCTAAAGCACGAGGGCAGGGCCAACGGCGGTGGCCCGCAACTGTCATCCTAGCACCTGGGAGGTGGAAGCAGGAAGATTAGGAGTTCAAGGTCATCTTCAGCGACATAGCCAGTTCAAGGCCAGCCTGGGCCACATGAGACCTTGTCTCAAAAAGAAAGAAAGACTGAAAAGAAGGAAGGAAGGAAGGAGGGAGGGAGGAAAGGAAGGGGGGAGGGAGAGAAGGAACTGGAAAGAAAGAAGGAAGGAAGGAAGGAAGGAAAGAAAGAGAGAGAGAGAGGGAGTAAGGAAGAAAGGAAGGAAAGAGAGCAGAGATGAGTCACCTTGAGAAGCCGGGCTGACTGGGGAGTGTGCCAAGACACTCTGGCCCATCTAAAGTACTGAAGCCAATGCAGACCAGGGTGAATCCCCAGGATTCTGAGAGGCTGAGAGACAGCCCTGGCCAGCAGACCAGTGGCCCCCTTGGAGAGGCCTATAGGATGGACACTGGAGGCTTTGAGTGGCTCCTTTCCTCTCAGCTGTACGGTGATGCCTTGAGACCAGGCCAAGGGTGACAGAGAACGGGGGAGTGGGTGGGGTCTGTGACCAGCTTGTTAGAGAGTGCACACTTGCCTGTAGGCATTCAAAGCCAGTGACTTTTAAAAACACCATGCCAGCCTGCATCACTCAGGCTCTCAGCAGGAAACAGATGGCGAGTTTTAATTAGGAGAATTTGGGCTGAGTTTACTTTCCAAAGGCTTCAACAGAGCAGGGGCTTGGGGCCTCAGGGAGCATGCAGGACTCTGAGGCAAGCAGCTACCCAGCCTTTACTTACCTCAGGCCTGCAGAGCCAAGGGGAGAGTAGGGTCACCAGGACTCCGGGGAAGCAATCTAAAGCAGAGGTCACCTGCCTTGAAGGACTAGGGAATAAACATTTCACATCTCCTGCTGGGCTTCCATCACCAAATGCCACAGGAAGCTTGCGGGCAGGGATCTGTGCCTGTGGACTGTTAAACGGAACAAGAAATAAGTCTCAATCTTATTTAAACTAGTTTCTTTTGGGGTAGTTTAGTTTCTTTACTGGCCTAACCCATAACCTCAGTCAAACATTCATGAAGAGAACTGCCTGCCACGAACCTATAGTGATCATGAATTTGAACACACCTGGAGCATACACTTACTTTGGTGAAACATGGGAAGTAAATCTGGCAGAACTACAAGGAGAAGGTCAGAAATCTGCCAAGTGGAAATATTTTATGTATTTATTGGGTGTGGGGGGAGTGGAACAGAAGAGAGAGAGAGAAGGAGGATGGGCGCGCCAAGGCCTCTAGCCACTGCAAACAAACTCAAGAAGCATGCGCCACCTTGTGCATCTGGGTTATGCGGGTACTGGGGAATGGAACCTGGGTCCTTAAGCTTTGCAGGCAAGCGCCTAAACCCATAAGCTGTCTCTTCAGCCCTGGAGGAAAAATGTTAATGGGGCTTTCTTCAAACCGATGGATGAAGGAACAAAGCCTTGGTGAGGATGCAGAAGAGTGGATAATGAAAGTAAGGAGCTTGAACAATCTGCTAAATATTCACTCAACAGAAGACTTCTTGTTTACAAACTCACATGGAACTTTTTTGGTTTGTTTGTTTTGAGCTAGGATCTCACTCTAGCCCAGGCTGGCCTAGAACTCACTCTGTAGTCTCAGGCTGGCCTTGAACTCATAGTGATCCTCTTACCTCTGCCTGGGATTAAAGGTATGCACCACCATACCCAGCTGTGGAACTTTTTTTTTTTTTAATATTGCATGCTGAGAGCCAGTTTTTATGGTACATGTGTGTAATCCCAGCACTTAAGAGACTGATGCAAGGAAGACCATGTGTTCAAGTCCAGCCTGAGTTACATAGGAGATCACCTCAATAAACCAAACCAGATGAATAGAAAACACTGGATACTTGATAAGACAGGAAGGCTAACTTTTTTTTTTCAAATTATTAGCACAGGGCTGAGTGTGTAGCCCAGGGGCAGAGTGATTGAGTAGCACATGTTAGGCTCTGGGTTCAATCTCCATGCTACAAATAAAATAAAACCTCATAAAAATAAAGAACCAACACCATTCCGTCACATTTTCTAATTCCACTATAATAACATTAGAAATCGACAATAAGAAGTTGGCCAAGAAAATTCAATATGTTTGATAACTTAAAAACTCATTTCTGAATAATGCATGGGGAAAAGTGAAAGTTATAATGGAAATTACAAGATATTTAAAATATAATAACAATAAGCTAAAGTGGAACTTGGAGGGAAAATTATAGCCTTAACTGTGTTTATTACAAACAGAGAGAATTGGCAACAAATGAATCAGACATCCAACTCAGCACACTACGAAAAGACAATCAAGAAACCCAAAGAGCAGACGGAAGGAAATAATAAAGAGAAAATAGAAAGTGATGCTATGGAAAACAAAAAAGTTGAGTTGATTCTTTTAAAAGCCTTAATAAAATAAACAAATCATAGGCACAAAACACACAATATTAGAACCCAAATGAAGCATGTGACTAGAGATGCAATCAAGGTTATAAAAAAAAAAATCACTAGAATATACCACAGGGACTTCTGGGCCTGGTAAGATATTAGGCTAAGATCATATGAAGAACTCAGGAAAGAAACTTGGAAGAAGTAGCCCGTATGAAGAAATGAAGAGGGACAGACACTTAGATGTGGGAAATTCAATATAGGCTTTTTGTTTTTCTTTCTTTAAATTTTATTTGCAAGGAGAGAGAGAGAGAGAGATTGAGCATGCCAGGGCCTCTAGCCACTGCCAGGGTTTCTAGCCACTGCAAACAAACCCCACATGCATGTACCACTTCATGCATCAGGTTTTACATGGGTACTGGCCAATCAAACCCAGGCCATTAGACTTTGTAAGAAAGCAACTTTACTGCTGGGCTATCTCTCCAACCCCCAAGTACAGAATTTTTATAAGGAAAAAAAAATGTTCAGGGCTGGAGAGATGGCTTAGTGGTTAAAGCACTTAACCACTTAACTTAAGGCAAAGCCTAAGGACCCCGGTTCGACTCCTCAGAACCCACATAAGACAGATGTACATGGTGGCACATGCATCTGGAATTCATTTGCAGTGGCTGGAGGACCTGGCATGCCCATTCTTTCTCCCTCTCGACCTCTCTCAATTAAATACATAAAATTAAAATAAAATAAATTTAAATGTTCAAAGGCTGAATTAAAGGAAAAACAGTAATCCCAGCACTTGGGAGGCTAAGGCAGGAGGATCTTGAGCTTGAGGCCAAGCCAATTTTGATCCAATGAGATTGGTTCATAACAAACCAAAAAAGCTGGATGTGGTGGCATATACCTGCAATCCTTATTTACTGTAGAGACTGACGCCAGAGGCTAACAAGTTCAAGACCAACTTAAGTAACATAGCAACACTCTTGTCTCAAAAGTAAGAGGACTGGGTATGTAGCTTAGTGGTAGAGTGCTTGCCTAGCATATACAAGGCCCTGGGTTCAAGCCTAGTACCAGATAAACAAACAAAATAAAACAAAAAAGACTTAAAAAGCTGGGAAAAAATGAGAAGAAACTGACCAGGGTTGAAAGGCATATTCTATTAAGACTCTGGAAGAGGACACTGGCTAACTAGAGACTGTTAAGTGCAGTATGTAGTTAAAAATTTCAGGCTGACTAATGAATATAGTGTGTTCCATATGACAGAGAAGAAAGAAAGCACATGAAGAAAATCCAGTCAGTCCACCCCTGGGTAGAAAGCAACCAAGAAAAGAAGTGAAGGAAACTTGATGTTGTCACTGCTCCGGTAAAGAGCTGACCTGGCTTGGTGACTTGTCTCTGTCCAACAGAAGATGGCAGAATGATAGCATGCCACTTCTGAGCTGGGCTGACCTTCTGGACCCATTGTCAGAAGTATTCCATGTTGGATTAATGCCTTAATGCTCTGTTCAACTTGAAACTCCCTTCCTCCCTTCCTTCCTCCCTTTCTCTCTCTTTTCTTCTGCCCTCACTTCTTTCTTTTCTTTTTTTTCTTTTCCTTTCCTTTCCCCCCTTTCCTTCCCTCCCTCTCTTCCTTCCTACCCTTCCTTTTGAAATAAAAGTCTCGTGTAGACCAGCCTGGCCTCAAACTCCGCATGTAATTGAGACTGGCCTTGAACTTCTGACCTTCTAGCCTCCAGTTCACAAGTGCTGGGATTACAGGCATGCGCCACCAGGCCCCCACTATGACTTGAAATTATTTCTCCTCCTTCTTCTGCTGCTGCTGTTGTGTAGTGTGCATGAGCGTGTGTATGCGTGTTCATATGTGCACGGGTGCATGTGTGTGCACATGTGTACACACGCATGTGGAGGCCAGAGGACAACCTCAGGAATACCATCCAACTACTTTTAAGACAAGGTCTTTCATTGGCCCGGAGCTCACCAATTAGATGAGACTAGCTAGCCAGCAAGGCTGCCAGCCAGCGAGCTCCAGTGATCTGCCTGTTTCCGTCTCCCCAGGACCAAGATGACAGATGCATGCTGCCACGCTCAGCATTTTACGTAGTACTCAGAATCAAACTCAAGTCCTCTTGCTTCCAGGAGAGCACCTTACCCACTGAGCTATCTCCTCAGCCTCTTGAAATTCTTTTTAAAAATTTTTTCCTCTTCTTTTCTTTGATTATTATTATCCTCATCATATTTTGTACGAATACATCATGTGTTGATACGCTCGTTTCCCTCGTCCCTGCCCCCTTCCACTGTGGACCCTACTCAGTGGGGTTGCAGGTATTCCCTAAGGGGTTGTGGGTTATGTGTTGTTGGAGCAGAGTTATTCTTTTTTGGGGGGGAGGGATCCTTGAAATTCTTAACACATTTTTTTTTCCTTCACTGTGCTGGGGATGGAACTGAAGGCCTTGTGCTTGCTAGGCCAATGATCTCCATACCACTGAGTCATATCCCTAGCAATTCTTAGGCAGTTTTAATGAGGGTTCCCTTCAATTGTGTAACCAGTTCTATGTCCAAAGTTTTAAACAGGGTTACCAGATAAAATACAGGAAACCCAGACAAGCTGATCTTCAACAATACATAATTCCTTCGTGAAGTGTGTCCTGTACAGAAATGGAAGCAGTCTCATAAATACCAATTTTACTGGATGTCCTGTACTGGTATTTGCTAATCCTGGAGCCCCTGTGATAAGACTCTGACTTACATTTTCATTCTGCTCCCTCTGGCTTGATCTTCCTGTATCTTGAATCACTCATTCTGGAGAAGACGTGTGATGAGCAGTTCCGGGAAGAGGCCCCTGTGGGACGAACTGAACCTCCTGCCCCAGCCATGTTAGTCCTGGAAGTAGGTCCTTGAGGTCCCTTCAGATGCCATAATCCTGGCTCTGGATTGCAGCTTTGGAGAGTCTGAGCCAGAATCATCAGGGTGTAGCTCTCAGGTTCCCAACGTTGAAACATTGCATAGTAATAATACATACTTGTCATTTTTATTTATTTGTTTATTTATTTATTTTTGCTGGGCATGGTGGCACATGCCTTTATGAGAGAGAGAGAAAGACAGAAAGAGAATTGGCATGCTAGGGCCTCCAGTCACTGCAATCAAACTCCAGACGCGTGCACCCCCTTGTGCATATGTGTGACCTTGCACATGCATCACCTTATGCATCTAGCTTATGTGGGATCTGGGGAGTTGAACATGGTTCCTTAGGCTTCACAGGCAAGTGCCTTAACTGTTAAGCCACCTCTCTAGCCCTACTTATTATTTTAAAATATATATTTTGTTTATTTACTGGAAAAAGAGAAAGAAAGAGGCAGATAGATGGAGAGAATGGGCACACCAAGGCCTCTAGCCACTGCAGGCAAACTCCAGGCACGTGTGCCACCTTGTGCATCTGGCTTATGTGGATCCTAGGAATTGAACATGGGTCCATAGGCTTCGCAGGCAAGCCTTAGCCACTAAGCCATCTCTCCAACCCATACTTGCCTGCCTTTCTTTCTTTCTTTCTTTCTTTCTTTCTTTCTTTCTTTCTTTTTTTTTTTTTTTTTTTTTTGAGGTAGGGTCTCACTCTAGCTTAGGCTGACCTGCAATTCACTATGTAGTCTCAGGGTGGCCTTGAACTCATGGCGATCCTCCTACCTCTGCTTTCCTAGTGCTGGGATTAAAGGTATGCGTCACCACACCCGGCTTCTTTTCTTTTTTTTTTTTTGAGATAAGGTCTTGCTCTAGCTCAGGCTGACCTGGAATTCACTATGTATCATACTTGCCATTTTGAGCTGCTCAGTTTTTGGATGATTCGTGACCCAGTAGTAGTTAACTATTGGTACTGTGCATGATGGGTGGAAAACATAAAATAAGATGGCGGGAATCCATTCTCTAATGCCAGTGATCACAAAAAATATAAATGGCTCCATTTTACTAGTTGACAGGACATTGGGGTGAATGAAAACATTCAACCCACAGAGACACACCTACAATAAAAATGTGGACATCCTGAAATCAGAGATGTGGATAAAGATCCTTCAATGTTGCACACACTCACCGTTGCGTCACCAAGGAACTCTGAACTGAACTGTCTGCATGCTGCTCTAGCATCTGTTTCTTTTTTTTTTTTTCCTTCAGGTAATAGAAAGAAATCTATTGATCAGTGAGCATAGCTCCAAAAGATGAGTGGAGATGATTCCATCCACATCCATAACGGAGTCACACTTCCCTTGGCCAGCGACTGGAGAAGGGTGTGTATACGGCCCAGCTCTGGAGAGTAACCCGGGAAGGGAACCTGGGAAGTGTTCCTTTCTTTGTCTTCACCCCAGCCTGGCGCACAGGTGCAATGCCTGAGTAAGGCATGCTTTTTCAGTTCATTCTTTCTTCCTTTCTCTCCTTCCCTTTCTCTTTTCTTTCTTTCTCCCTCCTTCTTCCTTCTCTCCCTCCCTCCCCCTCTTTTGTTCTTTTTAAATTACATAGGTATTTTCATTTAGTTAGTTAGTTTTATTTGACAGAGAGAGAGAATGGGTACGCTAAGGCCTCAAGCCACTACAAACAAACTCCAGACACATGTGCCACTTTGTGCATCTACCTTACATAGGTACTGGAGATCGCCTTAATTGCTAAGCCATCAACTCCAGCCCCTTTTTCTTTTTCTTTCTTTCTTTCTTTCTTTCTTTCTTTCTTTCTTTCTTTCTCTCTCTCTCTCTCTCTTCCTTTCTTCCTTCTTTCTCTTTCTTTCTTTCTCTCTCTCTCTCTCTTCCTTTCTTCCTTCTTTCTCTTTCTCTCTCCTTGCTTTCTTTCTTTCTTTCTTTTTTTTTTTTTTTTTTTTGGTTTTTCGAAGTAGGGTCTCACTCTAGTCCAGGCTGACCTGGAATTCACTATGGAGTCTCAGGGTGGCCTCGAACTCACGGCGATCCTCCTACCTCTGCCTCCCGAGTGCTGGGATTAAAGGCGTGGCCACCACGCCCAGCTCTCTTTCTTTCTTTCTTTCTTTCTTTCTTTCTTTCTTTCTTTCTTTCTTTCTTTCTTTCTTTCTTTCTCAAGAGTCTCACTAGGTAGCCAGGGCTGGCCTAGAACTCATGATCTTCTCACCTCAGCTCCCTGAACAGTGGGCTTATAGGCACGCACCACCATGCCTGACTTTTATTTTTGCAATCTTGGCATGATGAGTATGAGCACAAAGACCCACAAGTAAATGCTCAAGAAGAGGAAACACAGATGTTTGGCATACAAACATCCTTGAAAAGATAGTCCAGGGGCAGGGATGTGGCTTAGCGGTGGAGGGGCTGCCTAGTATTCATGAAGCCCTGGACGCCATTCCCAGTTTAAAAACAAAACAAAACAAAACAAAAAACACAAAGTAGGCCCACAGAAAGGTATCTGTCAACAGGCACCATCTCAGTAGCTTAATAGTGTGTTGTAGGTTTTCTAGGTAAATGATCACGTGATTGACAAATTATGGGGACAAATTTATTTGAGATGGGGCCCAGGCTAGTCTCAAACTTGATATAGAGCTCAGGATGACCTTGAACTTCAGATCCTCCTGCTTCTACCTCCATAGTGCTTGGATTTACACGGATGTACCAACATACCTGGCCTTATTTGTTTGCTTTTCTGTCTGTCTGTCTATCATCAATCAATCAATTTATCTATGTATCTAGCTATCTATCCATTAATTCATTTGAGGCGTTGTGTTTGTGTGTGTGGTGTGCATCACATAGTATATGCACATGTGTGCGCTGATGCATGTGTCCATACGCAAGCATGTGAAGGCCAGAGGCGAGCATCGAGTATTCTCTATCATTCTTCTACGTCATTTCCTTGAGACAGAGTCTCTCACTGAATCTGGAGCTGCCATTTTCAGTCATACTGGCTGACCAGTGAGCCCCAGCATTTCTCCTGTCTCAGCTGCCCACTGAACTGGGGTTATAGGTGCACACGGCCACACCCAACATGTTACAGTAGTGCTAGGGCTCAAACTCATGCCTGCTCAGGTCCCTGTGCCTGTGTGGCAAGTGGTCTTACCTCCTGAGTCATCTCCACAGACCCCTTGTTTATGTTTATTTTTCTTATTACACAGGCTAAGAACTAAGAAATGCAGGGCAGCTTTGAACAGAAACAGTTATAGTGAACATCCTTTTCAGGTCCTGAGTTTAAAGGGGATGCTCTTTTTTCCTCTTTAAAAATATTTTTATTTGTTTATTTGCAAGGAGAGAGCGAAGAGAGATAGAGAGAAGAGAGACAGAGAGAAGAGAGACATGGAGAGAATAGGCATCCTAAGGTCTCCAGCCACTGAAAACAAATTCCAGATTCAGATGCCACTTTGTGTATCTGACTTTACATGGGTACTGGGGAATCCATCCCAGGTGGTTAGGCTTTGCAGGCAAGTACCTTAACCACTGAGCCATCTCTCCTGCCCAATGACTGTCAGCCATGTGCTTCTCTGAGTTATACACCTATTGACTCATTTAATCCTTGCAGTCCTTCAAGGCCTTGTGATGATGCCAGTTTATATATGAGGGAACTAGGGAACAGATTGGGTTTTGATCACGAGTCAGCCCTGTGCCTAGGGGCTGAAGATGTGGTGGTCAGTAAGACTCATGTGATTTCCTACATTGTGACTCTTAGTGGAGGGATATAGAGAGAATGGTTTGTGATTAAAGGGGTGTGGTTGATTTAATAGGAGGAATAACTTTTTTTGTTTTTTTTTTTGTTTGTTTGTTTGTTTTGTTTCTTGAGGTAGGGTCTTGCTCTAGCCCAGACTGATCTGGAATTCATTATGTCATCTCAGGGTGGTCTTGAACTCAAAGTGATACTGCTACCTCTGCCTCCTGAGTGCTGGGATTAAAGGTGTGTGCCACCATGCCCAGCCAACTTTTAAAAAACATGTGTGAGTGTGCCCACACGCACATGTGGATGCCAGAAGGCAACTTCTCGGTGCTCCTCCATCTTTCAGACAGGGTTTCTTATCACTACAAGCACCATTTTGGCCCATGAGCTTCCGATTCTTCTGGCTCCGCCTTCCGTGGTTGTAGACAATGGGATCACTGGCGCATGCACCACTTTGCATCTGGCATTACTTGCTGTGAAGGATCCAACTGGGGTCAAGGCTTTGCAAGCAAGCACGCTTGATCACTGAGACATCTCTCCAGTCCCAAGGAATAGCTTCTAAAGTTTCATAGAGCATAAGGTAACCATGCTTGATACATTTCATAACTACTAATGGAGAGGATGGATTTTTAATTAAAGGGGATGCTTTTAAGGTTTTACCATTAAATAGTACACTTACTGGTGTTTATAAGGTCCCCTTTGCCAGGTTAAGGAAATTCCAGATTGTTCCTACTTTGCTCAGAATTTTTACAAGCTGATATATATATATTGAGGTAGGGTCTTACTCTAGCTCAGGTTCACCTGGAATTCACTCTGTAGTCCCAGGCTGACCTCAAACTCACAGTGATACTCCTACCTCTGCCTCCCAAGTGCTGGGATTAAAGGCATGTACCACTACACCTGGTAAAACTGCTTAATTTGGGCTAGAGAAATGGCTTAGCTATTAAGGTGCTTGCCTAAGAAGCCTAAGGACCCATGTTCGATTCTCGAGATCCCACGTAAGCCAGATGCACAAAGGTGAGGCAAGCACAAGGTCACATATGCCCACTAGGTGGCGGAAGCATCAGGAGTTCGATTTCAGTGGCTGAGGCCCTGGCTCACCAGTTCTGTCTCTGTCACTGTGTCTGTCGCTCTTGCACATGCACTCTCTGTAAAAAAAAAAAAATTTCAAAACTGAATAATTTTTTAAATTTAGGGTCTTATGTATCTCAGGCTAGCCTCAAACTTGTTATGCAGCTGAGGATTACCTTGAACTTGTGATCCTCTGGCTTCCACAATACCCAGTATTATGCAGTGCTAGGGATCCTATTTGGGGTCTCCTGTATGCTAGGCCAGTATTTTATCAACTAAGCTATATCCCCAGTCCCAGGCTGCTTAATTTTATCAAATGCTGTTTCTCATTCTGTGCATGTCATGACTTAACATGATAATTTTTTTTTGAGGTAGGGTCTCACTCTAGCCCAGGCTGACCTGAACTCACTGTGTAATCTCAGGGTGACCTCGAACTTACTGTGATCCTCCTACCTCTGCCTCCCAAGTGCTGGGATTAACGGCATGCACCACTATGCCTGACTCTAACATGACAGTTTCATTTTTATTACTTATTTATTTATTTATTTTGGTTTTTTTAAGGTAGGGTCTCACTCTATAGGCCAGGCTGATTTGGAATTCACTATGTAGTCTCAGGGTGGCCTCGAACTCCCAGTGATCCTCCTATCTCTGCCTCCCTAGTGCTGGGATTAAAGGTGTGCTCCACCACGCCCAGCTTAATTTTTATTTTTTTTAACATGAGTTTTTTAAATGTTATTGCATCCTTACAAGAAGCCCAATTCATTAGGCATTTACTAATAGCCATGTATTTGGATATTTAAATCTATAACCATCACTGAATTTAACCTACAACCTCATTGGCTCTCACTGTCCACAGCTAGATGGGGTATCAAGGTTGAACCAGCCCGAGAAAACACAGCAGGTACTTTCTCCTTTTTTTCTATCATTTGAAGCAATTTGTGTAAGATATGGACTTTCCACTCCCTGAATATGTACCTGAGCCTATGGTACTTGGTTGTCATAGTTACCTGCAATTCCCCAAAACCTTTCCTTTCTGATGACAGAGAATCTGTCACCAGGTCAAGTTCTCGGTGTCCTGCTGCTTGGTCTATGGGAAGATTGTCTCTCCCTGGAGGCTCTTCAGCTCCTGAAAAGACCCTGGTCATGTCATCAACATGGCTAGACCCACCAGGACACCCAGAGCAGATAGGAGAGGCCTGAACAAGGCTATGGTTCACCACATGAGGGATAGGGTCAAGTTATTCTCTTCTCCAGTCAGGGTGGCTGTGACCTAGGTTTGGTTAGTGACCCTCTCGCCCACAGCTAGGCCTGCCATTTTATATAAGCGATAATAAAAAGGACATTTTGTCTTCCATCATTACTCATTGGCTTTATTTCCCAGTGCGTCAGAACCTGAGCGAGGAGAAGGGCTGTGTAAAAGAGATCCTCTGGGGAGTTTAAACCAGCCTGGACAGAAAGAATCAATTGCTCAGGTAATTGATTAGCAGGTAATAAAAGTGTAAAGAATCAGAGAAATGTCCTTCCAAAGGGGAGTGCAGGCACCCCGGGTGTGGGTGGCATTTAGTGGTAGATGAATAAACCTGTTATTCTAATAGTTACATTATTAGTAGTGTGTAGATTAGAAATTATAGCCATATCCAGGCATAATGGTCCTCATCTATGATGCTAGCACTTAGAAAATTGAACCAGGAAGACCAGGAGGTCAAGGTCATCCTCAGCTACATAATTCAAGGCCAGTCTAGAATATAAGACTGCGTCAGGGCTGGAGAGATGGCGTAGCGGTTAAGCGCTTGCTGTGAAGCCTAAGGACCCTGGTTCAAGGCTTGATTCTCCAGAACCCACGTTAACCAGATGCACAAGGGGGCACACGTGTCTGGAGTTCATTTGCAGTGGCTAGAAGCCCTGGCGTGCCCATTCTCTCTCTCTCTCTCTCTCTCTCTCTCTCTCTCTCTGTCACTCTCAAATAAATAAATAAATAAATAATAAAAATAAAAAATAAAAATAGAATATATGACTGCATCAACAATATGGGGTGCTGAGGAGATACCTCAGTCAAATAAGTGCTTGCCTTACAAGCATGAGGACCTGAGTTCAATCCCCAGAGCCTGTGTAAAAGAACTGGGCGTGGGGTTGGAGAGATGGTTCAGTGGTTAAAGGTACTTGTTTTCAAAGCCTGCCAGCCCAGGGTTCATTTTGACAGCTACCCATGTAAAGCCAGACCAAAAAAGCGAAAGTGGTACAAACATCTGTCATTCTATCTATCTGTAGAGGCCTTGGTGTACACACACACACACACACACACACACACTCACTCACTCACAAAATAAATAAATAAATATTAAATTTAAAAACCGGGTGTGATGGCGCATGCTTGTTATCTCACAGAATGGGGATGGTGGAGACAGGTGGATCCCTGGGCCTCACTGACCAGCCAGTCTAATTAGGTGAGTTCCAGCCCAATGAGGACTTTACTTAGAAAAAGAAAAAAAAAAAAAAAAAAAAAAGAAAGGAAGGAAGGAAGAGAAAGAGAAAGAAGAAAAAGGGAAAGAGAGAGAGAGAGTTGCATAGTTACACCTGTAACATTAAACTTGCAAGTGTATAGATTCCAGTACAGGGCTAGGATCCTTACTTTAAAGAAAGACAATATCATGAGTAATTATAATACAGGGTGTAGGGTGAGAATGAAAATAAGAACAGTTTGGGAAATACTCATTCTAAAGCCTGCTCAGTACATAGCAAGCCAGCCTCAGCCACCAACTTCCTCCCATCCCAAACACGCGTACCTGAAGCATTCAGAGGACACATTTTAAAACGAGACAGAACTACTTTCCTGAGACAGAGTGGTTTTCTCGTAAGCCTGGAGTCCGAGTGGGAGTGTTGATTTGTAGAATAAATCCCTCCTTGTCCTGGTCTGGGGTGGAAACCTGAGGCACTTGTCTAATGTGCAAGCTAACAGCCTCCACTGAAGTTTGCTGGGCAAGCTTCCCCGCTCAGGCGGTGTAAGGACAAATGAAAGACATTTGTTCTCACACAAGGACTCAGAAAGCCATCCTTCCATGCAGTGCTTATTAGAATGTTGTTTTAAGATAGGTTCTAACAAGACAGACATAATCCAAGAAAGGGGGACTTAACAGATTCCCAAAGCACTGGAATTAACCCAGGAGTCCAATAACTACAAATGTCAGAGGTCCAGAGAGCCATCAGTCAAAATTAGAACAGGAAGTCTGAGGATTTGGGGAAGAAAAAGTTTGAAAAAAGAAAATGGGCTTCATTCAACAAATAATGTAATTAAGAAGCTGGAAAAATTTAATGGCCTGATTTAAAAGGCGCATGTTTCTTCTCTAAAGAAGAAAAGAGAAAGTTAATTATAAGCTTCCATGAGAACAAAAAGTTGTATAAGAAAGTCATGGTCCAAATATGAAACAAATTAAAATATAACATGACTTTAAGTATTGCAGGGAGCATAGGAGAATACACTTGAACTTGAAGCCTGGAGCATGTCCCTTCAAGCAGTATTTAAACTGTAAGATTATAATTTCCTTGTGGGTTCCGGAATGCTAGTGGGCTCCACAGAGAATAATGTTTACATAATCATATTTTTAAAAAATGCTTTATTGATTTTCAATATTTGAAATTCAGAGATAGACAATATACAGAAGTAGACCATTTTAATTATGAAGACAGAACCAGATGCAAATGCAGTGCTTTCCACAGATGTGAGAGGGAGAGAGGGAGGGAGGGAAGAAGGGCGAGGGTGGTAAAGGGTGTCTCAGTTTACGCAACGGGGAATGCAGAAATACCGCATAAAATTCATGGTGCCAAGGGCTGGGGACCAAACTCAATGACAGAATACTTACCTAGCATGTCAGAGGCCCTCAGTTCCATGGCCCAGCCCTGCAACCAAACAAAAGATGCTATCTAGAATAAATCCCTTCTACAATTATAACACCAGAAAGAAGAGCTGGGGACATGTGCACCTAACCAGACTATGGGGATGCTACCAAGGCTGAGCTTTCGTCTTTCACAGAAGAAGCCATGCCAGACACTGTTAACTTTTCCAGTGACCACCTCTCTTACTACCTTTTGTCAAATATCCGTAAGTTTTAGTTGGGAATCTTCCAAAATGACCTTCCAGGGAAAAATATTTCTAAAACTCCTTTGCAGCTACATGTGACCAAGTTCAGGCCACCTGGATATATGCAGAAATGATGCATCTTTCTGTGACTTGTGAGCAGCCATCCCTGACCCAGACCAAGAGTGTTTCCATAAATAATAATAGTCATACACATTATATATTAACAACCATGTTGGGCATTTTACTAAGTGCTTTGCAAGTATTAACTCACGCTGTGAGGATGTTTGGCTGCTGGGACAAAGTACAGTAAGCTAGGCTGAAGGGATTGCTCAGTGGTTAAGGTGCTTGCTTGCAAGGCCTAACAACCTGGGTTCTAGTCCCTAGTACTCATGTAAAGCCAGATGCACAAAGTGGTGCATGCATCTAGAGTTTGCAGCAGCTGGAGGCCCTGGAATGCCAGTTCTCTGTGTCTGTCTCTCTTCTCTCTCTCTCTCTCTCTCTCTGTTTGCAAATAACTAAACAAAAATATTTTTTTTTAAAAAAAGTACAGCAAGCTTAGTGGCTTAAAACAACATGAGGGGGCTGGAGAGATGGCTTAGCAGTTAAGTCACTTGCCTGCAAAGCAAAAAAGACCTGGGGTTAATTCCCCAGTATCCATGTAAAGCCAGCTACTCAAGGTGGTGCATGCATCTGGAGTTCATTTACAGTGGCTAGAGACCCTGGCATGCCCATTTTCTCTCTCTCTCTCTCTCTCTCTCTGTATGTATGTATCTCTGTGTGCAAATAAATAAAATATTTAATTTTTTTTAAAAGATGAGGCTAGGGAGGTGGTTCAGCTGTTAAAAGTACCTGCTGAGCCCAGCATGCGGCACACACCTTTAATCCCAGCACTTGGGAGGCAGAGGTAGGAGTATTGCTTTGAGTTCAAGGCCACACTGAGATGACATAGTGAATTCCAGGTCAGCCTGAGCTAGAGCAAGACCCTACCTCGAACCCGCCTCTGCCCCCTCAAAGCACTTATTGCACAAGCTGGACAATTTGAGTTTAGTCCACACTAATCTCTAATCCCAGCATGCCTATAACTATGGGAGTCAGTCAGAATCCCAAACCTCAAGCTGGTTTGGTGATAGCAATGGCAAAAAGGGGGGCAAAACTGACACCCTGAGGTTGTCCTCTGACCCCCACACATGGGCTGGGGCACACGTGTGCCTATATATATACATGCACACATATATACACATATCTACAAAATCCATGGATTTATTCTCTTATACATCTGGGGGTCAGATGTCTAAAGTCAGTGTGTCAGCAGGGCCACCTCAACTTCCTTGCCTTGCCCAGTTTCTACTGGCCTCCTGCCTCCCTTGGCTCATGACCCCTTTCCTCACACCTCTATAGCTGTGTGCTCCTGTCAGCACATCTCCCTGCAAACCTTCTTATAAAGCCTTTTTTTTTTTGAGGTAGGGTCTCACTCTAGCCCAGGCTGACCTGGAATTCACTATGTAGTCTCAGGGTGGCCTCAAACTCACAGTGATTCTCCTACCTCAGCCTCCCAAATGCTGGGATTAAAGGCATGCACCACCACACCCGGCTATTTCTATTTTTGAAAATAAATTGTATCCATTTATTTATTAGTGCACAGGTAGGGATTAAAGGTGCGCACCACCATATCCAGATAAAACCTCTTTTGAATCCATTAGGCTCACCAGGGTGAGCAAGATAACATCCCAATCTCTAAATTCTTCACTCATTTCTACAAAGTCCTTTTTTTCCTCCTTTTTTTAAACTACAGATTCTAGCAGTGAGGGTATAGACATCTTGGGGGTACCCTATTCTCCTTACTACAAATTGGAACTATATTGTCCCCATTTTGCAGATGATGAAATCCAACACAGAGAAGTTAAGTGGCATGCCCAGGGTTACACAGCAGTTAAACAGCTGACCTACCATGGAAACCCAGACAGCGTGGCTCCAGCATTTGTGCACACAGCCACCGTACTCTCCTCCTGACAGAATTCTGGCTTCCCGGTAATGGTGGAGTCACCTTACTAGCCCTGGATGGAAAAGAGAGAAAGAGAAAGAGAGATTCATCTTTCTACACCAATGTCATTTGTCATAGTAGCTGTATTCTAATACAAGAATCTGTAGCTACTTAACCTCATTAAACATGATTTTATTTTATTTTCTTCTGAATGATTTGATTATTTTAGAAGGAGCATGCATTCTTCATTCATCTCAAATGTTCTTGAGTTGCAGGGCAAGGCAGTTCACCCGCATCACACCTTGCGTTTGCACTCTCAGGGCCGCACTACCTCGGTGATGGATTGCGTGTAACTCTTCAGCTATGCTCCAAGCCAGCCCTTCACCCAGCCCCCGATTTTTCACGGCTCCTCTTGGGAGCACCATGGGGGGGGAGGTCAAACTAAATTCGAATTTGATAACAGGCCTTGTGTCCTGTGATTCCTCTCCTGTGCTATCTTCCCAGTGCCTGAAATACCTCCTATTCATCCCTCAAGACACAGCCCAAGTTGCTTCTAGTTTTTTTTTTCTTCTTTTATCTTGGTGTTTTCTCTACTATTCAAGCTTTTTCTCAAATATCTGCCAGGCATAGTGGCACACACCTTTAATTCCAGCACTTGGGAGGCAGAGATAGGAGGATTGCCATGAGTTTGAAGTCATCCTGTGAATTCCAGGTCAGCCTGGGCTAAAGCAAGACCCTACCTCGGGAAAAACAAAAAACAAAGAGAGATCTGAGGACTTAGGTTAGTTAGACCCTCTGCCCAGCTCTCTACCTGTCCAGCCCACCACCCTGACCACTCCCAGAACAGGCCTTTTCTTCTCTTCCCCTAGATATATCTGTATTAAAATACCACACCAAGGCCCGGCATGGTGCCACACACCTTTAGTCTCAGCATTCAGGAGGCTGAGGTAGGAGTATCACTGTGAGTTCAAGGCCAGCCTGGGGCTACAGAGTGAGTTCCAGGTCAGCCTGGGCTAGAGTGACAGCCTGCCTCAGAAATAACAATAACAACCCCCCCAAAAAAAACCGCACACCAGTGTTACTACTAATATTTGATTATTATTTTACAATTTTAATCTCTAACAGTTCCCCCACACTAATATGTGATTCAAAATATAAGCAATACCAGACTCCTCAGTTAAGCATAAGACTGTCTGACAGTCCTCTGATTCTTCCCCAATGACCACTTTGATGTTTAAAACATGAAATTAGTGTTGAACGATCATGTGCCTGCTGGCGCCGGTGCCTACCTTGCTGGTGCCCAGTCCTGCTGCTCTGCACACCTGCCCGGTCTCAGCAAGTCCACCAGCAAGCTTCCCCAAGGCCAAAGCGCCTGTCATCTCATCTTAACCAGTGACGTGGGGTGGGAGTGTGGAAGCTGGGGGGGGGGAGGGGCTGTTTTCCAGCTGTTGCTGTCACAGATGACCATGAATGGAGAGACTTAAAGTAACACAAACTTGCTCTCCTTCCAGGCCGAGGCCCACATCCTAAATAACGCTTGTGGGGCAATGATCAGGAGATCTGCAGGGCCACGCTCCTCCTGGGGGCCTTGGGGAGTGGCTGTACCCGTCTTTCCAGGTTCAAAGGCTAAAGGCTGTCCGTAGTGCTCAGCTTTGAGAATTCTGCTCAGCCTCCGTCCTCCCGCAGTCCCCGTATGCCACTCCCGCTTCCTTCCCACTTCCCTCTTGGAAGTCCCTTGTGGTTACATTGGACCTTGCCTAGGTGGTCAAGACAATTGTCCCATCTCAAGAGCCTTAACTGAGTCATATCTGCACAGTCCCCTTTACCATGACACTCCTTCACTGGTCCCAGGGATAGGGACGTGGATTTTGTTTATATTTTCACAGTGCTTGGGATAGAACCCAGGGCCTTGCAAACTCTAGGCAAGCACGGAGCTACATCCCCAGACTCCAAATCCCCAAATTTACCATCTTTTTAAAAAAATTTTTTTGTTTATTTTTATTTATTTATTTGAGGGTGACAGACAGAGAGAGAAAGAGACAGAGACAGAGAGATAGAGAGAGAGAATGGGTGTGCCAGGGCCTCCAGCCACTGCAAACAAACTCCAGACGCATGTGCCCCTTGTGCATCTGGCTAACGTGGGCCCTGGGGAATCAAGCCTCGAACCAGGGTCCTTAGGCTTCACAGGCAAGCGCTTAACCACTAACCATCTCTCCAGCCCAAATTTACCATCTTAATCATTGTTGTTATTTATTTATTTATTTTTCTTTCTCTCTACAGTGTTAGGGTAGAATCCAGGGTCTTCCACATGCTAGGCAAGTGCTCTATCACTGTCAGGATGTAGGCATCTCTGGGAACCATTATCTAACCTGTTTCAGAGTTACAGAGGCATGGACTTGACTATCCCAGGAGCACACAGTAGGAAGCAAAGAGACCCAAAGCCTATGCGCCTGGCAGACCCTCAACACCAGATTTCACCCACTCTAGGCTGGTTGGTTTTCTTATGCTCATGCACACTATCACTGTGGGTCACAAACCCATGCACTCTGGCCCTTCCTCCACAGGAAACCTTCCCCCCATGCATTCCACAGTGCCCAACCTTTTGTCTACACGAGGGAGTCCCCAGCCTAAGCCAAAGGGTCCCTTCCTGCTACCTGGCCTTCAGGGTTTGTTGAGTGAGTAGCTAAGTGAGCAAGTCCCTTCTAACCTGCCCACCCCAGGCTGGGAAACCCTTTCTAAATCTCTGAGGGTCCTGACTTGGCCCACAGCCCATCCTTTCCCTGTAGATGCTGGTCCCTTTAAGCTACTCAGGACTGAAGGAGTCCCCCCCCCCCACACACACACAAAGGGAAGAGGATCAGAGGCTGAAGGCGCAGTCTAGACATAGAAGACAAGGGATGTCTGGGTCTCCTCCCTCCCAGGGCATGAACGGTTGGCCAGCCCTTTCCAGAAGCCAGTGATTGGGGCCCAGGACCCAAACTCCACAGCTGTCTCAATGATTTCCTCAGACCCAGCCCTTGGAACTCCATTTCTGGGCTATAGCCAAGAACATTGCCCTCCCTACCTACCATTTTCTGACCTCTGCTCCCTGCCCAGAATCTCCTACCCACAGTATAAGTTGAAAACCCAATTACCTTTCAATTGCTCTAGTCATAGCCAGACAGAGGTTACAGTAAGTCACACTGGAAATGGAAAGGAGGGGGAGCCAGAACCTGGGGACAGTGCCTGGGCTGACATTTGAAGATGGATGTGACAAGGACCTGTGGCTCAGAGGCTCGGGATTAGATCAACAAGGCTGGATCTGGCTGGTTCCAGGAAAGGCGTCGTGTGGACATCAGTTGATAGACAGCTCCAGCAAAGCCAAGTCTTCAGGCCATCCCTCCCTGAGCAGAGGACACACCCGGGCTGAAAGCCTAACCCAGAGACAGAATACTCAAAGCCCCTGGTTCCCCTTGGGCACTGGCATTCAGCCAGGAGCTCCCAGAGGCCAGTGCTGCTGTGCCCAAGAACCAAACAACTGCAGCTCCTGTGGGTCTGACAGATCGTCACCAGCTGCCAGGACCCCAAGATTTCTTCTTAGCAAACATCTAGGGTCTCTTTCTCATGCCCATCTAGGCCCAATGACTGGCCTTCCCACCAGCAGGTGTCCTGACTCAGGACCAGTGGAACCTGGGACCCACAGCCTCTTGCTGGCCAGGATCTGACAGGGGAAGAAAAGAGATGAGATCTGCTGCCTTATAGAGTCATTCATGACCCCTTGGCCTGGGGAGCAGCCATCTTTGGGACACCCAAGAAAAGTTGGCACTTGGGGTTTCCTGTTCAAGGATGAAGGGGCTGGTTCTATAATACTGGGTATTCTGAGTGAGGTTGGGAAAAACTCAGCCAGACCCCGCCCCCATGCACTCCCAGGTACATTGATTTGGGGGAACCTGAGGCTCCTTGCTCACTCTAGCCCAGGGTTTCTAGGAGGCCCTGACTGGTGGCAGCTCTGAGTGGGGCTGGATGCAGAGCCTGGACTGTCCACGAAGACACGCATGGGTCTGACACTTCCACGTGCTGGCTGCACCGTGCCTACAGCAGCTGCCATTTGACTATCTCCCATCCCCCCCCACGTGCCCTGGCCCCCTCCCCAGCCTCTCCATGGCAAATGTTTGCAGCTCCAGATGACAGGGTAGTGTGGAGGGATGAGTCATCACCGTGGGAGCAGACGTACCAAGTTCCACGTTCACGCTCGCACAGCCACAGACACAAAGGCTTGCCCACACCCACATGCCCACACTGTGAGGCCAATGGTGGTCAAAGCCACCGCTACACACTGAGATCCACCAGGAGGGACGGATACTCTCTGTAGAAACACCACCAAAACCCAGGGTCAAATCAAGACCCACACAGACATATCCCAGACAGAGTGACAGCCAGTCGCCTCCCCTGCCCCCAAGTCATCCACCAAGAGCTTGACCTCTACCCACCTGCACAGAGGCACACACCCTAGATTCCCTAGATGTACCCTCACAGCCCTTCTGTGAACACAGCAGCTCTAACACAGAGCACACACAGATGTACACGCATGCACCTGCCAGCCTCTCTTCTCTCCAGCCCCTCCCTCGTTCCCTGCCTCTGGCAATACCCAGGGCAGACTGGACAGTTTTAGCATCCCAGGGATCCCATCACCCTGCATAGACAGATACCCCTGGACAAAGTCCTGCCTGTGGCTTCGCTTCAACCCTCCCTTCCATTCTCAGAAGTGAAGGTCACTGGACTGGCAGTGCTGCAGC
This sequence comes from Dipus sagitta, assembly GCA_036346955.1. Taxonomy (NCBI): domain Eukaryota; kingdom Metazoa; phylum Chordata; class Mammalia; order Rodentia; family Dipodidae; genus Dipus; species Dipus sagitta. The sequence goes on from CM070773.1 coordinate 99,218,481, forward strand.
TCCGGCCTTCCTCCCACGCACTCCCTGCCTGATAGCGCATCTGCACCTCCGTCCAGCACCTTGCAAGGGGTTCCTTCTGACTGCGGAGTGACCATGCTGAGGCTGATTTCGGCTCCGGGAGGGGAGAGTTGTGAAAGGCGAGCCTGTCTGGTTGGGAAGGTACTGTCCCAGGGGAGGAAGTGGTCAAGAAGACTGCCTGAGACCCAGGAGGCTCCCTTCACCTACCTGGGGTTCCCAGGAAGCCCAGCCTGCAACCCTTTGCACCTTCTGTTGATTTCTCTACCTTAAAGTCCTCTCTCTTCCAATACCAGGGCCCAGGACCACACCCGTGGCAGCAGGCTTTGCAGGCATCATCTCATCCCTGTGAACATCCTGTGCCAGTCTCTGTGCAGATGTTACTGCTCTAGAAAGTTCTGGCCGAGACCCTCTGCCCTGCTCTACAGCCTTTCAGCAGTCCCACCCCCAGCTCTGTGGGCACTACAGGTGAATTACCTGGCTGTTTTCTGCCTCCCTCCCACAGCCGGGAGCCTTTGGAGGGCTGAGAGCTTCTGGTGGGGGAAGCTTGAACCTCAGATCCCCCTCTGCTAACGGTTGGGCAAAGCCTAGCACCATGAGTCTCCAAGGCCCTCGTCTGTAAAAGGGGGGCAATACTAACTCCCTCACCAGGTTGATGTGATGACGAAATGAGATCACACACCAGGTATCCTGTAGAAAAAGGCAGCTGTATTACAAGTTCGTTGCCTGGCACACAGCCTTGGTAAATATTTGTTGAATTAATGAGCATCTCTGGCTTCCCCTCTTCTGCGTCCACCTCACGTCCCTGTTTTGGGAGGCGTTGTCGGCGGGGGGGGGGGTTGAGTAGGTATGAACACGGATTTGAGGCAGATAGATCATGAAGATGAGGAAACGGGGGTTTCTGGCGACATAGGGCTCTAGCTGCTCCAGTTGCAGCTGGCGCTTGGCTGGAGGTGGCGCAGGCATCTCCTCACCCCTGTGACCCACCTGTGCCACCGTTCTCATCGGCCAGGTGAGGCAGCCAGGAGAGCCGAGGCTGGAGCTCACCTCCGGCCCCGTGGTCCCCAGACACCACCCAGGGGCCGGCCGGCACACCCTAGGTGCGCGCCGGATGCGGGGCGGCCAAGGAGCGAAAAGACTGAATGAATTACGGACGGTATGAATGAACGGATGGACGCGTGAATGAAGGTGGGATGATGGAGGCGTGAAGTGGAAAGCGAGGGGCGAGCATCGATCTCCCTCCGCCGTCCTGCAGCCCGGCCGGCCGGGGCTCCCCTCTGCGCCCTGCCTCCAGCCCCGGGCCGGGCCGCCCGGCCCCCCTCCTCGCGGCGCACCGCCCGCCGGAGCCCGCGCCGAGCCACAGCCCTCCGGAGCGGAGCCGGGGACGGCGCGGCCCGCGAGCCCCGCCGCCTCCCCCGGCCCCCTGCCCAGCCCCGCCGCCCGCAGCCAGCTTGCCCTCCCCGCTGGAAAGCGAAGCCCGGGGCGCAAGGTCCGGGGGGACGAGCCACCGAGAATACCCGGGGGGGCCCCGGAGCCAACAGGTGCTGGGTATTGGGGGGGAACCCCCAGGCCGGGGATGGGGGATTCCAATGGATCCGTGGCGGGGCTGGGGGAGGGATGGGGGGAGCCTAGTCTCGGGGATGGGCCGGGGAACCTGGGTGCTGGGAGGCTGGGTCACCATCCGACACGGCGCCTCCCCCCGCGGCTCCTGGGGAGCCCGCCCCCCCGCGCTCTTGCTCCCCCGCCCCCACTTCACCCTGTAGCCCCCCACCCCCAAGATGCACGGAGGTCCCGCTGGAGAAACGGACTAGACGGTGTCCCCTCCCCTCTCTCCCCGAGGGTCTCTGGGGAGCGTCCGCCCTCCTGCACGAGTCCGGGGTCGTCCCTGCCCAGCCAGGGGGAGGGAGGAGGGGTCTAAGGGAGCAGCGAGGAGGGAGCGGCCCGAGCGAGGCCGGATTTATGAATGGAGAGCGGCCTCCGCGCCCGCTCAGCGACCCCTGGCGGCCGCCCGGGAACATCGCGGCCTTGGGGCGTACAGGGGATTTTGCAAGGGGGCTTTGAAGGGTAGGGAGGTGGTCAGTTCCTCCCCCCACCCACGCTTCCCAGCTCGTGTGTGTGTGTGTGTGTGTGTGTGTGTGTGTGTGTGTGTGTGTATCCTCGTGGCAGCCGGGGATGGTCTGGCAGGTCTGGTGGGCGGGGCCTGGGACTCTAATACCTCCCTCAACCTTTTTTTTTTTTTTTTTTTTGCCCAGCCCCAAATCAAGGCTTGTGAATTGATTCAAGAGTGAATATTTGCAGTTGGGATGGGGTTCTAAATCTGTGATGACTGGTGGACTCAGACATAGCTGGCTTAGCTTTGTGACCTTGAGCAAGGGGCTCAACCTCTCTCTGTATTTCCATTTGTTTATCCACAAAGCAGGACTCCCCTCAGTAATGATACCCAGAGGCATCTGCATGGCCAGCTTTCCGGGGTATGCCAGGCTCTGGGTGAAGCACTTGATACGTCTTTGAGCTCACTGCTCTTCACCTTGGCCGCGGCAGGTAGGTACTCTTACTCCTCCATTGGATGGGGAAACTGAGGCTGAGTAGGAAAGTAAGATGCCCTCCTCCACTTGACACATGCTTGCGAATGAAGAGTGTTCATGTGAAGTACCAGGCGTACTTCCTAATGTTCTTTCCTTCGGTCCCTCCTTCTCTCCCTTCCTTCAGAAAGTCTGGGCTGGGATTCCAAAGAGCTGGGTGCAAGACTCAAGCCCCTCGAGGGGAGTGGGCTGAGGGCTGGCCTGGCCTCCCCTCCCTCCACAGAATCCAAGATGCCTCTCAGCTGTAACTGCTCCTGAGCTCATGGAGCCCTCAGCCACCCCCAAAGCCCAGTTGGGGGTCCCTACTGGCAGTGGGGAGCCATTCCATGTGCCTCCAGACTATGAGGATGAGTTCCTCCGCTACCTGTGGCGAGATTATCTGTACCCAAAGCAGTACGAATGGGTTCTCATCGCAGCCTACGTGGCCGTGTTTCTCATAGCCTTGGTGGGCAACACACTGGGTAGGTCTCCATCTACCTCTGGGGACCTGGGGGTGGGATGGAGGAGGCTGAGGGCCCCCGAGCCTGTCCCCCTTTCTGCTGGCTGGATGAGGGAGGGAGTGGGGTGCGGTGTTGCTGGTGAGCCCTAGCTAGGATGAGCACGGCTCTGCTGGCCTTCTCCTTACTTCCACGCTTTCTATAGTGTGCCTGGCAGTGTGGCGAAACCATCACATGAGGACGGTCACCAACTACTTCATCGTAAACCTGTCCCTGGCTGATGTGCTTGTGACAGCCATCTGCTTGCCCGCTAGCCTGCTGGTGGACATCACTGAGTCATGGCTCTTCGGCCACGCCCTGTGTAAAGTCATTCCCTACCTACAGGTGAGCCTCTTTACACCTGTCCAAAACCCACCCTTGGTGGGTCTCAGTGACCTTCAGGCTTGCCTTTCAGACAAGTCAAGGTGGCCCAGGACCCCTAGAGTGTCATCCAGGCAGTCAGACCGGACACTCAAGGACACAGACGCCATGCTCATATAGACATCCCCCCCATGACATATATATGTCCCTACATGTACATATATGGCTGTGTGAGCACACCTGCAGTCACCTTCAGGCACCCACAGTGACAGAGCCCAGTACTCACTGGGCCTGCTCCCTGACCCCAGTGGGACAGATCTAAGGCGGATGGAAAGAACTATGTTTTCCTTCCTCTCCAGCTGGCTGGGCCTCCCTTCCCCAGTGTGGGCACAAAGATGCCCAGATAGGGTGAGTGGATTAAGAGGAGGGCTTGCCAGAGGCCAACACAGCCTTTCAGTGGCCCTTGATCTTGTCCCCGTAGCCCAGAGGCAAGAGCACCCATAGAGGTAGTGCCTGACCACTCTGCCAGCTCCGACTCATCCCTGCCTCCTACAATACCGGCTTTCCCACCAGCATGTGGAAGGGATGGCATTCCATGGTGAGAGGAATGCCTCTGGATTTCTCCGTTTCAAGTTTTTCCACTCAACCTATTAACTCTGGTGAGCTTAATAACAACAGATGAGGGCATCGTGTATTTCCAGTGCCCTCAACTGTAACAGCACCCTCATGGGGTTGCTGTGAGGATACGGAGTGCAGTGTCTGGCACACAGAAAGCAACATGAATGTTGTCATCCTCAGTAGGGAAGCACCTACTATGTGCCAAGTCTCCGACTGGACAGTTTCCATACATGATTTCATTTATTCTTACCAGAATCGTGCCAGATAGATGCTATATTCCCATTCTACACATGAGGCTCAGATAGGGTGAGTGGCCTGTCAAATTCACACATTCAGTAAGTGATGGAGTGGGGATTTGCTGCAGTGGTAGATCTGGGCTGTGCCTCCCCCTCACCCGCTTCTCCATGCCTCTGACGTCGTATCCCCATGGGGCAGGCCGTGTCTGTGTCAGTGGCCGTGCTGACTCTCAGTTTCATCGCCCTGGACCGCTGGTATGCCATCTGCCACCCGCTGTTGTTCAAGAGCACTGCTCGGCGTGCCCGTGGTTCCATCTTGGGCATCTGGGCGGTGTCGCTGGCTGTCATGGTGCCCCAGGCTGCCGTCATGGAATGCAGCAGTGTGCTGCCTGAGCTGGCCAATCGCACACGGCTCTTCTCTGTCTGTGATGAACGCTGGGCAGGTAATGGTGGTCATCTCTGGACCACATCCCCCCCCCAGGGCAGTATCTGTCAGGGAGGGGTACCACCTGGGTGGCACATTTCCCATGTGAGCATCTGCTAGGGACCCCTCCAGGATGACACCACCAGGCTGGGCAGCTGCCAGCTCTCTCCCTGTCATGGTGCCTGTGCCCCAAAAGGTCATGTTTTGACCTTTGTTGGGACAGGTTGGCATTGCTAACCAGTGTGGGCTGGAGCTCCCAGGTTGGGCCTAACCCTTGTATCTTCTTCCATCCCCTACAGATGAGCTCTACCCCAAGATCTACCACAGTTGCTTCTTCATCGTCACCTACCTAGCCCCACTGGGCCTGATGGCCATGGCCTATTTCCAGATCTTCCGCAAGCTCTGGGGCCGCCAGGTGAGGCGCACTCTGGTGTTGCTGTCTGCGCAGGGTGGGGTGGGGCTGCTGCTCTAAGGGAATAGACAGTCCTCTGACTTTAAAGGCCAGTGCCAGGGACATGGAGACCTGGAGACCCAAGAGTAACTAATATCCTTCTCGTGTCAGCAGCTGCCATTTATTGTACACACACACACACACACACACACACACACCTCTCCTGCCAGCCTTGTGACCTCTTAACCATCATGTATGTATGTATGTATATGTGTGTGTCTGTGTGTACATATGTGTATATTTGGTGGTGCCATGACTGAACCCAAGGCTGTATGTGTGCTGAGCACGCACTCCATCACCAAGCTACATCCCCAGCTCCATCTTTTCTTTCTTTTTAATTTTGAGACAGTGTTGCCCAGGCTGGTCTTGAACTTTTGATCTTCCTGCCTCAGCCTTCTGGAATTCCAGGCTCAGTCAAAAGTTCTAACCACAATTTCTTTATTTTTTATTTCCTTTTTTTTTTTTGTGGCAACCCCAACAAACTGCTTTTTTATGCGTGAGTGACAGAGAGAATTGGCATGCCAGGGTCTCCAGCCTCTGCAATTGAACTCCAGATGTCTGTGTTCCCTTGTGTTCATGTGCAACCTTGCACATTTGTATCACTGTGTGTTTGGCTTACCTGGGACCTGGAGAGTCGAACATGAGTCCTTAGGCTTCCATCTCTCCAGCCCCACAATTTCTTTCTAGTATGTGTATGTGCACATGTGGGTGTTTGTGCATATACATGTGGAGGCCAAAGGTCAACATCAGTGTCTTACTCCATTACTCTCCACATTACTTTTTCTTTGGTGTGGGGGGGTTCCACATTACTTTTTAAATGTTTTTAAATTTTATTTATTTATTTACTTATTTATTTGTTTGTTTGAAAGAGCAAGCAAGAAAGAGAAAGATGCAGATAGAAAGAGAATGGGCGCAATAGGGCCTCCAGCCACTGCAAACAAACTCCAGATGCATGCGCCACCTTATGCATCTGGCTTACATGAGTCTTGGGGAATAGAACCTGGGTCTTTTGGCTTCTCAGGCAAGTGCCATCTCTCCAACCCTGTTTTGTTTTGTTTGGTTTGTTTGGTTTGGTTTGGTTTGGTTTTTTGAGGTAGAGTCTTGCTGTAGCCCAAGCTGACTTGGAATTCACAATCACTATGTAGTCTCAGAGTGGTCTTGAACTAAAGGCGATCATCCTACTGCTGCCTCCCTGGTGCTGGGATTAAAGGCATGCTCCACCATGCCTGCATTTAAAGTGGTTTTTTTTTTTTTTTTTTTTTTTTTTTTTGGTTCTTCGAGGTAGGGTCTCACTCTGGTCCAGGCTGACCTGGAATTAACTATTTAGTCTCAGGGTGGCCTCGAACTCTCGGTGATACTCCTACCTCTGCCTCCCAAGTGCTGGGATTAAAGGCATGTGCCACCACGCCCAGCTTTTTTTTTTTTTAGTTTTTGAGGTAGGGTCTCACTCTAGCCCAGGCCTACCTGGAATTCACTATGTAGTCTCAGGGTGGCCTTCAACTCATAGTGATCCTCCTACCTCTGCCTCCCAAGTGCTGGGATTAAAGGCATGCACCACCATGTCTGGCCTTAAAAATTTTTTTTTAATTTATTTGTAAGCAGAGAGAGATAGAGAAAAGATAGAGACAGAGAGAATGGGCACACGAGGGCCTATAACCACTGCAGACAAACTCCAGATGCATGCACCAAGTTCTTTCCCAGTTAAACTTTGCATCCTGTGTCTCACAACTATCTGTCTACCCAATGAGGCGCTCATGTGCACTTCACCATGCCACGGCCAGAGAGGGCAGAGTCCTGCTGGCTTTAGGCCTGACCTCCTTCCTCCATTAAAGATGTACTTACAGTGGATTTCCTGGGGGTCATGGTTCATAGAAAGCGGGGTACACAGAGGCCCTTATCATTAGCTGCAGTGAGACCTGGGTCAGCAAATGGGCAGTGAGAGGATGTGGGCCAGAGTGCGACTGGTCTCAGGCAGGGACACCTACATTTGGGAAATCCACTTACAGTCTACGTAGGGTGCTAATCCACCCCAGAGCCATGCAGGGCAGTGGGTAGGGAGATGGATGGGTTATACCCAGGACATATCTCACAGGAATGCCCAGTCGGATGGGGTCTTTCTTGCTTTAAGGAAACCAAGAGCCACATAACTCTTGAATGTCTGAGCAGGCGCTAGACCTCAGCTTCCTGCACTCAAGCTCCATGCTCCTTGTCTGTGGGGTGAGCTGGAGTCTAGCAGCAGGAGAGGCTTCAAGAATGCCTTTGCTATAGGAGCCCAGACCCGGCTCCTGAGCATTGACCTAGGTGGGAAGCCATGCTCTGAGACCCAGACCTTCCCTGCTATCTCCTGTTCCCCAGGCCTCCCATAGTCTGACAGAGGCCAGGGGCAGCACAGCCCAGCCCTCCTCCACCCCATTCCCAAAGATGGAGCTAGTGATGTAAGGAGGATGTATGAGCAGCCCGGAGGATGGGGGAGACTGCAGGCTTCCACCTGAGGTCTCTGAGCCTCAGTTGCCTCATCTTCAGTGCAGGGCCAATAACACGTTCCCAGAAGCATTGATGTAGGTGCATCCACAATGAGCTGTGGCAAACGAAAGGCCAGTGCTCATCGAGTCTGGCATGCTCATCATTATCACAAATACCAGGTTCCCTCTGATTGCAGAGGTTTGTTCTTGCCACTTCCACCCTGCCCCAGGGTCCAGCCAGGAGTGGGCCCAGTTAACAAGGACAGCCCTCTTGAGGAGCAGTGCCCACCACTGCTGTGTGTGTTGGACAGATCCCAGGTACCACCTCAGCCCTGGTGCGGAACTGGAAGCGGCCCTCAGAGCAGCTGGAGGCCCAGGGGCAGGGCCTGAGCCTGTCAGAGCCCCAGCCCCGGGCCCGAGCCTTCCTGGCAGAGGTGAAGCAGATGCGAGCTCGGAGGAAGACCGCCAAGATGTTGATGGTGGTGCTTTTGGTTTTTGCCCTCTGCTACCTGCCCATCAGTGTCCTCAATGTCCTGAAGAGGTGAGAGCACCAGGGAGTGGTGGTGTGGGGAGGAACCATGGGACTGGAGGAAGGAGTTCTCCTCACCCTACTGTGTTCCACCTTGGGGCATGTCCTCTTCTCAGAGCCTCCGTCTCCTCAGGCACTGCGTGGTAATAAAAGGCCTAGTTCCTAAGGCAATTACGAAAACTCATTCCTTCACTCACTTGGTCATCAAGTTCCAGGGCGTCCAGGTACTAAGGTGACAAGGTATACGTGACAAAGTTCCTGCCTTCATGAAGACTGTGCAGTGAAAGAGAGGGAAAATCAACAGAAAAAAATCAGTATGTTATCAGGCACCATGTCAGGCTATGAGGAACAATACAACAGGGAAAGAAAACAGAGTGACAGTAATGGGAGTTCCTGGGTTTTGTTTTGTTTTGTTTCGGAAGACCGCTCTGAGGAGCTGGGTGTGGTGATGCATGTCTGCAATTTCACCACTAAGTAGGTCAAGGCAGGAAGATCTTGAGGTCAAGGCCAAGCCTGGGATACATATGAGGACTTGTCAAAAAGAAAATCCTCTGAGACTGTGACATTTGAGGAGAGACTTAAGAGGATGTGAGAGAGGGCTAGAGGGACAGCAGTGCAGGCAGACGGACGGGGACGCAGCTGATGAGGGGCCCCGAGTCTCTGGAAGAATATGGACCACTGGGCATGTCACTGTACTTCTCTGAGCCTGTTTCCCTAACCAAAATAACGATGTCCATGTTATCATATTGCTGTGGGCATGATGAGAAGGTGGATGGGATCCTGCTGGTGACTGAACCAGTTTATCCCAGTCCCTGGGCCCATTCTGGTCATAATCTGAGCTTGAGCTTGACCAAAGCTGTGGTCAAGAACTCAGATCAGAGCCCCAAGTGGATGGCAGTGGAGACCCTCGTACTTTCTAGCTAAAGTTGTGTGGATACCCTTCCCCAGCTCAGCCATGCCACTTCTAACCATGCCCCCACCCCTCTCCCCGTGCACTAGGGTGTTCGGGATGTTCCGCCATGCCAGCGATCGGGAAGCCGTCTATGCCTGCTTCACCTTCTCCCACTGGCTGGTGTATGCCAACAGCGCTGCCAACCCCATCATCTACAACTTCCTGAGTGGTGAGTGGGCTGCACAGGCAGTGACTAAGGGTGGCCAGTGGTTCCCAGATGGTCCGGATGGTGGAGGAAGACGAACCTGTTCCTTCTCTCTCTGGGAACCCCCACTCACAGGGGAGAGCTGCATTGTGCCTCCCCTATCCCCCATCGGTGAGTCCCAGTCAGTGGCCTGTCCCTATCAACCAGGATAGAGTCTGGCAGGTCTGTGGACAAGTATGTAAGAGAAAGGACAGGGCCCAGACCAGCTGCCTCCCATGCCCCACCCATTTCAGGGATGTATGCACAAGACCTTCCTCAAGCCCCTCTCTGGCCACTGCAGACAGAGCAGCCCACTTGTAGGAGGTCCTGCCTAGGGCAGGAGGCAAGGGACCAGGGAGGTGGCCTGCAGAAGTAGCTAGGCACATTGGCAGGGTGGTCAGAGCCTCGGCAGCAGCCCTTTCACTCTCTCTCCTGGAAGTCCCGGACTCCATCCCCACCATGGGGCTCGTGTCTGCTGCCCTATACTTCCTACCTCTTCCCTCTACCTCCCAATCGTGGGGGTAATGGCCTAGTCCCCCACCCTTGGTTCAGCGGAAGTGACTCATCAGACCTCAGATTGGGGACCAGGCCTCTTAGGAGCCGATCCAGATGACTGCTCAAGCCTGGACACAAATAATCTTGCAGAAATGTTTAAGACATTCAGGAAGGGATCAGAGGTCACTAGTATAACTCTCGGTGTGCCTTGGCTCGAGAATTACTCAACAAAAGCTGCCTGGCTGCTTCCCAGCCCAGAGAGAACAGAGGGTTGGAGCCTTGCAGGGGAGAGAAGGGCAGGTCAGGCAGACTTTCTGACACATATGCCTTCCTTTGTCTGGTCTGCATCTATTAGTATAGATATAGATATATTAGTATAGTACCTACTGTGTACTCAGTCCTGAGCTAGGCACCACACAGAATAATGGCAGGCTGGTGACACATGATCGAGGCAGGTTTGGTCCCAAGAAAACCTCTGTTCTCCTGGTCCACATGGGACCAAACCCAGTGCTGTGTCCTCTTCTCTCACTCTGTCCTCCCCTTTAAGAGATGGGGCTTAGAGTTGGATGCAGGTTCAGCTTCTGGCTGAGTGGCCTTGGGAAAGCTGCAGAGCCTCTCTGTGCATCTCATGGGTGTAGTGAGGAGAAGGCACAAGAGCCTCGCAGGGTGTGGGGACACTCTGGGGAATGAAGGCCGAAGTACTGGGATAGCCTGGAGCAGCACAACTGCGTTTCATCATCAGAGGGCAGAGACCTGGAAAGGCTAGCAAGAGTGAATCCTGAGCCCCCTACACACGCGCACACACACACACACACACACACACACAGCAAGAAGGGCAGAGGTGACCTGAGGCTCCTGAGCCAGACACCACGTCTTGAGCCAGGCTCTGAGCCAGAGTGCAGTCAAGGAATCAAGACAATTGCATTTTGCTTCAGGAACCCGCTTGGGGCCTCTGTCCTCTCTCGCTGGCAGTGCTGAGGTGGCCTTGGGCTCTCCGACTCAGCTCTACCCTCCTTCTTTGCCTTTACCCAGGCAGCTTGGCTGGAATCGTGTGGGTGTCGCTTGAGCTCAAACCCCTTCCTGTTGCGTTTGTCTCCTTGTAGCCTGTGTCTTTTGTCTCTCAACCAAGGTAAATTCAGGGAGCAATTTAAGGCCGCCTTCTCCTGCTGTCTGCCTGGCCTGGGTCCCTGCAGCTCTATGAAGGCTCGCAGTCCCCGTTCCTCTGCCAGCCACAAGTCCTTGTCCTTGCAGAGCCAGTGCTCCGTCTCCAAAGTCTCTGAGCATGTAGTGCTCACCAGTGTCACCACAGTGCTGCCCTGAGGAGGGCCACCCCAGTGCCGTAGGAGGGGCAGCCTGATCCTTGCCAGGCTGCACCTGAGCTCCTGGGATCCTTGCCTGGGCCCTTGAACCTCATGGAGAGACTGCTGGACACAGTGAGAGGCTGAGATTCCAGTCTTGGCTTTCTGCCTGGGTGACCCTGGGCGAGTCATCCCCTCTCTGAACTTGAGCGGGGCTGATGTGAGGTTTGATCATGGCCAAGGAAGTGGAAGGCTTTGTAAACCATCTAGTGCTGGGGACGTGGTTACTGCTGTGCCTCTCTCATGTGACCATACCTACAGTGTCAGCCACCACCATCACCCTTTCAAAGCTTGGCCTTCCTCCCAAAGACCCATCTATTGCCCAATGGTAACCCTCCCTGAAGTCTGCCCCAACCGCCCCACAAGCATATTCATCTGGCTTGGGAAGCCCCTAAAGCCCAGGCTGCACGAGATCAGCTTCTCTGATGACTGTGAACTAGTCCGAGCCCAGCCCACCCTCTCCAGGTGTGGAGAGCACGCACCATAGGCTGGACTCCGTTGACTTTGTGGAGTGATAAAACAGTCTCCGTGTGGCTGTTCAGCATGGAGGCCAGCAGCCCGAAGCAATTGTAATTAAAAGCCTGGCACTGAATGTTCCCTTTCCTTGTCATTACACAAAATCTGTGCCACTCAGGTTAGGAGTAGAGGAAGGTGGGGCAGCTGGGGGACGGTGAGATGAGAAGGCTCTGGAATGTTATTATCTGTGTGCACGCACACACACACACACAGAGAGATGGATTCAGACTGCGGGTTGGGCTACCTTCCCACCAGTGCCAAGTCTGGTGCCCAGGACCCTGATCCTTGCCACACTGTCTGCTATCTACCTGATGGCTTCTGGGCTGGAAGGAAGGGGTAGGTGGACACACAGTGGGGTAACAGGCTGATTTCCTGTTCCCTCACCTTCTTGGAAGTCAGGGCTTCATTTATTCTCTGTGAACTCACAGGATAAAAAGAGAAAGCCACAGACTTGGCCAGACGTGCTCCGGCTGCCACCAAGCTGATTACAGGGCTGCCAGAGGCCCTGATCCTCATTGCCAGTGCAGGACGAGAGTGCAGCCCAGAGTGCTGCTCTACGGAGTGCAGCAGGAGACAGCTGGTTGAGGCCAGCCAGGTGTGCGCTCAGCCAGGTGTGCTTAACTTGATTAATGGAGCGGCAGGCTCCCTTGACCTCACCTGTCAAGAAGCAGGGCAGAGCCTTGGGGCCAAGCCCAGGAGTGACTAGACAGGGCTCTTGGGCATCCTATTTCATCTAGCGCAGGTTGTGAGTATGTCCTCTGCTCTCTAGGCTCACCAGTGCAACTCTCACTCACCAAGAGGTGTGCACAATCGGGCATGCTTTGCTCTCACTGGCTTTGGAAGCCAAAACTATTCATAAAGTCTGTAGCAGGTATGGAGATACAGTGTGTGAGATGAGACATGAGAGCTGGGGCCCAAGCCCGGAACTATCTGCAAGAAACCACCCAGATCTTAAGTCTCAGTCCCTTTCCCCCAGAACCAAGGTAGATTGTGATTGGCACCATTCTAAAGATGGTTTGGGGCTGGAGAGATGGCTTTGTGGTTAAGGCAATTGCCAGCAAAGCCTAATGACCCAAGTTCGATTCCCCTGGACCTTCATAAGCCAGATGCATTAGGTGGTGCGTGTGTCTGGAGTTCATTTGCAGTGGCTGGAGGCCCTGGCCTGCCCATTCTCTGTCTCTATCTGCCTCTTTCTCTCAAATAAATAAATAAATAAAATTTAAAAAGAAAGCAAGCCAGGCGTGGTGGTGCATGCCTTCAATCCCAGCACTTGGGAGACAGAGGTAGGAGGATCGCCATGAGTTTGAGGCCACCTTGAGACTACATAGTGAATTCCAGGTCAGCCTGGGCTAGAGTGAGACTCTACCTTGAAAAAAAGAAAAAAGATGGTGGTGGGGGGAGTAACACCAAAGTGAAAGAGCATTTGCCTAGCATGTGAAGCCCTGGATTCCATCACAAAATAAAAAATATAAAGATGAGGCCGGGCATGGTGGCACACACCTTTAATCCCAGCACTCGGGAGGCAGAGGCAGGAGGATCACAGTGCGTTCCAGGCCAGCCGGAGACTGCATAATGAATTCCGAGTCAGCCTGGGCTAGGACGAGACCTTATCTCAAAAAACAACGAAAACAATAAAATAAAGATGGCTGGGGCTGGAGAGATGGCTTAGTGGTTAAGCGCTTGCCTGTGAAGCCTAAGGACCCCAGTTCGAGGCTCAATTCCCCAGGACCCACGTTAGCCAGATGCACAAGGGGGCGCACGCATCTGGAGTTCGTTTACAAAGGCTGGAAGCTCTGGCGCGCCCATTCTGTCTCTCTCTCTCTGCCTCCTTCTCTCTGTCGCTCTCAAATAAATAAATAAATAAATAAATAAATAAAGATGGCTGTCCGCAGATACTTGGCTCAGCAGGACCAGACAACAGGCACTTCCTCTGCAGTTCAGCTACTGTCTGCTAGTTGAGGTCAGCACCACAGTGGGTCTTAGGCTTCTGCTTTGAGTTCTGATGCATTGGAGCATTCCAGGGAGGCAGCCAGGACGTCCTGGGGAGTGATGTTCAGTAGGGAGCTGCTGAAGAGCCCAGGGCTACCTGGTCTGGAAGAGGACTCAGGCAGGGTTGAGAGGACGGAATGTAGTGGCAGGCTTTGTTACCCAGAAGACTGTCATGCAGAAAAGGGGGAATGTGTGTCCCTGGTGATCCAAGAAGAAATCTAGGGCCAATAGATGGTGTTTCCAAGGTGACAGGATTTAGAATCCACATCAGGAAGATGTTTGGACCAGGCAAGAAGGAAATGGGTGACCCAGAAAAGCTCCCCTTTTTTGTCATTGGAGGTTGGCAAGCAGAGGGTGGATTCCCCAAGGACCCTTGGAAAGGACTCTAGCTCTGGGATGGAGTTGGCCATCTAATTCTAGGACTCCACACCCCTCGCCATCAGGGAAGAGAGCCCTTAGAGCTGAGGGCCTCTGAGCCTCAGAATTCTTATCTTCATCTCACAAAGCCAAAGGATAATCACACCATTATCCATGATAAGGCAACCTCCCCCAGCAAACTAGACTTGCTAGTGTCTTCAGCTTTTGATTGAAATTCTGTCAGCTCCTTACAGACACATGGTGTAGATTGGGTATCACACTGATCTAGAAATGCAACTGGCAGATACAGATGTCTGTGCTTAATAAAAATGGGGGGGAAAGTTATGACTTCATAAATGGAGTTTGTCTAGAAGATAAATCTCAGGCCTAAGATAATAAAAAGGCCACTTTGTGAAGTTTGGGGTGGCTGCTTCTCGCCCAGAATGTTGTCCTTAAACTTTCAAGACTCCTGAACTGACCCAGCCATGGAGAAGTGAACCTGGCAGGACCCGAACGTCATTCTGGCAAGCAGAGGATCACCATGTTGCTCACAGCCTCCAAAGCTGCTGCTTTCGGTAAGGCTTGGTAAGCAATGGCTACTATATATCCACTGAATGAAAGGACAAATTACTAGATGAGTGTGAACTATAGCTGGGAAGTCATGGTGAAAAACATCAGACTTCAGAGTTTCATCCTTTTATTAAAGTTTACATTTTCACGCAACTTTTGGCCCCAAATAAAAAATGCAAGTTAAAACAACAACAAAAGCCTTAAACTATTTGGCAGGGGGATATGACAACTGTCTCTGGGGACTGAAGCTGACTAGAATATGGCAGGCGAGTGAGGGGTCCAAGTTTAAAAGGGCAGTATCCTGGTCACAGAGACCCAGATGGCAGACTGTCCAAGCTCCCTGAGGAAGGAAAGCCCCAGGTAAATCAAATGTTAACACACAAGGACTGTGGGTGCCAAGGAGCCCTGGCCACTGGTCCCATGGGCAAATCTTTCTCATGCTCAGTTAGATTTCACTTTGTAGGATCATCTGACATGGTGGCCTGGGTGAGCCATGAACCCTTACCACTGGAATCAGGAAGAGGGAAAGCCAGAGCCTGGGCACAGCTGACCAAATACTAACTTTATGCCATGGCTGGCATCTCCTGCTCTAAGTCTGTGACATTCAGCAGCTCAGGGATGGTCAGGACATTCAACTTCCAGTCCTCGCCTAAGTCAGGCTCCTATCTGTGTGTTGCAGAGCCTATTTGGTGGCTCTTGACACAGGCCTCCCAACCCTCTTGGGGAACGGTGCTGTATCAAACAAGGGAGAGTCTTTTTGTAAGAGGACAGATAAGGAAGAGAGGCCCACAGGCTTCTCCCACTCTAAGATCCAGGAGAGGTCCTTGGTGTGCTCCACTCTGTACGGAGGCTGGGTCATAGCATCCGAGAAGCTGTCATCGTGACGAAGTCCTCAAAGCTGAGCCGGATGTTGCCCTGTACTGCGGTGTCCTTCTCCCGGAAGGCTTCGGTCAGCACTTGCAGCTGGGTGCACACCTGGATGAAGCGGTCGAGCTGCATGGCGGGGTTGGCAGAGCGTGGGCAGTAGCGGGAGACCAGAAGCTGGGTGAATTGTGGGCTCAGGTTGTAGCCCATTTGGGACAGAGCTGGAAGAGGAGGGGTACATACATCCAGATGTGAGCACCATCACCCAGAAGCTCTAGAACACAACAGATGGAGGGGGGGGGGAGTTTGGGGGCATCAACACAGAAGGGTGAAGAGGACAGAGAAGTTCTGGGGACCGTTCACACAGAGGCTCTGTCTGGATGCTTCCCTTAGCTGGAAGACCCCTCTCTCTCTCGCTTTCCAGATCTCCACTGTTAAGAGTTCATGGAGTCCCAGAGAGGACAGTGTTCTGTCTGTAGCCCTGACACCCTGCTGAGGGCAGAGAGAAAGCAGCCTGCTCTGGAGTCAGACAGTTCTCGGCCTAGGAGCTTAGCCTCACTACCCCTCACTACTGCTCAAACGAGGGTGATACCTAAGAATTCAAGGCAGTCATGTAGACACTTAGCACAGTGCCTGGCACACAAGTGTGTGTTTTTCAGTAAGAGCACCACGTCCCCACGTGAGGACACAGCCTCCATGCCGCTCCCATACCCTCAAGGAAAGGCTTCCTGCCCTCTCCGCACAACTTAGCAGCCCAGGCTAAAACCTCAGTCCTCTGACCTGTGGACCTTCAGGCAATTATGGACACTAAGCCTCAGTTTTCTTATTTGTAAAGATCTTTCACCAAAGGGTATGGAATAACAGGATCTGGTACAGGGGAAGAATGAATCACATGAAGCTATTCAAATGCTTATCACAGTGCTTGGGCCATGGCAAGTATTCAATAACTGCTACTTTTGTTGCTGGTATCAACCTCACTAGCACCCATGACAGAAGATGGCAAGAAAGTGATCAGTACCCATCACCCCTCCCCTTCCACTAGGAGTA
The DNA here is from genome assembly GCA_036346955.1 of Dipus sagitta. Lineage (NCBI taxonomy): Eukaryota > Metazoa > Chordata > Mammalia > Rodentia > Dipodidae > Dipus > Dipus sagitta. Next base: position 99,234,927 of record CM070773.1, read on the forward strand.
GATAAGGTATGCTCACCTCCACCCACAGACCTTAGCCTGACTGAAGTGAACGGCCAGGACAGAGTCTGGACTCTGAGCAGTCTTTTCCCCCTCTTAGGTACTGAAACTCCCTGCTGGATGGTTACAACATCATTGAGCACTTGTCCCCTTAACCTACTGGCCTGAGCCCTGGCCACAGGCTCTGGCCTAAAGAGTGAGATTGGAACCAGACCAGGAGCAGTAGCCTCAGGTCATCTGACACAACTAAAACTTTAGGAATGTTCTGGGCCCCAGAGTTGATAAAAAACTGCCTCCTGGCAGAGGGGTAAAAGAAACTATCTTTTGGAAAACTATATGAATGAGCCACATGCTGTGGTCTCCAAGTGTGCTGGGGGTCAAGTTCCCATTTCTTTGGTTGCATGCCAACCGGGGACTGCCCTACGCAGTACTGCCAAAACTCCTCTCACCAGGAAACCCAGTCCTGATTCTAGACCCAGTATTACCTTGCCCTGGATCATGGCTGTGTCCCATCCAGGTCGCAGAACAGATGGAGTGGGTGGCCTGTACTGAACCAGCATTTTGTGGTATAGGTGAACAATGGGCAGTGAGAAGAAAATCCTGCCCAGTCTTAAGGAATAAAAGATGAGTCCAGCTCTACCCTGCCCACGTGCCCGCCATGGCACTCACCTTGCTGCAATTCTGTGTAGCTAATGGAACCGGAGTGGTCCCGGTCATACTGCTGAAAGAGGTTCTTCCACTGCTGGATGAATTTCCACAAGGCTGAAAAACCATATACATCAATGCGGCCAGACTTGGTCTTGTCAAACATGTCTGAGGGGAAAACAGTGGGGATGGCTTTAAGATTGAGGGCCAAGACCACCACTTCTCCCCATTCCACAGAACTACAGGCTGGAGACACTGCATTAATGCAGCACCAGCTCCTCCCCATCACTCTCAGACCCGCCCCATGTGGCACTGCATCTTCCCTACAGGCTTGGTGGCTTGGCTCCAAGGCCTGGATGTGTGTTGACCCTCCAGCTGCTCCTTACCAGGGGAGGGAATCCCTGGCTGCTGAATGGAAACTGCCCGGGCCATCCTGCAATTCAGCAATCTAGAGCTTGGCGACAACTACAGAAAGAGCACTCGGTCTAGATCTCACCTTGAACCCAGCTTCCTCCCAGAAATCCTCCCTGGCCAGAGGAGTTCTCCTAAGAGGTTTTCCCCCAGCTCGAACCTATGGACTCTCAGATGGGCTGGGACTCACTTATCATCATGAGGCATGTCTCATCATTGAACGAAGACCAGTTGGAGTTGACTAAGGCCTGCTTCAACTCCTTGATGGAGATGTAGCCACTGTGATCGGCATCCACAGACTGGAACCAAGAGTAGGCCTCAGGATCCACATTGGGAGGGGCACCACCTGGGGGAGGGGTGTGAACCAGGGCAGTCAGACTCAGGTCTCAAGGCCGATCTGCAGAAATGCTGGGAAGGGCCACCCTCAGCCTGGCTATAGGTTTTCCCTACTCACAAAGCCTCACAAGTCTGTCCATCCTGTTTTGCATCAAGCTGGCATCCTTACTCTGATGGTACAGGCCTCAAGAGGCAGCTTACAAATATTTACAGCTGGTTTCTACCCCATGAGTTCTGTAGACCTTTTGTGTAGTGCCCCCATCACTACCCTATTTGATTTTATGTTTCTTGTCCTCTTCCAGCACATCAGAATTCTTTGGAAAAGGTGACCCGAGGTCTGGGGTGGTGAATAACGACAGAGAAGCGGAAGTAGGTCTGTTGTAGGGAAGCAGAGGTAACTGGCCAGGAAAGGGCTTCTTCACAGAGCACTGCCAGAGACAACCACAGGCAGTATAGAGGACAGGCCCAAAGGTGAGGCTAGAGGAAAAAAAGGGTTGTCTGACTGAGGGTCTAGTGCAGGAAATCTAGGCAGGCTCACTCACCTTCTTGTGGACGAAGGAGAGCCATAGCCTCTAGAAGGAAGTTTCAGCAAATACAGACGGTGTGCTTTGTAAAGAAAAGCCTGGGCTTTAGAATCAGTGCTGACTTGGATTCAAATCCTGCCTCTGGGATGTGAGGGTGATCTGGCTGTGACAAGTCACCCCACTGATTGCCAGGGTTGATTTGGCTGATCTGGCTGGCTAGGCGGGTGTCCCCTTCCTCCCTCACTATTCCATGTGCGACCCGCACAAAGCTGCGTGCTTGAAGAGGACGACCTTCCCCCGAAGAGAGGAGGACTGGTCTTCAGTCAAGGGGATAGCAGTAGCTGGGCTCCCCTGCTAGAACCTCCAACAAGCTCTCAGATTCTGCCTCTGCTACTACTAGTCCGACCTCAGGTGAAATGTGTAACTCTTTGAGTGCTGACTCCATTTCCAGAAAAGATCCACTTCAGAGTAGTCACATGGCACAAGAGCAAAATGAGATTTAGCCAGGGCTGGAGGGTGGGGAGAGACATTTTCAAAGGAGGGAACATTTCATCTGGGTCTGACAGAATAATGAGAAGGGAGCTGGGCAGGATGAGGAGCAAGTAGAAAAAGCCTCTGCGGGCAGAAGGGTACTTCCAATGGTTAGATCTGTCTTCGAGAGCAGCAGTGCTCAACCCTTGGACTTGGAACCTCCCAAGAACTCCATGGCAGGCCATGCATGGGTCATGCTGCCTGCAGTACTGTGCTGCTAGCTGCCTTGGAGAGGGAGTGCAACAGAGCATGTGAGGCACACCCCTCCTCTCCTTTCCAGCCCTAGAGTCCCACTAGCATTGGGCCCTGGAGGAATAAGCCTCAGAGCCAGGGGCTCTTTTCAATGCAGTGACCTCCTGTGAGCTCAGAGACAAGATTTCAAATGATGCAGAAATCCACCATAAAGCTGTTCAACTGAAAGCAAATGGCCAGATGCTTGGGTTTGGAGAGGAAAAATGCCACTGCTGGCAGTGCTCAGAACCCCAGAGGTTTGAGTGTCTTCCCCAGGGCCACCTGCCTGGTACAGCCACACAGATGCTGCTTGCTTCCCAAGCATAGCTTTCCCTGGAGGCCCCGCCCATGCACTAAAGTGGTTCCAGGCAGCTTTGCTGGTAGCTTGGTCTCCTGGGAACAATCACTCTGTGGAGGAGCTGACTGAAATGAATTTGGGGACAAGCCCTTTCTCTGTCCCTCTGTCTGAGACTGCTCAGAAATCTTCAGAGGTTGAAGTCCCTGGCCAAGGCTCTCTGCCCCTCTTGTCAGTCAGCATTCTCCTTCAGTCTGCTTTTCCTTTCTCTTCTCTCGTTCTTCTGCCTGCCTCAGTATCTTTAAGGCCATGATATTAAATGTCAAATACTTCTCTGCCAAGAATGTCGTTCTTCCGCAGAATGCTGTTGATTAAGGCGCACGCTGCGCCATTATTTACCGCAGCTTCTCATTTAATCCTTACTAACCACCTTGCGAGGCAGTGGCATGGCCCGTTTCACATAGGTGGCCACTGAAGCTAAAAGAGGTGGTTTGTTCAGGTCAGGAAGTGGTCCAATCTCAAAAGCTAAGCTTTCACTATACCATCTTGTCTTTCTACGGACAGATGGTGGTCAGTCACGCCCCCACCAACAGGAAGGAGGATTCTTCCCCAGTGGATTACACTGTGTCCAATTATCTCCTAATTTCCCTTGCCTACACAGGCACTCCACACCCTCTCCCACTGAGCTCCCCATGAGAAGGGCACCATTCCCCAATGGTGTCAGGCTTGACAAGGATGTGTGCTTTGGCCAAAAATACATGGGTAGACAATGGGCCATCCATTCCCACAAGCTTCCTGCGCTTTTTTTCTGCCACAAGGACAACACATCCCAAAGAGGAGATGCTCCTTCAGCCTGGGTCCCAGAACAATTAAGACACATGCAGCAGAAACTCAGCTGTCAACCTGCGTTGCCCACGCAGAAGCACAGGCAAGCAAGGGTAAACGATAGAAGTTAAGTACTTGTTGTGAGCCAAGGCGGTTCTGGAGTTGTTACCACAGCAGAGCTAACTGAGCGGATGGTCTTCTTGTTCTGCCAGTATGGGCAAAGTTGGAAGCAAGATGATGCTAAGATGCCAGAATGGAGGAACCTGCAAACTCAGAGGAAGGACAAGGATGGCCATGATAGCTCAAAACCAGGTCAGAGGCACTCAGAACCCAAACTCCTACTTACCCTGTCCATAAGGCCCAGGCTGCTGGGCACCATAGGCACTCGGAGGTGGCTGGCCATACGGGGCCCCTGGAGCTGCACCACCATATGGTCCTCCAGCACTGGGGTGTCCGTAAGGTCCTCCAGCAGCTGGGGGTCCATAAGGCCCTCCAGGAGCAGGTCCTCCATAACCACCCCCAGTGGGGAGCCCACTGCCATACTGTCCTCCTCCAGGGTAGTAGCTGCCCGGAGGGGCTCCAGGCGCCTGTCCTGCAGCTCCTGGACAACCCTGCAGAAGACAAGACATCAGTCGGCATGGTGAATCTGGTCAATGGCACTCTACAGCTACAAAGCGTTCACACTGCCATTCTTCCAGTGGGTTCCACAGAGGGGCTGGACTTCCGACCCCCTTGCTCAGATGGCCCTGAGGCTGCTAGGGGAGCTGGGAGTTCACTCATGGTCATACCACCAATGGCCTGCACAGTCTAAGGCCGAATCTTGCCCTTCTGACTCTTCCTGCACATTGAAGGGCTCTACCAAGGCAGGGATCAGGTCTGCTTTGCTACTTTATCCCGGCTTCCAGTGTACAATGGATGCCCAGTAAATATTTACTATATGAATGAGCAGACAAATGCGTTACATGGAATTTGAAATGCTCACCCTCTGGTACCTCCAACTCCACCAGCAGAATACCAGCACAAATGCAGCCTCTGCACATATCTGTGACGTGCACGGGCTACCAGCAATGTTTCCACAGCACAGATCCACTCACAGCTCATCTTCCTTACTCTACACTAGCTAAAGACAAACAAATGTCTCCCTATGATCACTCACACTTCTGAGGCAGGCACAGGAAACCCTATCCCTAAGGCAATATGATACACTGGCGAAACACCAGTTCAATTCAAGTCCTGCCACTTACTAACTGGATTAATGACTTGCCCATACTAAGCTTCGGGATTTTCTGCTGTAAAATGGGAATGATAATGGTGTCTGCCTCAGGCTGCCAGAGGAATGAAATGAAGCTAGTCACAAGGCCTTTGACACAGGGTCTTAGAGTAAGCACTTGATACACATTAACTATTAACGATAGCTTTCCTCTACAGAGGAGGCATTCACGTACTGAGAAGTCACACACAGCCTGTGTCTAGAGCCAGGTCCAGAAGCTGGGCCTCCTGGCTTTAAGACCCAGGCACAACACACACAGGCCTTCCTTTTCTTGTCCACCTTTGTGTATCTTGGCTGAGGACTTCTGGGGTTCAGGAGTTCACCCAACTTTCCACTCCAGCCCCTGCAGGTGAGAAAATGACACACGCACACCACACATACACATACAATAATAATAATGTACAAGACTTCCTGAAAAAGGGAAGAGTGACACTGGTCCTTGAAGGGTGCATACATATCCCTGCAAAGGAAGCGGGGAAGGACACTACAGACAGAGGGAAGATAGATGAAGCACAGATCTGGAAGTGAGCATGGTGTGGTCAGGGAATAGTATTGAGAAACAGAAAGACACACCCTCTGTAACGTCCAGCTTTTCAGCTGGTGAGTGAGTTAACAGTGACTGAGAGCAGTTTTCTCTGTTTGCTGTCTCCCCCACCCAACAGTGAGCTCCCCAGGGGCAAACACTGGGCCTCTTTCATCATGGTACCCCAGGGCCCAGCACGGTGTCTGGCACCTGCAAACCTCCATAAATATTTGAGCAAATGAGCATCTGTGCTAGAGAAAACAGAGTGCCATAGAAGGGTTTCCAATAGAAGCGGAATGTGATCAGAGCCTTGTTTAGAGAATTAGCCAGGCCGGTGTGGAGGATGAGCTACTGGGGGAGGCAGCAGCCCAGGTGCTGGGCAAGCAGGGCATGAACCAGACAGCAGGCTTGGGGATGGGGAGAACGGAAAGGATTCTGAAGCTATTTCAGAGATAGACTAGACATGACTTGGCAACTAATTAGATTAGGCAAGAGATGGAGGGGGAGTGAAGAGAGTGAAGTGTTTAGAATGACTCAGGTTTCTAGCTTGCACAAGATGAAGGAGGTAGCGCCACCAACTAAGGCAGGCTCCAGGCCGGGGAGGAAGTTTGGAGAAGACAACAGACTGGTACTGGGGCCACTGAGTTGTTAATAAAGGCCTGAACCAGGAATAAAAGCCAGACCCCTGACTCCAAGCTCTTTTTTTAGGCAGGGTCTCACTCTGGTCTGAAACTCACTATGTATGTAGCCCACATTGGCCCTGAACACATGGTGATCCTTCTCTCAGCCTCCCAAGTGCTGCAATTATAGATGTGAGCTACTGTGCCTGGCTTCCACACTTTTTTTTTTTTTTCCGAGGTAGGGTCTCACTCTAGCTCAGGCTGACCTGGAACTCACTCTGTAGTCTCAGGGTAGCCTTAAACTCATGGCAATCCTCCTACCTCTGCCTCCCAAATCCTGGGATTAAAGGTGTGCACTACCATGCCCAGCCCACATTCTTTTATACTACTCATGCTACCAACCCTTTCCAGAGGTTTTTTTTTCTTTTGGTGATGGTGGGGGGTGGTAGTGGCAGGGCCTCACTCTAGCCCAGGGTGAGCTGGAACTCACTCTACAACCCAGGTGGCCTTAAACTCACAGGCAATCCTCCTACCTCAACCTCCCAAGAGCTGGCTGGGATTAAAGGTATGAACCACCAGTGCTGGCTTAACAGTCTTTCTAATAATATTTCATACCTATAACAAGACTGGGGAGAAGTGGGCAAAAGACAGGAAGTATTCAGTAACCATGTTTTCTAAGGTGTCACAGAAAAACTTTAGATCCTTAGCTGAGTGCAAATGAACTACATTTGCTATATTTCAGGGCTGGGGGAATATAATTTATGAGGTTGTGATGGTTTGAATGAAATGCCCCCCACTGGCTGGTGTGTTTTGAATACTTGGTCCCCAGCTGGTGGGAATTTGGGAAAGCTGGAGCCTTTGTGGGGTGGAGCCTTGCTGGAGGAAGCATGTTGCTGGGGGTGGGCTTTGGCTAATAGAGCCCAGCTCCAAACCTAGGATGTGGACTACTTCCTTTCTGCTGCTGTGGAGATGAGATGTCTGCCTGGCTGTTTGCTCTTGTCATGCCCCACCATGATGACACGTCCCCTTGAAACTGTAACCAGAAATAAATGCTTTCCTTCCATAAGCTGCTGGTGGTCAGGTGTGTGGTCCCAGCAATGAGAAGGGTTCTACAGAAGTGCTTCTGGTTCTCAGCCATCCTCAATCCTGAAGCTCGATTATCATTCCCATTTTAAGATGAGAAAATGGGGGCACAGGGAGTTTAAAAATTAGCTTTAGGCCAAGCATGGTGGTGTGTGCCTTTAGTCCCAGCACTTGGAAGGCTGAGGTAGGAAGATCACCATGAGTTTGAAGCCAGCCTGGGCTAGAGTGAGACCCTGTCTCAAAAGACAACAACAGAAGTGCTTTAGTCATGTAGCCAGAATGGGAAAGTGGGATTCAAAAGAGGATCTGCACAGATGAGTGCCTAGCATGTGTCTGCTGGGCTAGGAGTTGTGCTAAATGCCTCTGTCAAATAAATACAAAGGCTTTCCACAGTGGACAGAGGTAGAGGGCAAGGCGAGAGTAGACGATCCTTCAGCATCCAAAAATTGGGGAACCTCAGAGAATCTTATTCTTTTTGCACTTCAGCACCTAAACCCAGCTTGAGAGCCATGTATTGGAGAAGAACCCCAGATCCCTGAGTCCGGCCTCGCATGAGTGAAGGGCTTTCTGCTGCAATGCCTGCCACCACTATCTGAGCTCCTGCCCTTGCTGGAGAGTTCACCCCTTCCAGTTCACAAAGCCCTGCTTACTTTTAGCTCCAAAGCTTCATTCTTCCATCCTCAAGCCCCCTGTGAGGCTCAGAGGTATCAAAAGCTGATTTACACCAAGTCCTCAGAAGGAAGGAGTCTGCACTGCAAAGACAAGCCTGGTTCCTACAGGTACCCCATTAAGTACTGCTACGAGAGGTAGGAGCCCAAGCTAAGGGGTTAAACAATCACTTGAAGACAGAAGGAATGGTTTGGGCATTCACCAGCACAGGCTCCTAAAATATTTAAAGGACAGAAACACACAACCAATGAACCATGAGCCAAGAACTGTCCCAAGACTTCAATTACCACCTCTGTGCTGACACTCCAGAATCTTTCTCACCAGCTTCATCCCCTGAGCCGCAGGCCCGTATATCCAGCAGCCTCCTGCCCTTTCCTCCAGCTTTATGCACATCCCCATGTTCCCATCCTGTGGCGCCTCCTGCACCCACTCATGCAAACACAAAGTCTTAGTCCCCCTTCCCTGCTTTGTCATTTCAGTTAAGACCACACGTCTTCAATTCTACTTCCCAAATGCTTCTCAAACCCGCCTTCACCAGGCCATGGTTCTCTTAAGTCTGTAATACTCCAAAGTTTTGAAATACGCCTTCCTGCCTCAGTCTCTCTTGCTTCAACTTATTGTCACAGAGCCCCACAGTAAGAATTCTGAAGTGGAATGAACATTTCACTCTCTCATTACTCTAAGGAGAAAATTATGAACTCCAAGAACACACACAAGACACTTAAGAGGGCTGGGAAGATGACTCAGTCAGTAAAGTGCTTGCCTTGCAAGCATGAGGACCTTAGTTTGATCCTCAGAGCACATACAAAAATGTCAGGTGTGGTGGTATGAGCCTTTAATTCCAGCACTGGGGAGGGAGAGACAGGGGGATCCCTAGTGCTTGCTAGCCAGCCATTTTAGTCTAATTGGTGAGCTCCAAGAGACCCTGTCTCAAAGGAAGAGGACAGCATCCTGGGGACAAAACCGAGGTTGTCCTCTGGGCTCCACATGCACAAGCACACACACACACACACACACACACACACACACACACACACAGTTTAAAACTTGAGGGGTAGGGAAATGATGGCTCAGCAGGTAAGAGTGCTTGCCATGCAAGCATGGGGTCCTGATTCACCCGAGGTCAAGTCTTCAGCACCTAAGTAAAACATCTGGACATGGCCATGTATGTCCATAACTTTAGGCCTATAGGGAGTGGAGACCAAAGAATCACTGGGGATTGCTGGTCAGCTAATGTGACCAAAAAATGGCAGCTTCAGGTTCAGTGAGAGACTCCGTCTCAAGGAAAACAAGCAGATGAGAGAGAGGAAGGACGCCCGATAACCTCTTCTGCCTCTGCCTCTGCCCCTGCCCATGGGAGCATGCATCTTCACAGAGGCGTACACCACATACACACATACCACAAGAGATCCAGCCTGTGCTTAGATTTCTGGATTCATTTTCTTACCCCTTCCCCCGAATCATTTAAACTAGGCTGATCTCAAAATTCCTTCATAATACTGTTGTCTTACTTGCTTCCCTGTCTTTGTGAAGTTATTTCCTCTACTGGAATACAATTTCTTTCTTCACCCAGCCACCTCCTGCAAGTGACTCTTCCTGATCCCAACAAAGAGTTAGGTACGCCTTCTGTGCTGTCCTACTACCCAATTCTACTATATACACCTGCATTCCTTAACCATTTGGAGTATTAACTACATACCAGACACCATACCAAACATCTAACATGGATTATCTCATTTATTCTCACTACATCTGAGGTAGGTACTGTTATGAACCTCTTCTCAGACTTTTGCAACAAACTTCTATAAGCAAGTAGCAGAACAGAGATTTAAAGCCAGATCTCTCTGGTCTCAGGAACAAAGCCTGTAAGCATTAAAATCCATCAAGCTGATTCCCCCACTGAACCAAGGGTGCCTGACTTTTACTACTCCAGTACCCAGGCTATGCATGAGCACCCTGTGCTGGAGGCAGTGGAAAATTACAGGAACTGTGACTCCTAGCAATAGGCTGGAATCCTCCAGGATGACGCAGTGGGTGGAGGGGAGGCAGCATTGGCCCAGCCTTTGGATATTTCAAACAACCAGCTTTCCTTTCTTAGAACACCTGGGGTGAGGAGGAGGACTAACAGTACAGTGGATATAAAAGCACCATTTCTTCTATTCCAGACACTTTTCTCTGGAAGCTCTTTTTCAGCATTTTGTCCTGACATGAGCTCACGCAGTCTGGCAAGGTAACCATCATGGTGATGGCAGCAAGAGCTGCCATGGTACTCTGGTGTGCACTATATACTAGCCAAGTTCCCTATAGGCTCTGCGGTGTTCCATCCTCATTTGAGCCTTTTCATGAGTGTCATTTCTGTTTTCTCCAGATGAAACTAAGGCTCAGAGGGCCTAAGATGGTCTGTCCAAAGGCACATAACTAAGTGGTTGTTAGGATTCTAGACCAGTACTGTCACTGCATGTAGAGCACACACATGTCATCCCCAAAGCTTATTAAGATGCAGATGCCAGCCGAAATAGCTCAGTTGGGAGAGCGTTAGACTGAAGATGCAGACACTGCACTGCACAAGTGTGAAGACCTGAGTTTGATGCCCAACACCCACATAAAAGCTAGGAGTGGCTGTGCATGCATGCCTGGAGCCATAGCACTGAGGGGAGACAGAAACAGCAGGGTCTCTGGGGCTTGCTGGTCAGCCAGTCCAGCTGGAAAAAAAAAGGCATGGGCTCCAGGTTCAGTGAGAAACTCTAGTCTCAGGAAAATAAGGCAGATGAGTGAGAGAGGACACCTGAAGCCATCCTCTGCCTCTGCACATCTGTGCATAGGAAGCACACATCTGCACATACATGTATACATCACACACACAGTTTTCTTTAAAGATGTAGGTTGCTGGGCACAGAGCAGATCTTAAGTCCAAAAAGTGTGCTTTTCTAATAAATAAAGAAATAAATAAATAAGATCTTGGGTAATTCTGATGCAGACCAGCCATTAAGAAACAATGCACCATGAAATACTTTCCCAAACTGCTCTTTGTGAACGTGATCACAGAGAATGACCAGATAGAAAATAAAGAGAGGGGAAGTTCCATGGTTTAGGAATTTTTGAAATACTTCATATTCTATGCCTTCCTGACAGGTTTACAAGAATCCTGAGGTGCACTAACATGAACTTATTTAGCTGTATTTTTCCTTCTTTTTCTCCCCAGCTGTATTTAAAAGTACTTCCCAAACTTGCTTGACCATAGAATCCCATTAACATAACCCACTGGCACCTTACAAAACTCTGCAAATGGAATGGAGTTTGGGAAACAATGTTATGCTTCCTCCTAACCCCAACACACACTGCCGTCTCTTCTTCCCCTTTGCTAAGTATGCAAGGAAGAGTTCTGATCTCTGACCTCACCCTCACTTGTTATGTGTAACCTTTAAGCCACTTAGCCTCTCTGGGCTTATTCCTCAGCTGTAAATAGGAGGTAGTAATTCCTTCCTGCCTGCCTACGGGGCTTTCATATGGGGAAAATGGAGGACCAATTTCTGTGTAAACTGTACAAGGGCTGCACTTTCCACATCTCTTGGTATGTGGCTATAGTCAATGGAGGGCTTGGTAATATTCCATTTGTTCTTGTCTTCCAGCTTTTTCTGTGGTGTTTTTTTTTTTTTTTTTTTTTTTTTTTTTTGGTTTTTCGAGGTAGAGTCTCACTCTAGTAGTCCAGGCTGACCTGAAACTCACTATGTAGTCTCAGGGTGGCCTCGAACTCATGGCAATCCTCCTACCTCTGCCTCCCAAGTGCTGGGACTAAAGGCATAGCCACCACACCTGGATTTTCTGTGTGATCTTTATTTACTAAAATACTATGTGATTTGTGGCAAGTCCAGATTCTTTGTTTGGGATTTCATTTTCTGTTTTTTGAAAGAATTCCAGTCCTCACCTTTTAGAAGTCTAGTAAAAATAAAAATTCTAGCTGGACATGGTGGCACACGCCTTTCACCCCAGCAGAGGCAGGAGGGTCACTGTGATTTGGAAGCCACCCTGAGACTACATAGTGAATTCCAGGTGGGCCTGGACTACAGCTAGACACTACCTCGTAAAACAAAAACAAAAAAATCTAAAAATCAACACCTTATACCTTACTGTGTACCAAAAGCTCTACAAGGACCACTTTTCCTAACAGCTTTATGAAGCAGATTCTATTATTGGGCCCTATTTAGAAGAGGAAACAGTTTAGAGAGACAACGTGTTTTACTCAAGATCTCAAAACTACTTAAGTAATGAGGTCAAGACGTGACTCTACCTCTGATTCCAAACTGCACTTAGCCTCCCTACCATTATGTCACCCAGCGAAGAATTCTAACCACATGATCACTTGCTATGGTTGTCATCGGCTGATCTGAGACAGACTGGCAAGTAACATTTGCAGACAATCGAGGTTCTTTCTGACCTTGGCTCTGCTGCCTTACTAACTAGTGAATTCAGATAAGCTCCCTGTCTTCTCTGGGGTTCTCTTTTCCTGCGTGTGAAGTGATGGTGGTCAGCGGTCTAACCAGCTCACTTGTGGCACCTCCTACCCCAGATTCTCCCGATATCCCTACGTAGTACGTGTGATGTAGGTCAGGAAACCTGCTTATCTCACGACCTAAATGACACAGATGGAACCAGAACTCTGAACGTCGGCGCGGAGGTCCCCGCCCAGGGCACTCTCCGGAGAGGCTCGATAGGTGTAGAGCCCAGGCCAGGTCCAGCCAGAATCTAGGGGTCAAAAGCCCCCCTACACATCCTTGCCTGGGTGACGCCAGCGGGGACGCGACAGGACCTTTTAGAACAGTGGGCCTGCGTGACGTAAAATGGGCGCGACCGGCAGACCCTCTGAGCTTCTTGGCAAGAGGCCTCATTTAGGTGACCCTCAGCGTGGATAGGGTGCAGATAAAGTGGGGGGAAGAAAAGCCGGGGATGGGGGCAGGCCTGGGCTTCGGACCCGGAACTCGTCCCTTACCTCCACACACTCACCTGCCCGTACGGATAGCTGGCCATGGCGACTCTGACGTCACACGCCTGTGGAAGGCGGGGCTTCCTGCTCTCAAAGCCGCCCTTAGCAGGGATTGGGGGAGATCCTGTTTCTGATTGGATAACTAAACTGTCAATCTTCTGGGAAGCGGATAACGGAAGTTACGTTTCGAGCAGTGGGTGAGCGCCTATCCGCTAGACCAGAGGAACTAAGGGCCGGCTGGAGGTGTCCGGAAGTGGTAGTGGTCGTACTGCCATGTATGGTTCTCTTTTTTCTGACCTAGAGTTACCCTCCAGGGCTGCTCAGGCCGGGATTTTTAACTAAAGGTTGGGTCGGCTGTTGCTGCGGTGGCCATATTATAATCTGGCAAATAGGGCGCGTGTTAATGGCGTCATTTGTTTTTCCCTCCCAAGTTTCCGCCCACGCGGTTGCCATGACTACTAGGAATTAATGTAGGTTTCCCGGAAAAGATCCAGTATTCCTAGGTGCTAGTTAACAGCCTTGAAATAGGATATGAATCTGTGGTCTTTGGAAAAAACCTTAATCATCAGAAAAGAGGAACATTAGGTGTTCTACTCATAAATGGGAAGTTGAGGTCGAGAAAGACAGTGACGTACTTGCCCTGTTTCACAGTGACATCACGACATGGATGAGTTTAGGGTCTGTGGATGTCTAGTTGTCAGCAAGCATATCTTAGAAGGGTTATCTCCGCTACTAAGTGACCTCAACATCATGTGCTTGTTTCTTGGGGGTTCAGATTCTATTTGTGCGCATGTTATTTTTTTGTTTAAATTATACAGTGGATCTATTGCAGCAATAAGAAAGAACAATATTATAAATTATAACTATAGGTAAATAATAAGTACAATTAATATATTGGGAAAGGAAAGACAAGAAGAGACATTGAGTGAAAAGATTTTCTAAAATATGCACGGGGCGGAGAAGGAAAACAACCTTCAAAAGGAATGAGCTGGGATGTGCTGGACTACAACAGATGACTAAAGAGTGTTATCTCAAATGCTCCTTTGAGTTGTTGGTGTCTCATGCTCATTCTTTCCCCTTAGCATTCACTTAGCCGAGATTTAACTGAAAATTAGCAAGATCCTGGAAACATGCTGGGGGAAAAAAAGTTGTCCGTGAAACAGTAGAGGATATGAACGAGAAGGAAAAATGAAATTATTTATGGGATTGGTCCCCAGTAACAGAAAATCATGGGCTGTGGACATCATGCTGCTTTTGACCCTTTGTAAAACACTGTGGCTGATGATGAGGTGATCCATTTTCACTGAAGCCTTGGCACTGTTGTTATAACTCATTAAGCTCTTCCCCCGAAAGGAGATGATGTCCTCTCCAAATGAAGATAAATATATAATTTCGAGGTAGGGTGTCACGGTAGCCCAGGCTGACCTGGAATGCACTATGTAGTCTCAGGCTGGCCTCAAACTCACAGCAATCCTACCTCAGCCTCCCAAGTGCTTGGATTAAAGGTATGTGCCACCATGCCCAGCTTCAAATATTTTGATACAATTTTCACGGATAAATTCTATGACAGAAATCTTTTTTTTTTTTTTTTTTTTTGTTAAATTGTTCTGCAGTCCTGAAATGTGGGCAGCAGACAGCCACAGGATACTTGGGACTATGCAAACGGATAAATTATAAGCTGTCATCTGATTTATTGAAGACACTCAATGTCATACATTCCAAAAGGCCATCTCAAGAGAGCAATGTTGGGTTTAGTTGGGCAGCTCTTCTAAAAGACTCTGGGTTCCAGTTATATTTCCTTCTCTTCGCTGCCTTGCTCAATGACACCAAACTGTTTATCACAGAGGTTTGGTGAAAGTGCATTATTGGAGATTTTGAAGGAAATCCTTTAAGACAGGTGCCACAATGAGGACCAGTTCACTGCTCAAGTTCACTTTCTCTCCAGAATTGAGCTTTTCTTTTAGGGCCTGTAAGAATTTATGTTGGATTTTTGGAAGTCTTTCTGCACATGGCCCCTGTTCATTGATGAAAGAAAGCATTCCAGAATTGGGAAAGGCAGATGGCCATTCTCACATCTAGGAGAGATGCTCCAAAGAGTTCTCTTGTCTTTGGGGTTGGTGGGGGCTGAGCACAGGTGGTCCTAGCAGGTATTAGAACCCCACTGAAAGGCCCAATTTATGAAAGACCATCTTCTTTTTATTGTCTCCTTCTGACTCTGCTGCTGGCCTCTGTCTGGGTTCCTGGGCTTCAGGAAGAATCAACTTTGTCCAGGATCAGGTCATGGAAGTTGGCAAAGGAGGAGCTATTCCTTGGCCTGTGGGGTATGAACGAGGTGTTTTGAAGGTCACTTATTTTGATGATGTATGGATGTTCAGATCGATAGAGAAGATAGGGACCATGTTGTTTTCTCTCAGAGTGGCACCATAGCTGGTAACCATTCTCAGCATTAGTTATCCCTAGTATGGTTAGTGACTTGCACATAATATCGCTATCTCCAGAGATGTCCTCAGTGAATATGTGGAGAGGAATACTCTTCCTCTTGTCCTCTTTTGCTTCATTAATGTGTCCTTGAAGTAAGGAGCACCATAGATCCTTTTGTTCCAAAGCACGAAAGATAGCAACCAAGTTCTCCATGGGCCAGCTCAAGAGAAAAGACTTGGTACAAAGGTGGCTTCTGCCCATCGTGTCCACATGGTTATCCATACAGAGAACATTCAGTAGAATGATTTCTTTGAAACTAATCAGTACTTAATAGTAGGTCATATTTGTTACTGGACTCTTAGGCCAGAGACCTGGACCTATGACCTCAACACACCAGGTCTGACAATCAGCCCAAAAGACCAAAAAGAAAAAATGTGGTGATGGGATGGGGAGATGCCTCAGTGGATAAAGTGCTTACTGTGCAAGCACAATGACCTGAGTTCAGATCCCTGACACCATGCAAAGCTGATGTTGTATAGAGCATCTGTAATACCAGCACTCCTATGGTGAGATGAGAGAGGACCAGCCTGTCATACACAGGAACAAACAATAAAGAGATCTTGTCTCAAACAAGGTGCAAGGTATGGACCAACACTGGACGTCATTCTCTGACTTTCACGTGTGTGCTATGGCATGTTCATGCCCACACTCATACATATGAACATGTACAGACATGTAATACACACAGAAATTTTTATTTATGCTTTTAAGTTTTTTCAGCATGGAGTCTTGCTTTAACCCAGGCTGACCTGGATCTCACTCTGTAGTCCCAGAGGCTGGCTTTGAATTCATGGCACCCTCTTACCTCTGCCTCCTGAGTGCTGGGATTTAAGGTGTGTGCCACCACACCTGGCCAAAGATTTTTTTTTAATATTTTATTTGAGCCGGGCTTGGTGGTGCATATCCTTAAATCCCAGCACTTGGGAGGCAGAGGTAGGAGAATTGCCATGAGTTCAAGGCCTCCCTGGAACTACATAGTGAATTCCAGGTCAGCCTGGGCTAGAGTGAGACCCTACCTCAAAAAGCAAACAAAATTTTTTTTTATCTGATTTACTAGAGAGAGAGGAGCAGATAGATAGCAGGAGCCTCTAGCCCTGAAAATGAACTCCAGATTCATGCACTACATTGTACATCTGGCTTACATGGGCCCTAGAACATCGAACCTGAGTCCTTTGGCTTTACAGGCAAGTGCCTTAAGTGCTAAGCCATCTCTCCAGCCGACTAAAGATATTTAATTTTTTTTCTAAGAGGGTATGAATAAGTCATATGGAAACCCACTTTTTTGGACAATGGCACACCCAGAAGCCATAGATTGTTACTAGAAAATTTTCAGTGCCAGGGATGGGATACCTTCCAGTAAGTTGTTGACCAGGGAGGTCACTGATGGTCCCAAAACATTACAGGCCATTGCCGAGGCTTTTGGTTTCCCACCAGGAATACATGGTAAGACCCTGTTTTGCTGAAGATTCCACATGCTTGGGCTGCAAGGTCACTGAGAAATCCTGCTAGAGCTGAGCTGAAAACCTTTTCCATGTATACCAGCTGACAGAAAGCTGGAAAAAGCTATGCTGCATGCAGTTCTGAGAGAGGGGAGAGAGAGAGAAAGAGATCATCAGTGGAAATTAACAACAGTGAACCCTGCAAGCCTGAAGTTTGGCCAGCCAGGCCAAATGAGCCAGTGGGTGGATTGTGTCATGTTTGTTATGGGGGAAACCCACAACTCTCTGATTGTACTGGAGGCCTGCTCCATGGGAGGAAATACATGCCTGATATTGAAAAACCTATGATGGGGGAAGTCACGAGCCCTAGCTGGTGTCTAGCTAAATGCATATATTATGCTCCCTAAACTGCCCAGTAAGCGCTTCTGTTAATGTTCATGCCTATATATTAATGCTACTCTCACTTTTGGCTAGAGAAGCTCTCTTTTCAGATGGCACTGAACTCTGGGATAACTCAAAAGGCACCATAATGCTGAGAAGTGACAGAGGCGTGCTCAGCACTGAAACATCTCTATCACACCTTCCAAAGCTCAGGATCTATTGCAGAAGAGGTGGCAGGAAGAATGTAAGAGCCAAAGGAAGGGCAGGACTCCTTACAATGCACTCTTCCAGATACAAAATGGCCTGGATATCCATTACCTTGCAATGCCTGGCAGTACCTACACAAGAACCTCATAATAGGAGCAAAAGATGATGACATCAAAATAAAATGAGAGACAGATTGGGAGGGGGAGGGGATATGATAGAGAGTGGAGTTGTGACGGAGAAAGTAAGGGGAAGAAATTATGATTTATTGTCTATAATTATGGAAGTTGTCAATAATAAAAAATTAATTTATTTGAGAGATAAAGAGGCAGATATATATGGAGAGAATGTGTGCTCCAGGTCCTCTATCCACTGCAAACTAATTCCAGATGCATATGCCACCTTGTGTACCTGGCTTACATGGGTTCTAGAGAATTGAACCTGGGTCCTTAGGCTTCACAAGCAAGCACCTTAACGACTAAGCCATCTCTCCAGACCAAATTGTTTTTTAAAGTATCAAATGCAGGAAAATAATTTGTTTAGTATAGCCATACTGGAAAGGAACAGGGGCTCAGTGCCCTTAATCCTGTATTCAAGGAGCTAATAAGAACTTTGGGGTTATGCAGGGAAGGTACAAAGCCAAACAGGCTTGCACTCCAACTGTGGTCTGGTAGATCATTTTCTCAGGATAGGTTATGTAGACCCTGATTGGTAATAATGAAGTTTCTGTTGCTTGGGAGACAGTTTTGACTTCTAACATTTTCATCAACAAGACCTGTTTTACCTGGAATGCACAGTAACTGCAGGAGAGCATGACCGAGAAAGAACAAGTTAGGAAAGATGCATTTAAGACAGTTACCCCCTCCTTCAGATTTGGAGTAATAATTACAGAGATTTTTAGGCTCTGCTTCATGGTCTAGAACAGGACGTAAAAGCTGGTGGTTGTGTTGAGTATAGAAGCAGATGCCTGCAATCCCAGTACTTGGGAAGCTGAGGCAAGGGATGTCTTTTTTGGGGGCAGGAGGGGATTGAGACAAAGTCTCATATGGTCCAAGATGGCTTCAAACTCACTATGTAGCTGAGGATGGCCTTAAACTTTTGATCTTCTTTCCCCCACCTCATAAGTGTTGGGATTATAGGCATGAGACACAATGTCCCAGGAGTATCTTGAGTTTAAGGCTGGCCTGAGTTACATAGCATGACTTTGTCTAAGAAAAAGAAAAAGCAAAACTTCAGGGCTGAGGAGATTTCTCAGTGGTTAAAGGCACTTAAGTGCTTGCAAAGCCTCAAGGACCAGGTTCAATTCCCTAGTACCTACATAAAGCTAGACACACAAAGTGGCATATGAATCTGGAGTTCATGTGCAGAGGCAGGAGGCCCTGGTACACTATTCCCCATGCTCATAAGTAAAATAATTTTTTAAAAAATTAAAAGGGATGGAAAGATCACTTAGGGGTTAAAGGCTTGCTTGCAAAGACTGACAGTCTGGGTTCAATTTCCAGTAACCACATAAAGCCAGATGCACAAAGTGGTGCATGCATTTGGAGTTCTGGTGGACCGACCTCTCTCTTCTCTGTCCTTGCAAATAAATACAAAACAAAATTTTAAAAATTAAATAAAAATAATTTGAAACACTTTTTTAAAAAAATCTGTCAGTTACTGGAGAACTGGAAAATCACCCTGGTTCTTGGTGAATAACCCTAAGTTAGGAATGTCTTCCTTGGAGCATCTTTCCAAAGAATCAAACAGCAACTGGAAGAAATGTTAAGGAATTTTCTTCCTCCTCATTTTTTTTTTTTTTTGCTTATGTGTATGTGCACATGTAATGTAGTATTGGGATGTGTGCATGTGTGATGTAGTGTCTGGTGTGGCGGATGCATGTGTATGTGCCCTTGTGGTGCCCCATACACTTGCCCGCAGTGGCTGGAGTGGAATGTCCTGCTCCATTGCTCTTCTGCCTAGTCTTGTTTTGAGCCTAAGTCTTCCTTTTTACTGTGTGGAGAAGCTTGTCAATTCTCAGGTCTCTGCTCCCCCGTGGGACTGGGGTTACAGATGTTCATGGCCATGCCCATGCCCAACTGTTTATGTGGGATCTAGAGTCTCAGGCCCACTCTGGCCCTCAGGCTGGCATAGAAAACAATTCTCTCTCTCTCTCTCTCTCTCTCTCTCTCTCTCTCTCTCTCTCTTTGCTGAGCCATCTCTCCAGCCCAGGTTAGGGATCTTTTAATGAAACCAGAACATAAAGAAAGGAGAGAATGCTTTGCAAGAAGTGACAAGGTGGGTGAACTGGGGAAAGAACTGTTCCTGAAGTCTTTGAGTGCCCAGTTGGGAGCATAGCCCTGGAATGAAGTAGTTTATCCAAGAGTAGGCAAGCTGCTTCTAGAAGCAGAGTCTGTGGGACAGGAAACTAACCCTTGGCATCATTTACTCACGAGTGGGCTAACTGCTAGTTATAACAGAGCCTGAGGAAAAGAAAACTAACCCTTGGGCTTACTCAAGAGTGGGCTAGCTGCATCTATAGCAGAGCCTGATGGAAAGGAGAACTAGCAAAACTGATCCTTGGAGTTGCTGAAACCAAGGGTGAACCCTCTGCATCTGCCATTGCCACTGCTCTGATGCTTTGCAGCTATAGCTTTTGTACACAGGCACTCATTGGCATTTTTACTGAACAGCCAAAAAAAAAAAAAAAAAAAAAAAAAAAAAACCAGATTGAACATTGCCTGGACAAAAGGCAAGGAACTTTAGACTTTGGATAATTCTTTTGTTTGTGCGTTTTGCTTTGTTTTGTTCTTTCAAGGCAGGGTCTCACTCTAGCCTGGGTTAACTTGGAATTCACTCTGTATTCCCAGGATGGCCTTGAACTCACAGAGATCCTCTTACCTCAGGTTCCTGAGTGTTGAGATTAAAGTTGTGAGCCACCACACCCAGCCCACTTGGTATAATTCTCAAGCATTCGTTAAAGGAAGGGATTTAAGGGTATAACTTGTTGGACTCTGATTATCCAGAACATACACACGCTCCATTCACAAATGTCATCACACTAAGCCTACCTGTTGGCTTCACCAGCTCTTGGCCATTCTGTGAACACTTAGTTACTGACCGCATGGTCTTCAACGCTATGGTCAGCACTTCTCACTCACGCACGTTTGTTCTGGGTCAAGAGTCTATAACCAGGCCACTGAGGGAATTGGACAAAGAGCACAGCTTAAGACCAGGCAGCATCTCAACATTCCCTGTCAGTATTGGTCATCTGGGCTGTGCAGGACAAAGGTAAACCAAGGCACAGGAGACCTAGTCACATGGCCTTAAGTGGTGGATTAGAAGGTTGTAAGATTAACTTCAGGGCAAGTTACAAGGAAGGAATTTAGCAGAAAAAGCATCTCACAGGAATACTCTCAGAAAAGCTATTTGTAAGGTCCATAAAAAATAGTCTCACAGTTCTTTCCCATAATTCATTCTGTAGTTCCTTCACACATTTGTAGAGGCTTTTATGAAGGAGGGCATAAAAACTATGATCTGACCAGGATGATGTGAGCCTTGGGTACAAAACCCACTCTACCACTTTGGGTCAACTGAGGAAGAAATAATCCTTTTTTTTTTTTTTTTTTTTTACTGTTGGTTTAACTTTGAAGTCAGTTAAAGGCTATTCTATGTGTCCCAAAACTCAGGATGGCTATTTGAGACAGGCGATACCTAACTACATTTATGACTGTGAATTTACCTTTAGCTTTCATTGGGACCATAAGGGACAGCTGAATGTAGTTACTGTCATCAGTTTACCTTTTTACTCTCTGACCAGTTTAAAACCCCAAGCTTTTCTTCTGGTTCATTTTTTTTTTTTTTGGTATGTATGTGGAATATACGCGTGAGTATGTGCATTTGTATGTGCAGGGATATGTGTGTTGCACGTATGGGTACATGTCTGTGGAGGCCAGAGGTTGACATTAAATATCTTTCTCAATTGCTCTCCATCTTACCTTTTGAGACAGGGTCTCTCACTGAACCTGGAACTCACCAATTCAATTAGTCTAATTAGCCAACAAGCCCCAGGGGTCTTCTTGTCTCTACTTCCCCAGCACTGGGATTATAGGTCTGTGCCACCCTGACCTGCTTTTCCATAGGTGCTAAGGATTCAAACTCAGGTTCTCACATTTGTGCAGCAAGCTCTTTTCCCACTGAGATATCTCTTCAGGGTGTTGGTTCATTTTCAAGCACTATCAAATAGCCATAGTACTGCTTGCTGAAATGCTAACATTTCAAGGTTTTAAGTTGCCTCTTTGAAAACTTGTCCCCTTCCAATTTCCTAACTCCTTGCCTACTCCAATACTCTGTTGATTATGATGTCTTTGCAAAATTGAAAATACGTCACTGTTATCTTCACATCTTCAGCCTTGAAAGGTGAGGGTTACCGGTTTTACACAACACTTCTTAAATGATTAACATGTCTACGTGCAGAGTTGAGCAGGAATCTGATCCAAAGTTTAAGGTAGTGAAAGGAGGCAACGTGAAGACAGAGAGAGGCTGGAGTCATAGCCCAGTGGTCAAAGGAACTTGATATCCTCAAGCCCGCCGACTGGAGTTTGAATCCCCAGTACCCAAGTAAAAGCCTGACTCAATAAGCTAATGGCATGCATGTGCGTTTGTAATCCCAAGAACCTACAGTGATGGGAGGTGGAGTCAGGAGCATCCCAGAGTTTGCAGGCTAGATAGTCTGGCCTCCTCAGCAGCAAGCAGCCAGAAACACTTTGTATCAAACAAAGCGGAGAGAAAGGACCAACACCCTGAGGGTGTCCTCTGATTTCAACACATGTGCATTTACATACACACACAAACAGAATTTTTGAAAAGAAACAAAATGAAGGCAAAGGTGTCAAATTTTTATCCTGGTTTTAGCTACCTATCAGGCATCTTCAGGGCCAAGTGAAGCCAATGCTTATAGCAAAAATGGACTCTCAACCTGATACAGGGTCTTCTGAATCTTTTTAGAAAATATTTTTATTTTATTTATTTATTTGAGAGAGAGAGAGCGAGAGAAAGAGAATGGGCATGCCAGGGCCTCTAGCCACTGCAAATGAACTCCAGACTCGTGCACCGCCTTGCGCATCGGGCTTCTGGGGGTTCTGGGGAATTGAACCGGGGCCCTTTGGCTTTGCAAGCAAGTGCCTTAACCACTAAGCCATCTCTTCAGCCCATCTTCTGAATCTTTATAAGACTACCATCCAAAAAAAAAATTGTGGTGGAGTTGAGAAATCTTAGAAAGGAAGACATTCTGAAGGATGGGGCTGAAGGCCAAGGACATGTGTACCCAGAAAGAACAGCGACACCTGGCCTGCAAAATAAGGTCTTGTGAGCCTCATTTATTCCACAAACATATTAGCTTATTGGGTCCCCACTGCTTGCCAGACTCTGCTCTAGGCACTAAGGAGTCACCTCCCATGAGAATTCTTTGCTCAGATCCCTCTTGGTCCAGCAGAAGGTTTAGGAGAGCTTACTGTTGAAGGTCTGCCCTATTTGGGGAGAGGCAGGGAAATGCAAGTCTTCTTTCAGGCATCTAGATACCTGCCAAAGCTAACAGTCAGGGCTGTGCCTCTGAGGACCCACAGTGGGGCCAGGTGTGTTTATTTTGGAGGGAGCCATATGAAAGAGAGAACAGGATCTTGCAAAGACTGAAAAACATTCAACTGCTTTCCAAAACCTCAACTACCTGAGGCAGACGGAGGTGGGAGGGAATGTCCTGATTATTGTTGCAGCTTTAGCCAAAGGGTGAGGTTTGGATTCCAGTCCTTCTTAGAGCACAGAGCATCTTCCAGAGTTCATAGAAGCCCTGTAGTTGACCATCAGAGGCAGATAGTAATGGAAGGCTCAGCTCCTAGAAAATCCTCTGTCCCCTAGAGAAAACATCAGCCCCCGCCAGCCCCCCTCCTGGCTGAGTGCCAAGCTACTGTGTGGCTTGCTGGAAAAGAACACCAGCGCCCACCTGATTATTATGCAGCTCATTCTCTTTGATTTCAACTAGATCTAGTTTTGGAATAAACACACACACACACACACACACACACACACACACACTGGATTTTGTGGATTGAGGGAGATTTTCAGCTTTCCACAGAACCAACAACAACAAAAATGAGAACAGCAGACATGGAAATTAGGCCTCACTCCCTTTCCATATGGCTTTTAAGGAGAGTATATTGATATCATCCATTCCCACAAATTATATAGGACAGGAAAAAAAAAGACCTTATCTTGTAAGGGGGTTAAGGTTATCTTAAGGGGTTCGCAGACTACATGTGAAGAGAGAGTGTAGTTAGATTCTGTTGAGAATTGTGATGACAGGAAGTTATTATGAGAACATGAAAGATTTAAATTCCAGAAGGCATCAAATTTGGGATGTTTCTTTGCAGAATAAATATGCAACAGCCTTTTCTCCATCTTACAGAGCAGAGGGTTTCTCAAACTAAGAACTCTCCACATTGCTGTCAGCAAACTCACCATTGGGAAAGCCTTTGTGTAAAACTCCCCGGAGGCTCCCCACTGTGTCTCCTGCTGCTGCCCAGTAGTCTAGCCTTACTGCCTATGTCCCCTCAGCCCACTAGGCACGCTCATCTCTGGGCCTCGGCACAGGCTATTCCCTCTGCCTGGATCCACCTCTGTCTAGACACTGTTAGGTCCCCTGGTGATGTGTGCTCCCCTGTCCCCGGGGCTGCCCCCAACCGTCCCACTTTAGAGTTACTGCTTAATGACCTACTCTCCCCAATGTCACTGTGGGGCCCGGGTCCATAGCTGTCTTGTTTGCCTCAGAACCCCCATTGCCTAATTCAGTTCCTGGCACAAATGAGGTACAGGAAATGGACTCATCCAGCTAGGCTGCGTGGATCTGAATTTCCTCTGTGCTGCCTTAAAAGCCTGGAATAGGCTAAGACATGAAGACGGAAGAGTGACAGAAGAGTGACAGGGTGGGACTGTGAAGGAGCTGCCCAAGAAAAGAGGAAGGCTTGGGCCCCTCCTCTTCTCTGCAGTTTCCCCAGCTCCTGAACTGGTGAGCAAGAGCCCCCGACAATTTTTTTTTTCTTTTTGCTGACCACAGACAAAAAGACTATAAAATTCAGCTTCCCATCTGGTTCTTCATGGTCCAAGAAAATGCAGCAATTTCAAACTCCAGGGAGACAGGCACTCAAATCATGAAAGCTTAAACCTAGCCTGTCGTAGAATCCCCAAAGAGTAGCACGGATTTGACTCAGGAAGAAAAGAGGAGGAAACATCATTTACTCCATAAGGATCGATTCCCAGGTGACTCTCAAAGGGGATGAGTTTGATGTTTCCTCATTGCAGCTTTCCCCTCTGGCCTTCAGAGCCGACCTGCTCCATTCAACAGCTGGTCCTTGCTTCTCTTTCTTTCTACTCGAGCCAACATGCTTCCAACCATGAGACCTATCATCGGTTTGCGTCGCAGGCTGGGCTGAGAGTATAAGCTGGCCTTCCGATGGGAGTGCTTTAACATCTGTCCTCATCCATTGGCCCAAACCTGGCTGCTACTTCAATGCAAGCATGATGTGTTTACTTTTTAATGTTTTCTGTTAGAACCAAGGTTAACTGAGAGTTACTAGTGAGGGATGGGGTGGGGGAAGAATTGACTCTTTCTGTATCTAAAAAGACCATGAGAGGCACTCGGGCGTGCTCAGGAGCCTGCTTGATATCACTTTTCTGGCTCACAGAACACCTCTGCTTATGGAAGGTAAAAAAAAAAAAAAAATAGGGCACAAGTTCTAAAAAGCCACCCATAGGCTGGTGCCCAACCAGAGAAGAGAACGTTCAGAAACGTGCTGCAAATGCCAGCTCTGGAGAGATTTGACAGCGGCTTGAAGGCTTCAGGCAGTTTGGATAAACATCTAGACTTTCAGTACATTTCTGAGCCTGCTCTGTGATCCCTTTGAAGTTTATCCAACTTGAATAAACCTTCCAGAAAGCTGGGCCTAGTAAAAAGGCTTTCTTTGGAAGTCCCCCTGGATGTGCCCTATGTCTTCCTCGCAGGGCCACTGGCCCATCAGCACGAGCCATCTTAAAAGGAGAGAAGGAAGAAGCTTGAGACAAAATGTTCCTTGTCTTTAAAAAATTTATTTACGTGTGTGTGTGTGTGTGTGTGTGTGTGTGTGTGTGTGCGCGCTATATGTTTGTACCAGGTTCTCTTGCCACTTCGAACAAATGCCAGATGCATATGTCACTTTGCTGTACATCGGTTCTGAGGAATTGAACCCCAGGCCAGCAAGCTTCGCAAGCGTCTTTAACAGCTATCCCCCCAGCCCTCGTTTTTTTTTTGTTGTTGTTGTTTTTTGTTTTCCCAGGCTGACTGACCTGGAATTCACTCTGAAGTCTCAGGGTGGCCTTGAACTAAGTGTTGGATTAAAAGCATGTGCCACCATGCCCAGCTCATTGTCTTTCTGTCTCTCTCTCTCTCTCTCTTTTACTATGTAGTCTCAGGGTGGCCTTGAACTTACCGTGATCATCCTACCTCTCTGCCTCCTGAGTGCTGGGATTAAAGGCGTGCACCACCACGCCCAACTTTGTTGTCTTTTTTGCTACTTGTCTTTTTAAAAAATTTTTTTAACATATAGAGAAGGAGACAGCAAATGGATCCTCCAACCTGCACCCCCCACCCGTGGACTTTGTGGTCCATGAGCTTAGATCTGATGGCTGCTTGTCTGTGACCCCTTCTCACTGATCTAACTCCGCTATTTCTGAAGAGGCCCAGGCTAAGATGTACAGGAAAAGCAGCATGTTTGAATAACAAAAGGCACCATCTGCAGACAGAAAGTCCCATCCAGGCCTGCAGCTGGAAAACTCCCGACAGAACCCTGCACGGGTACAGGCAAGAGGTTCCATCTCATTCCCCAGTGAAGCATTCCCTGGTTGCCTAGGTCGGAGCGGAAGCCTTTCTCCTGTCTGTGCAGGCTTTCTAACTGCAGAATTACTGGAGCATCAAGAAGAGCCTGCATGCTTGGAGGGTGTTTGGGTGGATGAGCGCACCTCAGCACTGGGTGGCGCCTCTCCAGGCACAACCTCAATCAGCTTTAGGTCCCACAAACTGAAGACAATGAGTGGGATACCTGTAAGGGAAAAGTTTAGCTGGGTGTGGTGGGAGGCAGAGGTAGGAAGATGGCTGTGAATTCGAGGCCACCCTGAGACTACATTGTGAATTCTAGGTCAGCCTGGGCTAGAGTGAGACCCTACCTTGGAAAACCAAAACCAAACCAAACCAAACCAAAGAAAAGTTGAGAGGTGAGTTTGAAAGGAAGAAGCAGGTAGACATTTCCAGCAAGAAGTAGAATTTTATTCCGAGGTCACAGAGTGACACCTCATGTTTCAGCAGTCCTGAGACTAGAAATACGAGGTGTGCTAGTTGCTTTCTTACTGGGAGCTTTTATGGAGAAGTAGGGTGGTACTAGCAGAGAGAGGGAAGGAGGGGGATGAGAATTGATGGAAGCAAACATCTTCTGAGATGGCTAGCCAGGTGTCCAGCTCCCCTGAGGTCATAAGTCAACAGGCTGTTTTCTTTCCAGATAGCTGGGCAGTTTTATGAACTCCAGACAGACTCCTTGGGTCCAGGAGTTGCCTGCTAAATTACTGAGAACCTCAACAAAGAGATTTGTTGACTTTGCTAACTCCTTCAATACCAAATACTGGTATCCTTAGGGAAGCATAAACAATCAGCTAGAAGTGGGGTCCCCAAACCTGCTTTTGTTTCATCTGAGGGACTGAGCAATGTCCCTTCACAAGGCACGTGCGCTGTGGTGGACAGAACACAGGCTCGCAGGACCAGAGAGGAATCAGCAGTACCTGGGGAGGGAGCTAGGTCGGCGGCTTCCTACAGAGCAGCACTTCACCAATCTGTGGGTGACCACAGACCACGAGGGACATGCCCCTTTGCAAACCCTGGGACCAAATGGAAAAAGGATGACAACAGGGAGATGTGACTACAGCACCAGGGGAACCCCACTGGTAGTGGGATTACAGATAGTTTTGTTTCTTTATTGATAAAAAAATATTAACAGCAATTAAGAACAACGTCAACAACAACAACAACAACAACAACAGCACAACATTCACAACCCTCAGGGTCCTGTAAGCTTTGCTTATTTATTCCCAAAGGAGTCCTTCATCTCAGGGCAGGTAGGTTTCAGCCAAAAGGCCCCTTCATGCTTTTTATGGGTGGGTACTGCTGCTCCATTGGCATGGCCCCAAAGCAGTCCGAGGGGTTACAGTGGCCAGCCTTGCCCGGCTGGCCCATGGGACCTGGGGGTCCAGGAATGCCAGGAATGCCCTGCTGGCCCATCGGCCCTGTTGCACCCATCTTGCCATACCCCGGAGGCCCTTGAGGACCTAGGGAGGGAAGAGTCACAGAAGGGAAATCAGGAGACCCAGATCAGGAGGAAAGAAGAAACAGTGGGTGTGGTAAGAAATACCTTCATCTCATGCCTATTTCTCAGGTTACACGTATTTGTGAGACTGATCTGACCCTCACACCGATTTTGCAAGGACAAGCACACCTCTTCTTTCACTGAGAGCTTCAGTGTGTCAGGCAAAGGGCTGACTGCTTTTTACACATGAGTCACTGAGTCCACACCACAGTTCCCTGGGGAAAGAACTATCATCTAGTTTTGTACATGGCAGGAGCAGCATAGCCATGTATGGTGTAAGCAGTCACACACGGGTCTCAGGGCCAGTGGGCTCTGACCATTTCAAACCTCTCAGCCTTCAGCCACTCTCTCAACTTGAGAGAGACTTTGAAGACTTAAGTGATCTTATGCATATCACACAGCCAGTGAGATGCCAAGCAGTCCTTGAAATGGAGATACTAAGACCCCATGTCATGTAGTTCTCCCCGACTACATTATACTAGCCTAGCTTAGGACTAAAGGCAGACACTTGGCCTATCGCTCTCCCTCCCCTCCAGGACCCAGCCAATGGTGCCATCATGGCAATTAGCTGGTCTGTAGTTATTTGGTGTTCTATATGATTGTGTTGTCAAAGGAACATAAAGGGAGGGGGCCCTCTATTGCCCTGGATTCATGGTCTCAAAGGCTGAGTTTTCCTACCTGGGGGGCCAGGGAGACCATTCTCTCCTGCCATGCCAACACCAGTGTCTCCCTTTTCACCTTTGGTACCGGGGAATCCTGAAAGAAAAGAATTGAAGTCCTATCCTTGCGCAGGAAAATGGCACAGGCACTCAGATTGTTTGAATCTGTCTGTGTGTCACACACACACTCCCACACATACCCTGTATTCCCAACAGACCTCATGTAATGCTCAGGGCCAGTCCTCACAGAGCTCTCCATGCCCCTTGGGGACCCAGAAGGCAGAACTACCTCTCATTCCTGGCAAACCCTGCCGTCCTTCTCTGCCGATCTGACCAGGGAGCCCCGGTGACCCAGGAGCGCCTGGCCGTCCAGGAGCACCATCCTTCCCTGGGGGGCCTGGCCGGCCTGGAGCTGCTGCCACTTCCATAGGGAACTGCATCCTGGAGGTATAGTAAGCCATCCTCTCTGTAAGCAAGGACAAACCAGGTTATAAGGTGTGCAGGCACACCACCACTGTGAAACAGCCTCTCCTTAGAGGGACATCAGAGGGAGAACATGGAGTCCATCAGAGGGAGAACATGGAGTCCATCTTCTAAGTGGGGTCTGTGTCCTGGTTGCCACGTTGCTTTCCATGCAGACCTTCCAGAAGCACAGATCTGATCTCAACCTCTCTTTTCATGAGGGCTGGAGAGATTGCTTAATGGTGAAAGGTGCTTGTGTGCAAAGACTGACAACTTGGGTTTGATTCCCCAGTACCCACATAAAGCCAGATGCACAAAATGGCACATGTATCTGGAGTTTGTTTGCAGTGGCATGAGGCCCTAGTGTGCCCATTCTCATTCTTTCTCTTAAACAAATAAATAAATACTTTTTTGTTTGAAGTAGGATATCACTCTAGCCTAGGCTCACCTAGAATTCACTATGTAGTCTCAGGGTGACCTCGAACTCAGTGATCCTCCTACCTCTGCCTCACGAGTGCTGGGCTTAAGGGTGTGAGCCACCATACCCAGCTTTTTTTTTTTCTTCTTTTTGTGTTTTTTCAAGGTAGGGTCTCACTGTAGCCCAGGCTGACCTAGAATTCACTTTGTAGTCTTAGGGTGATTTCAAACTCACAGTGATCCTCCTACCTCTGCCTTCCAAGTGCTGGGATTAAAGACATAAGCCACCACACCTGATTTCCAGCCTTTTTTTTAAAAAAAGGAATCTTCTAAAATATTTTTGTGAGTGTGTGTGTGTGTGCCTCAGTATATGTGTGGAAGTTAGAAGACAATCTCAGAGCTGGGGAAATAGCTTAGTAGTTAAGGCGCTTGTCTGTGAAGCCTAAGGACCCTGGTTTGATTCCCCAACACCCACGTAAGCCAGATGCACATAGGGGTACATGCATCTGGAGCTCGTTTGCAGTGGCTGGAGACCCTGGCATACCCATTCTCTCTTTTTCTCTATCTATCTCTTCCTCTCTGTCTCTCAAATAAATAAATAAAATATTTTTATTCAAAAAAATAGAAGACAACCTCAGGTGTTGGTCCTTGCCTTCCGACTTGATTTGTTGTTGTTGTTTTTTGAGGTGGGGGGGGTCTCACTCTAGTCCAGGCTGACCTGGAATTTACTATGTGGTCTCAGGGTAGTCTCGAACTCATGGTGATCTTCCTACCTCTGGTGCTGGAACTAAAGGTGTGTGCCCCACACCTGGTATCCATCTTGTTTGGGGGCAGGGTCTCTTAGTAACTACCACTGTGCGCACTAGGCTAGCTGGCTCCCAAGCTTCCACGGACTCCCATCTCACTGCAGGAGAGCTAGGTTACAGATCCATGTTACTGAGTCTCAGGATCTGAACTCAGAGCCTCATGCTTGTATGACGACTGCTTTACCCACTGAGCCATTTCCCAGCTCCAGCTTCTCTCTTCTCCTACACCCATTGTGGGTTCACTGATGGCTTCAGAATGTGGTCCAGACAGGTCTCCTTCCCAAGCAGGACGCCCAGCCTTTCCAGCTGAGCATCCCCATTCTGCCCCCACCCCCGCTGTAGCACACCATGGACGGATGGGCACACGGGCAGGAGACATCTCCAGACAAGCCCCATCGGTGCCTCACCCGTGTGCTCTACCCTGTGCTTTGGGCTCCTCTCATGCAGCCTCATTTAAAGCCAGTTTCCTCCAGTTTCCTGTGCTCAAGTAGAGGCTCGGGAGGGCAGGAGGGAATTGCTTTATCTCCGAACAGAGCAGGCGACAAGAAAGGTCTGATAGGTAGGTGAACATATGTCTGTCAACCTGCTGTCTGTAAGTGTAGCGGGGGTGGGAGGGGAGGAAACTGAGGCTTTAAGGGAAAGGAAGCCAGGGCTGGTGGAGAAGAGGCTGGAAGGGCGAGCAGTGTGCGCTGCCCCCAGCGGGCTGCCAATTACCATCAAACATTTTAATGATCTCTTGTCTGATGAACCTCTTGATTTCATCATAATTCACCATGTCTCCCTGAGGAAAGAGAAGAAACCTTGCCTCAATTACACTTCTGAGCTTGGCACTTTCCCCTGGGAACAGACCTTATTTCTGGAAATAAAGGATGGGGAGGAGGGCAAAGGTCCTTGGAACCTCCCACACATTCTTAATCCAAAGTCCAACCCACCCTGTACAATACATTTTGTGCTCAAGTGCAGTTTGCGGGGGAGAGGGACCTGTAACCCCCCCAGCACCCTCCCTGCACAGCTAGGAGCCACTGACATGACAGAATTTCCTGCAGAATATACAGGAGCTTCAAAAATAACCCGCCCTCAACCCATGTGCCTGCTCTGTGGGCAGTGCCCATGGCTGCCAGCCTTCCCTTACCATGGAGCCTGGCACACCAGGCAACCCAGGGTTCCCTGCAGGCCCTGGGGACCCAGGGTGGCCCCTCTCTCCTGCAGGACCCGGTGGTCCAACAGGCCCCATAGAACCACTCTTGCCAGGTCCGCCAGGCATGCCAGATCTCCCCTTCTCTCCTGCCTGGCCCTTTTGTCCCGCAGGTCCTGGGTCACCCTACAAGGATGGCAAATCACAGAACAGCATGACCAAATGTTGTCAAGTCTAAGTCACAATGTCTCAGCAATCTGCCCTTTCCCCAGACCCCGGCATCTCCTTCGGGACAGTGACACAGGTTACCCTCCCTCCTCAGTGCCCCGAGAACAATGTTTCTGGAAGGCAGTTCCCATGCCTGATGGCTCGTCACCCTGATGGCTCCCACCTGGCCTCATAGGAAAGTCCAAGGCCTTGGCCAGGGAAGACCAGTTGTGATGTGGCCTGCCAGGTCGTGCCTTCCTTGGCCTCATCTCCTCAGCAGCCCTCCTCGCCTGCCATTCTCTGACTCTGTTAGGCTGCCTGGGTCCTCCATGCTTGGAATGCCCCCCACCCCCACGCACTCCTCTAGCCTCCTCCCCTGCTGGAATGCTTCTGTGCTCTGCCCAGGCCCCCTCACCCCTCCTGGGTCTCACTGTGCTGTGTTCAGTCTTCTGCAAAACTCGCCTTATTGGTTGGGGGAGGGCTCTGTTTACCCAAGACCTCTGTTTACACAGAAGGCCTGGAGTGAACCAAAGCAGGTAACACTTAGAGAATAATAATAATAATAATAATAATAATAAAAGATTGCCATTCCCCCAAACCCAGCTAGGTCAGCCCCAGGTAAGAAGTCACCCCTTTCCTGCCCCGTTGGATTTCCTGTGTATCCTGTATCTCGGAGCTAGGCTCCTCTCAAACCCAGCCAGTGCCCACTCACCTTTGGGCCGGGAGGTCCATAGAGTCCCTGCTTTCCAGGGGGTCCCTAGAGGAAAGCAGAAGTTTGGGGTGAAGCCTGAGCAGCAGCACAGAGATTCACAGAAAGGTAGAGGAAAGACCACCTTCCTGGGCCCTAGGCCCCTGGCTGGGTCCAGCTGGACTCTGTGTGAGAAAGGATGACAGCCTCCCTGCCAACAGAGGGGCTGACAGCCGGGAGGCAGAATGATATCCTCTGGGTCTTGACCTTGTTTGATCATGTTGGCTGGGTCCCTCATCACAGATGAACAGATGTGACAAGAAATCAGAACAGGAAGGCCAGTCTGGAACAGCAGAGGGCCTGGCAAGAGCTGGTGCCCAGGGAGGGTTTGTTTGGAGTTTGTTATCATCACTCTCTCTTTTTGATCATGTTCAGGGTTTTAAATTTTTTTATTTTTAAGTTTTATTTATTTCGGAGAATCAGAGAGAGAGAGAATGGGCGCGCCAGAGCCTCCAGCCACTGCAAATGAACTCCAGACACAAGCACCACCTTGTGCATCTTGCTTACGTGGGTCCTGTGGAATCAAACCATGGTCCTTTGGCTTTACAGGCAAACACCTTAACTGCTGAGCCATCCCTCCAGGCCAGGTTCAGTGCTTTCAAAAAGGAGGGAGTAAAACCACTCATGCTACCACTTGTACCAGTTCCTTCCCTTGTCGCAACAAGGATTGCTGTTTCCTGTGGAGGACTGGTTCCAGGACCCCATGGAAACCAAAATGTCTCAAGTTCCTTTATAACATGGTCTGGCACCTACATGTAACCTGCGTGCATCTGTCTGGATGCTAATCATCTCTAGGTTTTTTATAATATCGATTAGAGTGCAAATTCTATGTGAATAGTTATGATACTGTGTTATTTAGGGATAAACAATAATAATAAAATGTGGCAGCATACACTGATAATCCCAGCACTAGGGAGGCTGAGATAGGAGGATCACAAGTCTGAGGTCAGTCTGGCCTATACCATCTCAAAAAAGTATGTATTCAGTACACATGTAGTTTTTTTTTTTTTCTGAATATTTTCAGTCAATCTGATGTTGATTGAGTCCTTGGATGTGGAGTCTGTCAGAGATCTTCTGTGCCCACATGGAGTTCATACTGAATGAGGAAGGGCTAGGACAAGGTGAAGGCCAAGAAGGAATATTCCCAAGGGAAAGAGAGACCAGCACAACAGTACCTCTTTGCCAGCTGCACCGTCCGTGCCGGGTTCCCCCTGGGGAGGAGAAAACAGTGGACACATATAATGAGCTGTCACCTAACATGGCCTCACAGGCTTTACCTTGTCCAGACTCCTGTTCCACTGAGAAGCCCTGAACCTGTTCGCTACCCTCACTCCAGCCTGGCCCCAGAGCCCAGACTGACAGCTCCCATGCCTGGCTCTTTAGAAAACATTTTTATTTTATTTATTTATTTGAGAGAGAGAGAGCGAGAGAAAGAGAATGGGCATGCCAGGGCCTCTAGCCACTGCAAATGAACTCTAGACTCGTGCACCGCCTTGCGCATCAGGCTTCTGGGGGTCCTGGGGAATTGAACCGAGGCCCTTTGGCTTTGCAAGCAAGTGCCTTAACCACTAAGCCATCTCTTCAGCCCATCTTCTGAATCTTTATAAGACTACCATCCAAAAAAAAAAATTGTGGTGGAGTTGAGAAATCTTAGAAAGGAAGACATTCTGAAGGATGGGGCTGAAGGCCAAGGACATGTGTACCCAGAAAGAACAGCGACACCTGGCCTGCAAAATAAGGTCTTGTGAGCCTCATTTATTCCACAAACATATTAGCTTATTGGGTCCCCACTGCTTGCCAGGCTGTGCTCTAGGCACTAAGGAGTCACCTCCCATGAGAATTCTTTGCTCATATCCCTCTTGGTCCAGCAGAAGGCTTAGGAGAACTTACTGTTGAAGGTCTGCCCTATTTGGGGAGAGGCAGGGAAATGCAAGTCTTCTTTCAGGCATCTAGATACCTGCCAAAGCTAACAGTCAGGGCTGTGCCTCTGAGGACCCACAGTGGGGCCAGGTGTGTTTATTTTGGAGGGAGCCATATGAAAGAGAGAACAGGATCTTGCAAAGACTGAAAAACATTCAACTGCTTTCCAAAACCTCAACTACCTGAGGCAGACGGAGGTGGGAGGGAATGTCCTGATTATTGTTGCAGCTTTAGCCAAAGGGTGAGGTTTGGATTCCAGTCCTTCTTAGAGCACAGAGCATCTTCCAGAGTTCATAGAAGCCCTGTAGTTGACCATCAGAGGCAGATAGTAATGGAAGGCCCAGCTCCTAGAAAATCCTCTGTCCCCTAGAGAAACATCAGCCCCCGCCAGCCCCCCTCCTGGCTGAGTGCCAAGCTACTGTGTGGCTTGCTGGAAAAGAACACCAGCGCCCACCTGATTATTATGCAGCTCATTCTCTTTGATTTCAACTAGATCTAGTTTTGGAATAAACACACACACACACATACACACACACACACACACACACACACACACACACACTGGATTTTGTGGATTGAGGGAGATTTTCAGCTTTCCACAGAACCAACAACAACAAAAATGAGAACAGCAGACATGGAAATTAGGCCTCACTCCCTTTCCATATGGCTTTTAAGGAGAGTATATTGATATCATCCATTCCCACAAATTATATAGGACAGGGAAAAAAAAGACCTTATCTTGTAAGGGGGTTAAGGTTATCTTAAGGGGTTCGCAGACCACATGTGAAGAGAGAGTGTAGTTAGATTCTGTTGAGAATTGTGATGACAGGAAGTTATTATGAGAACATGAAAGATTTAAATTCCAAAAGGCATCAAATTTGGGATGTTTCTTTGCAGAATAAATATGCAACAGCCTTTTCTCCATCTTACAGAGCAGAGGGTTTCTCAAATTAAGAACTCTCCACATTGCTGTCAGCAAACTCACCATTGGGAAAGCCTTTGTGTAAAACTCCCCGGAGGCTCCCCACTGTGTCTCCTGCTGCTGCCCAGTAGTCCAGCCTTACTGCCTATGTCCCCTCAGCCCACTAGGCACGCTCATCTCTGGGCCTCGGCACAGGCTGTTCCCTCTGCCTGGATCCACCTCTGTCTAGACACTGTTAGGTCCCCCTGGTGATATGTGCTCCCCTGTCCCTGGGGCTGCCCCCAACCATCCCACTTTAGAGTTACTGCTTAATGACCTACTCTCCCCAATGTCACTGTGGGGCCCGGGTCCATAGCTGTCTCGTTTGCCTCAGAACCCCCATTGCCTAATTCAGTTCCTGGCACAAATGAGGTAGAGGAAATGGACTCATCCAGCTAGGCTGCGTGGATCTGAATTTCCTCTGTGCTGCCTTAAAAGCCTGGAATAGGCTAAGACATGAAGACGGAAGAGTGACAGAAGAGTGACAGGGTGGGACT
Organism: Dipus sagitta; assembly: GCA_036346955.1. Taxonomy (NCBI): domain Eukaryota; kingdom Metazoa; phylum Chordata; class Mammalia; order Rodentia; family Dipodidae; genus Dipus; species Dipus sagitta. The sequence goes on from CM070773.1 coordinate 99,270,600, forward strand.
GTGAAGGAGCTGCCCAAGAAAAGAGGAAGGCTTGGGCCCCTCCTCTTCTCTGCAGCTTCCCCAGCTCCTGAACTGGTGAGCAAGAGCCCCCGACAATTTTTTTTTTTTCTTTTTGCTGACCACAGACGAAAAGACTATAAAATTCAGCTTCCCATCTGGTTCTTCATGGTCCAAGAAAATGCAGCAATTTCAAACTCCAGGGAGACAGGCACTCAAATCATGAAAGCTTAAACCTAGCCTGTCGTAGAATCCCCAAAGAGTAGCACGGATTTGACTCAGGAAGAAAAGAGGAGGAAACATCATTTACTCCATAAGGATCGATTCCCAGGTGACTCTCAAAGGGGATGAGTTTGATGTTTCCTCATTGCAGTTTTCCCCTCTGGCCTTCAGAGCCGACCTGCTCCATTCAACAGCTGGTCCTTGCTTCTCTTTCTTTCTACTCGAGCCAACATGCTTCCAACCATGAGACCTATCATCGGTTTGCGTCGCAGGCTGGGCTGAGAGTATAAGCTGGCCTTCCGATGGGAGTGCTTTAACATCTGTCCTCATCCACTGGCCCAAACCTGGCTGCTACTTCAATGCAAGCATGATGTGTTTGCTTTTTAATGTTTTCTGTTAGAACCAAGGTTAACTGAGAGTTACTAGTGAGGGATGGGGGGGGGGGAAGAATTGACTCTTTCTGTATCTAAAAAGACCATGAGAGGCACTCGGGCGTGCTCAGGAGCCTGCCTGATATCACTTTTCTGGCTCACAGAACACCTCTGCTTCTGGCAGGTAAAAAAAAAAAAATAGGGCACAAGTTCTAAAAAGCCACCCATAGGCTGGTGCCCAACCAGAGAAGAGAACGTTCAGAAACGTGCTGCAAATGCCAGCTCTGGAGAGATTTGACAGCGGCTTGAAGGCTTCAGGCAGTTTGGATAAACATCTAGACTTTCAGTACATTTCTGAGCCTGCTCTGTGATCCCTTTGAAGTTTATCCAACTTGAATAAACCTTCCAGAAAGCTGGGCCTAGTAAAAAGGCTTTCTTTGGAAGTCCCCCTGGATGTGCCCTATGTCTTCCTCGCAGGGCCACTGGCCCATCAGCACGAGCCATCTTAAAAGGAGAGAAGGAAGAAGCTTGAGACAAAATGTTCCTTGTCTTTAAAAAATTTATTTACGTGTGTGTGTGTGTGTGTGTGTGTGTGTGTGTGCGCGCTATATGTTTGTACCAGGTTCTCTTGCCACTTCAAACAAGTGCCAGATGCATATGTCACTTTGCTGTACATCGGTTCTGAGGAATTGAACCCCAGGCCAGCAAGCTTCGCAAGCGTCTTTAACAGCTATCCCCCCAGCCCTCGTTTTTTTTTGTTTTTTGTTTTCCCAGGCTGACTGACCTGGAATTCACTCTGAAGTCTCAGGGTGGCCTTGAACTAAGTGTTGGATTAAAAGCATGTGCCACCATGCCCAGCTCATTGTCTTTCTGTCTCTCTCTCTCTCTCTTTTACTATGTAGTCTCAGGGTGGCCTTGAACTTACCGTGATCATCCTACCTCTCTGCCTCCTGAGTGCTGGGATTAAAGGCGTGCACCACCACGCCCAACTTTGTTGTCTTTTTTGCTACTTGTCTTTTTAAAAAATTTTTTTAACATATAGAGAAGGAGACAGCAAATGGATCCTCCAACCTGCACCCCCCCACCCGTGGACTTTGTGGTCCGTGAGCTTAGATCTGATGGCTGCTTGTCTGTGACCCCTTCTCACTGATCTAACTCCGCTATTTCTGAAGAGGCCCAGGCTAAGATGTACAGGAAAAGCAGCATGTTTGAATAACAAAAGGCACCATCTGCAGACAGAAAGTCCCATCCAGGCCTGCAGCTGGAAAACTCCCGACAGAACCCTGCACGGGTACAGGCAAGAGGTTCCATCTCATTCCCCAGTGAAGCATTCCCTGGTTGCCTAGGTCGGAGCGGAAGCCTTTCTCCTGTCTGTGCAGGCTTTCTAATTGCAGAATTACTGGAGCATCAAGAAGAGCCTGCATGCTTGGAGGGGTGTTTGGGTGGATGAGCACACCTCAGCACTGGGTGGCGCCTCTCCAGGCATAACCTCAATCAGCTTTAGGTCCCACAAACTGAAGACAATGAGTGGGATACCTGTAAGGGAAAAGTTTAGCTGGGTGTGGTGGGAGGCAGAGGCAGGAAGATGGCTGTGAATTCGAGGCCACCCTGAGACTACATTGTGAATTCTAGGTCAGCCTGGGCTAGAGTGAGACCCTACCTTGGAAAACCAAAACCAAAACCAAACCAAACCAAAGAAAAGTTGAGAGGTGAGTTTGAAAGGAAGAAGCAGGTAGACATTTCCAGCAAGAAGTAAAATTTTATTCCGAGGTCACAGAGGGACACCTCACGTTTCAGCAGTCCTGAGACTAGAAATACGAGGTGTGCTAGTTGCTTTCTTACTGGGAGCTTTTTTGGAGAAGTAGGGTGGTACTAGCAGAGAGAGGGAAGGAGGGGGATGAGGATTGATGGAAGCAAACTTCTTCTGAGATGGCTAGCCAGGTGTCCAGCTCCCCCGAGCTCATAAGTCAACAGGCTGTTTTCTTTCCAGATAGCTGGGCAGTTTTATGATCTCCAGACAGACTCCTTGGGTCCAGGAGTTGCCTGCTAAATTACTGAGAACCTCAACAAAGAGATTTGTTGACTTTGCTAACTCCTTCAATACCAAATACTGGTATCCTTAGGGAAGCATAAACAATCAGCTAGAGGTGGGGTCCCCAAACCTGCTTTTGTTTCATCTGAGGGACTGAGCAATGTCCCTTCACAAGGCACGTGCACTGTGGTGGACAGAACACAGGCTCGCAGGACCAGAGAGGAATCAGCAGTACCTGGGGAGGGAGCTAGGTCGGCGGCTTCCTACAGAGCAGCACTTCACCAATCTGTGGGTGACCACAGACCACGAGGGACATGCCCCTTTGCAAACCCTGGGACCAAATGGAAAAAGGATGACAACAGGGAGATGTGACTACAGCACCAGGGGAACCCCACTGGTAGTGGGATTACAGATAGTTTTGTTTCTTTATTGATAAAAAAATATTAACAGCAATTAAGAACAACGTCAACAACAACAACAACAACAACAGCACAACATTCACAACCCTCAGGGTCCTGTAAGCTTTGCTTATTTATTCCCAAAGGAGTCCTTCATCTCAGGGCAGGTAGGTTTCAGCCAAAAGGCCCCTTCATGCTTTTTATGGGTGGGTACTGCTGCTCCATTGGCATGGCCCCAAAGCAGTCCGAGGGGTTACAGTGGCCAGCCTTGCCCGGCTGGCCCATGGGACCTGGGGGTCCAGGAATGCCAGGAATGCCCTGCTGGCCCATCGGCCCTGTTGCACCCATCTTGCCATACCCCGGAGGCCCTTGAGGACCTAGGGAGGGAAGAGTCACAGAAGGGAAATCAGGAGACCCAGATCAGGAGGAAAGAAGAAACAGTGGGTGTGGTAAGAAATACCTTCATCTCATGCCTATTTCTCAGGTTACACGTATTTGTGAGACTGATCTGACCCTCACACCGATTTTGCAAGGACAAGCACACCTCTTCTTTCACTGAGAGCTTCAGTGTGTCAGGCAAAGGGCTGACTGCTTTTTACACATGAGTCACTGAGTCCACGCCACAGTTCCCTGGGGAAAGAACTATCATCTAGTTTTGTACATGGCAGGAGCAGCATAGCCATGTATGGTGTAAGCAGTCACACATGGGTCTCAGGGCCAGTGGGCTCTGACCATTTCAAACCTCTCAGCCTTCAGCCACTCTCTCAACTTGAGAGAGACTTTGAAGACTTAAGTGATCTTATGCATATCACACAGCCAGTGAGATGCCAAGCAGTCCTTGAAATGGAGATACTAAGACGCCATGTCATGTAGTTCTCCCCGACTACATTATACTAGCCTAGCTTAGGACTAAAGGCAGACACTTGGCCTATCCCTCTCCCTCCCCTCCAGGACCCAGCCAATGGTGCCATCATGGCAATTAGCTGGTCTGTAGTTATTTGGTGTTCTATATGATTGTGTTGTCAAAGGAACATAAAGGGAGGGGGCCCTCTATTGCCCTGGATTCATGGTCTCAAAGGCTGAGTTTTCCTACCTGGGGGGCCGGGGAGACCATTCTCTCCTGCCATGCCAACACCAGTGTCTCCCTTTTCACCTTTGGTACCGGGGAATCCTGAAAGAAAAGAATTGAAGTCCTATCCTTGCGCAGGAAAATGGCACAGGCACTCAGATTGTTTGAATCTGTCTGTGTGTCACACGCACACTCCCACACATACCCTGTATTCCCAACAGACCTCATGTAATGCTCAGGGCCAGCCCTCACAGAGCTCTCCATGCCCCTTGGGGACCCAGAAGGCAGAACTACCTCTCATTCCTGGCAAACCCTGCCGTCCTTCTCTGCCGATCTGACCAGGGAGCCCCGGTGACCCAGGAGCGCCTGGCCGTCCAGGAGCACCATCCTTCCCTGGGGGGCCTGGCCGGCCTGGAGCTGCTGCCACTTCCATAGGGAACTGCATCCTGGAGGTGTAGTAAGCCATCCTCTCTGTAAGCAAGGACAAACCAGGTCATGAGGTGTGCAGGCACACCACCACTGTGAAACAGCCTCTCCTTAGAGGGACATCTTCTAAATGGGGTCTGTGTCCTGGTTGCCACGTTGCTTTCCATGCAGACCTTCCAGAAGCACAGATCTGATCTCGACCTCTCTCTCTTTTCATGAGGGCTGGAGAGATGGCTTAATGGTTAAAGGTGCTTGTGTGCAAAGACTGACAACTTGGGTTTGATTCCCCAGTACCCACATAAAGCCAGATGCACAAAATGGCACATGTATCTGGAGTTTGTTTGCAGTGACATGAGTCCCTAGTGTGCCCATTCTCATTCTTTCTCTTAAACAAATAAATAAATACTTTTTTTTTGAAGTAGGATACCACTCTAGCCTAGGCTCACCTAGAATTCACTATGTAGTCTCAGGGTGGCCTCGAACTCAGTGATCCTTCTACCTCTGCCTCACGAGTGCTGGGATTAAGGGTGTGAGCCACCATACCCAGCTTTTTCTTCTTATTTTTTTTGTTTTTGTTTTTTTGTTTTTTCAAGGTAGGGTCTCACTCTAGCCCAGGCTGACCTAGAATTCACCATGTAGTCTCAGGATGGTTTCAAACTCACAGTGATCCTCCTACCTCTGCCTTCCAAGTGCTGGGATTAAAGACATAAGCCACCACACCTGATTTCCAGCCTTTTTTTTAAAAAAAGGAATCTTCTAAAATATTTTTGTGAGTGTGTGTGTGTGAGTGTGTGCCACAGTATATGTGTGGAAGTTAGAAGACAATCTCAGAGTTAGAAGACAATGGGGAAATAGCTTAGTAGTTAAGGCGCTTGCCTGTGAAGCCTAAGGACCCTGGTTTGATTCCCTAGCACCCACGTAAGCCAGATGCACATGGGGGCACATGCATCTGGAGCTCGTTTGCAGTGGCTAGAGGCCCTGGCATGCCCATTCTCTCTTTTTCTCTATCTACCTCTTCCTCTCTGTCTCTCAAATAAATAAATAAAATATTTTTATTAAAAAAATAGAAGACAACCTCAGGTGTTGGTCCTTGCCTTCCATCTTGATTTGTTGTTGTTGTTTTTTGAGGTGGGGGGGGTCTCACTCTAGTCCAGGCTGACCTGGAATTTACTATGTGGTCTCAGGGTAGTCTCAAACTCATGGTGATCTTCCTACCTCTGCCTCCTGAGTGCTGGAACTAAAGGTGTGTGCCCCCACACCTGGTATCCATCTTGTTTGGGGGCAGGGTCTCTTAGTAACTACCACTGTGCACACTAGGCTAGCTGGCTCCCAAGCTTCCACGGACTCCCATCTCACTGCAGGAGAGCTAGGTTACAGATCCATGTTACTGAGTCTCAGGATCTGAACTCAGAGCCTCATGCTTGTGTGACGACTGCTTTACCCACTGAGCCATTTCCCAGCTCCAGCTTCTCTCTTCTCCTACACCCATTGTGGGTTCACTGATGGCTTCAGAATGTGGTCCAGACAGGTCTCCTTCCCAAGCAGGACGCCCAGCCTTTCCAGCTGAGCATCCCCATTCTGCCCCCACCCCCGCTGTAGCACACCATGGACGGATGGGCACACGGGCAGGAGACATCTCCAGACAAGCCCCATCGGTGCCTCACCCGTGTGCTCTACCCTGTGCTTTGGGCTCCTCTCATGCAGCCTCATTTAAAGCCAGTTTCCTCCAGTTTCCTGTGCTCAAGTAGAGGCTCGGGAGGGCAGGAGGGAATTGCTTTATCTCCGAACAGAGCAGGCGACAAGAAAGGTCTGATAGGTAGGTGAACATATGTCTGTCAACCTGCTGTCTGTAAGTGTAGTGGGGGTGGGAGGGGAGGAAACTGAGGCTTTAAGGGAAAGGAAGCCGGGGCTGGTGGAGAAGAGGCTGGAAGGGCGAGCAGTGTGCGCTGCCCCCAGCGGGCTGCCAATTACCATCAAACATTTTAATGATCTCTTGTCTGATGAACCTCTTGATTTCATCATAATTCACCATGTCTCCCTGAGGAAAGAGAAGAAACCTTGCCTCAATTACACTTCTGAGCTTGGCACTTTCCCCTGGGAACAGACCTTATTTCTGGAAATAAAGGATGGGGAGGAGGGCAAAGGTCCTTGGAACCTCCCACACATTCTTAATCCAAAGTCCAACCCACCCTGTACAATACATTTTGTGCTCAAGTGCAGTTTGCGGGGGAGAGGGACCTGTAACCCCCCCCCAGCACCCTCCCTGCACAGCTAGGAGCCACTGACATGACAGAATTTCCTGCAGAATATACAGGAGCTTCAAAAATAACCCGCCCTCAACCCATGTGCCTGCTCTATGGGCAGTGCCCATGGCTGCCAGCCTTCCCTTACCATGGAGCCTGGCACACCAGGCAACCCAGGGTTCCCTGCAGGCCCTGGGGACCCAGGGTGGCCCCTCTCTCCTGCAGGACCCGGTGGTCCAACAGGCCCCATAGAACCACTCTTGCCAGGTCCGCCAGGCATGCCAGATCTCCCCTTCTCTCCTGCCTGGCCCTTTTGTCCCGCAGGTCCTGGGTCACCCTACAAGGATGGCAAATCACAGAACAGCATGACCAAATGTTGTCAAGTCTAAGTCACAATGTCTCAGCAATCTGCCCTTTCCCCAGACCCCGGCATCTCCTTCGGGACAGTGACACAGGTTACCCTCCCTCCTCAGTGCCCCGAGAACAATGTTTCTGGAAGGCAGTTCCCATGCCTGATGGCTCGTCACCCTGATGGCTCCCACCTGGCCTCATAGGAAAGTCCAAGGCCTTGGCCAGGGAAGACCAGTTGTGATGTGGCCTGCCAGGTCGTGCCTTCCTTGGCCTCATCTCCTCAGCAGCCCTCCTCGCCTGCCATTCTCTGACTCTGTTAGGCTGCCTGGGTCCTCCATGCTTGGAATGCCCCCCACCCCCACGCACTCCTCTAGCCTCCTCCCCTGCTGGAATGCTTCTGTGCTCTGCCCAGGCCCCCTCACCCCTCCTGGGTCTCACTGTGCTGTGTTCAGTCTTCTGCAAAACTCGCCTTATTGGTTGGGGGAGGGCTCTGTTTACCCAAGACCTCTGTTTACACAGAAGGCCTGGAGTGAACCAAAGCAGGTAACACTTAGAGAATAATAATAATAATAATAATAATAATAAAAGATTGCCATTCCCCCAAACCCAGCTAGGTCAGCCCCAGGTAAGAAGTCACCCCTTTCCTGCCCCGTTGGATTTCCTGTGTATCCTGTATCTCGGAGCTAGGCTCCTCTCAAACCCAGCCAGTGCCCACTCACCTTTGGGCCGGGAGGTCCATAGAGTCCCTGCTTTCCAGGGGGTCCCTAGAGGAAAGCAGAAGTTTGGGGTGAAGCCTGAGCAGCAGCACAGAGATTCACAGAAAGGTAGAGGAAAGACCACCTTCCTGGGCCCTAGGCCCCTGGCTGGGTCCAGCTGGACTCTGTGTGAGAAAGGATGACAGCCTCCCTGCCAACAGAGGGGCTGACAGCCGGGAGGCAGAATGATATCCTCTGGGTCTTGACCTTGTTTGATCATGTTGGCTGGGTCCCTCATCACAGATGAACAGATGTGACAAGAAATCAGAACAGGAAGGCCAGTCTGGAACAGCAGAGGGCCTGGCAAGAGCTGGTGCCCAGGGAGGGTTTGTTTAGAGTTTGTTATCATCACTCTCTCTTTTTGATCAGGTTCAGGGTTTTAAATTTTTTTATTTTTAAGTTTTATTTATTTCGGAGAATCAGAGAGAGAGAGAATGGGCGCGCCAGAGCCTCCAGCCACTGCAAATGAACTCCAGACACAAGCACCACCTTGTGCATCTTGCTTACGTGGGTCCTGTGGAATCAAACCATGGTCCTTTGGCTTTACAGTCAAACACCTTAACTGCTGAGCCATCCCTCCAGGCCAGGTTCAGTGCTTTCAAAAAGGAGGGAGTAAAACCACTCATGCTACCACTTGTACCAGTTCCTTCCCTTGTCGCAACAAGGATTGCTGTTTCCTGTGGAGGACTGGTTCCAGGACCCCATGGAAACCAAAATGTCTCAAGTTCCTTTATAACATGGTCTGGCACCTACATGTAACCTGCGTGCATCTGTCTGGATGCTAATCATCTCTAGGTTTTTTATAATATCGATTAGAGTGCAAATTCTATGTGAATAGTTATGATACTGTGTTATTTAGGGATAAACAATAATAATAAAATGTGGCAGCATACACTGATAATCCCAGCACTAGGGAGGCTGAGATAGGAGGATCACAAGTCTGAGGTCAGTCTGGCCTATACCATCTCAAAAAAGTATGTATTCAGTACACATGTAGTTTTTTTTTTTTTTCTGAATATTTTCAGTCAATCTGATGTTGATTGAGTCCTTGGATGTGGAGTCTGTCAGAGATCTTCTGTGCCCACATGGAGTTCATACTGAATGAGGAAGGGCTAGGACAAGGTGAAGGCCAAGAAGGAATATTCCCAAGGGAAAGAGAGACCAGCACAACAGTACCTCTTTGCCAGCTGCACCGTCCGTGCCGGGTTCCCCCTGGGGAGGAGAAAACAGTGGACACATATAATGAGCTGTCACCTAACATGGCCTCACAGGCTTTACCTTGTCCAGACTCCTGTTCCACTGAGAAGCCCTGAACCTGTTCGCTACCCTCACTCCAGCCTGGCCCCAGAGCCCAGACTGACAGCTCCCATGCCTGGCTCAGCTCTGCAAGGGAAGCCCAGAGGCACCCCTCACTTGGTTCCATGCACAATCCCTGGCTCTGAGTGCACATTAAATATTTGCTGAAGGAACACACGGACTATGAGCCTCCATCCTCAGTGGGATTGGCCAGGATGTGCTGAGCTCCCTCCCTCCTCACAACAGGACAGCAGAGGCTGCCTCCAAGCTTAGCCTTCCTGGTAAGCTCACGAGAAGAGGGATTGGTTGATTGTGTGGCAAATGGAAGTCACATCCAGGTGAGCTGGCAGCCCTGAGCCTGCACCCAGAGAGGGAACCAGGAGGGAAAGGAACTTCTCAGGAGCCTTGACAGGAATCAGTGAGCAGACGTGCTGACCCCCCAGACCCTTTGGGAAATGGACCCTGTGACCATGTCCACAAGACTGGAGTCATCTGCTCCCTCCCAGGCCACTGGCCTCAGAGCCTTTGCTACTGTTGTTCCCTGGAAGAAAGTTGGGTGGTTGGGTGCTAGGACACCTGCCCCCCACTACTTGGCTCTTCCTGGGGACATTTTCATCCCAGAGACTAGCCATCAGCTCCACCTGATATATGTAGTTCACCTGCCTGAGCCTTTTGAGGGAGGTAGCTTTGCAGAGTGGCTAAGGACTCAGGCTCTGGAACTGGGAAGGCTGGGGATTAAGTCACAGCTCTTCCACCTACTAGCTGTGTGACTCCGAGCAACCTACTTAGCCATGCTGAGCCTCTGTTTCCTCATCTGTAAGCCAGAGGCAGTAAGATCCACTTAATGATGTAGCAATACTGACTAAGGCAAAATGAATCTCAAGCCAAAGCTAAGGCTCACTTCAGCTGTCTGTGACCAATATAGCATCACTCGGAGTGCTACACAGGGGCTGAGATCAAGTCAGGTTTCTGAGGAGCTCCAAAAGTTACAGTAATAGCACTATAGTTCTGATTCTTGAGATTTTCAAAGACTTTCTGTGGTTATACTGACTAGCTCCCCTGGGGCAGAGGCAGAGGCAGGGGCAGCACAGGGACCAAGTCTCCTCTGTCTGACTGCTTGTCGAGGGCTCTGCATAGACTGATGACGCACCAGCAGAGGCAGTGACCTTGTGTGCAGCTGGCTTGCAGGGCTTGCTTTTGTGAATGTGATATGATCCGCAGGCCCAGGCCGCGTGCCGCCATCCTGCCGTGCTAACACCATCTCCTTCCCAGAAGCCCCCACGTGTGCAGTGCAAAGCCAGCTGACCACTTCCCCTGGGCTGGGGTCTTACCGGGGGTCCAGGGTGTCCAGGTGTGCCAGGCTGTCCTGGGAGGCCTGCCAGGCCCCTCTCTCCAGGAGCTCCCCGATCTCCTTTCAGGCCCTAGATAATAGGAAGAAGGACAGAGAATGGAAGGGAAACAGACGCCATACAGCCAGAGGCCGACAGTCTACCCTGTGCCAGGGACCAAACTCTCCACTTCCCAGGACCTACAAAGGCAGGTGGTACTGCCTGAATTTGTGGCAGAGGCCTCCAGCCATCTCTGAAGCCCTTTTACCACATCCCAGAAGGGGAATCTTTGAGGCAGATGAGAGGAGGGTAGCATAGAAGGAGAGGGATGAAGACAAACTTGTCCATCCTTCCGGCTTCCTCAGGAAGGAATCCATAAGGGAGAGCATGACTCTCCTGGAGGGAGTAAGGAGGGGAAGAAAGTGTCACTCACCACTGCAGAGATTCCAGCTGGGCCTGGCTGGCCTGGAGGCCCCGGTGGCCCCTAAGGAGAGGAGAATCAGGAATGGAAAGGGTTCTTTTCTGATAAAAAGCCCGGGAAGGAAGTAACACCAGGAGAAGCGCTGCAGCTGGATCAGCTCCGTTCCCTTCTTTCCCACCTGCTCTTGCACTTGAGTTTCTATCAGGAGCTCAGGGCCCAGAGCAGAGCCCTGGTGGGCCCTGGGCATACAAGACCTTCTACCCAATGCCTTCTGAATGGATGGTGCACCTGGACCTGTGAGGCCAGAGTCTTGGAGCCACAGCCAGAGGCCAGGTGCAGAGGACAAAGGCAGGAGAGAACTAACTACCGGCCCAGGTATCTCCTGAGACTTCCCCTCTTCCTGCTGTTCTGTGGAAGAGGAACAACTAGGAGCCTAGGGGTCTGTGCAGTGGGGGTCAGGAGCAGGAACTCAGCACTGTCCCCAACATCCACACGGAGAAGTGCTGTGGCTGGGCATTAGGACCCTCTTCTGGGTCCCTGATGTCCTGCTCACCCTGGGGAGCAACAATGCTCCCATCCCTCAGGGATGCTCCCTTCTGCCACTGCTGGAGTTTGATCTGAAATGTCCACCTCTGAGGACCCACATCCATGCCCACAGTTCAGCTTCTTCATCAGAATGACATCTCTGAATCCCAGAACACTCATTTCTCTCCCAGAGCACATTTCTCTACACTCCTACACAGAAAATTCTAGAGCCATGGCTTCTATTCTACTTATGTAAGATTCCTAGGATGAAAGTGTCTGACACTGGGACTGTCACACAGCAATGGTCCTAAGCTGGACAGATGACTGAGAAGAGGAACCCTACACCCCCTCACCCCTAGCTCCCTCATGAGCTTCCAACTGGGACAATTCAGGGTATGACTCCTTAATTCATCTTTAATGTGCAGGGGACTAGGCTAGATCTGAGATCTCCAGAACAGGGCCTCCATACTCCTTGACATGCATTAAAAAAAAAATGGCGATGGGGACCTGAAAGCTCTTTTTTGAGGGGGAAGGGTATGAACTATTTTTAACATTTCTAAATGCCTCCTGGAAATTATACAGCCAGGCTACAATAACATGCCAGTGTATTCACTTTCTCAGGATCCCTATCAGCTTGGTGCCGTCACTCTGATCAAAGGCACCAACTGACAATTGCCTGTGTAACTGATGAGAAAAGTAGATGGGAAACTCATTACTGCTTAATAAACGTTCTCTCCAAGTCACCCTAACTCAGTAAAAACACCACCAAACCACACAGCTGCAGGAGTAATCCTTGGTTCCTTCTTCCCATCACTTGGCTTGCCCGCACTTTCAGACCAGGGGAGCAAGTCCTCCACCTCTAATTCTTCATTCCCTCTCCACCATGCCTCTCCCCCCAACCCTTGCCCTGGGCTCCTATCCTCACCTCTAAAATGCCCTTCCCAACGCTCAGCTCTCTTGGTCCCACTCCTCATGCTCCTCAAGCTACAGCCCAGCCATGCCGGCCTTCCCGAGGGTCCGCAGACACACCCTGCACCGGCAGTGGCCCCTTTGCCTGGGGCTGTTTCTCCAGACTGGCCTCCAGCTCAGACAGGCACTTCCAAGCCACCTCCCAGCCCCTTCCTGCAACATCACCTCACTGCTTGAAACGTGTATCCATTTTTGTGTTATGCCTGCACGAAGGCCCGTGCGTTTGGGGGCCTGGTCTATCACACTTGCCACCGTGGCCCCAATGCTTGGAACAGTGCCTGCTTTAAAGCAGGTGCTCAATAACCATTTGTTGACTCACTGAAAGACCTTCATCTGACAAGTGAACTTGAATGTGCCCAGAAAAACATGAAAGTGGATTTAGAAAAAAAAAAAAAAAAATGCTTGGAGCTGGGCGGGGTGGTGCACGCCTTTAATCCCAGCACTGGGAAGGCAGAGGTAGGAGGATTGCCATAAGTTCAAAGCCATCCTGAGACTACATAGTGAATTCCAGGTCAGCCTGGGCTGGAATGAGACCCTCCCTCAAAAAACCAAAAAGAAAAAGAAAAACAAAGCTTAAGTTAGGGAGTCACAGAATTAGGTAAGCCCAAGTCTTTCATATTCTATCTCTGCACGTAAGGGTAGCTTCAGTGTCCAGCTTTTCATGCTCTCACCAGATTGTCCCACCCCAGCCCAGCCCAATGGCATCTGAATTTCTAAGAGGCAGTATCAAAAACAAACTTACAACATGGCCTGGGGGGCCAGGTCGTCCCTGTGGTCCCATGGCTCCAGGCTCACCCTGTAGGAGCCAGAGAAAAGGAAAAAGTGTTACAAAAACCAGCCTTGAACACTTGTGGCTGCTACGTGGGAAAGGGCTGATGGGGAGGGAGGTGGGGGCAAGGCAAGAGGAACTGGACTAGGCTCTGGCCTTAGACCCCAGCCTTCCAGGGCCTAAGAAGGACAGGCCTGCCTCTTAGGTGGGTGACTCAGCAGTTTCTAAGGAAGGGGCCAGTTACAACTCTCAAGAGGAAGAAGTTTCAAGATGTTCGGGGGGGGGGGGACTAGAGAGATGGATGTCTTGCTGGGTTGTGCTTGCCACACAAGTATGAGGACCTGAGTTCACATCTCAGGACCCACATAAAAGCCAAATATAATGCCATAACCCCAGGGCTGAGGAGGCAGAAACAGGAAGATTCCTAGGACTTGCTGGCTAGAAGAGTCAGTGAGCTCAAGTTTAGTGAAAGAACTGTATCAAAAATAAGGTAGCAGGTAGATGGTTGAAGAGATGGCTTAGTGGTTAAGGTGCTTGTTGGCAAAGCCAAAGAACCCACATAAAGCCATATGCACAAGGTGGCACATGCATCTAGAGTTCAGTTGCAGTGGCATGCCCATTATATCTCTATCTGCCTCTTTTAAAAACACACACACACACGCAGAAAAAGACACGCAGGATGGGATGGAACGTCACCTCAGCAGAGCCCAAGGCTGAGTAAAGGGGGTATGCACAGAGCCCTGGCCCTTACCTCCGCACCTGGCCGGCCACTGCTGCCAGGGGGACCTGGTTTGCCACAGTCACCCTAAAAGAGAAAGGGGCAACTGAAATATGTTAAGCCCACTCAAGTAGACTCTACATTGGAGAGGCCCTGGTATCTCCCTTCATCATCCCTCTGGTACCCGCAGGCCATATCAGATGGCAAAATCCTGACCTAGTCTGTCAGGCCCTGCCAGAAGTTGGGTGGCACCCCCACCCAGGCTGGGCTGTCATGTCTGTCTGATGTCAGGCCTGCTGGGCAGAAGTCTCCCTTACCTTAGGTCCAGGGAGCCCCGGATGTCCTGTTTTCCCCTTGAAACCCTGGACAGAAAACAGGGGGTCATCATATCTTTCACCTGTACCCGAGATGCTCGCCACACCTTCTTGTTTAAGCTAAAGAATGGAGCCCATCCCAGTCACAGCATGATGGCCAGAGGCCATAGAGGATGTGAACGAGAGCTGTGAGGAGGTTCGGAGGTCCCAACTCCTTCCTGCAGCTCAACTTACCGGGGGGCCCATGAGTCCAGGAGGGCCAGCAGGACCAGGGTCCCCCTAGGGAAAGGGAAGGAAGCATTGAGGCAGTTTGGTCCAGCTTGACTCCAGCTCATTCATCACTCTGTCACCTTCTCCAGCCCCCCCCCCCCGGCCATCCCGGGACTTGGCAAGAACAGTCATCCTGTGGGGGAGACAGAAGCACCCCAGCCTGGCTCAGCTGCTGCCTGGATGGAGACTCCAAGTGAGTCCCAGCCCCTCTCTGGAGCTTAATTTTCCTTCTTCTGGATACAGAATGGGGTTGACTCTGATGTCACACCCTTTGTCATGCTTCCATCCCTCTCAGATTCTCCCACAAAACAACCACGAAGCCAGGACTCGCTCAAGCCTGCCATGCCTGCAGCCTGATTCTTGCTGAATCCCAGCCTGGTTTCTTCAGTTGTTTGTCTTTTGGGATATAAATGGCATCTCTGTCACTGTCCTGCCTTTGGTGAGGCCAGCTTGCCTAACCTGCTGAAGGCCAGTTGAAGGCGGAAGCCCAGGGGCTCTGGTACCAATAGGAAGGTGGGGTAGGGCAGGATTTGTCCAAGGGGAGGCATGGACACCCCATCAGGAGAAGGAAGCAGAGGGGAGTTATGTGACCTCCCAGCTCCATCTCACCCTCAAGCCAGGCTTGCCGTCTTTCCCATCCAGTCCGTCCAGCCCAGCAGGGCCCTGTAGACAGGAGAAAAGCATTTCTAAATGCTATAACAGGGCCTACGAGTGGGGAAGCCTGCTCCAGCCCTGTGATTCTCTGCCCCTCACCCAACTCCCAACCCCTATCATGCATGCATACACCCCCCACTACACACACACATATCTGCCAGGCTAAGAGGGCACACGCTCACCTGAATCCCGGGAGGCCCTGGTGGTCCAGGGGAACCAGGTAAGCCTGATGGGCCTCGAATCCCTTCGCTGCCCTGAAATCAGTGCCCACAACAAAGTCAGCAAAGTCTTGCTCTGGCCTGAGCCAAAGGTTCTGGGAGTTTCTGAAAGCCAGGACATCTGACATCCAGCCCCAGTTACACCCTGGCCTACTAGACACATTTCGCACACTGTCTTCCCCAAGAGCACCTGTCCTCGTTTGCAAAGATCCCCCTGCCCTCGGCGCTCTGTGAGAAGAGATGGAACCTGCTCTGTCCTGCATCTTCTGAGCTGAGCCAGGGGCTGGCATGTGGGTGGGCGCATATATTCAATGCACATCCTTCTAACAACATACAATGAATATGGGCTTTGATGCCAGAAAGTGGAGAGGACCCTGTCCTCCAGGAGCTCACAATTCCCTGAGGGCCACAGCACCACCAGGACCAATGGAAATGCAACAGCCTCTGTGCTCTATATGGGAAAGGGCCTGTGGAGGCTGGGGAATGGCGGTTCAAGGTAGCCAGGGAGCAGGGAAGGTCCACAGAAGTGTCACTGGATGCTAGACTCTGAAGGATGTCTGAGATTGGACAGAAGGAGAAGAAAGGGGAATGCTAGAAGGAATCTAGAAGATAGATTTGGTAGTGATCATGTGCCTATCTGGCCAGGGTGTCTGGCCTGTGTGATGGGCAGGTAGAAGGAGCTTGATAGCGCCAGGCGTGGTGGCGTATATCTTTAATCCCAGTATTTCAGAGGCAGAGGTAGGAGGATCGCCGTAAGTTCAAAGGCACCCTGAGACTACATAGTGAATTCCAGGTCAGCCTGAGCTAGAGTGAGACCCTACCTCGGAAAAAAAAAAAGAAGGAGCTTGATAGGGAAGGGCCCTGAATGCCATGCTGAGCTTTATCAAATAGACCAGTGACAGGCTGGGGAGATGGCTCAGCAGTTAAGGCGCTTGCCTGCAAAGCCTAACA
This sequence comes from Dipus sagitta, assembly GCA_036346955.1. Classification (NCBI taxonomy): domain Eukaryota; kingdom Metazoa; phylum Chordata; class Mammalia; order Rodentia; family Dipodidae; genus Dipus; species Dipus sagitta. The sequence goes on from CM070773.1 coordinate 99,286,897, forward strand.
ACCGCAGTTTGATTCCCCAGTACCCATGTAAAGCTGGATGCATAAAGTGGCACATGCATCTGGAGTCACTATGCCCTGATGTGCCCATTGGCTGTCTGTCTGTCTGCCTCTTTCTCTGTTAGCCTGTCTGTCTCTGTCTCTCTGCTTGCAAATAATAAACAAATAAATGGAACACAGTCTGTGAATTTCCCTAAGTGAACAGACAAGTGGCTTTTCAACTGAGCCCTGGGAGCTGGTGAGGGAGCTTGAAGCTGGGGGCATGATGAGGGTAGGATTCCAGGACCCCTACCCAGGTCTCAGCTTCACTTGTGCGTCTGTTTTATAGTTTGATCTGGGGGACTACAAAGTAAAATATGAACACACTGCTACAGGCACCGGGGAGCCACTGAAGGTTCAAAGCAGGGAACTGATGAGGTGTGTGAGCTGGAAGGTGGGAGGTTTAGTCCTGCAAGGGCTGCTGCATTCCCCCGCCGGGATGAGGAGGGCTGCCCTGGATCAGCAGCTGTGGGAGTGGCAATGCCATGAGCCACCAGGAGGGGTCAGCACTACCTCAGCCAATGTCAGCCCCACTGGGAGTTGCGATGGAGAAATGCTGGCCAGTTTGGGATTCTCTGTAGCCACAGGCTAAGCCCCCTCTGCATTCTACAGGGAAGGGAGGAGAAGGGTGCTGATGCCCATCATCGCCCCATCCATAGCTGATGGACACTGGGGTCAGGAGGCAGTGAAGTGCTGGGTCTCTCCCATAGCTGAGGGTGCATCACAGCTCCACGGCTAACATACTGTGTGCCTTTGGGTGGCTCCCAACCTTTTGGGTCCCTTAACTGGTCTTTCCTCACCTGAACAGTGAGAGGATAGTGTGGGCTTCTGGGAAAGAGGGCAACTTTGGGGTCCTTGATGGCCACTCACACAACACATAAGGGAACCCCATGCTTAGCGGAGACAGGGATGTTAGCTCCAAACCATAGCAAAACTCCAGTATATCAAGCCAGACTCAGGGGTGGCCATGAGGCTTGCGGCTTCTGTCCCTCCCTACCTTGTTATTGGGTCATATGCACACCTGCCCTTTCTGGACCTCTAGCCCTCTTCTACCTCCTCTCGGTTTGGCCATACAAGTGATTCTTTGCAGTTGAATTCCCCCACCCCCGTGTTTTGAGGCTCTAGGTCTTACTCTAGCCCATGCTGGCCTCAAACTCACAGCTACCCTTCTATCTCAGCTTCCCAAGTGATGGGATCGAAGACGTGAGCCACCATGCCTGGCTTTCCTTGCGGTTTTCTACAAAGGGATTCTAGCCATTCCTCCTCAAAAGTCCCCCATACAAGGCCGGAGAGATGGCTCAGCAGGTCAGATTGCTGCTGCTCAAGCATGAGGACCTGAGTTTGACTGCACAGCACCCACGTCCTTTGTCCTCTCCTGGCAGATGGGAGCTTGCTCTACTCAGAGGCCGGAGGGCATCCCAGGGCCCAGGGTCATTCAAAGAGTCAGTGTAGAGGAAACAGTCTGAATCTCCCCAGGCCTGGATAGGAGCATGACAGCTGGAGCCCCAGCTCCATGGCTTCAGGTGGCTCTGGAGTTCTGCTCACCTTCTCTGCTTGGGGGCCGGGTGGGCCGGGTGCTCCAGCTTTGCCTGGGAATCCTGGGGGACCCTGCATCATTAAAGGAACCGGCAGGAGTGAAGTGAGTGAGGGGCAGCATGCGGGGCCACCCAGGCAGAAAGAGGAGCAGGTGCTGCGTTCTCAAGGCCATGGGTCTTGCCCTCCCCTCTGCCCAGTACAGGACTAGGCAGGAGTGAAGTGGGATTGCAAGTGCCCTTTTCCCTTCCTACTGTGCGTGTTTCACGGTGAAAAGGATGAATTTCAGCTTCCTAGAAACTCCCCGGGCCAGTGCATGACATCTGCCTGGCCCTCTGGGCCCACCCACGGGGCCTTGCTCTCCAGGTCTGTTTCCTGGAATCAGTCCTGGCCACCCAGGCTGTTTCTCTGGGCGATTCCTCCCCTCCTCCGTCCATCTTCATCCCACTGGGCCTGGTCAGGCCTGCCCCTTCCCCCCCCCCCCATTCAACCGCATCATAGGGAGACTTTGTCTTCACTCACCGGAAGACCTGGAAAGCCTGGCTGGCCTTGAAATCCCTAGGAGAAGAAGTGAGGGACAGTATGCTGGGGGCCCCCTCGGCCTGGCTGCCCAGGCAGAAAGAGGAACAGGTGATGTCATCTCAAGCCCGTGGGTCTTGCCCTCCCCTCTGCCCAAGATGGCCAACAGACAAGGCTCTGGACGTGAGGTAGGAGGGGTGGATGGGAAGGTTGGGGCTGGTGACCAGTGCCCCCCACACCACAGCCAGACCCCAGGCATCACTCACCTGGTCACCCTTCTCACCAGAGTTCCCTTGGGGTCCTCGCTCTCCTCTTGGACCCTGAAACCACAGGAGATAACACAGCTGAAATCCAGTCTTCCTATCCTGAGGGCCCAGGGAGGGTCTAGGTGGTCCCCCTCCCACACCTCCCTGCCCCGTCGCTCACTCACTGCTGGGCCTTGGGGACCTGGGAGGCCTTCAGATCCTGGTGGGCCCTGGGAACCGAAAGGAACAGAACTGTCACTCAGAAAGATGAGAGATGGGGTGGGGAGGAGGCCCCTGGGCTGGCAGGACTTCTCTGCCTGGTTCCCTTGGGTTTCTTGGATCCAGCCTGGTGACTAGCCCTGCCACCTCCTGGCCCACTCCAGTCCAGCCGGCAAAGTGTTGCTGACCGCTCTTCTTCAAGCACAGCTCTGAGGATGTCACCCTTTTGCACCAGCTGCCCTGTCCTGCTTCACTTCCCTCCCCCCTCTTCTCTTGTGGCTTGCTCAGCCACACTGCTGTCCCCAGAACAGGCAGGCTCTGCATTGCCCCACCCCTGGGCTTTTGCATGGCTATCCCCTCCACCTGGAAACGTCCACCACCTTCGAGGTCCCCTGCTCCCTTCCAGAATTATCACTTGACTCCATGCTACTCCTAACATGTCCTAACACCATGCAGTCTCCCCCTCCCTCTACTCAGATTTCAGCTTTAAGGCCTCTCCTCCAGGAGCACCTCCCTCCCCTCCTTCTGCACAGCATCGTGCATGGCTACAGTCCCTCCCTCTGCTCTGTGTGATCCAGGGTCCATCTATCTGTTTGTTCATCTGTTATCAGCCTCCCGCTGTAGGGCAAGATGCATGGAGCCTGCTTGGCTCACTACAGAACCCTCAGAAGGATGCCCGCACCCAGCAGGCCCAGGAGACAATCCTGTTGTTGAATACAAGTGTGACTAAGTTTGCGCGGTCCCGCTGAGGCCCTGCTGAGACTTGTGAAGGGGCGAGGTAAGGCTCCAGCCCCAGCTTGACGGATCCCAGACCTGAGGCTTGAGGTTTGTCACCAGATGGACTTGGGCTCCAGCCCAGGCTCCTCCACCACTAACTCCCCAGCTGGCTGCAGGACCCAGGGTGAGTCATGTCACCACTCAGGAGCCTGTGTCCTCATGTGATAGCAGTCCCCGGTTCTTATGCTCAGTTTGGGGTCCCTGCTGGGGACAGAGTTCCAGGCTCTGGCCCAGCCAGCCCTGGTAGCTGATCCGGCCCTTCCCCTCCCTGGCAGCCTTGTCTGCATGAAGCCTGCTGGGATTCTCCTCCCAGCCTCCGCCTCCGCAGCTACCAGCCTGAGCAGAGACGCAGCTGGAGCAGCTCGGGGCAGGGGCGGCAGGGGTCATGGGCTCCTCCACACAGGCTGCCAGGAAAATCTCAAGCCTCTGGTGGTGGCTTGGGTGGCGCCCAGCTTGGGACTCTCTCCCACCCACCCTCATACCCTGCAACTCACCGACTCTCCCTTCTCTCCTGCAGGTCCGGTGTAGCCTCGCTCCCCCTTGATGCCCTGACAAGTGGCAGAGAGCAGAATTAGCTCTGTGGCCCACCTATGGAGGTGCTAATGTGAGGGGTGGAGCTGCAGCTGGCACCCAGACTGGCACTGGGAGGCTGAAGGCACTAAGGAAGATGGCTGGGGGGGGGAGGAGTCCAACAACATGGCCTCCCACCCGCGATTGTGGTCCTCAGTGGAAAGTAAGGACACGACCACTCAATGGCTCCTGTGAGGGGGATGGCACTGCCGAGCTGCCTCTCACTCTCCCAGCCCCTCTGAGGAGGTCTCAATTTTCACTGTGTGTGAGACTCACAGTCGGCTGAGAGACCAGTTCTCATGGGAGGGGTGAGGCCAAGCCATACTACCAAGGGACCCACAGGGTAGAAGTGGGGCATTGTCTGGATGGCTGGGCAGAGGACAGATGCTAAGTGAGGAAGAGCCCAGCTGACAGACACTCAACCTGGCTTTATCCTGCCTAGCCAGTGACTCCAGTTCCCACAGGCCCAGGATCCTCTACTCACAGGCAGTCCTGGGGGGCCCATGGCACCTGGGTAACCAGGTTGTCCTGGAGGACCCTGCAAAGAAAGGCAGACATGACAGACCAGCTGCACGCTCGATATTTATATTCCCTACTCCTTGTGCAGAAGGATGGTGACCCAAGCCAGGACATCTGGAGCTGCCCATCCAGCAGGTGACCATGCACCCCAGGACAATGACCACCTTGGACTATTTCCCGAAGCCTCAGGCTCACCAGGACCCTGGGAGCAGAGCCGGGGAGGTGGCAGACCAGGTATACAAGGAGGGCACTGAGTTCTGCAGACTAAGGGAGGAGAGGAGCCCCCCCCCCACAAGGGCATAGGTGGAGAACAGGGGTTAGAGTTATTTCTGTCTCCCAAGCCACAAGGGGAGATAAGTGCCCAGCTCCTTTGACCCCTGTGGGTAAGTACCCCATACACTACAGGTATCAGGGTTGGGGGTGGGCAGGATTTCAAAGGAAAGTATCCACCTCCCATCTTCTACTCAGCGGCTAACCCTCAGGGTGTCTCCCCAGGGCTCTTTAGGGCTCTTCTTACCGGTTCCCCTTTGTCTCCTGTCAGGCCTGTGAGGCCTCGCTCTCCTTGAAGGCCCTTTGAGAGAAAAATCATGAGAAACTGCAGAGGCGGGTAATCCCTACATAGACCTGACTCCCCTGCCCTAACCCATTCTAAGCCAAGGTGGAGGTCATAAATGAACCCCCCCCCCCAGTGTCCCTAGCAAAGTGACTGTAGGTGGGTGTGCTCTTGAAGGGTAAATGTCAGAGGTACAAATCTACACATGGGTGCCTTTCAGGAGCACAAAGATATGCACCCCATCCCTACCAAGCTAGCAATCAACAGGGCACCTCCCAGGTAACTGTCAGCTGGTGTGCCCTCCTGTGGAAGCTGTCTGGGGTGCACCTTGGGGAAGACAACAGTCAGATATATGTGCACTCTTTCAGAGAAGTTGTAAGGAGAAGTGATCTCACAGGTGAAGCTCCCCACAAAAGTGTGTCACCACATCCCCAGAACTTACCTGTCCAAACCCCCACCCATGTCTCAAATCACAGTCTTCAGGGATGCCAAGAAGAGGCACAGAGCAACCCCCATCACCCAGTGATATTAAAGGGAGTGTCACTTTCAGTCAAAGCTGGAGCCTTACCCCTGCTTCCTCACCCTATTCTTCGTAGATTCGTTACACCACTAAAAATATCTTTCCACCCCCTTCTCCCTTGTGCCCTCAAAAAAATGGTGCCCAAACCTTTCCACGACACAAGACAGATGGCTAGACGGACAGATGGCCCCTTCACCCAAGCAAGCAAAAACAGACACGGTCCGGCCAAGGGTGAGGACGTGGGGACAGATGGAACTGTGACAAGGAGGGGCCCTGGTTCCTGAGCCTCCTTCACCAGGCCTGGGAGGACAGGAGCCAGGCCCTGAGAGCACAGATCTGACAAACAAGAGGCTTAGCTTCTGTGACCCCGGAGGGAGCAACAATGCGTGTGGGGGGGGAGACTTAAACACACCTGTGACAATGACAAGGCAGAGCAATTAACGACACCTGGCAGAAGGAGCAGCCCAAGGTCCTGGGCACAGAGGGGCAGGGCCTCGAGACACCAGAAACCCAATTGGTTGGTGTCACATGCCTGGCCTTGGAGCAGACAGGGCCTGGAGCCAAGGAAGAGGGGTGAAGAGTGGGAAGCTGTGGGTTTCCTCTTGCTGAAGGGAAGGGTGCACACAGGGCTGCCTGCAAATCCCCGGGGTGCCTCTGGACAACCCTGCCAGGCAGCAGGGCAGCCAACCTGTGCCAGCCTGCAGTGTGAAGCCCTAAAGCTTTGGCATCTCCACCGGGCATGGAGCCAGGTGGCTGGCAGGGTCCCAAGAACGACTTTCAGCAAATCTTCAGTCGGCATGGCAGGTGGTGGGAAGCTGAGTGAGAAGGAAGAAATGAAGGGACTCCGAGAAGCACGGGCTTCCAGGAAGAAGGTGAAAGACCCCGGAGGACTTGGGGAGTGACGCGTGGTCCTTGAGAGGGAAAGGAGAAGGAAAATAGGAGGGAGGTGAAAGCGAAAAGATGGGAGAAAGAAGGCTGGGAGGCGAAGCCAAGAGAGAGGAGAATGGAAGGAAGTCAGAGACTGGGACCGTGCCCAAGCTGTGGGGACTTCAGGGAACCTGTGTCGTTAGCTACCACACCTGCAGGGCACAATGAACATGGGGGAGGGAGGTGAGGGCACCACAGGAGGGGAGGCAAGCGGGAGCCACAGAGACCCGGCTGGCGGGAAGAGGAGATGGAGCAATGCTAGGTTCTTACAGGTAATCCGGGGGAGCCAACAGCACCAGGAAAACCTGGGGGGCCCTGGTGGGAGAAACAGGCAGGTCACATGTCACCAAGCACAGTCACCCTGTGGGAGCCTGGGGGGACAGTCTGGGGCTGGGGACTGTACAGACAGAAGTTCTTGGGAGTCTTTTCAAGGCTGCTGAAAAAGAACCTTCTTGACAGAAAAACCCAGAAGACTCCTCCCCTGGATATTCTGTGGGTAGAGATGCAGGCACCCTCCTGAGCCTGAAAATCCTTCCCAGGTTTCCAGAGTCTACTGAATGCCTCTGCTGGAGTGGCTGCCCACTTCTTTCCATCCTGCCCACCCTACCTACCACCTAACTTCCACACGTCCCTCAAGTGGGTGGCTCCAGGTCTCCCTCAGGCTGGTTTTCTCTAAAGAACACATGGCCAGTTCTTCCTGTCTTTCTAGTCACTTCCTTCCCTGCTTCATTGACACCCACAGGACTCTGGAGTAGGTGCCCCAGTCTGGTCTTTGTAGACTTCCCTAGAAATAGCCCTGCAGAGAAACAGAGGTCACCATCCCAGTCCCTGACCCTTGTAGGGACTGCTGTCGTGGACAGGTGGATATCTGGCCAGAAGGCTACATACCTCCCTGGCTGCCTGGATCACTGTGTAGAACAAAATACAACAGGGCAGGGGAATGGGGCAAAGACGTGCCCCTGAGGGTCTCTTCTAAGCAGGGCCAGCGCAAAGGGAACAGAACAGGGCAGCTCTAGAGGATTCTGGGTAGGAGACCACAGTCCCTAAAGATGCTTCCCAAATAGAAAAGCAGCAGATGCTCCTGCCTGGCTTCCTGAGGACAAGGCAGCAGAATGGGGTGTGTGTGTGTGTGCGCGCGCGCACGTGCGTGTGTGCGTGCGTCTGTGTGTGTGTTTGGACCCCTCTGAGAGCTGCTCAAGCAAGCCAGAAATACTTACAATAGGCCCTGGTGGACCTGGGGAGCCCCTCATGCCAGGTGGACCCTGAAAAATAAGCCAAAGGAGATGGATGAAGAGTTTGAGCCCCCCATCTGACCCCCCCCACAATCCCAGGTCACAGCACCTTCTGCCAGCTCAGCACAGCACTAGTAAAAGAGGGCAGCTGGTGTCAAGGCAGGACCACTTAGCTGATGTTAAAATGGCTTTTCATTCATTTCATTCATTCATCCAACAAACATTTATTGAGCAGCTATTATGAACTGGGCATGGATCCAGGGGCTGAGAACATAGCTATAAACAAAACATTTAAATCTCTGCCTGATGGCACACACATCACAGAGGCAAGGTGAACAGTAACAAACAGAACAGGGCTGGCACGGGAGCTCAGTCCATGGCTGTGGGATCTTCCTGGTGAATTAAACATCCATCATGTCAGGTGGTAATGAGCATGATGCAGGCAACGGGTCTGAGTGGGGTGGATGTGCTCTGGGGGTCTCATTTTCAGAAAGAATAGTGCAGAAGGTCTCAGGGAAGAGGGTAACATGTGATGTGACTGGTGAAGGGGAAGGGATAGGCCTTGAGAAGAGGGGTGCAGGCAAAGGAAATGGCCAGGAGCCAGCATGCCCTGGGTGCAAAACAAGGCCAGAAGGTGAGGGACTCCAGACCATGGAGTGAGGGAAGGTGTCTGTAGGCAGACAGGGAGCCCCAGTGCTTCAAAGTCCTGCCTGGATGAGGGCCTGATTCTTGGTCTTACCTCTTCTCCTCTTTGGCCTGGCAGCCCTGGGGGACCAGGCAGCCCAGGGCTCCCAGGACAGCCGGACTCTCCCTCGCTGTTGTCTCCCTGGGAATGAGATGGAGATGGTGAGAATGAAAAGGAGGGAAGGGAAGGGAAGGGAAGGGAAGGGAAGGGAAGGGAAGGGAAGGGAAGGGAAGGAAGAGAAGGGACTGCTCACCCTGGCTTCCTCTGCTCTGGGGCGCTCCCGCCCTGGGAAGCACTACAGAAGACAAAAGGTTCTGTCAGGTGAGGCAGTCAGGAGGCCCTCCTGCATGCACTGCCCCTCATCAGGCTTGTCAGTTGCCCTAGCCCACTCTCTGACACAGGTACCATGGCCAGGCACCATGGAGTCCTTCCATATTGAGGATGCCCCAGCCCAGTTCCTACCCGGGCGCAATTGTCGAAGCCTGGCACACCAGGGATGCCCTGGTCACCCTTTTCCCCTTTCTCCATGAGGAAGGCGGGCTGGGCTGGCTGGCTCTGGGCACAGTCCCCACAGATGCTCTGAAAGGGAAACATGGAGGGCAGAGAAGCCTGGGTCAGACACAAGCGGGGAGGGACAACTTGGGAATGCCCTCTCGGAACCCAGGGCCTGGGCACCCTGCCCAGCCATCCTCCACCCACACATTCTCCCTCCCCAGCCACATCCCTGCGGCAGCTTTGCTCCATCCTCAGGGGACCCAATCCCAGCAACTGGCTCTGAGTCTCCTCCAGGAAGAAGCTTTGGTAGGGCCAAGCCAGTGTGCTTTCCAGACATGAGTGTGGGAGGAGGCGGAGGGGCCCACAGAGGGACCATCTGTCCCGGCTGTTCCTGCAACCTGCACCCGCGGCGAGGACAAGACACAGGCTCCATGATAAAAGGGCTGGCTCTCCGATACCAGCACTTCTGCCCAAGGCTGCCAGGAAACAGCTGCAGAAGGAGTAGCCCCTTCGTGGACACCCCTGGGGTGGGCCTGCCCCAGGCTTCCAGAACTCACTGACTTTCCAGGTTCCCCAGGTAACTGGGCCTGACCTAGCCTCCCAACAAGAAGGGCTTTGTCTTTTGGGGAGTTACAGACTCTCTGAGAGACTAATGGAGGCTATGAGTCCTTTTCCTCCAAAACTAGTAAAACCTGCCTCCGATTCCACAAAACTTGGGAGCCTGGAGTCTCTGTGGCCAGGCGTGGTGACTGAGATCCCAAGCAGGCGCTCACCTTCGCCATCCACAGCAACACCCAAGGGTAATGGCCATCATTTCCACGGCACCCACAAGACTACGCATCCTAATGGGCCTTGGCATGTTATCATATTCAATCCCCAGGGCGCAGTGAGGCAGGCAGTCTTATGAGCATTGCAGAGATGAGAAGCTGATACTCAAAGGCGGGGGTGGGGTTGGTCCACGCAAGTGGCACCTGGACTGCATGCCCCCACCCAGGACTGTGCCGAGTCAGCACTTGCTCTGAGCTGTGGAAGCGGTGGCGGCTGGGACTCCTGGCAGGGACCGTGGCTGTCATTTGACTTCTATTACAGGTTACGCTCAGTTCCTGTGTGAGGCCCTTTGTAGAGAACTTGATTACAACGCCTACCAGCAAAATGTTAGGAGAAGCATGTCACATCTCGGGCTTGGAGGTCCCCAAATCACTGCCCAAGGGCAGACCTTGAGGGAACCCAGGCTGGACTTAGGTCTAGAAGAGAAGAGCTAGGGACCTCTGCCACAGCCACACCCAGTCCAACACATGGCTGCTGCCAGGTTAGCCTGACTGTCTCCTCCAGCTGCTTCTGGAAACATCTGTGGTTCAAAGCAGGGGCAGGACAGGCAGCCCCCATACCGTTCCCTGACCAAGGACCAGCACTGGGCTGGTTGGATGACACTGACGGCTGGGGTGTGGGGGAGGGGAGGGGGTGCCCTGAGGCTGCTGAATTGGACAGAGGTCCAGGAACCAATCATGGTTGACTCTCTAGAGGTGCCTGGGCAAGAGAGCTTGGGAGCCCTGGTTCCCATAGGACCCTGTGAGCTCCAGCATTCAGGAGGAATGGCAGGTCTACAGGCAAAGCACAGGCACCCCTGCTGGCGACTCTCCTCCCAGGCCCTCTTCTGAACCATCGCAAGTGCTTCTCAGATCCCTCCTCCTCCTGGATTTTTTTCTGAAGCGACTACCACACCTGACCTGCACAGCCTCCACCACTGTCCTATTGTCCCCTGCACCCGGCACAGACCCGCCCTGGCATGACCAAGATGCCATGGGGCCTCCTTGCCAGCTGCTATGGGCAGGCTCACGGCTGGGTTCTGCCACCAGCCTTCACCATGTGCGGACTTTCACAAGATTCCTTTACACACTCATTCAGCAAATGTTACTTGGGGGAAGGGGTTGTTACAAGTCAGGTCCCAGCCAGACCCTCTTAGACAGATGCTTGGAATGTCTCCCCCCACCAACCCACCCCCAAACAAGGAACCAAAGAGTTCAATCTGTTGCTGTCTGTGAGGTGGCATGCAGCTGAACACCCCCTGTGAGACTTTCCTTAGGAAACCCCCACCATGCCCCTCTTACCTTGAGGAGGTGCTGTTCAATGGGTAAGGAGCCCTGTAAGAGACAGAGGTGGGCTCCAGCAGGTGTGGGTGGGTGGGGAGACACTTATACAGCCCCGGGGAAGCATCTTGCTAGCTGGGTTCTCCTAGCCTCAAGCAAGGGAGAAAAAAGGGTCCCCCACCCCATTGCCAATCAAAGGGCTGCATGGCCACCTGAGCCCAGGGAAGGGCAGGAAGGCTAATGGCCAGTGTCTCCTGGATGGTACCCACCAGCTCGGCGGTGAGCCCAGGCTGTCCTGGCAAGCCGTTGTTCCCAGGTATCCCCTGCAGTGGAGAAGAGTGAGTGAGCACACCTCTCTCTCTCCCCGCCCAGTGCTCAGCCGCTCCCTCTCACCAGCCACGCTGCTTCTCCCCTTCCTTCCGCCAGCACAGGCCCTGGCCAGCACAGGCGGTCATCTGTGCTTTGCTTGAAGGTTTCCGCAGTTTGGGGGGGGGAGCTGGGGATGCCCATAGGAGCACCCCCAGTCTCCCAGGGAGTATCCCCCACGTGGCAGGGGAAAGTCAGAAATTGGGCAGTGGGGCACCTGTATAGTAAGTGCTCTGTTTTGTGTCTCCTGTGATTTCTTACACTTTCTCATTAATCACTGCAGTTTCTTGGGGAGCTAGGCATTTTATGTCCACCTTAAAAACAAAGCAGCCGGGCACAGTGGTGTGCCTTTAATCCCAGCACTCAGGGGGCAGAGGTAGGCCAACCTGAGACTCCATAGTGAATTTCAGGTCAGCCTGAGCTAGAGCAAGACCTTACCTCAAAAAAAATAAAAAATAAAATAAACAAACAAAAAAAAAAAAGCCAAGGACTCAGAGACGATAAGGAACTCGCCAAAGGTCACAGGTCTAGGAAGGCATGGAGCTAAGAGATTCAGTGCAAGGACTCCTGAGCCTCTCTCATCCACCATGTTCGCCTCAGCCCCAGAGCACTTGATGCTTGTCCAGCAGACCAGTCAGGAGCAAGTTTTGACTACCTGTATAACTTTTGGAAGGTCACCTGGGGGGAAATAAATCCAACCTCATGCCTCAGCTTCCTTATTCGTAAAGCACTCATTCAGGAAATGTTACTTGGTGTGTTGTTGCAAGCCAGGCCCTCTTAGATGTTGGGGGCATATCCCACCTGCCTGTGAACAAGGAACCAGAGAGTCCAACCTGCACCCACTGTGTCAGCCACTGGGGTCGTGTGTGGCAAGGCTTCAGGGGGACAATGCTATAAGGAGCATGGCCCAGATCCTGCGTACAGGCTGCCCCTGCTCAATGCACGCCACAGCTTTGCTCCCCTCAAAGACACACGGCGCACAGTTGCACACCTCTGAGGCGGCCAGGAGGTTTCCATCTGAGTCCCCAGAGCCTCCTCCCACCTCCCTCCCATCAGAAGATGTCAGAGGTCTAGCCTCTCTTTAAGTCCCAGCTCCCAACACTGGGAACACGTCAGCTGCTCCCCAGCAGTCCTCCCTCTCTAGGGCAGACTCTACCAGGGTTGGGTCACCATCCAATCCCTTCTAGCACTTACTCCTATGCTCAGTACCATCTGGGTTTAGAGCAGCTCCTTGCACAAGAACCTTGACCTTAGGTGGTGGTGGTTGTTTGAGACATGGGCTCCTGTAGCCCAGGCTGATCTCAAACTCCCTATGTAGATGAGAATGACCTTGAAGCTCTGATCTTCCTGACTCCACCTCTTGAGTGCTAAGATTACAGGCATGACCCACACTATCTGGTTTGTACAGTAAAGGTATTGAACCCAGGACTTCATGAGTGCTAGACAAGCACTCTACCAACTGAGCAGCATTTCCAGCCCTGAAAGTGTGTTACTACTGTTTCTCATGTCCCTGCCCCGTTTTCCATTGGCTGCTGTATTCGTTTAAGCCTGAGACTGTGACTGTTCCCTGCCCTGCCTGAAGTACAGGTTTGTGCCTCAGTTTCCTCGTTTGTGAATGGGCTGGGATGAAACCTGCTAAGCAGGCACTGGGACCATGTGGTCGTGGGTGAGACAGTACCATGCATCTCTGAGCCTGTTTCTGCATCCAGAGAGGAGCAGGTTGGCTGTTGTGTGCCAAGCCTGGCATGGGGCAGGTGCTTGTTAATGGCAGCATCACTTGGTCTCAGGCATTGGCATCAGATAAGACTCTGGTGCTTGGAACCAGACTCAGCAATCGCTCTTTCCTGCCGCATCCTCCCAGCATGGATTGGCAGTTCACGCTATGCCAGCCCTCGCTCCCTAATGGGTCACTCTGAAATGACCGTAGCCTCCCCAGCAAACTCCAAGCCCCCTGCAGACAGATGACTGTGGCCCCGTCCTGCACAGGAGGCTCAGACTCTTAGAAACTCTGCAGCCTGCCAAATGTATGGCATGGGCTCAACTGAGAATTGTCCTGAAAGACAACGAAGGGAGGAGAAAGTGCTCTGCGAGGGAAGCCCCAGACCTGTCTCCAGGCAAGCACCTTAATGGCTGAGCCATCTCTCCAGCCCGGGACCCGTGTCTCTATAACCTGGCCGAGTGACCTCGGACAAGACACCTCACCTCTCGGAGCTTCAGCTGGACCAGCTGTGACTTAGGGGTTAACATCCCCTTCCTTCTTGAGTTAATGTAAGGCTCAAAGAAATGAGAGCACCACTGCAGTAGAAGCTAGTGCTTCTGGAGCATTCATCATGTGCCAGGAATAAGTTCACATAATTTGCATGCATGAACTTTTTTAATACCCACAAAAAGCCCATTGAGGTAGATGCTAGAATTATCCCTGCTTAAAAGATAAAGAAATTGAGACTCTGAGAGGTTAAGTAACTTGCCCAGCACATCACAGAGGTGACATTCAGATTCAGGCTGCCTGGCTGTGAGATGCAAAGTCTAACAGAACTACCACCCAGGTCTCAGCTCCGAAGTTTCCCTTCACTACCCAAGGCCTCCTTGCTAGTCTCCAAACACATCTGAAAAAGTTGGGCACCTTCTCACCTCTGGGCCTTTGCACCTGCTTCCCACACCAGGACTGCTGTCTTCCCCCAGGAGTGCTGCCCCAGGAGCGCCCCCCCACACAGGCTCATGTGCATTTCCTTTAGGTCTTGATTCCAATGTCACCTTCTTTTCAGAAATATCATTCCTGTGCCCCTCCCAGCCTTCTACCTTTACACTGCTTTACTTTTCTCCTCAGCACGCACCACTCTCTAGCAGACTGTATTTCATTTGTCTTCCTCATTGCCTGTCTCTCCTAGTAGAATGCAAGCTCCAGGAGGGCAGGGATTTTGACATTTGGTCCACTGCTATAGCCCAGCACTTAAAACAGCAGACATGCAAATATGTGTGTTGTATGAACAAACATTGAACACTGCTTCCAAGTGGGGGCTCTGGGCTAGGGACTCTGACATAGATTCTGGGTTCCTTCCAGGGCTGGGGCTTGGTACCCACTAACAGGGTGCTTAAGGTAACAGAGTGATGTGGCTCAGGGATCTGTGGGCAGACACACAACACCACACTGTGACACAGGAGCCCGAGGGTTGAGGAGCAGAGCACTTGGGTCCCACCACTGCTTGAGCCCTGTTCCCCAAATTCCTCACTCTGTTCCCTCCACCTTACCTGAAGTCCAGGCATTCCGGGAGGACCTGGAGGTCCAGGAACACCCGGGGGACCCTGAGGGAGAGAAGGGAAGATCAGAAATGGAAGAGAGCTCCGCCCCACTGTGACGGGCAGCAGCATCAGCGTGGGCAAGCCGCAGGGCACTGGCGGACAAGAGGCGAGACGAAGGAGACAAGCCACACACACCTGCGGGCCTGGCTGCCAGGAGCTGCCCATCCAAAGTCCCGGAGCACCCTGGGTGGGAGTGGGGGTCGCAAAAGAAGGGGAGAGGTTACAGACAACGTCTACACCAAGCACAGAGCTGCGTGGGGAGGCGGCTGGAGGTGGGAAGCCAGGCCTCTCCCCCACCAGGGAAGGTAGGGAAGGCACTGGGCACCACGGCACCACTTACCGGCATGCCAGAGAAGATGGGGTCTCCCCGAGAGGGGCAGGAGCACTCCCCCGGTTCACCCTGGAAAGATATGCACCCTGGTTAGAGATGGCAAGGATGGAGCCCTCTGGAAACCTCACGCGGGAGGCAGCACGGGCTCAACAGATGGAGAGGGCAGAGTTTAAATCTGGGGTGTGCCTCCTATGGTCATGTCTTTGGGCAAGCCATGGGCCTCAGCCTCCTCATCTGTAAAATGGGGACAGGAATTCCCACTGCATAGACCAGCAGGGAAGGGGAAGGGTTGTGGCGGGTAGTGGTGCTGCCGCCTGGCTGTTCAGTGAGCGGTGGATGGCTACTGTGCTCCTGTGGCTTGGTTCCATCACTGCCAGTGCTGCCCATGTGCCCTCCACAGCACAGCTGCAGCTCGCATCGGTTCCTTGGGCCCTGCCTGGTTCTATGACCTTCTATGTGGTTCCTCACCTCTGACCTTCCCAACTGGTTTTTTTTTTTTTTTTTTGTCCCATTCCCTAACCTAGACCCCATGTGAAATGACAGCTGCCTACTAAGGCGGGTCTTGGAGTTCTCTGATCTCCTGAAATCCTGGTTGAACCCTGTTCTAGCAGCCACATGAAATGGGGGGGGGAGGAAGGAATCTATGGTTCCTGGAATCAGGAAACTGGTAGATAGCAAAGAGACTAAGATGCCTCCTCAGCACTCAATCTTCAGTCTGAGTAGCTATTGTGGGCACAGGTTCCCATGAGGTTATGGGGCTGCAGGAGCCAATTCTCCAAGAGTAGCGGCCACTCCCTTGAGACTTACCTTCTCTCCTTGAGATCCCTTTTCACCCTGCAGAGAAGGAACACAGGGAGGTGAGTAAGCGGGAGTTGGAGGCAAGGCCCGATGTAGAATCTTGATGCCTGGGGCACCATACTCACTGGTGTCCCTCTGGCTCCTGGAAGTCCAGTCTGTCCTCTCTGTCCATCTTGGCCCTCAAATGAAAGAACCAGGAGTCAGTGGGTAAGGCTGGACAGCAGCCAGCCATGTGGCCTGCCTGGGAGAAAGGCAAGGAACCAACACAAGCAGCCCCAGACTCCATGAGCCACAGGAGAGGAGGTCAGGAGGGGAAGAAGCAGGGAGAAAGGAGAGGACGTGGCTCCCCAGCACCAGACCTCGCACCACTATCAGAGAATGATGAATGAAGCCCCCCGCTCCAGCCTCCGCAGAACTGCTAGCTATTCTGCTTCACAGAGAGGAAACTGAGGCCTGTGTGGCCCAGAATCTCTGCTCCCCTCTCTCCTTTTGGCCCACTATATGCATTCTCACTGTCAAGGTCACTTCTGTGGACTGAACTGGAAGAATGTATGGACTCTGAGAAGCTGTCCTTTGTTAATGTCACACAACTACCAAGAGTGGAGTGGGAGCAAGAAGCATCCGGGCTGAGATTCCGGAGAGCAGGAAGAAGGCAGCCCAAGCAGACATGGATCTGCTGAGGACCAGGAAGACAGCCTCGCTGCAGTGTGGACGCCCCCACAGCTGCCTTCCTGTGGGACGCTCCACCTTTGCATCTGGGACTGCAAGGCACCACCATAGAACCAGTCTCTATTTCCATTTTGAGCCTGGAGCTCCCTGGGATAGATAGGCAGGGGTCCTGACTGTCCACTTCTGCTGGATAAAGCAGACCAGCACCCGGCCCCCTCTGGGCTGCAGCACACCCCCAGGAAGAATCCATCCATGTTTTCCAAACTGAAACAAGAATTTCTCTGGGGATCCACAAAGAATATGATTCATGGGGCTATTTTCAACATTTCCAAAAGCTCAAGAAAAATTATACATTTACCCACAGCCCAGCATGGTACAAGCTGGCTGAAAGGTAGCATTTCTTTGATTCAGTCTAAAATTATATCATCTTGTAAAATTCTAGGGGGTTCACATGGAGTAAAAGCTGACTATTAGACAGGTCTTTGATGACTAAAATGAGAAAATGCACTTATTATTACTTAATCTATGCAATTTGCTCAATAGATGCGTCTTTCAAGCACAGGAGTCATTGTCTTGGGCAGTGCAGAATAGAACTTTCCTATCACCATAGATGGTCAGTGGAACGGCAGCTGGATTAGATGGTTAGAAGGGCTTGAAGGTTAGGAGTAAGGGGCAAGTTTTCAGTCAGATTTATCAGGTTCAATTTCTCGGCTCCACCTCTCACTCTCCAGTCTTTGGGTTCCTTATCTATGGAAGGAAAATCATAGCAGTTCCTAGCCCTGAGTGATGGTTCATGCCTATAATCCCAGGCAGGAGAATAGCTGGAAGTTCAAAGCCAGCCTGGGCTACAAAGTGAATTGTCTCTAAACAATATTATAGTAATAATAATCATGATAATAATAATGACGATGGTGATATAGCAGTTCCTTCACAGGACTGTTGTGAGGAAGAAGTGAATTTCTATGTGTTAGAGCTTAGCACAAAGCCTCATCAAAACATGGGGGTGAGCCAGGCATGGTGGTGCACACTTAATCCCAGCACCTGGGAGGCAGAGGTAGGAGGATCGCCATGAATTCAAGGCCATCCTGACAATACATAGTGAATTCCAGGTCAGCCTGAGCTAGAGTGAGACTCTACCTCAAAAAAACAAAAAAAAAAAGGGGGGGTGACTATGTTCTCTTTTCTCTTTAGAAACTAAAAGGGTCTCCAAGTAGAAGTGAGTAGGATGGTGATTCTAGAGGTGGGGGAGGGGTTGCGACAGAGGGAGCCTGGATAACGGAGACCAAAACCTTGCTGGCTAGGAGTATATCGCCCCACTGTGCTCAGTACAGCTCACAAGTGATAGAAGAGCAGAAGGCTCTGGACATAAAGAAATGCTAAGAACACAGAAATGCTCATCATTCTGATTTGATCAGTATTTGTCATATGCATGTATTGATATACTACATTGTGCCACTTAAGTATGGATTGTTATTACAGGTCAATTTAAAAAAATAATAAAAATATTTGTCAAACAAACAAACAAACAACAAAACAAGGAGTGGCTGGGGCGGCTTGTCACACAATCATGTAGAGTAGAGCTCGATCCCCAGCACCCATGTAAATGCCAGGTGGCAGCCTGTCTGTACCTCCAGCCCTTGGGAAGTGGAGGCAGGGGATCCTTGGGGCAAGCTGGCTAGCTAGACTAACCAAATCAGTGAGCTCTGGCTTAGAGTGAGAAAAGTAAAGGCAGGGGAGAGCAACGGAGGCAGACATCGGATATCAACCTCTGGCTTCCATACATACATGCACTCATGTACATACAACACACATACACTCACACACACACACACCATATACACACACACATGCAAAGAAAAAAAAAAAAAGAACAGAGGAGAGAAAAGCCAGGTGAGGACAGACGTTGCTGTCATTCAAGCGTGGCCCCTTCCCCAGTGCTTCTTCCTTCCCCGAGGCTGGCAGCAGAGGCTTCTCTCCTCCCACCCCAGGCTGCAGGGACAGGCAGGCTCAGCTCCTGGCCCTCTTCATCACCACGCCTCTCAGTCCCAGCAGCTCGGCCAAGCACAGGGAAGACTCTTACTGGAGGCCCAGGGTCACCAGCACTGGGAGGTCCCATGGGTCCCATGGCTCCTTTCAGCCCTGGAGGTCCCTGGGGAAGAGGGCACGTGGTTACTGAGGCAACATTTAAGGACAGCACAACTCAATGCTGAAGTATGCTACACGGAGCCTTGGGTAACTCTCCGATGGGCATCACTCAACCCTGGGTCTCCTGTGCCTGCTGCCAGAACCTTCAAAAGCCCTGTAGGCCCAATGCTGGTAGAAGCAGAGGCTCACCTGGGCACCCTTTTCTCCAGTGGGTCCAGGTGGTCCCCGAGGTCCTGGAAGTCCCTGCAGATGAAAGTGTAGTTGGTTATACCTTATCCTAGAGTGGTCCCTTCCCATGCCAGCTGCCTCCAGGCCCAAGACAGACCTACCTGAATGCCAGGCAAACCTTGGGCTCCAGGTTCCCCCTGCAAGTCAGAATGGACAGTCTGAGGCACAGAGGCCAAAGTCAACCTACCCCTCAGCCTAGTCTCACTGGCAGATCTGGTCTAGGGTTGGGTGTTTACCAGCCCAAACTCAGGGGAGCTCCCCAAGGAAGCCCTGAGCAGCTGAGAGGTGGGAGTCAAAGCCAAGTCCTGGGTAGAAGTGATAGCAGGCCAGAGCTGCTGTGTGACCCCCAGTCACAGAGCTGTATCCTTAGTGTCTCGGGGCAGTCATGGCCCTGGGGCTTGGGGGATGAGGAGGAACAGGCAGCTGGCTAATGGAAGTATTGGGAGAGGCTACCAAGGCAAAAGTAGGGCAGGAGACTCACCTGGGGCCCCTCAGCACCCGTTCCTGGAGGCCCTGGCTCTCCCTGAAGGGGCAGAAGAAAACCCTGGCTGGAGATTGGAAGCCCACCTTCCACTTCCTCCCCAGCCCCTCCTCTGTAGCCTGGTCTGCCGCCACCTTTTCCCACTATGTACCTGTCTCCATCCCCCACTCCAGGCCCTGAGCCCCAGGTGTCTCCCACCCTCCTCCAGCCAGATTTGAGCCATGCCCTCATGCTTGCACATACCTGTGTGCCCTTCATTCCTGGGGGCCCTTGAACTCCTGGTAAACCAGGCTGGCCCTACAAAGCAGAAAGGAACCCATGGATCCCCAAGGAGACAAGGGAGAGCAGGAGGAAGAGATGGCAACACGCAGGCAGGGACGGACCAGAGGCTAGCCCCTGGAACTTACCGGTTTACCAGGCCGGCCCACACCTTCAGGACCCTGCTCTCCTTTAGGGCCTGGCTTCCCAGGCAGTCCAGCCACATCTGTGATCGCCCCCTGCAGGCTGGGGCAGGCGGTGCAGCCATCGCCCTGGTCAGAGAGGGGCACGGCCAGGAGCCCATGAGCCAGTGCTGGCAGACAGGTGAGGAAAGAAGGCCCCTGGGCCCTCTGAGAGCGCCATCCCTCTGCTGCCTCCCCTCAGCCTAGGAAACCAAAATAGGTCCCTGTCGCTGTCCATGGCAAATTGCTGAGGAGTCTCTATGTGGTGTTTCTATACTCCTTTCATGCTCAAAGCCTGTCCCTGAAGTCCCTCCCTTCATTAGCTCTCTGCCTGATTTCTGTCTGCCCCCATCCAACTGACCTTTTCTCCTTTTGGTCCTGCAGGTCCCCGAATCCCAGGCTCTCCTGACAGTCCAGGCCGCCCCATGGTGCCTGGTATTCCTGGGTCTCCAGGATTCCCAGCATCCCCCTGTGGAGAGTGGAGAGTAGGGGAAAGGAGTGGCCCAGCTTAGGACCCACAGGCACTCATAGCCCCTAGCCAGCGCTGGGGGTGAGAAGGGAGTAGAGATTGGAATAAGCAACCAGGAAAAAAAGGAGGTGGGGAGGTCTGAGAAGATCAGGTGCCCACCCACTCACATGCCCACTGGCGTTCTCTCACCTTCTGCCCCTTCAGTCCAGGCTCTCCAGCTTTGCCCTGAGGAGAAAGCAGTCCAGCACCGGTTCAGTCAGCGCAGACACCCAGCGCCACAGGATTGGAATAAGACACAACAACCTCTGCTCTCTCGCTAGGGAAACGGCCTCACATAGGTGAAGAGACTTCAGTGTCTAGTTTCTCATCTAGCCTCAGTTCCCTCCCCTGTCGTGGGGAATGATAAAATAGTAGCAGCTTCTGCACCTTAGGGTTCTTGTGAGAAAAGACAAGCTAATACAGGTGAAGTAGTGTGCAGCGCATTGTGTGTGCTGGGTCAGCATTTGCTGTTACTATTAAAGCAATGACGATAATGATACCACGGCTGGAACTGTCATTTCCCCGGTGCCTCTTGTACATCAGGCACTGCTTCTCACACATCATTACGGAGCTTTACCACAGCTCTATGCAAAGAGTGCAGAGTGACAGAGAACAAAAGTGGCTTACAGGGGCTGAGGAGATTGTTCAGTGATTAAGGTGCTTGTCTGCAATGCCTAATTACCCTGGTTCGATTCCCCAGGACCCACGTAAAAGCCAGATGCACAAGGTGGCACATGCATCTGGAATTCGTTTGCAGTGGTTACAGGCCCTGGTGCACCCATCATGTCTGTCTGTCTGTCTGTCTCTCTCTCTCCTTGCAAATAAATAAATAAATATATTTTTTAAAGTGACTTGGGGCTGGAGAGATGGCTTGGTGGTTAAGACACTTGCCTGGGAAGCCTAAGGACCCAGGTTCGATTACCCAGTACCCACGTAAGCCAGATGTATGAGGTGATACATGTGTCTGGGGCTCATTTGCAGTGGCTGGTGGCTCTGATGCACCCATTCTCTCTATTTCTCTCTCTCTCTCTCTCTCAAATAAGTAAATAAATAAAAATTTAAAAATTAAATTAAAAAGTGACTTGCTCTGGTCAAAGATCTTAAAAAGGGGGACAGTGGATAAAGGGCTTGCTGTACAAACATGAGGACCTGAGTTTGGACCCTCAACACCTTCATAAAATGCCAGACACTGGTGCTGCCTCTAATCCCAGAGCTAGGGAGGTAGGGGCAGGAGGATTCCGTAGGACTCACTGACTAGCTTGTCTAGCCAAATTAGTGAGCTCTAGGTTCAGAGCAAGAGAATCTACCTTTAAAAAATAGTGTAAAGCTGGGCGTGGTGGTACACGTCTTTAATCCCAGCACTTGGGAGGCAGAGGTAGGAGGATCACTGTGAGTTCAAGGCCACCCAGAGACTACACAGTGAATTCCAGATCAGCCTGGGCTAGAGTGAGACCCTACCTAGAAAAACCAAAATAATAATAATAATGAGGAGGAGGAGGAGGAGGAGGAGAAAGCAATAGAGGAAGATATTCAACATCAACCTATAGCCTCAACATGTACACATACATATGGGCACAGGTACCCACACACATAGGAACACACAAAAGAACTAAGAAAAGGCAGAAACAGGATTAGAATACAGATCTGTCTGGTACATGCTTGGTGCCCTCTGCTGGTTCCACCATGCTATCCCAGGATAAAGGGCAGAACCCAGTGCAGGGCATTGGGGCAACTCTCACTAGAGACAGAGGCACTGCCCACCCCCCCCCTGCCAAGGCGGCCAAGAAACACAGGAAGACAACCTCCCTCTCTTTCACCTGCCATGTCCACCCCTAGAGGAACCGGGACTCACCTGCTTCCCTGGTAGGCCAAAGCCTGGAGGTCCAGGCTCTCCCTTCTCTCCCACTGGGCCGGGCAAGTGCACCACATGACTGTCCCCATCCTGAAGCTTGGACAGGGGCCTGCATGGCTCACAAGGTTCCCCCTGGTAAGTAAAGATACTAGGTTAAGGGGTCCCTAGGCCCTGGGGTTCTGCGAAAAGGCTAGGGCTGCAAAATATAGCCACATGCCATATGCAACACAGCACCTCTGCTGAGAGGGGGGTGTCTCGGGAGAGACTAGAAACACAGGGAAGGATGGAAACGAGGACGACACACTTTGGAGGTAGAATTTGCCTGGCCAGCAACGTGGAGCCCAGGGACAGAGCAAGAGTGTCTCTCTCAGAGGTGTGCCCTGGCTACATGCAAGGGATGCCCCAGACTCACCTTTGCCCCTTTGGTGCCTGCTGGTCCCACTGGCCCCGGTGGTCCCTACATGAGAAGAAGCCACATGTGTGCCCAGCATCAGCCTGGGTCCTACAGAGGCGCAGGCCAGGTCTCTCAGCTCTCAGATGTGATAGCACCTCCTGCCTTGCCCTCCCCTAAGCTGCTACCATCCAAACCCTTACCGGAAGTCCAGCAGGCCCTTCCTCGCCGAAGTTACCCTGAGGATCAAGAAGAAAGCATACGGTCATAGTGGGGACTGAGAAAAGGCACTAAAGCAAACCCAGACCTAAAAGTTCAGGGGCAACCTGTTGGGATGTCTCTTAGCTAAGGAAACTGAGGCTCAGAAAAAGACAGGGATTTCCCCAAGGTCCTCAAGGAAGTCCATAATTTTTTTTAAATTATGTATGGGTGTGTGTGCCACGGCACACATGTGAAATCAAAAGACAACTTTGCTGTGTATTGTGGCGCATGCTTTAAATTTCAGCACTCAGGAGGCAGAGGTAGGATTGTTGTGAGTTCAAAGCCAGCCTGAGACTACATAGTGAATTCCAGACCAGTGTGAGCTATAGTGAGACCCTACCTCAAAAAAAAAAAAAAAAAAAAAGACAACTTCAAGGTGTCTGTGCTCCACTTTCTTTGAGACAGTCTCTTACCACTGCAACTACCAGATTACAAAGGAACATTAGATTAGTTGGCCTGTGAGCTATGGATTCTCCTTGTTCTGCCTCCCATTGTCATAGGCACCTTGGAATCACCAACGAATGCATGCATCACTTTGCATCTGGGTGCTGGAGCGTTGAACCTGGGCCAGCAGGTTTTGCAAGCAGGCGCCTTTAACCACTGAGCCATGTTCACAGCTTGTGTTTCTACCACTAACCTTGCGTCACAGAACCCTAGCTGCAGCTTCGCCTGTAGCCCAGCACCCAGATCATTTACTTATCCAACAGCTGTCCATTGGACGCCTTTCAGCCAGGGACACTGGGCTAGGTGCCAGGTGAATAGCACAGACCAAAACACCTCCCAGGCCTTGCACACTTACAGCTTTTAAAACAATGACCTTAAATAGTGACGAGTGCTATGAAGGAGACAAGGTGATGACAAGGTGACTTTGGAGGGTGATTGGAGATGGGGCACTACAATTATCAGAAAGATGAGACTAAGGCCAGACCGCGAAAGGGTAGGGAGGAAAATCATTTCACATGTTTCCAGTGGGAACTGCCTGAATAGAATCTAGAGATGGGAACAGTCTTGACATATCCCAGAATGGAAGGAGGCAGATGGCTAAAGCTTGGTAAGACAGAGACAACCAGAAGAATCTAGAAAGGAAGGGTGTCCAGGGTGAGGCTTAGTAGGACTGTACCACAAAGTCAAGCCCCAGAAGGACTGTTCACAGGGAACCAATGTCATCGGAACTCTTTCTACAAAGACATGCTAGCTGCTACATGATAGGTGGGCAAAGGAAAGACTGGCCAAAGGCAGGCAAGAGGAGGCCACCGCCATCTGACCAGAGATGATGGGGACCCAGCGGTGCAAGTGAAGTGAAATGAATCAAAGGAGATGTCACAGGCAGAGCCATCAGGACTTGTTTTGGGGGTGGATGGAAGGGGTTATAATGTGAACAAGGAAGGGGTCAAAGATGGCACCAGGTTTTGCCTTTGGGAACCTGAGTAGATGCCATTTGCTGAGGTGCTAAAGACTGGCCAGGCCCAGTGGCACAAGTCTGAAATTCCTGCCTCCTCAGGAGGCTGAGGCAGGAGGATTGAAAGTTCAAGGCTTGGGGCTGGAAAGATTGCTTAGTGGTTACAGCTTTTGCCTGCTAAACCAAAGGACCCCAGGTTCAATTCCCCAGGACCCATGTAAACCAGATGCACAAGGTGGCACATGTGTCTGGAGTTCGTTTAGAGCACCTGAAAGTCCTGGCGCACCCATTCTCTGTCTCTCTCTCCCTCTCTGTCTCTCTCTCAAATAAATAAATAAAAATCTTTTTAAAAGAAAGAAAGTTCAAGGCTTACCTGGACTACAGAGTGAGTTCAAGGGCAATTTAGTGAGGTTTTATCTCAAAATAAAAAGTGAAAAGAAAGCTCTTCAGATCTCTATATCCCAGGGGATGTAGCTAGAGGTAGAAGGCTTGCCTGGCATGCACAGTGCCCTGGGTTTAATACTCAGTACTGCCAAAAGGGGGGAGAGGAGCTGGAGAGATGGCTCAGCAGTTATAGGCACTTGTTTGCAAATCCTGATGGCCTGGGTTCAATTCCCCAGTCCCCACGTCAAGCCAGATGCACAAAGTAGCACATGCATCTGGAGCTTAATTTGCAGTGGCAAGAGGCCCTGGCATGCCCATGCATATTCTCCCTCTCTCTGCTTGCAAATAAATTTTAACAAAAGAAATTTTTATTTTTTTAATTAATTTTTGTTTATTTATTTATTTATTCATTTGAGAGCGACAGACACAGAGAGGAGAGAGAGAGAATGGGCATGCCAGGGCCTCCAGCCACTGCAAATGAACTCCAGACATGTGCGCTCCCTTGTGCATCTGGCTAATGTGGGTCCTGGGGAATCGAGCCTCGAACCAGGGTCCTTAGGCTTCACAGGCAAGCGCTCAACTACCAAGCAATCTCTCCAGCCCAATAAAAGAAATTTTTAAAAGGCTAGAAAGAGAAGCAGGGGTAGATAGGGGCATGAAAGCTCCACCTGAGAAATGCTAAGCATGGCTTGCCTCTTAGGAGTTGAGTCTGAACATACCTCAGTGTGGCTCGCACTTGAGCACTCCTACACCCACAGAAGCTCTCATGTGCCTAACACTCTATTAGAAGTTCAATGCTGTCATTTGCCTCTAATGCAATCATAAATACAAATGTTAACATGGGCATTGAAACTGAGTGACCTGGCTGAGCAGTGCAGATTATAGACTCCAGAGCCAGACTTCCTGGGCTCAAATCCCAGTTTTGCATCCAAACACCCATGTGGCTTTGGGTAATTTCCTTGGTCTTTTTATGTCTCCCTTTCCTTATCCATAAAATGGGAATAATAGAGAAGGCTGCCCCCCCCCCCGGAAGATACAACACATTTATACATGCACAAGACTTGGAACCATGCCTGGAACATAATAAGCAGAAAAGAAGTGTTAAATATTATTTTGCTGTAAGGTAGTCTTGACTGTGCTTAATAGCTTTAGATTATCATTAAATTAAAAATACAACACTAAGGAATTCTCTTGGAGAACATGAAGACTCTCGGAAATAAATTCTTGGACTCTGTTCTGCAAAACATTGATGAATCCATTTCACTGTGAATTTATAGTCTGATCTCTGCCTCGCATGCCACACAAGACAAATGCCTCCCCCAGATGTCCCTGACATTCAACCTAGGGCTCACCTTCTCTCCTTTTAGCCCTCTTGGCCCAGGAACTCCAGATGTCCCCTAAAAAAAAATAACAAAGACCAAGTCACAACACCTCCCCATTACCACCCATTCAAACCCCCCGTGTCCCAGAGAGACCGCAAGGAAAAGGACGGCGGGATGATGTCCCACGCCTTGCAGCTACTTCCGTTCTACAAGTGGCACCCTGAGGTCCTGAGAGGAAACTACAGGGAGGTAACCTGGGCCAGCACAGGACCTGAGGGACAGACCAGGATGCAAGCTGCTTCATGGCCTCCCTCCTGTGCCCTGGCCCAAAGCTTGGGACTTGAAGAGCCAAGACAGCCACCAGTGTGCCAAGGACAGTCTACTCACCGGAAGGCCAGGTAAACGGGAACCAGGGATGCCCACATCTCCATTGACTCCCACAGAGGGTCCAAGATGCTGGGCCTCCACACCTAAGCTGCAGGATGAGCAAGGCTCCCCCTGGGAAAGGAAGTGAAGAATCAGAAAGGCTCCCAGGTAGGCAGCAGCGGGGGGTGGGGGGGCAGCTGTCAGAGGGGGGCGGTCAGGGCTCCCTTACCTTCTCTCCTTTCATGCCTTGGATTCCTGGGTCTCCCTGCAGGGAAAAACGGGTTTGTGAACTCCATGATCATACATGAGGACAGCACTATGACATCCTACATGCGCTTTGAACATCCAGGGGTTTCATGGGGTCCAAGGCCAACACCTTAGAAGTAGGACTCCTCAACCCATATAAAAATAAGGGAAATGAGCCTAGGCTAAACTTCTCCAAAGGAAAATTCCTTACATACCCGGTCGCCTTTTAGTCCAACAGTTCTGAGGCCCTCCTGAAAGAAAAGGCATGAAGAAGAAGTGGGGTGGGTGGGGAGGCCAGGCTAGGCCCCCAACCCAGAGCTGACCACTCTTTTCCGTCACCTCCAGCCAATACCCAAACCCAGGGCCCAGCTTCACTCACAGTAAAGGAAGGTTCCACCCCAGCTTGCACAAAAGGCATCCTAAAAGTTTCTTGGAAAGTGCTGGGAGGTTGCCATGGAGATGGGTGGTGACACTATAGCCCACATCAAGCTCTATGGCTCAGACCCCTTCCCAGCTACACCCTCTTGCCTAATCTCTCTATGGTCATGAGATGTACCCAGTCCCTCTGTCCAACTCCTCTCTGTGATCAAGCTCTCCTGGTGTGTGTCCCTCGGTGGCCAACCAGGCACCCACCTTGGTTGGTGCAGGGTCACCTGGTTCCCCTTTAGGCCCTGGCTTTCCAGGGAGCCCCACGAAGTTCTGGAACCCTTCAGGAAGTGTTGGGCACACTTCACAGGGGTCACCCTAGCAGAAAGGAGAGACCATGAGAGTACAGGGTAGGGCTGAAAGACTCCTGTCCACACCAGCTCTAGGTGTTAGGCAGACATCCAGTACCCTGTCCTCATCATCAGAGTGGATAGCAGGAACACTGCAGGGGCTTCCCATCCAAGTTACTCAAGCATCCAAGGTTAGATTCCTAAACATCACAAAACTACATTCTCAAAGCAAGCTAGGGGAGACAATCAATGCTTCCCACTGATAGATGGAAACTTGGGCTGAGAAAGAAACTGGACTGTCGTCATGAACCATGCAGGTGGCAGGCAACTGAGTTCAGCCAATCCCCAGGCAGGCTCCTGAGCTCATCATCGACCCTCCACAGGAATAGTGAAGGGCTCACCTGGGCCCAGGGTCTCTCCCACCCCAATGTAGAGCAGCCAGACCTGGAACTCACCTTCTCTCCTTTCATCCCTGGCACTCCTGGCTTCCCCTATGAGAGAAGCGGGGACATTAAGGCTGGGCAGAGGGACCAGTGTGCTAGGAGAGGGCCAAGGTCCCAACCTCTTTCCCCCAGGGGCACTGGAAAAGCACACCTGTGCAGGATGGCAACACCTCCCTCCCTCCGGCTCACAAGCACTCACAGGCTTCCCTCCAGGGCCTTCCTTTCCTGGTGTCCCGGAGCTGCCCTGTGGTTAGAAGAAAAGTTAAAGCGGACTGGGAAGATGGCTCAGTAGTTAAAGGTGCTTGCTTGCAAAGCCTGTGGGCCCAGGTTCAATTCCCCAGTACCCACATAATGCCAGATGCACAAAGTGGTACATGTATCTGGAGTTTGTTTGCAGTGACAGATGCCCTGGCACACTTATATGCGTTCACTCATTCATATTCTCTTTCTCTCTTTCTCCTTGCAAATAAGTAAAAAAAATACATTTCTTTTAATTAACGAGAGTAGTTTCCACTGATGTGGCCGCCACACATTCTAGCCTTCCCCATCCAGGGCCTCTGGAGGGCAGGGCCTTCTTGGCCAAACCTCCCTCCCATCTCTGTGTGATCCATTTGTGGGGTAACCCCTCCTCCTTCCTTGTGCCTGTCCTTCTGCATGTCTAGCCCAAGTAAAGAGCAGGACAAAATGAGGCCTCGGTGTGCCTTTCCCTAGCGAGAAGTTAGGAGGTGACCTGGAGGACCTCGGGGATGCACAGCGTACAGACAGACACCCAGGCACTCCCAGGGCTTGCGGCGCACCAAGGCCAGAGCCCCCACATCAGCCATGAATGGATGGAGCTGGGACACTCCTCATCAGGGTCCCACTGAGGCCAACTTCCTTAGCCAAACACACGGCCTCTTCCTGAGACCTACCTGCTCTAGGATCCTACTCCTCTCCCCACCCTGATCCATGCCCTGCACTTACCTTGTCTCCCTTAGGACCTGGCGGGCCACCTGGATCTCCCTGAGGACAGAAACAGGACAGATGCAGGTTTTCTGGGGCCCCTCAGTACAGGTGAGGGACTTTACACTAACCCTTCCTCCAGCTTCTAAGCAGGACCCTTGGGACAGGGTCTTACTACACTCTCCTCCCAACCCCTGCCCTGGCCAGGGTAGAGCAGAAGTCTCAGGACGAGGACAGTAGGAGAGTGGGAAGTTACTCACCGGGGTCCCAGGCAGTCCTATCCCAGGGGGCCCGGGGAGGCCAGGGGGTCCGGGTTCTCCTGCCAGTCCCTCAGGCCCAACAAAGCCAGGATCTCCCTGCCACATACATAAGTGAGTGTGAGACAGCCGTCACTTGTGTCCTGTCACACCTCCCCATGCCCAGACCTGTGACTCACTTTTTGTCCTTTGGGCCCAATAACACAGATCTCTCCTGGACGGCCCTGTGGGGAAGAAGCAGAGACAGCCACAGGCCTGGCACCTGCCCCACTGAGACAGGGAAATTCACACCCATCTGTCCCAGCCTCATTATCCCTCTCCCAAATCAGAACCCCTCACCCTCTGCCCTGCGCCCCAAGGCCATTACATTTCAGCCTCAGGACATCTGAAACTGGGACGCAGGATGCTCCAGTTCAGGTGTTTTTCTGTCCTGGCTTTGCCTCCCAGGAAATAGCCCCTCCCCTCCCTGGCCAAGAGGAGTGGGGTGGATCCCTGGGCTAAGTTCTAGCATTTTGCTTTTGAAGGGGAGCGTCCCCAGCACCATACATCTCGGCCTGGCTTTCCTGGTAGTCCTTTGAGGCCTCCATCACCCTTCTCGCCTTTCTGGCCCTGGAGATAGAAGAGGCAAAACGACCAGGGTTAAGGACAAAAAGCAGGGAAGTTTCAATTGGGGGAGGACACCTGCCTTCTAGACTCTCAGTGTCTGCTCCCTCCCCCCAAAACGGAATGGCTTCCACAGGTCAGACAACAGGAAGAACTTCCCAACCAGCCAGGACACTCACTCCACCAACATGTGGCATTATCCACTATGGAGTGGTGACTGTTTGGACAAGGCAGATAACTAAAACGGGAGGGGAAGGGAGAGGAGGGGACAGGCCATCGCCCACTGTCACATCCTCTGGAAAGACCTTGAACACCTCTCTCCTCGTACCTATAGGGTCAACAGGCCACCCTTTCAAGCCCTGGCCTATTACCTTCTGGCCTGTTGAGCCTGGGAGTCCTGAGGGTCCCTGAGATGAGGAGGGCACACAAAAGAAGAGGTGAGGAAGGGAGGTGAGGCTGGACCAGGATCTGACATCCCTTCCCTAGTGCAGGTCCAAGGCTCACCAAGGCTCCTGACTCCCCCTTCTGGCCTTTAGGTCCTTCTGCACACTGAATAGAGAGACAAGGGCTTGAGAGGGATCCAGGGCTGGCCCTGCTGTATCCCTAAAGCCGGCCTCACCTCTCAGTCTTACCTGAAGTGGGGCATCTGGGGAGACTCGAACACAGTCATTGCCCTGTAGATAAGGAACAGGAGTCAGGGCTGGGCCTCCTGTAGAAGTTACCCAAGACCTGTTGCCAGGAGGCAGGTTTAGGTGTCCCTAAAACAGGCTTCTACATATTCATCCCTGAAGGATGTCACCCTCATCCCCTGTGGCCAGGCTTCTTGCTGAGATGATGTGATATTGGCTCCCATCACTCCCAGCCCCAGGACTAGCTGGGAAAGAAAGACACTGCCGTGGACTTGGCTGGGGTTCTTACCCGTGCACCCTTCTCTCCCTTGGGGCCTGATGGACCAGGCAGGCCTTGCTCACCTTTTCCTCCCTGTGGGTGCAACCAGAATGGTGGTTAGGCCTGGAGGGGGAACGGAAAACCTACAGGAAGTGCTCCCTACCCCGATCATCTTCACCCATCCACCACGCATGTGTATGTGCGCGCACTTGTAATTCCTCCCCAGCCCTTTCTATGCACTGCCTGCCACATATGGATTCCATACATACCAAAAGGCTCCATTTGGCAACCTACAGTCTCACGCAAGAGGGCATCCCCTCCCCCATACACATGCACACCAGCTCACATGCAGCATATCCAGGGCACATGTGTATAGACACATATGTGCAGGGTGACATAAAGCCATGATGGTTCAGTGCCAGACTGCCTGAGTTCAAATCTCGTACTTGCTAGCATGGGACACAAGGTGAGTCATGGCGACTCTCTGAACCTTGGTTTCTTCGTCAATAAACAAGCGTTCATATCAGCACCTGTGTCCAGGTGCTATGCGAGGAAGACAGGGAGTGCTGCAGCCAGGGTGCTGGACACAGAGCCTGTGTCCAGTCAGCATTCCATGGAACTGGCTCTAAGAGTCACATTACATCATGCATGCTTACATGTGTCACACCCACCCCGTCGTTTGCAAGCTCTGTGGCCCATGAGGTCCAGGAACCTATGGGTTCAACCCTCAGCCCCAGTGAGCTGTATGTCCTAGAATATACAGTACAGTAACACCCACATGGACACATCCAGTGATCCACGCTTGATGCAATGAGCCCTCAGTTTCCCCTGAAATCAAATGAGAGTTCTCACCCCATAGGATGGGTACTGTGAAGGGTCAGGGATGTGGTAGGTAAGCACATATAGGGCCCATGGCCTGGTACACAGTAGGGCTTCAGGAAAGGGCAGCTCTGAATATCTTAGCACACATATAACCTGCTCTTTCCAACAGACACAGGCACAACTGCTCCACACTCAAGCACACCCAGATAATCCTGATATGAACACACAACCACAGAGCGACATGCTGTGGGAAGGACTGGGGCCAGCGAAGAGGACAGAAGGGCCCTGTTCTCTGCTGAGACTTACCTTGGGACCAGAGGGACCAAGTGTGACCTAAGAGAACAGAAGAGAGAACATTGCACTTCAGGCAGCAAGAAAAAGCCAGGGGCCAGTGAGGGTTCACAAGCACAATGGCAGGGCCTGAATCCAAGCCCCAGTTCTGCCTCCTAGGACAATCGGCGTGTTGACTTTATTTCCTAACACTATAAACTCTGCAGAGAGATCTCATCTACTTTCTTTAAGCTGCCTGCCTTTGGCTAGCTCTGTCCCCAGTTGCTAGGATAATATGGCTGTTCGGTTGCCATGGTAACCAGTGCACATCTGGAGACCATGGCCATACCAGATTTGATGGGGGACTGGGTGAAAAGAGAGGCAGACAGCAGTGGGGGTACTTCCTGATATCACCTCCCAAAGTCAGGAGACCTGTGCCCTTTTTGTACCAACATGGCATGTCAGTCAGAAGGTCAGGCAGCGACTGACAAGAAGAGACACAGTGGGCATGAGCCGGGCTTTACATTGAATCCCTCTTCCGTACTTCCAGAACCCCAAAGAGAGGCCAGGCCATGCCTGCTATCAAGAGGAGGTGGGAAGTCTAGTCTGGCCCTGAGATCCCTGTGGCTTTGAGGGCCAGTGCTGGGCCATGGGACGCTGAGCAGTCCCTCCCCCACTCCAGGCCAGCAAGGTGACTTAGGAAGCTTTCCACGCCAAGCAGGCCTGAGATCCTGAGGGGACAGCAACCAAGGTCCTGATTCTGTAGGCAGGCCACCACCCATTCCATTCTACTCTGGGTCGCAACACACCATCCAGATCTAAAGGCAGATGCTATTCTCTCTGTAGCCCTGGCTTGACAGGCCTGGGGGCAGGGGATAAGCTCAGCTCTGGGAGACAGTCAGGAGGGCACAAAGCCCCCTTGTCCTCGACCAGGAAACTCCAGCCCACTCCAGGCAATGTCCGCTCCCAGGCCTCGCCCACGCCGCCTGCACACCCTCCATTGACTCACATTGCTCTCCCGAGCACCATGGACACAGGGTGGGCACTGCAAGGGAAGAACAGGCCACGAGGTCAATGCTGAGCCTGAGATCAGCCCTCCACCCCATCCCTGCCCAACACACATACACAAGCCCGAAGAGCATCACATATGTCCCTCAGTGTGATCCAAGAGGAGTAGGAGGATAGGAACCCCAGAAAACCAGCCTTGCCCCTCATTTCCCATCACCCCAGACCCCTAGCTGTTTTCCAAATGAGGAAACTTAAGCCCAGAGGGGAACAGCAGTGAGCCCCAGACCACATAACATGTCAGTGAAGACTGAAGATCATAATTTAAAGGTTCTGTGGCCAAGGCCTGGACTCTCACCATGATGCCCATGGCCATTCACTTCCAACTCAGCAGGCATGCCCTCCAGGGCTTTTACTTCACCACCCAGGGCAAGGCAAAGGGAAGATGGGGCTAGAGGCAGGCCCCAAGGAGTGCTAGGGGTCTAGACTTTGTGCCCCAGTGCTTCATCCAAAGGGTTTGTACTGACAACCCTCCTCAGAGCCCCTCCCTTGGCAGCCCAGACGAGAGGCTCACCTCACTGGCTGCTATCTCCTGGTGGACCTGAGAAGAGGGAGGCATGGAAATGGGTGGGAAACTTGGAGATCAAACACAGCTGCAACCCCCTGCCTAGGAGCCAGCTTTCTAGAGAATTCCAGGTACTGTCTGTCCCACCCCCCCCCCGTCTTCCCCTTTCAAAGCTGGCACTACACAACCGAGCTCTGTCCGAACAGGCAGAGACTAGAAGTGGAGTGTCTTCTCCAAGGGTTTCACAGAGGGCACACAGTACAGACAGAGGGCACCATGGACCCCGCCCCCCGCCCACCATCTCTACCTTTGCCCCCCTTTCAGCCTTCTGGTTGGTTCTTCCCATCAGCTGGGCGTCCACCTGGGGAGACAGAGGAGCTGGTATCAGGGGAGAGCATGCTGAAAAGGACATATGGGCCCCGGGTACCTCCTCAGTCTGGCATCTGACACCTCTCGGGGCATCCAAACTTTGCTCAGGCCCCCGAGGCCGCCCCCACAGGCGCCTTTTCATTCCCCCCCCGCCCATGTGGTGCTGGTAAAAACAGGCCATGAATCAATGGAATCCTGTGTTCCTGCAGCCAAAGGCTGGGCATGATGCCCGAGTGGGCAGGGACACTGCCCAGCCAGAGGGTGGTGCTAAAGATGGAATGAGGCTTCCCTGCTACCTCCGAAGAACCTGGGAGTGGACAGACAGGGCAGCTGGCCATGGTGCTAGGCAAATGAGCAGACACTGTGGGAAACAGTGCAAGCTAGCCTCTGGTCCCACGTCCCCCATCCAGGAACACCTGCCTTTAGAGTATACCTTGTCCTGCCCTCCACAGGAGGGTCCAGGTGGCATTAGTGAGGGTCTTGGCAATGCCAGAGTGAGATGGGCATAAGGCTCAGTGCCGACAGGCGGGTGAGCACAGAGTTACCCCATCAGCTGGCTCTCTCTCTTCTCTCTCCCCCTCCCTCCCTGAGTCCCATAGCGTGATGCAAGCAGACCTAGCATCCCAGACCCTTCCCGTCCTCCAGGTACACAGCCAGCTGAGTCTTGTAGAAGGCTAGGTCAGGAGCAGGGCAGTGTCCTTTGTGCCAGCCCTGCCAACCCACCTTGCTGTTCTGAGGCTCCTCCAGGCAGAAGCAGCGGGTATAGACCTTGCCCTCTGTCTGCGGGTTGATCTCAATAAGCTCGTTGCTCTGGGTGTCCCGGCGGGCCTTGGAGGTCTCTGGGGGGCACTGCTCAGTGCGGGGGAAGGGCTAAGGTCAGTACAGAGGTAGATGCATACTGAGAACCCCACCCTCCCCTTCCAGGCCCCTCCTGACTCCAACACAGTGTACACTAACAGTGGCTGCTCACCCCTCCTGGTAAAATCTCACAGCAACCCTCCTCCAGCACAAGCTCTGGGTCACAGTAGATGTGTGCCTGTTGAAGGTCAAACTGCAGGGGACATGCGAGTTAATTTCATTTCAGATGATCAAATAGCTCTGTGTCATGGGCTCCCCCCCAATGATCCACAAAGATGCCTTCACCCAGGATTTGACCTCAGCTGTCACCAAAATCAGAAAATAAAAAAAGAAATAAATAAAAAACAAAAACAGGTTGAGGAGGCCCAGAGAAACAGGAAGGAGGTCTCATTCAAGCTGGACCTAGTTAGCAGACATGAATGCAAGGAAAGACATGCAGGTAGAGGGAACGGCATAGGTCAAAGCATGGACTATGAATGTAGTATGTGAGCCAGAAGACTAGGTTGGAATTGGTCAGAAAGGAATCAAATGGAGAAATGTACGGAGGACACTGTTAAAAGCTCTTAGAAGTCGGGCATGGTGGTGCACGCCTTTAATCCCAGCACTCAGGAGGCAGAGGTGGGAGGATTGCCATGAGTTCAAGGCCAGCCTGAGACTACCCCGGCTGGAGTGAGACCCTACTTTGAAAAACCAAAACCAAACAAAAAAAAAACCTTATAGAGAACCAAAATTACAGCGGGCTTTGAATGCAGGCTAACATGTTCAGACTGCATCTAGAGGGCAGTGGGTTAGGGGAGGGCTCTAAGCAAGGGAAGATGCATATCCCAGGAGCTCACTCAGGGTTCCCAGAGGTGGAAATAGAAGCCAGAGTCCAGCTTAGCACTCACTGAGACGGGCTTGCCCTGCTCAGCATCCAAGCCCAGGAATACATGGCCCCCAGGACGCACGGGTCGCCGGGGACCCAGGGGGTGGGAGGAGGCTGAGATGCAGTCCACATGCACGGAGGCCACACGTCCAGCCACGCTCAGCATCAGCTTGTGCCATCTCAGGTCGAAAAGCTGAGGCACTGGAAAGAGGCAGGACACAAAGTCGCCGTCTTGACCCTGCGCCCGAAGCTCCAGACTCCTCTCTTGGCTGTTGACTTCCAGAGAGATCTGTGGAGAATTGGGAAAAAGAAACGACAGAGATTCAGAGCTCCGAAGTGACACCATGACGGTGGAGGGCCTCAAGCTCATGTCACAGAAGGGGAGACTGGGGTCCAGAATGGGAAGAAAGCTGGCTGGGGCTACAGAGCAGTGCATGCTGGAAGAATGGGATGGGCCCTGGTGGGCGGAGGTGGTGGCTGGGGGACTCAAAGGTCAGCACACAAATCATAAGCTTAGACAGAAGCTGGGCTGGGAAGGTGTTCTCTGATGCCCAAGGAGTGGGTTGGGCTCACCTGGGGGTAGCCATCGGCGTCGGTCACTTGGAATAAGTACCATGTGTTCTGGAAGGTGTGCTTCTTCAACAGGAGTGTCAGGACCAGGGCAAACTCCTCCGGGAAGCCACGGGGAAATACTCGTCTTCAAGGGAACAGAGAGGGTGCTCTGAGGCCCAGGGAAGCCCAACCACAGCGCACCCTAAGCGACAGGACCAACGAGTCTATCTGAGTCCCATGCAGCACACACCTCCAAACACATTACACATTCACTCTGCCATACTTGCTGAGAACTTTCTGGGTGCCAAATGTTGGCTGACTGCCGGGGAGGCCAGTGGTGAAAATAGAGAAGGTGTCTGTCCCCCAGGGCATCCCATGGGTTCTGATCAGTGGAGGTACCTGATCAGAGAATCCTTAGAATGGCCACGGCAAGGGGGTTTCTAAGGAAGACAGCATGGTGTGGGATAGGGGTGAATAATGGGCCTGGGATAGAAGAGGAAATGCTAAGAAAAATGGGTTCTGTATGACCAGAGTAGCAAAAAGACAGAGGAGTATCTGTACAGGTCAGACCAGAGAGGTAAGATGGGGCCAGACCACCCAGAGGTGAGAGTCTGAACTTCACACACACAAGGGTCTGCTCACACAAGCATGTCAACACACACCATGCCTGCCAGGTTCCCGCCCCCATTCTGGGGTTTCCATGGTGCTCACAGGATATGAAACTGGTCCTGCCCAGAGCTGGGAGTGGGGCTGCCAGGTGCCCCTCACAGCCCACCCTGCAAACCTGGGGGCAGAGATGTGGTAGACCAGGCATGTGGGGGGAGGAGTGAAATGACCCCCAGAGAAGCCCCAGGCCTAAGCCCGACATCCAGAATGGCTGGGGTGTGGCAGAGGTCAGTGTGGATGTCCGATGGCCACCCTAAGGCCTTTACCGCGTGGGCTGGGTCAGGGGGGCAGCCCCCAGCCGCAGAATGAGCGGTCCCTTGGGGTTGCGGATCTTCTTTATGGCAGGCGTCTTCATGAGGTTCAGGCGGCGGATGAGGTTGAAGCCTTGGGGGTGACACCAGGGGGCAGGTGAGGAGCAGTGCAGGCCACTCCAGGAAGAGTAGGGGACAGGCAGGTTTGAGGGGGTACTCACCAGTCACATTGGCTGATAGGTCACTGCTGTGTTCCAGCTTGAGTCCTTCTTGTTGTGAAGGTGGGCACTGCTCACCTGGGAGAGAGAGTTGGCCCCAGTGCATGAGGGGCTCAGGTCGGCAGCTGCCCAGCGGGGCTCCCCATAAGTAGCAAGTGCATAGTCTTCCCTCTGGACCTTTAGCCCAGTCTACCTTGAGACTGTATTCACAGCTAGCTGCCTTCTGACCCTGGCTGCCCAGGGGAGCACACAGCTAAAGACAGAGAGGATCATCCCAAAGCCACCGAGTGAGCTCAGGACCAGAACCTTAGAAGCTCAAGTCTCACAACACCCCCATACAGGACCAGACCAATGGCCAAGGAAGTGAAAGAAACCCTGGGTGGCCCCAGAGCATAGACAGTGGGGAGTTCCCCCAACAGGCAGCTGGTCCCGGCCACTGTGGATATGCACGGTTTCCCCCGTGAGGCGGAGGCAGAGGGGTAGTCGGGGTGAGGGAATGTCAGGTTCATGCCCACACTTGGAGTCATGTGCAATTGTGAGTGTGTGGCTGCACATGACTGAGCTGCAGACACTCGTGCCCCCGGGGCTGCCCTGCGAACTTGGTACTTGTGTCCTCTGCCATGGGTGGAGTTCCAGTTCCCACATCCAAAACAGACAAGCAGGCCAGACACAAGTCTGAGCTAAGAGGATGGCTTTTCACCTGCATATGTGTCCAGTGAAACAGGGAGAAGAGACTGAGGGGGCCTGAGACGACCACAGGCTCAAAGGTACCACTGGGGCCGTGGGTTCTAAGCAGGCCATATGAAAGGCTTCTGGACAAAGGGACAGTTTAATGCCAGTGTCCAAAGCCCTGAAGGGACAAGCTGCCAGTCACAGGCCTCCCTCTCTCTGGGGCTGTGATTCTCCTTGACACATGTTGGGGGAGGTGCTGCACTAGAGGCTAAGATCAAAAGGTCCTTCCCAGCAAGGCAGATGGCAGGGTGGCTGGAACAAGCCATTGAAGTCCCCTCCCAGAAGGTAGCCAACGTCAAGCTGGCCTGGTTGGAAGGAGGAACCTGGGTCCCCAGGCACAGTAACCCACTGGAGTCTCCCTCCCCCGGGGCTGGCCGGAAAGACCATCACTGTCTTGAGCATCATAGCAGCAGTGGGTGACTCACCCTTGGCAAAGAGCCCAGATTCCTTACAGATGTTGAAATTCTCTGCCCTAGCCCCCAGGGGAGCTGGTGAGGGAGAGGACAGCAAAACTCTGTGTGTGTGTGTGTGTGTGTGTGTGTGTGAAACACATGTGTTTGCACGTCCCTCCTATACCCAGTGCACAAACCCTCCTACTCCGCATCCCTTGGTTCCAGCCCCCCTTGGCTGACTAGACTTGGGTTCTAGGAGTTCTGTTCCTGCCTAGCTGAGTCCAGAGGGCACAAGGCTGGGCAAGTTGCCCAGTCAACTTCCTCTGGCATCAGATCCTGGAAAGCTGTACCCTTTCTGTGTCCAGAGTCTGGGCCTTGGGATGGGCTGGCATCGGGGATCCAGGCTGGTGTGGAGGAGGAGAGTGAGACTGGACCATGGAGTCATTACCACGAGAAGGGGCAGAGGGGCTCGGCAGCTTTAAGGATGGGCTGCCTTCTGCAGGGAGAACGTAGCACCCGTTCTTCCCAACCCTACCAGTCCCAGCAAGGGGATGGGTTTGTACTCAGGAGGCCTGTTCTCCCCTTACCCACTCAACAGAGATCCAGAGTACAAACAAACACAGGACTGCTCCAAGATGCAAACCCAAAGATGCTCAGAACGAACACACACACACACACACACACACACACACACGCACACACACACACGCATAAGCTCACTCACACAAGCTCAATTGTGTAAACACTTCAGGCCACCCGGAGCTCAGCTCCTAGACTTTCTTATAAATTTCCACTGACTGGCACATACATAGTCACACATGTGCAGTGACCCCAGCACCTCACGGAGCCAGTTACAGACCTGTGTCATCTCACCTGTAACTGTCCCATGGCTGAAGGTGGCCCAGAGCCCAAGCAGCCACAGGCCAGGAGCCCAAGATATCCACATACTGGTCCAGAGGAATCAGCTGCAGCCAGAGCACCTGAAAACCAGAGACCGGGAAGGTGGGCTCCTGAGTCCCCATAATACAACCACACATGGGTGGGTGGAACCAGCCAATGACACCCAGGCACCAGGACTTCAATGGAATGAGAGCTAGACAGGTGCCAGTCCCTCTCAGGGGCCCCACACAGGCCTGGGGCAAGGATCTGGGCAGAGGTGATAATCAAAATATTTAACCATCAGCATGGTCCAGACATCCACCAAGCGGAGCAGAATGCTGGCTACACACAGAAACAGCGCCCAGGCGGCATGTGGCTTTGCCAGGGGCAGCTGCTAGATTGAGAAGAGGTCTAGAGGGTTCTAAAAAGCCACAGAAGATGGGAGTTGAGGGGGGCATAAGCAGGAGAGATTTGTCAAAGTGCTTGGAAATGTTCCGGTGCTGTAACAACCTATATACTGGGCTGGATAAGCAGCGGGTACCTGGCAAGCTGTACCCACCTCAGCAGACAGCCCTGCCAGCCACCCATGAGGTCAGGGTCTACAGACTGGGCTGCATCTCCTGGCAGGGATCACAGAGCTGTATGTGGGCCAAGAAAGCTTCCCCTTATGGGTACAGTGGATGGGAAAGCAGGTCGCCAGGACTCAGGGCCTTGGTGCCAACCTCCCCTGCTGATGGATGTTCGTCTTTTAGTTTTATTAAACCCTGATGGATGGGCCCAGATAAATCAATTCAGGCTCAGCAAGTGGCCGGGAGAGCCATATATCATCTGGCCTTCCCCGGGACAGGCAGCTCACGTACATGCACACAGAGCTATGTCAGCTATGTGTCAGCACCACACACGAGCACATACATACTGGCGCATGCAAACAAACCTATCTGCACACAGTCATGTGCACAAAGAAACACCAGAATCAATAAGCCCAGAGTCTGCACATACACACGTATGTAGCCAACCCATGACCTCCCCTCCAGGAAGCCTTCCTGTCGGGAAGTTCTTATGGAAGGCTGATCTCATTCCTTCCGGTTGAATCCTATGTTCTATCCTTTGGTCCTGGACGGGGGATAAAAAACAGAGCCCTTGGGCTGGAGAGATGGCTTAGTGGTTAAGGCGCTTGCCTGCAAAGCCAAAAGATCCTGGTTCAACTCTCCAGTACCCACGTAAGCCAGATGCACAAGGGGGCACATGCATCTGGAGTTCGTTTGCAGTGGCTGGAGGCCCTGGCTTGCCCATTCTCTCTCTCCCTCCCTCACTCACTCACTCCTTCTCTCTCTCTCTCTCTGTTTCATTCTCTCTCTCAAATAAGTAAATAAAAAATATTTTTTAAAAAACAAAGAACAGACCCCTTGCTCTAATATATTTGGGGGTTGGACACCAGCTCCCTTCTCCTAGAATGGAACTGTGTCCCCATTGTATTCATCTCCCATCTTAGAGATGTGCACATCCACTATCAAACCCTACCCGGGCCTTCCCCTCCTGTCAGCCAATGGAAGGGCTGCCGGCTGTGGGCGGCTTGTGGGTGCTTGTGGAGGCGTGAACATGGATGCACTCATGTTCGCTTCCGGCTCCCAATTTCTGGCCTCTACTCCTAGGCCCAAGTCTGAGTGGAGGATTATATAGGGATAGCAGGAGAGATGCTTCCAAAGAGATGTCCTCTTCCCAACACAGGCATAGACTGGAGGCAGGGAGAGCAGGACGAGGATGGAGTTTCCAGCTCATCCTAGCCCAGAGAGGCGCTGCCACTTGTCCCAGGTCACACAGCAACTCAGATGCAGAAGGGGTTCTTTCAACCTAGAATCAGGAGGCAGCCCAGTCCATACCCACTTACCGATGGCCCGGGAGCCCCTCACTCAGCAATCTGGGAGGCCCAGGGCAGCCAGCCCGGGCAAAGCAGGGCCTGGGGTCTGCTGCCACCGTCGGGGGTGTTTCCTCGCTGTGTCTCCCAGCAGACCGCACCCCGAGCGTGTCCCCAGCTTGCCCGGAGCTCTCCGGGCTGAGTGCTGCCCGGCGCACGCCTGCCTGCCGGGACTGCCGGCGACTCCAGGAGGGGGAAGAGGGGCGGATCCTGGGGGGCTGCCAGGAGGCTAATGGAACCCAGCTGGGCCGGCCCGCCAGGCCAGAGCAGCGGGAGGAGGGAGGCCGGGAGGAGGGCTCGGCGGCGGCCGCGGAGGCGCCGGCCGGCGAAGGCACCGCAGCTCCCCTGGCCTGGCCGCGCGCCCGGGGCCCGCCTCTCCCAGGTCCCCAGCCAGGTGAGCCCGGAGCGAGGCAGGACCCTGCGTGCCCAGAGCCGCTCTGGAAGTGGCGCCTGCAGAGGGCAGGCGAGAGGGAGGCCCGACGCTTCCTGAGCCAGGCCTGGAGTCTAAAGGGCCTCCTCTGTTTCCCCCTTTCTCTTTCCCTGGCTGCGACCCCAGAAAGCTGAGGCGGGTGGGGACCCTCCTCCAAGACCCGTGGAACCCGTGACGTGGCTGCTGACCAAGCCTCAGTGGTCAGATTTTTCCAGTGCCTGGGTCTGCCCCTCTGTCTGTGTTTGGGGGAGGAGCGGGGCACCCTCCACACACACACCATTCCTGTGCTAAATTAACCCCTTTTGCTCTGCCTTCATTCCCACAGAAGTGGGAGCCAGTGAATCCCTTGTTCCTCATTACTCCGTGAGATTGGAAGGGCTCAGTTCCCTGCTCCAGCTCTAGCTTTGAGGCTTTTTATTATTTACTCAGTGTGTGTGTGTGTGTGTGTGAGAGAGAGAGAGAGAAGAGAGAGAGAGAGGAGAATTCAGACTGGCTTTGAACTCACTATGTAGCTGAGGATAACCTTGAACTTCTGATCTTCCTGCCTCCCGTGGTGCTGGGATTACAGGCTTGTGCCACTAAGCTTGGTTTATGTAGTGCTGAAAATCCAACCCAGGGCTTTGCTCATACAAGGTTAAGTGCGACACCATCAAGCTACACCCCAGCCTCCTTTTCCTTTCACTTTTTATTGTGAGCTAGAGTCTCATCAGGTTGCCCAAACTGACCTTAAACTTTCAATTCTCCTGCCTCAGCCTCCAGAGCAGCTGGGATTACAGCGCCGTGCCTGGTTCAGATCCATTTAACTCTGTGAGATGGGATAATGATAGCATCTGCCTCGTGTAGCTTTGTTAAAGGAAACTCATTAACGTCTGTAAAAATGCTTAGACGTGGTCTGGCACATAGGAGGAGAAATATTTGCTGCTATTTTCATTATTATTGGGATCCCTGGCAGAGAATGGGGTGGGGGTGGTGGACGAAAGTTGATCTTATTCATCAGTGATGGGGAGGGGTTACTTTATATCCAGAGTCCAAAGAAACAAAAGAAATTGAGGTTGGATGAACAGTAGGTCAGTTCTATCAAGGCCAGGGGAGGTGGACCAGGCGAGTCTCTCACAAGGGTGTCAATTTCTTGGCATCAAGGTTGAGGAACCATGGAGATGGGTTCAACAGGCTGGCAGAGTAGATGTGGGGAAGCAGCTAGGGTGCCTTGACTTGGGGAGTGGGCTTCCCATTGAAGCAGACGTGTAGATGTAGTCCTGTAGCTCCATCTAACCCAGGCTGGGCATGGCAGGCCTGGGATTTCCCGCCTCCAGCCCTAGAGGCGCTGAGTCAGTGGAAATCCCAACCACGCCACCAAGGCAGGCCACTGTGGTCCCTGCACTGAGCCTGGGCCCAGATGTAGTGGTGGCAGTGGTGGGGTCTGGGAAATGCTGAGCTCAGCAGGCAGGAAGCACAGGGGTGGGGCTTTCAGAGGCTCTGGCGGGAGGGGTGGGAAGCCCAGCTTGCTTCGTGGAGTACTGCCTCCCTCTAGGCATGCTGGGAAAGAAAGGAATATAATCTGTTCTAAGAATTCCATCTATGCTAACTCCTTCAATCCTTACTGCGACCTAGGGGCAGCGTTCTGTGTTGATCTCCCGGTTGCTGATGAGAAACCGAGGTGCTGGGAACAGCGCGCATGCTCCACCTCACACAGCCGGTCAGTGGTGGAGTGAAGCCCAGGTCCAGGAAACAGACAGCACCGGCTCTCACCCCTCTGCCATCCTAGCCACTCCCGCTCTTCACCCACCCACGCCCCAGGTGAGAGCAATTAGAGCTGTGGGTGCAGGAACCTGAGAAGGGGGTGTGCAGAAGCCTTCCCATAATAGCCCAAGGCTGTCGTTCACACAACAGCTAAACCTGGGACGTGCCCACTGCCTGGATCCACCATCAGTCTAGAGATGTGCTTGTGTCCCTCTCTTGTTCTGACACATGCACACAGAGAAAGATAGGTTCTTACACAGTCCCTCGGTGCGCACATTTTTTTTTTTTTTTTTGGTTGTTTTGTTTTTTCGAGGTAGGGTGTCACTTCTGGCGCAGGCTGACCTGGAATTAACTATGTAGTCTCTGGGTGGCCTCGAACTCACAGGCGATCCTCCTACCTCTGCCTCCCAAGTGCTGGGATTAAAGGCTTGCGCCACCATGCCTGGCTGGGTGCACACATGTTTACACAGATGTGTGCATACACACCTACCTCCTTGCAGGGCAGATGTAGGAGCCAGGTCAACCCACAGAAATAGAAATAGATTCCTGGACATACCCAAAGACAGACATGCCTGTAATCCCAGCTACTCAGGAAGCCAAGAAAGATTGCAAGTTCAAGGCCATTGTTTTAAATATTTTATTTTTATTTATTTATTTATTTGACA
This sequence comes from Dipus sagitta, assembly GCA_036346955.1. NCBI lineage: Eukaryota > Metazoa > Chordata > Mammalia > Rodentia > Dipodidae > Dipus > Dipus sagitta. The sequence continues at coordinate 99,330,344 of CM070773.1, forward strand.
GAGAAAGAGGGGAAGAGGGAGAGAGAGAGATTGGGGAGAATGGGCGTGTCGGGGCCTCCAGCCACTGAAAACAAACTCCAGACACGTGCACCCCCTTGTGCATCCTGGCTAATGTGGGTCCTGGGGAATCTAACCTGGTCCTTTGCCTTTGCAGGCAAATGCCTTAACTGCTAAGCCATCCCTCCAGCCCAAGGCCACTGTTTTAAAGTAAAGTTTAAAAAGGGGGGCATGGAGTGAGGGGCAGGAAGGTTGGGTCATTGGTAGAGTGCTTGCCTAACACGCACAACAGTGGGTTCGTTCCTCCAGCACCAGAGACGGAGCGAGGAGGAAACATGCTCATGCATGTACACAGACATACATATAGAAACAGATATGTAGCCCAACATGGTGCCTTGTGCCTATATAATCCCAGCACTCAGGAAGCTCAGGCAGGAAATTTGCAAGTTCAAGGCCAGACACTGTCTCAAAGTAAAAAAAAACATGGAGTTGGGTGGTAGGAATGTTAGGTCAGTGGAAGAGTGCTTACCCAACATGCACATGACACTGGGTTCATCCGCACCAGAAGACACTGCATAGACTTGAATGCACACACAGGCACATGCATGTACACGGACATACATATAGAAACAGACATGTAGCCAAACATGGTACCTCATGCCTTTAATCACAGCACTCAGGAGACTGAGGTAAGAGGATTATCATGAGTTCAAGCCAGCCTGGGCTGGAATGAGACCCTATTCCCCTCCCCCCCAATAAAAAGAAAAGGAAGGAAGGAAAGAAAGAAAAGAAAGAAAAAAGAATAGATATGTACCCACAGGCTAATTACCCAGCTGTGCAAGCAGATACCTGCAGAACCGTGGCACACACACACAGAGACATGCACACACTGGTGCACGCATACACATGCACACATGCGGCTATGCCAGTGCATTTATGTGCATTCAGCCCCTGAAAGCCCCGCATGCCAGCAAGCAGGGTATCCGGTGGGGCCGGGCTTGGTGCCCTCACCCCAGATGGCATCGCCACGAGGTAATCAACTCTGTTAATCGCCACCAGCTGCCCTGGAGCCTGCCTGCCACTGCCGGGTGGGGCTCACAAGGCCTCCTGGGCCTGGGGTAATGTGCACAGATGTTGGTGGTGCTCAGGGGCCCTCCCATTACCCCACCAGCCACCGGGAATCCCCATATGGCAGGGGCAGCCCTTGGGGCTGGGGTAATGGAGCAAAGAGGCAAGATAGGGCATGACTCCAAGAGAGACCCAGGAGTCCCAGCAAGCTGAGCACATGTGGTTGGGACCTGTACTCCACATGCACACCAAGGTCCCGGCATAGGTGCTCACAGACACACACACACAGAGCCATGTCACACCTGATGGATTGCTCATCGCAGATCTCCTGCTGGCTTCCTCAGTCTGGTAAATGCCACCATAATTCATTCTGATGCTCAGGCCGAGGACTAAGTGTGTCTCCTGCCTTCCCTCTCCCCCACCCTGTCCTGTCACCTCTACCCCCAGAACACAGACCACATCCATCCACTCCTCCCCACTGCCGCTACTACCATCCTTGCCTGAAACTAAAGCTCCCAACAGGCTCTGCCCGCTGCTCACAGCCCCACCCCTGACCCCAGCCCAGCATCTGGGAAGCCCCTTCCCAGGCTCTATCAGCTAGTTTCTAAGAAAACCCAAATGTTTTTTCTGGCCGTATCACATCCTTCATGATCTGGCCTCTGTGCAGGTCCTGGCCCACCATATCTCTCCATAAGCTATGTCCCCCACTTCCTTTCTCTGAATTCTCCACACTGTTTTTACACAGCAGTTTGTCCCAGGCCTTCATGAAAGGGTTCACTGACACCCAGGACTCCCCATCCCAGGATCAGCCCACCAAAGTGTGCCCCCTCAACTTCCCGCTGTAGGGGAGCCCCTGTCACATGGCCCCCACGGAAAACTCTGAGCAGTGTTGGATTCTGTTGTTTACACATTTACTGTAGTTAAGGCTAATCTTGAACTGCCTCCACCACTCAAGTGTTAGAGTTACAGGTGTGTGCCACTTCGTCCCATCTCTGTCCTCTTTCCTCCCCACGAGGGTAGTGTCACTGGTTCTCTGACTCTCTTTCCTGTGACTCTGCCCCACCCTCCAGCTCCTTCTCACTGTTGTCTGTTAATAACTCCCCTTTCCCCTCTGCTTCCAGACTGGCTCTCCAAATCCGCATCTTGTGTCTCTGGCTTCCTCTCTGTCTTTTTCTTATATTTTCTGTACCTTCTCAGCTTCTTTTCTGTTATGGACTTCTATTCCACAATCTCTGCTTTTATGACTTAAAAGAATACTTTATTTACATTTTATTTGAGAGAGAGAGAGGGGGAAAAAATGGTGCACCAGAGCCTCTAGCCACTGCAAATGAACTCCAGACACATGTGCTACCTGTGCACCTGGTTTTACATGGGTGCTGGGGAATCAAACTCGGGTCCTTAGATCTTGCAGGCAAGTGTTTTAACCACTTATGTATGTATGTAGCTCTAATCTACCTGCCTATAGTGTTCTCTCTCTTTCTAAATATCTTGTATTTATTTATTTCAGAGAGAGAGAGAAAGAGGCAGACACAGAGAGAAAGTGTGTGAGTATGGGCATGACAGGGCCTTGTGCCACTGCAAACAAACTAGATGCATGTGCCACTTTGTACTTCTGACTTTACATGGGTACTGGGGGAATTGAACTCAGGCTATCAGGCTTTGTGAGCAAGTGCCTTTAACCACTGAGCCATCTCTCCAGTCCCCCTCTTCCTTGAAGAGTCTCACTATGTAGCCAGGGCTGGCCTTGAATTCAGGGTCCTCCTGCCCAGAGCCTCCTCAGTACTGGGATTGTAGGTATGTGCCTCCTCACCCAGCCATAGCTAGGTATGGGTCTCCAGTGTCTCTTTGGCTCACTATCATTCTCTCTCTCTCTCTCTCCCTCTCCCTCTCCCTCTCTCCTTCTCTCCTTCTCTCCCTCTCTCCCTCTCTGTCTTTCACACACCTCCTGTCCGAAATCAACACTGCTACTATGTCCCCACAATTGATTGTGTCCTTGTGACAGGGAGACCCGTTTTTCACTGCTGACTGGCAGCTTTATGGTCCCAGTGGGAGGGCCAGTGCTCCACTGTGTTATGCTCATCTGCCCTGCAGGCTGTGGCAAGCCTTTCATAGGCACCCAAAACACTGGAAATATCTGCCTGCAACCCAGCCCCAGTCAAGGTCTCTTCCTTCAACTAACTCACATTACCAGGTACCTACTCAGGGAGGCTACTCTGGAGCTTCTGGAGAGGTGAGCACGCAGACCCCAGTGGACATAACTGTGGACATGACAGTGTCCAGGCAGATGCTGGGGTAAGGAGACACTTTAGGTATCCTGGGTCCCAGCCCCATTACTCCCTGGACTTTGCCCATCTGTTCTGAGTGAACCATGGAGAGGTGGCAGTTACTCACATCTCACTTCTACTCACCGTGCTATCCCGGGCCTGCATTCCTGTTGTACCACAAGGTGAAACGTGGGATCCCAGCTGGATCCCCCTTGCCTGGTGTTAAAATATCTGAAAGTATTTTGCCTGATGCTCTGTCCCTGTGGCTGTCATCATGGGGTGCGACTTTGCTCCCAGAGGACATACACTTGAGTGTATGGAAACAGTCTTGACCGTCACGATACAGGAAGAAGGTGCAGCTGGCATCTAGAGGGCAGAGACCTGAGATGTTGCTAAGCATCCTACAATTTACAGGGTGTTCTGCCCAATAAGGAGCCATCGTCCCCAATATCAGGAGAGCAGAGGCTGAGAAGCCTCAGCCTGCCCCGCGGGATAAGAACCTGCTCCACAGAATCGCAGTGCCCTTGGCCTTAACGGCACTCTGACTAGGGGTGGCAGTCATTAGAAGACCTGGGACTCCAGAGTTTGATCCAAGCTCTGCCTTTAATAGCCACAGCTAAAAGTTATTGCACCCCTTTCGAGCACTGGCTGGTACTGTCTAAAGAAAAGCTCAGTTTAGTCTCAGGACCTCACAGGAGGCCCTGGCACTATTGCCAGCCCCATTCTAAGGCTGAGGAACCAGGCAGAGAGAAGGCAAGTGATCAACACAACGTCACACAGCAGTCACTGGTGGCACCTGGATTTGAACTGACCACTTGGAGACCGATCTAAAGGACAGAGTGCCATCCAGGAAAAAGCCCCACGTGACAGGCGTCTGGCTGGTCTGAGGAGAAAACCTTCTCCCTGTAGCCCAGCAAACTGAAAACTGGAAAAAGCTGCACTGTATGCAGTCTTATGGGAAACAGAATTCATCAGCAGTGAAAACAGTGGACGCTAGAAACCTCAAGTTTGTCCAGACAGGCCAAATGTCTGAACAAGTGCAATAGTGGCATGTCTCCTCTGGGGGAAACCAACTGCTCTCTAATTGGACTGAAGGCCCACTCTATGGGAGGGAATACGTGCCTGGTACTGAAAACCTAATCAAAAGCCTGTGGCAGAAGAGGTCATGAGCCTTAGGGGTATAAAGCCTGCTCCTGTCTGGATAAATGCATATATTACTCTCACTAAATTGCCCTGAAATCACTACACTTAATGTTCATACTCATATATTAATGTTACTCTCACTTCTGGTTAGAGAAGCTTCTCTTTTCAGATGGCAATGACCACTGGGATGGCCCAAAAGGCAATATAGTGCTGAGAAGAAGGGACGGAGGAGTTTCCAGAACTGAAACATCTCACACCCTCCAAGGCTCAGGGTCCATTGAGGAAGAGGTGGCGGAAAGAATGTAAGAGCCAAAGGAAGGGTACCATTCCCTATATACAACTGTCCGGACAGAATTTGGTCTCGATATCCAAGACCTCACAGTGCCTAGAAATACCCACACAAGACCCTCATAATAGGGGAAAAAGATGACATCAAGTTAAAAGAGAGACTAATGGACAGAGGGACGGGATATGATGGAGAGCAGAGCTATGAAGGAGAAAGTGGGGGAGGGGAGGGGAGGAGAGGGGAGGGAAATACCATGGTTTGTTGTCTGTAAGTATAGAAGTTGTCCATATATATATATATATATAATTTTTAAAAGATAAGAAAATAAAATAGCCATCAAGGAAATCACCCGATGTCAACCTCTGACCTCCACACATGCATAGACACCTACATACATGTACACCTATGCACATACATGCACACATACCCCCCCACACACACACACAAGAGCTTGGCATCATGGCCCAGGGATAAGTGAAAGATTCGAAACTTACCTCCCCCACTTACTTGCCATGGCTTTTTTTTTTTTTTGGTTTTTCGAGGTAGGGTCTCACTCTGGCCCAGGCTGACCTGGAATTCACTATGTAGTCTCAGGGTGGCCTCGAACTCACAGCGATCCTCCTACCTCTGCCTCCCGAGTGCTGGGATTAAAGGTGTGTACCACCACACCTGGCTGCCATGGACTTTTGACAAGTTACCCCACCTGGTGGAGTGAGCCTCCACTTCTTTGTCTGTAAAATGAGATTGTCTGTTTTGCTGAAAGGGTGCGTGTAAAGTGCTGAGCATGCTTCCTGGAACCACACAAGCCCTGGCTATTCCAGACATGGGCAGTAAGTGCAACCTCACCACCACAGTACACACAAGCCCCTGGCTGCCTTCCCTCTCCTCCTCTCTTCCTTTCTGCCCCAGCATTTAGCTTCAGTTTAGACGGTCTTCACCTTCCTTCCCACATGGTAGTGGGGAAGGCATTTGGGGCCCAGTTCCCGGCCCCCCCCCCCAGGAGTGGATCTGAGCAGATGTTTGGAGGTGGGAGTAACATGACCAGTGGTAGGCTGCTGAACTCTTAGAGCATCTAGTGAGTGCCCCATGGACCACCACATCCAGAAGGACCTGCTTTTGCTGACATTTTCCCCAGAGCCTGAGCAACAAAGCTTAAAGCTTAAAAAAAAAAAAAAATACTCACGAGCAAAGGAGCCCTACTACTTCTTTCTGAGGACAAATGGAGGAGTTTCCAAGTAAGGTGTGGGGAGGAGGGGAGCAGCCAGAGACTCCCAGATTCTTTCTTTGCATGCAACAGCCTCAGACAGTTGGACTCATAAAATCCATAAATGTGTGGAATCCCGGAGCCTCTGGGTAGAGAGAACTTTTGGCTGATGCTCGGCCTTCCCTCCTCCCAGTGGTGCCCAGGGCTAGCTGCGGAGGTCTGACAACCTCGCCAGCCAGCCAGGCTGCAGGAGTAGGGCCAGGGAGGGTACAAACCTGGCTTTTTTCACCAGGGCAGAAAATAAAGATCAGAGAGGATCAGGTCCCGGCTCAGCTACTTCCTGGCTTTGTTCTCTCAGGCCAGTTCCTTCACTTCTCTGAGCCAGAGTTTCCATATCTGTCAAATGGGGTGATAATAATAACCCTAAGCGCACAGAACCATTGAGAGGATTAAACTAATAACATATGAGACTAAGCCAAGTGCATAGGAACCACTCAAAGATGCTAATTATTACCGTTATTGTTTGTGAGGGCTGGTGATGTACTGAGGCGTCTTGTCCTGTACCTCACACAATGTTCATCACCGACACCTCCCCCACGACCCATTTCATCATTTATCTAGCTGTCTTCGTGTAGCTTTAAGAGGTCAATGATATTTCTGACAGATATAAGATAGCTTTTTCTGCGAAGTGGCCTAAATAATATGGAAAGAAATAAAACCAACTGCAGAATCGGTGAGGCATTCAGTAAAGGCTGCCACTAGTATTTGGGAAGAAAAAAGGACAGGTGGCCAGGCATGGTGGGCAGAAGTAAGAGGATGGCCATGAGTTCAAGGCCACCCTAAGACTACATAGTGAATTCCAGGTCAGCCTGGGCTAGAGTGAGACCCTACGTAGAAAAACAAAAACAATGACAAAACAAAAAGAGGACGGGTGGTTGGAAGGTGGGGGAAAAGAACCTGGGTCTGGGATCTGGGTTCAAGGCCAAGGGTGTCTCCCTGTCCTTAGCAACAAGGAAGGCTGAATTTAGGGACTATTGTGAACGTACTTCATCTAAATCTGATGGCTTTAAATCTGTGATAATCCAAACATGTCCCCTCTTTGGGATGGGGAAAGGAGTGAGATGAATCAGACCCACTCAGGCCCAGCTGACCAAGTGTTCCACATCCACCCAAGTGTCCCCACTACACCTTGCTGAGCCCTACAGGGAAAAGAGCTCCTCAGAGCAGACCCGTTAGTCTACTTCTGCTCTGAGGGAGGGGAGAGAAACAGGTGCCACATGGCAACTAACTGGCTGAGCTGGGACTGAACCAGGTGTTACTCCCTGTCTTCCACCCCCACTATTTAAAGTTATTCTCAGGTTGGCAGGTTGGGGAGATAGCTCAGTTGGTAAAGTGCTTGCCTTGAAAGTATAAGAAACCAAGTTTAATTCCCAAAACCCATGTTTAAAAAAAAAATGCTGAGGCTGGGAAGATAGCTTGGTGAGTGAGGGCATTTGTTTGCAAAACCTGTTGGTCCAGGTTGGCCCCCGGGGTTTGATTCCCCAGCACCTAGGTAATGCCAGATGCATAAGTGGTGCATGAATCTGGAGTTTGTCTACAGCAAGAGGTCCTGCCATGCCCATCCCATTCTCCCCAACCCCCTCTTTCTTATGAATCAATAAAAATTTTTTTTTTTTTTTTTTGGTTTTTCAAGGAAAGGTCTCACTCTAGCTCAGGCTGACCTGGAATTCATTATGTAGTCTCAGGGTAGCCCTGAACTCACAGCGATCCTCCTACCTCTGTCTCCCAAGTGCTGGGATTAAAGGCATGTGCCACCATACCCGGCAAAAATACTTTCTTAAAATGCTGGACATGAGCCAGGCATTGTGACTCATGTCTATAATCCCAGAATTTGGGAGGCTAAGGCAGGCAGAGTGCCATGAGTTCAAGGCCAGCCTAGTTTACATAGTTCAGAACAGCTGGACTACAGAGTGAGGCCCTATCTCAAAAATATACAAGCAAAAGAACAACAACAACAACAAAAAAATCAAACAAGGAGTGGAGGAGATGGCTTAGTGGTTAAAGGCTCTTGCTTGAAAAGCCTGCAGGCCTGGGTTCAATTCTCCAGTACCCATGTAAAACCAAAGGCATAAAGTGGTATATGCATCTGGAGTTCGTTGGCAATGGCAAGAGGCCCTGACACACCTATATTCATTTTTTTCTCTCTCTGACTCACTTCCTGCAAATAAATAAATAATAAAATGAAAATTAAAAAAATTAAACAACAAAATGCTGGACACAATGATATGGACCTGTAATCTCAGCACAGAGACAGGAGGATTCTTGGAGCTCACTGGCCAGACACTCTAGCCTAATTGCGTTTAAGAACAATGAGAGACTCTTGTCTCATAAAAGGTGGATAGAGATTCCGAGGAACAACACCTAAGGTTGTCCTCTGGTTTCCATGCTTACCTGCAGCACACACATGTGCACCAGCACACACATGAACAGGCACACATTTAAAAGAGGAAGCAATGTTATTCTCATCAGCTGCGCAGTACTACATAGGCATCATTGCTCCCATTTTATAGGTGAATTGGCCATCTGCCCCTGGATTCATCCTCAATGTGAGCACTTGATAGCAGGGCCCAGGCCCTAGGAGATGTTAAGCAAGTGACCTGCAAAGAGGCGGGGCTGGGATTTAAATCCTGGTTGATCTCAGCACACCCTGCTGGATGGTGGCACCTTCCTCCGTTTGGAGCTCAGTTTGCTGATCTGTAGAATGTGAGTGCTTGCTTTTCATCAGTCCTCTAAGATCCCAGTTGGAACTTTGTGTCTAGACCAGCTCTCCACCCAGAAGCCTAGAACAATCTGGTGAGCTTGGGTGGTGAAGGGCAGGTGCAGACGTGACTGTCCAGCCAGGGGTGGGGGCCGCAGCCAGACACACAAAAACAACCAAATAAATCAGGCCAAGGAACTCCTAATCCTTCCCGGCTGTGGCTGCTACTGCTCCCAGGGCCTGGGAGGAGGGCACCACATGGCCAAGAGTGCAGAGTCTGGCCAAAAGACTAGGAGTGATGTTGAGCCATCAAATCGGCCTCTGCTCCCGGTGGAGCGAGCGAGCGAAGGCCTGCCACTGGTGACTCAGGCCTCCCTGACCCCCTCCTGGGTGGGCACTTTCCAGTGTCTCGGCCTATTTTTAGAGCAGGCTCCAGGCCTAAGCACAGAGAGGCAGGAAAGGGGGGAGCTGGGGAGGTCCTCTACCAGCTCCTCCCCTGGCGCTCCAGACCCAGGCCCTGCCTAGAAAAGCACGGTGGGGAGGGGCGTCATCACCTGCAGGGGGACGGGGCAACGCAGGCACAGAGACGCGTCCCCTTGCCCCCTCGCGCTGGGCGCGGCCGCAGCTAAGTGAGGCCAGGAACCTTCAGTGTGTGACTGGAAGCCAAGACAGGAGGGCCTCCGAGCGACTGAGCTGGCTAGGGTGAGAAAGGGGAGGGATCTAGCAGGTTCGTGTTCTTGGATCAGATCCCACACAGCCTTAGGCCACGCCCCCAGACGCTCCATGGCCACGCCCCTCTGACCACGCCTCCAGACGCCTTGACCTACTACTGTGTCTGGGAGTTTCCATCAGCGCTATTTCATGGGAGGACCCGCTTCCTATTTCCATCCTGAAGTAGACCCCTGGACCAACCTTCCATCCTGTCCCAAAGTCCAGAAAGGCCTGGATGCGGGGAGATGGGATAGACATGACGGAGATGAGACCCCCTTGTGTTGGGAAGGGGGCTGGGAGGGGATCAGATGGCGAGGTTACTGGACACATCTAAACTGCGGCATGTATTTGCCGGAGTCGGGAGAGGCTGGGAGGCTGGAGGGTCCGAGACAGCTCCAGGCACGGAAACAACCTTGTATAGATGGACCCAGGGTGCCACACGATGCCAACTTAGGCAGAAGTCTCTAGGCCGATGCCCCTACCACTGCATCTCAGAGGCTGAGATAGTAATCCTGGAGTGTAGGGGCGTAGCTGAACCCTTGCAGAGTCCATGCTTAGTCCAGGCCCTTCCTTGGTAGGATGAGGGGCTGAGGATGGGAGGAGGAGCCCGTTCCCAAGGCACCATCTAGCGGAAAGTTAGGGAATTGCGGAGAACAGAGGGAGAGGGACACAGCACACAGATTCCCTACCTGCTCATCGACCCAGGACTTGTGCCACAACCTCCTGGCCGATGCTCTCATCTCCAGGGTTCCCCTCTTTGGAAACAGAATCCATTCTCATGCCTGTTCTCCCCTCAGGCCCAATGCCATCCCTTCTGGTTCCTCATGGCTGCCTCCCTCCGAGGGCCTTCCCTCCATCCCAACCACTTGAAGCACCTGCCAACTACTGTGGCTGCCTCGGAGTTTATCCTGTGCCCCATGCAATCCACATAGACCATCGGTGTTTCTAAACCAGAAATCAGGTTGTTTCGCCCTCTTGATTAAAATATTCTCATGGAAGGCTGAAGAGATGGCTTAGTGGCCAAAGGGCTTGCCTGCAAGGCCTGAGGACCCAGGTTTGATTCGCTAGTACTCACATAAGGCCAGATGCACAAGGTGGCCCATGTGTCTAGAGTTTGCTTACAGTGGCTAGAGGCCCTGGTGTGCACATCTCTCTCTATTTCTCTCTCTCTCTCAAATAAATAAAATATTTTTTAAATCCCTATGGCATCGCTCATAGTAGTGAGAAGCTCTACATCTTCACTTGGAATGCATGGTCTCCTCACCATCAGTCTCACTTCCTGCAGCCCTTGACATTCATACGGCCTTCCATCCCATCTGAGCAACCCCTCAGTCCTTGTCCTTCATCCTGAAACTCTACTTGGCCTAATCCTTGTCATTTGGGGAGGAGGGAGAGGTCAGTGTGGGTTAGGTGGCCTCATCTGAGCTCACATGGTCCCCAGTGCACACCTGCTCACATGGAGTAGTCCCTAACCTGACGCTCTAAAGGCCTGTGGCTCTGGAGGCAGGACAGCTTATTGAGATATTAATTGTTTTGCTCCCCTGTCCCTCTTCCATCACTTCCAAGCTGGTAGCCAAGGCCTTTGATTTCCCTAGCCTCAGGGAACTGTGCTGGATGGAACACAAAAGCCGCTTGAAGTCTGATGGCTCCCACTGACTTCTGAAAAAACTAACCTTCTGGAAACAACTGGCTAGGTGCTCTCAAGGGAGGAGGAGAGGACAGAAAGGAGAGATGACATCTAACTGCACAGGGAGCAGAAGTCGGGGTCCCTTGAGTAGTGATGCCCTTCCTGATAGATGACAGGAGTTGTGGGGATGGGTGGCAATGTACCTGGGAAGGCTGGAGCCTAGGCTGGTGGAGGTACCTGCCTCAGTTTCCCCAAGTAGCAAGGGAAGAACTGGGTAGTTAGACATCAAGAAGCCACAAGAACTAGGACAACAAACATCTCTGTAGAGCCAGGGGGAGCAAGGACAGGAGGCACTTCCTCCATGCTAGGCGCAGGCACCAGCCTGTGGAGAGATGAGAAGACCCCAGTCATGGATGAGATGGAATCTTCTGCCAACTTGTACAAAAGGGCTTAGAGTGAGTCATATTGAAGGAGGTTCGAAGAAAATATAGAAATGGGGCATTTCTTGTTTGTGTGCCAATATTCCCACCTGCTACATCTGTCTGTGTAGAGATCCAACGTAGTGTTAAGATCACATGCACCTCATTCAGAATTACACCCTCGGGACGAGCACGTAGTAAGTGCTCAGAATGTTTCCGTTGAATTCCCTTGTCCTTGGTATTTCTTGTCTTCTTAAAGTCAAGTCTGTTTCAGTGGTCCCCCACCCATAGGTCCTCCAAATAAATGAATAGTGCAAGCTTCTGTCATGGCCTGTAAAGTCCCCTGGGGTCACAGCCCGCCTCCCTCCCAGCCCCTCCTGTCCTCGCTGTGCACTCCTCTCCAGCCAAACAGCTGATTCGCAGTTCCCCAAACTTGCCAGGTTGTTTCATGCCTCCATGCCTTCGCTCCTGCCACACCTCCGCCCGCGGTGCCCTTGCCCCCTCTGCCTGCTGAGCTTTCAGTGAGCCTTCTGAGCTCAGCACTTCTGCCTTCCCCAAAACTCCCCCCTAAGCAGAGGAAATGCCTCCTGCTTGTGCCCATGTCTCCTTCTTCCCTGGAGCCAGTCTCCTGGGCTTGACTGGTGTAGCAAGGCCCCAGAGCCTAGCAGTGACAGGACGCCCCAGATCGCTGAACTGTCTCCCTGTGCTCTATGGTCTCATGGTGTGAACTCTGCCATCCCCTCTAGCCTCACTTGGTTGGCCTCTCTACACAGTGGAAGGAATGGAACTCAGTGGTCCTAAGACCCCTCCTCCCCTCCCTTGATCTTAGAGGAGATGATGGCATGTAAAACTCAATTCACCCATGTGTCCTGTAGGGCCAGCTGAAAGTGGAGCATGCTCAGACAAGCAGCTGCAAATAGCACTGTGCTTGGCCGCTTGGGAGTAAGCCCCTGCCTGAGCACTTGGTGTGACCCTCGCATAAATGAGTATGTGGCCTTCTTGATGAGGATGCTCCATCCTCCCAACCCCCCCCCCATTCCCACTCAGCCATTGGCCTTGACAGTGAAAAATTCAGAAACAGTCAGGGCTGCCGGTCCAGCACTGAGTTAATATTCAAGGAATGAGCCTTTTGCAATATGCATGCCCTGAGGCTGGTGTCCTATGGGGCCCTCCCCCTTCCCAGGCTTGCACAAGCAGCGTCCTCCCACCCTACCCACCCTGGGCATACACATACACAGCCAGCCTGCAGTAGGCCAGCCACTAATGGACAGACCCTCAGCTCCATTTACTTCCTAAATACTCCCCTCTTTCCTTCATTTCTTAATCTATTCATTCAGCAATATCTATTAAGTTTCTATCATGTGCCAGGCAGCAGCATGTACATCAGTGACTACGACCCTGTTCTGCTCTCAGGGGCTCACAGTCTGGTGGAAGAGACAAGAAATAGTATGTATAATCTCACATCAGGAGAAATAGTACTTTAGAAAGATTAAGATGATGTGATTTAAAAATGATTTAGAGAGATAAGAGGTAGTCAAGGCCTTTTCTGGCAAGCATTGCAACAGTCATCAAAAGAGCAGGACAGGGCTGGAGAGATGGCTTAGGGGTTAAGGTGCTTGCAGGCAAAGCCAAAGAACTCAGGTTTGATTCCCCAGTACCCAGGTAAAGCCAGATGCACAAGGTGGTGCAAGTCTGGAGTTCGTTTGCAGTGGCTACAGGTCCTGGCATGCCCGTATTCATTCATTCTGTCTCTTTCTCTCTCCTTACAAATAAATAAATTAAATTAAAAAGAAAAAGAACAGGCCAGTTGTAGTAGTACATGTCTTTAATCCTAGTACTTGGGAGGCTGAGACAGGAAGATCACTATGAGTTTCAGGCTAACCTACACTACACAGTGAGTTCTGGGTCAGCCTGATCTATATGGCAAGACCCTGTTTCAGAAACAAAACAGCAGAGTTGGAGAGATGGCTTAGCGGTTAAGTGCTTGACTGTGAAGCCTAAGGACCCTGGTTTGAGGCTCGATTCCCCAATACCCACCATGTAGGCCAGAGATGCACAGGTGGTGCATGCATTTGGAGTTCATTTGCAATGGCTGGAGGCCCTGGTGCACCCATTCTCCCTCTCTCTCTCTCTCTCTCTCTCTCTTTCCTTCTCTCTCTCTCTCTTTCTGCTTATTTCTGTCTGCCTCTCTCAAATAAATAAAAATAAATTAAAAAATAAAGATAATTTAAAAAATAGAGAAAAAAAAGAACAGAAGCCAAGGAAGCAGGGGAAGCTTTTCACAGAGAGGATGCTGCAAATCCAAAGGCTCTAGGGGTAGGAGAAATCATGACATGTGTTCAAGGAATGGATGGAAGCCAGATAGCCATGCTGAGTCAGTGAAGACAAGAGTGGCAGGAACATTGGTCAGAAGAGTGGCAGGGACCATATCACGCTGAGTCTCTTGAAACACAAAGTGAGCCTTAATTTCATTCAAGGAACAAACCGAGAGCCCTGGAAAGCAAATCTCTGTCTTCCCCCAGCCCTTCCACCTTGGTGTAGTTCTTAGAGGCTATGTCTCCCTCATCTTTACATTGTCACTATCTGGCCCCAGGCCTAGCACAGATGGAATATACTCGATGACCAGTCACATTCTTCTAGCCCATGTCCTGATCCAGTGGCCCGGGAGTGCAACATGTCCACATACACTAGAATGAAAAGGACTTCAGTTTGCGTTATCAACAGCAGAATTCTGGATAAGTTCATCGAGCAGAATTTTACATGGGTTGTGGCTACCTTGCTGGTGTCCCAAACTGGACTCCTATTGCCCACTGAGGCACCCAGTACATACAGTCAGGGTTCACCCAACTGTGGCCTCAGTGATGTAGCACTGACCTGAGCGGCGCAGTCCACCACCTGCACCAGGGTCGATGGAAATAAAGTGGAGCTGGACCCAGCCCAGTCCAGCTTCAGACGCTCTGCCCTTACCCCAGGCCTCTTACTGCCTAGCTGGGTTCCAAGTCTCTCAGCTCAACACCCCCACTAAGCTTCTCTCTGAGATCAAGAGATAGACCCTCATCTGAGGGTCCTCATGTAAGGTGGGTTCCAGAAAGCCTGAGGCTTACACAGCTGTGGGTCTCGGGGCTGTCCTTAGTTTCACAATGGTATATATTTCACCACACCACTCCCTTGCCCACTCAACCTCCAGTGACAACTGCTTTATACATGAATTCTAAGGGAAGTAGATCTAGTCCCCTCTCCAGAGACAGGGCTCCGGAAACTAAGACCAAGCAAGGTAGTGATTCTCAGGGTGGGTAGGAAACGGGGCATCTCAGAACAGCAGCCCTATATGCAGGTCAGTTTCTCCATGCCAACTCCAGCCTGAGCTCTGCTGCCACTGGGCTCTAGCACCCAACCCCAGGCAGGCAGTGAGGGGCAAGTGACAAACGAGCCTGAGGAAGTGGGGGGGGGGGTTTGGAGATCGATAGCATTAACATGGCGCCCAAATTAAATATTGACTTTCTTGCTTGACTCTAGGGATGCCTGGATTGATGGCTGGAGTCGTGCAGTGCCACCATAGGAGATGGGGACACCCCAGCCTGGAGCAGGCCCTATGGGAAGCTGAGGCCTCCGGAAAGAGCTTCCCCTGCTCTGGCCTGCCCAGGAGGAGCAGAGGTGGGGGCTGTAGGGAACCTGGGGACTATCCTTCCTTGTGCCTCTCATCTAGGGGAACGTCTTCATGGAGCCCAGCGCCCTCCTCCTGGAGACCTTAGAGCCTAGGCTTATTTTGGATGCTCCTGTCTCCAACACTCCTTCCCTCTCCTCTCCAGGAACCCTGGCTGGCCGACAGCCCAACCAATGAGCAGAATCGATTTCTGTGATGAGCCCCATTACTGGGTCTCGGGACCCTGCCTTCCACATGGTAGGGCTGGTTATTTCTGGCCTGTCATTATAAAATAACGTGGGGGAGGAAACAAGGACCTCTCCAGTGAATTCACCTGCATGCCTACAACAGGCCGAGTTTGATCTCCCCTTCTCAAAGCTCCACTTCAAGAACTGTCTACACTGCCTTCATTTCTTCACCTCCCACACACTCCACAACCCACTCCAACCAGCTTCCTGACATGTCACTGACTGGAGCCCAGCTCCCTCCTAAATTCCAGCCCTGTGTGTCCAACCGCCTACTCTCTGCTTGATGCCTCCTCTTGATGGTCTTAAAGTTAACTTGGTCAAAGCCAAATTCACAATTGTCTTCCTCAAAGCTGGTCTCCCTGTGCCTCTAAGTCAGTGGCCTTGTCATGGTGAGGAAAGACAGAAGCCCAAGAGCCATTCTTGGTTCCTCTCCTTGCCTATCCAAAGGAGGGGCTGCCAATTCTATCCACTGCATGCGTACAGACTCCTTTCCTCCTCCGTAGCAGCATCTACAACCTCCTTCCTATGGATGGTCTGTGGCTATCCCCACTCTTGATTTACCCAGAGAAATCTTGTTAGTCCACAAATCTCATCACATCAGGCCTCTGTTCACCTTCCTTGGCTTCAAACCCTCAGTGGTGTCTCCCTTATCCTGAATACTCTTAGCATGTGTCTTGAGGACTTGGGAAGATGATGGTGTTACTGGGATAGGTGGCTTAGATGTGTGGAGGAAGGAATATGGTGGGGTGGGGGGGGATACTAGGGACTGGCCTAAGAAAAACCAAACTGTGGTCCCATGAAGCAGCTAGTGTGTGAATTCATGAGGAAGCTCACAGGGAAATGAGTGTGGAGAGGCAGAAGTCAGCAGCAATTGCCCCAGGTCCTCCCTCAGGCCACCCAGGCTGCCTAATTTCCTTTTAATTGGTGCCTAATGGAAATAAATTAAGCCCAATTGAGTTTTAATGTGTGCATTCAAATGCCAGCCCTAACTGCTTTTCTTCTCCTGGGGTCTGGGGCTGTAGGAGTGGTGATAGGATGGGGCAGGGGGTACTCCCTTCCTCCAGCCTACAGGTGTCCTCAGGACCGTGCACTGCCCCACACCTCCTCGGTGCCCACCTAGATCCCCAGAACACCCAGGTTCAGGAGTGTCGACCTGGAACCTTCTTCAAGCTGGCACTGTGCTGGGAGCTTTTCCTGTACCACCTGCTCAAACCCGAGTGAAGCAAGTCACGATGAGATGCTTCCTTTTCAGAGGATACCGAATGGACTTGCCCAAGGACACTGACGCTGCCTTTGCTCTGTCCAGACCTGTGCTGTGCTGTGGTGGCAACCAGCCTCATATGGGTACTGAGCATGTGCAGTATGCCAAGACATGTTGTGTAACCCACACACACGATTTTCAAATACTTAGAACAAAAAATAATTCATGAGGCAAGAGAGTTATAAGTTTGAGACCAGCCTGGGCTGCATAGCAAGACCCTATCTGGAAAAAAAAAAAAGAAGCAGAAAACTGTCCTGGTAATTTTGTAGGGAGGGATTTTGAGGCTGAGCCTCACTCTAGCCCAGGGTGACCTGGAACTCTATCCTAGGCTGGCCTCAAACTCACTGCAATCTACCAGTCTCCTGAGTGCTGAAATTAAAGGCATAAGCCACCATGCCTTTGTAATTTGTATGTTGATTGAAAATGGGGGCTAGAGATATGGCTTAGTGGTTAAAGACTCTTCCTTGGAAAGCCTGATGGCATGGATTTGATTCCCCAGTACTCACGTAAAGCCAGATACACAAAGTGCTGTAAGAATCTGAAGTCAATTTGCAGTGACAGGAGGTCCTGGCATGCCTACTCTCTCTCCAATCTCTCTCTCTATCAATCTAATCTATCTATATAACATTTATATACATTTATATATAACATATATATATATGATCATATTTAAGCCAGGTGTAATAGCACATACCTGTAATTCCAGCACTGGGAAGATAGAGGCAGGAGGAATGTTGAAGCAAGCCTGAGCTACATGAGACTGTCTCAAAAGAAAAACAAATTTAAAAATCTTTTTTTTGAGACAGGATCTCATGTATCCCAGGCACTGGCCTCAAATTTCCATGAACTACTGACTATTCTGCTGTTATCTCCCAAATGCTGGGATTACAGGGGTCTACCACCAAGCCTGTGGTTTTTTTTTTTGTTGTTGTTGTTGTTTGTTTTTGAGGCAAGCCCAAAAGACTGGCCTTTTTTGGGGGGGTTGAAGTTGAGTCTCACTCTAGCCCAGGCTGACCTGGAATTCACTATGTAGTCCCAGGGTGGCCTCGAACTCACGGCAATCCCCCTACCTCTGCCTCCCAAGTGCTGGAATTAAAGGTGTGCACCACCACGCCTGGCTTTGGCCTTTTTTTTAATGTGAGAGAGTGAGAGTGAGAGCAAGACAGAGAGAATTGCCATGCCAGGACCACCAGCCACTGAAATTAAACTCCAGATGTGTATGCCATTTTGTATGCATGTGACCTTGCGTGCTTGCATCACCTTGTATGTCTGGCTTACGTGGGACCTGGAGAGTCAAACATGTGTCCTTAGGCTCTGTAGGCAATTGTCTTAACCAGCTAAGCCATCTCTCCAGCCCAAGCCTGTTTTTCAAAATGTTTTTATTTATTTGCAAGGAGAGAGAGAATGGGCACACCAGGGAGTCTTTCCACTGCAAACAAACTCCAGTTGTATGTGCCACTTTGTGCATCTGGCTTTTACACAGGTACTGGGGAATCAAACTCAGGCCATCAGGCTTTGCAAACAAACACCTTTAAATCACTGATCCATTTCTCCAGCCTTGTTTTTATGCAGTGCTAGGGATCAAACCCAGAGTTTTGTGAATGCTAGGCAAGCACTATACCAATTGAGCTACCAAAAAGTCATATTTTTTTCTTTTTAAAAAATTATTGGGCTGGAGAGATGGCTTAGTGGTTAAGCGCTTGCCTGTGAAGCCTAAGGACCCCGGTTCGAGGCTCAACTCCCCAGGACCCACGTTAGCCAGATGCACAAGGGGTCGCACGCGTCTGGAGTTCGTTTACAGTGGCTGGAGGCCCTGGTGTGCCCATTCTCTCTCTCTCTCTCTCTCTCTCTCTCTCTCTCTCTCTGTCTCTGTCTCTTTCTAATAAATAAAAATAAACAATTTTTTTAAAAAAATTATTTATTTGTATGTGTGCACTTGTGTGTGTATATGTGTGTGGAATGCCAGGGACTCTTACCACTGCAAACAAATGTCCTTTTGAATTTATGTGGGTGGCTGAGGAATTGAACCCAGGCTAGCAAACAAGCACCTTTACCCACTGAACCATATCCCAGTCCCCCTTAAAATCATATTTTTAATACTTAAATACATAATATATAATAAAAGTTACTTTCAACTTTTTAAGCTTTTTTGGTTTGCTTTGTTTTTCTGACAGATCTCACTCTGTAGCCAAGGCTGGCCTCAAACTCCTGGCAATCTTCCTGTCTCAAACTCCCAAGTGCTGGAAGTACAGGTATAGGCCACCATACCTGGCTTAACCTTTAAAACTTAAGAAAAATGGGGCTGGAGAGATGGCTTAGCAGTTCAGCACTTGCCTGTGAAGCCTAAGGACCCTGGTTCGAAGCTCGATTCCCCAGGACCCACGTTAGCCAGATGCACAAGGGGGTGCACGCGTCTGGAGTTCGTTTGCAGTGGTTGGAAGCCCTGGTGCGCCCATTCTCTCTCTCTGTCTCTATCTGCCTCTTCCTCTCTCTGTCTGTCACTCTCAAATAAATAAATAAAAACAAAAAAATTTTTAAAAGAAAAATATCTACAAGAAAAGTACAAATGAGATGTGTAGTTTCCATTATATTTTGGATTTTTTTTTTTTTTTTTTGAGCTAGGATTTCACTTTATCCTAGACTAAGCTGGAACTCATTCTGAAGACCAGGCTGGCCTTAAACTCACAGCCATCCTCCTACCTCAGTCTCCAAAGCGTGGGGATAAGACTCATGAACCACCATGTCCCCAGTATCTTCTTTCATGATGGCAGATATGGTCTGTCCTCCCAGGATGCACCACAATCTACCAGGCAAGGAGAGGCTGCAACTGAGTGCAGTGGGCCTCCAAGTGTCAGGGGAGACAAAGTCCCTTTCAGCACTCTGGTCAGCACCCTGGGGGTGGATTGTGGCGCTAGCACAGAGGCCCCAAAGCTGCATGAGCAGAATTTAATGACTACAGAATTCCCTGGTGGTGAGGATTGAATCCAGAGTCTCACAAATGTGAGGCAAACACTCTACTGCTAAGTTACAGCCTAGCTGATAAAAGCTTGCCCCACATGCACAAGGCCCTGGCTTTGATCCCCAGCACCACATGCCAAAGGAATTCCCCCCAAATCATCTTGGCTATCCAACAAGAAAGACTGGGTAGAGATCAGCATCATTCCCATTGTGCAGAGGAGGAAACTGACGCTCAGCAAGCCCTGTGTATTCCATCCTTTTACTCAGTTGAGGTCTGCTGAGCCCTACTTCCTGAGTCCCAGCTGAGCGCCTGTGTCGGAACCACATAGCCATTCTGTGTGATCAGTACAGCAGTGACTGCGCAGCCACACTGAGAGGTGACTGCTAGTTGGGGTGGTTCAGGAACAGGATCACAGGATGGCTTCCTGGGATGGGTCTGAAGAAGTTTGCTAATTCAGCAGGAGGGTTCAGGCAGATGTGAAGGCCAGAGGGGTCAGGAGAGGCAGCCAAGGGCCACATCACCAACAGTCTTGCCTTCTAAGCCAAATCTAGGACCACAGGAGGCCCTGGAGCTGGGTAATAGTCCTGCCAGATCTGTGCTTTGGAAAGATCACATTTGGACCATGTACAGGAAGGACTGGGGATGAGAGGCAAGGTAAAATGCAGACAATGAAGAGGGACAGAGCCAAGCCAGAAAAAGACTGGTGCATTGGTAGAAATCAGCCCAAATACAATGGCTATTAGGCCAAGGATAAGGAAACCCAAGTCGGGCTGGACATATATAACTCAGGCTTGCCGGGCGTGGTGGCGCATTCCTTTAATCCTAGCACTCGGGAGGCAGAGGCAGGAGGATCACCTTGAGTTCGAGGCCACCTGGAGACTACATAGTGAATTCTAGGTCAGCCTGAGCTAGAATGAAACCCCTACCTCGAAAAACCAAAAATAAATAAATAAAATAATTCAGGCTTGCCTAGCAAGTGCAAAGCCCTGGGTTCAACTCCCAATACCACAAAAGCAAATCCAAGCCAGATAATATCCAGTAACCTGTCTAAGGCCACACAGCCAGTCAGTGCCTGTGGAAGGAGGTCTTGCGGTGCAGGCACAGCCCCCACCCTCGAGAAGCTTGGCCCTTGACCATGAACATGACAGGTCTCAAAGCTGTCAGAGCCTCTGCTGGCAACTGTGGCTGCTGTGAGAGATGAACCCAGAATCAAGAAGGTGGATTCAACTTCCTCTTCAACCAGAAGAGAGCAAGTCAGTGCAGCCCAGGGCTGGGGAGGGACAGGAGCGCAGGAAAAAGTTCTAAGAAGTCCCTTAGGTGTGGCAGGGGCAACTCAGAGAAAGACCAGGCCAGAATGTGCAGTGGGGTCTGCTGGCACAAGGACCAGGGGCTTTGTACAAACCTAACACCTTCTAGGAACAAGCCCCCCTCCTTTTCAAATTTTATTTATTTATTTGTCTGAGAAAGAGGCGGGGGGGGGGGGTGAGGGAGGGAGAGAATGGGCACACCAGGACCTCTAGACATTGCAAATGAACTCCAGATGCATGCAGCCCCTTGCGCATCTGGCTTATGTGGGTCCTGGAGAATCGACCCGGGATCCTTTGGCTTTGCAAGCAACGCCTTAACTGCTAAGCCATCTCTCCAGCCCTCCCCTCCTTTTTGAGATCTGTTCTCCCTCCCTCTTCACCAGGGTTTCTAAAGAGGCTGCCAATCACAGTGCCTGGGGCCAATCCGAGTTCTTCCTTCCTTAGGGGTTTTCTAATTGGAATTCAAGAGAGAAATTTCTTCTCCTCTGGGGGCAATACAGAGTGATGGGAGCCAGGAGGGGGCCACATCTAGTGGGTCGGGGGATGAGAAAGCCTGTCTAACAGAATGAAGCCCACACACAAAGCAAGCAGGGAGGGACTAGAACACCTCTGAGCCTGGGCACATCACCTAAGGCCAGCCTTACATGCCCACAGCTGTCCTTGCCTTGTGTGCACTCCTCAGTGGGCAAGTTCCTTGGGCCTATCTGGCTGGCACCAAATTCTGCCCACTCTACTGCATCCCAATAAGTCACTCACAAGCAGTGGGAGATTGGTTTACTCCTTCTTCCTCCATCTCCTGTGGGGCCAGGGGTTGAACCCAGGGCCTCTCTGTGGAAGTTTATGAAAGTCACATTCCTTCTGTGAGCCATAATTTCCTCACTTATACAATAAAGGATTGCCTGGAGGAAGCAGATAAGATGGTGCCCGAGTTGAGTGAGCACTCTGGGCAACTGAATGCTAGGGCTTCTGGAAGGGCAGAAGAGGAGTTGGCAGAGGGCAGAGGGCTAGGAGCACATTCCTGAGAGGACTCTATGCCCATGCCTCCTCTGACCAGGGCCTACCACAAGCAGGATTTCAGTAGATCTAAGAGGAAGCCTGTACCACTGAGGCCTGCGAAACTTCAAGGGGGTAGCTGGAGAGATGGCTGGAGAGCACGGCAACCTGAGTTCAGATCCCCAGAGCCCATGGAAACGCCAGACGTGGTAGCTGACATCTGTAATCCCAGCACTTCTACGGTGAGAGGGAGGTGGAGACAGGAGAATCCCCAGAAGCTCATGGGCCACACAGGCTGACAGAGAGAGCAGGAAACAAGAGAGCCTGCCTTAATTAAGGTGGAAGACAAGGACTGACACTGGAAGTTGTGCCCTGCCCTGCACACCTGCGTACGTGCACACCTACACCCCCACACCTGAACACTCACGCACGCATATACTCATTATACACCTACGCAAGATTTAAAACAAAAACCTGCAAGGGGGCCCAACACCACTCCTGTACCCTGCTCGAGGAGGCTCTCTGCTATAGAAGCCCACTCCAGTGGTTTCTTCTCCCTAGCACCTCCAGCCCAGACTCCTACATCTCCCCTCCCTCAGCTACCCTAAAGACCTGCATCTGTGTCTCAGAGTCCCTAGAAGGAGACCAGAGGTGACCATGTTACCAAATGACCAGGCCAGCAGCAGCATCTATGGACACTGCTAACCATTCCCCGCTGTAGTTACAGCGTGACTGTAGAACCATAGCATGTGCCACAAAACTTTCCATCTGCTGACCCCATGTCCCCTCCTCCTGGAAGCCCAGGAACATGGGTGTGCGGAGAATATAACCCAGCAATGCACCTCCAGCCCCTGCCCTCAGGCACCAAGCCAGCCTCTCTCCACCCCACCTTACCCTACCCCCCTGGTCCTGCATGACGCCTGAGGCTCCATTACAAACCAGCTCATGCAACTCCCCTGCAGCCTTGCAGGTCAAGTCCCACGAAGCTAAGCTGAAGTGTCCCTTCCAACAAGCTTGGGTGTGAAACCGCAGCTCTGCCTCTCACTGTGGCCTTGAGCAAGCCATTGTCCAATGTTTGCTCTCATTTTGTGAACACAAAATGGGCAGTTGAACATCTTCTAGCAAGAATGTCATGAAGAGGGCAGGGAAGGTGGTTCAGTGGTTAAAGGTACTTGTTTGCAAAGCCCAGCGGGATCAGGTTCACTTCCCTAGTACCCATGTAAAGTCAGATGCCCAAAGTGGTGCATGCATCTGAAGTTCCTTTGCAACAAGAGGCCATGGCATGCCAATATTTCTCTCTTTCCCCTTGCAAAAATAAAAATATTGTTTGAGATGTCATGAGGAGCTGAAGTCATGTGCATGAAACTCCTAACATCATGTGAGCTCTTCCCCTCACAGCAAACCCTTGTGTCTCAATGAATGGCAACCATGACTGTGGCTGGAGCAGACCAATCACAAGGGGACTCCACCCCACTTCTTACCCCAGCCCAGACAAAGGATGTATACAAGACCACTCAGGGAGTTAGGGACAAAGACAAGGTCAGGGCCCAGCCACACCTCCCAGTCAGGGCTGGCTTGACTTCATCACACAATGTGATGAGACCAAGTGAATTGAGGAGACAGAGGAACACAGTCGGGGTCTCACAGCTGGGCACAGGCCTGGGGTAATTAAAGAGCTCAGTAGCCAAATCCACAGAGTGAAGTTTATTCCCAACAAAGTTCCCCTTCCCCCTCCCCAGCCCGGGACAGGGACACACAGGCCGGGGGCAAAGATGGGGCTCCGGTGAGTGGCTGAAGGACCTCTGAGAAACAAGGAGGGCCCTGGCCCCCAAGCCACACTGCGCCTGGTTCCCCACCCCCTGGCCCGGCTGAGTCCTCGGCACCTCCTGCCCAGCCTTGGGAGGGGGAGGGGCGCTGGCTCCTGGGTAGTTCCAAAGTGGAGTGTGAAAATAGAGAGATATATATTTCTGTGCAGTGGGCAGTCCGGCGTGGCACTCACACCTCTGTCTGGAAGTCGCCATCTGGCGGTTCTGTGGGCTCCCAGGCTGCTGCCCGGTGCAGGGCCAGCCGTTCTCGGGGCTTGGGGGGCAGTGAGCCCAGTGTCATAGATTTGAAGGTGCTCCAGCTCTGATGTCGCCGATGCTGAGACAGGCCAGGGCGCTCCCCGGGGCTGGGCTTCTCCTGTGGAGTGAATGGGGAGAGCCTGTGATGGTGGGCTGGAGCCCTCTTTTTCACCATGGGAGCAAACCAAGGAGGTCCCAGGCCCACCAGGACTACACAACACTACAGAGCAACCAGGTGTCAAGGCACAGTCAGATACAGGTTGGCCTGGTGTGATGGTTTATATTGTCAACATGACAGAATCAAGAATCATGGGCATGCTTATGAGGAAATATCTTGATAGGCTAATTAAGGTGGGAAGACACACCGTAACTATGGGGAGCACCATTTCATGGGCTGGGGCCATGGACCAGAAATGAAAAGCAGAGAGCTGACTGAGCACCAGCATGTCTCAGTTTCCTCCCTGCTGCTGTGATGACAGGAGCTGGCTTTCTGCTCCTGCCATGCTTCCCTGCTACGATGGACTCTACCTTCTGGAACCATAAACCAAATTAAACCCCCTTCCTTCCATAAGTTGCTTATGGTCTTAGCAATGAGAAAGTAATTGAACTGATACACATGGCTCTGAAGTCAGGACTCCTGACGCTTGTGTTCAGTGGCTCCCTTCTCTACCCACCCTCCTTCCCAAACCTCATCAGTGCTTACTTTCCATGGCACCTTCCGACTCACACACAACCTCACAACCACTGCTCAGGCGCTGGGTCAGCCCTTGGTGAGACAGGCTGAAGTTGTCCAGGCACGGCAGGAGGGCAGGAGGCAGCCATGAGCCTCTCAGAGCCCACCTCTCCTCCAGCCCAGTGGGACACAGGCTGCACTCGCTCCACCCTTCCCAATGATATCATCTTCTGCCACTGGGGCCACAGGTCACAGTCCCTCTCCAGGGACCATTCCAGCGCTGTGAGCAGGGGCAGCCCCCGCACCGAGGAGCCCTCACCTTGGCCGAGGACTGGCTGCGGTAGCGGTCAAAAGTATGGAACTTCTGGTTGAGCTCATGGTAGAGTTCCGAGTGCCGTTTCCGGGTGTGCATCACCTTCTGGGGGGTACTGGGCATTAGAGGAATGCTCCCCTGGGCAGCAGGATGGACCCACCTCGGACCCCCTAGGGGCCCAGCATCCTGCTCCCACTTGCTTACTGTTGGTTCCTGTTAGCACTCTCTTCACCTCAGAGCTGTGAGTGTGGGTAGGAGGGGATAGTGGGGAAGATCCCACAAAAACTAGAGGCTTAGAGACTTGGGATTGGGCTCTACGATGGGACTTGGGGCACTTTTACAAGTAGACCCTGTGGGAACAGATCTCCCCTCCCTCCCAACACTCACCTCAAAGTCCAAGTCTGAATACCGTAGCTTCTTTCGCTGGGGAGCAACAAGAAGAAAATGAAGGAGAGAAGGGCTTTTTTTCCAGAAAACCTGGTGCCCCAGGGCTCTGTGGTACTTCCCCCAACCAGGTCCTAAAGCTGGGAATCCTTGTGGGGTAGTCCTTGGGGCCATATCACAGTAGCAGAGGACTGCAATACACACACGTTCTGGGCCACGCATGGATGCAAGCACAGGTCAAAGGTCATGGGGCAGATCACACCGGGGCAGGGACACAAACTCCCCACACAGGATCACAGAACACATGCTTGCTCTCAGTACCCTGGATTTCCAGCCTTCTCACCTACCTCATCTTTGTTTTTTGTTTGTTTTTGTTTGCGGGGGGGGGGGGAGGTTGTTTGTTTGTTTTTCAAGGAAGGGTCTTTCTCTAGCCCAGATTGACCTGGAATTAGTCTCAGGCTAGCCTGGAACTCACAGCCATCCTCCTACCTCAGCCCTCCAAGTGCCCGGCTCCTACCGCGCCTTGCCCCATGCTCTCTCCTAGCCAGCAGTCCCCAAAACCTCACACCTACCCTGTGAAAACTTTGGGCTGTCAGGCCCATCCTCTGACTTGGCCTTGCTTCTTTCCAAGCCAAACTAGTCCCTATCTCCCTGCCTCTCTCTTCGTGCTCTCCTGATCCTTACTTGCCCCAGACCACCTTCAAGGTCCCAAAACGCTTTGCAAAGTCCAGTGCCACTCAAGGGAGAAGCCAGTACCAGAATGTTGGCACCAAGAGGACTCCTGAGAACAAGACCACCTGACCCATGAAAAACAGGCATAGGAAGGGAAACTGAGGCACACAGGAGAAGGAAATGGATTGGCCACTTACCCCCAGGCCCTCATGGGTGTCGCTAAGACTATATACCATGTGAGTCTCCTAAACCCTAAGCTGGTGGCACGCTCACCACCGCCATCCCGACTCCGCTCTCTGGGTTTTCCTCCTACCTCCTAACCTGTTCTGCTTCTGCCACCCACCCTGCTTCTCTGTCACTAGGCCACATGCGTGATGTATCCCATCCCTGGCTCTATCTGTCCTTCCGCAGACAACACCACACCTCCCCCCGCCCCTAGTGCCCCGAAGGCACTGCAAGCACAGCTTGTATCCCAACCTCACACCTGTGCCTCCGACACCACCCAGCCCGTTCTATTCTGGTCATAATTTTTGACCCCTCAAACTGCTGCCACATTCATGCTACCTCCCACACAAGAGGCCCAGCCCAGCACCGCCCTGCTCAGTGTCCCAACCACAGGCAGGCGCCCACAGACAAAACCTGCCACGATGAGAACTACATGCTTCTCCAACGCTGGTGTCTTTTCTGTCTTTGCTACTCTTTCCTGGATCTTTATTTGGGGGGCATCTGTGGCAGGTGCAGCACATTTTAGGAGCAAAAACTAAACTTACAACCCCTCTAGCTGCTAACTCAGTTTTCTTTGGGCAGAAGATGAAGAGCAAATTTTTGAGTCCGGATACATGTAGCCAATTGTGTCTGTCTGTGCTACAACCACAATCCGTCCCTCATCCCTCCAACTGGAGTTCTACAGTCCTACCAAGGGTCACTACCATATGCTTGTTCCTGGTGGTCTTCTGCAAGGAGCAGGCCAGGCAGAAGACAGGACAGCCACAGTTTACATTTTCTCGGGAAATGGACAGCACCTGGGGCTGATTTCAGGGACGATAACAGCAGCAACCCTCAATGTTCTGGTACTTTCTATTTACTCCACACGGAAATTAAAAAAAAAAAATGATCCCTCCAGGGGTATCCAACCTTTTGGCTTCACTGGGCCACAATGTTATTTACAAAGTTCATGCTTGAGAACTTTGTTTTTTGTTTTTTTTTTTTTAAAAAAAAAAAACAAACAGATCTCCTAACGGTTTAAGTAAGTTTACAGTTTTGTGTTGGGCTGCATTCATAGGTAGCCCCTGGGTGAGGGTTGGACACCTTTGTTGGGATTCTATATAGAAATCATGTGATGTGATCAGCATCTCACTGCTGATCAGCACAGTCTACACGGGATCTCAGATCCATGGACCCACATGATGTACAGGCCCAGGCTCAGGCCATTACATTATTCTGAGGCTGCCCTAGAAATTCAGTATCTTGCCTGAGCCAGTCTCCTTTAAAGGAGGGTTCATCCTCACCAGTCACCCCCAAATGAGCACCAGAGCATTTATGAACTTATACTTACACAGCAGTGCCCGAAGCCCCACCCATTTGAGGCATTCAGATAAGTCAGGATTGCCTTAAAGCTGAGTGTCAGTGGAGCGAGGAACCCCCAGGGCATGCTCCCCCAATGACTGGCTAGAGGTGCTGCTCTGGGAGTACTAGTATCTTTCCCTTCCTGGCTACAGCCTGTGACTCTGACACAACCTAAGGCACACACTGGCAAACTCGTCTCCCCATGCTTCACAGCTCCTCACCTCCAGGGAGCCCAGCTTCATGGTAGAGCCAGGCACAGTACGGGGCATGGTCCGGCTGCGTTCCCCTGGCTCGGGCACTTGGCGGGCGCTGGGTGTCGGTGGTGGTGGTTGAAAGGTCATCCCATAGGGGTTCTGGAGAGACCCATAAGCAGGGCCCAGTCCCAGGCCTGAGTGGTCCACGGATAAGAAGCTGGGGTAGCCTTCAGTATGGGCCACTGTCTTGGCAGCCCGTCGGGGGGTCCCCTCAGGCCGGGCCCTTGGGGCTTCCTCACCTCCTGCACCCCCGCCACCAGGCTGCAGGCTCAAAGTCCGCCGGGGCAGCACCATGTAGTCCCCCTCGGAGCCCGGCTCGCTTGGCCGCAGCCAGGTGAGGTCCAGTTGCCGCAGGCCACCCTCCCCGCACATGTACACAGGGTTGGTCTCCTGGGGGGGCGGTGGCTCCCCCAAACCTGGTGAGGCTGCCATGGGCACTAGAATGTTCCCAGGCAGTGGTGAGAAGCTGAGGCCTCCCTCAGGACCCATAAGGCAGGACTTGGGCTCCTCGTCCTCATCCAGGGACAGGCGAGACAGTGTACCCGTGATGGTGGACGGATTACAAGTGTTGACCTCCTTGAACAGAACTGGGGACAGGAGTGGGAGCAAAGGGTGAGTCCTGAGGATTCAGAGCCCCCAATGCTCCTGGCCCAGGCTGGGCAGACAGCAAGCCACTCAGCTTGGGCAGAGGGGAAAACTAAGTCCTAGAGAGATGGTTGGTATTTTCACACAGCGAAGGGGACAGGAAGACTACTGACTGATTCAGGGACCCAAGGAAAGCAGGGCACAAAACAAAGCCAGGGCCCATTTCCCACAGTGCCCTGGTGCACACCCTGATCTCGACACCACAGCCCCAAGGCTGTCAAAGGGCCTTGCTCCTTGCCACTTCCCAGGGAGTAGCTACTCTGGAGACAGTACTGGAAAGAAATTCTGGTAACAGTCACAGAAACGATGTAAAATTGTAACAGCTAGTATATGCCAAGGCCTCCACTGCATACTCAATGGCCCCTGATGAATTCATGTAGGCCCTAAGCCTCACCTGACTGGGAACAGAGAATGGCAGTCTCTCCTTTACAGGTATGTGACCTGCAGCTTAGTGAGGGGAGGAAGGTGCCCAGAAGCAGGCAGAGAGTGGCATTCCCAGGTGTGAATCTAATCCATTCCTGCCTGACGCCAACGTAGGACTCCAGGAACAGAGGGCCTCATCAGGGCTTCCTCCCGTGGCAAGGTGTGGGCCTCCCATCTTGCCCATCCCTGGGGGCTCCCCGTTCGACCCACCGGACTCACCTGTTTGGCACGCCAGATCTACATCCTTTTCAAAGTCTGACTACAGGAAGAGAAGGAGAGAGCAGGTGGACAGAGGGAGGAGCAAAGTATCAGGGTGGGAGGGGCTCAGGCCCCGCCTTCCCAGCTCTGCACAGTCCTCCTGCCCCAGGTGCCTCCCACAGCATATTGCCCAACCAAGCCTTGAGGTGTAGGGAAGCCGACTAGGGGAAGAACTCGCCCGCTGCCACCCTGCTGTCAAGCAGATAGGTCTGAATGAAACCCCCTCCATGTCACAGATGGGGTGGGGCGGGTGAGGCTCTCAGGGCAGGAGGCTGGCGGGCATGCTCAGGTCTCCTCACTCACCAGGATCTGCAGTTGCCCATTCTTACACGAATCCGGGGAGTCCTCACTCTCGTCAGCCCGACACACACCCATCTGGCACTTCACCACGTCCTGCACCTGGGGAGAGAGGGTTCCTGCTGGGCCTGAGGCTACCAACCACAGTGGGCAGCGCCTCCCACCTAAGACACCCAGGCAAGAGTGGGAAGAGAGACATGGCATGCATCCAGTCAGAAGATGACACCGAGGCAGAGCTGTGGGGGAGAAGGAGCCACAGGAGGGCCAGGCCTTCAAGGCTGCCCAGGCTAGAAACATGCACGCCTAGGGCTGCACACCACAGCCTGAAGCACTCGGGTCACCCTGGTCCACACAGTGGGGCGAAGCCCGAGCCTGGCATTGGGGGCGGGAGGGAGGCAGGCAGGAGGGAGAGACCCAGCCACCTCTCGGCGCAGGAAGCAGTGCACAGCGGTGATGACAAAGCCTTGAGCGGAGTTGAAGACAGCAAAGAGTGCCTGGAAGAGGACGGAGCGGCGGTCTGTCATGGCCAGGACTGCAGACATCCAGGTGAGTGCCAGGAGGGGCAGCACCACGCAGGAGCTCCAGAGTGAGGCCCTGAGGAGATAGCAGCAGCAGGTCTGTCAGAGTGACACTCCATGAGACACAGAAGCAGGAGCCTAGGCCTCCACTGGGCTTGGGGACTGGCAGGGCAGGGCCCCAAACTCCAGGACCTCAGGCATGGCCCGGAGCACAGAGGGGCTGAAGAGCGGGAGCTGGAGAAACAGAGGACAGAAACAAAGCAGAGAACTGCCATGCCAGAACAGGTGGGAGGGACGGACGGACGGACACACACACACACACACACACACAGAGTGACTGAGCCAGAGCAAAGGCAGGGCTGGGGAAAACAGAGAAGGGAGAAAGGACAGGAGAGGAAGCAGAGGCAGACAGAGGCAAATGCAGAGAGTTTCAGACCCAATTTGCACGGAAGCACCTGGGGAGCTTTGGGAAAGGGCACAGGTCCCAGCCGTATCCCCAGAGATTCCAAGTAGGCTGAGAACATGAGAGGAAGGGGACAAAGAAAGGCGACAGCCACAGTGAGAGAGTGTATGAGACAGGCAGAGACACCCAGGTAGAAAGCTCAGACAGAGCCTGGACAAGCCCTTAAGGAGAAGATGGGGCCAGGCCCAGCCAGGGTGACACTGTTCCCCCAGCTCCCCCTGCCCAGCTCCTGGCAGCTGCTCAGAGCCTAATGCAGAAGGATCATAGGTGGGATCTAAGTCAAATCTACAGACCCCTGGTCAGCTGGCCAGGGGAGGGCAGAGGAAAAAGGCAAGACAGGCCCTGTGAGCTGCACCACCCCAACACACATCTGCTATAGACCCTGAGGGACGAGAGGTGGATGAGCTGTCCTGCAAGCCCTTCTCTGCTGGGAGCCACGCCCAGCCCACTGTGCCCCCAGCAGCCCCAGCAGAAAGTCAGGCCCAGTTCCAGATAGGGCAGAATGCACCATTCTGCAGAGACAGCCAGAGGCTGAGGCAGAGCGATGGACAGGGGGCCAAGACCTGTCCTGGGAAGAGTGTTTTAGGGCCATTCAGCCCAGCAGGGGGCGGACACAGCATCTCTGAAGCCCTGGAGGCGGAGCCAAGATCCTGAGAGGCTCTAATCACAGTAATAAGAGCTGCCATTGATTAACCAGCAATTCTCTGCCAGGCCCTACACTGAACACTTTACATATATTATTTCCAATTGTGATCAAAACAACTACCATAAACAAGCCTGAGGACTAGTATCCCAAATGACAGATGAAAAGACTGGAGTGTGCCCAGCTGGGCAGGGAGAGGGGAGCTGGGACACAAACCCAGCTTGGACTCCAAGGCCCATACTTTGACCTGCTGGTTCAGCAGACAAGGGTAGAGAGGCAGGTGGTAATCCAAGGAAAAGGAAAAGCTGCTCACTCCTCTGGGCTTTGTGGGGATGGCACCAGCCACCTCCACAGTGCCCTGGAGATGTGTGAGACAGAGCTGGGCCCTCGCTGTCTAGGATGGCTCAGATGGACTTCCAGACCTGGGGCTGGATGGAGATTGGGCCCAAGGCCCTTCTACTCTGGCTTAGCTGAAGTTTTTAGACTCTTAGCTACTGGGAGTTAGGGTGAGGGGTGGGCTCAGTGAAATAACTGTCTACCTCCATGATCTGTCTCCGATTGATGATGAGATTCCATGCCTGTGAAATTCTAAGTCGGAGTCTATGACAGATGATAAGACTATGATTCCCTCATTCGAACATTCTTAGCTTCTGATTGTCTTATTCTCTCATTCTAACTCGAAGGTTCTATAACTCAAAAATTCTAAGGGCCTAAGATTCTCTGAGCTTTTTTAGAGGTTGGTGGTGTGAGGAGGAGGAGGAGTCTGCTGCTATGCCTATGAAGATTACCTGGGGCAGGGGCAGGAAGAAAGGGCGGGCCTAAAAGAACCCAGCACCTTGGGGAGGCACAGTCACTCCCATTCCCCTTAGCCACCTCATCCCAAGCCCCACAGAGCATAAGGCAATGAGGAGACATGCCGAGCTCTCCAGGGCACTGGGCTGATATCCCATCCTCCCCCCACCACAGGCACTGCCCCCCCATTCCTTAGGCCCCTGCCCATCCCCACCGCCCCCCAGGGGGCACGACTAACATGGCATTCCTGGCCGAGGCTGAGCTGAGCAGGGGACTGGGGACCGCTCCGCACGCTGAGCAGGGGAGGAGCAGGCTGGCCCAGGGGCACCGCTCCGACCTCGGGGGCGGCACAGACACGGGAGAGGGGGGAGACACATGGGAATCCAGGAGATGGGGCAGAATGAACCCCAAGAAGGGTGGGAGGGGAGGGCAGACGAGAAAGAGAGATCTGGGTTAGGGTGGGTGGGCTAGGGTCTGCAGCTGAGCACCCCGGGTGCCCATCTTGCCTGCACCCTTGATGCCCCAAGGATGGGGAGCCCAGGTTGGCAGAGACAATCCTTGAGTCTCTGAGGTGCCCCGGGCACCCCCTCCCTGCATATTCCCAGAAAGGCCAAGTTTCAGCGACCCTCCCCTTACCCGGCCCTCTGCTTCTTGGATTTGTCGGAGATGCCATCGCGAGCCATGAGCTTGTTGAACACGATGATTCCGATGAGCATGTTCACCTGGGGGCCCAGTGGAGTGCAGTGGGGAAGACAGGATCAATGGGCGGGCGGCCTCCAGGCAGGGAGAAACCCCCAGGTGAGAGCTGGAAGTCTGGGAGGAGGCAGGAGGACACTATGACCCCCTGGGGCCACGGCCCTCCCTGGATGCTGAAAGGAGCACGTACCAGAACAATGACTGCTGCGGGGCCTACAAAGGCGTAGAGCAGGCCACCCTCCAGGGAGAGCCAGCAGCTAGGGTAGGGGGAGAAGAGGAGGCTTCAGACAGGCAGCAAGCTCCCTCCTAACCCAACGATACCACCCCTCAGTCCCTGAGCTGTCAGTGGAGAATGAACCTCATGCAGGGTGAGAGGGAGCCCATGGACTCTTAATGAGCCTCAGTTTCCCCTCCCACAAAGGTCCATGGAGCCACCATGAAAGGAGGCTGACCCTTGAGCACAATGGTGCTCAAAAATTACTATCTTAGCATGTCCCTTTACAGTCAGGGAAACTGAGGCTGAGATAGGGAGGAACTTGCCCAAAAACCTGCAATAGGTATGAGCCAGGACCTCAGCCAGAGAAGATCTAACACCCAATCCAGTTCCCTAATGGACCCATGAACACCTTCTACCCCCACCCCTGCCACAGGAGGCCCACGTACTAGCTGGATGTACCGTATCCTTTGGTGCGTGTAAAGCCAACAGACACAGCCACCACCAGGGCAGGAAGACCTACGGGAGTGGAGAAGCAAGAGTCAAAGGGCCGCGGGTGCTCAGCGTACCCTCAGTCCCCATCCCCCAGCCCAACTGACCCCTGTGCCCAGAGAGCTGGGCCAGGGCCAAAGCAATGCTTCCTGAGCTGTCCCTGCTGCCCCAGGCCCAGCAGCAGAGTCCAGCACTGGCCCCGCTCACCCCAGCCCAGGCAGAGGAAGCGCTTGCGAACGAGACGGGTGCGCATCCGCCCAATGACAGCCAGGTAGGACTGCCAGGCCTCAGTAAGCACCCAGCAAAAGGAGGACAGAAAGAAGAAGTGCAGGAAGGCAGCTGTCATGGTGCATACACCCTGCAGGGAGAGGGAACAGGAGGGTGTGCCCCTGAGCAGCGGCCAAGGTGGTGTCTCCACAGCTTCCCACACTGACTGCTGGGCCTGGGTGCTGCGTGGCCAGCCGCCCACCCAAGCCCCACCCCCCAGAGAGCCCTGCCAGGCACCCCCGCCTTCCTGCACCCACACACAGCACGACACAGGCCTGGTGACATGCACACAGCACTCAGCATCCGGGGAGGCGGGCAAGCAGGCCACCCACACAAACGGGGCTGGCAAGGAGGGGGACAGGCAGGAGCACCTGCCACGTCATGGCCGAGCAGGGCCCACACCTGGCTCTCACAGTGCTGGCACTGTGCAAGAAGGCCAAAGGGACATGGGGACCAGTCAGATGGATCATCAGCAGGCAGATGGCAAGGAGACCTCACCGGGGTCCAATGCCACCCACTGAACACACGTGCACCCAGGCATCCAGCTCATGCATACATTCGCTGATACATACAAGCACTCATCACAGTACACACACCAACGCCCTCACTATGCTCGCTTTACACACATACGAGCTCCCCACCATGGGGCCAAAATGTACACACACATATCCATCCTTCAACACACACACACACACTCTTACCCACACACTCCACCTCTGCACCCTTACCCTATGTCCCTCTCCCCGCCCTCCCCTCCCCCACACACCCATAAGCCTGCACCTGCCTTGCTCAGCACCCGGGACTGGCCCACGAGGATCAGGATGTTGGAAGCCAGGATGGACAGGCAGAAGTTAAGCAAGATGATGGAGCGCTCTGATTTGATGAACCTGACAAGGCATAGTGGGCAGAGGTAGAGGTACTGGCTGCCTGGCCATCCTGGGATAGCTGGACACCTCCCACCTCCACTGTCCAGCATTCAACCTACCTCCAGAAGGCGGCATAGATGGCAAGCAGCGTGAGCAGGGCCATGCAGGACACGGCACATCCAATCACCAGAGGGACCGAGGGGGCACCTGCCAGCTCCAGGCTCTGCGGGAGACAGGTTGCTGGGAGAGGGCAGAGGTAGGGAAGCCGGTCTCCCTGCCCGGTGCAGACAGGCACACTCCTCACGTGCAGAAGAGAACGTGCTATTGTTCTCATGTGTGCACAGACCAAACCGGGTCACACAGCAGATGCCTATTTACACTCAGCCGCCCACACTCCTCCACACATAACCAGACACACATACGTACACACACTCACACAAACACCCATGGCCATACACCAACCCAGGGGACCTGGCTTACATAACCTCACAAGCGTGCCCACACAAAGCCACATGGGATCACCCAGATGTTTCCCAACACCGTCACCAACAGCAGTGCCTTGACCAACCCAGACACCTCTCTCCCACTCACCAGGTCCTTGGGTGGCTGAGCCAGGACAGCAAAGGTGGACAGGTGCTGACACTGGCAGCGGGTGTGGGCTGCCTGGGTCTCCAAGGTCTGGCAGCTCTCAGTGTCCCAGTCCCCTGAGCTGGCATCACTTGGGTGGGGGAGAGGTGTTGGTATGAACCCTAGGCCCTGCTCTACAGCCCTGCCCCCAATGCTGACCACTGCCCAGGACAGGTGAAACCCAGGGCAAGTTCACATCCACGTGAACCCCGAGACAGGCTTTTGACCCCTCAGACCAAGGATGCCACCAAGCTACCAAGGAGACCTTTTTGGGTGGGATGTTCTAGGACTTCCCCCAACTCACGCTCTAGAGTAGTCCCAGCTGGCACAGTGGGGATCTGTGGTGCCCTGGGGAGCAGAAGACAGGCGTGCAGTCTAGGGTAGAGAGCTCACACCCCCAGATCACCACCCACCCTGCCACAAAGCTCCCACATAGGTCAGGCCCACCATCTGGGACAGACCACACTTCCCCATCAGAGAGGCCTCTGGCCACTCATGTTGGTGAACACTCTTGGGCCCCACTCACATTGATGATATACGAGAGCTCCACCGTAATGAGGGGCTCAGCGGGAGGCTGGGTTGGGGGCCGTACAGTCACTGTCATCACCCTGGAGGTGACAGCTAGTGGAGGCCTGCAGGACAGGTGCTGAGGTTAGTGCTTGCCAGCAGGCACATCGACCTCGTTACAAACCCTGAAGCTGCTTTGGGCTGCCAGGAGGGTGAGACCCAAGGGAAGAGGCCAAGGCTCAGTGGGGCTTCGGCCTTCGGGTGAGGTCTTGCGCCTGGCCCACAAAGCTCTGCATGCCTGCACAGCCCCTAGGAGCTGCCTGGATGCTTTTGAAAAGAGATCGTGTCCACGGGCAGGTGAGGGGTCCCTGAGGATGCACAGCTACAGGTGGGTGTCTCTGCTAAGGGACACTCACCTAGGGGGTGGCAGGATGAGGCCGAGGGTGCGGTAGAGCACAGCACCGATCACGAAGTAGGAGGACTCATCTGGGTCTGCTGGAAGGAGGCGCTGGTGGGCGTGACCTGGGCCTGGGGGCACTGTTCCTGGGCCCCTGCCCCGGCCAAGGCTCCCTGCCGTGGCAGCCCCTGGTGTGGCTGGCTTCCCTGGGGAGGAAAGGCTGAGCACCTCCTTGGGCAGGAAGAGGCGGTCCTCGGAATGCCGTACCCAGTCCTTCATGCCCCTGCGGCCCCGCATGGGAAACGTGATGTCGCTGGACACAGCCGAGATGGGCTCCCGTTGAATACTGATCACTGTAGTGGGAGGAGGGTGGACAGGGCAGAGCACACCAGAGACAGACAGAGGGGACACCCACGGGCAAAGACAGGAGGGAGAGGCACGCCCAAGAAAGCAGACAGATACCGAGGTTGGTAGCAACACAGAAGCCGGGTGGGGGTGACATGTAAACACAGAGGTGCAAATAACAAAGAGATGGAGGGGGTGGTCAGAAACATGAGAGAGAGAAACAAACATGGAATTAAATGGAGGAAAGACAGGGCCTGAAAATAAGAGAAAAACAGAGCCCCTCAACACCGTCCCTCACCCACGGTGGTCTGGGTTCTGTCACATCCAGCACCCCCTCCCCGGCCTGCCTCCTTGTACCCAGATTGTCCGTGACAATCAGAGAGCTCTGGAATGCCTTGAGGGCATCGCCCACCAGGTGAATGAAGTCCTCCACGACACGGAGCAAGTGCACGGAGCCAGGGGACACCTAGGGACAGAGAAGATGTAAGGGGCAAGGCAGCGGTGGGTCATGAGGAGAAACGTGGAAGGAAGCCAGGCCCCTCACCTGCTGAGCATCGTCCCACTTCTCCTTGTTCTCTGAATCGACCATGAAGCTCACCACCTGGAAGAAGCGCTGGGGACAGAACAGGGATGGTCGGGGGAACATGAGCCCAACGTGGCCACACTTGCTGCCCCAGCAGACTGACACAGGAGGTCACCCTCCCTTCTCCACGCTCAGCCCCCTACCTCTACCAGTGTGGGCTGGTACCTGCACATCATCAGCTGAGGGCACATAGGTGGCCCTCTTGAAGGTGTCAGTGACATTCCTCAGAATGTCCACCGAGAAGAGCAGGTCCCCACTGTAGTAGGTGCGCCGAGCCAGTAGCTCCTGCAGACTGCGTACCACCTGTGACATGCCCTCACCAGCTAGCATGCGCTGTCCCTTGGCCAGGTGCTCCCGAAGCTGCAGGTGACATGCGTGCCCCTGTCACTAGAGCATCAGGAACTGTGACCAGACCCGTTTGTCCTACTCCCATCCACCCACTGCTTGTGTATAGGAGGAGAGAGGACATACAAGATATCCAAAAAGGACACAGGACCCCAAAAGGTCATTTAGAAAGATTGACATAGGGGCTGGAGTGATGGGTTGGTAGTTAAAGGCACTTGCTTGCAAAGCCTGACGGCCTGGATTTGATTCCCCAGTACCCATGTAAAGACAGATGCACAAAGTGGCATATGTATCTGAAATTTGCTTGCAGTGCAAGAAGCCCTGGCATGTCCATTTTTCCTCTCTCTGCTTACAACTAAAAAATAATTTAGCCAGGCATGGTGGTGCATGGTTTTAAATTCCAGCACTCGGGAGGCAGAGGTAGGAGGATCGCCGTGAGTTCGAGGCCACTCTGAGACTACATAGGGAATTCCGGGTCAGCCTGGGCTAGAGTGAGACCCTATCTTGAAAAACCAATAATAATAATAATTATTATTATTATTATTATTTAACAAAAGAAAGATTGACATAGAAACACCTACAGAAAGGTGCTCAAATGCCTACATATGAACAACAAGCCGATGTAGGGCCCTGGCACCTCCCCATCCCAAAGGGGGGCATCCATGCATTCTGAAGTACAATTAATTCATTCATATATTCCCCTCTCCCCCCCCCCCGCCCCGTGCAAGCACACCACCAAGACCTGAAGTTGGAAACATGTTCATACAGGCCACATTTGCTGACACCACCCTTACTCCATACAGGCCCTCAGCTGGGGCACTGGATATACAAAGATAAATTTAACCTTGTCCCTGCCTTCAAGGAGGCCCCAGCCTAACAGAGCACACAAATATTCTTAACAGTGACTGAGAAACTCGGGGTGGGGAGGCAACAGAAGCTCAGAGTAGGCACAAGAAATAAGAGAAGACACTTGAGTGTTAGGCTTTGACATGTGAGAAGTAGTTTGCCAAACAAGAATCATAGCCAGGCAGAAGTGGGCACAACATATGCCAAGGTATGTAGGAATGAGTTAGCCTCAAGCTCCTACCACCCCCTACCAGAGCCTGGGACACATGGGCATATCATATGATGCCCCAACCCGACAGGGCACACTCACTGACAGATACAGGTATCGATATTCATGGGAGATGCAGCGGGCAAAACTAGGCAGTCCCCAGTATGCCACACCCTGGGCACTGAGGAGACAGCGGCGGCTGGCAGACCCTGCAGGGGGACAGGACAAAAGGCTTCACGTAGGGGCCAGGCTCTCCCTCCCTCCTTCCCTCTGTACCTCAGGATTGAGACTTAGAAGCTGGGGACCCAAAGGGAGGCAGCAAGAATGGTGGGATGAGGGTCTGCCCCCTTACCCGAGGCATTGGGGGGACACTTGTTGTAGATGATCTCCCCAGCTGCAGCCTTCTTCCACGTCATCAGCATCACATATTCGTCCCTGCACATCTCATGGAAGGCTATGGGGACAGGGGTGCACTCAGCCAGGCTCACACACCTGCCCCCAGCCCCAGCATTGCATGAGCAGTACCTGGACACCTCTTCTCACTGCAGGGCTTCACTTCTTCTCCAGTGCCCTCGCACGGGTAGCCCTGAGTGCCCGTGGCCTGGCACATGCGGAAGCGGCGCTGCCAGCCCGTGTCGCAGGTCTTGGAGCACAGGCTCCACGCATTCCATGGTCCCCACTTGCCATCGGAGGCTGTGGAGGAAAAG
Organism: Dipus sagitta; assembly: GCA_036346955.1. Classification (NCBI taxonomy): domain Eukaryota; kingdom Metazoa; phylum Chordata; class Mammalia; order Rodentia; family Dipodidae; genus Dipus; species Dipus sagitta. Next base: position 99,369,296 of record CM070773.1, read on the forward strand.
GAATGTGAGAGTTTGCAGGAGCAGAGATCCCAGGGCCAGGGCTGTCACCTGCCACCCGTGCACCAATCACTCACCAGGGCACTCGAGGTTGCTGCACTCGCGGGTGTCAGTGAGGGCCCCGGTGCACGTGGCCCAGGCTGGACCCGCTACACTGCACTTCCGGCTGCGCTGCTGCGTGCCATTGGCACAAGATGACGAACATGGGCCCCAGGGACCCCATTCTAGCCACTGGCCTTCCACTGCATGGGGAGACACAAGCAAAGGCAGACATTGAGTAGAACGTGGGTGGACTGGCAGGGGCAGAGGCTGCTGTACACTCAGACCTGTGTCAGGCCAAAACCACTGAGCTGGGCATATGAAAGGGGCTGGAGGGAGCAGGTGGTGTCTGGGCCTCATCCTGCCTGCCTATCACCAGCTCCGAGAACACAAGACACCTCTCTTCTCAGCATTGAGGGCAAGTCCCAGGGGTGAACTCCATTCTAGGTGAGGACATGGACTGGAGGGGCGCCTGCTGATCTCTAGCCACACTGGAAGTCCAGCTATCTCATGGTCCAGCCGACCATGGGCACCAAGGGCAGCCTTGAGGTTGGAGGAAGGGGCCCTGCAGCGTGGGCCCCTTTTGATGGTCACCATGTGCCAACTCCAAGTCAGGGATGAGGTTCTCCTCCCACACTTGTGGGTATACTTCTCCAGTCTCCCCATGCTTGGTCAAAGTTCATGGGACGAGCCCCCCCCCACCACCCCAGAGGCAGAGCACTGGACCTGATGGCCTCCCCTGAGTCTCCCATTCCTCCCACCCACCCAACTGGGCAGCGCCTGCCTAGAAGTCCCTTGGCGCTACTGACCCGGGCAAGCGGCCATACTGCAGAGTTTAGTCTGCAGCTCAGGACCCTCGCAGGCCTTGCCGCCATGCTGGGGGGGCACGCAGGTCCGCATCCGGCTCCGGGACCCACGCCCGCAGCTGCGGGAGCACAGGCTCCAGGACCCCCACTCCTCCCACACGCCGTGCACTGCAAGGAAGCACGTGGCCGGTGGCTGGGCGGCACCTTGGCTCCGCCCACTACCAGCGCCTGCCCGTCCGCCCACCAATCAGGAGCTCCGCAACTCAGCGACTGCTCCTTATTGGTTCCACCCTGTCACCAGGGGGATCACTCAGGGCCTCCCAAGATACACCACCCTTTGAGGGGGATGTAAAAATCATAGGCTTCTAGTCCCAACTCACACAGGGCAGACCCTGTGGACACCAGGACAGGGAGGCTAGGCCCAACCCAGGAGGGAAGCCAGGGGTCCTCCTCTCCTGCTGGCATAGGAAAACCAAGGAAAGGATCCGATATCCACCCTAGCCCTGCCCTTCCCACCCCCCAGACCCAGAGCCTGAATCCAACACGGCAGGCCTGGGGCAACAGAAGTGCCCCTCCCAGCCCCAAGCGCATAGACACACAAACAGACATGAGCCTATACATGGACACCAACCGACAAAACAAGCCTCACACGCTAAAACACAGCTTCACCCCGGTCCTCTGCAAGCTCCTGCCCCAGACACCAAGAGCCCCCAACCCAGGTCCTAGTCTAAATCTGCTAGCAGCACTTCACCCCTGGGGAACAGGACCGGCTACCTGCCCTTTACAGTCACCACCTGTCCCAGGCAGGCACATGCATGTCCTCAACGCCTATGTGCTTCATTAAGGAAGGCTTGAAGGTCTAGCAGAGGTGCCCAGGGGAATGTGAGGAGAGCCCAGAGAAGAGAGGGAATGCCAGGGACGACTTTATGTAAATAAAGTGGCATTCATCTTAGAGCGGAAGGACCGGCTGAACTCTTTACCTAAGGTGGCTGAGGACCAGGACAATGTTAAGCAAGGGGCTGAAACACTGCAAGAGATGATGGGGAGGCTAGTGATGTGCAAAGACAAGCCTCGACTACCAGGACGTGAACATCAGGGGAGTGAGGTGCCCTAGTGGTGTGGTCTGATTCTTGTGTCCCCAGTGCTCCAAGCCAGGCTGGCACAGTGGGTGGGGCTTAAGCATGATGTGGAGTGAGGCGGGTTGCGGGGAGCAGGCAAGTTTATTGAAGAAAAGGTGAATGCAGGCAGATTTTTGGAAGGTTCATGTGCCCAAGTGGCTGGCAGGACCTAACCCTGCAGGCAGATGGGGCAGGGAGAAGGACGGCCTACCTGGGCAGGTGGCTGAATTGTTGCAGGGCCTGGTCTCCCGCAGGGGCCCGCTGCACAGGGTCCCATAAGGGGAGGACACACAGGAGCGGGTCCGCACCTGCAGACCCTGCCCACACGTCAGGGAACACACGCTCCACGGGGACCACTCCTCAGCTGCCGGGTCGCCTACGAGAGAGGGACAGCGTCGGCCGCAGGGGACACCTCCCAAGCACTCAGTTGCATGGGGAGCAAGCATTAAGGGGACCCTCCTACCCTGACCCCGAGTGGCAGACTCTTTGGGAGGCAACCCAGTGCTGCCCACAGGCCTCACATGGCAGACATGACTGAGCTCCATGACACAGACACAGACGGGCACACGCCAAGCACACATGCCAACAGATGCCACAGTCGGGCCCCGCCACAGAGGAAGGGAGGTGGCCCGAGTTACCTGTCTGCGCCATGTATAGCCCAGGCTCATCTGCAGACCTTGGCCACTGGGTTTTCACCTTCGGTTCCTCTTCCGGCTCCTCACCTGGAACACGGAGGTGGTGGCAGGGGCTCAGCAAAAGCCAGCTCAGTGCTGCCACGTTGGCAGAGAGAGGGCAGCCTTGCTGGCCCTCAGCCTGAGGGCCTTGAACCAACTTCAGGAGATGCAGACAGAGCATCCCATCCTGCCTCCTGCCCCACCACCACCATTTTACAGATAAGGAAACTGAGGCACAGAAGGCCACATGGGACTTGTCCAGTCTCACAACTACCTCTCTACTACTTGCCTCAGCCTAATGAAAGCCCAGAGGGCAGTGGTCACCATATGAATGAGCTCTGGCGAGGCATCTGTGCCAAGCCATGCCCACACCTGTCTCCTTTAGCCCCCTCATTGGCAAGAACTGACTGAGATGGGGAAACTAAGAACCAGAGAAAGGAAGTGACTTGTCCAGGAGCACACATACCAGTAAGCCCATAGCTCAGCTCTTTCCTCTCCCAGAGCTCAAAAAGTCTCTGACAAAGCTGTCAGCTCTCTGCTCCATACAGGCTCCTGGATGACCATTCATGCTGGGTTAAGACTGGGCACAGGAGGATTGTGCCCACTCCCCCAAGTAGTACTGGACTATGATGTGGAGGCTCAGGTCAGACTGCAGCTCCTCTGAGACCCGAAGGGATAAGGCAGGAGCCTATACCCAGCAGACCCTCCTCCCACTGGAGGACTGGACTGACACCTCTGCTGTAGGTCTTGGCAGCCCCACTGAGCCTGGAGGCAGTGCTACATAGATAAACAGCTCCTACAGCCTCTCCTTTGCTGCAGTGTACCTCTAAAGCATCCCCCAAAGGTGGCAGAAATATTAAGAGGTAGATTTAGTGGGACTAGTGGCATTCCCTTGTCCTTTGCATTCCCAGTCAAAAGGCTAGCAGTTTCCTGTGTCACACATTCCCATCCTGATGTGCTGCCTCCACAGACCCAAAAACCACAGGAAAACTCACCGTGAACTGAAAGCTCCAAAACCATGAGCCAAAATAACCTTTCCCCAAAACATCATAGAGAACATTTTTGCTTTGTAAGCTGATTATCACAGGCATTTGTTATAGTAATGCAAAACTGACTTAACATCCTCAGACATGGTGATAGGAATGAGGGTCAGACAGGAATGCAGAGGAGAAAGGTCCCACCCACATAGGGGCCACTGGGCAGGTGGGATTAGAAAAGCATTTAGGGACTGGACTCAGCCCATGGTGTTCCCTAGACTAGAAGATACTGCTGGCACCCCCAGATCTATTTCTGAAAGCTGGGTCAACAACAAACAAGCATTGGGACCTCAGAGGACTGTGTTTCTTCTGCCCCCTGCTGCCCACTCCAGGCTATGCACTTGAGAGAAAGCCCTCCTGACCAGGCCAACAGTGTGGTCACCCCTAGGAAACCCATTGTTATGCTATGAACTACCAGGATCCAGGCTTCCAAACCTTCCCCTCCATGTTAGCCAACAGCCACAGGGCCTGAACCACTTCCTGAAACTTCTCCATCATCCCTGAAACCTGGGTCCCAGGAGAACACTGACCAGCAGTCAGTCTCATCCCATCTCTCATTCTGACTTTCCCTCTGGGAAGAGTACTCAACAGGTCCCCTTCAGGACTGATTAAGACCCTCTGAAGGAGGCTAGAAGCCCCTAGTGCCCTGTGTGGCTCAGAAAACAGGAACTAGATGCACTGTGATCATTGTCTTCTCTGTTAACCACCTCAACACCACAGGCCCCTTCAACGCTTCCTGTGCCTCTTTTAGTTTCACGTGGCTCCTGTCTCCGCCAGACCTCAGAAAAGATGCCAGGGCCAGGCCAGTAGCTCCGCAGTCCCCTCACCCAACCCTTCTGCCACGCCCGCTCAGCCATCCAGCCTGGAGCCTTGTGACAAGCCACCTTCTCCACTCCCACTCCCAGACTGTTGAAAGCTCTACAGCTGAGCCAACTGGCACGGTGACAGGTTTGGGGCGCTATGTCTGCCTAGGGCTTCGCAGTGGCCCTTCCTCATTCCCCTCTATGGTCACGATGCAAGCCCTCATCTTCTCTCTTCCTCAAGCCTGCCTCATCCTCTCCTTTTGCCACAGCTTCCTTCACAGAGAGGGGAGAAGCCAGGACACAAGGTCCAGACTTCTGGCCTCCCCTCTCCTCCCCTCACCTCTGCTTCTCCCACAGGCTCACCCCTTGCCTTGGCCCTGCCCTGCCCCTCGCCTCTCCTCCACCTTCCCAGGAGGCCCTGTCCACCCACTGTCTCCTCTCTATCAGTTGTTTCTCACAACCTCTCCCTGTAGTACCTGTGACTAACCCAGACCTCCTCTATTCTGGGGGGACCCTCCTTGTACCCCACTTCCTCCTCTAGCTGCTGCCCTTGGCTTCTTTCCCATACCACTGAATGGTCCCCAGCTGCCACTTCACTTTCTCACCTGCCACTCACTTCCTGGCTCAAATGTTACCTCCCTGGTTGGTCCACCGCAATCCCGCTGCGCCCACATCTTTCTTCTGGAACTGGTCTTGACAAAATCAGCAATGTCCTCCTTGCTGCTAAACCTTGGGGATACTATGCAGGCCTCATCTCACTTGACTCTCGACACACACAACACACACGATTGGCCCTGTTGATCTTTCCCACTTTCAGAACTGTCCTCCCTCCCACCTCTCTCCGAGTGGTGAGGGGCTTCTGTCACCTTCTTTAACAGTGTACTTTCCTGCTGCTTCCCACAGCAGGTGTCCATGCCTCTGCACTGCACACCGCCCCCCAAGGCTTGAGGAATCCCTCTGAACCAGCAGCCCCAGTTGACCCTCATGGCAGATCCTATTCAGCATCCTCGACTCACAATTCCCCACCTCCTTTGCCTAGAAGACGCCTATCCAACCTTGCAGCACCATCTCCAATGACCTCTCATCTAGGCAGCCTTCCTTCCTGCCCATTCGCCCAGACAGAGTGGACTGCCCCTTTCCTATGTCTCTTTCGTCACTTCTATTTTCCTTCCATCTTCCGAGTGTCTGAAATAGCTCCCCCTCCCCACCTTGAGCCCTTTGAAGCTACATGAGTCATCTTCCTGACCCTTGTGAACACCAGCAGAGTCTGGCCCAGAAAAATATCGATAAGTGAATGTCAATGAACTCCGTGCTCCAGACATGCCCCCTCCTACACAGGGATCACTGGAAACGGTCTCCAGCAAGGTGTCTGCTCTGTGCAGTAGTGCCTGCATTAGACTGTTATGCTAGCCTTCACCGTAGGGATGCAAAGACGGGCTGTGAGACAGATTCCCAGCTTCCATCTGAACCACCCTCAAGTCCAACACCCAATCATATGTACTCTGAAAACACTGCTCAACCTGTCACAAGGAGTGACACCACCCTCTCTGGTCCTGCCCCGGTTTGGCCACATGGGAACAGAGGAGTCCTTCCAGTCCAGTATGCAGTAAGCTGATCACTGGGAGACTTCCTGAGTTGTGTGTCATGGGCTCACCCTGCTCATCCATGTTCTCTACTCACCAATCACTTGCTGGCCAGCACCATGTTCTAACCAGACATGGATTGGTAGCTTCCAGAATCTACCCTATTTGAAATCAGCATAGTTTCCAAGCACGGCTTTGGGATCCCTCTCCCAGCCTCCTGAACCAGGCCAGAGAGGAAGGAACAAGCCTGCAGCCGCACAGCTGGGGTCTGCACCGGCCACACATACCACCCTGCTTCCCTCAGGAGAGGCCAGAGATTCATCGCTCTGCTTGAGAAAGCCAGTGCTCCCTGAGGGGGACAAAGACAGATAAGGCCAGGTGGCAGTGACTGCCAGGATCATTTATTCAACATGCATGCACAGGCCCAGAATAGGGCAGGCAGGCCCTTGGGGAAGCTGAGGCAAGCAGCATCCAAGAGGGCAAGGAGGGCCCAGGAAGGTTGCGAGTGCCCTGGAACTCACAGACACAGACACCCAGACACTGGGTGCAGTGTACCCAGTCAGCTCACCGGACCAGGGCTTGGGTGCTCATAGATCTAAAACCCATTAGCCTCCAGTCCCATACAGGTGGACCTGCTGCCTGGCTCATGCCCACTCAACTACCTGGTGGCCTCTTTTGTTTCAATTAAAGTAGCATGTATTAAACAACTCAAGATGCATGTGGGTCACCATAAACCCCCACACACACAACATCTCATTCAGTCCTCAGTAGGGTCAGACCACCCACTTTACCAGTGAGGAGGCTCCAGTGCTCCCATGGGGTGAAGATTAGTGGGACTCAAAGCCAGACCTGTCCGCTCAGAAGGCCTGCTCTCTCCCTGGACCTTCAGGCTCTGCTCTCACCTTCACAATGCACTCAACTGGCACCTTCTTGGATTTTCCTTCCTGATGCCTGTGGGGCCCACGAAACCCCTAGTCTTTGCATCCTTCCATCTGCACATGCTACCTAATCGTTCCTTTGTACCTCTGCTTCCTGCACTAGCACTGCTGTGTGAGCCGTGGATCTCCTGAGTGGGCTCTAAAGTGACGTTCTGGGATCCCAGCTCCAGCTGTATGACTCTCCTCCTGAGGGGCCTTCAGGGGCTCCCCACCGGTTCAGCTACGCTGTAACCCTCCAGTTCCTGCCGGCCTGTCTGGTCCTGTTTGTTCCTTTCTGCTGGGCAGCCAAGCACATTGCGAGGCCACCTGGACCAGTGGGAAGGGCATGGATTCTGACAGACAGGTATAGGTGTGACTCCCAGCTCTTCCACCATCTTGTAGATGCCCACGGACAAGTCACTTCTCTCTGAGCTTCAGATTCGCCATACCAAAAATTACATGGCAGAGATATGGACTGTCTAGAGAATAATAAAATGGGGACTGTGCCTTCTTCTCTTTATCCTCTGGGTATGCAAACATTTTCTTCCCCTCCCAAGCATCTGCTAATGTTATTTCCTCCTTGCAAAATGCCCTTCCCTCCATCTTGATCTGCCAAAATCTACATGTCAAATGCCATCTCTTCCAGGAAGCCCTCCTATGCTGGCCACACAGGCGTTTGGGTATGCTGGTCCCCTTTCTGTGGCCTAGACCTCAGGATGTCTCCTACTGTAGCAGCTGTAAGTATCCTATGCTCATAACTGCCATGGTCCTAAAGGAGGGACTCAGTTTCTGGTGCCCTCTGGCACAGAGGGTTTGGACTCTGGGGAGGCAGGCATTTAGTTAAGCAAGACTATCCTGGCGGGGGGAGGGGGGAGAAAGGGGTTCCTCTACCCTCACCACTAGGGGCCACCCTTGGCTCTGGTGGTTCTGCAGGCAAGGTGCAAAGATTCTTTGCCACTGGGCCACAACTGTGGGGAACCAGTGGACACTAGGAAAGCAAAAGTGCCTCCATCTTAAATAATGACTCCATTTTGTAACAAGCTGTCTGTTCTGGAAAGTCACAAGATCTGTAGTTGTTTGCTAACCCATGCACCCACAAAGAATGAGGAAGTCGTTGTCTTGTGGCCTTGGGGGCTGGGGCCTTATCCTGTGTAACATCTTGTGGTTTTTGGGGCTGGGGCCTTATTCTGGTGAAACAGAACTGTAGCAATGCCTAAACTGCTGACAAACTTCCCTATTCTGCTGTATAAAAGGCACCCTGAGAAAAATAAAATTTGGCAGCTTGATCAGACTCCTGTCTTGCTGTCGGTTCCTTGTGTCTCTTGTCCCTTTCATTCCAGGTTCTCTGGGGTCCGTGCTCCCGTTGAAGCCCTGCTGGCCGGGGCAACTGGCGCCCAAACGTGGGGCACGAGCCTAGGATCGCCTGAAACACCGTCTGCTACCTGCCCATTGGGATCCCGCACCGAGGCCGCCGCAACCCAAAGAGGGGGTTAGACACTGGCCCGCTGGTGATCGCCACGGAGTTGCCCGCCCGTGAGACAGATCCGTTGGAATGCTCGGACGGTGAGGTAAGATAAGATTTTTTCTTTACCATGGGACAAGCATTTTCAAAAGAAGACTCTTTTGTGACTGGGCTAAAACAAGCTCTCAAGGTACAAGGAACTAGGGTTAAAAAAAAAGATTTAAAGATATTTTTAGATTATATTGGTGATATCTGTCCTTGGTTTCCAAAAGAAGGGACTATAAATGAAAAAACTTGGTTAAGAGTTGGAGACTGTTTACATGATTATTTTGACACCTTTGGCCCCGAGAAGGTCCCTGTTTCTGCCTACTCTTATTGGAATCTTATAAATGATGTTCTCAAGGTCCACAATCATTCTGTGGCTGTACAGGTTCTTGTCAATAAGGGAGAGGCTGCTCTTAAACGCTCTTCTAGGCCCCCTTCTGCTTGCGCCTCTGTCATTGTTGAAGATGAAACTCAAGAGAGACCTAAATCTCCTGCCTCTGAAAAGCCTTCCTGCCACCTTTATCCCTCCCTAGTGGATATTGAAGCTGGATCCCCCCTTCCCCCGTTGCTTGATGTGGGCCCCACCAGTAAAGCTCCTCTAGTATCACCTCCTCCCTATTGTCCGCCACTCTGCGCTCTTGTCCTCGACCGCTCCGCCGCCTTACTTCCCTCTGCGCCTGCTGAACCTCTCGCTGACTCTCCTTTCACAGAACTGCAATCTGCCACATTAGCTTCTGTCTCTGACCTCCGTAGGGCACTTCAGGATAAAAAACTTCAGCTGCAACTTCTCCAGGAACTTGATTCTGTCACAAAAGAACTTGCTGCCTTTTCTAACCCTTCCTCTGACAGCCGTAGGCGCAAAACAAAAGCAGACCCACACACTCGCAATACTGGCCTTCTTCCTTTTCCTGTTACTCGCACACAGGCCCGCTCTGATCCCGCTTCTGCTCCCTCCCCTGCGTCCAATACGGACTCTGATGAGGAGCCTGCCCCCTCGGCTGCTCCAGCTGAAGGGAGTGTTGCCTCCTCTGACTCTGAGGATGAACCTGTCCCGGAGCCTGTTCCCCAGCCTAAATATAAAAGTCTAAATTTAAAGTTTCTTGAGCGGCTAAAAGTGGCCATCTCCAATTACGGGCCCACAGCTCCCTTCACTCTTACTCTTCTGGAAAGTTATAGTGACAAATGGCTTACGCCTAATGACTGGTATCGCCTTGCTCGCGCGGCTCTCTCTGGTGGAGATTTTGTTCTATGGCGCACTGAATTTAATGAAAACTGCTCTGACTTTGCTCGCCGTAATTTACAAAAGGCTGTTTCTAAAAATTGGACAAAACAAAAATTGTTGGGGGAACATCCCTACGATTCCAACGAACGGCAAGCACGCTATCCCCCTGGACTTTTAGCCCAAATACAACAGGCAGGCCTCGCTGCCTGGCGGCGCCTCCCTCCTAAAGGGGCCGCCACCGCCTCCCTGGCTAATATTAGACAGGGTCCAGAAGAGCCTTACAGTGACTTTATTAGTAGACTTAATGAAACTGCTGAGCGCCTTTTTGGTGTTGGGGAAACCAACAGCCCCTTTATCAAACACCTGGCCTTTGAGAATGCTAATCCTGCTTGTCAGTCTATTCTCCGCTCTCACAAGCGGGAGTCCATATCTGATTATATCAAGTTATGTGCAGGCATGGGCTCCTCCCATGCCATGGGCTTAGCAATTGGAGCTGCCCTCCGTTCTGCTGGTCTCACTCAGGGTACAAAAACATGTTATAATTGTAAACAACCTGGACACTTCTCTCGCGAATGCACCGCTCCTAAACAGCTCTCTGCTTCTCTTCGCCCTCCCCCTGCTACACCCTGTCCTCGTTGCCAAAAGGGCAAACGTTGGGCCTCTGAATGTCGCTCCAGGACTGACATTCATGGCCGTCCTCTGTCGGCCTCTCAGGGAAAACCTCTTCCTGTCCCGGGAAACTTCCAACGGGGCCAGCTCCAGGCCCCTACTCCATGGACATATCTTGGGGCGGTCAGGTTTGTCCCTCCCTCCAATCAGAGAATCAGTGTCCACCCTCTGGCGCGCCACAGCAGGCAGCGCAGGACTGGAACTCTGTGCCACCTCCCGCACAGTATTAACCCCTGAGACTTGCCCTCAAATAATCGCAACAAATGTGTCCGGCCCTATGCCCCCCAACATGTTTGGCCTTCTCCTAGGCAGGGCTAGCGCTTCTCTCAAGGGTATTCAAGTCATCCCTGGAGTTATAGATAACGATTTTGCCGGCAATATCCAAGTTTTAGTCACTTCCCAAAGAGGAACCCATCTAATTTTGCCTGGGGATTGAGTGGCCCAACTTGTCCTGTTGCCTCTCACTTTTCTTAACAATAATTATATGTCCCCAAGTCGTGATAACAATCAACCTGGCTCTTCTGACGCTTATTGGGTGCACTCTGTTACACTGGATCGCCCTACTTTACGGTTGCTTCTTGATGGCAAACCCTTTGATGGAATTGTGGATACTGGTGCTGACGCCACCATAATCTCCCTCAAACATTGGCCTAAGTCCTGGCCCCTGACTGCCTCTCATACCCATTTACAGGGCATTGGACAATCCAATAACCCTCAACAAAGCTCTCGCATCCTTACTTGGACTGACGAGGAGGGTAACTCAGGACAAGTCACCCCCTTTGTTCTTCCAGGCTTGCCTGTCAACTTGTGGGGAAGAGACATTCTTTCACAAATGAATATGGTTCTTTGTAGCCCCAATAGTGTTGTCACTTCCCAAATGCTTAGTCAGGGTTTTATTCCAGGGAAAGGGCTTGGAAAGAATTTACAAGGCATAACAGAGCCCATTTCTCCTCCCCAGAAACTCGATTGCTCTGGCCTTGGGTATGCCCCTGAGTCTTCTTTTCCCTAGTGGCCGTTGCCATCCCTGCACCCCATGCTGATAAAATTACTTGGAAAACCCAAAGCCCTATATGGGTTGACCAATGGCCGCTTTCACATGAGAAAACAGAGGCTGCAATGTTGTGAGTGCAGGAACAACTTGCCGCTGGTCACATCGAGCCTTCTACCTCCCCCTGGAACTCCCCTATTTTTGTCATTCGGAAAAAATCCGGCAAATGGCGCTTGCTACAGGATCTTAGAGCTGTTAATAAAGCCACGGTCCCTATGGGGGCACTCCAACCAGGACTCCCTTCCCCCGTGGCCATTCCCTATGGTTCCTTCAAAATAATTATTGATCTAAAGGATTGCTTTTTTACCATCCCTCTACACCCTGAGGATAGGCCCTGCTTTGCCTTCAGTGTCCCGCAAATAAATTTTCGTGGCCCTATGCCTCGCTTTCAATGGAAGGTTTTGCCCCAAGGTATGGCTAACAGCCCCACCCTCTGTCAAAAGTTTGTGGCCATGGCTATTGACCCCCTCAGAGAGACTTTTCCCTCTGTCTACATTCTTCATTACATGGATGACATTCTTTTAGCTGCCTGTGACCAGAACCTGCTTTTCTCCTGCCTCCAGCACCTACTGTCCAATTTGCAATCATATGGGCTTCAAGTTGCCCCTGACAAGGTTCAAACTGCCGACCCCTACCTTTATTTGGGCTATGAGCTAAAAAATCAACAGGTACTAACCCCCCGAATTCAACTTCGCACCTCTCATCTCTCCACACTCAATGACTTCCAGAAATTGCTTGGGGACATTCAATGGCTTAGACCCTATTTAAAAGTTCCCACCGCTGCTCTTCTACCCCTCAATGACATCTTAAATGGAGACCCCAGCCCTACCTCCCCTAGACAACTTACCCCTCAGGCCCTTGCTGCCCTGAAAGAAATAAACAAGGCCATTAACCTCCAGACTGCCCAACAGATAAATTATGCCCTTCCCCTGGTTTTCATTGTTTGCCCTACTACCCATACTCCTACTGGTGTATTTTGGCAAAGGCACCCTCACCACAATCGTGGCTCTCCCCTGCTTTGGGTTCACCTCTCTTCTTCTCCTACTAAAGTCATAACCACTTATCCCCTTTTGGTTGCTCAACTCATCACAAAGGCTCGCAAGCTCTCCCGCCAACATTTTGGCAAAGATCCAAACACAATCCTCCTCCCCTACGGTCCTGACCAACTCAACTGGCTTCTCCAGACTGATGATAATTGGCCTATAGCACTTTCTGCCTTTATGGGCAATATTGACAATCATTATCCTTCCGACCCCCTTATTCAGTTTGCCAACATTCACTCTTTTGTTTTTCCCCTTAATACTTCTAATGACCCTATTAAGGATGCTCCCTCTATCTTCACTGATGGATCAGCTAATGGTACAGCTGCATACGTGATAAACGGACAACCAACTTCTCTCCATACCCCATACTCCTCTGCCCAATTAGTGGAGCTTTGCGCTGTTCTCGAAGTCTTTAAACAATTCCCTTCACAGCCCTTCAACCTCTTTACTGACAGTGCTTATGTTGCTAAGTCAGTCCCCCTACTGGAGACAACACCCTATGTCAAACCTTCCACTAATGCCTCTGCGTTGTTCCGCTCCCTTCGGGACCTCATTTGTGCTCGGCCTCACCCCTTCTATATAGGCCACTTACGTGCTCATACCTCTCTGCCAGGCCCTCTGACGCAGGGCAATGCTGATGCGGATGCTGCTACTCGCCTTGCTCTCGTAGCTCTAACTGACCCTCTCTCCTCAGCACAACAGGCTCACAATATACATCATTTAAATTCTCAAACCCTCCGCCTTACCTTCAAGATCACCCGTGCTCAAGCTAGGGAAATAGTTAAGTCCTGTCCCGCTTGTTCCGTCTCCTTACCAGTTCCGCATTTGGGAGTCAACCCACGCGGTCTTCTTCCCAATGAGATATGGCAAATGGATGTAACTCACTTCTCAGATTTTGGCAAACTTAAATATGTTCATGTTACAATTGATACCTTTAGCGGTTTTATTTTCGTTTCTCTCCATGCTGGTGAAGCTTCAAAAAATGTCATCTCTCACGTTCTTCAATGTGTCTCTACATTGGGAACTCCAAAAATCATTAAAACAGACAATGGTCCTGGATACATTGGCCATACCTTCAAAAACTTTTGCTCTATGCTTCAGATAAGACATGTCACTGGCATTCCCTACAACCCTCAGGGACAAGGCATTGTGGAAAGGGCTAATCAAACCCTTAAGGCTACACTTAATAAATTAAAAATTCACCCCTTTTATGGTATAAAAAATACCCCACGGAACATTTTGGCCTATGCTTTGTTTGTTCTTAATTTCTTAAGCCTTGACAGTTCTGGCAAATCAGCCGCTGACCCCCTTTGGCATCCCACCACGGCCTCCACTCACACCCTCGTTCGGTGGCGTGATCCCCTCACTTCTCAGTGGCATGGCCCCGATCCCGTCCTCATTTGGGGATGCGGCTCTGCTTGCGTTTATGATCAGCAAAATGATGGGCCTCGTTGGCTCCCAGAGCGTCTAGTTCGCCAATGGACACCACCCTCACCCCTTAAAAATTCACCCTCTCCCAGGGAAGGCTCCCCGCCCCCCTGAGGTTTTGTCCTTTCCTTTTCAGGACTATGGCTGCCCCTGCTTTCGTTGGCCTCTTGCTCCTGGCATCTGGATTGATCACTGCTGACCTTCGACCCATGAATTTCACCTGGACCGTGCTCAGTGAAGTCGGTGATGTGATCTGGGCCCACTCTACGGTTTCTCAGACCATCCCTTGGCCGACCCTAACTCCAGACCTCTGCAAAATGGCCCTCGGCAGCCCGAACGCTTGGGGACTTGGCACCATTTTTTCACAACATACTGCTCCTGAAATTGATCGTCACCACTCTTATGGACAAGGGGGATGTTATAACTCTTACCAGAGGTCCTACTTACAGTCTTTCTCCCTCTATGTTGCCCCTGGTCACCACCGTCCCCGTTCGATTACTTGGAAATGTGGGGGAGCAAACGTTTATTTTAGTGCAAAATGGGGATGTGAAACTACTGGAGATGCTTATTGGAACCCCTCATCTTCTTGGGACTATATCACCCTAAAGGCTAACTATACCCATCCCCAGGGAGCTGCCCGCTATGAGGATAATCCAAAACAGGCTTGCAAGATATCTTCCCCATCCTTTGGGTGGTGCCACCCTCTACTAATTACCTTTACAGCCCCTGGCAAACAACAGCCATATGATGTCTGGTCCCGGGGCGTTCAATGGGCCATCCGTACCTATGGTGGCTCTCATGTTGGGGTCCTTTTTACCATTAAGCTCCAAAAGACTCTCCCTACTACTGCTCTCTACCCCTCGCATGCCACTCCCTTGTTACCCCCCCCGTCCCTACATCTATATCCTCCCCCGTACCAGCTCTGGTTACACTCCCGCCTCCTCCTCCTCCACCCCTGACAACTACTGACCTGGTCCTTAACCTGGTCGAGGCCACTTTTAATGTACTCAATTCTTCTTCTCCCAATCTTACCCAATCTTGCTGGCTTTGCATTCACACCTCGCTCCCCTTTTATGAGTGTGTGGCTCAATCTCTCCCACTTCCCTTCAACACAACTACTGATTATACTCACTGCCCCTGGTCTCAGCACCCTAACATTACCCTCCCAATCTCCTCTGTCCTCGGCTCTGGAACCTGCCTTCATGCCCCAAACCTCTCCAAATCTTCCATGCCTTCTACCCTTTGCGAGAATTTTGTCTCTGTTAATTCCTCCCTTCATTATGACTCCTTTTATCTCCTCCCCCAGGGCTATTGGTGGGCCTGCCTTGACAGCCTAACAGCTTGCGCTTCCGTGTATCGCCTGCTCCATCCCCCTCAGTTCTGTGTCCCTGTCCGACTCTTCCCTCGCATTTCCTATCACCCTGCTCCAGACTTTGACGCTTCCTTTGCCTCACCCCTCCCCTATTCGCATAGGACCAAACGTGAACCCATTACTGGCACTGCTATTTCGCTTGCTTTGCTTCTGGGTGTCGGCGCTGCAGACGCCGGCACAGGTATCGCTGCTCTTGTACAGGGAAATGCCCAATATGAAATCCTGCGTTCCCAATTGGATAAAGACATTCAAAACCTAGAAAAAGGAATTACTGCTTTAGAAAAGTCTTTAGTCTCTTTATCTGAGGTGGTACTTCAAAATCGCCGGGGCCTCGACCTCCTTCTTTTGAAGGAGGGGGGACTATGTGCCGCCTTACGGGAAGAATGCTGTTTTTACACTGACCATACAGGTGTCACAAGGGATAGTATGGCTAAGATCAGAGAATCTTTAGAGAAAAGAAAAAATAATAGAGGTATAACAGAAACATCTGGTTGGTTCTTTTCTCATCCTTGGCTGTCCTCGATCCTCCCCTCTATTTTAGGTCCTTTGGTTGGCCTACTCCTCTTACTAAGCTTTGGCCCATGGTTATTTAAAAAGCTAACATCCTTTATTAAGGAACAGATTGATTCAGCCACAGCACAACCAATTCAAGTGCACTACCATCGCCTGGCTCTTGAAGACCAAGACCTACCTTGTGACCGCCCCCTGCGGCCACCCCCTGGCCTAGGTGCCGAACCTTCACCCTAGTTAGCGGGTGTGCCCCATACCTCCTCCCTTATTGGCACTTATCTAAACTTAAAATGATCTGAGTGACTCCCCTCCGACAGGAACTGCATAGGATTCAGACCTGTGCATATTGACTCACAAATGTGTGAGTACAAGATGGGCACCAACATGGGTGCGAGGCATAGCACCGCAAGGGAAGGTCCCTTTTGACCACTTCTGAATTCCCTGAGAGTCAAACCTGACTTGCATGGAGGTTGGTACCATTCTTTCTGTGTTAGCTCTGCCTCCCCTCCCCAAAAGGTACCAAGAGCAACCAAGGTGGGGTACGAACCCCACGGGAGGAGTCAGGTCACTGCTCCCCCAGTTGGTTACAGGCCCACCGTGAAATCACGGGACCCTGGGAGTCCTACCAAAATTTACAAAAATTGGCCGCCACAGAAAACACCTTCTAAAACTAATAGAAAGGGAGGAGATGTGGGGAACCAGTGGACACTAGGAAAGCAAAAGTGCCTCCATCTTAAATAATGACTCCATTTTGTAACAAGCTGTCTGTTCTGGAAAGTCACAAGATCTGTAGTTGTTTGCTAACCCATGCACCCACAAAGAATGAGGAAGTCGTTGTCTTGTGGCCTTGGGGGCTGGGGCCTTATCCTGTGTAACATCTTGTGGTTTTTGGGGCTGGGGCCTTATTCTGGTGAAACAGAACTGTAGCAATGCCTAAACTGCTGACAAACTTCCCTATTCTGCTGTATAAAAGGCACCCTGAGAAAAATAAAATTTGGCAGCTTGATCAGACTCCTGTCTTGCTGTCGGTTCCTTGTGTCTCTTGTCCCTTTCATTCCAGGTTCTCTGGGGTCCGTGCTCCCGTTGAAGCCCTGCTGGCCGGGGCAACTGGCGCCCAAACGTGGGGCACGAGCCTAGGATCGCCTGAAACACCGTCTGCTACCTGCCCATTGGGATCCCGCACCGAGGCCGCCGCAACCCAAAGAGGGGGTTAGACACTGGCCCGCTGGTGATCGCCACGGAGTTGCCCGCCCGTGAGACAGATCCGTTGGAATGCTCGGACGGTGAGGTAAGATAAGATTTTTTCTTTACCATGGGACAAGCATTTTCAAAAGAAGACTCTTTTGTGACTGGGCTAAAACAAGCTCTCAAGGTACAAGGAACTAGGGTTAAAAAAAAGATTTAAAGATATTTTTAGATTATATTGGTGATATCTGTCCTTGGTTTCCAAAAGAAGGGACTATAAATGAAAAAACTTGGTTAAGAGTTGGAGACTGTTTACATGATTATTTTGACACCTTTGGCCCCGAGAAGGTCCCTGTTTCTGCCTACTCTTATTGGAATCTTATAAATGATGTTCTCAAGGTCCACAATCATTCTGTGGCTGTACAGGTTCTTGTCAATAAGGGAGAGGCTGCTCTTAAACGCTCTTCTAGGCCCCCTTCTGCTTGCGCCTCTGTCATTGTTGAAGATGAAACTCAAGAGAGACCTAAATCTCCTGCCTCTGAAAAGCCTTCCTGCCACCTTTATCCCTCCCTAGTGGATATTGAAGCTGGATCCCCCCTTCCCCCGTTGCTTGATGTGGGCCCCACCAGTAAAGCTCCTCTAGTATCACCTCCTCCCTATTGTCCGCCACTCTGCGCTCTTGTCCTCGACCGCTCCGCCGCCTTACTTCCCTCTGCGCCTGCTGAACCTCTCGCTGACTCTCCTTTCACAGAACTGCAATCTGCCACATTAGCTTCTGTCTCTGACCTCCGTAGGGCACTTCAGGATAAAAAACTTCAGCTGCAACTTCTCCAGGAACTTGATTCTGTCACAAAAGAACTTGCTGCCTTTTCTAACCCTTCCTCTGACAGCCGTAGGCGCAAAACAAAAGCAGACCCACACACTCGCAATACTGGCCTTCTTCCTTTTCCTGTTACTCGCACACAGGCCCGCTCTGATCCCGCTTCTGCTCCCTCCCCTGCGTCCAATACGGACTCTGATGAGGAGCCTGCCCCCTCGGCTGCTCCAGCTGAAGGGAGTGTTGCCTCCTCTGACTCTGAGGATGAACCTGTCCCGGAGCCTGTTCCCCAGCCTAAATATAAAAGTCTAAATTTAAAGTTTCTTGAGCGGCTAAAAGTGGCCATCTCCAATTACGGGCCCACAGCTCCCTTCACTCTTACTCTTCTGGAAAGTTATAGTGACAAATGGCTTACGCCTAATGACTGGTATCGCCTTGCTCGCGCGGCTCTCTCTGGTGGAGATTTTGTTCTATGGCGCACTGAATTTAATGAAAACTGCTCTGACTTTGCTCGCCGTAATTTACAAAAGGCTGTTTCTAAAAATTGGACAAAACAAAAATTGTTGGGGGAACATCCCTACGATTCCAACGAACGGCAAGCACGCTATCCCCCTGGACTTTTAGCCCAAATACAACAGGCAGGCCTCGCTGCCTGGCGGCGCCTCCCTCCTAAAGGGGCCGCCACCGCCTCCCTGGCTAATATTAGACAGGGTCCAGAAGAGCCTTACAGTGACTTTATTAGTAGACTTAATGAAACTGCTGAGCGCCTTTTTGGTGTTGGGGAAACCAACAGCCCCTTTATCAAACACCTGGCCTTTGAGAATGCTAATCCTGCTTGTCAGTCTATTCTCCGCTCTCACAAGCGGGAGTCCATATCTGATTATATCAAGTTATGTGCAGGCGTGGGCTCCTCCCATGCCATGGGCTTAGCAATTGGAGCTGCCCTCCGTTCTGCTGGTCTCACTCAGGGTACAAAAACATGTTATAATTGTAAACAACCTGGACACTTCTCTCGCGAATGCACCGCTCCTAAACAGCTCTCTGCTTCTCTTCGCCCTCCCCCTGCTACACCCTGTCCTCGTTGCCAAAAGGGCAAACATTGGGCCTCTGAATGTCGCTCCAGGACTGACATTCATGGCCGTCCTCTGTCGGCCTCTCAGGGAAAACCTCTTCCTGTCCCGGGAAACTTCCAACGGGGCCAGCTCCAGGCCCCTACTCCATGGACATATCTTGGGGCGGTCAGGTTTGTCCCTCCCTCCAATCAGAGAATCAGTGTCCACCCTCTGGCGCGCCACAGCAGGCAGCGCAGGACTGGAACTCTGTGCCACCTCCCGCACAGTATTAACCCCTGAGACTTGCCCTCAAATAATCGCAACAAATGTGTCCGGCCCTATGCCCCCCAACATGTTTGGCCTTCTCCTAGGCAGGGCTAGCGCTTCTCTCAAGGGTATTCAAGTCATCCCTGGAGTTATAGATAACGATTTTGCCGGCAATATCCAAGTTTTAGTCACTTCCCAAAGAGGAACCCATCTAATTTTGCCTGGGGATTGAGTGGCCCAACTTGTCCTGTTGCCTCTCACTTTTCTTAACAATAATTATATGTCCCCAAGTCGTGATAACAATCAACCTGGCTCTTCTGACGCTTATTGGGTGCACTCTGTTACACTGGATCGCCCTACTTTACGGTTGCTTCTTGATGGCAAACCCTTTGATGGAATTGTGGATACTGGTGCTGACGCCACCATAATCTCCCTCAAACATTGGCCTAAGTCCTGGCCCCTGACTGCCTCTCATACCCATTTACAGGGCATTGGACAATCCAATAACCCTCAACAAAGCTCTCGCATCCTTACTTGGACTGACGAGGAGGGTAACTCAGGACAAGTCACCCCCTTTGTTCTTCCAGGCTTGCCTGTCAACTTGTGGGGAAGAGACATTCTTTCACAAATGAATATGGTTCTTTGTAGCCCCAATAGTGTTGTCACTTCCCAAATGCTTAGTCAGGGTTTTATTCCAGGGAAAGGGCTTGGAAAGAATTTACAAGGCATAACAGAGCCCATTTCTCCTCCCCAGAAACTCGATTGCTCTGGCCTTGGGTATGCCCCTGAGTCTTCTTTTCCCTAGTGGCCGTTGCCATCCCTGCACCCCATGCTGATAAAATTACTTGGAAAACCCAAAGCCCTATATGGGTTGACCAATGGCCGCTTTCACATGAGAAAACAGAGGCTGCAATGTTGTGAGTGCAGGAACAACTTGCCGCTGGTCACATCGAGCCTTCTACCTCCCCCTGGAACTCCCCTATTTTTGTCATTCGGAAAAAATCCGGCAAATGGCGCTTGCTACAGGATCTTAGAGCTGTTAATAAAGCCACGGTCCCTATGGGGGCACTCCAACCAGGACTCCCTTCCCCCGTGGCCATTCCCTATGGTTCCTTCAAAATAATTATTGATCTAAAGGATTGCTTTTTTACCATCCCTCTACACCCTGAGGATAGGCCCTGCTTTGCCTTCAGTGTCCCGCAAATAAATTTTCGTGGCCCTATGCCTCGCTTTCAATGGAAGGTTTTGCCCCAAGGTATGGCTAACAGCCCCACCCTCTGTCAAAAGTTTGTGGCCATGGCTATTGACCCCCTCAGAGAGACTTTTCCCTCTGTCTACATTCTTCATTACATGGATGACATTCTTTTAGCTGCCTGTGACCAGAACCTGCTTTTCTCCTGCCTCCAGCACCTACTGTCCAATTTGCAATCATATGGGCTTCAAGTTGCCCCTGACAAGGTTCAAACTGCCGACCCCTACCTTTATTTGGGCTATGAGCTAAAAAATCAACAGGTACTAACCCCCCGAATTCAACTTCGCACCTCTCATCTCTCCACACTCAATGACTTCCAGAAATTGCTTGGGGACATTCAATGGCTTAGACCCTATTTAAAAGTTCCCACCGCTGCTCTTCTACCCCTCAATGACATCTTAAATGGAGACCCCAGCCCTACCTCCCCTAGACAACTTACCCCTCAGGCCCTTGCTGCCCTGAAAGAAATAAACAAGGCCATTAACCTCCAGACTGCCCAACAGATAAATTATGCCCTTCCCCTGGTTTTCATTGTTTGCCCTACTACCCATACTCCTACTGGTGTATTTTGGCAAAGGCACCCTCACCACAATCGTGGCTCTCCCCTGCTTTGGGTTCACCTCTCTTCTTCTCCTACTAAAGTCATAACCACTTATCCCCTTTTGGTTGCTCAACTCATCACAAAGGCTCGCAAGCTCTCCCGCCAACATTTTGGCAAAGATCCAAACACAATCCTCCTCCCCTACGGTCCTGACCAACTCAACTGGCTTCTCCAGACTGATGATAATTGGCCTATAGCACTTTCTGCCTTTATGGGCAATATTGACAATCATTATCCTTCCGACCCCCTTATTCAGTTTGCCAACATTCACTCTTTTGTTTTTCCCCTTAATACTTCTAATGACCCTATTAAGGATGCTCCCTCTATCTTCACTGATGGATCAGCTAATGGTACAGCTGCATACGTGATAAACGGACAACCAACTTCTCTCCATACCCCATACTCCTCTGCCCAATTAGTGGAGCTTTGCGCTGTTCTCGAAGTCTTTAAACAATTCCCTTCACAGCCCTTCAACCTCTTTACTGACAGTGCTTATGTTGCTAAGTCAGTCCCCCTACTGGAGACAACACCCTATGTCAAACCTTCCACTAATGCCTCTGCGTTGTTCCGCTCCCTTCGGGACCTCATTTGTGCTCGGCCTCACCCCTTCTATATAGGCCACTTACGTGCTCATACCTCTCTGCCAGGCCCTCTGACGCAGGGCAATGCTGATGCGGATGCTGCTACTCGCCTTGCTCTCGTAGCTCTAACTGACCCTCTCTCCTCAGCACAACAGGCTCACAATATACATCATTTAAATTCTCAAACCCTCCGCCTTACCTTCAAGATCACCCGTGCTCAAGCTAGGGAAATAGTTAAGTCCTGTCCCGCTTGTTCCGTCTCCTTACCAGTTCCGCATTTGGGAGTCAACCCACGCGGTCTTCTTCCCAATGAGATATGGCAAATGGATGTAACTCACTTCTCAGATTTTGGCAAACTTAAATATGTTCATGTTACAATTGATACCTTTAGCGGTTTTATTTTCGTTTCTCTCCATGCTGGTGAAGCTTCAAAAAATGTCATCTCTCACGTTCTTCAATGTGTCTCTACATTGGGAACTCCAAAAATCATTAAAACAGACAATGGTCCTGGATACATTGGCCATACCTTCAAAAACTTTTGCTCTATGCTTCAGATAAGACATGTCACTGGCATTCCCTACAACCCTCAGGGACAAGGCATTGTGGAAAGGGCTAATCAAACCCTTAAGGCTACACTTAATAAATTAAAAATTCACCCCTTTTATGGTATAAAAAATACCCCACGGAACATTTTGGCCTATGCTTTGTTTGTTCTTAATTTCTTAAGCCTTGACAGTTCTGGCAAATCAGCCGCTGACCCCCTTTGGCATCCCACCACGGCCTCCACTCACACCCTCGTTCGGTGGCGTGATCCCCTCACTTCTCAGTGGCATGGCCCCGATCCCGTCCTCATTTGGGGATGCGGCTCTGCTTGCGTTTATGATCAGCAAAATGATGGGCCTCGTTGGCTCCCAGAGCGTCTAGTTCGCCAATGGACACCACCCTCACCCCTTAAAAATTCACCCTCTCCCAGGGAAGGCTCCCCGCCCCCCTGAGGTTTTGTCCTTTCCTTTTCAGGACTATGGCTGCCCCTGCTTTCGTTGGCCTCTTGCTCCTGGCATCTGGATTGATCACTGCTGACCTTCGACCCATGAATTTCACCTGGACCGTGCTCAGTGAAGTCGGTGATGTGATCTGGGCCCACTCTACGGTTTCTCAGACCATCCCTTGGCCGACCCTAACTCCAGACCTCTGCAAAATGGCCCTCGGCAGCCCGAACGCTTGGGGACTTGGCACCATTTTTTCACAACATACTGCTCCTGAAATTGATCGTCACCACTCTTATGGACAAGGGGGATGTTATAACTCTTACCAGAGGTCCTACTTACAGTCTTTCTCCCTCTATGTTGCCCCTGGTCACCACCGTCCCCGTTCGATTACTTGGAAATGTGGGGGAGCAAACGTTTATTTTAGTGCAAAATGGGGATGTGAAACTACTGGAGATGCTTATTGGAACCCCTCATCTTCTTGGGACTATATCACCCTAAAGGCTAACTATACCCATCCCCAGGGAGCTGCCCGCTATGAGGATAATCCAAAACAGGCTTGCAAGATATCTTCCCCATCCTTTGGGTGGTGCCACCCTCTACTAATTACCTTTACAGCCCCTGGCAAACAACAGCCATATGATGTCTGGTCCCGGGGCGTTCAATGGGCCATCCGTACCTATGGTGGCTCTCATGTTGGGGTCCTTTTTACCATTAAGCTCCAAAAGACTCTCCCTACTACTGCTCTCTACCCCTCGCATGCCACTCCCTTGTTACCCCCCCGTCCCTACATCTATATCCTCCCCCGTACCAGCTCTGGTTACACTCCCGCCTCCTCCTCCTCCACCCCTGACAACTACTGACCTGGTCCTTAACCTGGTCGAGGCCACTTTTAATGTACTCAATTCTTCTTCTCCCAATCTTACCCAATCTTGCTGGCTTTGCATTCACACCTCGCTCCCCTTTTATGAGTGTGTGGCTCAATCTCTCCCACTTCCCTTCAACACAACTACTGATTATACTCACTGCCCCTGGTCTCAGCACCCTAACATTACCCTCCCAATCTCCTCTGTCCTCGGCTCTGGAACCTGCCTTCATGCCCCAAACCTCTCCAAATCTTCCATGCCTTCTACCCTTTGCGAGAATTTTGTCTCTGTTAATTCCTCCCTTCATTATGACTCCTTTTATCTCCTCCCCCAGGGCTATTGGTGGGCCTGCCTTGACAGCCTAACAGCTTGCGCTTCCGTGTATCGCCTGCTCCATCCCCCTCAGTTCTGTGTCCCTGTCCGACTCTTCCCTCGCATTTCCTATCACCCTGCTCCAGACTTTGACGCTTCCTTTGCCTCACCCCTCCCCTATTCGCATAGGACCAAACGTGAACCCATTACTGGCACTGCTATTTCGCTTGCTTTGCTTCTGGGTGTCGGCGCTGCAGACGCCGGCACAGGTATCGCTGCTCTTGTACAGGGAAATGCCCAATATGAAATCCTGCGTTCCCAATTGGATAAAGACATTCAAAACCTAGAAAAAGGAATTACTGCTTTAGAAAAGTCTTTAGTCTCTTTATCTGAGGTGGTACTTCAAA
The DNA here is from genome assembly GCA_036346955.1 of Dipus sagitta. Lineage (NCBI taxonomy): Eukaryota > Metazoa > Chordata > Mammalia > Rodentia > Dipodidae > Dipus > Dipus sagitta. The sequence continues at coordinate 99,393,395 of CM070773.1, forward strand.
ATCGCCGGGGCCTCGACCTCCTTCTTTTGAAGGAGGGGGGACTATGTGCCGCCTTACGGGAAGAATGCTGTTTTTACACTGACCATACAGGTGTCACAAGGGATAGTATGGCTAAGATCAGAGAATCTTTAGAGAAAAGAAAAAATAATAGAGGTATAACAGAAACATCTGGTTGGTTCTTTTCTCATCCTTGGCTGTCCTCGATCCTCCCCTCTATTTTAGGTCCTTTGGTTGGCCTACTCCTCTTACTAAGCTTTGGCCCATGGTTATTTAAAAAGCTAACATCCTTTATTAAGGAACAGATTGATTCAGCCACAGCACAACCAATTCAAGTGCACTACCATCGCCTGGCTCTTGAAGACCAAGACCTACCTTGTGACCGCCCCCTGCGGCCACCCCCTGGCCTAGGTGCCGAACCTTCACCCTAGTTAGCGGGTGTGCCCCATACCTCCTCCCTTATTGGCACTTATCTAAACTTAAAATGATCTGAGTGACTCCCCTCCGACAGGAACTGCATAGGATTCAGACCTGTGCATATTGACTCACAAATGTGTGAGTACAAGATGGGCACCAACATGGGTGCGAGGCATAGCACCGCAAGGGAAGGTCCCTTTTGACCACTTCTGAATTCCCTGAGAGTCAAACCTGACTTGCATGGAGGTTGGTACCATTCTTTCTGTGTTAGCTCTGCCTCCCCTCCCCAAAAGGTACCAAGAGCAACCAAGGTGGGGTACGAACCCCACGGGAGGAGTCAGGTCACTGCTCCCCCAGTTGGTTACAGGCCCACCGTGAAATCACGGGACCCTGGGAGTCCTACCAAAATTTACAAAAATTGGCCGCCACAGAAAACACCTTCTAAAACTAATAGAAAGGGAGGAGATGTGGGGAACCAGTGGACACTAGGAAAGCAAAAGTGCCTCCATCTTAAATAATGACTCCATTTTGTAACAAGCTGTCTGTTCTGGAAAGTCACAAGATCTGTAGTTGTTTGCTAACCCATGCACCCACAAAGAATGAGGAAGTCGTTGTCTTGTGGCCTTGGGGGCTGGGGCCTTATCCTGTGTAACATCTTGTAGTTTTTGGGGCTGGGGCCTTATTCTGGTGAAACAGAACTGTAGCAATGCCTAAACTGCTGACAAACTTCCCTATTCTGCTGTATAAAAGGCACCCTGAGAAAAATAAAATTTGGCAGCTTGATCAGACTCCTGTCTTGCTGTCGGTTCCTTGTGTCTCTTGTCCCTTTCATTCCAGGTTCTCTGGGGTCCGTGCTCCCGTTGAAGCCCCGCTGGCCGGGGCACACAACTACAGATATCCACCAGGCTGCATGTTACCCAAACTCCACCCAGTCCAGGCCCACCCCACCCCCACAGGCTTCCTTGCCATGAATGTATTCAAAATAACCACAATAATTACCAACTCCATGGAGACAGAGGGCCTGGGACTGACAACACAGTCCTTCCTCCCCAAGGCTCTGTACCCTCCCAAACATGGCTCCTAATGCCCAAGTGGCACCAAACTGTCCCCTGCCAGGTCCCTCCATGGCTTCCCATCCCATAGCACACCAGAATCCCATGGGTGCAGGGGAAGAGAAGTGGCTTTTGTATACTCCAGGTTCTCCCTGCAGCCCAGTGCAACTGGGTCTCCCTATGAATCAGGCGCTCCGTCAGAATGCCAGGCCCCCTCCAAGGACCCTTCCTCCCAAACTGCTGAACTTCATGCTCAGCTTCCCACCTGATCTGGCTGGGCTGCTGGCACCTGCCCACACAGTCTTGAAGAGCGGGAACTGTACCTGGATCAGCCTGCTTCCTCTTACTATCTTCAAGCCACTGGCCAACAGGACTGGGGTGAGGTCCCAACGTCTTGGGACTGCTGTCAGAGCCCTGCCTCTGTCTTGCTCCCCTATCCACAGCCCACAGCCCAGCTCCTTCTAGCTCCTTCCCGGTGTGATGTTTCACACTTCTCTCTGCCACCAAAGCCCTCTTGAAGCTTCCTGAAGTACAAGGCAAGATGACTTGGGGTGGCTCAGGAATGTGCCATTAACAGGCACTGCATCCTGGACTGGGGATGTTGCCCCTTTTCTAGGTGTCTTCCAGGATAATTTGTTGATTTGTCTGGGACAGTCCAGTTGGTGGCTACTGTCCTGCTGAAACGGTACCCAACTCCTCCTCCTCAGGAACCTCAAAAGGGCCCTTCCAACTGCATGAAGGAGAAAGTCTGTGTGAGTCCTAGACTTTATACACCCCCATCCTGAACTAACTTCTCCTTCTAACAAATGGAGAAGCAAGAAGAGCATCAGACTAGGGTTTAACAACACACTGCCATTGCTTTGTTTTCACTGGGGTCATTTCTTTGGTCATCATCTTCTTTCTTTTTTTTTTTTTTTTTTTCTTTTTCTTTTTCTTTTTTGGTATTTTGAAGTAGGGTCTTGCTCTAGCTCAGGCTGACCTGGAATTCACTATGTAGTCTTTGGTCATCTTCTATTTCAGATACTCCTTCCATTTGTGATATGAAATCTCTTTTTAATATATTAAATTTAAAAAAGCAATTCAATTTAAGGAGAAATTTCACAGACTAGTGAATTCCTATTCATTCCTCAAAACCCCCCTCAGAATCACCTTCTTGAACTGCCTCCCAGCTCCTTGGTGGTTTGATCACCCACTCTCCCTCCCCTCATGACATCCCGCATAGGCACAGTTGTACCCTGAACACTAAATTATAACAACACAGAAACCATCAGTTGGGGACCAACCAGTGCCAACACTGTGGTTTGATTATAGTTTTCAGTATGTGCCCCAAGGATTCAAGTATATAAATTTGGGGGCTGGAGAGATGGCTTAGCAATTAAGGTGCTTGCCTGCAAAGCCTAACGACCCAAGTTCAGTTCCCCAGTATGCACATAAAGCCAGATGTACAAAGTGGCACATGCGTCTGGAGTTCATTTGCAGAGGCTGGAGGCCCTGGCATACCTATTTTCTTCCTCTCTCTCTCCTTGAAAATAAAAATACAAGCCGGGCGTGGTGGCGCACGCCTTTAATCCCAGCACTCGGGAGGCAGAGGTAGGAGGATCACCCTGAGACTCCATAGTGAATTCCAGGTCAGCCTGGGCTAGAGTGAGACCCTACCTCGAAAAACAAAACAAAAAAAAAGAAAAGAAAAGAAAAGAAAAATACAAAAAAAGCTTTAAAAATTACCATGAGGAATTAAGAGGGTAGAAACTTAAAGCTGGGTATGGGGTCACATTCCTGTGACCCCAGAACTCAGAATGTGAAGGCAGGAGGGTCAGGAGTTCAAAGTCATCCCCACTAGATAGCAAGTTCCAGGCCAGCTTGGGATTCATGAGACTGTGTCTCAAAAGAAAAAGAAAGAGAAAAAGAAGACCAAGCATGGTAGTACACACCTTTAATCCCAGTACTCAAGAGGCAGAGGTAGGAGATTCACAATGAGTTCAAGGCCAGCCTGAGAACTACATAGTGAATTCCAGGTCAGCCTAGGCTAGTGCGAGACCTTACTTCAAGAAACAAAATAGGGCTGGAGAAATGGCTCAGCAGTTAAGGCTCTTGACTGCAAAGTCAAAGGACCCAGGTTCAATTCCCCAGGACTCACGTAAGCCAGATGCACAAGGTGACCCATGCATCTGGAGTTTGTTTACAATGGCTGGAGGCCCTGGTACACCCATTTTCTCTCTCTCTCTCTCTCTCTTTCTCAAATAAATAAATTAAAAAAATAAAAAGAGGGTGGAAACTTAGTCAATGTAGTTTTTACAGATGGGGCTTTGGGAGGTGACCGGGATTGGAGACAGTCATCAGGGTGGAGCCCCATGACTGACTCCCAACTAGTGGCTTCATAAGGAGATAGAAAGGAGAAAAATACATGTGCAGTTCCTTCCTTGCTACGTAATACTCCGTACCACCTAGGGACTTTGCCAGCGAGAAGGCCATCACTGCACACAGGTCCTTGACCTTGGAACAGAACCATGAGCCAAAATAAAGCTCTTTTTTAGAACTTACCCTGTCTGTGATACTGTGTTATTAGCAACCAGAAACGAGTAGACGCAGCCAGGCACTGCTCCTGAGCACCTGCCCACATCCCTCCCAGATCCTCCCCTTTATCTGTAAAACAGCACTCACTATCCTCACTTCACAGGTGACGAAAGGGCAGTGAAGTCACTTGTCTGTGGTCACACAGCCAGTCAGTGACGGGATCAGGAATTGAACTCAGAGGAGTGGATGACTTCAGCCTGTGGTCTTAACTACCAATGTATGCCATCAGACACTGCCATACCAGAGGCAAAAAGCGAGCCTCCACTCCCTTGCACCCTTACTCTGTCAGAGCTGGAACGAGGTCTGGCACAAACTCCCTTCTGATACAGACATGTATGAGAGGCAGAACCCCGTCCCTGTTGAGAAGCTTAGGGAGTCGGAGCCCCACTGTCCATCCTAGAATAAAGCATTCAGGGGACTGACAGGCTCTCCAGCAAACACCAAGTGCTAGTCTCCCCCAACTTACCCTACCTGAGAGAAGACCTGCCTCCGCACTTTCAGAGCCCCGAAGAGGCAGGTGAGACCCACTGCCTGTCACCAGACCAGGAGAGCCAACAGGGCGTGGAGGGCCCTAAGCGTCAAGAGGAGTGAGGCCACTCTCAGGACTGGGTTGTCCAGGTCAGGAGCTCGTGTGTATATGTGACTTAGCAGGATGGCAAAGTTCGAGTTCACCCGGGGCAAAGGGTGTTCAGGGGGGAGAGGAACAGCTCAGCAAGGGCAGAGAGGCTGGAAAGCCGAGGCTCTGGGGACAAGGGAGGAGGGCAGGGAGAGGGCATCAGGGAGGTAGAGGGAAAGCTGGAAAGAGTCTGGCAGCTTGAACACCAGGCTCAAGGGCTTCGGCAGAGCTAGGGTTCCAATACAGGATTGTGGAAGCGACCCACAGAGAACTGGCAGGGTGGAGCTGAAGCTCCGGGAATGGTAGCAATTGTTCAAATCACACAATAGCCAAGGCAGAGTGGAAGCCTGAAGCCACTCGTGCCTCCCAGAAACCCCCGGGTTCCCAATAGCCACGCCTCAAGAATGGAGCACAGATGATAGAGGACAGGCCAGCAACATCTGTCCAAGGTGAGACAGTGCTCTAAGAGAAGGAGGTGTGCTGCCAAGGAGGGAGGATATCGCTCACGAGAGCATTCCGCCTAAGTTTCACTTGGCACAGCTGTTCCTGTGGGAGGCTGCTTCCTCAGGCTGGAGGGTCAGTGGATGGAAGCTGCAGGCTGGGGCCTACCCTCGGGAGCTGGACTCCGCAGCAGGTGCCACCTCCCAGCTCCGGCCTCAGCTAGCCTCCCTGCCAGTCCTCTGCCAGCTCCTTCCTGCCTGCCTTCCCTTTCTTCCTCTCCCCACACTTAACAGATTGCGGCAGCAAGATGGCACAAATTTATGGCTCAACTCACCAAAAATAACAAGAGATCTATCAAAGGCAGTTTGCGTGAAATTAACAGGCGCCTGTACCCTCTTGTCAAATGCACTCAGCTCTGAGGCAGGCCAAGGCCCCTCACTCAGTCACTGCCCAGAAGCCCCTGGCCTCCTTATGGTCCAGTGCCCACCCAAGCCCATCCTGCTTGGTCTTACTGCTGACCTCACTCAAAGATATCCCAGAGAGGTGAACCCAGCTTCATGACCCCAGCATCTGGCAGAAGGGCTCAGATGAGGGTCTCTTCCTGTTCACCCTCTCATCAACCCTCCCTCGGTCTGGCAGCTCCGTGTGGCAGCTTATTCTCCTACAGCCCAGGGTGAGGCATGAAAGGTAGCATGGAGAGGGTCCAAGGACTTGGCAAAGATGGCACAGAGTGCTCCCAGCCTCTCTGCCAGTGCGGAGGATTGACAGGGAGGCTGGCTGAGGCTGGAGCTGACCAGCAGACATACCCTGATACACGAAACAAACTGAGTCATGTGCCCACTGTCTCTCACATCAAAAAGGTTGGGCAGGAGGAAGGAGGTGGCAGAGCAGAAGAGCTTCCTGCTTGCCGGGGGAGAGGAGAGGGCTGAGCCTGCCAGCTCTGGGTACCAGGTGCCATGTGAACACACATGTCAACTGATGTCCCATCACTCCATGCCAACTTCCCATGCATCCTCCCTGCCCAGCAACCACATGGCAATGTGCCAAGTGGAACAAGGGGGAGGGCATAGGTCAGCTCAGAGGTCCCCACTCTAAGATGTTTAAGAATAATCAGCCATCCAATCTCCATCCCCAGTCCTAGTGGTCCCTCTGTCCAGAGGCTCTGCTAATGGTGCCCTTCTAGTCAACAGCCTTCTCTGACCCTTGAAGATGTCCCAGCTACCAACCAACTCCTACTTCCGCTTCAACCAAGCAAGTCCAGCTGGTTGCTCCTGGCTCTGTCTTCCACATGGCAGCTTGCCCAGCCCATTCCTGCCCAGGAGGGCAAAGCCTTGCTCAGTCCACTCCAGACCACTGGACTGATGGACCACAGGGAAAGTCAGACAAAAGAACCTGCCCTCAGCTGAGTAGAGTTGGGGAGGCCCTTCGAGAGTGACAGCAGTGGCAGCCACAAAGGAAGCACCATAAACCTCCTGATATACGCCCGGCACTCTCCGCCGATGTTCGACAAAGAAGCAAAATTCAATTTCTTCCTGCAGGCACTAAATCCCAAGCCAGCCTCCAGGGCCGGTAACCTGTCCACAGCCTGGCTGTCATTCGGACGGCTTCATCGACCACTGTGATAGAGGCCAAGCTGGTCTGGGAGAGAGGTCACAGTGAGGCTACTGGGTGTTCACTGTGCCTATGTGGGCATGATGCCAGATGTCTCCCAGGGGCAGCCAAGAAGGTCCCCATGCAAAGCACTAAAAGAGGCCACTGTCATTGTAACTATCCTTCTGACTAACTCAGGGACAGCTCCATATTTTGCAAAGAAACCAATGCCCTTGTTATTCAAGCTAAGTCAATGGCAGTGCCCAGCTCCAGGACTCTAGTCTCCAAACCAGGGATCCAATCCTCCCAATGGCCCTTGTAGACACTCAGTGAAGCTCAGATGTCCTTCTGACTGCACATCCCATCCTTTTGGAGGCACTTGCTATCCAAACGGGGTAACACATCCAGGGAGGCAAGGGCCTCCCTACACATGGGCCAGCTTCCAGACCTGCCTTCTTCCCACCCACCTGTCTTTCGTTCCTTTTCCCTGCTACACTCTAAGCCAGTCACTGGCCCAGCATTGGTCACCATGCATGCAGGGTCCAGCTGGACCTGGAATCTGAAGGAAGCGGGTCAGTGGAAGGTGGCTGTGGACGGGGAGCTGGGGTGGGTTGGGAGCAGGCAGGCAGGCGTAAGGGCTCAAAGAGCTTTTGCCCAGTCAGCAGGAAGCTCTAGCAGCTGGCGGCCTTGGTCCCAGAAGACATGGGCCCAGAGGGGGAGGTGGGATGCTGGGATCAGAGCCAGCCCAGCCCTCTAAGGCAGCCTCAGAGCTCAGACCTCTTCACACAGGCACACTCTTCCTCGCCTCCTTCTGCCCCGACCCTGGGGCAGTGCCAAAAATCATTGACCCGTGTGGGCAGAAATACATCTCTGCTCCCTGCCTACTCCAGCCTCCAGGCAAACTTGTCAACTCACAGTGCCAGGGCCTGCCACCACCACTTGGGCTTTGGGCCCTTGTGCACACTCACTCCATCTGCCTGGAATGCCCTCACTGCTCCTATGACTCATCTCACTCACCCCTGTCCAGTAAGTCTCTGTTCCTGCACGCTTCCTTCCCTTTAGGAAATCCCCTTGGCTGCCCAGCTAGGGGTCCCCGCTCTCAGGTTTCCTATATCATCCTGCACTCTCTCACGTGTGCTCCACTCATCCACCCCGACTGTACACTCTTCCAGTTGAATCTGACCCCCAAACCATTTTGATGACCCCTACATCTGGAAAAGGCTAAACACAAAGGTGACATCCACAAATGACTCCATGAGCGACCTGGAATCAGCCAGGATACTCAACCAGTAGACACTGTCAGTGCCTTAGAAGTCCCCATCCCACCTGGGCCCCCGCTCAGACTCACCATATCTCATCTCGGTGGTGAATAGGTCATTGCTGCTCCCCGAGTGCAAGTCAGCCTCAGCAGGTGGGGCTGGGCCCCCGGGTACCAGGGCATTGGACAGGGTGTGGGCAGCAGGAGGCCCTGGAGGCGTGGTAGTGGCTGGGCTGGCCCCAGCTTCTCCAGGGCAGCTGCAGCCTGGCTGGGCAAAGCCACAGGCCCTGCCCGCAGCGCGGCCACACTCCTCACTCCAGCGGCAGAGCACACCGCAGGTGAATTGGCTAGAGTTGTTGTTGTTGATGAGCAAAACCTCCACAAAGCGGAAGGCTAGGGCAGCAGGCGCCAGCAGGCGTGGGGCCTCTGAGGGCTCAGCCGACAGGCACAGCTGCACGAAGTTCTTGTCGAAGTGCAGGAAGGTAAAGGGTCCTGAGCCGCCACACAGCTCCAACCCCGCCGCCGCTGCCTCCTCCTCCTCCTCTGGCCGCCCCGCCTCAGACTCGGCCTGAGTGGCTGCCTCCTCAGGGTCGGGCCGCAAGCAGGTAAAGTTGACCAGGTAGTGGTCCAGAGGCAGCAGGCGGGGGGCAAAGTGGGCGCACACCTGCTCCTGGCGGTTGAAACGGAGGTAGAGGGAGTACTTGGTGGGGTCAGGGTTCTCCAGGGTCCAGGAGCAGCCCGAGGCGATGGTAGGAAACAGGTCCTGCAGCGAGAAGGCCCCGTAGAGCACACCTGAGGCCAGGGCGGAGCAGGCACTGGGGGCGGGGTCGAAGGCGGTGGCCAGGCGCAGGGACAGAATCACAGACAGTAAGAGGGGACAGGCTGGGGTCATCCTATGTCCCTTGCCCTGTGGAGAGAAACAGACGTCAGCAGAGTCCAACTCAGCAAGTGCTCTGAAACTCCAGTGGCCACCTGCAGGGAGTGGGCTCATCATTTAGATCTTGCTCTTTTAAGTCATCAAGTCCACCTGTGTAATCTTATACCAGGCACTTGACCTCTGTAAGCCTCGGTTTTCTTACGTGTAAAATAAAGCAATGATGTGATATCTCATGTATTTCCTACGAGGCCACAAAGTGGGGAGGGGCCGAGGAGGGAGGCTTGGAATTTTGCAGGCTCTTAATTTCTAAGCGCCCTGTGGTGTTGCTGTCTCTACCACTGCCCAGCTCCTTCTGTGCATCCTATCAACCACAGGTGTGATGTGCACCTCCAAAACCACCCCACCTTTATTTTCTATAACTGATACAGTCACACTGTACCGTGATCAGCTGAAAGGAGTGTCATGCAGTAATCCGGCAGTAATTGTCAAAGTGGTGATGTTTGACAACCATTTGCTTTTTTCTAAATCAGAGCGACTCAAGGTTATTCCTGGAACAATGTCATTCTCACTCACTTGCTTCACTGAGCGGGAGAGGAAGGGGTGGAGTCAACACCAGTGTGCCAGGGACTGTGCCAGCCCTGCCACGCCCACAGGAGGGAGGACATTGCCAGTGTGAATATCACTGCTGTGGATTTATGGTCAGGGCTGGGAGGGAAGGATGCTGGGCTTGCCATCCCAGCCAAATACCTGCTGGCTAAGTGAGCCTCTCAAGCCCTCTCCACTCCCCTCCAGGGCATTATCCTCCAAGTCTGGCATAGGGCCTGTCACCACAGTGTAACCAGTGGCTCCTATGACTTCTTCCCTTTGCTGTGACCCCCACGGCTCATCTCAAGCTCCCAAGGGTGAGGACCAGAGTTCCTTGTTTCCTTCTTTCCCTCAAAGTGTGCATGGACCCCACGGGCATAGAGGATGCCTAGGACTCAAGCCCCACCCTCCCACCCTTCAGGCACCGACCACTCTCACCCAGCCTTCACCCCACCAAGTAGAAAACAACCTGGTACACAGTCTGGATTAGCCCCACTTCCGGTACCATCCCCAAAGTGACCTCCAAAGCCCCCCTCCTCCATGAGACAATACAGCTCACAACTCTACATGGGCCCCAGAGCCCAGCCCTTCTACACGGAAGATGAAGCTCGGAGAAGGGAGGCCACCTGCTTAAGATCACACCGCAGTGTCTCAACTGGGACGGAAATTCGGGGCCTTGGCTCAGGCCCACCATTCTCTCCCCTTTTCTTTTTGCTTGTTGCTCATGATCCAGGCCAAATAGACAAAGCTCTTCACACTGATAACTGAAGCCCAAGCACAGGCTAGTTCAGGTGTGGCTAGATTTTCCCAAGGCACAGCTGCTCCCAGGGGACAGACTTCCCTTGGGCTGCTCTAAATAGTTCAAGGAGGGGGATAAGTATTAGAACCCCAGTACTCCAATTCCCCCTGCAGTATACACAGTGTTCCAAACTCCACATTCCCACAAGGGGCACCTCTGAGCTAGACCCACCACCACAGACAAGCACCTGCCCCGCCCCAAGCATCCAGGGAGCAGGAGGATGGGAGCCAGTGAAACTCCACCAGGCTCATTCACGGGGAAGGAGCCACCCCACCCTCCGCCTAATACCTCCAGGAACCAGAACTGGCTTTGTCCCCAACCATACACCTCAGAGTGGAGAAGGGGACCCCTGGCTTTCTCTGCTCCACATCATGCCTATCCCAAACTGTTCAGTCAGCAAGGAGGCACCAGTGAAACCAGCAGCGGATGATGAGTGACATCCAATTCCCCCTGCTGCCCCCAATTATTTTTAAGCAGGCTGCAAAATTCAGGCCATGGCCACAGCTCAGTAGAGGGGAGGTGGGGGCTCATTATAACTGGCCTTTCCTCCCCCACCCACAGCAAGGCAGAGAACCTCCTCCCCATGGACACATCAACTGGCATAGGTTTTACAGCCTTGTGCCCTGGAGACACAGACACAAAAGCATGCATACACAGGTGTATGTGTGTAGACAGACATTCACAGGTGTTCTGCTCATGAACAGACACATGCACACAGAATTATGACCTTACACGAATGCAGCAGCATAAACACCACACGTCGGCTGCAGACATACAGAGACGCACATATTCCTATGTGTGAACACACAGGTGTTGGGCCCTGTACATGACAGGTGGTATTGGGTGGGATCTGCCCATTGCCCCTTCCCTGTGGTTCTGAAGTTGGGGCACCACAGACCCCAGATCCCACCTCCTGCACCTCTGCTGCTCCCAGTTAATCAAGAAGCATTAAGCCCTTATCGTTCCTTGCCAAGGCCTGAACGAAGCCATCTATACATGCTGGCCAAGCCTCTTCATCAATTCAGTTCCCTTCAGACATGTCACACCCATTCTGAGATTTTTTCCCCTGTCCTTGGGGTACAGCACTTATTATTGCCCAGCTGCAAAATGAGACCCGGGGAAGGGATGTTTTTACATTACTTCCCACCCCTTAAAATAATACAGACCCACCTGAAGCTGAGTTAGTCATTGATTTAAGACAATTCTAGGGTGTGTGGGCAGAGCCTGGTCTCTTAGGGGCACTCACCCATAGCCCATTCCCTGGACGGAGACTTGGAAGGACCCTGGCCTCCCAGGCATCCAACTGGTTATTACCCATGAGTAACCACCAGGGCCTATTTTTGCACAGGCCTCTGCCTCGGCCTTCCCAGGAGTTCGCAGAAAAGACTGGCCCACCACCAACTCTCATGAGATCCCTTTATGGTTTCCTCTCCCTCTCAGGCCAGAGAAGGCTGGTGGAGAAATTCAACAGGCCTCCTCCTCTCTAGGGCCTTTTTGGGCTGAAGTGTGAGGGGAGCTGCCTGGAGTAGTGTCAGGAACCCTGCCCTCTCCTAAGCACCCCCTACCACCATCTCCTCCAGGAGTTGGGCTGGGGTAGGGAGCGGGCATCTCAAGACAGGACTGGACCTCTGGGATCGACTACTGTCAGGCCAGCTGGGAACTGGGGCGCTGGGCGGCCAGAAGCTGCGTGGCTCGGCTGGGGTCTGGGGAGGGGCGGGGGCGCGGCGACGCGCACATCCGTCGCGTTTATCCACCTGGCAGCTCCAATTCGCGCGCCCGTCACTCATCCTCCACCTCCCGGGTGCCTGCTGCGGGGCCTCCGGGTCTTTTGCCCTGGTACTAAGGTGGGAGTAAGGTGCTCCGGGACCCCTCTCCCGGAGCTGCGGCCTCCAGAGAGGCGTACACCTCCATCGGGCCTTCCGAGCTAGGGGGCGGGACCGAGGGCAGCGGGCGACCCCGGGGAGGCCTTCCGGATCTGAAGGGAGGATGGCTCCGTGCCACTCACAGGGTCTCCCAGTGGTGCGGCGGGGATGGAGGGATCCGCAGGTCTGTCTCATACACATTAAGGAGGGATGGGCAGGCCGAGTGGACAGGGATGGGGGGGCCGGGGGCGGTGCCGCGCGCGCGGGTGGCCGGGGAGGGGGCGGTGACTCAGCTGCCCTCCGCCTGCCTCCCCATAACTTTGCAGCAGCTGGAGCTACCGTTGCTACAGGAACCGAAAGCTTTTGTTCCCCAATGTCAGGGCTGCCCCGGCGGGAGGATGGTACCCCTCCCCAATTGAACCTAGGTCCCTCCACATCGCCAGAGGCCTTTCAGTCTAGCAGAACGCCACGGGCTCCGGCCCCCCTTCCTCCCCACTCACGCCAAAGCCAGGTTTCTTCAAACTCCTTGAGCCCTCAGACCAGGTTACCCCCTAACTCTGACTCGCAATGCTAACTGCCCTGGAAAGTTCCTGATGATGTCTAATATCCTGAGGGAGAAGGGGAGGCTCTATGCCTAGGAGTTGCTGGGACCAGCAGCCTGCCTTTAGGAACCCTGATCCCACTTCCCTGGCCTCAGTATACTTGAACCTAGACCTCAGAGTCCTTGACCTGGCATTCATAGTTGCCCTTAGGGACAGAGAAGATCCCCGAGGAGTTAAGTCAGATGATGATGAGCCAGTGAGGGAGAGTCATGGGCTCCGTAGACCCATGGGGCAACTCTTATTTTCTGTATTACCCAAGAGGTTGGAGTAAAGGCACTAGAACCTGTTTTGCATTTCTCCCCTGGGATTAGGAGTGGCGAGGGACCTGACCTTGGTTTTGAAGAAAAACAGCGCAACACATTATCATCAGTGAGTATTATAGGTGCCAGGTATTCCATACATACAATCTGAATTTATCCTCCTAACAACTATATAGAGCAGTGGTCACTGAGCCACTTTATAGTCATCTGAGGTTCAGAAAGGTTAAGTAGCTTATCCAGGTCACACAGCTTTTGAACTTAGGTCACCTGACCAAAAGCTGAGATGTGAACTACTCAGCTTCAGTAGCTAGGGATCTGGCAGAGGGGAAAGGGTGCAGAAGCCAGCTAGAACCTCCCTTTGTGTCACAGAAATGGCCACAGCTGACACATACACCAGACGAGACCTGTCCCTTTCTGAAGAGCGATGGGGAAGAGGGCAGTAGGGGAGAGGAGGCAGAGATCTTGGTCCCTCATCTCCCCTCAATCACCAGAGTATACTCTCTGGTGTCCACCCGAACCCCCCACTCTCCAGGTGTCTGCTTTGTACCTGGGCCAGGCGAATTCACCCACAGCCTTCGGACAGAGTTCCCCCTTGTCCCCTATCCTGTGTGCGTGTGGGGGTGGGTGGTAGACAGAAAGAAGTTCCCTGGGGATGTCTGCCCTAGCCCAACCAGACCTTTCTGAAGCCAGGACCAGACCCAGACAATCTGTGTCTGGCGCTGTTGGTATGAGTCCTCCATCCCACTCCTCTATCCCACTCCATCCCCAAAGCATGTAGCCTAACGACCAGGAGTGCTGGGTCGTACTATTTATTCGAGGGGCACCTGGCCTCGCCCACCATCCTCACCTCCCCAGGGACTTTCCCAGGGCCAGTGCCCGCAGACACCGCTAATGCTCCTAATGCTAGGGCTGCGGAAACCCGGGGTTTGCCCGCGGGAGAAGGGGCGGCGGGTCCCGGGCTGCGGGCAGGGGGCGCCAGAGGGACGCCCAGGGGCCCGGCAGGCAGCTGGCAAGGCGGGCGGGCGGGCGGGCGGGCGGCATCTCTCGGCCCGGGCGCCCCTCCCCCCCGCGGGCAACCGACCGGTCGCCCGCTCTGCACCCGACGTGGCGAGGAGCACTTCCAGTGGCTATGCCCTCGGGCCCGGCCGACTGCGGGAGTGGCCGCGAACTTCACAGCCTACAACCTCCCCAAATCATGCCGGGGCCCCGGGGTTGAGGGAGGGTACGTCTGGTACTCCAGGTGCTGGGTGGTGGGAGAGGGATGTGTGTGTGTGGCGGGGGTGGGGGGAGCAGTCCTATCGAGTATGAACCCGGGAGTAGGGACCGGTCGGATGGAGATTGAGGGAAGGGCTGGGGGAGACATGGGGGACACGGCCCCAATTCCAGGCTGGGGGGGGAGGGGACTTGCAGCAGAGATTGGCGAGGGAAGGCGGGACTCTAGGCAGATATGGGGGAGGGGGCACTCGGGGCAGAAATAGAGGGGGAGCGCGGTGGCCTTACAGGCGCGGGGGAGGGCAGCAACAGACACGGATGGGAACGGGAACGACTCCGGGCAGAGATGAAGTAGACAGGACCAGGGTCCTGCACCCAGACTAGAAGGGGAAATGGGGGAGGGGGCAGCCGAGCTGCAGGTTGGAGAAAGGGGCTCTAACCAAGCTGGGGGAGCCCCCGCACTGCCGGGATCCTGGCCAAGACAGGCAAAGCCTCGAGACAGCGATGTAGGGACAGTCTGGGTCAGAATTCTAAAGGTGGGGGACTTTAACGTAGCCAGTAAAGGGGTCCGTCCAGGCTAGTGGAAGGGGGATAAAAAGGACTCATCAGAGATGGGGGGGCTTCGTGCCTGGGCTTGGGAGTCCCCCCCTCCTCCAAGCCCGGGGTGGGTGAGCGCTGAACGGACTCAGTTGGGGCCCTGGGAGAATTCGGCCGAGATGGGCTAGCAGGAGCTCCCCGAGTGCGGGCTGGTGCGGAAACTCGGGACGGCGCGGGAGGGCTGGGCGCGGGTCTGGGTCGGGGGTCCGGGGTGGCACACTCACCTGGGCGCCGTCAGCAGCAGGAGCGGGGGCCGGCGCTGGCGGAGGCGGCCACGGGGCGCAAGTTTGCCATCCCTAAGGCGGGGGCCGGGCCGGGTGCGAGGCAGCTCTCTGCAACCGCGCCGAGGGCCGAGGCTCCCGCTCCGCGGAGCGGCGAGTGCAGAAAAGGCGCCGCGGAGCAGCACGGGGCGGGCGGGCGGGAGGGCGCGGGCGCCGGGCCGGGCGCGGGCTCCTGCCGCCGCCGCCGCCGCCGCCTCCTCGCCGCGCCGCCCCCCGCTCCCCCGCCCGGAGCACCGCCCGCGCCGCGCGCCGCCTCCTATTCGCGGGCGGCGGCCGCAGCCCCAGGCTCTGATCGCCGGTGCCGCATCCTCGGTCTCCGAACGCAGCCTCCGCCGCCGCTGCTGACACCCAACCGGATTCCTCCGGCCGCTCCGGCCGCTGCCCGCAGCGCGCGCAGGGCCGAGTGACGGCCGAGGCGGGACGCGGCGCCTGCGCGGGCCGGGCCCGGGAGGGGGCGCGCGCCGGGCCGGGCGCGAGGAGCCGCGGGAGAAGGGGCGGGGGGGCGGGGGCGACGCGCGCCGCCTCCTGTTAAAGGGGGAGCAGAGCCAGCGGAGCCAAGCGCGCCCTCCCCTTCCCCTCCTCCCCTCCCCTCCCCACCCTGGGCCCCAGGCGCCGGCGCGGGAGAAGCCCTGGGTAAGCCCCCGCCCTGCCGGTGGCCTCCTGGACCGCAGAGCGAGGCGATCCGCGGCACCCCTCCAGCGATATCCCAGGCCAGAGTCATCTTGCGCAGCCAGGGTCTCCCGGGCTGTGGAGACGGAAGCATTTTCTCCCCCTCCCCAATATGCATTGCATATTGTGTGTTCCTGTGCATGTAGGTGCCACTCGTGTGCACTGAACTTTGCATATGCATACAGGTGCCTTGCGTGTGCACTGCAATGTTGTCTGGCTGGATGCATGCAAACGCAAGCTCGGGTCCTAGATGGATGTTGCTCGGCCCTGTGCCTTAGGAATGCTGTATGGGTACCAGCTCACAGGTGCCACATGTGTGCGGAGTGCGGTGTGTGTATAACTGGCATATATGAGCAACATATGCACACTGCAGTGTGGCATGTTTGCTGCATACTCTGGTGTAAATGCTGTAATGTTGCATGTCCCTGAGCACGGGGTTGCTACACGTGTGCAGTATGTTACATGCTTTCCTGAGTCTCTCTCCCACAAGTGCCTTTCTCTGTGCCAGGGGCGCCCCCATGTTGCATCTGTTTGTGTAGAAGCCACAGAGATGACAGACCCACCCCATCCTGGCGCTGTGCCCAGGAACAGTTGGGTGGGGCCTGAGCCCACATGGCTTAGGAGGTACTCACAGATATACCCATGGCTCAGGGCTCTGGTCAGGCGGTTTGTGGCCTGGGCATGTTGCCACAAGGAAGGTGGGCCGACTGGGGACACACCACCGCAGCCAAAACAAGTAGGTTAATCCGGTGGCTCTGGTCAAAGGAGCCAGCAGGGGGCAGCTTTGTAGTGAGGGTGGGATGATGTCTGGACATACTTTTGAAGGCTCTCCAGCCAGTCCTATAGGGACAAGGCAATCCTTATTCCTCCCCCCGCCCATCTTTCCACTTGTCACCCCCTGAGTTTTGTCACCCTAGAGACTGGGACAAAATGAGAAGAGCCCACCTTTCCCCAGAGACAGTACCAGGAAGCGGCAGAGAACCGCCCCTGTTCCTTCCCTCCGCCCCTCCCCCTCCAACGGTCCCAGTGACATTTGTTGTGAGTGATTGGGAGAGATTATCGACTTTAATGGAAGGAGGTAATAAGAGGCGATGAAGGAATCTCACCCGTCACCTTAAGGGAATTTATGAGGCTGTATGAAGCAGGGAGGAGGAATGGGCTGACACATTCCCCTTTCCTGCTGGAATCCAAGGAGCCCAGTGCCTTGGACTTAGCACTGGCAGGCAGAGTACCAGGACTCTTGCTGGGCACCCTCAAACACACCCTGGCATCTCTGGTTTGAAAGCTCAGCTGCTAGTGTGAAAGCTGAGCCAGGCAGGCCTTGCCATCTGCAAAGTGTTGAGAGCCACATGATACAGTGGGAAATCCTGGGCTCCCACTTACTTGGGCACTGAGAAGCAGTAGGGTTCCCAGGTTTGGAGCCTAGAGGAAGTGGATAAAAGTGGAGACAGTGGCCAGGACATGGAATGTCTATACAAATACGAGGACTGGCCCTTAGAAGTCCCCACAGCCCAATCCACCAGAGCTCCAGCCTCTTCCTCTCCCACAGAGCTGCCTTCCTCTTCATGAATATTCATGATCATTTGTATGCCTGAGACCCAGAACCCAAAGAAACCCAGGCAGGTCTCTGGCAGATGTAATGCAGCTGGATCTTTAAAGTCCTCCTCCTCCCCCACTCCCAACCCCACCATCCAGCAGGGTGAGGAGTGATGGGAGGGGCTGCCTCCAAAGAGACAGCGATGTGTTTCCTTCTGTGTTCCTCAGTAGCCCTCTGACTTCTTGACCCCTTTTATTCAGCCGTAACAATGTGTGCCTGGGAAAGACAGGTGGTGGGACATGGTAAGGGACAGGCAGGGTTGACACTACATACCCCAGAGGCTCACAGGGAAGGCTGGGGAGGTCAGCAAGAGCTAGTTGGGAGCAGGACCTCCTGGGGGCGGTGCTGAAGCTAGCTGAACTAGGGCAGCCATCTGAAAGGCTCTCCCTACATCAGGGCTTCCCCACCTCCTTTCCCAGGAGCTCTGGCCCTTCTAGACTCTTTGGTTATAATGCCGCCCGCCTGCCTGCCCGCCCGCCCGCCCGGGAGGACTTGGAGTAATTACAAATCGTTTCCATATTCAAATCCAGCTGGTTGAAGAGAAATTACTTCTCTGAACAGCCCAGGCGGGGGTGGGAAGAACACATCTTAGCACCAGGAGGGGCCCCCAGGGAGCTTGGGGTAGAGACACCATGGGAAGAGGGGCCATCCAGAGTTTTAACCCAAAGGACTTGGACAGAACGAAAGACTACTACTCTACACCCAAAGGACAATGGCCCAGACCTTTTGCTTCATGATCCTTCCCTTGGGAACCTCTGATGGCATGAAGAGGACATGAGAGGCCAGGCTCTGTACCTTGACCTAATGCCATGCTAGGTGACCTTGAGAAAGTCCCTAGCTTTCTGGATCTCTGTTTTCTTAAATGGGGAATGGTATTAACTATCTGAACCTGAGGGCCAGAAAGGTCAAAGGTATGGATTAGCAAGCACTAGGCTCTGGAAAAGGACCTTTTGTAATAATGACGTTATTAGCACTTAATTAATATTTTTGATAACAATCACAACCACCACTGGCCCAGCTGGCAGGCGACATGCTATCAAAGGCCAGACCAGCAGGACAGCTCATGAGAAGATGAGGGTGCAGCAAGGGAGCTCCCTGGCCTCCCTGGCCTGGCCTCGGTCTTGCTTCCCGCTGGGCCAGCTCTGCTATGCTTCATTGCCCTTTAAACAGATGAGAAAATGTTCTTCTTCCCTGCCCAGTGATTTATTTGGCCCAGAGCCTAGGCAGGTTTCCTTCCGGCCTATGGGACGTAGAGTGCCCCTCACTCAACCCCTGCCTTCCATTGCCGCTCACCAGGCACTTCAGGGTTACCCAAAGCTCAGAGTACCGAGGCTTCCTTTCAATCCCACACCTACATGAACACCTCAGTAGCTCAAAACATGTCCCCAAAGATGCCCAAAGCGATGTGACAATCTCTTCACGAAGGTCTGCCCCAGAGCTCCTATTTCTGTCTAACACCTCGCTGTTTTAAATATCATGGCTACTGGAGGGCTATGCCTGCAAAAGTAGATGGCCCTCTGTGCCTACAGGAGAAAGTCCTTCCATCCTTCCTGCTGCAGATACTCAGTGGGTGAGGGGCCTGAGGCAACCTGAACTGGGCATTTGTCATTTTCTTTGTGTTGCAGATTGGGAGCAATTACTCCCTAGCCAAATCCTCCCAGAGGGTCCTGGGTGATTTTCACACATGTCCCATAGAGAAGGGTACACACAAGTGTTTACAGAGCCTGGTGTCAAGGCTTTTTGGGGGGGGGGAGAGGGGACAGAATTTCATGCATCGCAGACTAGCCTCAAACTCATTGTGTAGCAAGGATGACCTTGAACTTCCAATCGTACTACCTCTGAGTCCTGAGTGCTAGGATGACAGGCATACACCACCGCTCCCAGTTCTGCACAGCACTGGGGATGGAGCACAGGGCTTCTTGCTCCTGCATGCTAGGCAAGCACTCTACCGAACGAGGTACATCCCCAGCCCAAGAAGGCTCCTTTTTTCATTCACCCAACAAATATTTGTAGAGTGTTTGCTGTGTTCTAAGGGCTGGATCCAGTCCATCAGCAAGTTCATCTGTTCCCCTACCTCCAAAAATATCCCTCTTTACATCAGCACTGCCAACACCAGAGTCCTAGGGCCTGGGCTCTCCAGACTTACCTCTGCGCCCTCCTTCCTCCTCCCCCAACCCATGCCATCTCTTTAATATGAAGTAGAGTGTGTGGCTTCCAGTGCACTAAGCATGGGGGTCTCCAGGCTCCACAGGCCCTGGCCCCTGTCATCCTTTCCAAACCCGTCTCCTCCCCCAACCCCATAGACACTGAGCTCCAATCTGTCACACATATCCTTCTTGCTGTTCTTGGAAACTCCAAGCCCTTCCTCAGCAATTCCTATTGCTAACTTCCTTCTTATCAGAAAAGCTCAACTCTTACATCACCTCCTCCAAGAGGCCTTGCTAACTATACCTCTAAAACAGCACACACACACACCCCCACACACACACCTGTTATCCCATGTCGTGTCCCTTATATACTTTTTTGGATAGCACTCATTTCCCTGAAAACATGTTCTTTCTTTATGAACATATCACCTGTCCCCCTACCTCCCATGAGCTATGGGTTGTGTTAAGACAGGACCTTGTCAGTCTATTCATAGGGGCTTCTTCTTCCTGCATGCGAGGCAAGCACTCTACCAAGTGATGCCAGACACAAGGGAGATATTCAGTACATACTTGTTGAGTGAATGAATAGTGAAAGGGCCAGGAGAAACCCAGCTCTGCCAGAACTTTCTGGCTATGACCCTTGACCCATGCTTGCCAAGAACACAGTCTCTTCCTTTCCCATAGGTTGAAGCATAACGAGGTAAGGCTCTGGAGTCACACAGATCTGGATCCCTGCCTCCATCCCCTCACTAACTGTGTGACCTTAGGCAGGTCACTTCAGGTCACTTGGGCTTGCTTGCCAATCCTCAGTTTTCTCTTCTATAAAATAGAAATAATGCCCCCCAACTTCTCAGAGCCATAGAGATAATGAAGACAAGGTACCTTGCACAGTGCTGTGCCTCGAAGGGGTCATCTGTGTGACTGTGAGCCCCTTTCAGACTTACTCAAGGCCCAGGACTGGTCCAGGTTATGGAGACATGGACATGACTCAGAATGGGGGTATCCCTAAACTTGACCCCTTCCCAGCGCCTAAAAGGAAAGACCTATTAATAAGAGTTCTGTCTGCTAAGACCATCAAGAGAAGGGCCCAGTGGAGCCCAAGGATGAGATGCCACCAGGGGAGCTGCCAGTTCTGGTTCTCGACTCTGTGTGTGTGTGTGTGTGTCTAGGATTCATAAGTGTATAAACTACCATGTATAACCTCAAGACTCTGGTCGAGGGGCACCAACCTGTTCATCACCTCCTGTCACCTCCTGCTTTAGGCTGGGGCCACATAGTTCCTCACAGGAGTCAGCTCCAGCACTCACTTGATGACTTCCTACTGCTCTAATCCCATACTCCCCTGCTGAAGACCTAAGGACAGGCCACCAAAGGTGGCCTGCGCACCCTGAGGCCGTGGACCTGAGGGTGGGAGAACTGCTTCCAGCTCCTTCCCAGTGAGGCACAGGAGACTTGTTTGGGGAGGGTGGCAACTTTCAGCAGGTCAGGGACACACGGGCAGTGGAGGACCCCTGCATTCTGACCATCTGGGTCGCCCCAGGTCCTCTTCTCTGGGCCCTGTGCCACCTGGATCCTCCTGAGCTGGGCTTGTGCCAGACAGGACACAAAAGGCAGAACAGACAAGGTGAGGGGACCTAGGGAACATAAGAGATCTAGGAAGTGGGGGGACACGCTCATACTGTGGAGCCCTCTGGGGCAGATACCATGTCAGCTGCTTTGTACTTATTGTCAAAATTAGCCCCCAGAGCCACCCTAAAATCTATATGGCCACCCCATTTCACAGCTGAGAAACTGGTTTAGAGAGAGTCTGAGACAGGACCTGAGTCTCCGCCTTCCTCAGGACTTGTGCAATGCCTTGCTTCAGCTCTGGCCTGTCCTCATCCTCCTCATCACCTCCCCCAGAGGACAGACCAAGCACCAGCTGCGGAAAACGATTTATTTCGGGATTAGAGTTGATCTGCTGAAGAAGACCAGCTCCCTCAGGGTGAGAGACTTGGAGGGCCTAACTCCTGTGCTGGTTCCTGCAAGAAAAGGCTGGAATCTTGGGGGTGTCAACCAGAGTTGCTGAGAACAAGGCATAGGACCATCAATACCTACACACCTCCCCTGTGGGTGGGACCACACCCCTCGCCGCCCACACACCCCAAGAGGACATCAGTGCCTCACTTGGAGCATAGCAGAAGCTGCTGGGTGAGGGTGTAAGCCTTCTATTCACCACCAACCCCGGCACAGGTCTTCTGTGGGGGGCTCCAGGCTAGGGGAGTGGGCTCGGGATGGAGCTGGGAGGTAGAGAAGACCTCTGAGGGCTGTGGTTGGAGGGGAGGGGCCTTGCTTGCCTGGCTGAGCCAGTGAGCTGCATGTCAGAGTGGGAGTGAGTGGGGCTGCGGGTACACGAGTGGGCGGTTGTATGCGTCAATGTGTAGGGGGAAGAGTCTGTGTGTGTATATGGTGTGCCTGGGCTCGGGTTTTGTGTACGTCTGCCTAAACCTTGTACGTCAAGAGCCTGAACCTGGCTCTGGGATCTCTGCTGAGAGAAAGAGAGAGAGAGAGAGTGTGTGTGTGTGTGTGTCTATCTGTCTGTCTGTCTGCAGAGCGTGTGGCGTTTATGCATTTATTTGACTGTTTTACATGCATGTGTGATGTAGAACGCATGCCCGTGTGTAATGCTGGGGTCTATGAATTCACTCGGTGTCTTGGTGAATGTGAGGTGTGTGGGCAGGGTAGTGTTAGTGTGCTTGTGTGACCCTGGAGTTATGTGCAGCCAGATCACAGTACTTCCTTGTATTGGCGTGTGTGTATGTGTGGGTGTTGTGTGTGTAAGTGTGCACTGGCCTTGGGTGAGTCAGGGTGTGTGGCATTTACAGGCCAAAGCAAGACGTGTCTGTGTGGGTTTGTGCTCAGTATGTACCTTTGTCATTCACTGCGTGTGCTTTGGGTGCCAGTGGGTCTTGGTCTTCTAGTAGGGTCTCTATGTGACACTATTTGGTATGTGCCTATGGATGGACAAGTGCTTAGGTGAGGGATGTGGATCAGCAAGTGGTATGTGTCTACAGACCCTCCAGCCTTGTGCTTCTCACCACCAGGGACCCTTTGAGGGGGGGGGGAACCTCCTGGGAAGCCTCATCCCACTCTGGGGCTGGAACTTTGGCCACACCAGGCATTTATAGCTAGTATGGCAAGTTCTATGCCTAGTTTCCCCAGTGGTTCCCCCCTCCTTAAGAACCCTGAGGGCCAGAGAGATGGCTTAGCAGTTAAGGCACTTGCCTGCAAAGTCTGAGGGCCCAGATTCGATTCTCCAGTACCCATGTAAGCCAGGTGCACATGGTGGCACATACATCTGGAGTTCATTTGCAGAAGCTGGAGGCCCTGGTGCTCTCTTTATCTCTCTCCTTCTCTCTCTCTCTCTCTCTCTCTCCCTCTCATAAAAAAAGAACCCTGAGACTAAGGGCCACCAGGTCAGGTCAAGGTCACATAGTGAGGAAGACAGACTCCTTCTCTGATGGTGCTCATCACTGCTCCCCACTCACAAAGAGCCCCACTCCTGAGGCTGCCAGTGCCCCGTGCCCTGCCCAGTCTTCCGTGGAATGAATTTTAATTTCCGTTCGCTCAAGGCAGGCAGACGCACGAAGCTCTGAGCGGCGGTCAGGTTGGAAGCATGGGTGCTGGGGCCACCAGAGAACCATGGAGTGGAGGAAGGGAGTGAAGATTTGAATTTCAAAGGCAGCTGGAGTTCCAAGTGCATCTGTGCCTGCCTTGTGCAGTTGTGTGTATGTGTGCATTTTTGGTGCATCCACCAATGAATGCCTGCAATGTGGAATGTGTCTGGATGAAAACATACTTGTGACCATGCCTCTATGATACCCTGGGAGTCCTTTCATCGGCCACGTGACAGTGAGCTTGAGGGTTCATAGGTGACTGTCACCAAATGAATGCCCCTGGGAGCCTTTCTGAGCATGGTGCCTCTGGGAAAATGTATGTTTGGGGAATGTATGTGTGTGCCAGTGTCCGTGGTCCAATGTGTCTGTGTGCTTGATGCTTGTCACTGAGGAGACATCTGCAGGGGCATGGGGACATATCAATGTATTTGTATACACACATGGGGAGCATTTACATTCCCATGTGTGTATCTGTGAGTCTGTGCAAGCATGTATCTATAGAAATGACTCTGGGTGAGCACATCTGTGACTCACTGAACCCCTGTACCTACCCCCACATATGTCTGTGAGTGTGTCAGTGTGTTTGTGTGCTAGGAGGGCTGTGTCAAAGCATAGCTCTGAAAGTATTTGCACCTGTGAGTGTTGGTGTGTCTGTGTAAGTGAATGGCTAGGGGACTGAGTGTGTGTGAGTGTGCGGTAGGGTCACAGCCCATGGGAGCACAGGCATAGGTGACCCATGCCCCCACCACCAAGCCATGTGCCAGCACTACCACGGTCCTCTCTGGACACTGGGAAGGGACTGAACCCTCCCCTCACAGGAAGAGGCCACCAGCCCTATGCACACCCTCCCCTCCTCCAGCAGCTGATGCTGACCCACAAGCACCCAATGTGCTCTTGGGAGGTAATGGCCAGAGAGGACGGGCCATTAGTGGGAGGGGCAGCCCAGTGCTTATTTTACCATCTTGCTGGCTGAGGGCGTAGGGGCAGCTCATCCATCTTGGGCAATGGGCCTTCGCAGCTACAACATCTCCGCTGTCTGTGGCTGTGCTAGAGACGGAAACTCCCAATAGAGCT
This sequence comes from Dipus sagitta, assembly GCA_036346955.1. Classification (NCBI taxonomy): domain Eukaryota; kingdom Metazoa; phylum Chordata; class Mammalia; order Rodentia; family Dipodidae; genus Dipus; species Dipus sagitta. The sequence goes on from CM070773.1 coordinate 99,417,558, forward strand.
CAAAAAGGACCAGCTGGTCCACAAGCAGTGGTCTCCCTGAGTAAGCACACACAGAGCCTTGGTTCAGACACACAACATTCCCACGAAGCCCTCACATCCAGAAGTGTAGCGCATCCACGTGTTCATACACATACACACTGACTCAGAGAGGTGAATCTCTGTATCGTCTCAGTCACTTGATCAACCCCAACCTTCCCTGAGTCTCAGGCCCAGAAGAGAAAGAGGCTCAGAAGACCCAGAGAACAGGGCAACTGTGAATCATTCGATCACTCTCGTATTCTATTTGGGGGATCCAGAGGTGGCTCACCCCAAGTCTGACCTCCCAGATGTGTTCACATAAGGGTTAGGAGGTAAAGTGCAGACCCCAAACCCAGCCTTTTTCCTAAGGTGCCATTGCACAGCCAGAGATAGGTAAGGGCCAGGGGCTGCCTCTACATGGGGGCCCCAGAGACCTGGCTGGGCCCAGGGAGAGGGTGTCAGGATGCCCAGAGACAATAAGGGAGGCACTAGAGATGGAATAATAGCTGCGAGGCTCCTTTCCCAGCAGACAGCCAGCATTTGAAGAAGTGGGGGCCGAATACCCACCCAGCAGGGCTTAGCGAGAGGTCTGGCCCCAAGGGTCTGCTCCAGAAACATGGACTGCCTCAGTGAAGGACAGAAAGAAGTGAGAATGCAGGACCCTGGAGGTGAGGGAGCACTAGACAGAAGAGGCAGAAATAGTATGCTAGGCCATGTGTGTGTGTGTGTGTGTGTGTGTGTGTGTTTATATACTTGGGGAAGGCTGTACTAAATACCAAACACTTTGTAAGCAAAACCCAAGGTGGGTTTTATTCTAGAAGCAAAGGAGATCCTTGAACAGTTTTGGATAGGAAAGAATCACAGTCAAGTTTGCCTAAGAAACAAGTGGAACAGTGGAGCAGGGCCTGTGACACAGGCCTGTGATCCCAGCAACCAGGGAGGCTTGAGGCAGGAGCACTGAAAGTTGAAGCCCTGCTTGGGCAACTTGGTGAGACTCAAAATAAAAATAAACATACACACATTATAATTTTAGCAATTTTCTATAGTTAGACATTCAGATTTAGGTCTTTAAAAATATTTGTGTGTGTGTGTGTGTGTGTGTGTGTGTGTGTGTGATATGCATGCCACAGCACACATGTGGAAGTCCACCTTCTTTGAGACAGGGTCTCTTGCCACTGCAAACACCTGCCAAGCTGCAAACGAATGTCAGACTGATGCAGGAGAGAGCTCTGTGAGATTAGAACTCCCATGCCAACAGCTCTCAATTCTCAGGTTCTTGTCCATGTTAACAGAGAATTGAGAATACAGATTCAGAGGAAGGGTAAATTATGAAATTTATATTAGGGAGAGTTAGGATTCAGAGGGAAAGCAAAGCAGGGAAGCCCAAGCCTGGCTGGGAAGAGGGAGGGGAGACCAAGAAAATCTCCCTCACTGTGGGAAAGGTCTGTCTCCAGGAAAGAAGCCCCTAGGGAAGGGGTTCTCACACACATGGAAAGCAAGCAGGAAAGTGCCCAGTCAAAAAGAAATTCTCATGGCTTAGTGATTAAGGCACTTGCCTGTGAACTCTAAAGACCCAGGTTCAATTCCCCAGTACCTACATAAGCCAGATACACAAGGTGGTGCATGCGTCTGGAGTTCATTTGCAGTGGCTGGAGGCCCTGGTGTGCCTATTCTCTCCCTCCCTCTCTCTCTTTCTCCAATAAATAAATAATTTTTTTATTTTGGTTTTTCTAGGTAGGGTTTCACTCTAGTCCAGGCTGACCTGGAATTCGCTATGTAATCTCAGAGTGGCTTTGAACTCATGACAATCCTCCTACCTCTGCCTCCAGAGTGCTGGGATTAAAATCATGTGCCACTACGCCCGGCTAAATAAAATATTTTTTTAAAAAAGAAATTCTTGGGCTGGAGAGATGGCTTAGCGGTTAGGCGCTTGCCTGTGAAGCCTAAGGACCCCGGTTCGAGGCTTGATTCCCCAGGACCCACGTTAGCCAGATGCACAAGGGGGCACATTTGTTTGCAGTGGCTGGAGGCCCTGGTGCGCCCAATCTCTCTCTCTCTCTCTCTCGGTATCTGCTTCTTTCTCTCTCTCTGTTGCTCTCAAATAAATAAGTAACAAAAAAAAAAAAAAAAGAAATTCTCAGCCGGGGCATATTGGTATGTACCTTTAATCCCAACACTGAGGAGGGCAGAGGTAGGAGGATCACTATGCATTTGAGGCCAGCCTGAGACTACATAGTGAATTCCAGGTCAGCCTGGGCTAGAGTGAGACCCTACATAGAAAACCCAGAGAAAAACAATTCTCCCCCATTCCAGCTAGGCTGGGAGGGTGGAAGGGGCAGCTGCGAAGATCTCCCTCACATAAGGCAGAAGGGGTAAAGCAGGGTAAGAGGGCCAAGAGAGAGCTAAGAGAATCCATACACCAGTTTTAGGCCCATTTATATGAATCCAACATCCAATTAGAGCGAGCCTCACCAGCAGACTCAGGGATGTAAGGGAGAGACCTGATTGGTTGATGGGCCCAAAAGGCTGACAGGAAAGGCCAGCCCAGAGGTGTGCTGAGCCTGGGAGAAGTTGAGGAAGAAGCTGAGGAGTTGTTACCTTCAACCATCTTGGATGAGACTGTATCAGACGCCAGTTGCAGCCTTGCCAGGGCAGGCAAGGTGGCATCAGGAAACAAGGCTGCTTTGCTCCATCTGTACCAAGACTAGCTACACCCTCCTGCTTCGGGTGCTCCTGGCTCTGCCTCCCATTGCCATGGGCACACTGGGATCACAGAGGCATGTGCCACTTGGCATTCAATTTTATGTGGGTACTGGGGAATTGAACCTAGGCTGGCAGACACCTAAAGCAAGCACCTTTAACCTCTGAGCCATCTTCCCAGCCCTCAATTAAAAAAAAAATTGTTTTAAATTTTTTTAAAAAGGGAGTTGGGGCTGTAGCTCAGTGGTAAAGTGCTTGCCTCGCATGTGAGAGACCCTAAATTCAATCCCATCATCACAAAAGAAGGAGGGAAGACGGAGAGGGAGAAAGACAAGACTGGGAAAGTGGGAGGCGAATTAGAGGTGGAGATCTGCTGCACAATGATTCATTCATTTACAAATATTGATTAATAGCTTACTAAAAGTGTCCAAGACCGAGTGAGCCAAACAGACACATCTAGATCCCAAGGAACTTGTAGATCCGGACCTGGTCACTGCTGCGTTTCCGTGGCGTCGCAGTCTGCTAGACCAAGGCAGGCAGCTGAAAGTGCGCACAGGGCTGGCTGCGGTAAGCACGAAGAGGAGAAGTGGAAGGAAAGGGGGGGCTGTCTCAGGGAAGGTGCTCAAGGAAGATGTCTCTGAGAAGGTGACATCTGAGCAGACACCTGAGGGAGGTGAGGAATGTTTGGAGGAAGCGCTGTCCAAATAGGGGAAACTGCAGGTGCTAGGGCCCCCAGGGGGAGTGTGCCATTTACTCAGAAGGGGAAAGAGTCACAGGAAGTCGATCGGTTCTATTTTGGACTTGCAGCATTGAGGCGCCTTCAGGACATCGAGTGACAGTGACCAAGAAACAGGAGCGATTTGGGAAAAGATAGGGATTAAAGAGAAGGGCACTGATGCAGGCAACTGCAGGGAGAATGGAACCAACTGCAGGCAGAAGAGATGGGCTGCGAGGCGTGAGGGTTGGGGACCACATGACGAAAATGGCAGCCGCACTGCAGAGATGGCTCAGTGATTAAGGCATTTGCCTGCAAAGCCCAAGGAACTAGTTTGATTCCCCAGTACCCACATAAAGTCAGATGCACAAGGTGGTGCGTGCATCTGGAGTTTGTTTTCAGGGGCTAGAGGCCCTGGTGCGCCCATTCTCTATCTGCCTCTCTCTCTCTCTCTCTCTCATAATAAATAAACAAATATTACCACTGCCCCTTCTCCGATCCAATCTCGTGCCTGAGATAAAGAGCCAGGGGACCCAGCTGGGCTGCTGGTAGGATCCCCCTTCAAGATGGCCTCCTGGGCTCCCCTGGTTCCTGCTGTCCCTCATTCTGACCATCAGTTATGTCTTCCTCCACTTCCTATTGAGGCAGGCAGGATCTCCCACTTCACAGGCCCCTCTCAGCTGTTATCAAACCGGAGCAGCAGGGGAGCCCTGACTGAGAGTCTGGAGGTTTGAGTCTGATTTCCCAGGTGGTCTCTGGGCCTTCTTCAACCTGCCTACCGAGATTTGGAGAGACATTTAGCATGACCTTCCAGCCCTCCTGTGATCAGGATCTTTGAGTGAGAGATCCTGACTTCCACAGGGGTTTTGTGGTGTGTCAGTACCTGTTCAGCACCTGGCACAGGCTGGGGAGGTGGAGCCCTGCTTTGAGCAGCTGCTGGTTCCCATGGTGTCAATCCTCCCAGGATGGCCAGTTTAAACTACCAGTGGGAAGTCAATTGGCTGAAATCCTTAAAAAAACATCTAACAAGCAGCTTTCATGAGCTGAGAGAAGACGGTCTGAGAATCTTCTCAAACCATTTCCAGGGAGACAGGGAGAGGCAGGGAGCCTGGGGGGTCACCTCTGCCCCAGAGAGAAACTCTGTGCTTGTTTGCCTCATTGCTCCTCCAGCTCTAGCTGTGTAGCATCCGGCCCAGGCCCTGTATGTACCCAGTGCATTCCCTAAATAAAACATGCTCAGGGGCTGGAGAGATGGCTCAGTGGTTAAGGTGCTTGTATGCAAGGCCCAACGACCCAAGTTCAATTCCCCAGTATCCATGTAGGGCCAGATGCACAGGGTGGCACATGAACCTGGCATCTGGCCCTGGCATGCCTATTCTCTCTGTCTCTCTTCTATCTCTCTCTCTGCTTACAAATAAATAAATATATTAAAATGAAAACATGGTCAGGACCCCCCCCCCACTCCTACCTCTACCTACTTTGCTTTGCCCTTGGAATTAGATGCCAGAAAGGCAGGGGACCACAGATGGCAACATCCTGACCCACAGCTGTAGTCACTGTAGGCCACTGACCTGGATGTCAGACCTAACTCTGCCACTAGTTCTCGGGAAGTTCCTGTGCCCTCACTTTCCCCATCTGTGAGATGGGCAGCAAGTGCTAGCCCCTCCAATAGCCCTTTCACATGTGAGATTCTACCTTTTTTGCCTCTCTCTGCCTTAGACTCAGTGGTTGCTCAAGGCCTCCTCTCTCAAACATATCCCCAGCCTCTTAGACCCTCCCTGCTTATAGTGCCCCCCACTGCCTCTGGCTCCCCAGGCTCCCCGATAAGGGGCCCAACTAATTACATTAGGATTTCATGCCAATTAGCAAACAATTACATGGGCAAATTGGTGCCTAATTTGGAGCAATAAGACTGCTCCACTGGCTGAGGAAAGATAGCTGCAGACAAGCCTGTTCACCCCAGCCTGGCCCTATGGGCCCCCCCAGAGGATGGGGGCCAGCTTTCCACAGAGTCATGCACCAGACCTCAGTTCTCCTTCTAGGATCCTTAAGCAACTGTTCGTGGTGCACCCTGGCCAGTGCCAGCTGAGCAGACTAGGCTGGCTTCATGGAGGAGTTGGGGAGGCAGGAGGGAAGGCGGCATGGGTGGGTCAGTGGAGGGGTCTGTGATTAACGTGAGCAAAGGCCTGAATGCCGGGATGAGGGAGAGGGCATGCCCAAAACTAATGGAGAAGCCGGTTGGGTGAGAACACAGGTTGGTGGTAAGCTATGGCCGAAGAGGTATGGAGGGCCAGATGAGGAAAGTCATAGCAGGGAATTCATTCAAACATTCTTTTATGGGAGCCACGGAGAGTTTAGAGAGGGAGCAGATGGTGCTGGAACTCATCTTGGGTTCTTTTTTTTATAATATTTATTTGTGAGTAGGGGTGATAGGTGCACAAGTCCTCTAGCCACTGCAGACAAACTCCAGATGCATGTGTCACTTTGTGCATTTGGTTTTACATGGCTACTGGGAAAATGAACCTGGGCCTGAAGGCTCTACAAGCCAGTTCCTTTAACTGTTAAGCCATCTTTCTACTCCCTCATTTTGAGTTCAGCCTCTTGAGGTCTGGTCTTCCCTTTTAAGCCATTACTATCATTATTCAAGTTCCCAGAGACCACCGCTGTAACCAGCAATCCTGTCCCCACCACACAGACACACCATTTCTTGCCCACGTGATCACCCTGTGACCCAAGCCCAACCCTGTTCCTCCTCTGCTTAAACCCTCCATGGCCCCTTGGTTCTACCGCCCTCTGCCTCACAGTCTTCCACCATCGGGCCCCTGGGCACATACTAGCTTTCCCTCCGAGTCCTCCCTCTACTGCAGGTGCTGGGCAGAATACACACACTATGCCAGGCTCCTCACCAACTGGTTCTTGCTGCTTCCTTTGGTTCAGATCTGTTCAAATCACCTGTTTGCTTGTTACCAAGCACCTCCCAGCCCCCTCTCCCACCTCCCCTATTCCTTCCCTAAGCTCCACTTCTCCGTCCTCTGGGCTCCTTCTGGGTCCAGCTGCGTGTGTTAGGCTTCCTAGTCCTGCTGGGTTGGAGCTACCTACAGTAGAGGAGGAGAGTATTAAGCTTCCTACCTCCAGGACCAAAAACCAGAAGGCAAAGAAAGGGTGGGCTGAAAACATTCCTCTTCCCTCTGGGACAACGGGGACACTGAGGCAGAGAGCCACAGTCATAGTCACGAGTGTGGTTTCTCTTAAGAAGAAAAGCCAGGTTTTTCAGCCCTTTCCCACCAGAGCCACCATGTCTGTCCCCAGCACCTTCCTGGCTTGTTCCCTGCCATCCTCACAAAGCCTGCAGTAGCCACCTCCTCCTCTCTCTTGTCTCCTCCCACTGCCCCCAGGCACTTTCACCTCAGCCTCCAATGAACATGGTAGAGAAAAATCCTGTGTCCAAGGATCCCTAGAAAGTAACATAGAGGCAGAGAACGAATCGCAGCATGAAGAACCGTGGGCAGCCTCAAGGAGGAACCTCCCGACCATCACACTTGGTGATTCCTAGAGGAATGGCCCATGAGAAGGGGTATTGGATGGAGCGGGGGGGGGGGGTGCAGCGTGGGAAGGGGGGACTGATCTCTGAGAGCCCAGGAAGAAGCCTCAGTCTGAACCCAGACCTTCTTGGGGCCAGAGGGATGACCCAGCTGACTTTCCTGGAAGCTTCCTTCTCACTTAGGGGGCTGCTTCTTCATCTCAAGGCCCATCACTCATGTTAATTACCGAAGAAAAGCCGATTTCTCCTCATTCCCAGACTCCAAACGACAGTATCATTAGGCTGGTAATGTGCAGAGAAATTGTGCGTGTCTGTCTTAGAACATGTCCTGAGCCAGGATGGGTGAGGGCACCCCTGGCAGAGGTTTGTGTCCAAGATGTTCCCTGTGGCAGAGGGCCAACTCCAGGGGAGATACTGCGCCACCCGGGCAAAGGTGCTCTCCCTCTGTGTTCAGTGGGCATCAAAGATGGAGTGTGAATCCTTCTAGCCACAGAGGTGGGTAACAATCTACAACACACCAATCTTGTCAGCTGTTAACAGGGCTGTTTTTGGCTTTACACGAGGACCCAGGACCCTTTTCTCAGCTGAACTTGAGCTCAACCTGTCTACTGCTTCATCCCTGCCCAGTCTTGCCTGCATCCTATTCTCTGAGCTCCTGTACGGCTCTGGACCAAGACACAGCTAGACAACTTCGTGCATCTGGGAGAGAGGAGCTGGCCAAGTCACTGAGCACAACATGCCCTCCCCACCCTGGAACACTAGGCACTGCTCACACACGCCAATTCACACCAGGCCTTGTTCAAACCCATTCAACACATGGGAAGACTGAGGCCCATACAGGTAAGGTGATCTGCCCAAGGTCAAGTCTCAGCTAAGCTAACCCAGGTCTTCTGCATGCCGAAGCTCTGGCTGACAGCAGTCCCTTCTCAATCCACCTGGCATTCTAGGAGCACGTTCCCTCTCAGCTCCTGTCCTCAAGCTGAGGTGGTGAGGCAGAGGCAGGCTGTACGAATGTAATTATAGTTCAGTGTGATCCACGCCTGCCACAAAAGAGGAGTACAAAAGGTTCATCTCACCAGCCTTCAAAGAAATGCAAATTAAAACAATACAATACTGGTTTTCACCGATTGAAATTAATACAGGTTTTTGTTTTGCTTTTTTATTTTTTATTTTAAGACATCCCCAGTGTTGATGAGAACTGGAATCCAGGCTCATCTCAGACTCTGCTGATGGAGGGTAAAGTAGAACAACTTTCCTCGAAGACCATTGGGCAGTTGGTATCAAGAGCATTCAAACCAGACCCTTTAGTCCTATGAATCTACTTTTAGGAACTCAATCCAAGAAATAACTCAGGATGTTAAAAAAAGAGCCGTGTACAAGGATGTTCATTGCTGTTATTTATAACTGTGAAAAATCTCAGCCAACGTAAATGTCTAGCAGTAGAGGGCTGGCTAAACAACTTATGATCTATCCATATCTACGAATATTGTGCAAACATTAAAAGTCATATTCTTGAAGAATTTTTAATCACCTGGGGAAATGCTCACAATATCATAAGTGAAACAAAGCAAGAGACAAAACTGCACATCTGGGAGGGTTTCAATTGTATAAAGAAAACAGATAATCAATGCATGGAAAGAAGTCTGGAAGAAAATAAACTGAGGTGATCTGAGAGAATTATGGGTGATTTTTTTTCAACTTATACTTTTTTCTCTAAATCATCTAGAAATTTTCAGGGGGAAAAAAGTGATTAGAATGATGGTAGTGTATCAGGCCTGGTGGTGCAGGCCTGTAATCCCAGCTACCCAGAAGGCTAAGACAGGAGGATCACAAGTTCAATGCCTGCCTGAGCTAAAGAATGAGTTCAAGGCTAGCTTGGGCAATTTAGTGAAATAATCTCTTAAAATAAAAAGTAAGGGCTGGGGAGATGGCTTAGTGGTTAAGGCGCTTGCCTGCAAAGCCAAAGGACCTCGGTTTGATTCCTCAGGACCCATGTAAACCTGATGCACAAGGGGGCTCATGCGTCTGGAGTTCATTTGCAGTGGCTGGGAGCCCTGGCGCACCTATTCTCTCTCTCTCTTTCTCACACACACTCTGCTTCTTTCCCTCAAATAAGTAAATGAAACTAAAATATTTTTAAAAATAAGATAAAAAGTGAAAGGAGGGCTGGGGGCTGGCGAGATAGCTTAGTGGTTAAGGCACTTGCCTGCAAAGCCTAAGGATCCAAGTTAGCTTCCCCAGTTCCCATGTAAAGCTAGATGCACAAAGTGGCACATACATCTGGAATCCATTTGCTGTGACTGGAGGCCTTGGCATGCCCATTTCTCTATCTGTCTCTCTTCTACATACTGAATTCCAGGTCAGCCTGAGCTACGTCAGAAAACCAAAACTAAATAAATAAATTAAAAAAAATAAAATAAATAAAAATACCAGGGATGGAAGCTGGACATGGTGGCACATGCCTTTAATCCCAGCACTTGGGAGGCAGAGGTAGGAGGATCACCATGAGTTCAAGGCCACCCTGAGACTACATAGTGAATTCCAGATCAGCCTGAGCTAGAGTGAAACCCTACCTCAAAAAACAGAACAGAACAAAACAAAATATCAGGGATGGAATACCTTCCAGTGAGTTATTGACCAGGAGGTCCCTGATGCCCCCAAAACATTACAGGTCATTGCCAAGGCTCTTGGTTTCCACTAGAAATAGATGGTAAGACCCCATTGCTAAAGACTCCACATGCTTGGGCTGCAAGGTCACTGAGAAATCAAGCTGCAGCTGAACTGAATCCGGCCTCCTTTGTAGACCAGCTGACAGAAAGCTGTGCTGCATGCAGCCCTATGGGAGAGAGAAGCCATCAGCGGTGATAAACAACAGTGGACACTGAAAGCCTTACGTCTGACCAGCCAAGCCAAATGAGCCAATGGGTGCGATAGTGGCATGTCAATTATGGGGGAAACCAACAGATCTGTTATTATACTGGAGGCCTGCTCCACAGGAGGGAATACATGCTTGGTACTGAAAACTTGGTCAAAAGCCGAGGAGGTAATGAGCCCTAGGGGTGTAACACTGGCTGTTGTCTGGCTAAATGAATATATTATGCTCACCAAACTGCCCTGTGATCAGTTTTCTTAACGCTCATACCCATATATTAATTAAAGAGAAGCTTCTCTTTTCAGATGACAGTGACCAATGGGATGATTCAAAAGGCACCACAGTGCTAAGAAGTGTTCAGCACTGAAACATCTCTATCACACCTTCTGAGGCTCAGGGTCCATTGCAGAAGAGGTGGCAGAAAGAATGTAAGAGCCAAAGGAAGGGTAGGACTGCTTACAGGACAATCTTCCAGACACAAACTTGCCTCAATATTCAAGACATTGCAGTGTCTAGTGCTACGTACACAAGACCCTCATAGTAGGAGTAAAAGATGATATCAAAATAAAAGTGAGACTAATTGAGAGGGGAGGGGATATGATGAAGAATGGATTTGTAAAGGGGAATGTGGGGGAGGAAGTTATCATGGTTTATTGTCTATAATTATGGAAGTTATCAATAAAAAAGTTTAAAAAAATAGGGCTAGATAGATGGTTTCACGTTAAGGCACTTGCCTGCAAAGCCAAAAGACCTAGGTTCAGTGCCCCAGGACCCATGTAAGCCAGCTGCACAAGGGGACACACGTATCTGGAGTCCATTTACAGCAGCTGGAGGAGGCCCTGGAGCACCCATTCTTTCTCTCTCTCTTTCTCCCGCCCCCCCCTCCGCCTACTTCTCTCTCTCTCTCAAACAAATGAATAAAAAATAATTTTTAAAGTTAAATAAATAAAACTAAAAGAGTAAAAGGAGGGCTGGGGATGTGGCTCAGTGGAAGAGTCCTTACCTAGCACATGAGAGGCCTTCAGTTCAATCCTCAGTATTGCAAAGAAGAAGGAGGAGAGAGAGAGCAAGGAGAGAGAGAGAGAGCAAGGAGAAAGAGAGAGATAGAGAGAGGTGCACTGTGTGGTGTGTGCGGAAGGGAAGGCAGCCCAGATGTCAGGAGAACGCAGACTCTCTCTCATGCAGCTTGGGGTAGGGCAGCCCAGGAAGGCTTCCTGTGTGAGATGGTATCTACTCAGAGTCCCGAGCAAGCAAACTTTACCCAAAAGAGGAAGGACTGGTGTTTTAGGCTAGAAAGTCATATGCAAAGCAAAGAAGTAAAAGTGACACAGACAGCTTCTGGAAGCTGTGCGTAGCTGGAGGGGCTGGGACAAGAGGCAGGCGGGGAGGCCTGCGGGCCAGGCTGCAGAGCTGCACTTTGCCCTGAGTGATGATGGGTCCTCAGAAGGGAGGTGTCGGAAGGCAGGGAGGATAGGAGCTTGGGAGATAGGGTTCAGCAACACAAGAAACCTAGAAACCTGCCAAGAGTGGAGTTGGCTGAGAGGAAGAGAGGAGGGGCCTCTGGAGCCATGATTACAGCAGATTTGACAGGACTTGGTGATTAATTGGAGGAGGGAGGCGGGCTGGAGGAGGCAGCTCTGCTGCTGACAGCGTCTGTAGCGCACACGTACACGCGCGCAGACATGCACGCACTCCTCCAAGGCTTAGCTTGCACATTTTAGGAGGGCTTCCACCCCCATTGCACCCAAATGGGCAGAGATGGAGTTTATTTGGTATCTGATGGCAGATCCTGGGAGACGGTAACCCCATCACCATACCTGGCTGATGTCTGTGTGTGTGTGAGGACCTCTGTGCCACCTTCCCCACTGCATTGTCAGCCTGTAGCTCTGGGAAGTCAGGGGCAGGGGCATGCCCAGAAATGCCACAGCCAGGTCCCTCCATCAGCACAGTCAGTGTCATAAAGGACACCTATCCAGAGAGAGACAGAGAGAGAACACGGTCATTCTCAGGAACTTCAAGAAGCAAGTGACAGGCGTTGATGTATGCCCAGGGACACAGCCCAGCAGAGCCCATCACACACAGTCACACACCCCACAGTCACACAGCCTTGACACAGACAGCTCCAGCCTGGGTCTCACACACAGGCCATTGTGCTCCACTGGCGTCCCCAAGGTCCTCCTGCCTGCGCCGCCCCCAGTGCCACACTTGTTCCTCCCCCACCCCAAGGAGGACAGGACAGAGGGCTGGCAGAGGGGCCAGCACAGGGGGCTGGCACAGGGACCTGCGGCCAAACGGGGCAGCCCAGCCAGGAGGGAGGCCTCTGAGGAAGGGTTGCCACGGCAACAGGCTCCCGCAGAACCAACCAGAGGCCTCAATCCTCGACTCTTATTTTTAGAAGTTGGGCCTAGACTGGTTGGGCCTGCCAGGGGCCAGGCTCCCCTGGGCACGAACACCAGCCAAAACCCCCAGGGGCTCTGGTGGGCACTGCCCACATTAAGCTGCTTCTCTGTAGTTGTTGTCGGGGGAGGGTCTTCTCTGTCTTCACCCTGCCCAGCAGCACTTTCTACCCTCCCTTCAGGCCCAGAGTGGAGACATAGCCTGCTGTCCCACCATACTGCAGCCTGTGGCTTAATTTATAGCATGTCAGAGAAGAGACAGGGGGCCAGGGCTCAGGCTGATTTGTATGGTGGGGCGTGAAGCTGTGTCTGAATGAGTACGTTTGTGTATGCAATGCCCGGGACTACAACTCTGTGTGTATTTATGTGTTTGTGTTTATGAGTGTGAATTCCCTCTCCCACAGGGACAAAACAGGGAAACTACTGCCTAAAACTAGCCTCCACCCCTGCCACGATCTTGTAAAATCATGGAGAGAACAGAGATCTCAGACTGGAAGGCTGCTAGCCTTAGTGTCCCCTTTTGTACAGACTTCCTGTGTCTGAGCAGATAGTTTTTAGGGCGGGGTAGGTGGAGGGTGGCCCAGACAGATCCAGGTGGAAGGAGTTGGAGTTGATGGGGGGGGGGCGGATATCAGGAAAGCTAGAGCAAACTGACTTGATGGTGACTCCTCCAGCTGCTGGGGATTTCTCTGTTAATCTAGGACTGCTCTGTTTGCATCTCATTTGCCTACATTTGCATAACAAGGGCCTGGCTGGCACCAGAGATCTAAATTCCTGGCCTGGGTAATGGTGTGGAAAAGTCTCTAGAGATTGAACAGGAACCCTGAGGTCCCAGAAGTAGACACCTGGAACTACCTGTGGATGTGGAGGATCCACATCCAATCTGCCCTAGCCCCTGGTGGGGATGGAGTGGGAGGGGTTGAAAAGATTGAGCTTTGGTCATCCTTGAGAGCCCCCTTGGAGCGGAGCCTAGAGTAGTCCCAGGTGGGAATGGCCTGAATTGAACAAGGGCCGGGCTGGGATGGGGGAGGTAACAGTCTGCTTCTGCCCTACAACCAACTCCTATAGAGTGGTTCTCTGGTCAGAGTGACTGGGTCATATCCTTGACCTGCCACTTAATATCTCCAAAACCCTGAGGCCTGGGAAACACAGGGTCCTTGCTCTGGGTGCCCCACTTTAGACAACCTCATTTTGGCCCTCTTCTGCAGGAATGAGAAGTTCATAGGTCCATGAGCCAACAGGGTCTTGTCCAGCTCTCTTCTGAACCCTAACTCAACCTGGGACCACAGAATCCCCTACCTAAACATCCCACCCAACCCAGCTGCCAAGACCTGAGGACCTACCTCTCCACCTCAAAGGGTGGCAATTTGCCAAGGGTATGGACCAAGCAAGGGTCTGGAGCGTCAGGGTATCCACAGACAGGCTTATCAGGCTTCAGGATGCCAGGGTAGAATGGATGAGAAGCAGGGTGAAAGGAGGGCTAGGGGCCTCCTTTAGTATTCTTTAGACATTTGGGGTAGCTCTGACAAGCTGTTTGACCTCGACCAAGTTACTTAACCTCCCTGTGCCCCCAAGTGGGGTTAATAATACTAGCTGCCTCTGAGAGCTGTTATGAGGAGGTATGGAGTTAATTCATGTAAAGCACTTAGAACAGTGCCTGGCGCAGCGTAAGAGCGCGTAAGTGTTAGCTATTATTATATATCATCTTGGGATTTGGCGCTTTTCCCTTCAGCTGCTGGAGAAATATCTTCTCTTTCATTTCAAGAAACTGAGGAACAAGTAGGACCTGGCCGGGGGGGGGGGGCGGGGATTCCTTCCTCCCCTCCCTGTAACCCAGGCCCACTTTCTCCCCCGCCCCAGCTCTGTACCCCCCCAGGCCAGGATCCAAAAGGGCAGCTCCTCACATTGGGCTGAATGTCATGATTTGTTTAATGTCTTTATTGGTTGAATAAATGAGTACACGAATGAATAAATGAGCTGACAAATGAATGAGAAACAGATTAAATGAGTAAGAGGCAAACAGGAGGCTGGAAGGACTGCGCAGGACAGCCTGACAGGCAGATGTTTAGGCTGTGGGATCCTCAGATCTGTTTCACTGACCATCACTGGTTGCTGTCTATTTTCATTAGATGGTGGGAGGCAGAGAAGCCAGGGACTGGCTGGGTTATCTGCAAGTCAGCCTTGGCTTTAGAAGGTGGCTTCTCGGAAGTTGAGAGTATTTATCTGTGACCTTGGGTCCTAACTGTTATTTTCCCCTGCCCTGTAGATGTCCCAAGTGGGGGAAATGGCCAGTTCAGAACCTCCTGGTTTGGGGCAGGATGGTTGGAGGGGCAGGGGAGATTCTGGCAAGCTTCATCATCTCCTTCTATACCCAGCCCCCCTAGTCCCTCCACTGAGCCAGGCCTCCGTGTGCCTGTCTCTCAGCAGGCAGGTTAGCAATGATAGAGTGTCCTCTTGGGACCTGTCAGCTTCCACCATCTGGCCAGGCTGGGGTTAACAGTGGTAGGAAGACCTGTTAAAGGATGGCTCTCTGGGCTTCAGACCTGGCACCAGGCTCACTTCAGATAGCAGTAGTGCATAAGCGTATGGGACTGATTTTGTATGTGTCTCAGCTTGGACGTGGTGGTGAGGTCTGGTGTGCCGGAGTAGCATTTCATGGGTCTGTATTTATGACCTGCATTTATGTGTCAGCAGGCCTCTGTCTTTGTACTCTGGGATTCTGGTGTATGATGGTTTCTGCCCCACCTGGGACTTGTGTCTGCACTTTTTCTTTTGGGTAGAGAGGATGGATCCTGGTTTGATTAGACTGTTTTTTAAAATATATTTTTTTAATTTATTTGTTTATTTGACAGAGAAAGAGGAAGAGAGAGAGAGAGAGAGTGGGCACGTCAGGGCCTCAAGCAAGTGCAAACGAATTCCAGACGCATGCGCCCCCTTGTGCATCTGGCTAAGGTGGGTCCTGGGGAATTGAACCTGGGTCCTTTGGCTTTGCAGGCAAATGCCTTAACTGCTAAGCCACCCCTCCATCCTGGTTTTGTTTTGTTTTTAATATTTTTATTATTATTTTTTTATTTTAGAGAGAGCAGGACAGAGAGAGAATTGGTGCACTAGGGCCTCAGCCACTGCAATCGACTCCAGACACTTGCGCCACCCAGTGGGCATGTGTGGCATTGCGCTTGTCTGACCTTTGTGCCTGTGACTGTGGCATCTGGAGAGTGGAACATGAGTCCTTAGGCTTCACAGGTAAGCGCCTTAAAGGCTAAGCATCTCTCTAGCCCTGGTTTTGTTTATTAAGACTGTCTCACTCTAAGCAAGGTTGGTCTGGAACTCACTATACAACCCAGGCTGACTTCAAACTTACCATTCTCCTGCCTCGGCCTCCTGGTCCAGGGCTTTTCCATGGGAACCTCTGAATGGAGGCTGGGGTGCTCTATAGAGTCCTTTTCATTAAAACAGTGAAAGGAAGCCAAGCCAGCCAAGGATCCCCTAAAGCACCCCTGACATTCCTCACACCCCATTCCCTGGAGGTGAGCTCTAGTTTTGTAGCTCATCAGAACACCTTTGGGTCTGGAGAGATGGCTCAATGGTTAGAGGAGCTTGCTTGCAAATCCTGTAGGCCCAAGTTCAATTCCCCAGCACTCACATAAAGCCAGATACAAAAAGCGCTGCAAGCACCTGTTGTTTCTTTGTAGTGACAAGAGGCCCTGGTGTGCCCATATACATGCACACACACACACACACACACACACACACAAATAAATAAAAATGTTTGGTAAAAAAAAAAGAACTCCTGCAAGGCATGGTGGCACACGCCTTTAATCTCAGCTCTCAGGAGGCAGAGGTGAAAGGATCACTGTAAATTTGAGGCCACCCTGAGACTACATAGTGAATTCCAGGTCAGCCTGGGCTAGAGCAAGACCCTACCTCAAAAAAAAAAAAAAAAAAAAAAAAGAACTCCTAAGGCTGGGGAGATGGCTCAGGGGTTAAGACACTTGACTGCAAAGCCAGTACCCACATAATGCCAGATGCACAAAGTGGCACATGTATCTGGTCATTTGCAGTGGCTGGAGGCCCTGGTGCAACCATTCTCCCTGTCTATCTCCCTCTCCTTCTCACTCTGCTTGCAAAATAAATTAATCAATTAAAAAACAAACTCCTGCCAGGCGTGGTGGCGCACGCCTTTAATCCCAGCACTCGGGAGGCAGAGGTAGGAGGATCACTGTGAGTTCGAGGCCACCCTGAGACTACATAGTGAGTTCCAGGTCAGCCTGGGCTAGAGTGAGACCCTACCTCAAAAAACTAAAACCAACCAACCAAACAAACAAACAAATTCCCTGGTTTCCCAGGGTAGCCTCCTCTCACTTGCTCCAGCAGAGAAAGGTCATGTGCAAAGCAATTAACCAGACCTTTGTGTCAGCCCCACCCATATACATATAGTCACAGATCTGCCAGACCCAGTCCATGATGAGCACATACTCATAGCTGTGTCATGACATCCACATAGCCACATAAGCATACAGGCACATGTGTGTTTACATACTGGAACATATCCACAAATTCATAACACATATTCTCACATGAAGTTAGAGTCACAGGACTACAGACACGCTTGCATTATGCACTCACATACACTCTGTCTCTTACATGTCCCTTCCACCTTCACTCCAATTCTCTCTATCCTATGTTATTCCCCTCACTGACCATGGATGGTTCTGCACAAGGTGGGCTTAAGAGAATGGCCAATATGATATGCATATGTGGCCCCATGAGTATGAAGCTGTGTGTTTCTATATCTATGTTTAGATGACAATTTGTCTTGTGCACTGCGTGTCTCTAGCTCTAGGAGACATATGATAGTCTCTTTGTGACACTGTGGGTGTTTGTCTGCAGGTCTATGTATACTTCCTGAAGGACTTATATGTATCCATCTGTGTGAACGTGAGTGCGACAGTGGAGTACTTGTGTCTGTGTAACTTTGTCCTATTGGCTATCTCTCAATGTGCTTGTATGTGTAAACTTATGTGTACATTTGCAAATCTGGGCATGTCCCATGTGTCCATGGCTCTGTGGTCCAGACTCTACAAGATGGCTTAGCTGACTCTACTGCCAGCAGAGCCTATGGCCTGGGGTGGGGCCAGGTGAGACTGGACTGAATTCCCCAGTGGTTGACAGTAGTATTTACAGAGCTCCAAGTAGGACATAATTGCTTCTATTAATCTTTCTCCGGTTGTTAATTGCTCACTTATCGGGTTGTGTATTATGCCGACTGTTGCTCTTAATTCGCCTCCATAGCTGCAGGTGTTTGCTGCCTTATTAACTGTTAATCGGCGCGGCTAGGGATAGAGACATAATTGGCCCCCAGAGTGGGACACAAGCAGGCCAGCCGGGCACTGCCAGGCTCTCAGCCTGTCCCTGGAACTCTCACCTGCACAGCACAGGTGGCTAGGGAAAGGGCTGCCCTACTGCCAGCCAACAGCAGTCCTACATACAGTAGACAAAATGACAGCTACAAAGTAAGGCCCCTATGCAGTCCTCCTCCCTCAAGCCAAGTGACCAGTCAGAATCCAGCTCCTCTGCCACCTCTTCATCGCCAGCAACCTTCTTCTCCCCGGGACAGGAAGCAATCTCACTGGTTTTAATTATCTCAGCCCAATTGAGAGCTATCCCTAACACAGAGTGGTACTGGGTTTTGCCCTTTAATGCTCTGTTTGACTCCCTGTGGCCCTAGCAGTCAACGCTGTAAAAGCTAGAGGAACACTGAGAGAAAGGAGGGCGAGAAAGACCCTCTGCCAGAGTAGGAAGAGCAGAAACCCGACCCATAAAGGACTTCCCAGCGTTTGAGGAGGATGTGTCAAGAGCAGTTGGCTTCCAGGAAGAAGTTCTGTTGCTGCATCCCAGCCACTTTCTGCTTGCACAGCCCCCCAAGCAGGGCACTCCTGCCTTCTGAAGAACAGTTCTTTGTACCAAGTTGACTCTTCTCCCCCAGTGTGTCAGTTGTCCACAATGGGGGAACTGAGACCCAGGAAGGGCAAGGGCATGGCTCCAAACCTCCTTAGACCTCTCTGGTAAAACAAAAATACAGACTTGCAGCTCTCCACGGAAAGTTTCTGCATGACTCCTTCGGCCCAGGCCCTGCTCCATCGCAGTTATCTTAGTTCTGCCTCCCATCTCAGTTATCACTGCTGCAGCCACCTTAAGCCCCAGCGCCTGGATGGCAAGGCAGGGGTTCCAGTCACAGGGGGCGCCCTGAAAGAGACAAGTGAGGTAGGAAGATGGAATCCGTGTTGCACCCACCTGGCCTAGCCAACAGTACTCACCCCACACCTGGAATGCAGTCTGTCTTGACCTCTGGAAGTTCTTCCTGGTGTCTACTTGTCATGTCTTGATCTGGAAAGGAAGTTGATTTGCTTTAGCTGGGTGCTGAGAGGAGTTGGGCTGTAAGGAGGGAGGGCTGGAGCAACTATCCAATGCCTGCTGTGTGCCAGAGCAGTACTGAGTGTGGTACAAGTGGCATCCCAGTAACCCTCTCAGAATCCAGTGAGTTAGTTAGTGTACCTATTTAAGAGAATGAAAAAGGGGCTGGAGGGATGGCTTAGTGGTTAAGGCGTTTGTCTGCAAATCCAAAGGACCCAGGTTCGATTCCCCAGGACCCACATTAGCCAGATGCACAAGGGGGCACACGTGTCTGGAGTTCGTTTGCAGTGGCTGGATGCCCTGGTATGCCCATTCTCTCTCTCTCCCTCTTTCTCTGTCAAATTAATAACTAAATAAAAACATTTAAAAAGAGAATGAAAGGGAAGAAACTCAAGACCACACAGCCAGAAAAAGGTAGAACTGGGATTCCAACAAATCTTCTTGGCATTGCTTAGGGAACTGTCTTCCATCAAGGAATCCCAGACAGATTCATGCTATGGGTCAATAAGGGCTTGAGTGGATGGGAACTGGAGGTCACCATCAGAGCTCTTTCACTCACCCCAAATCGGAGAACACAGACGCAAAACACTCACGCATGCGCAGCCCAGGTGCCCATCAGACGGGATAAAAGCAAAGCATAGGGAACTGTCCAGGGATAGTTGCTCAAACAAGTTCTGGCCCCGCCTCTATGTTAATTACATGCAGATAGATGCAAATTAGTACGTGCAACGTTCAAACCTTCGGGAGCAACCGGGTGACACGATATCAGTTGCTATGGAAATTTAAAAGCAACCCCCCCCCCCACACACACACACCCGCACCAGCAGGCGCATAGACACGTGCACAAAGGCCCAGGGTTCCTCTCTCGTGCGCCCTGAGGATCACGGAGGGACAGAGGGTGTGAGCCGGAAGGACCCTCGGAGACTGCACCCGGCCTGGAGACGCTGGGAAAGTTGGGGCGTGGCGGGGGGCGGGGAGGATCGCGATCTCAGCGAACCCCGGGCGCCTTCCGCGGACACCCTTTGGGTAGCCGGCGATTCCAGCTCGGCCTAGCAACGCCAGCCCCCCCCCCCCCCGTGTTGCATAGCAACGTTCTTCGAACCTAGCAACCGCCGGCCACGCCCCCTAGCAACGTCAGGCCTGAGCAGCGTTCCTGGTCCCTACCAAGAGGCAAGCCAAGGGGGCTTGTGAACTAGGGCCAAAAGGTGGGTGAAGAGGTCATATGGCTCAGTCCCCCACAGGATGCAGGGTTTCGGGGTTCACCTACAGTCCACCTAGAGCGGGTGAAGTGTCAGAGGGCTGCATTAGCACCCCCATTTGTGGAGGGGCAAATTAAAGCTCTAAAGGAAGGCCCCACCCAAGGACAGAGCTTGTCCTGTTCACCACCACCCCCCCACCGGCCTCTTCGGCCTCTCCCGGAGGAAGCCCCGAATGGGGGGCAGGAGTGCGTAGCCGGCTCCCCAGCCCCGGGCTGCGTTAGGAAAACCACCCAAGTTGCGGGTTCCGAGTGGAGTTGCAGGTTTGCATAGTAATTTCGTCATTTGCATACGGAGGGGAGGCTGCGGCTTTCCAGTGCCCTCCGAGCCAGAGTTCTCCAAAGAGCCCAGCTCCTGTCCCGGGTTCACCTGATCAGCCCCGTCTCCCGGCCCCGACCCGCAACTCACTCGTCCCCCCCTCCTCTGTGCTTCCAACCCCGCGGACTAAGTTCTCTCACCCCGCCCCCAGCTCAGCCTCGGTCCTGCCAGCCCCGACCTCCATCCCAAGGCCGAGGGCCCCCTCTGCTGTCGGCCGTGGGAAGGGCAACCGCAGGGATCACGGGGCAAGGAAGAGGGCTCCCCCTAAGCCACCATGGCTCTTTCCCTTTCTAGTCCCAACAGTCCAGAGTGAGACGACACGTGGGATCCTGGGAGGGTAAGCCAGGGGCAGCTGGTTCCCGGGCTCAAATATCTAGACGTACACTCCACCCTGACACAGCGCCCATCACAACTGCACGGAGGGCCCCTGCTCCAAGCCTACGGCAAACAGCACCAGCCAATCTTGCGCCCGCCTCACGACCCTGCTGAATGCCCTCCCCAGGCCTAGGCCGTGCAGCCAGCAGTAAGGAATCACCCGCCACAGAGACCCACACGCACACGGGCATCATATATACGCACCCACAGAAACCCTCGCAGGTGCACACTGACACAGACACCCAGAGAACATGGTGGTAAATTGTGCCCTCCCCTTACCCATCCCAAAGAAAACCTTCATCACAGAAGTTAAAAAGCACTGCTTTTGCTTCTTAACATCTCTCCAATCCCAGTCCTGCCGTCGCTCCCACCACCTATTCTCCCTAATTCACAACTTTCAAAAGGTGTGCCAGGGCCTCTTGCCCCTGAAAATGAATGCCAGACCCATGCACTACTTTGTTGTGTCTGGCTTTTACATGCGTGCTGGGGAATTGAGCCCAGGCCGGTAGGCTTTATAAATAAGCACCTGTAGCCACTGAGCCATCTCCTCAGGCCCCAGAATAATACTTTGGGATGTGTGTGTACAGTATATGTGGTATGTGATGTGTGTGTGGTGCATGCACGTGTGTTCAGAGGCCAGCGGAGAACACTAGGGCCCTCCTCTATTGTTCGTCCACTTACTTCCTTGAGATGCAGTCTCTCCCTCAAGTGGGAATTTCCATTTTCAGTCATTTTCCCAGTCAGTGAACCCCAGGAACTCCCAGCAACTCTCCAGTCTGCCTCCACACCCCTGGACTGGGATTACAGACCTGCATGGCCATACCCAGCATTTTTTTTGTTTTATTTTTCGAGGATAAGGTTTCACTCTAGTCCAGGCTGACCTGGAATTCACTATGTAGCCTCTCAGGGTGGCCATGAACTGACAGCAGTCCTCCTACTTCGGGCTCCCAAGTGCTGGGATTAAAGGCGTGCGCCACCACACCCAGCTCCATATCCAGCTTTTTACATGGGTGGTGGGAATCAAATTCTGGTGCTCTTGGGTCCTCTGAGGCCTTCATGCTTAAGGAGCAGCACTCTGACCCATTAAGCCATCTCCTCAATCCTCCTGAATACTTTTTTTAAAAGATATTTAATTATTTATTTATTTGAGACAGAGAGAGAGAGAGAAAATGGGCATGCCAGGGCCTGTAGTCACTGCAAATGAGCTCCAGATGCATGCACCACCTTGTGACCTGGCTTACATGGGACCTGGAGAATCGAACCTGGATCCTTAGGCTTCCCAGGCAAGTGCCTTAACTACTAAGCCATCTCTCCAGTGGCCCCTGAATACTTTAAAATATTTTTACATTTTATTTATTTGAAAGAGAGAGAATGGGCATGCCAGGGAGTCTAGCCACTGCAAATGAACTCAAGGTGCATGTGCTGCCTTGTGCATCTGGCTTACAGGGGTATTGGGGAATTGAACCTGGGTCCTTAGGCTTCACAGGCAAGTGCTTTAACCGCTAAGCCAATCTCTCCAGCCCCCGGAACATTTTTAAATACTTCCAGAAGCCACATGGCAACAGCTGTGTCCTGTGGCACAGTGATGATTCAGGATCTCAAACCAACAACTGACAAGGTCATATGTCTTTGTACAAAACTTCAGAGAAGGTCTGGAGAAATGGCTTAATGGTTAAGGCACTTGCCTACAAAGCCTAACATCCTGAGTTCAAATCCCCAGTGCCCACACAAGACCAGATGCACAAGATAGCACATGTATCTGGAATTTGTTTAGAGACTGGAGGCCCTGGTGTGCCCATTTTGTGTCTTTTTTCTATCCTTCTCTCTCTGCTTGCAAATAAATATATATTCAAAATTTTTTAAAAATCTTCAGAGAGGGCTAGGGAGATAGCCCAGTGGTTCAACCTCCTACCTGCAAAGCCTGGCAGACCTGGTTCAATTCCCCAGTACCCACATAAAGCCAGGTGTACAAGTGGGGCAGGCATCTGGAGTTCTGTTTGTAGTGGCAAGATTCCCTGGCATGCCCATACTCTCTCTCTCTCCCTACCCCTTCCATGCAAATAAATATTTTTTATTTATTTATTTTACTATTATTATTATTTTTGGGGGGGGTTCGAGGTAGGGTCTCACTCTAGCTCAGGCTGACCTGGAATTCACTATGTCATCTCAGGGTGGCCTTGAACTCATGGCAACCCTCCTACTTCTGCCTCCCGAGTGCTGGGATTAAAAGCATGTGTCATCATGCCCAGCATTTTTTTTTTTTTTAACTCAAGAGAAACATTCATCCATACCCGGCTGGGACTAGGTTCTCTCCTGTCCAGCCAGCAGATGCAATCCTTACTTTGCAAAGTTCTTTATTGAACCAAAAATCAACACCCAACAAAAAAAAAAGAACAAGAAACACAGGGCAGATGGGGAGAGCTGGCTCATCTTGCCCTGGCTCAGCACTAGTAAGAGAATTGAAACCCCAAGTCTCTCTAGGAAGGGGACATTCAGAGCTGGCTTCATCTGCAGGGTTCAGAGTGGTCAGGTGCTGGGTCAGAGGGGCTGTGGGGCTGCAGGAGGCGGGGCAGGTATAGACGAGGGTGGCAGGAGGGGCTCCTGGCCTTGGGGCCACAGTGAGGCTTGAAGCTGATGATTCATGGTCACCAGGGCATTGAGGTGCTGAAGCAGGCCATGGTGGAGACAGGAGGCCCTGTGGAAGTGTTGGCCACGGCCAAAGGCAGGAACTGGTACTGCTGAGTGTTGGGGCTGGCTCGAGCCCGAGTCTGAGGGCCGCTGTCCCTGCCCAGGACCCTGCCTCCCTCTGCCTCTGGGGAGCCTCTGCCAAGCACAAATGCCCCTTGGAGTCAGACTGTCTTTGGCCTGGCTCTTCTGTGGGGCCACCTGTGGGGAAGGGGAGCCTCTCCTGTCCTCTGTCTGGTAGCATCTCATCTCCACTTTACTGTTGAAGGAGACTGTCTTTTCGAACCTTGCCCCACAGGGGGTTGGCTGTGTCTGGAATCCCTTCCTTGGGGAGCAGCACAGCCAGCAACAGGCTTGAGTGACTGGCTTCCAGACCTGGGAAGAGAAGGGAAGAGAGACCCAAGACCTGGAGAGGTTCAACGTGGCAATCCTCAAATCCGCATTCTGGCTGCAGTGGGGCTAGAGATAGGGGTGAAGTGAGTGGGAGGGTAAGCCTAGCTCAGAGGATTTGGGCTGGGCATGATCAAGGATCACCTGGCAGGCAGCCTGGCAAGGATGGCTTGACCTCAAGAGTTATAGTCTATCTCACCCATCCAAGAACACACAGGCCAGAGAGGCCCGAGGATTTACCCCAGAATCCCTACCCCTGCTTCCTAGATGCTTTTCTGGAGCCACATCTGGACTGATAACTGCTCAGAGGCCAAACATGACCAGTGCAGCTATGTGGCACACACCCCTCCCTCCTGGCCTCACTGGCATTTGTCTGTGCATCCTGCCTGTGTCTTGCAACATGTGGATCAAATGTGACCATCCCTACAGCTTCCAATCAGGTGTCGCATTGGAGAGGCAGGGCAGTGTGGGGCGCAGGAGCTCAGTTTCTGGAGCCAGGCACCTGGATAAGGAGGCTTGGCTCCCCAACTGCCTGGCCTTCTCCCTGCCTCAGTTTCCTCATCTGTGAAAATGGAGAATCTACTAGTACCATTGTGGGAGGGCTGTTTTAAGATAAGAAATTCGGGCTGGAGAGATGGCTTAGCGGTTAAGCGCTTGCCTGTGAAGCCTAAGGACCCCAGTTCAAGGCTTGATTCCCTAGGACCCACGTTAGCCAGATGCACAAGGGGGCGCACGCATCTGGAGTTCGTTTGCAGTGGCTGGAAGCCCTGGCGCACCCATTCTCTCTCTCTCTCTCTCTCTCTCTCTCTGTCTGTCACTCTCAAATAAACAAAAAATTTAAAAACAAGAATAAGAAATTCAGGCTGAAGAGATTGCTCAGTAGTTAAGGTGCTTGCCTGTGAAGCCTAAGGACCCAGGTTCAATTACCCAGAATCCACATAAGCCAGGTGCACATGGTGGCCCAGGCATCTGGAGTTTGTTTGCAGCAGGCTAGAGGCTACTATTCCATATTCACTCTCTCTCTCTCCGTGTGTGTGTGTGTGTGTGTGTGTGTGTGTGTGTGTATTATTTATTTTTGCCTCTCTCTTTCAAAGTATTTTTTTAAAAAAGAATAAGAGTGCTGGAGAGACTGCTTAGCGGTTGAGACACTTGCCTGCAAAACCTAAGGACCCAGGTTCAATTCCCCAGTACCCATGTAAGCCAGTAGCACATGATGGTGCATGTGTCTGGAGTTCATTTGCAGCAGCTGGAGGCCCTTGCATGGCCATTCTTTCCCAAACTCTTTCTCTGTTTCCATCTCTTTTTCTCAGATAAATAACAATAAAATATTAAAAAATAAAAAAGAGTAAGTAATTCATGTAGATGAAAGGCTGGCAGTGTTGTTCAGTGGTAGAGCACATGCTTTGTGTATGAGGCCCTGGGTTCCAGGCCCAATGCTAAATAGGTAAGTAAAGAGATATCAGCTAGGACTCAGTGGTGTCCAACCTTTTGACAAAGCAACATGGCACCATCATCTACACATGTGTTGGGCCACATTACCAGGACTCGTGGGACACATGCAGCCTGCAGGCTGCAGCTTTGACACATTTGATCTGAATAATGACTAGCACACCATGGGCAACATTCAAACACCTCAGTATGAGCTTTTTTCTTTTTATGACAGTGCTAGGGACAGGTTCCACAGCCAGGAGCATGCCAGGCAGGTGCTCTACCATTGAGCTACCCCCAGCCTGAGCTATACCATTCGCCCCATGTCATGTGTTCTCTTTCGAGATGTGCCTGCCTTTTGACTATGACTCGTGCTCAGTGTGATCACCGAGTGAGGAGAAGAAAGTGTGGTGTGGGCAGCAGGCACTTACCTGGGCCCCCCAGAGAGCGCAGTCTGGAAGGCAGGGGCTGGAAGGCTGGCAGGGGCAGCAGGACCACCCCTATGTGCTCCACAGCTGCCAGGCAGTGGCGTTGCTTGTTGTTGAGGTAGGAGTAGAGCAAGCGGCAGTTCTGGGTGTCCCGAGACTTATGTGGACACAATCTAACCACACAGACATCCTGCAGTCACAGGAGCAGAGTGGCAGAGCAGTCATCCTCTGACTGCTGACACCTCTGGGCTCACCAGACCTCTGAGAGCTCATCTCCCCTAGGGGGAAGCAGAAAGACTTGCCCAGGGTCACTGGTGAGCCTGCAGTCACAGTGGGAACTAGGCCTCTGTGACAGAGGTGGTGAGAACGAGGGAGGAGCAAGAAGAGAAAGGGCCCAAGAGCAGTTACCTTGATCCCCGCTGGGCTCAAGCTGGCCAGAAGGTCCCAGACAGTGTTGGGAGGGAGGCAGCCTGCTGAGCGGATGACCTCTGGCAAAGCCTGGAGCAGGCAGAATGACCAGTCAGCCCCAGCTTCCCACCCTCCCAGGCAGGCTCACTCCCAGCCACTGCAGCCCCAAATTTGGTGAGAAAGACAGGCAGGAAGACCACAGTAGCTGCTCAGAGAGTTCTAACTATCCTGAGAGGGTTACAGTCTATCCTGGCCAACCTGTTAGGAGGCACCTCTCAGAAGCCCTAAATTCCTGCCTTCTCCAACACTTTATTTGATCAATCGCTCACTTCAAAATTATTCCTAACACTCTCTGCTGGGCCAAGAAGCACCAGCTATCTCTCCTAGGCTCTACTAACTTTGTGTCTTGGAGTACAAGGAGCACTTTGCACGTGTCTCTCTGAAGGAATGAGGCTGGTGTCTCATCTGCCCTTGTGCCTAGCATAAGGCCAGGTATTAACTTGTAGGGTGGGTGGGTGGGTGAGTGGATGGGTGGGTGGGTGGATGGATGGATGGATGGATGGACAGATAGATGGATGGACAGAGAGTGGCTGACTGGGTCGGTCAGTATGTGAGGCAGTCCATAGTGAGCAGAGCAGTTTTACCTGGACAAGCCAGCAGCTGTGTCCAGAGATCAGCTGGGCCTTTGCTCGGAACCGCTTGATGGAGAACATTTCGATTGAGCCCTCCCAGGGTGGAGGAGGGCTAGGTAGAACGTTTGTAGGTGCAGAAGGCACCTGGAGCCTAGAAGGAGAGATGGAGCAAGGCCAAGCCGAGCCAGTCATTAGGACTTCCCCAGCATCTCCTTCCTTTGCAGAGCCAGCTATGTCCCCACCGGTGAAGCTGGAGCACTGGTCCACGCAGGCCTTGTGCAGGAGGGCTCCAGTAGTCTGGGATGATGAGTCCCATTTCAGAGGCAGGGAAATGGTCTCACAGAAGTGGGAAGGAAGTCCTGGCTGTGTGTGTTTGCTGCATTGCTGGTGCCCCCTGCCATCACCACTGGAATGCCCACTTCCAGGCACCCAGCCCATACCTGTCTTGGGTCTCCTTGGGAGGTGTATTCTTGGCTTTGGGCATCTCTGGAGTGGAAACAGGAGCCAGACTTGAGGCTCTCTGGATGACACTGTCTTCCCCGTGCGTGGTAGCTCCGTAGACGCATGGCAGATCACCGGAGGGCTGCCAGTCTGCAAAGAGCAGAAGCAGGAGCTGAGACAGGCAGGCAGAGGCGGAAGGCAGCCCACAGCCAGATAGCCAGGACTTGAGCTAGCTCTCATTCCGAGGCGACTAGGCACTCCCACCCTGCCAGCTTCTGCCCAGGTCTACCACTTGCCTTGCAGCTGGTCCCCACTCATGGCCCCAGCCTGCTCACCGCATCCCATATCCTTCCCACACCCCCTCCCACCCTTGCAGATGAGGCAGTTGGGGTCCAGGAAGTGGTGCTGGTGCTGTGCTGTGGTGTCCTCTGGCAGACTGGGCAGGGTCCATGGGCTACAGTCCCTGGACACCATGGGTTCCTAGAAGGCACAGGGGCAGAGAGGGACAGCTGCTAAAGTGGCCACGAAGTCACTGAGGGCAGGGAACCTCAGTGATGTGCTTTATTGTTCTACATAATGTTTTTATTACAAAATACTGTGAAATTAGCTAGGCGTGGTGGTACATGCCTATAATCACAACACTTAGGAAGCTGAGGTAGGACGATCACAGTGAGTCTAAGGCCAACCTAAGCTATAGAGTGAATTTTAGGTCAGCCTGGGCTGCCTCAAAGAAAAATTACTGTGACATTGTAAAGTTTGGGAAATAAAAAAATAAATGTAAATTTTTTCTAAGTCTACCCGTTGTTTAGACACCTGTGGGATGCTGAGTATCCTTTATCATAGGGTTTCATCTCTGTTTTTTTGAGGTAGTATCTCACTTTAGCCCAGGATGACCTGGAATTTACTATGTAGTGTCAGGCTGGCCTCGAACTCACAACGATCCACCTGCCTCTGCCTCTCAGGTGCTGGGATTAAAGGTGTGTACCACCATACCCAGGCTCATAGTTTTTTTTATACATAAGGCTTGGTAGTCCTTTCCATATTAAAAGCTGGGATCAAATATTCTGCCTTGTATCCTAATTTTGTCCATAAATTACAGCAGATATTTGCCCTGTCTTTAAGTCCCTGTGGTTACTATGCTTACAGTGTGAGTGGCAGTATATATGTCACCTCTGTGGCTAGACAACTGGGTTGTTTCCAGGTTGTCACTGTTATAAAGCCCTGAGAATATCTTCATTCAGAAACAATTGTGCTAAACCTTACATCTTTCCTTAAGTCAGGTTCTCAGATGCAAATGACAGAATCAGGGAGAACGAACATTTTAAAGACTCTCAGGTGTCCATTTCCAAAATCAGTTTCCATCCCTCATAACAGAAATCACTTTTTAGGGGCTGGAGAGATGGCTCAGTGATTAAAGGCACTGTCTTACAAAGACTGATGGCCTGGGTTCAATTCCCCAGTACCCATGTAAAGTCAGATGCACAAACTGGTGCATGCATCTCGAGTTTATCTGCAGTGGCAAGGGGTCCTGGTGTGCCCATAGTCTCTGTTTCCCTCCCTCCCTCTCTCTCTCTCCCTCTCTCTCTTTTCAGGGGCAAGAGGTCCTGGTGTGCTCATACTATTTCCTTCTCCTTCTCTCTTAAATGCATAAGTAAAATAAATCATTTTTTTTAAAAAAATCATGGACTGGAGAGATGGCTTAGCAGTTAACGTGCTTGCCTGTGAAGCCTAAGGACCCATATTCAACTCTCCAGGTCCCACGTAAGCCAGATGCACAAAGTGATGCAAATGCACAAGGCTGCACATGAGCACAAGGTGGTGCATGCATCTGGAGTTTGTTTTCAGTGACTGGAGGCCCTGGTGTACCAATTCTCTCCCTCTCTCTCTCTTGCTCTCTCACATTAAAAAAAAAAAAGGCCAGTCTGCTGGGCTTGCATCAAAAAGAAAGAAAGAAAGAAAGTCATGTAACAAAAACGTGTTGCTATAATATTTACAAGCAGAGAGAGACAAACTCCAGATGCATATGCCACTTTGTGAGCTGGCTTTATGTGGGTACTGGAGAATTGAGCCCAGGTCATCAGGTTTTGTAGGCAAGCACCTTGGCCGTTGAGCCATCTCTCTAGCCCCAGTAGGTACATTTCTGAGAAGACTTTGAAATACTGCCCTCGTCTTATAACTACATTAAAGGCAGGCAAAACAAGGACTTTGCAGTGACACAGCCCAGATTCAAGTCTTGCCTCCACCACTGCACACTGCACTTCCCTGGGGCCAATGGTTTTGGGTTCAGCACGGCAATGACACTAATGTCAGTCATTACCAAGTTTGAAAGAGAGGCTTTATGTGAAAGGGGTAAAAGTGGCAGCCACTCGGTGTGGAGCGGAGATTGTTATCACTGGTCACATTCCCCTCCCCTTTCTTGCTACCTCCTCTTTCTCTCTCCTGGGGCTGAGAGCTGGGGCTTCGCCCTAGGTGTCCCTAGCACCTCTCTGGTACTGATACTCAGCTCCAAGGAATAGGGACTTGGTTGGGCTGGGAGTGGGGAGGGGCAGAAATTCTCCTGGGGGTGGGAGGTATGGGGAACAAGGAATTTTACCTGTCAAATTCACTGCCATTTCCCTAGGTTCTGTTTGACAAATCTGTACTGAGGGAATTAACACAGGTCAAGGGGCCAGCCATGCACCTCTCTCTCCTGGGCACACAGCTATCAGAGCCAGGTGAGAACTGGACCATGGAACACCCAACCAACACTCACAGTGGCCCTCTGAGAGTGTTAACTGCGCAGACCATGAGAAGTGAGTTAACCAAGACTCCAGCTGCTGAGCCACCAGGCCAGGCAGCTTTGGGCAAGATGGAAGAGCACAGTACGTGCTCAAGGGTGGAGCCAACCTGGGCAGCCCTAGAGCCTAGGCCTCCTTCAGGTGCCAGGGGAAGTTCCAAGAGGGCCTCTGGCCCAACTGCCCAGGCCACATAGTGGTTCCTGCTTGTGACATCTCCATTGAACACCCTCTGATCCTTAAATTAGAAAGGCCATTGCTTGGAATGGTGTGGTCTCCTGCTTCTCCAGCTCACATCAGCCACAATGGATGGGCATGGGAATGACTGCAGTGATAGGTCTTAGTGCCACTCACATGGGTGCCCTGTAGTTAGGCTCAAAGACAGGAGACTGGCACTATGCCCTTGGCCCTATCTTGCACCATGCCCACCATGCCCACCATGACCCTAAGCAGTAACGGCCTCGATGCCTGCTCAACTGTGAACAATGGGATCACAAAGCAGGCAGATTACTTGCGCAGGGCCACACAGCTTTGTAGGGTGAGGAGTTAAGATTCCTGGGCACAGGCCCTGCCTGACACCAGTCTAGCACCCCCTTACCACCAGGTCCTCCAGGGTCAGCATCTGGTCCGTATCCCGCAGGATCTCCACTTCACCCTTGTGGGTCATCTTGGAGATTGGAAGTCTTTGTGGCTCCTTTTGATGTTGCTCAATGATTTCCAGACCCTAAAGAGGCCAAGCTAGGCCTAGTCAGGGGCCTCTGGCCACCGGGGACCAAGCACTCCCTTCTTGATGTCCCTTGAGAGTCCCTCAAGGATCCTGTCCTATGGCTCCTCACCCATGCCAGTCTCCCATATTTCACCTACAAATCCAGCCCCGTCAGCCCTGTGCCTCCAGATTCTATTCATTAAAGTCCTGCCCTCTCCAGGAAGCCTTCCTGGACTTCACCTTCACCAAGTCAGTTTTGCCATTGGCTGTCCCTCTTCCTCTGCCCTGGGGAGGCTTTGGTGTAGGGGAAAGTGCTGACAGGCTGAGTCCCTGATGGACTATTAATAATACTCAGGAGGTAGCATGGCCTTGGGCAGCACTCAGCTACCCTAAGCCTCAGTTTATCTGTTCTCTGGGGATTCAATTAAGAGCACTGTATTAAACACATGCAGAAGGCCTGACCTAGTGCTGTGATTCTGTTATCAATGTCACCTGACCTGAAGCAATTCTCAAACGTCTGTTCATTCTTTTATTAAAAATATATTTATGTATTTATTTGACAGAGAAAGAGGAGAAGAGGGAGGGAGAGAATGGGTGCTCCAGGGCCTCCAGCCACTGCAAACAAACTCCAGA
This sequence comes from Dipus sagitta, assembly GCA_036346955.1. Classification (NCBI taxonomy): domain Eukaryota; kingdom Metazoa; phylum Chordata; class Mammalia; order Rodentia; family Dipodidae; genus Dipus; species Dipus sagitta. Next base: position 99,448,688 of record CM070773.1, read on the forward strand.
TGCATGTGCCCCCTTGTGCATCTGGCTAACGTGGGGCCTGGGTCCTTTGGCTTTGCAGCAAATGCCTTAACCACTGAGCCATCCCTGTGCATCTGCCTTATGTGGGACCTGGAGAATTGAACCTGGGTTCTTAGGCTTCCCAGGCAAGTGCCTTAACCACTAAGCAATCTTTCCAGCCCCGAAATTATCTTTTTAAAAAAATACATGGGGGGGGGCATGCATGTGTGTGCGTGTTTATATTGTGTGTGAGGGGTACATGTACATGTGTCCGCATTAATGTGGAGGCAAGAGGTTGACATTGGGTGTCTTTCTCAATTGTTTCCCCCTTCATTTATTGAAACAGGGTCTCTCATTAGACTCAGAGCTCACTGCCCAGGCTACACCAGCCAGCTTGCCTCAGACATCCACGGGGCTCTGCCTCCCAAGCTCTGAGATGACTGCCATGCCTGGCACTTATGTGGGTGTCAGGGACATGAACACTGGTCCTAACTCTTGCATGGCAAGCACTTTACCAACTGAGCTATTTCCAGCTCACCCTGAAATTCTTTTTTTTTTCTTTTTGTTTTTTTCAAGGTAGGGTCTCACTCTAGTCCAGGCTGACATGGAATTCACTATGCAGTCTCAGGGTGGCCTCAAACTCACGGTGATCCTCCTACCTCTGCCTCCAGAGTGCTGGGATTAAAGGTGTGCACCACCACGCCCGGCGACCCTGAAATTCTTAACAACTGTCAAGCAAAGGTTGCACTGCCCTTCCTCCAGTCTATGCAGCCACTCCTGCCCTGTACCACCCACCCCAAAGTGCCTGCACGGAAGCTCAGCCCAAGGAATGAATGAACAGATTCACTTGCTCTCTGGTTGCTGTTTATCCCAAAAAATCACCACAGCGCCTGCTCCACTCTAGCACCTCAGCCCTACACCAATACCACCTCCTCTCTGCCCACCAAGCTCTTGAGCCTAGCTTTCTCCAAAGCCAGCTCAATGCCCCGTCTTCCTTGGCCAGCTCAGTGTCATGTCTTCCTTAGCCTCCGAGAGTTTGCAAGCATAATGAAGCCCATGGGCAGGGTACAGGGGGAAATGTCTATGGAGTGTGGGGCAACTAGACTCCATGCCCGGCCTTTTCCACACGTTGTGAGGCTGGATGGGAGGTGGAACATTCTGGAACTTCTCCAGGGATGATCGTGATCATCACAGGTTACAGACTCTAGACCATCACCCCACCCCCAACCCACACACTCCTCCCTCCACACACAGCCCAGCTCCGAGGAAAAGCATGTGCCACCTTTCAATGAAGCCCTCTGTCCCCAATATCTTCTCTGTTTTCCTAGCTTCTCAGTCTTGGGATTTTATTTTATCTGGCCTGCCACCCCCTGCTCTCTTGTCTTCCATCACTAGGTCACCGCCCCCAACCCACCCATGTCCTCTCCTGACTTTGCTCCATAGCTCACCCTTCTTTCCTCCTGGTCCCGCCAGCGGGACAACTCCTGGGGGGCCAGCTGGATTGAGCTCATCCGCACCAGGTCATGGGGGGTGACATCGCAGTGAGCCACTTTGAGAAACAGGTCCTGTGGGGGCAGGGGCTGGGTCACTCTACCCTGAGAGCCCACACCCCAACACACTGCTCGCTCCTGGTGCCCTAAAGGGCTGGCCAGGCTGAAGTCCAACCACCGCCCCCCCCCCCGCCCTCACCAGGTTGCGGGGATCACGCAGGTTAAACAGCAGGCTGCGGTACTTGGTCTTGTAACGGCTATTGGTGTCTTGGGTCAGGTGGAAGAGGGCTGACTCTATGTCTGCAGCGATGCTCTCCACTTCCTCCTCCCTCAGCAGCAGGTCAGGAAGCTCCTGGAGGCTGGGGACCAGGACAAGCCCTGAGCAGTGAGGCTATCCACACATTCAGGCCCTGAGGGAGGTGGGGGAAGGAGGGAATGGGAGCTACACCCCCTTATGTATGTTTTCCTATGGGACTGTTTACTCCCATCCCAGCTCTGTGAGGAAGAAATATCACCCTCCACTTATGGAGGGAGGGCTCAGAGATCAGGGCTTGCTCAAGGCTTGCTCAAGGCTACATGATCGATCAGTGGCAAAACAAAATTGAAGCCCAGATCCCTCAGCCTAGCCTCTGTTGCTGGCCAGAAGAACAGGGAAATGTGTGGAGAAGACTGAGCCTGGGAGGAGGAGGTATGGCATAAGTTAGAGAAGAGCGCAGACGTGACCCTGAGTCTGTCACTGACTTGCTGAGACGTCTTGGCAAACTCCTGCTCTCTCTGGGTTCAGTCTCATCATATGTGGTGCAGGCTCAGATCTCTGAGACACTCCCAACACTGACTCTCATTGCAGCTGCAAGCATGTGCTAGAGACACCCCAGTTCACGTTTCAGCCCTCCACTGGCTCTCTGTGAGGACCAGTGACCTCCCTACTACCAAAACAGAAACCCTCGAATGTGGCCTGACATCCTACTAGCACAGCGGGGAGGCGAGGGGCAAGGCTTTACCGACGCCACAGCACCTCCTGCATGGCGCGAACCACAGTGGCCCGTATCCCGACATCCAGAGGCATGCTCTCCTGTTGGGACTGAAGCTGAGCTGTGGAGAGAGAGAGAGAGTGTGTGTGTGTGTCACGGGTTCCCAGGGGACATCCAGGGGCATGGAGAGGGAAAGACTCAGTTTCCCCTTCAAGTGCACAGCCTCTCCCACACTGCCCCTTAGAGAAGGATTTTGAGCTGATGAGTGGAGAAAAGGGTCCTTCCAGGAGCCAGGGGCTGTGTACAAATCTTCCCCAACCCTTAGGAGCCCCTCTGTGGCCCTTCACCTGAGTCCTGTGTCATCTGTTGAAGAGGCTCTGGGTCCACAGTCTCCACAGGGCCACGCTGGAGGGAGAGATGAAGGGTGTGATAGGGAGAGGCTTTCCCAGCCCAGGTCTTGAGATATGCTCCCTATCCACTCTAGCCAAGGCATCTCTAAGACAGTGGCGGCTCCGCTCGCCCTCTGTGGAAGGGTCTCTGAGGTAAGGCAGGGTCTGAAAGCCCTCTACAGGTCCCTTATGAAGAAACTTGAGGGAGCAGGCCTCCAGGGCCAGTCAGAATGTCAACAGAACCTCTCCAAGCATGCTAGAGGCCCAGCTCCCCGCCCACCCCGCAACTCTTGAACTCAATAGAAAGTTTCCCTCCCCAGACCCAAGTCAACAGCCAACTGAGGTTCCCCCACCTCTTGTCACTGTTCTATGTAACCCGAAGCAAGTCACACCATCTCTGAGCCTGAGTGACATCTCTGAATCGGGGTGCCTCTCTTGGCAGGATTAATGAGTATCCCCTAGATAAAGAAGCATGCTCTGGGGCTGGAGAGATGGCTTAGCAGTTAAGGCATTTGCCTGTGAACCCTAAGGACCCACATTCAACTCTCCAGATCCCACATAAGCCAGATGCACAAAGGTGAGGCAAGCGCAAGGTTGCACATGCCCACTAGGTGGCGCGAGCATCTGTAGTTCAATTTCAGTGGCTGAGGCCCTGGTGCACCAATTCTGTCTCTGTCTCTGTCTCTGTCTCTGTCTCTGTCTCTCTGTCTCTCTGTCTCTCTGTCTCTCTCTCTCTCTCTCTCTCTCTCTCTGTCTCTAAAGTAAAAACAAGAAGCATGCTCTGTACCCGGTGCCTGGCAGGGCCCTGAGGCTCAGGCTTCCTCCTCCTTCTGGGCCGTGGAAGGGATGAGACTGAGCTGACCTTCATGAAGTCCTCCAGAGGCTCCAGCCTGGGTGGCTTCTGTGCCTCGGTCTGGCCATGGCTGATGGCACCCAAGAGCCGGATCCCTTCTCCAGAACAGACCTGCAGGGAGACAGAACTTCACGTCCCATCCCTAAACAGTGACAGCCCTCCACTGTATTCTTTACAGTTCCCTCCTCCACGATGACAGTGTCCCCACTATATTCCCAGTGTCTGCAAAGGCCTGGCACACAGTAGGGCTTACAAAGTGTCAGCCTCCATCCCAGAAGAGGAGCCACCTGTCATCATCCCACCCTCTCATTTGCCCTCTCACCTCCCAGCCCTGCTCAGTCAGTGTCAATAGGTCCAGTTCTATGACCTTTTTTGGCCCTCTTCCTGACCAGAGATGCCTCCATTGGGAAGAACACTGCTGTCTTAACTCATCTCCTCCTGCTCAAAGCTCTCACGCCCATTCTCAGGGGGCCACTGATTTTCTCTTTACCTTCCCCCAAAGCTAATGCTAGTGCTCCCCAGTCTATTGCCCCTGAGAGAAATTCTTTCAAGGCCACTTCAAAAAAACTCTACTGGTATGGCTGCCAGGAAGCACAGTGGTAACCTGTATGCATGTGCATGTGGGTGCGGAGCCCACAGAACAACCTCAGGTGGTGTGGTACTGCGCACTTTTTTTTTTTTTTTTTTTTTTGAGACAGGGTCTCTCATTGGCCTGGAATTCACCAAGTAGGATAGACTGGCTAGCCAATGAGCCCCAAGGATCTGCAAGTCTCTGCCTCCCCAGCACTGGGATTAATAGCATGCCTCACCACAACTGGCCTTAAAACAAAAATGGGTTCTGGGGGTCAAGCTCAGGTCCTTGGCTTGCAAGGTAAGCTCTTTACTGACAGCCCAGCCCTGTCCCCAACCTCAGGGTTAATACTGAGCCTAGAGGTCCTAGTTTTCCAAGACTGGTAGACAGAGGGTGAGGGGCTGCCGTACAAGATGTTCCCTTCTCTTACTCCTTTTTTTTTTTTTTTTTTTTTTTGCTTCCCTTAGGCTTTTGTTCCATTTTAACTGCATTTCATTCTTTTTGTAATGTATGACACGCCACAGGAATGGTGTTGAAAGCAGGTGTGTGTGAAAACTAATCCCTACACCACACATGATCATGAAATGGTCAGGTGCCAGGGCTTGGAGGAAACTGGAGTCTAAGCTTCAGCCTCATGAGGAGTAGGAGAAAATGGTAGGCTGTATCAAAAGAGGGCAGGACAGGGGTCCCAGTCTATGCGAAGGGGAATCTGCCCACCCTGCCACCCCGAACAAAACGACAAAGGGCAGGAATAAAGAAATAAAAACCTACGTAAAGCACAAGCTTCACCCCTTGGGGCTTTCTCACTTCCTCCTTGGAGAGAAAGAGGATGCAGACATTAGAATTCAAAGGGCCAGTGACCCCCCAGAACAGAATTCACAGGAAGACATGCCCTGTTCACTGGGCTGGTGTTTATAACAAATACTTTGAGCACAATTCAACGTCTATTAGAGGGGTTATGGTTAATAAACGGTGACACATCACACTATAAACTCTATGTGGCCATTAAAAGGAAGGAGAAGCTCCTAATAAAAAGGGCCTTTTTCCTGGGGCTTATGTAGTAGCTGGCCTGGAGGATACTCATCCCTTGTGATCTTATTGCCATCTGAGAACACCAGCAGGCATGTGCTATGACTGTCCTACCACTTTACAGATGAGGAAACCAAGGCTCTGAAGGGCTTTTTAAAGTTCCATAGCTGCTGGGCTGCCGAGCTAGTGCTTCAATCTAGTTCTGTCTGATTTCACAGCCCTGCCCCCCAAACTGCTGAGTAATGTGGAGATGTAGAAAGATTCATGGAAAGATGTCGTGGTGCATTACTGTGGGGGGGGGGGAAGAAATAGGTTACAGAACAGTATCTGTTGCATAAGCCCATTTATGTAAATATATATTTATAGATGCAAAATAGATGTTATCTCTAGGGAATGAAATTCCGGGGAGACTTTCACTTTCTATGCGTATACACTTGGGAATTTATGTTATTCAAAATGAGCGTGTATTTCTTTTATAATCTGAAACATATTTTTTATTAAAAAGCGAGTGCAGAACAATATATGTAGCGTGCTACCATTTGTGTTACAGGGAGAATGAATTTTTAAATTTGTATCTGCTTGAATACGCATAAAATATCTCTGGAAGTATCTGCAGAACCTAATGGCCCAGGCAGCCAGCAGGGAAGGGATGGGTGCCGGGAGGGGGACTTTGCACTTGGTTTCTTTTTTAAACCATGAGAATGAATCAGCCTTTCTAAAAAGTAACCAAGAAAGGGAGAAATAAAGAAAACAGGACATCTGAGGGGGAAGAAACAGAAAAGAAGTTATGACCAGCCCTTCACAGCTTAAAAGCCTTCAGGCTGGACCTCGTCTCAGGGGTCCTTAAGGCCAGCCTGATGAGGCTCCAGAATGACAGGCAACAGAATCCCACAAGCAAAGTCCTCAGACGTATCTGACCAGAATACAAAGCATGACTATGTAATATAATATGCTTAAAGAAATGAAAGGAAGAGTAGAACACATGAATGAAGGGCAGAAGGCTATCTAACACAAATCAGCAACAGTCAGCTCCAGTTGGGAAGCAAACACAACTTCTGGAAATAAAAATATATAAGCATAATTAAAATAAAAAAAACCTCAGTGAACAGGTTTAATAGCGTATTAGACACAGCTGAAACCAATTAATGAACCGGAAGATTTAAAGAAATTGTCCAGAATATCTACAGCACAGAGACTGTGAAGCAAAGTCAAAAAGACACAGATATGATCAAGCAGAAAGGACTAATTAATCTAGCTAATTAGGAGAGAGGAGAGAAAATGAGGTGGAGGCAGTATTTGAAGGTACATGGCTAAGAATTTTCCAGAACTGATAGCAATTCACAGATTCAAAATACTTAGTGCATTTCAAAGAGGAAAAATCAAAGGAAGCCCACACCTAGACACATCAATCTGCTGTAGTAAGGGGATCTGCAAAGCATCAAGGAAAAGGCAGAGGAGAGCTAAGTGAACTGTCCTGAAGTGGGAGCTACGGACTCCCACCACTCGTCGCCGCCATAGCTCTATGACGTAGGTGCTGATAGTCATATTGTCGTACTTGACAAGAGAGGAAACTGAGGCACATAGAGAGGTAGACAGGTTAATTATCTAGCAAACCAAAGAGCTGGCATGTAAATCCAGACACTACAATTCTAGAAGACTACACCTGACCCATCATGTTATAATGCCATTCACTAAGCAACACCGTATCTATACAGGGCACTGGTGATTAGCCGAACAGCTAACTTCTCAGTGGCCAGAATAAAAAGCAAAACATAGTGGGTTATTGTTTTCAAGATGCTTAAGTAACTGTCACTTGGAGACCCAGACAAAATAATTTTGAGAATCACATGAAATATGGATATTGTAAGAAAACACTTGCTTTCTTAATAATTTTGTTACTCAATTTAAAAAATGTGCTATAAAAGTAAAATGACAAAAAGTAAAAGAGAAAAAAATGCTAAAGTATGAACTGGAGGCAGATGGAAAGACAAATTACCCCACATAAAAAAGCTGAGAGGTAATGAGGAATTCTGAGCAAAGAAAATGATAAATATCTTGTTAAACCTAAACATTGTTTTAAACCACAATAATAGTGTATAATTTGTGGTATTAAAAAGTAAGAGAGGACCGATCTGCTGGATGACAATAGCACACAGATTAGGAAGGCGCATGCTTGGAATTAAAGCAACCCAATATCCTCTTATCATTTCAGCAGAAGATAAAGATGGTACTACCTTCATGCATTGGCAAGTTAGTTATTCATGTTAAAATTCCTAAGAAAACTACTAAAAGACCATAGGCAGAACACAGCAACCTTCTAAACTACCTAAGAGATGAAAGGAAATAAGAAAAATAATCTAAAAGGAGTGAGTTTGGAAATGAAGGATGGATGCAAAACACCAAAACTATCATAGGAACAGGGCTGGGGAGATGGCTGAGTAGATAAAAATGCTTGCTGTGCAAGCATGATGACTTGAGTTCAGTTCCCCAGAACCCACATAAAGCCAAACACGAGGCACCTCTGTAATCCCAGTGCACCTACAGTGACATGGGAGGCAGAGATGTTCCCCCAGAAACTCATGGGACAGCTACCCCTGCGTATGCAGCAGTGAGCGACAATATAGCCTGACCAAACAATGTGGATGATGAGGACGGACACCTGAGGTTGTCTTCTGACCTCCACACATGTGTTGTGGCACGTGTGTACCTACACACACCCACACACAGTTTTTAAAAGATGGTGGGAATAGCTGCAAATAAAACACATGTCCACACACATGCACACGCATGTGCGCCGGCAAGCACACAAGCACCTATACACATACAAACCACACACATACACAGCCTAGTAATAATAACAAAGCAGACTTCAAGGGAAAAATAATATAAAGCAAGGGCTTTATAACTTAACGATATTACACAACTCTAAACTAGTATGCATCTAATAACATAATCTCAAAAGCCATAAATTTCATATATACAAGTACATAAAAATTGAGCCGCCACCTAGACTACAAACCAAATATTGACAAATTTCATAAGGTTTTTAAGACAATACAATAAAAGAAATAAAATTTAAAAAAGATAGTACTGCTGCTGGGCATAGTGGCACATGTCTTTAATCCCAGCACATGAGAGGCAGAGATAGGATCACTGTGAGTTAGAGGCCAGCCTGGGACTACAGAGTTCCAGATCAGCCTGGCCTAGAGTGAGACCCGACCTTGAAAAAAAAAAAGTTACTATTCTGAAAGAAAGAGAACATTGAAAATAAACAGAAGATAGGATCAACAAAATAAAAAAATCCATATTTGAAAAAAACCCAACAGTTCTCTGGGCAAGGCTGATTACAGAAAAGAGAGGAGGCATAAGTAGACAATGTTTGGATTGAATAATTATGAATGCACAGAAATTAAAAAGACAAAAAGCCATTATGAAACACTTCATTTCAATATGCCAATAAATTTGCAAATGTAGATAACACGGACACATATCTGGAAAAACATAATTTATCAAGATTGACTCAAAACAAAAGTTAATACACTTGAGAAAGAAGAAAGGGCTACCCATCACTTTCTGGGGCACTGGGGCAAGTACTGTTACTGCACTGTTAAAAAATCATTTAAAATCACTTTCTGTGTTAATGATAAGTAAGCATTCTTTCTGGGGTTCATTTTCCTGTAAATAAGTATGATGGCACTGAGATGGAGCATTTTGACTTCCTTAGTTAACAACTGGTGTACTGCCCTTGTTTTCTTGAGCCAAAGGACTATCAGTCAAACAGCCAGACTGACTGTCCTTATGTCAGTACCAGCCATCTGGAACATTCCATGGACATCTTGAGAAAACTACAGGATGGTGGCAGCTGACTGCCCCTGCTTCTGAAGGCACAGCCTCTTGCCAGGGCTGTTTGAAATGGCTTGTACCAAACTTGTTGCTCCCAGGAGCCTGAGTGAACTCTATCTAGATGACCCTGGAACCATGTCCACCTAGGCCAGAGGGAGAGCCCTTCCCCAAGCAGTCTAACAGAAGGACTTCTATGACTAGTGCTAAGATGCAAGGGCTGTGACTGGCCCAAAGAAATGGCAATTATGGGCTGGGGAGATAGCTCAGGCAGTAAAGCTTCACAAACCTAAGAACCTGGGTTCCATCCCCAGAACCCATGTAAACAATGTTGGTATAGGGCTGGAGAGATGGCTCAGTGGGTAAGGCACTTGCCTACGAAGCCTCAGGATCCAGGTTCGATTCCCCAGTACCCACATAAAGCCAGACACACAAAGTGGCACATGTATCTTGAGTTCATTGGCAACAGCTGGAGGCCCTAGCACATCCATTCTCTCTGTCTCTCTTCTTGCAAATAAATAAATTAAATATGTATTTTTTAATATTGGTGGGTGAATATCAGGTCAGCCTGGGCTACAGTGAAACCCTACCTAGAAAAGAAAAGAAAATAGGTTCCTCTCAAGCGGTCTTTTTACTTTTTCTTTCTGCTTGTGTGATGTGTTGTATGCACATGTATGTGCCCTTTAGGCACCCATGTGCTCACTTGTGGTGAGATAGGGTGCTTGCCCTGCCGTGGCTGGAGCAAACTATTGAGTGTCCTGCTCCCTCACTCTTCTATCTGTTCTTACATTGAGCTAGAGTCTCTTTCTAATACCAGAACTTGCTGTTTATCCCTGTCTTTGTCCCCCCTTTGAGGGACTGGGGTTATAGGCATTATGTAGCCAGACCCAGCTATTTACATGGAATCTGCTAATTCAAATTTAGGCAGTTTTAGGCTCCCTCAGGCTCAGGAAGCACATTTAACTGCTGAGCCATTTCTCTAGCCCCTCAATGGTCTTTTCTTGCCTACTTAAAAAAAATGTTTTATTTATTTATTTGAGAGAGAGAAAAGCAGATAGAGAATGGGTACACCAGGGCCTTGAGATGCATGCGCCACTTTGTGCATCTGGCTTACGTGGGCTGGGCACTGGGGAATTGAACCTGGGTCCTTAGGCTTTCGCAGGCAAGTGCCTTAACCACTAACATCTAACCATTAACATCTCTCTAGCCCTTCTTGCCTACTTTTAGTAGTGAAGTGTGAGTGGTAACACAAAGAAAGAAACAGTAGTGGCGGGGGCAGCAGGCCGGGCTGTGAATGCAGCAAGGCAGCCGGCTGTTTGACAGTTGAAGCAGCAGCAGCTGAACGGTCTGGGAGGCGCCAGCCAGGAAGAAAGAGGACAGGAAGAAGACTGATGGTAAGACAGGGTGGACAGCTGAGGACACAGGTTAAAAAGCTGTAAGGATCAAGAGAAGAGAAGCTGTAGGCCCTGGTTGCTGGAAAAGTTCCAGAAAGTTGCCTAGCCATAAACGTTAAAGGTTTTTAACCCAGAGCCAAGAACAGAACCCTGGCTGCCACCAAGAGCCAAGGAAGTCCAACTTTCCAGCCCATGCAAGTAGTAGGGGTTCCAATAACCGGCCTGCAGGAGGACTGTAACACTAGTTGATACCACTTGCGACTGCACCCACCTACCTACTGTCACCCTCGCTGCTACCAAGGGCAGAGGGAAGCAAAAGTTGCCAGAGACCAGCACTTCAACAGCATCTCCCTGCCTGCACTTCTACCCCAGCAGAACCCAAAACTGAATAAACAGCAAGGGACCCATCTTCCCTGAAGGAAACACCATCCCAGACTTTTGAAAAACCAATGTACTCCAAAATGAGGAAAGACCAAATAGTTCCAACTGTTTAAAAATATTTTTTATTTATTTGAAAGCATTGAGAGAGAGAGAGAGAGAGAATGTGTAAGCACATGCATTGGATATGTCAGGCCCTCTTGCCACTGCAAACGAATTCCAGACATATGTGCTACTTTGTGCATCTGGCTTTACCTGGGTGCTGGGGAATCAAACCCAGACCATCAGGTTTTGCAAGCAAGTGTCTTTAACCTCTAAGCCTTCTTCCCAGCCCCAAAATATTTTTTAAACTTATTTATTTCAAGTTTTAAAAAATGTACTTATTTATTTGGGGCGTGTGTGTGTGGGTGTGTGTGGGTGTGTGTGTGTGTACACATATGCCACAGCTTCTGGCTTTTATGTGTGATCTGAGGTCCAAATTCAGGTACTCAGAGCTACATGGCAGGTACTTTATCCACTGAACCATCTTCTCAGTCCAAACTGTTATAATGGTTTCCTTATTTTTTTTTTTAATTTTTGTATTTACTTATTTGGGTGTGTGCATGGGGATGCACATGCCATGGCATGCATGTAGAGGTCAGACAACCTCAAGGTGTCTGTGAGACAGGATCTCTTGCTGCTGCAAGACAGCTTTTACATGGGTTCTGAGGAACTGAACTCAGGCCAGCAAGCTTTGGAACAAGGGCCTCTGTGATGGTCTGAATCAGACGTCCCCCATAAACTCATGTTTTTTGAATGCTTGGTCCCCAAGTCATGGCAATTTGGTGGATGGAGCCTTGCTGGAGGAGGTGCATGTTGGGGGTGGGCTTAGGGCTGTTATAGTCCACTTCCCCTTGCCAGAGCTTGTCTCACTCTCCTGCTGCTGTTTTCCACCTGCTGTGGCAGAGGTGATGTCCAGCTTAAACTCATGCCATGCTTTCCCTTGCCATCATGAAGCTTTCCCTTGAGACTGTAACCCAAAATAAATCATGGCTTAGTGGTTGAGCTCTTGCTTGCAAAGTCAAAGGACCCCAGTTCAACTCCCCAGGACCCACGTAAGCCAGATGCACAGGTGGTGCATGCGTCTGGAGTCCATTTGCAGTGGCTGGAGGCCCTGGTGTGCCCATTCTTTTTCTCTCTATTTGCCTATTTCTCTCTCTCAAATAAATAAATAATATTTTTTAAAAAAAAAACAATAAACCCTTTCCTCCCATGAGCTGCTTTTGGTCAGGCATTTTGTCCCAGCAATGAGAAGTAAATACAACAGCCTTTAACCACTTATCCATCTCTCCAGCTCAAATTCCCATCTTATATTAATTATTCCAGAAACAGGAAGATAAAATCAGTAATTCAGTCTATAAAATTAGTAAAACATTGTCATAAAACTTCACAAAGTCACTATGAGAACAAATCATTTCAGAACAGTTAATCATAAACTGATATGCCAAAGTTACAAACGAGCCCAATGCCCTGAATGATGGCATAAAACTGTCATCTCAGCACTTGAGAGATGGCAGTAGTAGGAACAGGAAGCTCAAGGCCGGCTTGAACTACATAAGACCATGTCTCCAAATACCAAACAAAAGCCAGGGGTGGACAGCTCACGCCTTTCATCTCAGCACTCAGGAGCCTAAGGTAGAAGTTCACTATGAGTTCAAGACCAGCTTTGGCCTCAGAGTGTGTTCTATGTCAGCCTGGACTAGAATGAGACCCTACTTTAAAAAAAAAAAAAAAGCTGTGCGTGGTGGTGCACACCTTTAATCCTAGCACTTGGGAGGCAGAGGCAGGCATATCACTGTGAATTCAAGACCAGCCTAGGACTACAGAATGAGTACCAGGTCAGGCTGGGCTAGATTGAGAACTCAAAAAACAAAACAAAACAAAAACCCACCAAACAAAAAAAAATAAAACAAAACATTATCAATAAGAACTCAGAAAATATAAAAATAAAAAACATAATCAAGTTGGGCTTGTTTCAGGAAGGCAAAATTGGCTTAACATTTTAAAAGTCATTAAATTTACTACATTAATACATTAGAGGGTAAAAATCATATTATTATCTCCCCAAATGCACTGTGCATTCGAAATTATTAGCAAACCAGGAGCAGAAGAAAGCTTCTTTAACCTGATAAAGACTATCATTAGAAAAACACAGCAGACATAAAATGGTGAAGTGACAACCAAATTTCCTTCAAGAGCCAGAAGAAGCCAAGGACCCCTATGACCAACACTTCTACTCAGGGTTACACTAATGGTCTTAGCTAGCAAGGAAAAGGAGGAAATATAAAAGGACTGGAAAGGAAATAGCACAACTGTCATCTGTCTTCGTAAAAGACAAACTGACATTTGTCTGCATGTGACTCTCTATATAGAAAACAGAAACACCCTAATAAATAAATTATATGAATTAATAAAAGTTCAGCAAGATTTCTGGATACAAAATCAATACGCAAAAATCAATTGTGTTTTTTTGTATGCCAGCAACAGCCAGACACTGCAATTTTTAAAGTAACCGTGTTATAAAAGTGTCAAAAATATAAAGTAGTACAATCAGCAACTGTGTACCTTCTGATAGAATATACCACCACCTATGGAGTCTCTTGAGCCCCAAACTGAATCTAATTCTAATCAAATTCAAATATCAGTGTGTAGGAGCTACAGACAATAGAGGAGAGTGGTAGTTATTGTGATTGGCAGCTTGATTGGATTGAGAAGCTCCCAGGAGATTATGTAAAGCACACTTCTGGGCCTGTCTGTGTGAAGTTTCCGGACAAGATTAATGGAAGGGGGAAGACCTGCCCTAAACATGAGCCACATCATTTCATAGGATGGCGCCATGCCCTCCCTGCCCAGATGGACTAAAAACTCTGGGAACATGAACCAAAACAAGTCTTTTCTCTCTTGTTTTTCTGAAGTATTTGTCACAGTAATAGAAAAACTAACACAAGGATCATGTTTAACTGTGCCAGGGGGATACAACAGATTACACGACAAACAACCTCACTGTTTCAGATTGACAGGAAAGAAAAGACCAAAATATGGGGCAGGGAGAGCCTATGTATTAAAGGAGATGGAAAAGATGCATCAACCAAATGTAATGAGTCATCCTCATTTGAATCCCAACATTAAAAGGCAAATAACAGGGCTGGGGATATGGCTCAGCTGCTAAAGGCACTAGCTTGCAAAGCCTGCCTGCCCCAGTTCAGTTTCTCAGCACCCATGTAAAGCCAGATGCAAAATGGCACAGGCATCGGTGATCTCAATACACTTACAAAAATGGCAAATGGAACCAGGAAAATCCAGGGTTCTTTGGCCAGCTAGTCTGAAGTCCGCCATCTAGAAGTTCATTTACAGCAACAAGAAACCCTGTCTCAAAGAAGGTGGAACACAGACACCTCAAAGTGGCCCTCTGACCTCCAAACATGCACCATGACACATACATACAGAAAAAAAAAAAAAAAAACTTTAAAGGCAACCTATAAAAATAAATGAGCATTGTTATGAGATTGTTAGAAATCTGGGTATCTAATGAATACCTGACGCTCTTAAGGAATTACTGCCAACTTTTAACTGAGTTAACAACACATGGTGGCTACAACTGAATGTGAGTACAAGAGAGTTTGTTCCAAGGGTAATTCTTTTCTGTAAGAAGCCAGAGAGACGGCAGGCATGGTGGCACACACCTTTAATCCCAGCATTCGGAAGGCAGAGGCAGGAGGATCCCTGTGAGTTCAAGGCCAGCCTAAGACTACATAGTAAATTCCAGGTCAGCCTGGGTTAGAGTAAGACCCTACCTCGATCCCCTCCACTTCCCTCCCCACCCAAAAAAAAAAAGCCAGAGAGAAAATACTTTAAACTTGGCAATGGCAAAGACTGTCATCTTGACCAACCTCTTTCCTCTTAGTCCCTCTGTTCAACTGGGCCTCACCTTTTTTTTTTTTTTTTTTTTTTTGGTTTTTCAAGGTAGGGTCTCACTCTAGTCCAGGCTGACCTGAAATGCACTATGTAGTCTCAGGGTGGCCTTGAACTCACAGTGATCCTCCTACCTCTGCCTCCTGAGTGCTGGGATCAAAGGTGTGCACCACCACAACCAGCTTAGGCCCCTTTTGTCTATTAAGACTTGAAGGTAATCTCTATGAGCTCAAGGCTACATCCCTCAGGTGACCCTAGACTCTCTTACAATACCTGCCTAAGGAAATGCAAGGCTGACCCCCAAATTTATTGTTTTGCCAACATTTGAAGCTAGGGCCTCTGTCTCCCAGACTTGGTATCTGTCACCTAGCAGACAAAATTGGTTGAATCACATTTGTATCACCTGACCCTCTGGAATGTGCACCAAGTTCCTGCTTGTCCCCGATCTCTACTCCCTCATTCTTTCTTCAGAATGCCCGACTGCTAGAAGCGGAGCTCAGCTCACACGGCACCGTCTTCCCTCATGCAATAGTTCACCACTGACTAACTCTTCCTCACCATTTCGACTAGCACCTGGCTTTTCTTCAACACGTGCTATGTGGTCACTATGGCAACTGTTTCAACTCTGCCACTGCAGCATGAACTCAGCCACAAGACACTTAAACAGACAGTCCTGCTCAAACCAGGCGGCGGAGCCAATCCACGGACCATAATTTATTAGGCCCTGCTTATAATGTATGCTTATAAATATAGGAAAATTTCCATATATGAAAAAGTTAAGAGTCGGCTGGATAGATTGCTCAGAGGTTAAAGGTGTTTGCTTGCAAGGTCTACCAGTTCAGGATCTATTCCCCAGGACCCATGTAAAGTCAGATGCACAAAGTGGAGCATGCATCTGGATTTCTTTCACACTGGCAAAAGGTTCTGGCATGCTCATACTCTCTTCTCTTCTCTTTCTCTGTCTCTCTCTATCAAATAAATAAAAGCATTTTTTAAAAAGTTAGATACAGTCGGGCGGGATGGCACACGCCTTTAATCCCAGCATTCAGGAGGCAAAGGTAGGAGAATCACTGTGAGTTTGAGGCCATCCTGAGGCTATATAGTGAATTCCAGGTCAGCCTGGGCTAGAGTGAGACCCTACCTCAAAAAAACAAACAAGAAAAGAATGTATAGCTGGGCATGGTGGCACATGCCTTTAATCCCAGCACTTGGGAGGCAGAGGTAGGTGGATCACTGTGAGTTTGATGCCACTCTGAGGACCCACATAGTGAATTCCAGGTCAGCATGGGCTAGACCAAGACCCTACCTCTAAAAACCAAAAAAATAAAAATAAAAATAAAAATAAAATAGGTGAGCCATATTTGGGGCTGGAGAGATGGCTCCAC
The DNA here is from genome assembly GCA_036346955.1 of Dipus sagitta. Taxonomy (NCBI): domain Eukaryota; kingdom Metazoa; phylum Chordata; class Mammalia; order Rodentia; family Dipodidae; genus Dipus; species Dipus sagitta. The sequence goes on from CM070773.1 coordinate 99,464,936, forward strand.
AGTTATGGTGCCTGCCTACAAAGCCTAAAGACACAAGTTTGATTCTCCAGTACCCACATAAACCAGATGCACAAGGTGGTAATGTGTCTGGAGTTCATTTGCAGTGGCTAGAGGCCCTGGTGCACCCATTCTCCCCTACAAAAAGTTAATAAAATATTTTTTAAAAAGACGTATGACATTGGGTTGCGGCGATGGCTCGGTGGATGAAGTGTGTGCCACGCAAGTAAGCGCCTGGCTTGGATCCCGAGCACACAGAAAAGCTGCATGCTGTGGCGCTAGCCTCTGACCACAGCGCGCCTGCCTACCTACCGGCCTACCACGAGAAGGGAGGCGGAGAGGTGCAGAAACAGCTCAGCTGGCAAAGGGTTAGACTGCAGAAGGGAGGCAGAGCCAGGAGAATCACCCAGAAGCTCAGAGCCAGCTAGTGTGGCATTCTGAGAGGTGAATGATGAGAGACCCTGACTCAATCAGGTGGAAGGCAAGAACTGACACCCCAAGTTGTCCCCTGACCTCCACACGTACTCCATGGCACCCACACACCCACACTTTCACATTTACACACATTCATAAACACCAAAGCGAGAGAGAGAGAGGTGAAATATTAATTAGCAAAGGCATGGGACTATGCACAAGATAAAAAGTGAACTAGAACTACATCCCACACTACAGAAACCTGCTCCGTGACGGAGCCGGCAGTGCACATAAGCAAGGAAGAACGTTCTCAGCAAAGGCCTCCACCTCCTTCTGGTAAGGCTGTCCTTGTTGATCTCTCACTCCTCCCAGCTTGACCCTCCACTTCAGCTCCTGCAACACTCCCAAGCTACCTCCTGCCTCAGTGCCTTTGCATATGCACTGCTCTCTTTCTGGCATGCCCTTCCCACTTTCTCTGCCTGCCCAGACTCAGCTCAGACAGTTCCACGCACTGGCCACTCCACTTCTGTGCATCCACAGTGGCCTGGACTTCATCCTGTATTTCAGCTTTTTTTTTTTTTATGTGAGAAAGTGAGAGAGTGAGTGAGAGAGAGAATTGGCATGCCAAGTCCTCCAGCCACTGCAATTGAACTCCAGATGCATGTACCATCTTGTGCGCATGTGTGACCTTGCACACTTGTGTCACTTTGTGCATCTGGCTTAAGTGGGACCTGGAAAGTTGAACATGGGTCCTTAGGCTTTGCAGGCAAGCGCCTTAATCACTAAGCCATCTCTCCAGGCCTTTCTCCGCCCCCCCCCCCCCCCAGCGAGGTAGGGTCCCACTCTAGCCTAGGCTGACCTGAAGCTCACTCTGTAGTCCCAGGCTGGCCTCAAACTCACAGTGATCCTTCTACCTCAGCCTCCCCGTGCTGGGATTAAAGGTGAGCACCAGCACTTCCTGTATTTCAGCTTCCTAATGACCAGTTTTTCTTCTCCACTAGATTATAAAATGCAAGGAGGAGCACCCCAACCTGCCCTTGATTATTCAACAAATTGCAGTAAAGTCCCTTATACATCCAAACCCCTTAGCCAGGCCTTCAGCAGGCTCTCGTGTTACAGAGGACTGAATGTAAATTCTGGATCCACCCCTTGTAACTGTGTGACCCTGAGTGAATTATTATCTTCCGAAAGCCAATTTTCTTAATTAATAAAATGAGGGATGTTAACACTGACTTGTCATGCTTTGTGGGGATTTAAAATAGATGACACGTGTGAAGCCCAAAGCACACAGTAAATACTCTAATTAAAAAAAAAAAACAAACAGTTGAGATGGAAGATTGCTTGTTTTCAGCACTGGGAACTGAACCCACAGCCTTGTACATGCTCGGAAGGGCCAAAAGAGCTGTTCTTAGGGTCACCCACTGGAAATGGTGGCTCCTCCCTCCCCACCTCCTGGCACAGCTGCAGACGGTACCTCTTGTACCTGGGAGTCTGGGTCAGGGCAGAGGAACTGTGATGAAGCCAACTGAGGGCAGAGGAAGCCCCTGGCAGAGCTGCCCTCCCTGTGGCTCCTCTTAAGCCATCCACAGAGCAGGTCCCTCCGCCCTCCCTCACCCCACACCTCCCTGGCAAGGCTCAGGGCAGAGAGGAGAATAACATCCTCCTCCCTGGCCCCAGCCCCTCCAAGAATCTCGGTCTCTGGTGGAAGAATTCACCACCTCCGACCCCTCCTAGCAGACCCCAGCAGTCCTGGGCCCAGCACATGCTGCCCGGGTCACAGAAGAGACAATCACGACTCAGAAAGAGACGTGTCACCCTGATGAAGAACCCTCTGGCTGCCCCTGCTTCCTTCCTGGTAGCATTCAGGGCAAAGTGCTGGGCCCTAAGTGCCTTTGACTAGCTGCATTCGATGCCCACGCTTGCCCACACCTCATTCAGCCTTGTCCTCAACCATCCACTCGCCCGTCCCTGTCACAGCCCAGTCTTATTGCCTCTCCCGCAGCTGGCACCAGTTGCCACGGCAACCGGCTGTTTGGGAAGCTGTGGGATGATGGGCTATGCTGCAGAGTCAAGGATGGTGCCTGGAGGAACACACAGACGTGGGCTGCTTCCAGCCAAGCCAGACAGGAACCTGGCCCTGTGACCATTCTCCAAGAACCGCCCCCCCCCCCCGGAATACTGCAGACCCAGGAATCCCAGTTTTGGGTACTGGATCTAAATAAGTCATCTGAAGTGGGGAGAAGCCAGATGTACCAGGATGTTCACCTCAGCATTTACTTAACATTGGGACAAAACCGCTCATGTCGATAGCAGGTGACGTTTTAGAGCAGTTTTCTTGTCATAGGCATCAGTGCTAAATGCCAAATGTGTCATCATGTTGAATTCTCACCACCACTCCATGAGGTAAGTACTTTTAATATCCACGTGTTAGAGATAAGGGCATCGCTTCCCGGGAAGATGCAGGTAACATGCCTAGGTCATGAGGCAAGGCCAGGAGCGAGCGGCAGCGTGTGGGCTTGGAAATGAGAAAAGGAAGTCCCAGCCCATCCTGCCATCCTCACAGTGCCCGCGGCTGTGACAAATACGTCTACGGAAGGCTATGACGCAGGATTCAGGAAAAGCAAACCTTGGGCAGAACAATGTGTAACAACTTGGAAAGACCTTCGATTAGTACTGAGCCTAAAAAACACAGGAGTCGAGGAACAATAATGCAGAGTCTGAGAGCCTCCTCACACACTGAAAGGTCAATGTGAGGGGTTCGCTTCTGTACAGACATTCATAAAAAGGAGCCTCAGACAATTATCTCCCAATGAAGGGTAATCAGCCTGGAAGGAACTGAAAGGAACTTCCTCGAGCTACTAAAAAAAAAAAAAAAAAAAAAAAAAACATGAAATGTTTTTTAATTCCAAAAAGGCACATCTTGAAAATCTGTTATAATAATCCTGGTTTTAGGTAAAGAAAGGGTATTTATACACTGGAAAAAGATGTCTACAGGAGTTTGTGCTGACTGATACCACTAAGAAGGATTTTCGTTTCTTTTTTTTTTTTTTTTTTTTTTTAGATATTTTTTGTTTGTTTATCTGAGAGACGGACAGAGAAACAAAGTGAGTATGGGTATGCCAGGGCCTCCTGCCACTATAAGTAAAAACTCCAGACACATACACCACACAAATGCATTTGGCTCTACATGGGTACTAGGGCATTGAACCTGGGCTGCTATGCTGTGCAAGCAAGTGCCTTTAACGACTGAGCCATCTCTCCAGTCCCCCTTATTTTCTAAGATGAATATAAATTAATTTTTTATTAGAAATTAATGGTTTTGAACCTGGCATCTGGCCCACACTTGTAATCCCAGTACTCAGGAGGTAGTGGCAGGAAGAGCAAGAGTTCAAGACCAGCCTCAGTTACAAAGGGAGTTCAAGGCCAGCCTAGGGTATATGAAACCCTGACTCAATCCCCATCTCCCAAAAGATTCATGGTTTTGCAAATTATGTGTGCAATCTATATGTATGTGTGCATGTGCATGATGGTTTTGTGTGTGGGCATGTGCATGCCATGGCACGTGTGTGCCGGTCTGAGGACAACCTCAGGGTGTTTGTCCACTCCCTCCACCCTGCTTGAAACAGGGTCTCCCTTGCTGTCATTTTATGTTTGTTTGTTTGTTTTGCCATGTCCCTTCTTGTGCCAGTCTAGCTGCTTGCAAGCTTCTGGGTTCTTTTGGCTCTGCTTCCCATCGCTGCAGGCATGTTGAGATCAGACACAAGCGCTCCTTGAATCTGGCTTTACGTGGGTGCTGGGGAGTCAATCTCAGGCTGGCAGACTTTCAAGAAAGCACCTTTAACCACTGAGCCATCTCCCCCACCCATAATTAATAGTACTGACTGGTTTGCAAAGTCAGTGTAATAGTGCTACAATGAAATTATCTTACCGATAGTGAGAAACACAAGCAGCCCATTCACTCCTGCCCCAGGCCTACATAATTATCTGCTTGGCCCTCACTAGTCATTTCACTGAGTCTCCATGTCCCCATCAGGGAAATGGGTTTATCAACAATATCTACCTCAAAGGTTGTTGCAAGAAGGTGGAGCACAGACACCCTGAAGCAGTCCTCTGACCACTACATGCATGTGCACGCATGTGCATGCTTGCGTGCGCACACACACACGTAAGTAAATAAATAACTAATATTTTGGAAAAAAGTTGGGGCTGGAGAGATAGCCTAGTGGTTAAGGCACTTGCCTGCGAAGCCTAAAGACTCTAGTTCAGTTCCCCAGTACCCATGTAAAGCCAGATGCACATGGTGGTGCATGCATCTAGAGTCCATGTGCAGTGGCTAGAGGACCTGGTGTGCCCAAATTTTTTTCTCTCTCTGTAACAGATAAATAAGTAAATAAATAATATTGAAAAAAGAAGTCAGCTTTAATCCCAGCACTCAGGAGGCAGAGGTAGAAGGATCACCATGAGTTCAAGGCAGCGCTGAGACTACATAGTGAATTCCTGGTCGGCCTGAGCTAGAGTGAAACCCTACCTCAAAAAAAAAAAAAAAAAAAAAAGTCATGCCTGGAGAGATGGCTTAGCAGTTAAGGTGTTTGCCTGCAAAGCCAAAGGACCCAGGTTTGATTCCCCAGGACCCATGTAAGCCAGATGCACAAGGTAGTGCATGCACCTGGAATTTATCTGCAGTGGCTGGAGGTTCTGGTGTGCCCATTCTGTCTGACTGTCTCTCTCTTCTATCTTTTTCTGCTTGCCAATAAATAAAGAAAAATTTAAAAACAAAAGAAGTTAGGGTCTGGGGAGATGACTCAGCCATTAAAGTGCTTGATTATAAAGCCTGATGGCCCAGTTCAATTCCCCAGTACCCACGTAAAGTCTGATGCACAAGGTGGCACATATATCTGGAGTTCATTTACAGTGTCAGGAGGTCCTGGCATGCCCATACTTACTCTATCTCTCTCTCTTGTAAATAAATAAATAAAAGTTAGATGCTGGGCTGGGGAAATGGCTCGGTGGGCAAGAACTCTTTCTTCACAAGCAAGAAGGCCCAAGAGGGCTCAAGTTTAATTTTAGGCACCCACATAAAAATTTGGATGTGGAGATGGAGAGATGACTTAGTGGTTAAGGCGCTTGCCTGCAAAGCCTAAGGACCCAAATTCGATTCTCCAGTACTCACGTAAGCCAGATGCACAAGGTGGAGCATGTGACTGGAGTTCATCTGCAGTAGCTAGAGGCCCTGGCATGCCCATTCTCTCTCTATCTACCTCTTTTTTTTCCTCTTTCTCTAATAAGCAAACAAATAAATAAATGAAATATATTTTTAAAAAATCTGTCCTGTAACTCCAGTCCTGTGGGGAGGAGAGACAGGCGAATCACTGGGGCACAGTGGTCAGCCAGTGTGACACAGAACAGACGCTCCAGGTTTAGTGAGAGCCTCATCTCAAGGAAACAAGTGGAAAAGCAATAGAGGAGGTCAGCAGACGCTCTCCTCTGGCCTCAGCATACACATGTTTCAGGGTGGGTCCATCTGCACATGTACACATGCACACACCCATACGCACACACACATACATATGCAAAAGAAAAAGAGAAAAAAGCTAGATGCTAAGAACATGATAGGCACACAAGCAGGCAGCGCCTCAAATTTCCAAGATAGACTACCCACGTCTGTGTCCTGGCTATTGTTTTCCAGCTCTGTGACCTTGGGTCTGCTACCTTCCCTCTCTAGGTTGCACATAAAGATTCTACCAAGGGGCTGGAGAGATGACTCAGGCAGTGAAGGTGCTTGCCTGCAAAGCCTAACAACCCAGGTTCAATTCCCCATACCCATATAAAGCCAGATGTACCAAGTGGCATATGCATCTGGAGTTCATTTGCAGAGGCTAGAGACCCTGTCATACCTATATTCATATTCTCTCTCACTTCTTGCAAATAAAATATTTTTTAAAGATTATATCAGGGCTGGAGAGATTGCTTCATGGCTTGCCTGTGAAGCCTAGGGACCCATATTCGACTCTCCAGGTCCCATGTAAGCCAGACATACGAGGTGACACAAGTGGGCAAGGTTGCACATGCGCACAAGATGGTGCACACGTCTGGAGACACTGGTGTGCCAATTCTCTCACTCTCTTTCTTGCATAAAAAACGGGGGGCTGGAGAGATGGCTTAGGGGTCAAGGCACATATCTGTGAAGCCTAAGGACCCAGGTTCGATTCCCCAGGACCCACGTAAGCCAGATGCACATGGTGGTGCATGCGTCTGGAGTTCGTTTGCAGTGGCTGGAGGCCCTGGCGTGCCCATTCTCTCTCTCTCTCTCTCTCCCTCTTTCTCTCTCAAATAAATTTTAAAAAATAATTAAAAAAAAAACTGGGCATGGTGACGCATGCCTTTAATCCCAGCACTCAGGAGACGGAGGTAAGAGGATCACTGTGAGCTCAAGGCCACCCTGAGACTACATAGTGAATTCCAGTTCAGTCTGAGCCAGGGTGAGACCCTACCTTGAAAAAACACAACAACAACAAAAACATATGGACCATCATATACACACTTAATGGGGAAAAAAATTCAACTATGTGGGAAATATTCACCCAAAATAAGAAGTTCCATCCTCCACCTTTGGCTTATGGACATTATATAATTATGAACAAGATCAGTATTATAAGTAAACAGACAATAGAAAGAGAAGCAATGGACAGAGGAAATATGGTTGGGCACTGACTCCATAGCTGGGTGAGCCTAGAGAAGTGAATCTCCATGAGCCTCAGTTTCCTTATCTGGAAATATAGAGCTAATACCCATCGCATAGGACTACTATTATTAACATTAAAGGAAAAGCAAATTTAACATGAATTAAGCATTTTACCTTGTGCCTTAAATTATACTCATTATTTTATATCCTAGCCTCATTTAATCAAAACAACCTCATTAAACTATAACTACTATTTTCTTTCTTTTTTTTTAATTTTAGAGAGAGAGAATTGGCATGCCAGGGCCTCAGCCACTGAAATTGAACTCCAGATGCTTGCACCACCTAGTGGGCATATGCGACCTTGCACTTGCCTTACCTTTCTGTAGCTGGCTTACATGGGATCTGGTGAGTTGAACATAGGTCCTCAGTCTTAGCAGGCAAGCATCTCAACCATTAAGTCATCTCTCAAGCCCTAGTATTTCCTTTTTACAGATGAGGAAACATTAAAAATATCCCAAACTCACTCATCTAGGAAGTTAAGCCAAGGCAACATTTGAACCCAGGACTTACTGACTCCAAAACACAATTCAGTCATGTAGTTTATTTTCGCTTTGCTGACTCGAGCCTGTCAGTTCACATAAAACAAATGTGAGAAGTCAAGGCTTGGTGGTACACCTGTAATCTCAGCTACTCAGTTGGCTGAGGCAGGAGAATCAAAAGCCCAAGGCCAGCCTGGGCAACTTCGTAAGAATCCGGGTGAAAAAAAGTAAAAAGAGCTCAAGATGTCTCTTAATGGTCAAATGCTTGCCTAGGGCCCTGGCTTCCATCCCCAGCATCATAAAGCAGAGAAGGCAAGAAAGAAAATGAAGAGCCCCATAGCTTACTTCTATGAAGTGGCACAGCCAGGCAAGAGCAGTGATCTGGTCATCCCATCCCAAACTGCCACATTCAACTTACCAGTCTGGGGCAGCTTCCTGGACTGGCATCTTGGAGGTCATCCTGGCCGGGGTTGTCAGTGCACTGGTCTTGGGCACCAGACCCTGGACTCCTCATCTTTTGCTTCTTCTCGGGCCTGGTTCTTGTGTGCCTCGGGGGTAAGCCTGCACAGGCCTTGTTGGTGGCAGCCTTCCGGGAGGAGCGGCCACCTGAGGGCCCTGAGAAGCTGGCCCGGGTACCAGTGGGGAACATGATGACTTGCCCCAACTCCTCCCTGGACACTGACTGGGCCTTGACCTCGGGCCTTTCCCAGACATGAGATGCGCGAGGGCCTCCATTCCTGCCAGCCCCAGACACTGACCGCACTTCCACCCAACTTCCACCTGGATCTCCACACCCAGTTTTCTTGGAAGAAGCCTTTCCAAAGGACTCCAGATGAGAAACTTGAGGAGAACCTACCATAGGCCAGCTGTCCCTCTTACAGTGCTGATCCAGCCTCAAAAAGCCACCAACCTCTTCATCGTCATCATGGGAACAGACCTCACACAGCCTGCGTTTCTTTCTAGCTCTCTTAGGAGGCAGGCCTGGAGAGGAGAGGTGGCTCCTTCCAGAGGACCCTTCTTTGTTGAGCGTGGGGCTTATTTCATCAGCCCCTGAAGAACCCATGCCATTGTCTGTGGCCCACAGGAGCTGGGGGCAGTCGGCCCCTTCCACCCCTTCTGGTCTCCCTGTGCAGACCAGAACTTTCTTTGGCAAATCCAGGGACATGATAGAAGGATTTCCGTGGCTTCTAGAAGCAAAGACGTTGTGCAGGGGGACCTGAAGCCTCTTGAAGATCCCAGGCTGTCCTTGAGCAGCCTCCCTAGGCATGTGAAGCCTGAGGCCTGGCAAGGAATCCTTGCAGTGCTTCACAACTGGCTCCAAGAGTCCAAGGCTGGTGGGAGCACCCCCCTCGGCCTGGGGCGTGGCCCCTCCACGGGGCTCCTCTCTAAGGACTCTCTTACTGTGGTGAACCCAAACCCTGGCCTCTGGTTTCAGGTCTGGCATGGGGCTGGCTCCCACAACATCCTCCTGGGAGAGCCCAAGCTTGTGTACGTCCTCTGTGCTGGAGCTCTCTGAACCCCACTCCTGGGCCATGTTTCCAAGGCCAAAAGTAGAAAACAGGCCTGTGTAGAGACAGAGGGAGATCTCATGGAGGGTCTGAATTTCCAGCCCACTCAGGACACCAAGCCAGGGGGGAACTGGCTGATAGCATCCCTTCCAAGAGAGTCCCCACACTATGTAGGAAGGGAAGAAATCTAGGGTGAGGAAGACAGCCCCCCACCACCACCTCCAAACAGGAGTGAGCAAGTTCCCCGTCTCCACAAAGCGGGCACACTTTTGCTTAAATCGGATATCACCAGCACTGTTTATCAGTGACTTACTGTGTGCGGTTAGCTCATTACATGCTAGCAAGTTCTGAAAGCCTAAGTGACTTGCCCAAGGTCACACGGACACAGGAAGAACCCGGATACAGGCCGAAACATAAAGCCCCGCTAGGAGCAGACAAGTGACTGGGGTTCATACCCATCACCCCTCCAGGGCCCCCTGTGCTAGACACTGACCTGGAGAGTCCCCTTCCATCTAATGCACTCAGGACGCACAAGCCCCACGGCTCTCACTGGGGTATCGGGGACCCCTCACCTCAGATCAGTGCGAGGGAGAAGAGCCTCCCCTCTAGTCATGCGCAGAGGGGCGTTCCTGCCCAGCAGGGGGCGCTCGCTTCCTGCCGAGGGCTTCCGGGAGGAGGCGCGGACCGCGGGGGGGGGGGGGGTGCGCCCGGGAAGGCGTGCGCGCTGTGCGTGGGCGAGGACCTCCCGCGTGCCTGCGTGCCTGCGTGCCGGGGCAAACCGCCCCCTGCGGCGGGGGCTGGTGCAGGTATCTGCGTCCCTCGGGGACGGCCAGAATCAGATATGAAGTTGCTTTCCTCTTAATTATTATTTTCTAATTACTTATTTTAATATTATTAACTGAGAATTCATGTAGATGGAAATGCACTTTCAAGACTAGTAGAATGGTTAGAGATTAAAAGTTTTCTTTTTTTTTTTTTTCCTGACCTTTGTTTGTGGTACATTTAGTTTGCCTGATTTCATAACTGTTAGTAATATACTCACACTTCTATTACTTGGCATTTAAATTTTAACAGTATTTACAGACAATAAACGTGGTGATTTTATTCCCACTCCTAACCAGTTTTTCTTTAATTTTTGTTTTGTTTTGTTTTGGTTTTGCTTGTTTTGTTTGTTTTTTTTTTTTTTTTGAGGTAGGGTCTCCTTCTAGCCCCGGCTGACCTGGAATTCATTCTGTAGTCTCAGGCTGCACTCGAACTCACAGCAATCCTTCTATCTCTGCTTCCTGAGTGCTGGGATTAAAGGCATGCACCACCACACCTGGCTCCAGTTTTTGGTTTTTGTTTTTACATTTTTTACATTTCTAATTTTTTATTATCACTGAATTACAAATGTCTTTTGTTTTGTTTTGATTTTTGTTCTTTTTTTAAAAAATTATTTATTTATTTGCAAGAAGAGAGAAGAGAAACGGACAGAGAGAGAATGGGCGCGCCGGGCCGGTAGCCACTGCAAACGAACTCCAGACACATGGGCCACCTTGTGCATCTGGCTTACATGGGTCCTGGGGAAACGAACCTGGGTCCTTTGGCATTGCAGGCATATCCCTTAACCACTAAGCCATCTCTCCAGCCCATGACTTTTGTTCTTTTTAAAAATTATATTCATTTATTTAGCTTGCACACACATAAGGGTCTCCTGCTGCTGTAAACCAACCTCAAAGGCATGGGCCCTTTTGGGCCCAGCTCTACATGGATGCTGAAGAATCCAGCCAGGGCTCATGGGCTTTGCCAGCAACTTAATTGCCAGGACTGGAGAGATGGCTTAGCGGTTAAGGCGCCTGTCTGGGAAGCCAAGGATCCATGTTCGACTCTCCAGAGCTCACATAAGCCAGATGCACAAAGGTGATGCAAGCGCACAAGGTCTCACACACATTGGGAGTTTGATTTCAGTGGCTGGAGCTCGTTGGGAGCCAATTCTCTCTCTCTTTCTCTCTGTGTGTCTCTGTCTCATAATGGTGTGTACCACCACGGGGAGGAAGGGAGGAAGGGAGGAAGGGAGGAAGGGAGGAAGGGAGGAAGGGAGGAAGGGAGGAAGGGAGGAAGGGAGGAAGGGAGGAAGGGAGGAAGGGAGGAAGGGAGGAAGGGAGGAAGGGAGGAAGGGAGGAAGGGAGGAAGGGAGGAAGGGAGGAAGGGAGGAAGGGAGGAAGGGAGGAAGGGAGGAAGGGAGGAAGGGAGGAAGGGAGGAAGGGAGGAAGGGAGGAAGGGAGGAAGGGAGGAAGGGAGGAAGGGAGGAAGGGAGGAAGGGAGGAAGGGAGGAAGGGAGGAAGGGAGGAAGGGAGGAAGGGAGGAAGGGAGGAAGGGAGGAAGGGAGGAAGGGAGGAAGGGAGGAAGGGAGGAAGGGAGGAAGGGAGGAAGGGAGGAAGGGAGGAAGGGAGGAAGGGAGGAAGGGAGGAAGGGAGGAAGGGAGGAAGGGAGGAAGGACATCTTTAACAGCTGAAACATCTCCTCAGTCTAGTTTTGTTTTGGTGTTTTTTTCGTTCTTTGGTGTGTGTGTGTGTGTGTCATAGTATAGTTTTCAGACTTTTGGGGCGGTGGGGGGAGCTCCTAGCCTTCCATATCGTCTTGAGATAGGGTCTCTGTGGTTTGTTTGTTTTTGAGATAGACTCTCATGTAGCCCAACCTGGTTTCCAACCAGCAGAAACTGGTCTTTAATTCCTAATCTTCCACCTCCACCTCTCCAGTTGGATTACAAGCCACCACACCCAGCTTTGTATCTTCTTTAATTTGTATCTTTTTTTTTTCTCTTCAAGCAGGGAGAGAGTAGGTGTGCCGCAGCCTCTTGCCATCGCAAACAAACTCCAGCTGCATGCACCACTTTGTGCACCTGACTTTACGTGGGAAGTGGGGAATCAGACCCTGACTGGCAGTCTTTGCAATCAAGCTCCTTTACCCCTGAGCCACCTCCCCAACCCTGGCTCGAGTCTTTTGACTCTCCTTGCATAAAGTAACTTTATCTTGACAACTCTCCCCCTCCCACACTCAACCATATGCATTCTTCCAGCAACTAAACTTACTTGTGTGTCCTGGCTGTCCAGTAAAGATAATTCAGTTTGCCATAGTTCACCTGTGGATGGACTGATTGGTTGGTTGGTTGGTTGGTTAACTGATTGATTTTGCAGTGTTGGGGATCAAACCCAGGGCTTTTCACATGCTAAATGAGCTATGCCCCGGTTCTTCACATAGGAAACTAAATAACATTCATAGCATTAGTGTTATGTGAATGTTTTGTTGCAGAAATTCTCTGGAAAGATCACTTCAACGCCAGTATGAGTGAACGTAAAGGAGTTTATTTACCTGGGGGAACAAACAGCTTGAGGTAGCCCTCCAAAGAAGCTCTAGACCTGAGCTGAGATTTCATTTCCATTTTATAGTTGTCATAGCCAAGGGGAAGGGTAAGCGAACAAACAAGACGTGGCAATTTGCATATCTATCATTTCTGTAGTCAGGCCACCCTAACAATGAACTCCATGTTACTTTGTTTTAGCCTAAACTGTCTTTGCTTCTTATGTCCCTTTGGGCTCTTTCTGGACAGTTCCCACTTTGGGATTTTTCCATCTGCTGACAAAGCTAAGTTTAGCTCCTCAGCAATTAACTCTTACAGTAAGTGAATCAGTTCAACTTTTAGCTTCTTTTCCATCACAGTTTTCTTTGCAGAAGTGGGGATTTGACAGGTCTGGGGGGGGGGGATCCCACCACTAAGCCTGGAACCATGTGAGACACTTCCAGGTCAATGGAGCACTATGTCACAGACTAAAGTAGTAAGACCTCCATGTCAATATAGATATATCTCGTTAAGAAAAGCAAGGTAATGTTAATAAGGGAAGCTGAGGTGAGGCATATGGGAACTCTACTAATCTTCACGGTTTTTTTCCCATAAATCTAAAAACCACTCTAAGAGGGTGATTCACATTGAAAATTGTCTTCATCTGGCTGCCAGGGTAAGAAATAAGCCAAGAGTGAGCTCCAATGTCACAGGAAACTATAATGATTGCTCTAAAGAAGTCATTCTTTTTAGAAAAAGAACTCCCAGTATAGAATTCCGCTCTTTGGACTATGGACTTGACCAGGCCCCCAGAACCCAGTGAACTGACCCATTCCGAGCCATTTGGGTAATGAAATCTCCCACTACTGCTCAAAGAAAAGGGAACAGCAGTTTTATTAGCATCACATATGTCAGTGGAAAGGAAGGCAATTATATCTTGTTGATCTTGTACAAAGGACTCTTAATGAAAAAAAAATTTATTTTGTTTTTTTCAAGATAACGTCTCACTCTAGCCCAGGCTGACCTGGAACTCACTCTGTAGTCCAAGGCTGGCCTCCAACTCACAGCAGTCCTCCTACCTCTGCCTCCCAAGTGCTGGAATTAAAGGTGTGCGCCACCACACCTGATAAAAAAAAAATTTTTTTTTTTGAAGCAGGCTCTCACTCTATTTCCAGGATGACCTGAAGGTCTTTGTAGTTCTGGCTGGCCTTGACCTCATAGTGATCCTCCTACTTCAGCCTCCCACATTCTGGGATAAATACCATAAGCCACCCACCATGCCTGGTTTTGAATTCTTTCAATCTAGTAATTTGCCTATTTATTCTTCGAGCATATGTGACTATGTGACCATATGGTCTAAAGATAATGACAGTTCCATCTTGTGCTATTCTCCTATTTACATCTTTTTCAGTAGACTGTATGATCCCTTAAATGCCATACTTATGTTTCTTGTACTATTACATTGTCAAGGACTTCTAGTGCAATACTGAATAGCTAACTGCATGGGGTTCCTTGTCTTGACTTCAGTGAAAAGTTTCTGAAGTTTTACAATTGACTTTTGCTATAATTTTTGGTAAATGATATACATTAGGTTAAAGAAGTTCCTTCCTGGGCTGGAGAGCTGGCTTAGTGGTTAAGGTGCTTGCCAGCGAAGCCTAAGGACCCAGGTTTGATTCTCCAGGTCCCACATAAGCCTGATGCACATGGTGGCACATGCATCTGGAATTCATTTGCAGTGGCTAGAAGGTCCTGGCATGCCCATTCTCTCTCTCTATCTCTCTCTCTGTCTCTCCCTCCCTCCCTCTCTAATAAATAAAAAATATTTTAAAAAGAAGTTACTTTCTAATGAAGTTATCAAATATCCTTTTCATTAATGAGTTTTATTATACATTTCCCCATATCTTTTAATAGTTTTTTATGCTTAAATTAATTAATGTGATAAAACACATGGATAGAATTTTCTAATGTTGAAAATAATCTTTACATTTCTAACAAAATCCATACTTACATATGATATATATATTTTAAAAAACCTTGCAAAGGATGGCTTAGTGGTTAAGGCATTTGCCTGCAAGGCCAAAGGACCCAAGTTCCATTCCCCAGGACCCATGTTAGCCAAATCTACAAGGGGGCACACACATCTGGAGTTCATTTGCAGTGACTGGAGGCCCTGGCGTGCCCATTCTCTCACTCTCTCTCCCTCTTTCTCTGTCAAATAAATAAATAAATAAAAATAAAATATTTTAAAAAACACATTTGATACATTTAAGACAGGATTTTTTTTTTGAGGTACAGTCTTGCTCTAACCCAGTCTGACCTAGAATTCACTATATACTCTCAGGCTGGCCTCAAACACACAGTGATCCTCCTACCTTGGCATCCTGAATGCTGGGATTAAAGGTATGTGCCACCATGCCAGGGTAAGTCAGGATTTTGCATCTATACTCATAATAAAAATACAAAAATAAGCTAATAATATTGTTTTATTATTCAGTTTTTTCTATTTTTATTTTTGTTTATTTATTAGAGACAGAGAAAGGAAGAGAGAGATTGAGAATGGGCACGCCAGAGCCTCTAGCCACTGCAAATGAACTCCAGATGCATATGCCACCATGTGCATCTGGCTTATGTGGGACCTGGAGCATCGAACCTGGGTCCTTAGGCTTCACAGGCATGCACCTTAACCATTAAGCCATCTCTCCAGTCCAGTTTTTTCTTTTTCTTTTTTTTTTTGTGGTAGGGTCTCGCTCTAGCCCAGGCTGACCTAGAATTCACTATGTAGTCTCACGGTGGCCTGGAACTCACAGGGATCCTCCTACCTCAGCCTCCCAAGTGCTAGGATTTAAGGTGTGTGCCACCATTCCCGGATGCATCTCAAAAAAAAAAATTAATTAGCCAAGCATGGTGGCACACACCTTTAATCCCAGCACTTGGGAGGCTGAGATAGAAGGAGTTCTGTGAGTTTGAGACCCTACCTTGAAAAAAAAAAATTAAATTACCTGGGCATGGTGACACACACCTGTAATCCCAGTACTGGACAGGTTAAGGCAGGTAGATTACCATCAGTTCAAGGCCAGTCTTGGTTAAGAGAGAAATTCCAGACCAGTCTAAACTACATAGCAAAACTCTGTTTCAAAACAAAATTAGTCCGACATGGTGGTTCATGCCTTTAATCCTGGATCTCTTGGGAGGCAGAGGTAGGAGGATCACTGTGAGTTTGAGGCCAGCCTGAGATTACATATAAATTCCAGGTCAACCTGGGCTAGAGCAAGACCCTACCTCAAAAAAAAATTTAAATTAGTAGGCTGGGGTGGGACTCAGTGACAGAATGCTTGCCTAGCATGCATGTGGCCCTGGTTTCAGTCCCCAACACAACAAAGATAAGTAAATAAGCTCAGGTTGTAGCTCGGTTGGTAGAGCACTTGCCTAGCATGCAAGAAGGCCTGGATTTAGGCCCCAGTACTGAATAAACCCTGTGTGGTGGCACACACTTGCCGTCCCAGTACTGGGGAGGTACAATGTGCAAGTAAGAGATCAGAAGATCAAAGCCATCCCTGTCCAGATAAACGATTGACAGATAGATAGGTGATAGATAGGAAGGCTTTTACATTAAAAATTGTTAATTGTGATCAGATAAAATGGTCTATATACTGCCAATTTTTTAACAAGTAGTTCTGTGACCTGATAGCCATTGTCAGTTTGTTATGTGCTTGAAAAATAATATAAATTATCAGTTAAATAGCATCAGCTTTTCTTCCCTCTATTTTTAAATTGTTTTTCAAGTCAGTGGTAATCTATAGTAACTTGATTTTATAGAAATCATTGTTCAGTACCTAAAAAATAAACTGCTCCAGGCACTTGAGGCAGCATGAGGCTCAATGTAGGGCATTTGGGTATTTCCAAAGGAAGGCATGGACTCAAGGCTGGGAGAATGGACTATAGGCTGGGTCTATAGCAGCCACTACCTGAGCAGTGTCTACAAATGCATTGTCATGGTGATACTGGACAGGTTCACACACAAGCCCTGCCACCGCACCACCAGTGCTCAACACTCACAACAGGGACCACGCACTGACGCAGAAGAGCTCGTCAGCTCCAGAGCCCGCTTGGAAGCAGAGCCAGACTAAAGAAAAGGACAGTGCTGTCTCACGTCTGCCCATCAGATCTTGCAAAATGACACTGAGTGTATCAATTACTTTTATCATTGCTGGGACAAAACACCTGACCAAAGAAACTTTAAAAGAGGAAGGTTGGGGCTGGAGAGATGGCTTAGCAGGTAAGACACTTGGCCTGCGATGCCTAAGAATCCATTTTCGATTCCCCAGTACCCATATAAGGCAGATGCACAAGGTGACGCATACATCAGGAGTTCATTTGCAGTTGTTGAGAACCTGGTGTGCCCATTCACTCTCTCTCTCTCTGTCTGCCTCTTCCAATCTCTCTCTCTCTCTCTCTCTCTCAAATAAATACTTTAAAAATAAATTTTAGAAGGGGGGAGGGTTTATTTTTTTCTTACAGTTTCTAGGGGAAGTTTCATGATGGGAAGGGCCTGGTGGCAGGAGCAGGAAGCCTGGGCAGCAAAAAGCTGAGAGTAAGCAGGAAGTGGAGCCAGGCTATAAAATCTCAAGGCCAGCCCCTCATGATTCACTTCCTCCAGCAAGGCTCCACCTCCTAAGGTTCCACAACCTTTCCAAACAGTGTCATCAGCTGGGGACATTTTACATTCAAACCACAATAGTAGGGGAAATAAATCCACATCCCCAACCCTAGGTGCAAATAGCAGCAAATAGTGGAGAAAATGATACAACCCAGCTACACCTGGGTATACACACAAAGGATTCCAAGTCAGCAAGCCAGAGAGACACCTGCATGTCCATGTTTACCGTTCACAATAAGACAAGGCATGGAATCAGTGTAGGGGACCGTCAACAGATGAATGGAGAAAGTAAATGAATAAAGCGTGGCATGAGATTTTACTCATAAAGATGAAAAACCTGCAGAAAAAAAATGGATGGAAGCAGATAGCATTATATTAGGCAAAATAAATCAGACTCTGATAAATATTACATGTCTCATATAGAGAATGTATGTTTAAAAATATGACATCAGGGCTGGAGGGGTTGCTTAGTGGTTATGGCATTTGCCTGCAAAAGCCAAAGGACCAGGGTTTGATTCCTCAGGACCCATGTTAGCCAGATGCAGAAGAGGGTGCACGAATCTGGAGTTTGTTTGAAGTGGCTGGAGGCCTGGCGTACCCATATTCTCTCTCTCTCCCCCTCTTTGTCTGTCAAATAAATAAATAAAAATAAAATATTGGGCTGGAGAGATGGCTTAACGGTTAAGGCCTTTGCCTGTAAAGCCATAGGATTTTGGTTTGATTCTCCAGGACCCATGTAAGCCAGATGCACAAAGGATCACATGCATCTGGAGTTCATTTGCAGTGGCTGGAGGCCCTGGTGTGCCCATTTATTGTCTCTCTCTCTCTCTCTCTCTCTGCCCCTTTCTCTCACTAATAAATAAATTAAATATATTTTTAAAAAATGTAAAAATAAAATATTTTTTTTTAATTTTTTTTTGTTATTTTTATTTATTTATTTGAGAGCGACAGACAGAGAGAGAAAGAGGCAGATAGAGAGGGCGGGGGGAATGAATGGGCGCGCCAGGGCCTCCAGCCACTGCAAATGAATTCCAGATTCGTGCGCCCCCTTGTGCATCTGGCTAACGTGGGTCCTGGAGAGTAGAGCCTTGAACCGGGGTCCTTAGGCGTCACAGGCAAGCGCTTAACTACTAAGCCATCTCTCCAGCCCAAAATAAAATATTTTTAAAATACCCTTTATTTTAAAAAAATATGACATCACGGCTGGAGAGATGGCTCAATGGTTAAGGTGCTTGCCTGCAAAGCCTAACCACCCGGGTTTGATTCCCCAGTACCCATGTAAAGTCAGATACACAAAGTGGCCTATGCATCTGTAGTTTGTTTGCAGCAGCTGGAGGCCTGGGTGCACCATTGTCTCTTTCTGTCTCTTTTCTCTCTATCTCTCTCTGCTTACAAATAAATTTAAAAAACAATTTTTTTTTTGATTCTTCAAGGTAGGGTCTCACTGTAACCCAGGCTGACCTGGTATTCACTATGTAGTCTCACGCTGGCCTCAAACTCATGGCAATCCTACCTCTGCTTCCTGAGTGCTGGGATTAAAGGCATGTGCCACACGTCTGGCAATAAAAATGCTTTTTAAAAAAATATGACATGAGGGCTGGAGAGATGGCTTAGCAGTTAAGGTGCTTGCTGGCAAAGCCGAAGGACCCAAGTTCAATTCCCCAGTACCTACATAAAGCCAGATGCATAAGAGTGCATGCATCTGAAGTTCATTTGCAGTGGCTAGAGGCCCTGGTGCTCCCATTCTCACTATCTGCCTCTTTCTTTTTCTCTATCTCTCAAATAAGTAAATAAATATGACATGAGGACTGGAGATTTGGCTTAGAGGTTAAGGCACTTAAGCCTAAGGACCAAGGTTCGATTCCCCAGGCCCCACATAAAGCCAAACGCACAAGGTGGTACATGCATCTGGAGTTCCTTTGCAGTGGCTAGAGGGCCTGGCATGCTCATTCTCTTTCTATCTGCCTCTTCCATTTCTCAAATATGTGTGTGTGTGTGTGTGTGTGTGTGTGTGTGTATGAGTGTGTTTATATATATATGCGTGTGTGTGTGTGTGTGTGTGTGTGTATTTTTAAAAATTATGACATGAAAGTTAAGAGGGAACTGTTTCAGGGACAGAAGATGAGGGGGGACAAGAATGGGTGGTAGTGGGAGAGTGAATACGAGCAAACAATGATATACATGCATAAAAATGTTATGATGAGGGCTGGGGAAATGGCTTAGCAGTTAAGGCATTTGCCTGCAGAAGCCTAGGGACCCTGGTTCGAGTCCCCAGGACCCACATAAGCCAGATGCACAAGGGGGCGCATGCATCTGGAGTTTGTTTGCAGTGGCTAGAGGCCCTGGCATGCCCATTCTCTGTCTCTCTATCTGCCTCTTTCTCTCAAAATAAATAAAATATTTTTAAATGTCATGATGAAATGAAACAAAATGTCATATAATAAAACCCATTGTTTTGTGTATACTAATTTTTATTATTTATTTGAGAGCATGAAAGAGGCAGAGAGAGAGAGAGAGAATGGACATACCAGGGCTTCCAGCCACTGCAAACGAACTCCAAATGCATTCACCACCTTGTGCATCTGGCTTACGTGAATCCTGGGGAATCAAACTGAGGTCCTTTGGCTTTTCAGGCAAGCACCTTAACCGCTAAGCCATCTCTCTAGTCCCTTGTGTACTAATTTTTTTGACAAGGCCAACAGACTGCCTTTTTTTAAATGTGTGTGTGTAAGAGAGAATAGGCATGACAGGGCCTCCAGCCTCTGCAATTGAACTCCAGATGCATGCACTCCCTTGTGGGCATGTGTGACCTTGCACACTTGTGTCACTGTGCATCTGGCTTATGTGGGACCTGGAGAATTAAACCAGGGTCTTTAGGCTTCACAGGCATGCACCATAACCACTAAGCCATCTCTCCAGCCCATCAGTGGTATATTTTTAAATCTCACATTTCCACTGTGGGGTTATGTCTGTAAGTTCCTGCTTTATGTATTTCATAGTACTTATTTATTTATTTTATTTTTATTTTTTGATTTTTTGATTTTTCAAGGTAGGGTCTCACTCTAGCTCAGGCTGACCTGGAATTCACTATGTAGTCTCAGAATGGCCTTGAACTCATGGCAATCCTCCTACCTCTGCCTCCCGAGTGCTGGGATCAAAGGAAGTAACTTTTCAGAAGCATACGAAGTCACATGTGTTTACACGGAGTCTAAGGAAAAAGTATGTGCTCCTTAATATATCATGTTTTTCAAAATAATTTTAGAATTACAGAAAAGTTGTACATGTGAACACTCCATATGCCCCTCATTAATTTTCCCCCGTTGTTTGCATCTTGTATTATCAAGGAACGTTTGTCACAGCTCTAAGCCAGCCGCGGTCCAGCACTGTGCACTAAGCCCTCTGCTCCCCTTCATGTCTTTTCTGTCCCTTCTAGTGCGGGGCAGCATGGTGCATTTAGGCTTTTGCGGCTCCGTCTCCTCAGGTCTGTGCTATCTCAGTCATTCCTTGTCTGTCATGACCATGGCAGTTTTGAGGAGTACCAGCTAGGTATTCTGTACAGTGTTTCTCAGCTGGGGACTTCTCTGATGCCTCCTCCTGATTAAACTGGTGTTAGGCATCTTTGGAAAAAATGCCACAGAGGGAGAGTGCCTTTTGTCACGTCCTATGGGGCACATGACAGCCACCGGTGACATTAGCCTTCACCACTTGGTAGAGTGGTTTCCAGACTGCCACTGCAAAGTTACTATTCTGAGTTCTAAGCTGAGCAGGTGATATGTCGAAGTCAGCTGCATGTTGCTCAGATGAACCTCCAAACAGACACAGTTTATGGGAGGAAGGGATTTATTTGAAGCTCACAGATCCAAGGGAAGTTACACAGATGGCGGAAGAAGCTGGCCCCCTTTCACAGAGACAACCGTACACCAGCACCACAAGCAAGAGCAAAACTGGCAGCCAAACAGCAGGGACCCAGGCAGAGCTCATAAACCTCCCTGCACACGCCTTTAATCCCAGCACTAGGGAGGCAGAAGTAGGAGTCAGACTACATAGTGAATTCCAGGTCAGCCAGGGCTAGAAGGAGAAGCTACCTTGACAAACCAAAAACTAAAACCTCCCTGGCCCTGGCCGGGGTGCGGCAACACATGCCTTTAGTGCCAGCACTTGGGAGGCTGAGATAGGGGGAGTGAGGATTGCTGTGAGCTCAAGGCCCGTCTGAGACTACATAGTGATTCCAGGTCAGCCTGGGCCTGAGCAAGACCCTACCTTGAAAAAAAACAACAAAAAAAATATTTTTTATTAACTTATTTGTGTTTGTGTGTGTGAGAGAGACAGAATTGGCATACCAGGGTTTCCAGCCCCTGCAATTGAACTCTAGATGTGTGGGCCACCTTGTGCGCATGTGTGACCTTGTGCATGCGTCACCTTGTGCGGCTGGCTTACGTGGGATCTGGGGAGTCAAAATGGGTCCTTAGGCTTTTCAGGCAAACACCTTAACTGCTAAGCCATCTCTCCAGCCAACTTTTTTTTTTTTAAAGACAGGGTCTTACTATGTCAGCCAGTCTGGCCTGGAACTTTCAGTCGTCCTGCCTTGGCCTCCCAAGTGCTAAGATTACAGATGTGTGCCATCAAGCCTGGTTGATCCTCCCACAGTGACCTCTAACTTTAATACTGCCTTCACTATTCCTTTGCTTCCATTCTTATATGGAATTCGTCATAACTATCTCTCAAATAATTTTTTCTAGTGTTCATTTTTTTATTAAAAGGATATTATGTTGAATGTGACATTTGGAGATTTATGTTTATCACTCAAAATTATATTGCCAAATTCTATCTATATTGTTGCATTTGGCAATATTGCATTCATTCTGACTTCTGTATATTTTATTGTTTATTACACCCCAATTTATGCATCTATTCTCTGCAGGGACCATCTGGATTACTTCTGGGTTTTGTGCTGAAAGGTATATTCTAGAATGGAAGAGTTTCTTTCTAGGTGGTGCTAGGAGTAAAACTGCTCAGTCACGGTTGGCTTAGCTCAGATCCCCCCTAAAGCAGAGTTGGAGACAAGACTGGGATGCAGGTAATTTATTTGATGTGTGGTTCCAAGAAGCAGGAAGTGTGAGACAAGAAAGAAATCAAGCCGGGCATGATGGCACACGCCTTTAATCCCAGCACTCGGGAGGCAGAGGTAGGAGGACTGCCGTGAGTTGGAGGCCACCCTGAGACTCCATAGTGAATTCCAGGTCAGCCTGAGCTAGAGTGAGACCCTACCTCGAAAAACCAAAAATAAATAAATAAATAAATAAATACATCAAGGGCTGGAGAGATGGCTTAATGGTTAAGGTGTTTCTTGCCTGCAAAGTCTAAGGACCCATGTTTGACTCTCCAGATCCTACATTAGAAAGGTGAGGTAAGCACAAGGTCACACATGCCCACTAAGTGGCCCAAGCGTCTGGAGTTCTATTGCAGTGGCTGAGGCCCTGGCGTGCCAATTCTTTCTCTCTCCCTCTAAAATAAAAATTTAAAAGAGAAAGAAAGAAATGACAGCATTGGGAAACTTCATTTCAAGAATCATGGGCCTGAAGGATTGGGGACCAGGATGGGACACTTATCCACAGGTTCCTGAACCTCACTGCTCAAGCGCTGACCTGGGGGCATGCTAATTTTGCACACTCTTAGTCTGGGTTTGGATTTAGGCTGAGTCCCACCTCTATCTCACAGAGATGTGTTTTGTGCTAAATGGGACCTTATCAACACTGAGAGGCCTGCGGGGCAGGGGAACTGGCACTGTGGTATCAAAGGAGAGTGATACTGGCCCCACAGACAGTTGCCAGATGGGTAAGTGAATTTTCAACTTCACTAAAGTCTAACTTAATCCAAACAGCTGTGCCAGTTTACACTTCATTGGCAGTGAACCCACGCCCTCCCCAACACCTGGTATTGTCAGCTTTCATGATTAATCTCTGGCACTCTCTCTCTGTGTCTTCTCTGCTTGCAAATAATAAATAAAAATATTTGAAAAAAATAAACTTAGGGACTGGAGTGATTGCTGAATGATTCAGGCATTTGCCTGCAAAGCCAAAGACCTAGGTTCCATTCCCCAGTAACCACATAAACCCAGATGCAGACGGTAGTGCATGCGTCTGGAGATTATTTGCAGTGGCTGGAGGCCCTGGTACACCCATTTTCTCTCCCTCCCCCCCCTCAAATTAATTAATTAATTAATTATTTAAAAAAATAAACTTGGAATTTAAAAGTACATTTTTAGAGCTGGGTGTGGTGGTGCACGCCTTCAATCTCAGCATTTGGGAGGCAGAGGTAGGAGGATCGCCATGAGTTCAAGGCCACTCTGAAACTACATAGTGAATTCCAGCTCAGTTGGCACTAGAGTGAGACCCTACCTCAAAAAAAAAAAAAGTACATTTTAGTTTCTCAAGAATTTTCTGTCAAATACCAGTCACTGTAGAAGGACCTACTAATAAAAAAAAGATTAAGAAAGGGCTCATTGTGAAGTCCTGGGCTAATGGTGACTTTGGGGGAATAGCTGGGCTGGGAAGGAAGGCTGAAGTCTCAGAAGAGTGGGGGTGGGAGAGACCACAATATGGATGCAAACCAAGGTACCAAGTCAGAGGTTTGGTAGCAAAAGGAAGAAAGTGGGCTAAAGAGATTGTTCAATGGTTAAGGTGCTCTTCCAGAGCCTAATGACCCAGGTTCAATTCCCCAGTAGCCACGTAAGCCACAAGCTCAAAGTGGCACATGCAACTGGAGTTCATTTGCAGTGGCTCGAGGCCATGGTGTGCCCATTCTCTCTGTGTGTGTCTGTATCTTTCTTTTTACAAATACATACAAATATTTTAAAAAATAAAAAAAGAAGAAAGTTACAGAATCATGTAGAGGTGACTTCCCAGAAAGAGAGAACCACGTTAACACTCTAATGAGAAGGAAGCAGGGTCGAGAGACTGAGACACGGCCCAGGCTCTCACTTGCTGAGGGACATGTTCATGAACTAGAAACCAGAAATGGACCCTCAAATCCCCAGGCCCCAGGCCCTAGAACACAGTGCACATGGCTCTGTCTGCTGAGGCTCTGTCCCCACGTACAGACAGATACTAATGTACCCAGGACTTCAGAGGCTACAGAGTGCCACTGTCCCTCTGACCCCTTGGGAACTCCACTAGATATGGCTGCCCTTTTTCATTAAAGGTCAAGCCTGCCGCCACTGGACACTGCCAACTCTCAAGTTGCTGATCACTGTCACATTCGCTGAGCTCGGGAGACATCCCTTAACGTGGCTGCACGTCTGAGTCATTGGCAGCAGTGAAGGGGCTCTGCTCTCTGTGTCTCTGAGCAGCTGAGGACATGGCCAGGGAACTGATGTCCCCATCCTGTGAGGAAGTATAGAGACACAGCCAGCAGGAAACTGGAGCTGCGGCAGTTACAGGTCGGTATGCTTGTACGTATGACAGGTGGCCCTTTGCCAAGGCTGCCAGGTGCTGCTGACGCCCTGACCAAGGCTGACAAAGGACGCTCATGACATCAACAGGATGTCACTGTTGATGCTGGCCTGGATCACCTGGCTGAGGTAGGCTCACCTGGTCAGCTTTTTCCACTGCACAGGTGGCCCTTCTCCCCACCCCCTCCCACTTGAAGCTCTTGGAGAGAACGTCACTAGGCACTGCCCCACTTATGCAGCGAGGATCTGTGCACCGCCTCCTTGCAGGTGCGAAATCCGTACAACTCATTGGAACTTCTCAGGAGAGCTCTGTCCCAATCCCTTCCTTATAGCATTCATTCAGTCCTTAGATCACTATGGACTGATGGATATTTATTTCATACTATGGGCTGTAATCCAATGTGACTTTATTCTTTAAAATAGTTTTATTTATTTATGAGACAGACAGAAAGAGAGAGAGAGACAGAGAGAAGCACCAAGGCTGCAAATGAACTGCAGGCTCTTTACGTAGGTACTGGGGAATTGAACCTGGGCTGGTAGGCTTTTGAAGCAAGCACTTTTATCTGCTGAGCCATTCCCCCATACCCCAGTGCTACTTTATTTTGTTGCTCAAAAGTTTTCAGTATGGTGGCACACACCTTTGATCCCAGCACTTGGGAGGCTGAGGTAGGAGAATCACCATGACCTTGAGGCCAGTCTGGGCTACAGAGTGAGTTCTAGGTGAGACTCTACCTCAAAATAAAGAAAAGAAAGAAAGAAGGAAGGAAGGAAGGAAAAGAAAGAGCAAAAGAAAAGGAAAAAGAGAGCTGGAGAGATGGCTCATTGGTTAAGGTACTTGCCTGCAAATCCCAAGGACTCAGGTTTGATTCCCCAGTGCCCACATAAAGCCAGATGCACAAACTGGTGTATGTGTCTGGAGTTCGTTTGCAGTGGATAGAGGCCCTGGTTCTTTCTCTCTCCCTCTCTCTTCTCCCTCTCTCTTTCTCTCTCTCTCTCTCTCTCTCAAATAAATAAATAAATAAAATATTTTTTTAAAAAAGAAAGGAAAAATAAAAGTTTCCAGTTTGGGGGTCTGGGAAGATGGCTCAGCAGGTAAGAGCACTCACTATGCAAGCATGAAGATGTGAGTTCAATCCCCAGCATCCATATGAAAAAAATAAAACAAAACAACAAACAAAAAACAAAAAAAAAAAACAGGCTTGGCTGTCTGTGTATGCCTGTAACTCCAGTGCTAAAGCGGGGGGGGGGGGTGGAGACAGGACGATTTCTGGGGCTCCTGGAGAGCTCCAGGTTCAGTGAGAGATTGTTCTGAGGATTTAAGGTGAGTGATGGACACTAATACCTACTCTGTCTCACACACCACACATACTACACACGCCAAATAAAAAATGCCACTTTTGGGGTTGTTTTTGAAATGATTTATTTTTACTTTTTAAAAATTTACTTGAGAGAGAAAGAGAAAGAGAGAATGGGCGCACCAGGGCCTCTAACCGCTGCAAACAAACTCCAGACGCATGCACCACCTTGTGCATCTGGCTAATGAGGGTCATGGGGAATCAAACCTGGGTCCTTAGGCTTCTCAGGCAAGCACCTTAACTGCTAAGCCATTTATTTCTCCAGCCCAGTTTTGTGTTTATTTATTTATTAGAGAGAGAGAAAAGATGGAAGAGAGAATGGGCACTCCAGGGCTTCTTGCCATTGCAAATGAACTCCAGACACATACGCCACTTTTTGCATCTGGCTTTATGTGGGTACTGGAGAACTGAATCCAGGCTGGCAGACTTTGCAAGCAAGCACTTGCTGATCCATCTCTTCAGCCCAAAAGATGCCAGTTTTAACCATTGGGATCTCTTATTTGGCTGCAATTTCACTTAAATGCCCCCATTAGAGAGAGAGAGACAGAGAGAGAGAGAGAGAAATATTTTTCCCTCCTTAGAGAATTTTGACACCTCCCCCCTTCATATTGAATACAATTGAAACCAAGAGTGGCTGCTCTTTATTCATTCTGTACTTGCTATCGGGTATCTCAGCTCTGACCCCTGGCTACACCTTGGATCATGGGAACTTCAGAGCTGCTTGCAGAAGTCGTGGCCTATCCCTGGTTGAATCTGTCTTCCACCTCAGTCTACAAAAAAGCGTTGTGGTCAAAGTGATGTAACTACTACCTTCTGAGTGGACGAACAAACTTATTTAAAGGACAAAACAAAGTCACCCTTTTGGTCACCTCTGACCTATTTTGTCTTCTCCATTGTGGGATGTCAGATAAATGTTCTCTTGTCTGGAACTTCTATCTACTCTCCTCTCTGGCAGTGTGGTTCCTTGGAAACATCAGACTGGGGCTCCGTGGCAGTGATGGGCAGCCACTCGATCTCTCACAGTGCCAGTTTCCTCATCTGGTACAGAGGGGTGACAAGTGGCTCCAAATGGCTACTGCCGGTGAGCAACTGTTGTATCCAGCGATGGCTTCTGAGAAGCCCCTACCGGATGCCCAGCACTCATGGCAGGTGCTCAGCACACAGCAGCCATCGTCCCTCACTGTGACTTCTCTCCAGTCTCTCCTTCCAATCCATCCTTCACACACTCCAAAGCTCAGACATGACCATTTGCTCTTCTGCTCACAGCCTTTCCAGAATCCAGAAGCTTCACTGGATTCAAAATCCTTCAGAATCTTGGGCTGGAGAGATGGCTTAGCAGTTAAGCGCTTGCCTGTGAGGCCTAAGGATCCCTGGTTCGAGGCTCAATTACCCAGGACCCACGTTAGCCAGATGCACAAGGGGGTGCACACGTCTGGAATTCGTTTGCAGTGGCTGGAGGCCCTGGTGCGCCCATTCTCTCTCTCTCTACATACATATATATATATCTGCTTCTTTCTCTCTGTCTGTCGCTATCAAATAAATTAAAAATAAACAAAAAAAATCTTTCAGAATCTTGTCCCTGGTTGTGTCCTGTCTCCCTAATCCCAGCAGCTGGTTCACTGCCCACCCCCACCATGGCCTGGCATGTCCCCCTCCTCATCCCCCCCATGTCCTCCACCATGGGGCTTGCATGTCCTGCCTCCTCGTCTCCCCGCATGTCCCCCTTCCATGGGCCTTGCATCTTGCATGTCCCACCTCCAGGCCTTTACCTCCTGCCTGACTCTGCTAGGAGTCCTCCATCAAGGACTCCAAGGCACGGCCAGCCGTCAGCAGTGAGCGCCTCCTCCTGTGTGGTGGCACCTTCCTAGGACTGTGGATAGGTGCTCCCTGTCGGCCCAACCCATCATACCTTCTCACGGACCAGCCTGTCCCCTGGTCTGTAGTAAAGATGGCAGGACATGGACTTGGGGGCCAGCAGACCAGAATGTGACCTGCATCTGTGCTGTCGCTCTGCAGCTCAAGCAAGTATGAGGCCTCAAGCAAGTCCCAGTTCTCTGAGCTTCGTTTTCCTTGTGTATCAAATGAGGGTGATTACAGTGGTGACTTTAGAGCAATGTTGTGAAGACTCAGGCAGATAATCCATGTGGAAAATGCTTAATAAATGGTCCCTTTCTCTCCTCTTAATATCAGGCAGCCAGGAGGTCCCTGCTTTGCCAGGCTCCATTTATTGATGGATTCGAGGTTAAAAATAGACTGCAGCCTTGGGGAGCAAGTCCTTCCAGAGCCTGGGATTGACACCTTTGGTGCTGCCATGGGGAGGAGCCTCCTTCTCCCTCTGGGGTTCTCTTGGAGAACTGAGGACCTAGGTACCTGCAGCCTTTTCCCACTGATCCTCAGGGCAGTGTGCAGTGACCAGATGGCCCAGCAAGACAGGCTCTCGGAACAAGTGCACTGCAACCTACCTGCTGGCTTCTGCCCAGCTCTCCATGCCCTGGTTGTGACCTTGACCAAGCAACTTCCTTCCCAGAGGACCAGTATTACTCTCCAGTCCAGAACACTGACAATGTTAATGGCTTTACTGGTAACAACTGACGCTTTTAAGAGACCTTGAGGCCAATCATTGACTCTGGGATGCAAGATGATGGTGTCTCCTCTCCAAACTTCCGTTTCCATCTCTGTGAAATAAGCACTGGAGCCTGATGTGCAAAGATCTTGTGAGGAGCCAGCAAGGTTATGGACAGCTATACCTCCTGGTGGGAGCCCAAGTTATCTAGCAATCCATCTCCCCATCTGAGAGCACTGCGAGCAGAGATAGAAATTTATTTTAGCTGTTTGTAGCTATCGATCCACCAACCTTGGAAAATGTAGAGAAATATACATCTGACAGAAAAACACCTTGCATCTCAAGCTGCTAACAGGCTGACCAGCCAATGCATAACCCGCTCCTGTGCAATCAACTTGCCTGTCATCCACTCAGTGCTCCTGGCAAGTTGTTTTGTCTTCCAGGACAAGATACTGATTTAATTAAAGCAGATCCTGAATGGTGGACAGGGGCCCCTGTTTTGCCCTCTGCAGCTGATCTGCACAATGAGGTCAAGGGCACTGAGCCAGCCTGCTACAAGCAGACATGCTGGGGACATGCCACTACCCTGGATGGATTCTGCCTGTCCCTCTCTCTTCCTTCCTTCCTTCCTTCCTTCCTTCCTTCCTTCCTTCTTTCTTTCTTTCTTTCTTTCTTTCTTTCTTTCTTTCTTTCTTTCTTTCTTTCTTTCTCTGGTTTTTCTAGGTAGGGTCTTGCTCTAGCCAAGGCTGACCTGGAGTTCACTATGTAGTCTCAGGGTGGCCTCAAATTCACAGCAATCTTCCTACCTCTAACTCCCAAGAGCTGGGATTCAAGGCGTATGCCACCACGCCCAGCCTTGCCTGTCCCTTTTTCCTGGGACGGGTCCATCAGGCTGTCATGCTCAGCCTCACGTACAGAATCTCATGGACAACACTATTCTAACACACGGTCCCTCTCACTGCAGCCCTCAAGGGAGATGGAAATACAGTAGTCCCACAAGAGGTTACAAGCCTTGGACATGGCACCATGAAGATTATTCCCAGCTACCTGTAGCCGGTACAACTGACAAGAAGAAAAGAAACCTGTGTTCTATTCACCTAGGATTAGCATAAAAGGAGAAGGACTTGAATCTGAACTGAGGGTCATGAGCGACCCTATGGAACTGACCCCACCAGCTGACTGTTGATCCCACAACACCAGGGTGGGAGTGTGGGCTCTGGATTCGCATTCTCCTGGGTGTGGACTGAACTGTATCATTGCATGACGTGGGCCAGGCTCTTAACCTCTCAACCCCTTAGTTCCTCAGAGTATAATCCTTTGTTTGCGTACTTACTAGTATTCCTGCTCACAGATGGCTAGTTTAAGTAGAAGGGGATTTATTGGGGATGCTAGAGAAGCAGGCTCTAGATGCCGCTTTGGGGAACTTCCCCGAGACACGCACTGCAGAGCCAGACTCAAGGCGAGCTGCTGCTGGGGCCGCCATTGCTTCTGATCCCAGAACCACACTGCCTCAGCAGCTGTCCAGGCCAGCAGGAAGGACTTCCCACAAGAAGCTGTGTGCAGACATGGCCAATTTACCAAGTAGCCTCCCAGGTGGATGGTGTGACTCAGGAGTTTAGCTTCCATACCTGTAAGCTAGCTGCAAGGGAAGCTGGCTTGGGCTTTGGAAAGGAGAAAATCAAGTTAGTTGCCAAGATGTTTTCAATAATATTTGGTGCATAAACTCAATCAAATAAACTGCAATCCAAAGGAGAGGATGAAATCATAAAAAGTGTTGGGCAGTGATGACAAGTATTCTATATCCCTTTTTTCTCGTCTGTTTCCCCCAGGTAGGTGCAGACAGTGTTTCTGCATGTCTTATTCACCCGGCACCCCACCCAGAGCCTGTGGCGAATAAACAGGAAACAGAAAAGTGGGTGACAAAAAAGCCACCCGTGTCTTAAGCTCCTCACAGTGACCCAAGGGGAGGTTTCTCCATGCCTTGGAAAAGTTGCTTCCAGTTTGTCCAGTGCCTATTCCTCCACAACCCCTTGCCTCGTGATGAAGCTGCCCCTACCTCTCCCCTGAGGCCTTATGGGATGGACAACTTTATCCCCTACACATCCATGCTGGGGAGCTGGTTTAGTGTGATGGTTAAGGAGGCAAGCTCCAGGGCTGGAGAGATGGCTGAGCAGTTAAGGCACTTGCCTTCGAAGCCAAAGGACCTAGGTTCAGTTCCCCAGTACCCACAAAAAGCCAGATGCACAAGGTAGCATGTGCATCTAGAGTTCGTTTGCAGTGGCTAGACACCCTGGTGCATACATTCTATCTGCCTCACTCTCTTAAATAAATAAATAAAATATTTTTTTAAAAAAAGATGGCAAGCTCCAGCCCGGCATGATGTCACATATCTTTTTTTTCTATTTTATTTCATTGAAAATTTCCATAATTATAGACAATAAACCATGGTAATTCCCTCCCCTCCCACTTTCCCCTTTGCAACTCCACTCTCCATCATACCCCTTACCGTTCTCAATCAGTCTCTCTTTCATTTTGATGTCATCATCTTTTCCTCCTATTATGAGGGTCTTGTGTAGGTAGTGTCAGGCACTGGTCATGGATATCCAGGCTATTTTGTGTCTGGACAGAGCACGTTGTAAGGAGCCCTACCCTTCATTTGGCTCTTACATTTTTTTCTACCACCTCTTCTACAATTGACTCTGAGCCTTAGAAGGTGTGATAGAGATATTTCAGTGCTGAGCACTCCTCTGTCACTTCTTCTCAGCACCATAGTGCCTTCTGAGTCATCCCAAGGTCACCACTATCTGAAAAGAGAGCTTCTCTAACCAAAAGTGAGAGTAGCATTAATATATGGGATATGAACATTAAGAGATGTGCTTACTGGCAGTTTGGTGAGCATAGTATATACATTTAGCCAGACACCAGTAGGTGTTACACCCCTAGGGCTCATGACTTCCCCTTTAACAGGTTTTTAGTATCAGGGATGTATTCCCTCCCATGACGTGGGCCTCCAGACCAATTAGAGAGCAGTTGGTTTCCCCCATAACAGACATGCTACCATTGCACCCGTTGGCTCATTTGGCCTGGCTGGCCAAATTTAAGGCTTGCAATGTCCACTGTTGTTTATCTCCACTGGTGATTGCTCTTTCTCCCATGGAACTGCATGAAGCATAGCTTTTACCAGCTTTCTGTCAGCTGGTCTACATGGAGGAGGTTTTCAGCTCAGTTCCAACAGGATTTCTCAGTGACCTTGTAGCCCAAGTATATGGAGCCTTTAGCAATAGGGTCTTACCATCTATTCCTGGTGGGAAACCAAGGACCTTGGCAATGGCCTGTAATGTTTTGGGGGCATCAGGGACCTCCCTGGCCAACAACTCACTGGAAGGTTTTCCATCCCTCTCACTAAAAATTTTCTAGTAACAATCTATGGCTTCTGGGTGATGACACACATCTTTAATCCCAGCACTCAGGAGGCTAAGGTAGGAGGATTGCAATAAGTTCAAAGCCAGCCTGAGTGAGTTCCAGGTCAGCTAGGGCTAGAGTGAGTAAGACCCTATCTTGAAAACAAACAAGAACAACAAAAACAAAAAAAAAACCCAAAAACCAGAAGGCAAGCTCTGAGGTCTACCTGTCTGATTTCAAATACTATTAACTTCAGCTCATATTCCCTCTTGGAGCTGAGATAAGCCACCATTCTGCAACTCATCGTCCTCATCTGCCAAGTGGGGTAAATGAAGATAGTAGCTAAGTCACAGTGTTAGCAGTTTTGAGAGCAACAGAGACCTCCTCAGCTCTGGATGGGCCCAGGTCAGGGGTCTGAGTGCTGGATACTCAAGGGTCACTAAAGAATGATGAGTGCAGATACAGTAGAAGGGTAGGTTCAACAAGGCTTTATTTTATTATTATTTATTTATTATTTTTATTTATTTATTTATTTTGGTTTTTCAAGGTAGGATTTCACTCTAGCCTGACTTGGAATTCACTATGTAGTCTCAGGCTGGTCTTGAACTCGCAGCGATCTTCCTACCTCTGTCTCCTGAGTGCTGGGATTAAAGGGGTGCACCACAACACCTGGCCCTAAACAAGGCTTTATGAGAATGTAAAGCATAAAGTGAAAGGAAGGTAGAAAGAAAAAGTACAGTAGAGGAGCTTTTAAGCTGGGTGAGGTCCCAAGTGGGTAGCCACTCACTGTAACTTGGATCAGGGGTTTTTATACCCTTATGAGAGGGGGTACAGTTAGGGTGACTGGACCCCTGAAGGTAAAGGTTTGAAAAAGGCAGGAAAATTTGTGCTTGCTAAAAATCAAAGACATCTGACTTATCTCTTGCCTAGTTCCCTAGACCTGTTTTTCCACAAACAACCTGGACCCCTCCTGGGAAGGAGGTCTTTCGTTTTTGTGGCTAATGAAGTTCATGAATGTGGTTAATGAACCTAATGAAGTTCAGCCCCTGGAACTTGGTGTCAGGGCTAGTGTCTTCCTGAGACAGCCTCTAGCCCTAACCAACCAGCTGTCCCTCTGGTTCACCTGAGCCGGAAGACAACCCACCACCATAAGGTTATATATAAATACCTTTGCCAGGGGAAGGTATGCTCTCTGACCACTTGGGAACTTCCAGCTGTGGGTGAGTTTTTCCATTGATCTGAGGGGAGGGCCCGCCAGCTCTTACCCTTCACATGGGCTCTTTATCCCTTCCAGCTCCCCACATGGCAGGATCTCCTTCAACTTTCTTTTTTCTCTTCTTTTTTTTTTTTTTTTCAAGATTTAAAAAAAAAAAAT
The DNA here is from genome assembly GCA_036346955.1 of Dipus sagitta. Classification (NCBI taxonomy): domain Eukaryota; kingdom Metazoa; phylum Chordata; class Mammalia; order Rodentia; family Dipodidae; genus Dipus; species Dipus sagitta. Next base: position 99,498,197 of record CM070773.1, read on the forward strand.
TATGGGTGTGCCAGGGCCTCTAGCCACTGCAAACTCTAGACACATGTGCCAGCTTGTGTATCTGGATTTAGGTGGGTACTGAGGAATTGAACCAGGGTCCTATGGCTTTGCAGGCAAGTGCCTTAACAACTAAGCCATCTCTCCAGCCCTCTTTTCTCTCTTTTCTTTCCACAGTTTTTCCCAGGCCCTCCATGTGGGATCTCTAGCCATGTGGGTGCCTTTCCTTGGCTCTGTACTTCCCTCAATAAAAATTTAATAATTATCCTTCACAGTCTTCTTTTTTATTCAATTCTTTGATTAAAATTCGAAATGAACCTAGGGTTTGGGGTTGAAGGACTTTCTAGACCCCAAGCACCATGTTACACTTAGGGATGTAAATCAAGTGGAGCTGGACTGGATTGCTCACTTGGGATGTATGTAGGGCTTCTGATAGGCTGATGGTTTGATAGCCTTGACCTTGGGGATGTAAATTAAGTATCAAATTGGGGTAGACTGGATTGGTTACTTGGAGTGTATGTGAGGGGCTCCTGGTAGACTGATGAATTAGAGCATTGGTTACTTTGTATAGGCCAGTATCCTGGGGAGACAGCATGACTCAGGGCTTTTGACCTTTTGGAAGTCAGGACCTTTTTAGATTTTCCTTCCCAGACTGTTTTCTGGACTGGTTATATAATCTCTGTGTTCCTTGCCCTTGTCAGGCCATACATACAGACACCTGTTTATTCCTTTTGGACCAGTAACCCTGATGAGCTCTCTACAAAATGGGGCTACCTTACTCTTAATTCCTATCTCAGAACTGCTGTGAGACTTAAGTAAGCCCGGACATGCAAGATCCTAGGAGAGTTCCCTGCAAAACAGCTGCTATTCTTCTTACCAATCGAGCGCTTATCACTGGCCCGCTGCAATGTTTCCAAATCTGTATCCCCAGCTTGACTCCTTCTTAAAACCAGAAACTGGCATGTCCTTTACCCCAAAGCCTGCCACACAGATCAGATGATTTCATAATATTTGCTGGATAAACTCAAATAAACTATATATGCCAAAATGGAAAGATAACACATGTGAAGTTTGTGCAACAGAAAAATAACTAGGGAGTGGGGAGATGGCTCAGAGTGTAAGAGCATTGGCCTGGCAAGCTTGAAGCCCTGAGTTCAGTTCCTCATCCCCCACATAAATAGCTGAGCATGCTTGTAATCCCAGCGCTGTGGGAAATGGAGAATGGAGAATTGCTGAGGCTGGCTGGTCAGCCTGTCTGATTGAAACTAGCAGCTCTAGGGCTGGAGAGAAGGCTCAGTGGTTAAGATGGTTGCCTGAAAAGCCTAAGCACAGTAGTTCAATTCCTCAGAGCCCATGTAAAGCCAGGTGCACACGGTGGCGCATGTGTCTGGAGTTCATTTACAGTGGCTAGAGGCCCTAGTGTATCCATTCTCTTCCTCTTTCTATTTTTATTTTTATGTTTTGGGTTTTTTTTTTTGAGGTAAGGTCTCGTTTTAGTCCAGGCTGACCTGAAATTCACTGTGTAGTCTGAGGGTGGCCTGGAACTCACAGTGATCCTCCTACCTCTGCCTCCCAAGTGCTGAGATTAAAGGTGTATGCCACCACACCCAGCTTTCTCTCTCTCTTTCTATCTGCCTCTCTCTCTCTAAAATAGATAAATAAAATATTTGGTTTTTTTGAGATAGGGTCTCACTCTAGGCCAGTCTGACATGGAATTCACAGTGTAGTCTCAGCGGCCTTGAACTCACAGCAATACTACGACCTCTGCCTCCTGAATACTGAGATTAAAAGTGTGTGCCACCACGCCCAGCCTCATAATTTTTTTAATTAAATTAAATTAAACGGAAAGAAAAGAAAATAGCAGCAATAGTGGTTCTGGACTGGGGAGATGGCTCAACAGTTAAAGGTGCTTGTTTGCAAAGCCTGTCAGCCAGAGTTCAATTCCCCAGTACCAAGGTAAAGCCATAGGCACAACATGGTATATGGATACCATTTTCATTTTCAGTGGCATGAGGCCCTGGTGCACCATTTTCTCTCTCTCTCTCTCTCTCTCTCTCTCTCTCACACACACACACACACACACACACACACCCAGACAGAAAATAGCAGCTCCAGGCTCAGTGAGAGACTCCATCTCAAAGAAACATGGGGATGAGTCATGGAGATCACCTGACCTTTTCCTCTGCTTCTGTACACACACACACGGGGCTACACATATGTGCATACACACAACCACCACATGTACTACACACAAAGGAGAAAATAAAAAGAACTAAAATTAAACCGGGCGTGGAGGGGCACACCTTTAATCCCAGCACTCCTGAGGCAGAGGTAAGAGGATTGCCGTGAGTTTGAGGCCAACCTGAGACTCCATAATGAATTCCAGGTCAGCCTGGGCTAGAGTGAGACCCTACCTCGAAAAAAAAAAAAAAATTCACCTGGGGAGTTTACATTATGTGAAGATTCCATATACCACTAAAAACTATCTGAGGGGGCTGGAAAGATGGCTTAATGTTAAGCACTTGCCTGTGAAGCCTAAGGACCCCGGTTCAAGGCTCAATTCCCCAGGACCCACGTTAGCCAGATGCACAAGGGGGCACACGCGTCTGGAGTTCGCTTGCATTGGCTGGAGACCCTGGTGCGCCATTCTCTCTCTCTCTCTATCTGCCTCTTTCTCTCTCTGTCTGTCACTCTCAAATAAATAAAGTAACAAAAAAAAATTTTTTTTAACTATCTGAGGGGTGGAGAGATGGCTTAGCAGTTAAAGCACTTGCCTGCAAAGCAGAAGGACCAGTTTCGATTCCCCAGTATCCACATGAAGCCAGATGCACAAGATGGTACATGTATCTAGAGTTCATTTGCAATGGCAACAGGCCCTGGCATACCCATTCTCTCTCTCTCTCTCTCCCACCCTCTTTCTCTTAAATAAATAAATAATTTTTAAAAACCCAACTATCTGAGTTGCTAAGAGATATCTGTACCAAGGCAGGCAATTCAAGGGAGGAGGCAGCAGCAACTAAACAGGGAAGACCAGTCAAACTCCGACAGAGGGAATACAAATGAGACCCCGAATGAAAGCATCACTGACATAGAGTACAAAATCCAGCACAGAGTTATTTATAACACTAAAAGAGAGCCCAAGAGCTGAAGACTGGTTATATAAATAATGATAAATTGGTTCAATGGCATGGTGTCCCACCATTAAATAATCATGGTAATGTTGAGAGACAATTGCCTCAGCAGAGTAAGTTTATAAGCAGACTGCAGAGTTAAATTTAAAGCATGATCACAGTGTGCAAAATGTTCATCTGGACTTGATGAAAGCTTGGCAGAAAACATGAGAAAATGAAAACAGTTGTCTTGATTGGAGAAAAAAAAAAAAGAAACTTTACTGAGTGCCCACCCTATGCTGGACTCTATGCCAAGGGCTTTCACACACATTGTCTCAGTGAATTCCCCACAGCCCCTCATACCCCTTTGAGGTCATACAGAGGCCACAACTAAGGTGAAGAGACAGTTAAGGGGCAGTAAAACCTGCCTGAGGTGGCCCTGCCAGGACTTGGCAGAGGGACGCTAGTCTTGGTCTGCTGGACTCCACATCCAGTGCTCTTTCCAGCATATCAGATGTATAAAATGGATGAGGTCCAGAGGCTGTTCTTGCTGTTTAAACATTGCCTTCAGTGCTGCCGAAATGCCACTTGCACAATTAAAACACAATCCAAAGGGAAACCAAAGCTTTGTTGAGCGAGCAGTGCAGTTGGGCCCTGTTCCTTCTGGAAGAGGAGAGGAGCGTCAGGGGTCACAGCCCCACCCTGCCATTGGTCTATGCTTTGTCTGAACAATACCAGAAAATAACCCAAGCATCTTCTGTCCCTCCACATTGATTTAAAGCCCTCAGGAAGCTTAGACAAGAGGATTATGAATTCAAGGCCAGCCTGGGCTATATAGCAAGACTCTGTCCAGAAAGAAAGAGAGAGAGAGAGAAAGAAAGGAAGAAAGGAAGAAAAGAAGGAAGGAAGGAACCAGGTGTGGCTGCACACACCTTTAATCTCAGCACTTGGAAGGCAGAGGTAGGAGGATCAATGTGAGTTCAAGGCCAGCCTGAGACTACATAGTGAGTTCCAGATTGGCCTGGGCTAAAGTGAGACTCTATCTCGAAAAAACAAAAAATGGAAAGAAAAAGAAAAAAAAAGAAAAAAGAAAGCAAGGGGGGAAGGAGGGAAGAAGGGAGGACAGGAGACAGAAAGAAAGAGAGAGACAGGGGGGAGGGAGGGAAGGAGAAAAGGACAGACAGAGAGAGGAAGGAGGGGAGAGAGGGAGGGAGGGAGGAAGGAACGAAGGAATGAAGGAAGCCAGGCAGGCAGACATAAAGCCCATGGGAGACCCCTAACATGGGATTGCCTCACATTCCTTACCAAGCCTCTCCTTTTCTCCCAGGAACCATCTGGATCCCCACTGTGGGAATCCCAATGCCATTGTTGGTATTTCCAAGAGGAAACTGGGTTTCCACCCTGAACACCACAATAGCCATCCTCATGGGTTAATGAAGCAGCGTTGGTCATTCCCTGGATGGAATTAGAGCACCAGGGGTCGTGACTGTATGCCATCCTGGGGCCTCCGGGGCAGGTGGCTAAGTCTTTTTGGGAATCAGGGAGGGTTCCTGGGGGAGGTGACTTTCAGCTGAGATCTGGAGGGGGAGCAGGGTCAGCCAGGGAAAGAGCAGAGGAGGAAGCACAGGGGTAAAGGCAGAGGCAGGAAATGAGATGAAAGAAACCACTGTGGCCAGAGTGGAATGCATTGAAAATGAGGCCAGAGAGGTCAACAGAGGCCTGTGGTGCAGTTAGTGGCCAGAGGAAGACAGTAATGTTAGGTTTCCTGGTTCACAATAGAGGGCCCAGATGGACAGTTCCTATGACCAGAGGCTTTACTGTAATGGGGAAAGGAGAAGGGGCAGGTAGGGAATGAGAGAGAGAGGGTGAGAGAGAGAAATGGATAGACAGAAAGAAAAGGAGAGAGAAGAAAAGGAGAGGTTGCACACACCTGACACCTGAAGCTGGAGAGCCAGAAAGAGAGCAAGTGGGGGGGGGGGGGCAGGGAGAGGATTTTCTGGGGAGAGGAGAGAAACTGTCCTGTGAGGGAGGAGCCTTGGGTGGTGTGCAGAGGTAGGAGCTGGGAGAAGGTGGCCTTCCTTCCTCTTAGCCCAGAGGTAATTTTAAATAGCCACACCAGCAGGCAATCCCAGAGTCCCAGGTCTAGCGTGGCCAGGTGGTGGGGGAGAGAGAGGGAAGGGTAGGACTCTGAGAGACTAACAAGGAAAAGGCCACTGAAAGAAACCGAGGGAGGGGGCTGGAGACATGGCTTAGCAGTTAAGGCTCTTGCCTGCTAAGCCTAAGGACCCATGTTCAATTCTCCAGATGCACAAGGTGGGACATGCATCTGAGTTTGTCTGTAGATGCACAAGGTGGCACATGCATCTGAGTTTGTCTGTAGATGCACAAGGTGGCACATGCATCTGAGTTTGTCTGTAGATGCACAAGGTGGCACATGCATCTGAGTTTGTCTGTAGTGGCAGAAGGCCCTGGCGCACCCCCCTCTCCCCCGCGCTCTCTCTCTCCCTCTCCCTCCCTCTTTTTCTCTCTCATGTAAATAAATAAAATTAAATTTAAAAAAAGCACATGGGAGAGTCCTGGCCAAGGAAATGGACTCGCAGTGTAGAGGCCAGCCTCAGGAACTTCCCTGGCTGACTGGGTTTGATGAAACAAAAGTTGCGAGCAGATTAAGAATCATACACGTGCCAGGTGGCGCACGCCTTTAATATCAGCACTCAGGAGGCAGAGGTAGAAGGATCGCTGTGAGTTCAAGGCCACCCTGAGACTACATAGTGAATTCCAAATCAGCCTGAGCTAAGACCCTACCTCGAAAAAAAAAAAAAAAAAAAGAATCACACACATGCCAAGTACAGTAACCCAGGATGCTAAATCAGGAGGCCTGCCATGAGTTCAGGGCCAACTTGGGCTACATTACATAGTAAGTTCCAGGTCAGCCTGGGGCAACAGAGTGAGACTCTCTCATAAAAACAAGGGAAAGAGAGGAAGAGATATTTTCTTTTTCTTTCTTTCTTTCTTTTTTTTTTTTTTTTTCTGGTTTTTCGAGGTAGGGTCTCACTCTAGCCCAGGCTGACCTGGAACTCACTATGGAGTCTCAGAGTGGCCTCGAACTCACGGCGATCCTCCTACCTCTGCCTCCCGAGTGCTGGGATTAAAGGCGTGCGCCACCACGCCCGGCCTTTTTCTTTCTTTCTTTCTTTCTTTTCTTTTCTTTTTTTCTTTTTTTTTTTTTTTTTTTTGAGGTAGGGTCTCCCTTTAGTTTAGGCTGACCTGGAATTCATTATGTAGTCTCAGGGTGGCCTCAAACTCATGTCAATCCTCCTACCTCTGCCTCCCGAATGCTGGGATTAAAGGCGTGTGCCACCACACCCAGCTTTTCTTTTCTTCTTTTTAAAATGTATTTATTTATTTATTTGACAGAGAAAAAGGGAAAGAAAGAGAGAGAGAATGGGTGTGCCAGGATCTCCAGCCACTACAAATGAACTCTAAACCCATGCGCCCCCTTGTGCATCTGGCTAACGTGGGTCCTAGGGAATCAAACCTGGGTCCTTTGGCTTTGCAGGCAAACACCTTAACCACTAAGCCATACCTCTAGCCCATTTTTTTTTTCTTGAGAGATATTTTCTTCAGTGGTGTAGTGGGAAATTGCCCATGCTCTGGTAAATAACCCCTTTCTCATGTAAGCGTCTAATTAATCTCAGTGGGACACACACACATACACAAAATCAAAGAAAAAGTACACTAGTTGGGAAGAAGAGGTCAGCAGGAGGGGAGAGGGGAGAGGGAACAAGAGAAGGTAGTGATCAAAATACATCATATACAGGGCTGGAGAGATGGCTCAGGGGTTGAGGCGCTGGGTTGCAAAGCCTGACAGCCTGGGTTTGATTCCCTAGTACTCACCAGTAAAGCCAGATACACAAAATGACATGCATCTGGAGTTTGCAGCTAGAGGCCCTGGTGCACCCATTTTCTCTCTGTGTCTTTCCTCTCAAATAAATAAGTAAAAATATTTTTTAATACATCATATACATGTGTAAAATTTTCAAAAATAAAATAAATTAAGAAGGGTGGGGTGAGTCACGCAAAGATAACAGGTGTCTATGGTGTATGTGTGGGGGTTACTCTGAATCATGAAGTCCTACCTTCATTACCTGTGGGGGAAGAAAGGTCCAAAGAATTCACACACAGCCCCGAGCAAGCTATGAGAAAAATTCTGCTATCCTGAAATATTCTCGGCCCCTCCCCAACACGGGCTCTCTCCAATGGCTGGTCTAGGGAAAATTTGCATCATTCAAGCATTAGTAATCAGCAATAAGCCACCTTAAGATGTGCAAGCAGATCCAGGAAACATAAAGAGGGCAAGGAAAGGGCAGCAAAGAAATGAAAAGAGAAACCAACCCAAGAACACCTGAATCAAAGCAAAACAAAACAAACAACAACAAAACCCCAGTGTAACGGAGGAGGTGGGAGAGCTCGCATGGATGATAATAGAAGAGCTCACAGAGATAATAGCAAGATAAACAAAATGAAACAGCATCAGCTGTCCAGGCTCAGGGAAAAGTGAAAGGCTGATATTCAGAAGTGAAAGTTACACAAAATAAAGCAGATTCTGCCAAAACACAAGAGATGGAAACGAAGGAAGTCAGCAGAAAAGAATGGAAGAAGATTTTAACTTAAATGATAAGTGAGAAAATGATGCCTACAGTTTGGATAGGGTTTGAGTGTGTCCTCCAAGGTTCCCCGCTGCTGCGATACTGTTGGGTGGTGGAACTTTTAAGAGGTGTGGCTTTGTGAAAGGTAATTAGACTACTGGAGCTCCTTGGAAGGGATTAACGTAGATCTCTTGGGGCTGGGTTTGTTCTCAAGGAGAAGGGGAGCCTGATACTTCCCCTGAATCTATTTTCTACACATGGGATCCTCACGCCAATGACTGAGAAGTCATCTGCAGTGAGGCCCTCGCCAGAGCCCAGCAGATACCAGTGCCCATGTTCTTGAATCTCTAGAATGCAAGCTAAATAAACTTATTTTGCCTGGCGTGGTGGTGCACACCTTTAATCTCAGCACTCGGGAAGCAGAGGTAGGAGGATCACTGTGAGTTCAAGGCCACCCTAAGACTACATAGTGAATTCCAGGTCAGCCTGGCCTAGAGTGAAACTCTACCAAAAAAAAAAAAAAAAAAACACAAAAGACAAACAACATAAAAAAAACCTCTTTTCTTTACCTTGCCTTTGTAAAGAATAGAGACAATGACAGAGAGACCATGCTAAGGTTTGTCCCCTGGACTCATGTAGTGTAATCCCTATGGTAGTGTGTTTATGGTGCTGGGGGGATGGAAACTTGATCTAACTGTGGGGCATAGAGGTAGGGTTATTTGAAAGGAGGAAACCCCAATGATTGGATCCTGGTGGCTTCTTAAAGAGAGGGAAAGATACAAAACAGAAACAGAGATATACCCACATTGTAGCATATTCTGAGAGAGCCCAGGGTAACCTTCACCTGAGCCTATCTCATACTATTTGGACCCTGGGCCTCCATAATTGTGAAATAAATACAACTCTTTTCTCAGTATAGTAGTCTGCCTCAGGTATTTTGTTACAGTGGCAAAAAATAATACCACATATACATAAGAAGTCTGAAGAGATGAAGTAAAATAATATAAAACAAATATTCTCTTTTTGGGGGGGGGAGTTCAAGGTAGGGTCTCACTATAGCCCAGGCTGACCTGGAACTCATTATATAGTTTCAGGGTGGCCTCGAACTCATGGCGATCCTCCTACCTCTGCCTCCCGAGTACTGGGATTAAAGGTGTGCATCACCACGCCTGGCTAAAACAAATATTCTAAGACATAATTCAAGAAAATATTTGAGGGGCTGGAGAGATATCTCAGTGGCTAAAGGTACTTACTAACAAAGCTTGTTACTGTTGTGGGTTCAATTTCCCCAGCACCTACAATGGTAGGCTAGCCAGGAGAATTTAAAGACCTGTTTCACAGAAAGTGGAGCAAAGGCATCTCAAGATTGCCCTCTGAGCAGGTGTGGTGGCACACGCCTTTAATCCCAGCACTCAGGAGGCAGAAGTAGGAGGATCACCATGAGTTCGAGGCCACCCTGAGACTACATAGAGAATTCCAGGTCAGCCTGAGCTAAAATGAGACCCTGCCTCGAAAAAACAAACAAACAAAAAAAAAGATTGCCCTCTGACCACTACATGTGCACTGTGGCACATAAATACACACATAAATACACACATACATACATGTATACACACATATACACAAACATGCATACATACATATAAATAAAAATATTTAAGAAGGAAAGAAAATGTTTTAGATAAAAGGAACGGAGCTGGGGAGACAGCTCAGCAGGTAATAGCACTTGCCATATAAGCATGAGGGCCTGAATTTGATTCCCAGCACCCACATAAAAAGCGAAAACGAAGTGGAAGAATAACAGAGGCTATAGGTCCTGGTGCGCCCATTCTCTTTCTCTCTCATAAATATGTAAATAAATTTAAAAAGCTAATATGGCGCAGGAAAAATGATTGTAAGGAAAAGTTACTAGATTGTAAAATTAAAGATCCTTTCTTAACTGCCTAGACAAAAAGGAATAAGTCGTGCATGAGGGGAAAACAGCAGGCTGACCTTTGACTTCTTCATGGAGGTATCCGGTGTCAGAAAACAACAGGACAACACCTACAAAGTCATCACGGAGAGACGGTGTGACTCAAGAATTTTATTTTCAGCCAAACTGTTGTTTAAATATAAAAGGAAAAAGCAAGATTTTTGAATGTGTGCAGGAAGTTTAAAGCACAGTAGAATAACGAGCTTTTTCCTTAGGATGACCTGAAATTTTAGTCAGAGGTTCACTTATGTATTCATGCGACAGGCGCTTAAAGGAGCCAGCGTGTGTCCAGAACTATAAATGAGTTCTGTGCCAAATACTACAGAGGTGGGAGGAGAGCTTCCCCGCAGAGGTGACCTGGCTTATGAAGGGTGAGAAGGCGTAGGTGAGGGGATGGCTATCCCGGGCAAGGCAAAGAACATGTGAGCAATCAAACAGCTGTTCTAGCATAGAAGTCAAGAATTAATTCAGGGCTAGACATGGTGGTGCACCCTTGTAGTCCCAGCACCCAAGAGGTAGAGGCAAAAGAACCACAAGTTTGAGGCCAGCCCAAACTACAAAGAAAAACCCTATTTCAAAAACAAAACAGGGCCGGGCATGGTGGCACATGCCTTTAATCCCAGCACTCGAGGGGCAGAGGTAGGAGGATCACCATGAGTTCGAGGCCACCCTGAGACGACACAGTGAATTCCAGGATAGCCTGGGCTCGAGTGAGACCCTATTTCGAAAAACCAAAAAATGAAAAAAAAAAAAAAACAGGACTGGAGAGATGGCTTAGTGGTTAAGACACTTGCTTGCAAAGCCTAAAGACCCACATTCGACTCTGCAGGTCCCAAACAAGCCAGACACACAAAGGTGAGGCAAGTGCAAGGTCACATATGTCCACTAGGTGACACAAGCATATGAAGTTCAATTGCAGTGGCTGAGTCCCTGGTGTGCCAATTTTATCCCCACCCCCTCTAAAATGAAAAAGAAAAAGAAAAAATTGACAAAAGAACAAAACAGCAGGGAGTGGTGGCACACACCTTTAATCTCAATATTCAGGAGGCAGAGGCAGGAGGATCGCCATGAGTTCGAGGCCACCCTGAGACTACATAGTGAATTCCAGGTCAGTGTGGGCTACAGTGAGACCCTACCTCAAAATACAAATAAAAGAAAAGGAAAGAAAAGAAAAGAAAAGAAAAGAAAAGAAAAGAAACAAAACACACACAAAGAAAGAAGTAAAGATGCCATCAAGGATGTGGTCTAGAATGTTCATGTTCAGAATGAGATGTGTGTGGGAATCCAAAAGACGCCAGAACTGGAGCAGTCTGGAAGGCCTAGGATGCTGGGTTCCGAGAAGGCTAACCCTTCTCCCACAGGCAACGTGGCAGTGCAAAGACAAGTGTGAAAGCGACTGCGCTGTTGCAAGAAGGTCGAAAGGTTTTCCTGAGGATTTCGATGCCATCATCTCAGTGGCTTAACTAGCAGTCACACTTAATGCTGCATATTAGGGTCTTCCCCAATAGAGTCGGGGACAAGGCCAGGCTGCCTGCCACTACTGTTTTTGCTCAACATTGTGTACAAGATCCTGCCAAGGCAGAAAGACAGAAAAACGCAATAGACAGCTAAAACAGTGCCACGACCCTCTAGAGACATTTCGTTGCTCAGTCAAGGAACACGCTGTGTATTTTTCCTTCAACATCTCTGTGTTTTTCCTGGAGGCTTATTTATTTATTTATTTATTTATTTAGGCAAGCCCAACAGACTGGCATATATATATATATATCTGGAGAGATGGCTTAGTGGTTAAGTGCTTGCCTGTGAAGCCTAAGGACCCTGGTTCGAGGCTCAATTCCCCAGGACCCATGTTAGCCAGATGCACAAGGGGGCACATGCATCTGGAGTTCGTTTGCAGTGGCTGGCAGCTCTGGCGCGCCCATTCTCTCTCTCTCTCTCTCTGCCTCCTTCTCTCTGTCACTCTCAAATAAATAAATAAAAATAAACAAACAAAAAATTAAATATATATATATGTATATATGTATAATTTGTTAATTTATTTGAGAGAGAGAGTGTGAGAGAAAGAGGCAAATAAAAGAGAGAATGGGCACGTCAGGGCTTCCAGCCATCGCAAACGAACGCCAGATGCATGTGCCCCCTTGTGCATCTGGCTTATGTGGGTCCTGGGGAATCAAACCGTGGTGCTTAGGCTTCACAGGCAAATGCCTTGACCACTAAGCCATTTTCCCAACCCCAGACTGGCCTTTTTTTTATGCAAGAAAGCGAAAACAAGAGCAAGAGTGAGAGACAGAGAGAATTGGCATGCTAGGGCCTCCAGCCACTATAATCAAACTCCAGAGGTTTGCATCACCTTGCGCACATGTGTGACCTTGTGCATGAGTCACCTTGTGCGTTTGGCTTAAGTGGGATCTGGTGAGTTAAATATGGGTCCTTAGGCTTCACAGGCAAGTGCCTTAACCACTATATCATCTCTCTCCAGCTTTAATTTAATTTTTTAAAAATATTTTTATTGGGCTGGAGAGATGGCTTAGCGGTTAAGTGCTTGCCTATGAAGCCTAAGGACCCCGGTTCTAGGCTTGATTCCCCAGGACCCACATAAGCCAGATGCACAAGGTGGTGCAAGCATCTGGAGTTCATTTGCAGTGGCCGGAGGCCTTGGCACCCCCATTCTCTCTCTATCTATCTGCCACTTTCTCTCTCTGTCGTTTTCAAATAAATAAATAAATAAATTTTAAATATATTTTTATTTATTGCCAGGCGTGGTGGCACATGCCTTTAATCCTAGCACTTGGGAAGTAGAGGTAGGAGGACCTCCGAGAGTTTGAGGCCAGCCTGAGACTACATAGTAAATTCCAGATCAGTCTGGGCTAGAGCAAAACCCAGGAAAAAAAAAAAAAAAGACCAAAAAATATTTTTATTTATTTATTTGAGAGGGACAGAGAGGAAGAGGCAGATAGAAATAGATGATAATGACAATGATGAAGACAGATAGATGATGACGATGATGACGATAGATAGATGATAGATAGATAGATAGATAGATAGATAGATAGATAGATAGATGATAAATAGATAGATGATAGAGAGAGAGAGAGAAAATAGGCACATGAGGGCTTCCTACCACTGCAAACCAACTCCAGAAGCATGTGCCTTCTGCATCTGGCTTTACATGGGTACTGAGGAATTGAACCACATTGTTAGGCTTTGCAGGCAAGTGCCTTAACTGCTGAGCCATCTCTCCAGCCCCTGGAAGATATTTTTACATGTGTATGTTGTGTGTGTATGCATATATACATGTTTGTGTGTGAGTGTGTGTGTGTACACAGGTGCACAAGCATGTGTGTACATGTGTTTAGAGGCAAGAAGTTGACATTGGGCTCTCTACCTTCCTTATTTATTTATTTGCACATGTGTGTTGGGTGGGGTGTGCCAGGGTCTCTTGCTGCTGCAAACATACACCTGTCCAACTTTACGTGGGTGGCTGTGGAGTTGAACCCAGGCCAGCAGGCTTTGCAAGCAAGCCCCTTTAACTGCTGAGCTATTTCCCTAGCTCTTCCACCATACTTTTCTTTCTTTAGACAAGCCCAACAGACTGGCCTTTTTGTTTTGTTTTGTTTTGTTTTGTTTTGTTTTGTTTTGTTTTGTTTTTCGAGGTAGGGTCTCACTCTAGCCCAGGCTGACCTGGAATTCACTATGTGATCTCAGAATGGCCTTGAACTTGTGGTGATCCTCCTACCTCTGCCTCCGAGTGCTGGGATTAAGGGCATGTGCCACCATGCCCAGCTCAGACTGGCCTTTTTTTATGTGAGAGAGAGACAAAGATAGAGAGAAAAGGGAAAGAGGGAGAGAATTGGTGTGCCAGGGCCTCCAGCCACTACAAACAAACTCCATATGCGTGCGCCCCCTTGTGCGCATGTGCAACCTTGTGTACTTGTGTCACCTTATGTGTCTGGCTTACGTGGAATCTGGAGAGTCGAACATGAGTTCTTAGGCTTTGCAGGAAGCTCCTACCACTAAGCCATCTCCCCAGGCCTTTCTTTTGGTTTTTCAAGGTAGCGTCTCACTGTAGTTCAGGCTGACCTGGAATTCACTATGTAGTCTCAGGGTAGCCTGGAACTCACAGTGATCTTCCTACCTCTGCCTTTCAACTGCTGGGATTAAAGGTGTGAGCCACCATGCCTGGCTCCCCATACTTTTCGAGGCATGGCTCTCACTGTACCTGAGTTCACTGACTCTGCCAGACTAGTTAGCAGTGAGCCCCAGGGATTCTCCTGGATCCACCTGAGCAACACGAATACTACAGTCATGTACCACCATGTGGGTGTTGGGGATCCAAATTCAGGTCCTCAGGCTTTTGAGGTAAGCACTTTACCGACTGAGCCATCTCCCCATCCCTTTTTCTGGAGTTTTTAATGGTCTTTTCTTTGTTCTTACACTTATTATTGAGGGCGGACTCTTCCAACAACTCAGAAAGGTTGCTATTCTTTCTCTCATTTTACGGATATGGAAGAGGTTGTGAGAGGTTAGCAGACTCCACAGGCAATACAAATTAGAGCTGGGATTGTTACCTGCTATGTGGGATGACTCTATTAACCCCACAAAAAGAAATGAGTACATGTTGGGATGGGAAAATAGAAATGCAGTGAGCAGGCTGAGGAGATGGCACTTGCTTGCAATGCTTGCAGGCCAGGGTTCAAGTCCCCAGTACTCAAGTAAGTCAGGAACAAAGTGGTGAATGCATCTGGAGTTTGTTTGCAGTACAAGAGACCCTGGCATGCCCATTTTTTTCTTTCTCTCTCCCTCCTCACAAATAAATAAAAATTAAAAAAAAAAAAGAGGGACTGGAGAGATGGCTTGGAAGTTAAGGCATTTTCCTGCAAAGCCAAAGGACCCCAGTTCGATTCTCCTGGACCCACGTAAGCCAGATGCACAAGGGGGTGCATGCATTCGGAGTTTGCAGTGGCTGGATGCCCTGACATGCCCATTCTCTCTCTCTCTCTCTCTCTTTCTCTCTCTCTGCCTCTTTCTCTCTCTCAAATAAATAAATTCATAAAATATTTTTAAAAATGCAATAAGCATTTAAAAAGCATTTTAAAAGCATTTAAAAATGCAATAAGTGGTAGGGTCTTGCTCTTGCCTAGGCTGACGTGGAACGCACTATGTAGTCTCAGGCTGGCCTCGAACTCAGAGCAATCCTGCTATCTCTGTCTCCCAGGTGCTGGGATTAAAGGCATGCACCACCATGCCTGGCTGCATGTCTTCTTTTTTATATATGTAGCATGTGTTCATGTGTGTGACTGTGGGTACATACATGCCACCACACACATGTGGAGCTCAGAGAAGTGGTAGTTTGAATGGATGGCCCCAGTATATTCAGGATTTTATTAAAGTTTGTAATTTAGATCTGCAGCCACCTGGCTGGAGGAGGCGTCACTATTGGTGGATCCTAGGGCCCAGCCCTAAGGTGTAGGGATGGATTTGGAATTCTAGTCTAAAGATATACAAAGTGCCTGAGCCTTGCCTGGAGTTTCCTGAAGTGTGCATGCTTGCTTTTTGATGGTGGCTTGTGGCTTTCTCTCTTTCTCTCTGTTTGGACCTGTAAAAGTAGGCCAGCTTCTTCTACCATTATGGAACTTCCCCTGGATCTGTAAGCTTCAATAAATATCCCTTCCTCCATAACTGTACCTGGTTTGGAAGTTCATCCTAGCTACCTGAAGCTGACTGCTACAGAGGACAACCCCAATGATCAGTCCTCACCTTCCACTCTCAGGCAAGGTCTCTCTTGGTGACACCAGGCTAGCTCAGAATCCTCCTGCCCGCCTCCCTTTGCAGCACAGGCAAGCTGGTGTTACAGGCGGGGCTTGGGGCTCTGAACTCAGATCGTCAGGCTTCTGCAACAAGCGCTTCACCCACTGAGCCTTCTCCCAGCTCCATCAGTTCAGCTTCCCAAAGGGGAGACCCATTGCAAGAAAACCAGGACACCTGTTTGGTGACAGTTCTGTGAAGTGTGTTGTAGTTACCCTTTCACTGCTGGGACACAGCACCTGAGCAAAAGGAGCTGATGGGAGCAAAGGGTACATTTTGGTTTACAGTCTTCAGAGGAAGTTTCATCATGGCAGGGAAAGGATGGCAAAGGCTGGGCATCACGTCTTGCCACAGCAGCTGGCCAAAAGCAGCAAGAGTGAGCTAGCCGGCAAGGGGGAAATCTCTGGAGTTATAGCACCCCAAACCTCACCCCAGCAATACACCTCCTCCAGCAAGTCTCCACCTCCCGAATTTCCACCAGCTGGGAATCAAAGCATTCGAAAACACATGAGGCGATGGGAGGCATCTCATTAAAGCCACCACAAAGTGCTACACACGGTGGGCGCAGTCCCTTTGGGCAATGTTCAACTCTCCAAAGGTATCCAGCAGCCTCCAGCCAGACTCGAGTCTTTATATTTAAAAAAAAATTTAATTTATTTGCACATGAGTGTGTGGGCATACTCATGCATGGGTGCACAAGGGTCTCTTGCCACTGCAATCAAATGCCTGTCTGGCTTTATGTGGGTGGGTAGGGAATTGAACCTGGGCAGACAGGCTTTACAAACAAGCATCTTTAACCAATTACCCATCTCCCAAGCCTGTCTTTTGTACCTTTGTTATTTATTTATTTATTTATTTATTATCTTCAAGGAGAGAGAGAGAGAATGGGCTTGCAGAGCCTCTGGAGTTTGCAAACACATGTGCCACTTTGTGCATCTGGCTTTACGTGGGTACTGGGTCATTAGGCTTTGCAGGTAAGTGCCTTAACCGCTGAGCCATCTCTCTAGCCTGTTTTTAGCACTTTTGATCCTTGACCTAGAATGCTCTTCCCTGCTCTGCATACATCTGACTCCTCCATGTCCTTCAGGTGTCCACACTCTTTCTCCTCCTCATAAAGCCCTCCTCCCCCAGCACTCCATCACCACAAGCCTGGCTGGCTCCAGGCTTTACCACCAAGCTGGGCTCCTACCTGACCTAGGGACGATGGTCCATCCATGCTTCTGGGTCTCATGCAAATGAAGGCTCCCATCCCACAGGTCATCAGACTGCCCATTCCTACAGTGGTCTCTGTCTGCGTGATAGTGACCACCATCCCTAGAAATGAGGCACTCAGAAAACTCCATGTCAGGGCTGGAGAGATGGCTTAGCAGTTAAGGCCTTTGCCTGCAAAGCCAAAGGATCCTGGCTCGGTTCTCCAGGACCCACGTAAGCCAGATGCACAAGGGGGCACATGCATCTGGAGTTCGTTTGCAGTGGCTAGAGGTCCTGGCATGCCCATTCTCTCTCTCTCTCAAATAAATAAATAAAATATATTTTTTAAAAAAGGAAACTCCATGTTATTCTGCACCTGGAAGCAGAGGACTTTCTTTTGAGCACAACTCTTCAGGGAAAGAAACCCTCACTCTTCTCTCCAAAGCACGGAGTCTATCACCTGCTTAGCCAACGTACTTTTCTTTTTCCCTGAGACAGTCTCATGTATCCCATGCTGGCCTCAAACTCTTTATGTAGCCAAGGGTCACCTTGAATTCCTGATCTTCCCACCCTCCACCTCTCGAGTGCTGGTATTACAGTCACACACCACCTCATCCAGTTTATGCAGTGCTGGGGATCAAACCCAGAGCCTCCTGCATGCTAAGCAAGCACTCTACCAATTGTGCTACATCCCAGCCCCCAGCGTATTCCTTCTCCTCCTTCTTCTTTTTTTCTTCAAGGTAGGGTCTCACTGTAGCCCAGGATGACTTGGAATTCACTCTGTAGTCTCAGACTGGCCTGGAACTCACCGTGATCCTCCTACCTCTCTGCCTCCCGAGTGCTGGGACTAAAGGTGTGTGCCCCCACGCCCTGCCTCCTCCCGTGTGTTGCTTGAGCACTGCCCATGCACTGGCCTGTGCTCAGCATGGGGCGTACACACTGTGGCAAGACGCACAGGACACTCAGTCCAGGGAAAAGCAGAGGTCCAGACCCAGCTGGACTCGTTTCATAAGCTACAGATCCAGAGCTATGATTGGTCAAAGCCATGCCTTCTCTAAGTCCCACACTAGCACTAGGGGCTGGATGCAGCCCTGCACAAGAATGAACTCAGCACACACGGCCCCCACCCATGTGCAGTTACAGCCCGCTGGAGACAAGACAAACAGTGAAATAAATCCTTGGAATTCACCCTTATTTGCTGCGAGGACATTGAGTTTCTGAGATGCTAAGGAACTAACCGAATGACAGGGTCTCCTGCCTGCGAAGCCGCAATGGCTCTGCAACAGGAAAGAGACATTTTAGCCGCATCAGCAGTAGCGCTGAGCTCCAGCTACGTCTCATCTGTCTCTCCCTCTTCAGGAGTCCCTTGATTACAGTCGTGGGTTGCTCGAACCGAACCAGGAAGTTCCCTCCTTTTGACCTCACCAGCTCCTTTAGCTGAGCCCCCAGCCTCTCTCCTCCTTTTCACTGCAAAATCTTATGCCTGAATCCACTTGCTGCGGGGCACAGAGGAGTTTGGACTTCCTGTCCCAGGTGCCTTTTAAAGCCAGTCACAGTTCGAGCGCCCGACTGGGGTCAGACTGGAGCAAGAGCCCCCTGTGCCATGCTGAGGATCCTAGTCACAGTGGTAGCTAAAACCGTCACATCGCTAAGAACAAGCTGATATGAACAAAATTATACAACTTTACTGAAGGGCATAGAAGGAGATCTGAGTAAATGGAGACACTCCATGTTCCTGGGTGGGAAGGCTCAGTACTGTAAAAATGTCAGTTCCCTCCAAAGTAATCTATAAATTTGATGTAATTCCAATAAAAATATCAAAGGAGTTTTTTATGGAATTTGACAAGCTGATTCTCAAGTTAATCTGAAAGGAAAAGAATATGAAACAAATATACAAGAATAGAATATCCAAGAAAAAATATATTTTGTGTGCTGGAGAGATGGCTCAGGGGTTAAAGGCATTTGCTTGCAAAGGCTGCCAGCCAGGGTTTGAGTTCCCCAGTACCCACATAAAGCCAGATGCACAAAGTGGCACATGCATACAAAGTTTGTTTGCACCTGCTCACCCATACATAGACTCCTTTCTCACAGAGTGTGTGTGTGTGTGTGTGTGTATGCACAAATATTTACGACAGTAAAATATGCATATGCAATATTAAACATAATATTCACCATCTAACTTTTTTTGCTTGTGTGTAATGTGGTGTTTGTCTATGTGGTGTGGTATATGTACATGTGGTACAGGTGGTATGATGAGGTATCTGTACATGTAGGTGCCCTTTCAGCACCCCTGCACTCACCTGCAGCTGGGTGAGCTCACCTGCAGTGACCAGAGGAGAACTCTGATGTCCATTCTACCCCTTTTCCCACCCATTCTCTTTTGAGCAGAGTCTCTTTTGATCCCTGACCTTGCTGTCTTTCCCTCAAGCTCTGGTCTCTGCTCCCCTATGAGCCTGGGGTTATAGACATGCATGGCCACACTCAGCTGTTTATGTGGGTCGTGGGGATCCAACTCAGGTGGTTGGTCTCTCAGGCCTCCTCAGGTCCCCATGCTTGCATAGGAAGCGCTCTTAGCCACTGAACCACCTCTCCAGCTTGATCATTTTAAAATATTTTAAGTGTACGGTTTGATGGTGCTAAGTGCATTCAAACTACTCATAGCCAGGCTAGAGAGATGGTTTAGTGATTAAGGTGCTTGCCTGCAAAGCCAAAGGACCCAGGTGTGTGGTTTGATTCAGGTGTCCCCCATAAACTTAGGTGTTCTGAATGCAAGGTTCCCAGCTGATGGAGATTTGGGAATTGACGCCTCTTGGGGTCAGTGTATTGTTGGAGGCAGGCTCATGGGTGTTGTAACCAGTGTCCCCTTGCCAGTGTTAGGAACACTCTCCTGTTGCTGTTGCCCACCTGATGTTGGTGAGGAGGTGATGTCCACCCTCTGCTCATGCTATCATTTTCCCCTGCCATCATGGAGTTTCCCCTTGAGTCTATAAGCCAAAATAAACCTTCCCCCCACCACACACACACACAAGCTGCTCTTGGTCAGGTGATTTCTGCCAGCAATGCGAACCTGACTGCAACACCAGGTTTGATTCCCCAGTACCCACATAAGCCAGATGCACAAGCTGGTACTTGTGTCTGAAGTTCATCTGCATTGTCTAGAGGCCCTGGAACACCAATACTTTCTCTATCTGCATCTCTCTCTTTCTCAAATAAATAAATTAATGTTTTAAAAATACTCATAGCCATCATGCTGTCCATCTCTAGAACTTTCTCATCATCCCAAACTGATGTATGTATTAAGCAGTAATTCCACATTCAGCACTTCTCCACAAGAAAAAAAGGGGGATTTGGGGGAAGTATTTTTATTTTTTTCTTTTTTATTTTTTCATACATATACACAATGTATTTTTATTTATTTATTTTTCTCAATTTTTATTAACATTTTCCATGATTATAAAAAATATCCCATGGTAATACCCTCCCTCTCCCCACTTTCCCCTTTGAAATTCCATTCTCCATCATATCCCCTCCCCATCTCAATCAGTCTCTCTTTTATTTTGATGTCATGATCTTTTCCTCCTCTTATGATGGTCTTGTGTAGGTAGTGTCAGGCACTATGAGGTCATGGATATGCAGGCCATTTTGTGTCTGGAGGGAGCACGTTGTAAGGAGTCCTACCCTTCCTTTGGCTCTTACATTCTTTCTGCCACCTCTTCTGCATTAGACCCTGAGCCTTGGAAGGTGTGATCAGATGTTACTCAGTACTCCGGTCACTTCTTTCCAGTACTATACCTTCTGAGTCGTCCCAAGGTCACTGCCATCTGAAAAGAGAAGATTCTCTACCAAAAATGAGAGTAGCATTAATATGAGGGTATGAATATTAAGAGAAGTGCTTACTGGGCAGTTTGATAAGCATAGTATATACATTTATCTAGACATCAGCAGATGTCTATTACACCTCTAGGGCTCATGACTACCCCTGTTTTAAGTTTTCAGTATCAGGGATGTATTATTCCCTCCCATGGAGCAGGCCTCCAGCCCAAGTGGAGGGCAGTTGGTTTCCACCATGATAGATGTGCCACTACTGCACCTGTTGGCTCATTTGGCCTGGCTGGCCAATTATAAGGCTTTCAGTGTCCACTGTTGAGTATCTTCACTGGTGGTATCTCTTTCTCCCATTGAACCAGCATGTAGAATGGCTTCTTCCAGCTTTCTGTCAGCAAGGAAGTATTTTTATTTTTGTATTTCAAGACAGGATCTCACTAAATAGCCTCAAACTCACTATGTAGCCCTAGCTAGCCTCAAGATCTCAGCAATCCTTCTACTTCAGCCTCCTAAGTGCTAGTATTACAGGCTCGTGTCACCAAGCTCAGCACAAGAAAAAAACAATGAGTAGAAATGAGGAGAATGGTCAAGCCATGAATACAAATATCTTATAAAACAAGATAAATTCCATCTATCTACATGTCATAAATAAAAATCATTTCAAATTCCTGAAGAAAAGGTACAAGTTAATAAATTGTGCTGGGGTAGTTGGCCCTCCAATTTGGAAAGATACAGTTTTTGAACACTACCTCATTCTAGACATCCATACAATGTTCCTTTGATTTAAATAACCAAATGTAAAAGAGAGCCCCCCCCCAAAAAAAATGGGTTAGAGAAAAGTAAAACTGTGTCTAGATTTGACTACATAAAACAGTTAACTTCTGAATGACAGAAAATTCTATGAATAAAGTTGAAAGACCGGCAACATTCTGGGAAAACAGACCTACCAAAGACTTTCAGGAACGCAACAAAAACAGATCTTGAAATAATAACAGCTTGCTTTCATTTTCCTCACTTCTCAACGTCAATCAGAAGTTCCACTTTACCTCCAAGAGAATCAGTGCTTTTATAGCAAGAGTGTATGTATACAGAGAGAGAAACAGCCGAAGCTCCGATGTCATTGTTTCTGTGACTTCCCAGAAAGTCAGCTGACGCCCACATCAGAAGCCACACTTTTGAAAGGCAAAGCCTTTGAATCATAAGATGCTGCTTTTGCTGACAGAAGAGAATGTTCTTGAAAATCAAAAGGGAAGGTCCTGAGGAAGCTGGAGAGAAAATTTATGCCTTAACACTAGATGGAAAAAGACTTATGAAGACCCAGCCTGTGTGCCCTGGGGGAATAAATGGGACGCTAGGCTGAGAGAGAAGTGGGAGTGAGCTGTGACCTTGGGAGAGGTCAGGGGAGCCTGAAGGGAGAGGATGGGAGTCTGTTCCCAGAGAAGGCTAAGCTCCCTCCATCACACCTGGGAGCCTCCTTTGTGGTCACTGAAGTGTTTGCAACAGGCCTGGAGAGGCACACTAACCACTGAGCTCTCCGCTGTCTGCTGAGGGCCTCCACTGGCAGCGGTGTGGAGCGCTCATCAGGAGGGATGCCTACCCACATCCTAGGCTTTCTAAGGAGCCCCATGGCACTTATCCGTCTAATGCATTTGCTTTGCACATGGCTCAGAACATTTGTTAGCTTTCCCTACCAGACAGCAGGCTCCTTGACATCCACAAAGAGGCTGTATTGTGGCATCAAAAACCCTCTGCATCCTGTATTTGGGTAGTAACAGATCATGGTAAAATCTGCCCTAAATATATAAAAAGCTCCTATTAATCAACAAAAGAGAGTCTTGACTCAGTAGGAAAATAAGCAAAAGATAAGAAAAAAACAAAATTCACAAAAGAAATACAAACATCAATTAAGAGCATGAGGTGGTCATGGGAGTGCTGGGGTTCCTTGCCAATATGCCAACCCACCAGTATATTTAGGCTAACCCCAATCCTTGTCTTATGAATAAAATCCATGGACCAGAGGGTAAGACTTAGGGAGATTTTATTAGATTAAGAGAAGGAAAGAGGGCTGGAGAGATGGTGTAGCAGTTAAGGAGCTTGGCTGCAAAGCCCAGGGACCCAGGTTTGGTTCCCCAGGACCCACCTAAGCCAGATGCACATTTTAGCACATGTGTCTGGAGCTCATTTGCAATGGCTAGGGGCCCTGGTGTGCCCATTCTCTCTCTCTCTCATAAACAAACTATATACATATATCTATATATATCTATGTCTATATGTGTGTGCATATATATATATATATATATATTTTTTTTTTCCCCCCCCGAGGTAGAGTCTCACTCTAGCTCAGGCTGACCTGGAATTCACTACGTAGTCTCAGGGTGGCCTTGAACTCACAGAGTCCTACCTCTGCCTCCCAAGTGCTGGGATTAAAGGTGTGTGCCACCACATCCAGCCAAATAAAATATAAAAGAGAGAGACAGAGAAGTAGAGAGAGGTCCTGCCATGTGGCAGGCAGGACGGGGTAGGGAACCCACATGGGAATAGGGGTCTCCCCCATCTCAGCCCAACTGGACTGAAATAAAGGGGGCTTACTTGGAAGTTCAGAAGAGGTGAAAGCCAAAAAGAGGGTGTGCCTACTTAGTAAGCATGTATTTATAATCTTATTGTGGTGGGCCTTACCCTTAGGCTAAGGTGAGCATGAGAGATAGTTGATTATTATGGACTGGTGGGGGAGGCCAAGGGCTGGCTCAGAAAGAGTTAGGGGTGAGTAGAGGTGGACATTCAAACATGTAATCCTAGTTAAGGATTTATGGAGGATTGTGAATCCAAGACCCGCCTGAGCTGCATAGCAAGACTCAATTTCAAGAAATCAGAGTAATAAGTGAGACCCTAACTCAAAAAACCAAAAAGAAAAAAAAGAAAGAAAGAAAGAAATCAGAGCAGATGATAGGGAGACAGTTCAGTCAGTAAAGCACTTGCCATGTAAGTGTGAGGACCAGAGTTCAGGTCCCCAGCACCCAGGTGTAGGCTACGTAGACATTGTAGCTGCCTGTAATCCAGAGCTCAGGAGGTGGAGACGGGAGCTAGCCTCCCCAGATCATAAGCTCTGGCTCAAACAAGGGACCCTGTTTCAGTAAATAAGGTGGAGAGCAATTAAGAAAGACTTTGCCTTCAATGTACACACATGCAAACACATGTACACATACATAAAAAGGAAACTAAAATAAATAAACATGAATGTGAAAGTTGGGACTGGAGAGATGGCTCAGCGGTTAAAGTGCTTGCCTGCAAAGCCTAAGGACCCAGGTTTGGTTTCACAGTACCCATGTAAACCAGATGCACAAGGTGGCAAATGCATCTGAGTTCATTTGCAATGGCTCTAGCCAAGGCTGACCTGGAATTTGTTATGTAGTCTCAGGCTGACCCTGAACTCACAGCAATCCTCCTACCTCTGCCTCCTGAGTGCTGGATTTAAAGACAGGGGCCACCACATTTGGCAGCATTTTTATCTAGGCATGGCCACACATGTTTGTACCCCCAGTCTATTGGGAACAGAGCAGAGACAAAAGAATTGCTGGGGCTCACTGATGGACAGCAGATCTGTGCTGAAGGATGTTGTGGTCAGTTTCACATTGCTGAGATGAACATCCAAACCAGACACAGTTCATAGGTGGAAGGGGTTTATTTCAGCTTACATATCCAGAGGCAAGTTCCCTCTATGGTGGAAGCACTGATCCCAGCACTGAGGAAAAACTGCAACAAGCAAAACACCAGCACTAACACACACGCGCGTGCACTCACGCACACACACAAAGCAGCAAGCACGAATGGGCAGCAAGCAGTAGTGACTCTACCAGAGTTTAGACTGCTCTGTATACCTTTGGGCTGAAAATCAGATCTGTCCCCAAACACACCTTAGGGCTGAACCCTGGGATCCACCCTCTTCTCAGTGACACCTACTCCAGCCTGGCTGCTGGAGACCCAACTTACAAGCTGTAATAAAACACTTGAATCTATGGGTAACATACATTCAAACTACCATATTCTACCCCTGGCCCACATCAACTCATAATCATCTCACATTGTAAGTTATATTCAGGCCAAATTCAAAGGTCCCCATAAGTCTTTACCAACTTTAAGA
This sequence comes from Dipus sagitta, assembly GCA_036346955.1. Taxonomy (NCBI): domain Eukaryota; kingdom Metazoa; phylum Chordata; class Mammalia; order Rodentia; family Dipodidae; genus Dipus; species Dipus sagitta. The sequence continues at coordinate 99,522,884 of CM070773.1, forward strand.
TTGTTCCAAAGTCCCAAGTCTCATCTGCAATTCAAGACTGTCTCTTAACTGTGGCTCCTTAAAAATAGAAACAAGGGCTGGAGGGATGGCTTAGCAGCTAAGGCATTTGCCTGCAAGATCAAAGGGCTCAGGTTTGATTCCCCAGGACCCACATTAGCCAGATGCACAAGGGGGCGCATGCATCTGGAGTTCGTTTGCAGTGACTGGAGGCCCTGGTACACCCATTCTCTCACACTCTTTCCCTCTTTCTCTGTCAAATAAATAAATAAATAAAAATAAAATATTTTAAAAAATAGAAACAAGTTACATACCTCCAACATATAATGCCACAGGGTAAACATTTCCATTGTTATAAAGCATAACAAGGAAAAAGTGGGCCAATGCAAAATCAATTACCGTCAGGTAAACATCAGACATTTACAGTTCAAACCTGACATCCATAACCAGTGATGACAGTCTCTGGATTTTCAGTTTCCATCCCTCCATCTTGGCTAAGTAGCCAGGGAAATTTTGCATCCTGAGCCAATAGCACTCTATTGTAGCCCTTGCACAGTCCTGGTATATCCAAAACATCTGCGGGTCTCCATTGCAAACATGGTCCGTCTTACAATGGTCTCACTGGTCTTTCTACCAGGGATATCGCTCTGCTCCACTTGCTGCATCTCAGCAGCAACTCCTGGAACCTTGTGCACTTCATGACCCACTTCCATGCATTTTGCATGCTTCCAAAACCAACACTAAGTGTGTAACACAGCCATAATGTTAATCCAGGGACAGAATAAATCATGACCTTGAAGAGCAGATTTCTTCCATTCAGAAGATTTTTATTTCTACCATTCAGTATTTCCTGGTTGGAATCGCCTCAAGTAGTTAATGGTAGTAATCTGTTTAATAATAGCAGCTTCAGTAATCTAAAACCTCATTCTGTGCCTGTAATTTTAAACTTGCCTGAATTTTTTCAACTTTAAATCTCATATCTTTCAGTTCTATATCCTCTGCCAAGTACATCAGTCCATTACTTTCAAATTCAGCCTTGATCAAACTCTCTGAGCATGGGCAGAAGAACTCAGCCAGCCCTGTTCTAACTTGAGGCTCGATTCCCCAGGACCCACGTTAGCCAGATGCACAAGGGGGCGCACGTGTCTGGAGTTCGTTTGCAGTGGCTGGAGGCCCTGGCATGCCCATTCTCTCTCTCTCTCTCTCTCTCTCTCTCTCTCTCTCCCTCTTTCTCCCTCTGCCTGTCACTCTCAAATAAATAAATAAAATAAAAAAGCTTTTAAAAAAACACCTGGGCAGGGCATGGTAGTGTACACCTTTAGTCCCAGCACTCTGGAGGCAGAGGTAGGAGTATCTGTGAGCTCAAGACTACCCTGAAATTACATAGTGAATTTCAGGTCAGCCTGGGCTAGAGTTAAACCCTACCTCAACAAAACAAAAACAAAAACAGAAAAAAACAAACAAACAAACAAAACAACTAAGTCTATGGGGGATATATATCCAAACTACTACAAGGAAGAAACCCTACCTTAAGGAAATGTGTAGATAAGCAATAAAGAAGGACACTCAATGTTCTCCTCTAGCCTCTGCACATACACATGGGACGTGAGCCCATTGGCACACGTACATGCATATACCACATATCACATACAACACACACATACTCCACACACACACAAAAAAGAGAATATGAAAGATGTTCAGTGTCAGTTCCAATTGGGTAAATTCAATTTAAAACAAAATACAGGGGCTGGAGTGTTAGCTCAGTTGGTATAGGGAAGGCATGAGATCCTGGGTTTGATTCCCAGAGCCCACATAAAAAAAAAAAACAAAAAACTGAATGTTGGCTGGGGAGAGTGGCTAAAGGTGTTTGATTGCAACACCTGCTGGCCTAGGTTTGATTCCCCAGTGCCTACATAAAGCCAGATGCACAATGCAGCACATACATCTGGAATCCATTTGCAGTAGCAGTAGGCCCTAGCATGACATTGTCTCTCTTACTTTCTCAAATAAAAAAAAAGATTGGGGAGGACCAGAGAGATGTCTCAGTGGTTAAAGGCACTTGTTTGCAAAGCCTAATAGCCTGTGTTCAATTCCTCAATACCTATATGAAGCAAGATACACCAAGTGGCACATTCATCTGGAGTTCATTCTCTCTCTCTCTCTTCTCTCTCTCTTCTCGCTCTCTCTCTCCTTGAAACTAAATAATAACTAAAAATATACTTAAAAAAATAAGCCCATTGTGGTGTCCCATTCACTGGAAAGGCAGAAACAGGCAGATCGCTAAGCCTTGCTGGCTAGCTAGTCTAGCCTAATTGGTAAGCCCCAGGTCAGTGAGAGATCCTGGCTCAAAAATATAGATGGGTAGCAGGGCATGGTGGTGTGTGCTTTCAATCCCAGAACTGGGGAGGCAGAGGTAGGAGGATCACTGTGAGTTTGAGGCCAGCCTGAAACTACTCCAGCCCAGCTTGGGCTAGAGTGAGACCCTACCTCAAAAACAAAGTAGGGCTGGAGAGATAGCTTGGCAGTTAAGGTGCTTGCCTGCAAAGCCAAAGGACCTACGTTCAATTCCCTTGGACCCTCGTAAGCCAGATGCACAGGGTGGCACATGCGTCTGGAGTTTGTTTGCAGTGGCTGGAGGCCCTGGCACACCCATTCTCTCCTCTCTCTTTCTTTCTCTCTATCTGCCTCCCCCTCTCTCAAATAAATAAAATAAAAAGAATCCATATATATATATATAACAAAGTAGATGGAAAAAAACAGATGAAGTTCCTGAGGAACGGCACACATTAACATATGTGCACATGCACCTGCACACATGAACACTCACATACATTTATATATATATATATGTGTGTGTGTGTGTGTGTGTGTGTATACATTTATTTTAAAAATGGGCAAAAGAAATAAATAAAGACCCTAAAAAGCAGGTAAGGAAAGAACACACTGCAGGAATTCACTGGTAAAGCCTTCATAAAGGACAATTTGGTAACTCTATTTAAACCATAACTGTGGCTGCCTTGAAACTCAGCAATTCTATTTCACCCAAAGTGTCCAACTGGGAGATGGCTGAGAAAATTGTGGATAAGAGGGTCTGCCTAACAGGTATTTGTGGAAGTGGTTTGCAATGTTGTCATGAAAATTTGGGTCACAGAAATTGGCTTCAGTGAGAGAAAGAACACAAAGCAACTAAAAGTTAGAAAAGGAGATCGGAGGCCAGGACAGAGCAAGAGATGTGTTGGGCTGGAGAGATGACTGCAGTTAAGGTGCTTGTCTGCTAAGCCTAAGGACCCAGGTTTGATTCCCCAGAACCCACGTAAGCCAGATACACATAGTGGTGCATGCTTCTGGAGTTTGTTTGTAGTAGCTAGAGGTCCTGGTCTGCCCATTCTCTCTCTCTCTATCTCTATCTCTCTCTCTTACTAATAAATAAATACAAATAAAATGTTTTAAAAAATGAAATGTGGTTAGATGTACATAAACCAGTACAGAGGTGAGAGCTAGGGGTAGGAAGGACAGAAGGAGACACTGAAGCAGCCAGAGAGAAAGAGAAAAATGAGACAGGGGGTAGAAATGAAAGGTGAGGCAAAAGAGACTCCAGAACAGGGGCGGGCCTGATAGCCAGGGCAAAGACTGGCCCCTGCCTGAGCCTATGAAGAAGCCAAGCCCATGGATACTGCATCCACTGCGTGGCCCCCCACCAGCCCCACAGACCTAGCATCCCAAGCCAGGCAGCTGAATGGGAGCCTGTCCTCCAGCCTCACTCCAGAGTCTGAAAGCCAGGAAGCCCAGGGGACATGGGTGACTTCTCAGATGACCTTGAACAAGGAAGTGGTATGAGAATTATAGAGTAGTTCTACGGCAAAGCTGGGCTACAAAGATCTTCTCTCTCTCTCTCTCTCTCTCTCACACACACACACACACACACATACTGCAGGGCCCCCACATACCTGCCTGAGGTTCCCAGAGGGCAGGAGCTATACCTGGCAGCAGGAACTCAGGGTTTTTTGTTTGTTTTTTTTATTTTTTTTTTTTATGAAAGAGAGGGGACTCAGTTTTGAGCCTACATGAGAATTTTCAAGACACTGCACAGACATTGGGGTGCCTTCCCACACCCACAGGCCCATCTGGCTTAGGGGCAGGTGGAGACCATTGTGTACACCTGGCACCTGAAGCCCACTTTGATGTGCCCTGAAACTTCCATCACTTTCTTTTTCCTGCCTAAAGGCTTTTCCTTAGCTGGGAGACCCCTCAGCCCTGAGCAGGCACAGCTTGGAAATCCAGCAAGTGGAGACCCCAGTCACCCTCCCTAATGAGAAGGCTGGAGTCCTACAGCGATGCTTCTGCGTGCTGACGTGTGAAAAAGTTGAGGGTTTGTCGGGTGTGGCTTCTCAGAAGGGTTCCAGTGGGACTGAGCGCCGTTGCGTACACTGGTAACCAGCTCAGAGAACATCCTGCTGGAGAATCATGGGTTCTGTAGAACGTCCCCCAGGATGTGTCAAGGTGCTCCTCTGTGGTACCATGTGCCTTGCGCCTCCCCCTCTGTTGCTGGTCGCTAGATGTCATCCTGAAGTCTTGTCCTCTGGCAAAGCACTGGAACAAGAACTTGTGCTACCTAGAACGTCTCCTTGGCCATTCCTGGAGGCCACCACAGACATGTGCTCTGCGCTGCCACCTGAAGACATTATCTGGTCCTGAGAATCACTGAGGAGTTAGCACCCCTGTGGCCGCATGATGGGAACTGGATGCTAACCCTCAGCATCCTTTCTCTCTAAGGGAAGCCTTCTAGCAAACATGTTCTACAATCTCATGCAGGATCCCTAAAGAAATCGAGCTCCTTGAGTAGGAGAAAGACCCAGACAGCCTGTTAGGGGAGAAAAGTCATCAATGGTGTGAACCAGAGGTGGACCCTTCAAGTTTAGGGCTGGCCAGCCAGGCCAAATATTCCAACCGGTGCAATGGTGGCATGTCTGTTATGGGGAAAACCAACTGTTTTCTGATTGGATTTGAGGCCCTCTCTATGGGAGGGAATTCCTACCTGGTATTGAAAAACCTAATGAAAGGCCTATGACTGCGGAGGTCATAAGAGGATGTTGCAGTCAGTTCCATGTTGCTGGGATGAACTTCCAAACCAGGCACAGTTTATGGGAAGAAGGGATTTATTTCAAGCTTACAGATCCAGGGGCAGTTCCATCCATGGAGGAAGAAGCTGGCTCACTTCCCTGGTTCATAGCAGAGAGATACCACCAGCTAGCCAGTAAGCACCACAGTCAGAGTTCCAAACTGTTCTTTCCACACTTAGCGGAGCTGGACTCAAAGATCGGCCCTCAGTGACACCCAGTCCAGCCTGAGACTACACAGTGAATTCCAGGTCAGCCTGGGCTACAGTAAAACCCTACCTCAAAAAGCACAAACAAAAATACCTCAGGCTATGGAGGACATACATCATACATTTATATTCAAACCACCACAGAGGTTGTCAACAAAAGTATGTGTGTATGTGTGTGTGTATGTAAATATAATTTTTGTAAAGGAAGGAATATCAGAAGCTCCAAAGTCCAAATAACAAGGAGAAAATGGGGGTGAGTGAGGAGACGGAGTGAAAATTGTTAAAGAAATAGTAAACTTTCCCTGGTTAATTTCTATAATCAATAATATTTACATTTAAAAAGAGGCATGCTGGAGAAAAGATTCAATGGTTGCAAAGCCTGACAGTCCAGATTCTATTTCCCAGCACCCATGTAAAGCCAGATGCACAAAGTGGCACATATGTCTGGAGTTCATTAGCAGCAGCAAGAGGGTCTGGTGTGCCTATTCTTGCTCTCTCTCTCTCCCTCTTGCAAACAAATAAATAAACTTATATTTATAAATAAAGAAATAAAAATTTTAGAAAGCCGGGCATGGTGGCCCATGCATTTAATCCCCGCACTAGAGAGGCAGAGGTAGGAGGATCAACACAAGTTCAGGCCAACTCGAGACTACATAGTGAATTCCAGGTCAGCATGGGCTAGAGCAAGACCCTACCTCAAAAAAGAAATCCTTTTAGCCGGGCGTGGTGGTGCATGTCTTTAATCCCAGCACTTTAATCCCAGGCAGAGGTAGGAGGATTGCCATGAGTTTGAGGCCACCCTGAGACTACATAGTGAATTCCAGGTCAGCCTGGGCCAGAGTGAAACCCTACCTAGAAAAACCAAAAAAAAAAAAAAAAAAAAAAAACTTTTAAATAATAATAAACAAATATACTTAGATATTTTACAAAAAAAGAAATTACGCTTCAGTTTTCTGAGTGTGACACTCTGGACATTCACTTTTCTCTTGGCTCTCTCCCTTCCCAGGGTCATCCCACCTCCCTTATTCAGAGGACGCTCTCCTAAATACACTACTTATACCCACATCCTTTCTCTATGTCTGCTTTTTGGGGGGATCCCAACTAAGACAGATGCTTCATAAGTAGGACTGTGCATTTCAGGAGACATGATCATGAGGCTCTCAGGTAATCAGGGGCTTGGGTGGTGTCGACTTGAAACCCCCATTATGAAGTTCCCCACCAACCTCTCATATTCATTATTTCATCCATCAGTGATTTATGAAAGGATAGAACAAAGTGGCTTTCTAATCTTATCAATTCTTCCACATTTATTAGTGGAATCTTTTTTTTTAATCAAGAACATCCCTTCAACGAGTGCTTTCAAGTTGAGATGAAATAGTAGAAGAATGACAGGACAAAGGCCTAATTCTTTCCTTTTTCATTCTCAGGACAAGGAGCTATGCCCTAGTTACTTCCCATGGTACTTAATGATATTTGTTGGGTTTGGGACTTTCTTTTTCTCTGCGTGTGTGTCTCTATCAGTATTGTTGTGGCTCGAGTCACATCCTGACCCCCATCACACAAATAAAATTTTTAAAAATTAAAAAGAAAGTTTAATATTTTTATTTATTAGAGAGAGAGAGACAAAGATAGAAAGTGATTATGTGCGTGCCAGAGCCTCCGCCACTGTAAGCCTCCTCCAAGCGCATGTACCACTTTGTGCATCTGGCTTTACATGGGTACTGGGGAATCAAATCAGGCTTTGCAAACAAGTGCCTTTAATGGCTGAGCCATCTCTCCAGCCCAAAATAATTGTTTTTCTTCAAGGTAGGGTCTCAGTTTAGCCCAGGTTGAACTGGAATTCACTATGTAGTCTCAGGCTGGCCTCAAACTCACATTAATCCTCCTACCTCAGCCTCCTGAGTGCTGAGATTAAAGGCATATGCCATAATGTCTGGCCAAAATAAATTTTTAAAAATAAATAAATAAAAGGCTGAAGGGATGGCTTAGTGAATAAGGCATTTGCCTGCAAAGCCAAAGGACCCACCTTCAATTCCCCATGACCCACATAAGCCAGATGCACAAGGTAGCGCATGCGTCTGGAGTTCATTTGCAGTTTATAGAAGCCCTGGCATAGCCATTTTCTCACTCTCTCTCTCTTTCTCTCAAATAAATAAAAATTTAAAATAAAATAAAGCCAGAAGCCCTCCTCTGGCTAGGGACCTAGGTCAACAGCAGCCTGATGTGTATGTTTGGAAGTTCAATTCCAGGGCCATAAACCTGTATTTTTTTTTTCTTTTCTTATTTTCTTTTCTTCTCCCTCCCACTTTTCTTTAAAAAAAATTACATGTGGGCTAGAGAGATGGCTTAGCAGTTAAGGAGTTTGCCTGCAAAGCCAAAGGACCTAGGTTTAACACCCCAGGACCCATGTAAGCCAGATGCACAAGGCGGCGCATGCGTCTGGAGTTCGTTTGCAGAGGTTGGAGGCCCTAGCAGGCCCATTTCTCTCTTCTCTGTCTGCCTCTTTTTCTCTCTTGTTCTCTCAAGTAAATAAATAAATTAATTTTTTAAAAAATTACATGTGTAGCCAGGCATGGTGGCGCACACCTTTAATCCCAGCACTTGGGACGCAGAGGTAGAAGGATCTCAGCGAGTTCAAGGCCACCCTGAGACGACATAGTGAATTCCTGGTCAGCCTGGGCTAGAGCAAAACCCTACCTAGAAAAACCAAAAAAGAAAAAAAGAAAAAAAAAATTGCATGCAATTTGTTCACTTTTGTGCTTAAAACAAGTTACAGTAAAGTTTTAATTAAAGGCCTTAGGAAAATGCTTCAACATTATAATTCCCTAGCAATTTTTCAGGGACTGACCTCCATGACCTGACATCACTATTGCCAGCTTTATCTACATTTCAGCAAGCAGGCAGAAAACACAGTCAGATAACAAGATTTATTGGCTCACTCAGAACTTGTCTAAAGAATCAAAACAAACGGTGGCAGGCACGGCCTGAGGTATTGATGGATCACTGGGTAGGTTAAGGTTCTCTCTTCTGCAGTGTGAACTGGGGGTGGGGGGAGGGGGAAGTGGGGGGTGGAGAAGGAAGGAAGGAAAGGAGGAAGAAAGAGAGAGAGAAAGCAATCCAGTCATCATGACTCACACCTTTAATCCCAGTACTTGGGAGGCTGATATAAGAGGATCACAGTGAGTTCAAGGATAGCCCAGCCTAAAGAATGAGTCCCAGGTCAGCCAGACCTCACTTCAAAATAAATACTCTCTATCTGTCTCTTTGTCAGAAAGAAAGAAAGAAAGAAAGAAAGAAAGAAAGAAAGAAAGAAAGAAAGGAGGGAGGGAGGGAGGGAGGGAGGGAGGGAGGGAGGGAGGGAGGGAGGGAGGGAAGAGAGAAAGAAAGGCTGGAGAGATGGTGCAGCAGTTAAGGCACTTGCCTGCAAAGCCTAAGAACCCGAGTTTGATTCCCCAATACCCATGTAACGCCAGGTGTACAAGGTGGTACATACATCTGGAATTCATTTGCAGTGGCTAGAGGCCCTGGCATGCCCATTCTCTCTCTTTCTATTTGCTTCTTTTTCTCTATCTTACTCTCAAATAAATAAATAAACAACTATTTTAAAATTTTTCATTATTGACAACTTCCATAACTATAGAATATACATGATAATTCCCCCCACACACTTTCCCCTTCACAACTCCACTCTGCATCATATCCCCTCTCTCTCTCAGTCTCTCTTTTATTTTGATGTCAACATCTTTTCCTCCTATTATGATGGTCTTGTGTAGGTAGTGCCAGGCACTGCAAGGTCATGGATATCTAGGCCATTTTGTGCCTGGAAGAGTGCATTGTAAGGAGGCCTATCCTTTGGCTCTTACATTCTTCCCAGCACCTTTTCCACAATGAAACAATATATATATATTTTGGTTTCTCGAGGTAGGGTCTCACTCTAGCCAAGGCTGACCTGGAATTCACCATGGAGTCTCAGGGTGGCCTCGAACTCATGGCGATCCTCCTACCTCTGCCTCCCAAGTGCTGGGATTAAAGGCGTGCACCACCACGCCTGGCTGAAACAATCATTTTTTTAAATAAATAATTTTGGTTTTTTTTTCAAGGTAAGGTCTCACTTTAGCCCAGACTGACCTGGAAGTCACTCTGTAGTCCCAGGCTGGCCTCAAACTCATGATGATCCTCCAACCTCAGCCTCCCAAGTGTTGGGACTAAAGACATGCACCACCATGCCCAGCATTAAATTAGCTTTTACATATTCAGTGAGTTTTAATAAATTTTATCCATAATCTTTTCATCTTTAGCCAGGGTGCTTCGCTTCTCTTTCACCTCTGTCCTTCACGTGTGATCCTATCCTTGTGGGCAATGTCTTTGCTTTGAGACCCAAGGTGATACTCCCAGGCTCATGTCTGTTTTCTGCCCAGACCTGGAATCAGTCTCTCTCCTAGGAACCCTGGATCCTGGTAGCCGGAGAACACAATCTGGTTCCCTGTTGTGCTAGGTGATGGCGGACTGCCTCTGCTTCTCAACTTTGAGCACCGAGAAGGTCAAATCCATACTGTGCAACAGGAAAAACAAAAGGATTATGAGTTTCTGCAGATCTTTCCAAATCAAATATAACATTTCAAGGTTCTTATTTAATCTCTTTGATCCTATCCTCATAACTTTTTCTCACACACTAAAGATCTTAGATTTTGGCATTAGCATAATTACTCATTTGCATTATCTTGTGATTTTTATAAAACAGTTTAAAAATGTCAATACTTTTTTTTTTTTTACTAACAGTAAGACTTTCAAATGAAGTTTTAAGAATTCTTTGAAGCTCCTTTTGTCTTTAGAAAATATTTTTAAGGATATGCAGTGAATATGCCGTGAGGAAAGCCACCTAAAATAATTATTTTCACTGAATGTTTGTATCACCAACTTGCTATGCATTTGTGGTGGTTTAATTCAGGTGTCCCCCATAAACTTGGGTGTTCCGAATGCTAGGTCCCCAGCTGATGGAGATTTGAGAATTAATGCTTCCCGGAGGCAGTGTACTGTTGGGGGCGGGCAGGCTTTGGGTGCTATAGCCAGTTTCCCCGTGCCAGTGTTTGGCACATTCTCCTGTTGCTGTTGTCCACCTTATGTGGGCCAGGGGGTGATGTCCACCCTCTGCTCATGCCACCATTTTCCCCTGCCATCGTGGAGCTTCCTCTTGAGTCTGTAAGCCAAAATAAACCCTTTTTCCCAAAAGCTGCTCTTGGTTGGGTGATTTCTGCCAGCAATGCGAACCTGCCTGCAACAACATTCAAGGTCTTTCATCCCAGAATGCTTTCCAACTTTAGCGACTGCTTTTTTTCCTCCTCCTTTCCTTTTGATTTAATGTTTTTTTGAATATATTAAATATTTATATGTTTCCAAAGTCAAAACCACATAAAAAGTTTGTATCTAAAAAATTTCTTTTCCATCACTATCCCTCTACTCTGCTCCTTCCCCTGTATGTAATCATTTTCATTTTTTTTTTTTGGCTTATTTGTTTATCCTTTCAGTGTTTCTTTTTGCAAATATAAACAATTTGTGTACATACTTATTCCCCTTTGCTATCGCTTGTATGGTAAATGTTCCTGGAGGCTCTTGTGTTAAAGGCCTGGCTCCCAGCTGATGGTGCTGTTGGGGTGGGACTTGTGGTTCCCTTAGAAGGTGGAATCCAGTGGGAGGAAGTTAGGTCGCTTGGGGCGTGTCCTTGAAGAAATAATAGAACCTCGGGCCTTTCTTTTCTCTGTTTGCAGACCCTGTGAAGAGAGCACCTTTGCTCCACTGTGCACACTGCCTCCGTGATGCTCTGCCTTGCCATAGGCCCGGAGCAGCCAGGCCAAGTGGCTGTGGACTGAAACCTCTGAACTGTGAGCCAAAACAATAGACCAGTCCTTCTTTTAAGGCTCTTTGTTTTGAGAAAGGGTCTCATGTAGCTCAGGATAACTTTAAGCTGACTAAGTAGCTCAAATGATCTTGAACTCCTGGTCATCCTGTCTCATCTCCCAGGTGTATCACCAGCCCCACCCCATCTCAACACACGTGTGTGTGCACGCACATGCACGCATGCGCACACGCACACGCACACGCGCACGCACACACACACACTTTGTCTCAAAAAGAAAAAAACACAACAATAATAGAAGTTGAAATGATGGCTCAGCAGTTAAACGTGCTTTCTTGCAAGGCCAGATGGCCTGGGTTCAATTTCCCAGGGCAGATATAAAACCAGATACACAGTTAATACATGCAGTTGGAGTTCAGTTGTAGTGGCAGGAGGCCCTGGTGTGCTCATTTCTCAGTCTGCCTGTCTCTCTCTCATCTCTCTCTCTCTCTCTCTCTCTCTCTCTCTCCTTGCAAATAAGTAAGAATGAAAAAAACAAAACAGAGCCAGGTGTGGTGGTGCATGCCTTTAATCTCAGCACTCAGGGAGGCAGAGGCAGGAGGATTGTCATGAGTTCAAGGCCACCCTGAGACTACATTGTGAATTCCAGGTCAGGCTGGTCTAGAGCAAGACCCTACCCCAAAAAACAAACAAACAAATAATAATAATAACAATGAAGACAGTTAACAGTAAAGAACCTTAACCTGATTTGGGGTGTCAAGAAGACTTCTCTGAGGAATAATGTCTAAGCTGAAATCCAATGAACAATTACAAATTAGCCAAGAAAGGTGGGCGGGGAAAACTCTTGGGTGGAAAAGAAAAATATAACCAGAAAGTTAAATAATCAAATTAATAGCAATGGAAATGCTGGCACTGGAGAGATGACTCAGCAGCTTAAAGCTCTTGCTTGCAAAGTCTAAAGGCCTGGGCTCAGTTCCCCACTACCCACATAAAGTCAGATGCATGAAGTGGCACATGCATCTGAAGTGCGTTTGCAGTCACAGGAGGCCCTGGAGTGCCCGTGGTCTCTCTCTCTCTATTTTTATCAAATAAATAAATAATATTTCTTAAAAATGGAAATGCTTTATGAGATAACACCTAGAGTCTACAGTGATTCATATTCAGAGGATAATTTAAAACCTCAAATCATTATATTGTCAAAAATGCTAAAAATAGCCAGGCATGATGGCGCACACCTTTAATCCCAGCACTTGGAAGGCAGAGGTAGGAGGATTGCCCTGAGTTCAAGGCCACCCTGAGACTACATAGTGAGTTTCAAGTCAGCCTGGTCTAGAGTGAGACCCTACCTCGAAAAAAAAAAATAATAATAACGCTAAAAATAAATAAACCTCATATAACTTAAGAATCTAAAAAACAACAAGAAAAGTCAAAGAAAGTAGAACAAAACTAATAAAGATGAAATAAGACACCAGTGAAATAGAAAAGAAAGAAATACATTTAGAAAGATACATTTCAAGACTGGGATTTTGAATCATCTTTTTAAAATAACATCACTAGCAAGCTTAAATAAGAAAAAAGGGAAATACATATAAAGGATGAGAAAGGAGATAAAACTGTGGTTAAAGGAGTAAATGAAGCAATAGAAAGATGCTGAGAGGCTGGAGAGATGGCTCCGTGGTTAAGGCTCTTGCTGGCAAAGCCAAAGGACCCAGGTTTGATTCCCTGGTACCCACGGAAAGTCAGATGCACAAGGTGGCGCATGCATGTGGAGTTTGTGTGCAGTGGCTAGAGGCCCTGATGCCCTTTCTTTCTCTCTTTCTTTCTTTCTTTCTTTTTTTCTTTCTTTCTTTCTTTCTTTCTTTTCTTTTTTTTTTTTTTTTTGAGGTAGGGTCTCACTCTAGCCCAGGCTGACCTGGAATTCACTATGGAGTCTCAGGGTGGCCTCGAACTCATGGCTATCCTCCTACCTCTGCCTCCCAAGTGCTGTGCTGGGATTAAAGGCGTGCGCCACCACGCCCGGCTTTAGTGCACACCTTTAATTCCAGCACTCAGGCAGCTGAGGTAGGAGGATTGTCATGAGTTAGCTCAAGGCCAGCCTGGATCTACAAAGTGAGTTCCAGGTCAGCCTAAGCTAAGTGAGACCCTACCTCAAAAAAAATCAAAGTATATTAAAAAATAAAGTAATAATAAGATACTGCAACATAAAGTAATAAAAATATAATACCACATAAAGTGGTGCCCAAGCTGTCTGATATCCCAAATGTGCCTTGGCAATGGACATACACACCTGCACACTCCTGCATATACCATACACAGAGAGAGAGACAGAGAGAGAAGGAAGGGAGGGAGAGAAAGACAAACATGTTAGCTGCAGAGGAAATCTGATCAATGTTTTTATTGTCTTGTGTAAGATGTGGGACATGATACATTTGTTTACTCTGAGAATGACCCAGTAGATTGCTGGGAGGCAGATCACTGGCTGAGAATGAGATGGGGAAGAGGTACAGGGAGATCTGAAAATGTGTGAAATAGTCTCTTAAAAGCATGAGAGGGGGCTGGAGAAATTTCTCAGTGAGTAAGGCGCTTGCCTGTAATGCCTAATGATCCAGGTTCGATTCCCTAGTACCCATGTAAAGACATGCACAAAGTGGCACATGCATCAGGAGTTTGTTTCGAGTGGCAGGAGGCCCTGGTGCACCCATTCGTTCATTCTCTCTCTCTCTCTCTGTATGTGTGTGTGTGTGTGTGTGTGTAATCTTTCTCTGTCTCTCTGCTTGTAAATAAATAAATAATTTTTTAAAAAGCATGAGGGAAGCCAGGCGTGGTGGCGCACACCTTTAATCTCAGCACTTGGAAGGCAGAGGTAGGAGGATTGCCGTGAGTTCGAGGCCACCCTGAGACTCCACAGTGAATTCCAGGTCAGCCTGGGCTAGAGCGAGACCCTACCTCAAAAAAAATAAATAAATAAAAAATGAAGGGCTGGAGAGATGGCTTGGTGGTTAAGGCGCTTGCCTGAGAAGCCTAAGGGTCCAGAACCTACATAAGCCAATCACAAGGTGATGCATGCACACAAGGTTCAATTGCAGTGGCTAGAGGCCTAGCATGCCAATTCTCTCTCTCATTAAAAAAAAAAGCATGAGGAGCTGGGCATGGTGGCGCACGCCTTTAAGACCAGCACTCAGGAGGCAGAGGTAGGAGGATCACCATGAGTTCAAGGCCACCCTGAGACTACATAGTGAATCCCAGGTCAGCCTGGACTACAGTGAGACCCTACCTCAGGGAAAAAAAAAAAAAAAGCATGAGGGCTGGAGAGATGGCTTAGCAGTTGAGGTGCTTGCCTACAAAGCCAAAGGATCCAGGCTCAATTCCCTAGGACCCACATAAGCCAAATGCACAAGGGGGCGCACGTATCTGGAGTTCGTTTGCAGTGGCTGGAGGCCTTGGCACACCCATTCTCTCTCTTTTTTTCTCTCTCTCTCTGCATATTTCTCTCTCTCTCAAAAAATAAATAAAAATAAAAATATTTTTAAGAAGCATGGGAGAGAGGGAAGGATCTGTGACATTTGGTGTGATTGCCAGGTAGCCTTAGGGACCCACTTGAGGTTTGTAGGCAAGAACTATAAGAATTGAGCAAGCTAATCTATAAAACATGAAAAGCATTAGATCAGAATCTTCCACATAGAAAATGCTTTGTAAGAATTAGCTATTATTGGCCTGGAGAGATGGCTTAGCAGTTAAAGTGCTTGTCTGTGGGGCTGGAAAGATGGCTTAGCAGTTAAGCGCTTGCCTGTGAAGCCTAAGGACCTCGGTTCGAGGCTTGATTCTCCAGGACCCACGTTAGTCAGATGCACAAGGGGGCGCACGAGTCTGGAGTTCCTTTGCAGTGGCCAGAGGCCCTGGCACACCCATTCTCTCTCTCTCTCTCTATCTGCCTCTCTCTCTCTCTGTGTGTCTATCACTTTCAAATAAATAAATAAAAATAAACAAAAAATAAAAATAAAGTGCTTGTCTGTGAAGCCTAAGGACCCATGTTCAACTGCCCAGGTCCCACATAAGCCAGACGCACAAGGTGATGCAAGCTCAAGGATGCACATGTGCCCAAGGTGGCACATGTATCTGGAGTCCAACTGCAGTGGCTGGCTGGAGGCCCTGGAGCACCAATTCCCTCTCTCATTAAAAAAGAAAAGAAAAGAAAAAAAAGATTGGGCTGGAGGGATGGCTTAACAGTTAAGGCATTTGCCTGCAAAGCCAAAGGACCCAGGTTCGATTCCCCAGGACCCATGTTAGCCAGATGCAAAAGGGGGCGCATGCGTCTGGAGTTCGTTTGCAGTGGCTGGAGGCCCTGGTGTGCCCATTCTCTCTCTTTCTCTCTCTCTCCCTCTTTCTCTGTCAAATAAACAAATAAAATTAAATAAATTTTAAAGAATTAGCTATTATTATTTTTTAAATTAATTTATTTAGTTTTGGGTTTTCTTTTTCTTTTTCTTTTTTTTTTTTTTTTTTTTTTTTTTTTGGTTTTCCGAGGTAGGGTCTCACTCTAGCTCAGGCTGACCTGGAATTCACTATGGAGTCTCAGGGTGGCCTCGAATCTCTCGGTAATCCTTTCCTACACTCTGCTTCACGAGTGCTGGGATTAAAGGCATGCGCCACCTGCCCGGCGTTTTGGTTTTTGTCTTTTTTTTTTTGTTTTTTTGAGGTAGGTCTCACTCTAGCCAGGCTGACCTGGGAATCACTACGGAGTCTCAGGGTGGCCTCCGACTCTCACGGCGAGCCTCCACCTTTGCCTCCGAGTGCTGGGATTAAAGGCGTGCGCCACCACGCCCGGCAGTTTTGGTTTTTCAAGGTAGGGTTTCATTCTAGCTCAGACTGACCCAGAATTCACTATGTATGCTCAAGGTGGCCTCAAACTCATGGCAATCCTACTTCTGCCTCCCAAGTGCTGGGATTAAAGGCATGCACCACCACGCCCAGCAAGAATTAGCACGCTCTCTCTCTCTCTGGAGGCCCTGGCGCACCCATTCTCTCTCTCCATCTGCTTCTTTCTCTCTCTGTCTGTCGTTCTCAAATAAATAAATAAAAATAAACCAAAAAAAAATTTTTTTTTAAGGGAGAGAATTTGGCTCATTAGAATGCTGGTCTTGTAACTCTAATTAAAGTGGGTAATGGAGTAATTGATTAAGATTTACAATTTCAAGATTAAATCCCACTAAAGGAACATGCAATATTGGAACAACTAAATAAGTTTTAGGATTGCTATATTTATTAGTTTAATTTTCTCAATTGACAAAAACTATTTTGTACTTAGGAAGGTTTGGTTTGTTAAGTGAGAACATTTAAATATTGTAAAAAAAATCACATATTTTAAATTTTATCATTGCCTAATTTATCATTAGAATGGTAGAGGTGTTTAATTCACTGAGTTCATAAATGGGACCAAGTATTATTCAAGGTCTCCTTAAAAATGATTGTTAACATTTATTAGCCTTATAAATAGAATAATAAGATTTGTAAGCTGAACATAAAACCGAAGGAAGGATCAAGGTTTTTGAAATTTGTAATTTTCATAAAACTGAGTCCATTTTTAAAACCCAAAATAAACCTTCTCAAGGGTATCAGCCAATTCTAGGAGCAACTAGTCCTCATGGGGGAGTAACAAACAAACAAACAAAAAAATCAGGGCTGGAGAGATGGCTTAGTGGGTAAGGCGCTTGCCTGCAAAGCCAAAGGACCCAGGTTTGACTCCCCAGGACCCACGTTAGCCAGATGCACAAGGAGGCACACATATCTGGAGTTTGTAGTGGCTGGAGGCCCTGGTGCGCCCATTCTCTCTCTCTCTCTCTCTCTCTCTCTCTCTCTCTGCCTATTTCTATCTCTCTCTCTCTCTCTCTCAAATAAATAAATAAAAATAAAATATTATAGCCGGGTGTGGTGGCACACGCCCCCAGCTCTCAGGAGGCAGAGGTAGGAGGATCGCAGTGAGTTTGAGGCCACCCTGAGACTACAGAATGAATTCCAGGTCAGCCTGAGCTACAGTAAGACCCAACCTGGAAAAACAAAAACAAAAAAACAGAGTTTAAGACAAACCATCTTGCTAGGGAGGATCCTGGAGAGGGTGAGTCTCAGAGTGTGCCCCATGTGGAAAAGAGAGAAAGGGTAAGAGAGTTGGAAGGACAGAGTGAAAAAGGCCAAGTCTTCAAGGCAGTTGAATGATAACTTGTTTTCGGTATGTGTGTGGTTTTTCAAGATAGGGTCTTGCTGTAGCCCAGGCTGACCTGGAATTCACTATATAGTCTCAGGGTGGCCTCAAACTCAAGATAATCCTCCTACCTCTGCTCCTGAGTGATAATTTGAAAGGAAGAGATACACCAGGATTCAGCCTTCTTAATTGAATTCTGTATTAGTCAGGCTTCTCCAGGGAAGCAGGAGGTAGAGATAGGGATGGATAGATAGATAGATAGATAGATAGATAGATAGATAGATAGATAGATAGATAGATAGATAGAGATAGATGATAGATAGATAGAGATAGATGATAGATAGGTGGATACATAAGTAGTTAGATAGGTCACTAGATAGATGTTAAACTGGTATTTATTTATAGGTGATATTTATTTGTTACAGGAATTGCTCACATGATTATGGAGGCTGACAAGTCTCACAGCAGGCCATCTACAAGCTAGAGAACCAAGGAAACTGGAGGCATAGCTCAATCCAAGTTCAAAGACCAGAGAATCCAGAGAGCTGATGGTGTATCTCACAGCCCAAGGCCAAAGGCCTGTGGGTCTGAGGGCTGCTGGTACAAGTCCTATATCCAAAGACCACAGAACCTGAAGATTCCAGTATCTAAGGGCAGGAAAAAATGGTATACTGGTTCCAGGAGAGTGAAATTGCCTTGTATGTATTGGTGTTCATTTCTGTTCTGTCTGGCCCCTGCATCAATTGAATAGGGCCCCTGCCCCTGAGGAGACAGTAGACCTATTGATCCAAATACCAATTTCTTCCAGAAATAATGTTTTATCAGTCACCTGGGTATCCCTTAAGTCATCCAAGTTGACACATGAAATTCACACCACAGATCACTCCTATGTTATTAAGTATCTGTCAGTAAACATATGAAGTGTCAGGCTAGAGTAATAGCTTAACAGTTAAGGCACTTGCTTGCAAAGTCTTTTGGCCCAGGTTCCATTCCCCAGCACCTATATAAAGCCAAACACAAAAAGTGCTGCATGCATCTGGTTTTCTATTATAGCAGCAAGAGATGCTGGCACACACACACACACATACACACACACACACGCAAATAAAAAATAGATTACTGCCGGGCATGGTGGTACACGCCTTTAATCCCAGCACTAGCACTCAGGAAGCAGAGGTAGGAGGATTTCTGTGAGTTCAAGGCCACCCTGAGAATACAGAGTGAATTCCAGGTCAGCCTGGGCTGGAGTGAAACCCTACCTTGAAAAACCAAAAGAAGAAGAAGAAGAAGAAGGATGAGGAGGAGGAGGAGGAGGAGGGAAAGAAAAACAGGAAAAAAATAATAAATTACTGGGGCTGAAGAGATGGCTTAGCAGTTAAGGCACTTGCCTGCAAAGCCAAAAGACCCAGGCTTAATTCCCCAGGACCCACATAAGCCAGATGTTCAAGGTGGTGCGTGCGTCTGGAGTTCGTTTGCAGGGCTAGAGGCCCTGGTGCACCCATTCTCTCTCTCTCTCTCAAACAAATAAATAAAATAAAATATTTTAAACAAAACTTTAGGGGGTTAGAGAGATGGATTATCAGTTAAGGCACTTGCCTGTGAATCCTAAGGACCCATGTTCAATCTCTCTCCAGATCCCACGTAAGCCAGATGCACAAAGGTGATGCAAGTGCAAGGTCGCACAGGCACACTAGGTGGCGCAAGCATCTGGAGTTCAATTGTAGTGGCTGAGGCCCTGGTGTGCCAATTCTCTCCTCACTCTCGCTTGCTCTCTCTCTCTCTCTAAAAAAAAAAAATTTTTAACTTTAAAAAATAGATTGCAAAAAATTATTTTAAAAAAGGGGGGAGCTGGAGAGATTTCTTAGTGGTTAAGGTGCTTGCTGCAAAGCCTAAGGCTCTGGGTTCAATTTCCCAGTATCCACTTAAAGCCAGATGCACAAGGTGGCACATGCATTTTGGAGTTCATTTGTACTGCCTGGAGGCCCTGGTATGCCCATTCTCTCTACATATCTGCCTCTTTCTTTCTCTCTCACCCCCCCTCAAATAAATATATAATTTTTTTAAAAAATGTATTGCCTATACTGATTATTGGCCAGACTGTCAATACAACCCCATGTGTAGAGCCCTGGCTTAGGAGAGTGTGAGGTCACAGACAGAGTTAGCTGATGAAATGAGCCCCTGCATCTCTGGCCTGGCAAGGGTGCTAGACTTGGAAGGTATGTAGGGGCAGGTCCTAAAGAGGAGGTGTTCCTATGCGCAGAGGATGGTTCTGGAGCTTTCCTCAGCCTGGGAGGAGCATGATCAAGACTGTCTTCTCCCTTGGCCTGATTCCTGGCTCACCAAACTGCCTCTGCTTTTGGTCTGGTTTTCTTCTGTTTTTCAACTTCTGTCTACTCATGTTTGTTTGTTTGTTTTTTAATATTTTTTCTTTTTATTTATTTTATTTTTGTTTTTTTGAGGTAGGGTCTCACTCTAGCCCAGGCTGACCTGGAATTCACTATGTAGTCTCAGGGTGGCCTTGAACTCACAGTGATACCACTACCTCTGCCTCCCAATCTCCAGCCCTTTTTAAATATTTTTATTTATTTATTCATTTGTTTGACAGAGAAAGAGAGAGAGAAAGAAAGAGAAAAAGAGTGAGTTAAGTATGGATCAGTCAGGGCTTTCTGCTGCAAATGAACTCCAGACATATACATCATCTTGTGCATCTGGATTTATGTGGGTACTAGGGTATGTGGGTACTGAGGAATTGAACCTGGGCCAGCAGGCTTTGTAAGCAGTGCCTTTAACCACTGTGCCATCTCCCCAGCCCTCTATTCATATTTACTATATGTCAAGCATTGCTTTGCTCCAAGAGAATTCTAGGGGGAGGCCCCACCCCAAGATTACCCTTCACATACCAGGTCACCTGCCTGTTAGCCTGTCCCAAGAACCTAAACTCTAAACACTACTATGATTTCAATACATGCCCCTCCAAAACATATATGCAAGAACCAAAACCTTAAGGTGACGCTGTTGTTGTTTCTTATTTTGGTTCTATTTTCAAGGTAGGGGTTCACTCTAGCTCAGGCTGACTTGGAACTCACAGCAATCCTCCTATCTCAACCTTCTGAGTGTTGGGATTAAACACAACTGCCACCACACCAAGCAGTGGTGGGGATTTTGTTGTTTTGGGCATGAGTATGGTATAACACATCCACATGGGTGTGCAGGGGAGTATACCTGTTTGTTGTACACATGGAGGCCAAAGGACACCATCCAATGCCCTACTCTGTGGCGTATCTGTGTGTTGCTTGAGATAGAGTTTCTCCCTCATTCCAGAGCTTGCCTCAGTCAGTGAGCCTAGTGATTGTCTCTTCTCTGCCCTCTGTAGGACTGGGGTGACAGACATGTGAGGCCATGCCCAGACGCTCATGTAGGTGTTAGGGAATTAAACTCTGGCTGTCTTGGGCCCTTGTGCACAAGTGGCAAACCCTCGTATAGGCTGAGTACCCTTCTTAGACTCTCACAGTGACGTTTTAAGAGGTGGGGCTGTGGGCAGGTGACTGAGTCATCAGAACTCTGCATCCATGGATTAGTGCCTTATAAAATAGTTCTAGGAGCCGGGCGTTTGGTCCCAGCACTCAGGAGGCAGAGGTAGGAGGATCACCGTGAGTTCAAGGCCACCCTGAGATTACATAGTGAATTCCAAGTCAGCCTGAGCTAGAGCGAGACCCGACTTCAAAAAAAAAAAAAAAAAATAGTTCTAGGGAGCTAACTCCCTCTTCCTGCCCTTCCTCTTTCTACCATGTGAGAATGAAGCTTGAAGAAAACATCATCAGGGACTGGAGTAACGCTGCCGCAGTCAAAGGAGCTGGCTTCCAATGCCCGGTGGCCTGGGTTCAACTCCCCAGTACTCATGTAAAGCCAGATGCACAGAGTGGCACATGAGTCTGGATTTTCTCCTTTATTTATTTATTTATTTTGGATTTTCATGATAGGGTCTCAGTGTAGCTCAGGCTGACCTGGAATTCATTCTGTAGTCTCAGGGTGGCCTTGAACTCATAGCAATCCTCCCTACCTCTGCCTCCCGAGTGCTGGGATTAAAGGCGTGCACCACCATGCCTGGCTTGAGTCTGGATTTTCTTTGTAGTGGCAAGAGGCCCTAACATGCCCATTCTCTCTCTCTCTTCCCTCTCTCTCTTTCATAGATAAATAAAAATATTTTTTAAAAAAGAAAAGAGCAGGCCAGGCGAGGTAGCACATGCCTTTAATCCCAGCACTCAGAAGACAGAGATAGGAGGATTGCTGTGAGTTCAAGTAAACTTAGTGAATACATAGTGAATTTCAGGTCAGACTGAGCTAGAGTGAGACCCTACCTCGAAAAACCAAAGAAAAGAGAAGAGAAAAGAGCAGGCTGGAGAGATGGCTTATTGGTTAAGGTGCTTACCTGCAACGCCTAAGGACCCAAGTTCAATTCTCCAGGTTCCATGCAAGCCAGATGAACAAAGTGATGCATGCATCTGGAGTTCGTTTGCAGTGGCTAGACACCCTGGTGCACCCATTCTCCTCTCTCTCTCCCTCTCTCTCACTCTGTCTCAAATAAAAATAAAAAACAAAATAAAATAAGAGCTAGGCGTGGTGGTGCACACCTTTAATCCCAGCACTTGGGAGGCAGAGGTAGAAGGATCACTGTGAGTTCGAGGCCACCCTGAGACTACATAGTGAATTCCAGGTCAGCCTGAGCTAGAGTGAGACCCGACCTCGAAAACAAAAGAAAAAGAAAAAGACAAAAGAAAACACCATCAATGCAGCAGGTCTTCACCAGACACCAGACACTGATGCCTTGATCTCAGACAACTCAGCCTCCAGAATATGAATAAATGCATTCCTGTTGCTTATAACTTCGCCAGGAGAGAGTATTTATTAGAGCAGCACCATGCTGCATTGCCTCACCTCCCAGAAACGTTGGTTATCAGGCTTAATGGTGATAACGTGGACCTCATTCTGGGTGGGCATCAAACGGGCATAATGCATCCTGTGTATCAGATGGCTGCATCAATCAACAGGGACAGCTGTACCAAAGCCTACAGAAAGAAAGGCCCAGCCCCACAGCGCTTCAGAGCGAGCCTCACCCTTGGCAGGGGCAGCACAGATAAGGAGCAGAGTCAACCAACCTCATTTACTCCTATCACTGCAAAACTCCTAAACAGAACCATGGCAAAATGTAATGTTTCTTCTTTTTAACCTTTGAATAATGTTTTCAATTTTGACAGGCAAATTTATCCATTTCTTCTTCTGTGAATTGGGCTTTTTTATAGACAATACACCATGATAACAATCCCCTCTTAATACTCCTCTTTGCCCCTCCCAAGTCCCTCTTCCACTGAGTTCCTTCTTCTTTTGAACTAGTCTTTTCTATTCGTGCCATCATTTCTTCCTCCTATTATACAGGTCTTGTGTTGGTAGCATCAGCCACTAAAATGTGATATTTCTTGAACAGAGGTTACAGGCTGAGTTCACATCCTTTAAAAAACATATTAGCAAGGAAATCTTTCTGAATCTTGAAAAATATATTATCAAGCAAAGTCTCACAGTATATTAAAAGAAGTATATACTATGTTCAAATGACATTGATTATAGGAATGTCATGATGGTTCAATGTTAATAAATCTATTAATATAGTTTATTCTAGAAAATAGACTACAATGATGGCTTAAGAGAAAAATATATCATGGCCAAGTGGTATTCATTATAGAAATAAAAAGATAGATTAATATTAGAAAATCTATTAATATAATTTATCTTATTAATAAGTAGAAAAAGAAAACCATATTATATATGAAAAGACAATGCAAGTACATCAATAAATACAATATCCATAACTAAGTTTGTAAAATCTTACCAAAGTAGAAATATGATATTTTCTTATAATTTTTTTTGAGGCAAACCCAACAAACTGGCCCTTTTTTAAAAAAGATTATTTATTTATTTATTTATTAGAGACAGCGAGAAGGAGGGGAGAGAGAGAATGGGCACACCAGGGCCTCTAGCCACTGCAGACACACTCCAGATGCATGTGCCACCATGTGCATCTGACTTACATGGGACCTAGAGAATCAAACCTGGGTCCTTAGGCTTCACAGGCATGCGCCTTAACCACTAAACCATCCCTCCAGCCTGCCTTTTTTATGAGAGAGAGAGGGAGAGAATTAGCATGCCAGGGCCTCCAAGCCACTGTAATAGAACTCCAGAAGTGTGTGCCACCTTGTGCACATGTGTGACTTTGAGCATGCAGCACTTTCTGCCTCTGGCTTTTGTGGGATCTGGGGAGTCAAACATGGGTCCTTAGGCTTTGCAATGCAAATGCCTTAACTGCTAAGCCATATATATCTCCAGTCCTAATTATTTTTAATTTTTTTCAGTATTTTTATTTATGCGAGCAGAGGGAGAGAAAAGAGAGACAGAGAGAAAATGGGCACTCCAGAGCCTCCAGCCACTGCAAACAAACTCCAGATGTATGTACCACTGCATTTTGGCTTTATGAGAGTACTGGGGAATCAAACCCAGGTCATTAGGTTTTGCAGGCAAGTGCCTTAACCACTAAGCCATCTCCAGCCCTTCTTTAATTTTTTTCTGTTTTTTCTATTTTTTAAATTTCTTAAACCAGCTTTAAACATCATGCTCCACAACAAAACTTGGGCTGAAGCCAGTCATGGTGATACCTTTAATCCTAGCATCTGGGAGGCAGAGGATCGCCAGGAGTTCAAGGCCACCCTGAGACTACATAGTGAATTCCATGTCAGCCTAGGCTAAAGTGAGACTCTACCTCAAAAAACAAACAAACAAACAAAACCTTGGGCTGGAGAGATGGCTCCGTGGTTAAGGTGCTTGCCCTGCAAAGCCTAATGACCCAGCTTCCCCAGTATGCATCTGGAGTTCATTTGCACTGGTGGCAGCCCTGTTGCGCCCTTTCATTCTCTTTCTCTGTCTCTGTGCTTGCAAATAAACAAACAAAATATGTTTTAAAGCTCTACACATAATTCTATTAGGTGAAGAGCATACAAGAATTCCTACAGTACTGGGCTGGGAAGATGGCTCAGGGAGTAAAGTACTTACCATCTGTTGCAGTCAGCTTCACATTACTGGCAGAAAACACCCAACCAAGAGGAGCTTGTGGGAGGAAAGGGTTTATTTTGGCTGACAGACTCAAGGGGAAGCTCTATGATAGCAGGGGAAAACGATGCCATGAGCAGAGGGTGGACATCACCTCCTGGCCAACATCAAGTGGACAATAGAAGCAAGAGAGTGTGCCAAACACTGGCAAGGGGAAACTGGCTATAATGCCCACAAGCCCACCCGCAGCAATATACTGCCTACAAGAGGCTCCAATTCCCAAATTGCCATCAGCTGGGGGACCTAGCGTTCAGAACACATAAGTTTATAGGGGACACCTGAATCAAACCATCACACCATCCAACTGTGAGGACTTGTGTGCAGATCCCTAGAACCTATTTCAAACCTGGGGGCTGACCTATGTCTGTAATCTCAGCACTGGGGGAGAGACAGTAGGATCTTCTGGGCTTGCTGGTTAGCTAGTCTAGCCCACTAAGAAAGCTCCACCTTGTCTCAAAAATAAGGTGGATGGCTGAAGAGATGGCTTACTGGATAACAGCGCTTGTTACAAGTGTGAGGCCCTGAGACCACCTGAGTTCAGTTCCCCAAGAACCATTAAAACAGCTGGGTGTGACCATGCGTGTCTATAACCACAGTCCTGTGGGGAGCAGAGACAAGAGAATTGCTGGAGCTCATGAAAATTGCAGCTCTGCACTCAGAGAAAGATTCCATCTCAAGGAAATATGTGTTCTGAATGGTAGGTCCCTAGCTGGTGGTGATTTGGTAGGTGGAGCCTTGCTGGAGGAGGTGTGTTTCTGGGGGCTGGCTTAGGGGTGTTATAGTCAGCTCCCCTGTTGCAGTCAGGCTCTCGTTGCTGACAGAAAACACACAACCAATAGCAGCTTGGGGGGGTAGGGTTTATTTTGGCTTACAGAGTTGAGGGGAAGCTCCATGAGGGCAGGGGAAAACTATGGCATGAGCAGAGGGTGGACATCATTTCCTGGCCAACATCAGATGGACAACAACAACAGGAGAGTATGCCAAACACTGGCAAGAGGAAGCTGGCTATATCACCCATAAGCCCACCCAATAATACACCCCTTCCAGGAGGCTTTAACTCCGAAATTGCCATAAGCTTGGGACCTAGCATTCAGACCACCTAAGTTTATGGGGACACCTGAATCAAATCACCACATTGCCCCTTGTCAGAATTTGGCTCACTGTCTGCTAGTATTTTCCACCTGCTGTGGCAGAGGTAATATCTAGCCTCTGCTCATGCCATGCTTTCCTGTGCCATCATGAAAAATCCCCTCAAGTCTGTAAACCAAAATAAATGACTTTCTTCCCATAAGATGCCTTATTCCAGCAATGAGAAGGTAACTGCAATAAGAAGTGATAGAGGAACGGCATCTGGTGATCTCCTCTGGTCTCCACATGTAAACAGACATGCACATATGCACATACACATGCATGTTCCACACAATACACACTACACATGCAAAAATAATAGCAAAGTGGAGAATGACTCAGAAAGATACCCACTATTGACCTCTGACCTTCACATGCATGCTCACATATATGCATGCACACCTACACATGCCCACAAATACATACACAGACACACATGCACATACCACACACATGTTCATGGAAAACAAACAAACAAAAAAAACTTTTAGGAGACTGGGGAGATGGTTCAGCTATTAAGGGTACTTGCTTGCAAAGCCTGTTGGCCTGGGTTCAATTTCCCAGCTCCCACATAAAGTCAGTCCAAAACCTGGCACATGTATTTGGTATTGGCTTGCAGTAGCAGGAGACTCTGGCACATCTACACACACACACGTGCACACGTACACACACATGCAAATAAATAAATAAAATTAAAAAAAATTAGGGCTAGAGAGATGGCTTAGCAAATAAGGCACTTGCCTGCGAAGTCTAAGGACCCATGTTTAACTCTCCAGGTCCTACATAAGCCAGATGTACAAGGTGATGCAAGTACACAAGGTGGCACATGCATACAAGGTGGCACAGGCATCTGGAGTTCTACTGCAGTGGCTGGAGGCCCTGGTGCGACAATTATTTTTTCTCTCTCTCTCTCTCTCTCTCTCTCTGTCGCTCATAAAAAAAAATTTAAAGATGGAGCTGGGGATCAGGGTTGTGGTGGCGCACACCTTTTTAATCCCAGCACTCAGAAGGAGGCAGAGGTAGGAGGATCACTGTGAGTTCAAGGCCACCCTGAGACTACATAGTGAATTCCAGGTCAGCCTGGGCTGTTGTGAGACCCTATCTTGAAAAAAAAAAAAAAGGAAGAACCCCTGCTTCAATTGAAGTGGAAGGTGAAGATCAACAGAAAAGCTACTCTCTCACCTCCACATATGCGCTGTGGCTTGCATGTGCCATACTCACACACACACACACAATATATATATATATGCATATATATATATCCAAATAAATAAATACAAATAGAATTCCTACAGAAGTTTATTTTTTTTCCAGACAGGATCTCATTGCATGGCCCAGGCTGACCTCAGCACAAGATCCTGCTGCCTCCACTTCCCTACAACAACTCTTAATTAACATTGTTCTGAAAGTCCTAGGTAATTTCATTAGGGAAATACATGAAAAGAGATATAAATATTAGAAAGGAGGAGGCAAAGTAATCATTATTTAAAGTTCATATGATTATATATCTAGCAAATCCTCCCAGAAATCCATTAACTATATTAACTGGATCCAGGAACTTAGCCAATTACAAAATAAATACACAAAAATCAATAGCGTTCCCATCAAACAATAAAAATGACTTAGAAAATAGAATGCAGATTTTATTCACAATATTATAAAAACATAAATGAAGTAGAAATAAACTTCCCTATACGGGTAATGACCTCATGGGGGGAAGTCTTTAGAGGGATAGGGAACACCTGGAGGAAGCTGTCTTAAGTAGAGACAGTTTGGTTTTTTTGTTTTGTTTTGTTTCAAGGTAGGGTCTCACTTTAGCCTAAGATGACCTGGAAATCACTCTGTAGTCCCAGGTTGGTCTCAAACTCACAGTGATCCTCCTCCCTCTGCCTCCCAAATGCTGGGATTAAAGATGAGTGCCACCATACCAGGCCAAATAGAGACAGCTTTAAATCTAACCTATCTCTTTCAAATGAATATTAAAATTTATATAGTCCAACTCAAAATCCCCAAAGGACTTATCTTAGACCCAGCAAAGTGATTCTAAAAGGAATTTGAGACATAACACCATCAGAATAATCAGAGGAAGTCTGGAATTGGGCTGGGGATGTAGCCCAGTGCTTTGACAGAGCACACACACACACACACACACACACACACACACTTCCCCAGAGGGGAGCACTGGCCACACCAGTCCAGGCCATGTGTGGAAGTCTCAAAGTCTCCGGGTCATGCAGGAAGCTCAGGATCCAGAGGAAAACGTGGGTGTGAGCCTAGGCTATGGTTCTGCAGGAAGGAATGGGTGAGGCCAGGAAAGAGCTAGCAGGTTATGATCGTGTTAGCCAGGGAGTTTCAGAGGAGCTGGGACCTAGGGATGATACCTTAACTGTCAGTCCCTGGCACTGGAGAGATTAGGGTGGGGAATCTGGCTTGCTGGGTGAGGTTAGATCTGGAAAGGTTAGATAGGGTGCTGGGTTGGACTGGATGATTTGCCTGATTAAAGGCAAGGCATGCTTATAGGCCAATTCACTCCTTCTAGGAATCAGGTAAGCCTGGGAGGAACAATTTCTCTAGAGTTAGTAGAATCCCAAAACGTCAACACATAAAAAATTAAAAAAAAAAAAAAAGAAATGAAAGGAAAAAATAATTAAAAACAAGGGGACTGGAGAGGATACTCAGAAGTTAAGGCATTTGCCTGCAAAGTCCAACAACCCAGGTTCCATTCCCCAGGACCCATGAAAAGCCAGATGCACAAAGTGGCACATATATCTGGAGTTTTTTGCAGTGGCCAGGGACCCTAGTGTGCCCATAGCTTTCTTCTGTCTTCCTGTGCTGGCAAATAACTTTTTTAAAAAAAGTTATATACATTGGTTAAACTGACATATTTAATAAAGTGAGCCAAACCATATTGTGTAAAAAAATTAAAAAGAAAAAGTGGGGGTCTGGAGAGATGACTTGGCAGTTAAGGTGCTTGCCTGTGAAGCCTAAGGACCCATGTTCTATTCTCCAGATCCCATGTAAGCCAGACACTCAAAGGTGAGGCTAGTGCAAGGTCATGCATGTCCAGTAGGTGGCGCAAGTGTATGGAGTTCAATTTTAGTGGCTGAGGCCCTGGCCTGCCAATTCTTTCTCCCTCCCTCCCCACCGCCCCCTCTCTCTGTCTCTCTCTCACTCTCTTGCTCTCTCTAAAAGCAAAAAGAAAAATTGGGCAGGGGCTAGAGAGATGGCACAGTGGTTAAAGTGACTTGCCTTCAAAGCCTGATGGCCCAGGTGAACCTAATACCACGTAAAACAAGGTGGCACATGCCTCAGGAGTTCATTTGCAGTGGCAAGAGGCCGTGGTGGACCCATTCTGTGTGTGTGTGTGTGTGTGTGTGTGTGTGTGTGTGTACTTGTGAATATAAATAAATTTTTAAATTTTCTTAAAAGAAAAAAAAAGAAGTCTGGTCTGGTGGCTCAGGCCTTTAATCCCAGCACTTAGGAGGCTGAGATAGGAGAATAGCCATGAATTCAAGGCCAGCCTGGGCTACAGAGGGAGTTCTAGGTCAGCCTGGGCTAGAGTGAGACCCTACCTCAAAAAAATAAGGAAGCTGGGCATGGTGGCACATGCCTTTAATTCCAGCTTTGGGATGCAGAGGTAGGAGGATCACCATAAGTTCAAGGCCACCCTGAGACTACATAGTGAATTCCGGGTCAGTTTGGGCTATAGTGAGACCCTACCACCAAAAAAAAAAAAAAGGAAAAAAGTAAATACCAAATTAGAGCTGGTTATATAACTCAGTGGTAGTGGTGTCTAGCATGGGTGTTGGGGTGCCTTGATGCCATACTTTTGCTGTTCTGGGGATCGAACCCAGGGCTTTATGTGTGCTCAGTATGCATCCTACCACTAAGGTACCTCCCAGCCCCTGATTTTGGTTGCTTGTTTGTGAAAGGGTCTCATCGTGTAATTCAGGTTAGCCTCAAACTCAGACTCATGTTTCTCCTCTTACCTTAGCCTCCTGCCTGCTGGAATCATAAGAATGTAATAGCCTGCCTCGCTTGGATGTCATTGTTGTCTGTCCTGTGTGCACATGCATGTGTGTGTCTGTGAGCAGGTAACAGTCTATGATACATATGTGTGAGTGTGTACATGGAGGCAAGAAGACAACCTCGGGTGTCATTCTTCAGGCATTGTCCACCAATTTTTAAAAAAATAATTTATTAGAGAGAGAGAGAGAGAGAGAGAGAGAGAGGGAGGTAGATAGAGAATGGGTGCACCAGAGCCTCCAGCCTCTGCAAACGAACTCCAGATGTATGTACCACCATGTGTATCTGGCTTACGTGGGTTCCAAAGAATCAAATCTGGATCCTTAGGCTTCGCAGGCAAGTACCTTAACCATTAAGCCATCTCTCCAGCCCTTGTCCAAGGTCTCTCACCAGCCTGGAACTCCCAAAGGAGCTTAAACTAGCTGGCAAATGAGGCCCAGGGACCCGCCTGTCTCTGCCTCCCGGGTGCTGGGAGTACATGGGTTTTGGGGATTGAACTCAGGTTTTCATGTTAACAAGGCCAGAACTTTATTGACTGAGGTATCTCCCCAGCCCTCGATGTCATTCTTTTTTCTGTTTGTTTTCGAGGTAGGGTCTCCCTCTCGCCCAGGCTAACCAGGAACTCACTTTGCAGCTCCTGGCTGGCCTGGAACTCCCACTGATCCTCCTACCTCAGCATCTTGAGTTCTGGGATTAAAGAAATGCACCTCCAAGCCCAGCTCTGGATGTCAATTTTGTGTGTGTGTGTGTGTGTGTGTGTGTGCGTGGTCGCACATTTTGGGGGGCTCACCTATATGTAGAGTCCAGAGATAAATATCAGATGTCTTCTTTGATCAGTCTCCACTTTTGTTCTTTTTTAAAAATATTTTATTTTTATTTATTTATTTGACAGAGAAAGAGGGAGAGAGAGAGAGAATGGATGCACCAGTTCCTATAACCACTGAAAACAAACTCCAGATGCTTGCACCCTTGTGCATCTTGCTAACGTGGGTCCTGGGCAATAGAACCAGGGTCCTTTGGCTTTGCAGGCAAACGCCTTAACCGCTAAACCATCCCTCCAGGCCTTTTTGATGTTGTTGTTGTTGAGGTAGGATCTCGCTCTAGCCCAGGCTAACCTGGAATTCACTATGTAGTCTCAGGGTGGCCTTGAACTTATGGTGATCCCCCTACCTCTGCCTTCCTTAGTGGTGGGATTAAAGGTGTGCGCCACCATACCCATCTTATTCCACCTCTTAACCTTCTCCTGAGTCTACCTCTTTACTATCATTCTCATTGCCATCATGTCATCAAAATCAGCTTCAACACTCTGATCTCCTTCACCCTCTACAACCCCATAGAGATGCATGCCTCTGCACTCAGCATTCAGGATACTAAAGCAAGAGGATTGTGAGCTCCAGGCCAGCCCACTTATAAAGATCAGGGCCAGCCGGGCATGGTGGCTCATGCCTTTGATTCTAGCACTTGGGAGGCAGAGGTAGGAGGATCACTGTGAGTTTGAGGCCACCCTGAGACTACATAGTGAATTGAGGTCAGCGTGAGCTAGAATAAGACCCTACCTTGAAAACCCAACAAACAGAAAAAAAAAGATCAGGGCCATGCCATAACCTAAAAAACCACACACTGTGAGCCAGGCATGCTGGCACACACTCTTAATCCCAGTACTTGAGGGGCAGAAGTAGGAGGATCACCATGAGTTCAAGGTCATCCTGAGACTACAGAGTTCCAGGTCAGCCTGGGCTAGAGTGAGACCTTGCCTTGAAATAACCAACAGAAAACCCACACTGTGGCTGGGGAGATGGCTTAGAGGTTAAGGCGTTTGCCTGCGGAGCCAAAGGACCCAGGTTCAGTTCCCCAGGACCCACATGAGCCAGATGCACAAGGGGTACACATCTCTGGAGTCCATTTGCCCTAGCACACTCATTCTCTCTCTCCCCCTGCCTATTTCTCTCTCAAATATATATATATATATATATATATATACACACACATATTAGGGCTGGAGAGGTGGCTTAGTGGTTAAGCGCTTGCCTGTGAAGGCTAAAGACCCCGGTTCAAAGCTCAATTCCCCAGTACCCACGTAAACCAGATGGACAAGGTGGCATATGTTTCTGGAGTTCATTTTCAGTGGCTGGAGGCCCTGGTTCTCTCTCTCTCTCTCTCAATACCTCTCAAATAAATTAAAAAAATTAATAAAGAAATATAAATAAAATATTAAAAAAAAGAAAACCCACACTGTGCTGATACCAAGTCCTTGAGAGAGAGGAGAGAGAGAGAGAGAGAGAGAGAGAGAGAGGGCAGATTCAGGATGAAGACATTCTAGGCTCCTCCTCCTTAGGGGGTCAGCAGAGATGCAGGGCAGGTGAGAAGGGACAGGATGGAACCCAAGGGAGGTGCAGAGGCTGTGGAGGGATCAGGTCAGCCCACTAACTGAGGGCAGGATGCCCAGAACACCTGCTTGGAATGATACCTGTTTTACTTATCTGGTTTATGGCTGCGGGTGGATGTTATAGAGAAGTGTATCTGTTAGGAATTGCTTCAAATAGCATGTAAACCAGCACACCATGGATTTAAGTGAGGACAGGATTTAATTTTGTCTCCATGGCTTCTGTCTCTGCTATGCTGTGTGAACATCAGCCACACTGAGGTCAAACAGGAAAAGAGGGCTGGAGAGATGGTTCAGCAAAACCTAAGGACCCAGGTTCGATTCCCCAGTACCCACATAAAGCTATATGCACAAGGTGACACGTGCATCTGGAGTTCATTTGCAGTGCTGGAGGCCCTAGCACAACCATTCTCTCTATATATATCAAATAAATAGAAATAAATAGATAAAATATTTTTAAAGACAGGAAAAGAAATGGAAAATCCAACCAGCAAAAGCTGCCACAGGGATAGAGGCCCCAAGCCACAGCTGGGGGGCCACCACTGTGCAGACTTGGTTTAATGCTTTTTGTTTATTTTTATTTATTTATTTGAGAGCAACAGAGAGAGAAAGAGGCAGATAGAGAGAGAGAGAGAATGGACACGCCAGGGCCTCCAGCCACTGCAAACGAACTCCAGATGCATGCGCCCCCTTGTGCATCTGGCTAACGTGGGTCCTGGGGAATCGAGCCTCGAACCAGGGTCCTTAGGCTTCACAGACAAGCTGCTTAACCACTACGCCATCTCTCCAGCCCCAGACTTGGTTTAAAAAGAAAAAAGTTGAGGGGGTGTGGTGGCGCATACCTTTAATCCCAGCACTCAGGAGGCAGAGGTAGGAGGAATACTGTGAGTTCAAGGCCAGCCTGGAACTATAGAGTGAGTTCCAGGTCAGCCTGGGCTAGAGTAAGACCCTACCTTGAAAAAAACCAAACAAAAAAATTGCTCAGGAGTGGGGAGAGGGCCTGAGGAGGTGGCTCAGTGAATGAAGTGCTCGCTGCCCAAGCATGAGGCCCTGAGTTCAGAACCCCAACACCCACGTAAACTGCCGGCTGCTGTGGCAGGCACTTGTGATTCCAGCCATTCCTGCTGGTGAGAAAGGAAATGAAAACGGGAGGCTCTGCCAGCGCTCAGGGGCAACAAGCCTGCGCAGAGTTAACGCGAGTCCCTGCCTCGAAGGAGGGGGACGATGAGGACGGGCACCCAAAAGCAGTCCTCTGACCTGCACATGCACACTGTCACACTCATGCCTGCACTCACACACGTGAGCACACAGCGCACACGCAAAAATAGAAAATAAGGGACCTGCCAGGCGTGGTGGCGCCCGCCTTTAATTCCAGCACTCGGGAGGCAGAGGTAGGAGGATCGCCGTGAGTTCGAGGCCACCCTGAGACTCCATAGTGAATTCCAGGTAAGCCTGGGCTAGGGACCGAGGAGATGGCTCAGTGGTTAAAAGTAGCACTTGCTTGCAAAGCCTACCGGCCAGGATTCAATTCTCCAGCACCCACAGAAAGCTGGATGCAAAAGTAGTGCAAGCAACTAGTATTTATTTGCAGCAGCAAGAGACCCTGGTGCTCTCATACACACACACACACACACACACACATAAATAAATATATATTAATTTAAAATTTTTTGCTCCAGAGGCTAAGGCAGGATGATCACTTAAGCCCAGGAGTTCAGGGTCACCTAGTACAGTGAGCTAGTAAATTTCTTCTTTCTTGTTTTGTTTTTCGAGGTAGGGTTTCACTCTAGCCAGGCTGACCTGGAATTCACTATGTAGTCTCAGGGTGGCCTCGAACTCATGGCGATCCTCCTACCTCTGCCTCCCGAGTGCTGGAATTAAAGGCATGCGCCACCACAGCCCAGCTCCTGCTCTTATTTTTTGAGCGAGATTTTTTAACACAGGTTGTAGTATGTCCCCTTCCGGGTTCCCCATTTCCCAGTGGGCCCTCCTCAGTAGGGTCACTGGTGTTCACTATGAAGTAATTAGGGTCTCTGTCTCTGGTGGGGGCTGTGTCTCAGGGTGTTTCTAGCCGCCTTGTGGCTCTTACAATCTTCCTGGCCCCTCTCCTGCAACAGTCCCTGAGTCTTGGTGGGTGTGTTTCAGTTAGCGCAGCTTCTGTATTTCTGTTATGATATGTTGGTTCACCACAGCGATTGTTGCTTGAGAAACTTTTGTTTGTTTGTTTGTTTGTTTGTTTGTTTGTTTGTTGTTTTTTGTTTTTCAAGGTAGGGTTTCGCTCTAGCCCAGGCTGACCTGGAATTTACTATGTAGTCTCAGGGTGACTTTAAACTCACAACAATCCTCCTCCCTCTGCCTCCTGAGTGCTGAAATTAAAGGCAAGCACCACCACACCCCACTTGAGAAACATTT
Organism: Dipus sagitta; assembly: GCA_036346955.1. NCBI lineage: Eukaryota > Metazoa > Chordata > Mammalia > Rodentia > Dipodidae > Dipus > Dipus sagitta. The sequence continues at coordinate 99,557,364 of CM070773.1, forward strand.
TGATGCAGGTACCCATTCAACTTACACAGGGAACACTGGGGCTTCTCTCTGGGTATTATGATTTTCCTGACCATGGGGTGCTGACTTGGTTCCCAGTACCAGTTATGAGTTCTCGCCCACTGAGCAGGCCTCGTGTCTAATCAGAGGGCAGTTGATTACCCACAAGGGCTGTGTGCCACTATTAGACAAGTGTGTAGTTCTTGTCTGGCTGGTGGATTGTGTGACTTTCAGGGTCTCCTGCTTATTTAGGCTGCTGGTGACCATTATCACCCAGTAGCTCCCATAGCACTTTCCAGCACCGTGAGGGTTTGCCAGGCAAAGGCTGGCTGACCTCTCATTTTCTGCTTTGCCTCTCAGCATTCTGAGACGGCAGCCTGTGGTGTTGTCAGCAATAAGAGCTTACCTTTTAGCTCTGTCTGGTAATCTGGTGATTGGCAAAGGCATGCATTGCTTTTGGGAATCACATAGCTCATCCTGGCCAACTGCTTCACTGTGGGGTTAACCCAGATCTGGCCCTGGGATCCACAAGCCAGAGGCCATGGTTTAAGGATTAAGCTTTTACCATCTTCCACTAAGCATTTTGGTCTGGTGCATCCAGATTCTTGTCTTATGAATTTCGACTAATGAAACCTACAGATTAGAGCTCATTAGAGATAAAATTTATAGAGCTTAAGAGTAGGAAACAGAGAGCTAGGCATGGTGGTGCACACTTTTAATTCCAGCACTCAGGAGGCAGAGGTAGGAGGGTCACCATGAGTTCAAGGCCACCCTGAGACTACATAGTGAATTCCAGACTAGACTAGACTAGCCTGGACTAGAGTGAGACCCTACCTTGGAAAACCAAAAAAAAAAAAAAGAACACGAAAGAGAGCTGGAGAGATGGCTTAGCAGCTTAAGAGTTAAGGCACTTGCCTGCAAGGCCTAATGACCCAGGTTCGATTCCCCAGAACCAACTTAAGCCAGATACACACAGTGGTTGCATGTGTCTGGAGTTTGTTTGCAGTAGCTAGAGGCCCTGACTCATCCATTCTCTCTCTCTCTCTGTCTCATAAATAAATAAATAAAAATAGGACTGGAGGGATGGCTTAGCGGTTAAGGCATTGGCCTGCAAAGCCAAAGAACCCAAGTTTGATTCCCCAGGACCCACGTCAGCCAGATGTACAAGGGGTACACACGTCTGGAATTCATTTGCAGTGGCTGGAGGCCCTGGTACACCCATTCTCTCTCTCTCTCTCTCTCTCTCAAATAAATAAATAAAAATATTTTTTTTAAAAAAAGAGTAGGAGAGAATGCAGAGCTCCTGCTGTAAGGCAGGAGGGAGGTTCCAGGAAATGGGAAGGTCACCTAGAGACCCAGGATTGGGGTTTATTGGATGGGGGCTGAACTAAGCCTCAATGCCAGGTGTGGAGGTGCTGCCAGGTTTTCACCAAGGGAAGTGATCTTCCCTCTTAGTTTTCTCTTCAAGGGAATAAGAGGTAAAGAAAACCAGATCCTCCCAGTTCCTGGCCTCTAGCAGTGGTGGCTACAAGGACTCTGGGCAAAAAATGATGAAGGGGGGAAACCTGGAATTCACTCCATTACAGTCCTCGCTTTTACTGTCTGGGCCCTGTCACTCCTAAACTTACTTCCACCTTGTTTGAGACAGGGTCTCTCTTGTCCTTTTTGCCCCTGGGAACACCAGACTGCTGGTCCACGAGCTTCGGTATTCTCCTGACTCTACCTCCCATCTCCATGGGCACTTTTATTTTTAATTTTATTTGCGTGTGAGAGAGAGAGAGTGAGAATGGGTGCACCAGGGCCTCTAACCACTGCAAATTCCAAATGCATGTGTCACCTGTACATCTGGCTTATGTGGGACGTGGAGATTCGAACATGAGGCCTTAGGCTTCGTAGGCAAGCACCTTAACCACTAAGCCATCTCTCCAGCCTTCATGGGCCATTTTGCTTCTGGCTTTACTAGGTGCTGGTGATCCAAACTCCAGTTGTCAGGCCTTCAGAGCAAGCACCTTTAACCTCTTTTAAAATTGTGGTGCTGGGGATCGAACCAAGGAATTCAGCCCATGCCAAGCATGCTTAACAATGAGAAAGAAAGTTGCTAAGAGCTCCTAAAGCCAGAGCTGCAGAGGCAGCTGTGAGCTTCATCTCTGGCTCCCTGAGAGGACGTGACTTAGAGCATTTGCAGAGCTGTGGGCCTCTCAGGATGCAGTGGGGGTGGGACTCCGTGAGCCTTCGCAGTGAAGCCTCGGCCCAAGGAGCCTGAAGCCACCCAGGGACTGCTGCTTACTAACTAGTTTGGGGATCCTTGTATTAGAAAAATGGTTCTAATTTTTTTTTTAAATTTAAAAAGTCACCCTGCTTTGCAGCATTTGCTGATTTCCATGATATAAATATTCCCACTGGGGCCAATTTCAAGCCACAACAGTATAACAACCTACTTACAGAATTCCTGCATATTTAGCAACTGGCTCTCTCTCCTGCCCATACTCCCCTGGCCCCTCCAGTGAGCCCTTCTCTGGGGACACCCAGAGATAACTGGGGAGCCCTCTCAGGAAAACTGAGGAGTTGTCAAGACATAAATGGGGTGTTAATGCAATTAGGAAATTAGACCCAACTTTGTAATAACAAGTTGATCAAGTTAAAAGCTATGTATTAAGTGTTTTCAACACAAAGTGGCCTTAATATTCATGACCTCACAGTAGCTGGCACTACCTACACAAGACATGCATAATAGGAGGGGGGGAAATTATGACATCTAGGGTGGTGCACGCCTTTAATCCCAGCACTTGGGAGGCAGAGCTAGGAGGATCACCGTAAGTTTGAGGCTACCCTGAGACTACATAGTGCATTCCAGGTCAGCCTGGGCTAGAGTGAGACCCTACCTTGAAAAACCAAAAAAAAAAAAAAAAAAAAAAACAAAAATTATGACATCTAAATAGAAAAGAGACTAGTTGGAAAGAAGAGATTTAGTGAAGGGGGGATTTGGGAAGCAGAAGAGGGAGTTTGGTGGGAGGGGATTATGATCATGGTATATTATCCATATTTGTGGAAGTTCTCGATAAAAAGGTTTTTTTAAGATTTATTTTTATTTATTTATTTATTAGAGACAGAGAGAGAGTACATGAAAGTGGGTGTGCCAGGGCCTCCAGCCACTGCAAACGAACTCCAGGTGCATGTGCCCCCTTGTGCATCTGGCTTACATGGGTCCTAGAGAATCGAACCAGGATCCTTTGGCTTTGCAGGCAAACACCTTAACTGCTAAGCCATCTCCCCAGCCTTTGAAGAATATTTTTGCTGGGTTTAGGATTCTGGATCAGCGTTGTGTTTTCTCTCAGCATGTTAGTCACCTGAAAGAAAAGCAGCCCTACAGGTAGAATTTTCAGACAAATGAAAACTGAGACTTGGAGCTATAGCATAGCTCAGTAGCTGAGTGTTTGGCCAGCTAGTATCCATAAGGCCCTGAGTCCATCCCTAAAATCACATGCAAGAGAAGAAAAAGAAAGAAAGAAAGAAAGAAAGAAAGAAAGAAAGAAAGAAAGAAAGGGGGAGGGAGGGAGGGAGGGAGGGAGGGAGGGAGGAGGAAGGAAGGAAGGAAGGAAGGAAGGAAGGAAGGAAGGAAGGAAGGGAGGAAGAAAGAGGAACAGAAGGAAGGGTAGAAGGATGACATGGTGGCTCACATCTATAATCCCCAGCACTTGGGAGGCTGGGGTAAGAGGATTGCCATAAGTTCAAGGCCAGCCTGGGCTACAGAATGATTTCCAAGACAGCCTGGGCTAAAGTGAGACCTTGGTGAAAGAAAGAAAGAAGGAAAAGAGGGAGGGAGGGAAGGAAGGAAGGAAGGAAGGGTTGCCAAACATGGTGGCGCATGCCTGTAATCCCAGCACTCAGGAAGCAGAGGTAGTAAGATCACCATGAGTTTCAAGGCCACCTTGAGACTCCATAGTGAATTCCAGGTCAACCAGGGCTAGAGTGAGACCCTACCTCGAAGAACAAAAAAAAAAAAAAAAAAAAAACCCAAGGTTGGAGAGTTGGAGTTGGAGAGATGGCTTAGCATTTAAAACGTTTGCCTGCAAAGCCAAAGGACCTAGGTTCGAGTCCCCAGGACCCACATAAACCAGATGCACAGGGTGATGCATGCATCTGGAGTTTGTTTGCAATGGCTCAAGGCCCTGATTCACCAATCTCTCCCTCTCTCTCTCTCTCTGTCTCTCACACCCTCTCTCTGCCTCTTTCTCTCTCTCAAATAAATATATGTACATATATTTTTTTAATTTAAAAAAAGAAAGAAGGGAGCCAGGCATGGTAGCACATGCCTTTAATCTCAGCACTCAGGAGGCAGAAGTAGGAGGATCACCATGAGTTCGAGGCCACCCTGAGACTACACAGTGAATTCCAGGTCAGCCTGAGCTAGAGTAAGACCCTACCTCAAAAAAAGAGAGAGAGAAAGAAAGGACTGGGGGAATGGCTTAGCAGTTAAGGCGTTTGCCCGCAAAGCCAAAGGACCCAGGTTCCATTCCCCAGGGACCCACGTTAGCCAGATGCACAAAGAGGCGCATGTGACAAGTTCATTTGCAGTGGCTAGAGGCCCTGGCACACCCATTTTCTCTCTCTCTCTCTCTCTCTCTCTCCTTCTCAAATAAATAAAGGTGTGTGCCACCACACCCAGACAGCCCAATGAGCTCAATTATTTTTAAAAAAAGGAAGAAAGAAGAAAAAAGAAATGGAAGCAGTTTGCCACCAGAAGAGTTAAATATACCGAAGACAATTCTGAATATTTTATTTCAGGCAGATAGAAAAAGATCTCAAGTAAAAGATCTAAAAGAACTCTGAATATATGTAAAATAATAATATCTGTGAAGTTTAAAAACTAAATATTTCAGGGTCTGGAGAGATGGCTTAGCAGTTAAGCCTTTGCCTTGCCTATGAAGCCTAAGGACCCTGGTTCGAGGTTCAATTCCCCAGGACCCACGTAAACCAGATGCACAAGGTGGCACATGCATTTGGAGTTCGTTTGTAGTGGCTGGAGGCCCTGGCATGTCCATTCTCTCTCTATCTATCTGCCTCTTTCTCTCTCTGTCTGTTGCTCTCAAATAAATAAAAATAAACAAAAATATTTTTTAATTTTTAAAAATAAATATTTCAGTCAAAAGGAAAAGATTACATTGAATAATAGAAATTTACCTATAATATCTACATAAATACATGCAAACCAGTGCTTGCTTGTAAAGCCTGCTGGCCTGGGTTCAATTCCAGTACCCACATAAAACCAAAAGCAAAAGGAGTCACATGCATTTGGCATTGGTATATAGTGACAAAAGACCCTGGTGTATCCATCCATACACACACAAATAGCTGTGTTAGCCGGCGTGGTAGACCACACCTTTAGTCCTAGCACTCAGGAGGTGAGGTAGGAGGATTGCTGTGAGTTTGAGGCCAATCTGAGTCTACAGAGTAAGTTCTAGGCCAGCCTAGACTAGAGTGAGACCCTGTCGCCAAAAGTAAAAATAAAAAATTATATATACACACAAATAAAATATTTTTAAAAGAAGAAATACAGCAAAAGCACATTATATATATATATAATATCTTAGTCTGTTTTGTGCTGCTATAACAGAATACATATGCTATAACATATGCTGTAACAGAGAGGTATGTATAAAGAACAGAGATTTGGGGCTGGGGAAGTGGCTCAGTGAGCAAGAATGCTTGCCCACAAGAATGAGGGCCTGGGAGGGATTGAGACAGCATGAGTTCGAGCCCCAGCACCCATGTAAAAAGCCAGGCATGGCCATGCATACCTGTAACTCCAGTCCTGTGGGAGTTGGGAGTGGGAGTTGGGGCTCACTGGTCAGCCAGTCGGACAGACAACAGCAGCTGCAGGTTCAGTGAGAGACTCCGTTTCAAAACCAGCCCTAGGGGGGCTGGAGAGACTATTCAGTTGCTAAGGTGCTTGCCTGTAAAGCCTAATGACCTGAGTTTGATTCCCTAGTGCCCACGTAAAGCCAGATGCACAAGGTGGTGCATGTGTCTGGAGTTCATTTGCAGTGGCTAGAGGCCCTGGTACTCCTATTCTTCTCTCTCTCTCTCTCTCTCTCTCTCTCTCTCTCTCTCAAATAAACAAATATTTTTTTTTTAAGAACACAACAGGGGCTGGTGAGATTGCTCAGTAGCTAAAAGCACTTATTTGCAAAACCTAATGGCCTGAGTTTGAGTTCCCAGTACCCATGTAAAGCCAGATACACAAAGCGCTGTGTGTGTGCATAGAGTTCGTTTGCAGTGGCACTAGACCCTGGCATGCCCCATTCACTCTCTGTGTTTGCAAATAAATAAATAAATAAAATAATAAACCAGGCATGGTGGTGCACACCTTTAATCCCAGCACTTGGGAGGCAGAGGTAGGAGGATATCTGTGAGTTCAAGGCCACTCTGAGACTATATAGGGAATTCCAGGTCAGACTGGGCTACAGCAAGACTCTGCCTTGAAAACCAAATAATAACAATAATAATTAATAAATAAAAACACAACAGAGGGCTCGAGAAATTGCTTAATGGTTAAGGTGTTTGCCTGCGAAGCCAAAGGACCCAGGTTCGATTCCCCAGGACCCACATAAGCCAGATGCACAAGGGACACATGCATCTGGAGTTCTTTGGCAGTGGCTAGAGGTCCTGGAATGCCCCTTCTCTCTCTGTCTCTCTCCTCTCTCTCTCTCTCTCTCTCTCTCCTTGTAAATAAATAAATAAAAATTTAAAAAACACAATAGAGATTCATTGGCTCACAGTTCTAGAAGCTGTTAAGATCAAGATCAAGGTACTGGTATATGACAGGACTTTTACCTAAGTTTAATATGAAGGAAGACGGAAGGCAAAGAGATTTGCAGAGGGAGGAGGAAGGAGAGAGACAGGCTACTCCCAACTTGTCCTTGACCTATTTAGGAGTACAGTGCCATGCCCTCTTAGACTGGGACATAGCTCAGCTGTAGAATACGTGAGCACTTGCCTAGCATGCACTGAGGCTCTCGCCCTGAAGAAAACAAAGCTTAGCGTCTCAACACCTGACAACCATGACATGGTGGAAACATCCAGACTATAACAAATGCTAACCATCAGAAGCTGATGTGCCTAGATTAGTCATGAAAGAAAATCGGCTCTCAAGGCAAAAAAAAAAAAAAAAAGTAATGGGAGGTCATTTCATAATGATAAAAATTCACTCTTCCAGGGACATGCAACAATTCTAAATTTGCACTTACCTAATAACATGCTTTTTAGATGGTATAAACAAACAAAAAAAGAGGAAGGCAGAATGACAAATAAACAAAAAAAAAACCCAGACATATGTGCCATCATCATGGGAGATTGTAACCTAGCTCTCTCAGTAATTGCTGGGAGCAGCAGACAGAAGCAGTCACAGAAAATGGAATGATGTTCATGCTGACCCAGTAGACATCTACAGCACACAGCCGAATCCATGTTCCTTGCCCTCACTCGCGGAGCAGGTCCAGAAATCAAGCGTATCCTGGGACATTAAGCAAGTCTGAACAAATTCCAAAGTATTAAAATGACACAGAATGTTTGCAGACCACAGTGCATTTGTGCTATAAATTAATAAAGAAAAGGTAACTGCAAAATCCCTCTGTATCCCGAAATTAAGATGTTTCATGCTAGTCATTGACTTCATAAAATTATAACAATGTCTTCTGAGGGTTAAAACAGAAGATAAAGTTAAAATATACAACCACACCAACTCATAGCTAGAGGCTGGTTAATGAAGTTTAAACATTGAAGGTAGTTTTATAGTCCAGGGGAAAAAAAGACATTGATTAATTTTAAGATTTTATAAGTCAGGGAGCAAGTTAAATTACTAGGGTTGCTATTATAAGAATAGAAAGGAAAAAAGACATCTTTCAAACCAGAGGAAATAAGAATAAGATGAAAAACATAATCTCTTTTTTCAATTTCTTTTTATTTTTCAAGGTAGGGTCTCACTTTAGCCCAGGCTGACCTGGAATTCACTATGTAGTCTCAGGGTGGCCTTGAACTCATAGCAATCCACCTACCTCCACTTCCTGTGTGCTGGGATTAAAAGTGTGTGCCGCCGGGCGTGGTGGTGCACACCTTTAATCCCAGCATTTGGGAGGCAGAGAGGTAGGAGGATCCCTGTGAGTTTGAGGCCACTCTGTGACTACATAGTGAATTCTAGGCCAGCCTGGACTAGAGAGAGACCCTACCTTGAAAAAACAACAACAACAAAAAAGTGTGTGCCACCACACACGGCTCAACTTTTTTTATTCGTCTGTGTGTGTGTGTGTGTGTGTGTGTGTGTACCATGCATACTCCAGAACCTCTTATCACTGCAAAGGAACACGAGATGCTTGCACCACTTTTTGCATCCTGCTTGTGTGTGACTTGGGAATTGAACCTGAGCAAGCAGGCTTTGCAAGCAAGCTCCTTTAACCACTGAGCAATCTTCCCAGCCCTCTAAATCTCTCTCCTAGTAGAAGCAGGCAAAATATGTAAATAGAGAGATATAACATTTGAATATATGCAAACTTCCATCTAGATATTTAAAATGTGGCTTCCAACTGTAGCTGGGCATCCATGGAATCAAAGGCCTGAGAATACTGAGGGGTACCAGGGTGTACCACTGCTCATTCTCCCACCCTATATGCCTTGGGCCTCATCACCCAGTCTGCTTCTGGTTTCCCATTACCTGAGACTTTTCTCAAAGCCACAAGAGACCTACAGGACAGGTGTATAAACACTTTAGTTTCCACACCCCTCCAGTGAGATGCTGAAGTAACCCCAAAACTCCCAAATTGCCCTGTGGTTTTTATCTCAAGTCATACCCTTGCCTGCCTCATTCCCTGTCCACTGGTGTTTCCTGCTGTTCCCCAGTTACCACACTTAAATCCACATCTCCCAAGCTGCTTCTGGGGAAACCACCTTGGCTTCACATGGCTGCTATGTCAAGTCCCAGAGTCTGTGTTTAAAAGAAGCAGGGGCGCTGGAGAGATGGGTCAGTGGTTAAAGGCACTTGCTTGCAAAGCCTGATGGCCCAGGTTCATTTCCCCAAAACTCATGTAAAGCCAGATGCACAAAGCTTGTTTTCAGTGTCAGGAGGCCCTGGTATGCCCATACTCGTTCTCTGTCAGCCTCTTTCCCTCTGGCTCTCTCAATAAATAAATAAACAAACTTTTTAAAGAAGCAGTGGCCAAAGTGGCTGGTGGACATACAAAAGCCATCCCATGAGGCTGGAGAGATGGTTTAGCAGTTAAGGCACTTGTCTGAGATCCCTAAGGACCCAGGTTCCATTCCCCAATACCCACATAAAACCAGATGCACAAGGTGGTACCTGCATCTGGACTTCATTTGCAGTGGCTAGAGGCCCTGGCACAGTCAATTTTCTCTGTGTGTCTCTTTCTCTCTTTCATTCTCTCTCTCTCTCCCTCTTTCTTTCTCTCTTTCAAATCAGTAAATAAATAGAATTTTTTTTTAAAGCCATCATTTTCTGGGCATGGTGACACACGCCTTTAATCCCAGCACTTGGGAGGCAGAGGTAGGAGGATCACCACGAGTTCAAGGCCACTCTGAAACTGCCACAGACCTGGCCCCATAGGAGAATCTTCTCAGATTGGGAAGCATGATAGAGGTGTGTCAGGCCACCGTGTAGGCCTCAGTTGACAAGACAAATTGGAGGACTCAGTGTTTCTGCAGAGGCTGAGAGGACAGCAGACAAGCCAGCCACCAAGAGCCCGGAGAAGCCCCTGCAGGCCTGGGCCTGCCCCTCCCCCGCAGCGACCACCACATCTGAAGCCTCCCAGCCTCGACCAGCAGAAGACTTGGTACTTTGTTGGTACGTTTGTGAACTTTGTTTTCTTTCTTTGTGTTTGTGCGTGTAGTCGTCGTAGTAGTACATGGGATGTGTGTGCCTGTGAGGTATCTACACATATGTGCAGATTTGCATACCTATTCCACACGCATGTGGAGGCTGGAGTCAGACATTGGGTTTCTTCCTCTATCTTGTTGTTTTCTTTCTTTCTTTCTGTCTGTCTGTCTGTCTGTCTGTCTGTCTGTCTTTCTTTCTTTTGAGGTAAGGTCTTGCTCTAGCCAAGGCTCACCTTGAACCTCAAATTCACAGCAATCCTCCTACCTCTGCCTCCTGAGTGCTAGGATTAAAGGCATGTGCCACCACACCTGGCTAACTTGTTTTCTTGAAAGTGAGTCTCTCACAGGAACTGAAACTACCTAGACAAGCTGACTGGGGAGCCCCAGAGATTCTCCTGTCTGTCCCCCTCAGCACTGGGGTTTCAGATATACATGGCCACAACTGGCTTTTGACATAAGTGCTGAGTATTGAACTCAGGTCCTCCTGTTTGCACAGCAAGTGCTCTTACCTGCTGAGCCATCATCTCCTTAAGCTCCTCTGAGAACTTTTTGTTTATTTGTTTTGTGTTTCTTTGTTTTGTTTTCATGGCAGGAGCTCACTCTAGCCCAGGCTAAACCAAACTCACTCTAAGACCCTGGGCTGGCCTTGAACTCACACGATCCTCCTACCTCTGCTTCCTGAGTGCTGGGACTAAAGGCGTGCATCACCACACCTGGCATCTATCAACTTTCTTCAGGGGAAATGGCCCAGGACTTTTGGCTCTATGTTGTTTTCAGAACTAGATGGGGAACTTTCCAGGCTCCTTGCTCACAAATCCCTTGAGTTCTGTGACTATGACAAAGGGAATTTAAGGAACCTATTTCAATAGTTAGGATGCCTGCAATTTGGAGGAAAGAGGATTTGAATAGCCATAAACTTCCATGTGGATATTAAAAGCCTCAGAGGCTGGAAGAGCTAAATTCAAATCTGACCATGGCTTCTCACTAGCTGAATGCTGGAGTCAAGGGACTCAAGTTCTGAACTGCAGGTTCCTCACCTATAAAACAGGGATCATAATTATATTACCTTGCAGGATTGTTGTTGGGAGGAAATTAAAATGTGCTTATACAGAACTTAGTATAAGAGCTGGAGCAATGGCTTAGAGTTTAAAGCCAGATGCACAAGGTGGCACATGCGTCTGGAGTTTTTGCAGTGGCTAGAGGGCCTGGCAAGCCCATTCTCTCTCAATCTCTCTCTCTCTCTCTCTCTCTCATAAATAAGTAAATAATTGTTTGGGGTTTTGGGGGTTTTTTTGTTGTTGTTGTTTTGTTTTTGAGATAGGGTTTCACTCTAGCCCAGGTTGACCCGGATTCTACTATGTAGTCTCAGGATGGCCTCAAACTCATGGTGATCCTCCTACCTCTGCCTCCCAAGTGCTCAGATTAAAGGTGTGTGCCACCACACCTGGCTGAAATTTTTTTTTGAAAAAAGAACTTAGTATAAAAGCTGGGTAGTTAAAAAAGAGAGAGAGAGAGAAAGAAAGAAAGAAAGAAAGAAAGAAAGAAAGAAAGAGGGCTGGAGAGATTGCTTAGTGGTTAAGGCACTTGCCTGTAAGGCCTAAGAACTCATGTTCATATCTCCAGATCCCTCGTAGTCAGATGCACAGTGATGCAAGTATATAATGTTGCACATGTGCACAAGGGGGTGCACACATCTGGAGTTTGCAGCAGGCTAAAGGTCCTGGTACACCCATTCTCTTGTGCTCTCTGCCTCTTTCTCTCTCTCAAAATAAAAAAATAATAACAAAAAATAAAGAGGGGGTGGCAAGGCCACTGAGAAATTCTACTGGAAGTGAGCTGATAACCTCCTCCATGTAGACCAGCTGAGAGAAAGCTGGAAGAAGCCATTCTACATTTAGTTCAATGGGAGAAAGAGATACCACCAGTGAAGATACTCAACAGTGGACACTGAAAGCCTTATAATTGGCCAGCCAGGCCAAATGAGCCAATGGGTGCAATAGTGGCACGTCTATCATGGTGGAAACCAACTGCCCTCCAATTGGACTGGAGGCCCGCTCCATGGGAGGGAATACATCCCTGATACTGAAAACTTAAAACAGGGGTAGTCATGAGCCCTAGGGGTGTAACATCTGTTGATGTCTGGAAAAATGTATATACTATGCTTATCAAACTGCCCAGTAAGCACTTCTCTTAATATTTATACTCTTATATTAATACTACTCTCACTTTGGGTAGAGAATCTTCTCTTTTCAGATGGCAGTGACCTTGGGATGACTCAGAAGGTGTCATAGTGCTGTAAAGAAGTGACTGGAGTACTGAGTAACATCTCGATCACACCTTCCAAGGCTCAGGGTCTAATGCGGAAGAGGTGGTGGAAAGAATGTAAGAGCCAAAGGAAGGGTAGGACTCCTTACAACATCCTCCCTCCAGACATAAAATGGCCTGGATATCCATGACCTCGTAGTGCCTGACACTACCTACACAAGACCATCATAAGAGGAGGAAAAGATCATAACATCAAAATGAAAGAGAGACTGATTGAGATGGGGAGGGGATATGATGGAGAATGGAATTTCAAAGGGGAAAGTGGGGAGAGGGAGGGTATTACCATGGGATATTTTTTATAATCATGGAAAAATGTTAATAAAAATTAAGAAAAATAAAATAAAATACTCCAAAAGGAAAAAGAAAAAAAAATAAAGAGGGATGAAGAGATGGCTTAGTAGTTAAGGAACTTGCCTGCAAAGCCAAAGACCCAGGTTCAATTCCTTAGTACTCATGTAAGCAGATGCACAAAGTGGCACACATGCATCTGGAGTTTGTTTGCAGTGGCTGGAGGCCCTGGTGTGCCTATTCTGTCTTTCTCTCTCCCCCCGCCCCCCCTCTCTCTCTCTCTCTCTCTTTCACTTTCACTTTCTCTCAAACAAATAAACAAAAATAAATTTAAAAAGAATGAAAAGGGCTGGAGAGATGGCTTAGCAGTTAATGCACTTGGCTGCAAAGCATAAGGACACAGGTTTAATTCCCCAGTACTCACGTAAGCCAGATACACATGGTGGCACATGTGTCTGGAGTTCATTTGCAGTAGCTAGAGGCCCTGGCATGCCCAGTCTCTCTCTCTTTCTCTGCAATAAATAAGTTTTAAAAATAAAAAGAATTTTAAAAGCTGGGTAGATAGCTTAATTGTGCCTTCCTTTAAAGCATGCAGGCCAGAGTTCAATCTCAGAATCAACATAAAAAAAGGTTGGCTACGATGTCATCCCAGCACTGAGGAGGTAGCAACAGGCAGATCCCTAGGGCTCACTGGCTAACCTACTTGGTGAGTTCCAGGCCAGTGAGAAGTCCTGTCTCAAAATAGGTGGACAGGGCCAGAGGAACAACAGTTGAAATTTATCCTCTGGCCTCCACATACACATGCACATATGTGCATACACATGTGCACACAGATGTGCAAACAAAAAGGATTTATATAAGCTGGGCGTGCATGGTGATGCATACCTGTAATGCCAGCATTCAGGAGCCTGAAGCAAGTGGATTGCACTGAGTTTGAGGCCAGCCTGAGCTACACAGTAATACCCTTGTCTCAAAAATTTAAAAAGAGGGGACTGGAGAGATGGTTTAGTAGTTAAGGCATTTGCCTGCAAAGCCAAAGGATCCTGGTTTGATTCCCCAGGGCCCACATAAGCCAGATACACAAGGGGGCACATATGTCTGGAGTTTGCAGTGATTGATTAAAATTAAAATTAAAATTAAAAAGAGGGCTGGCTTAGCAGATGGGGCGCTTGCCTGTAAAGCCTAAGAACTCATGTTTGAATCTCCAGGTCCCACATAAACCAGACGCACAGAGTCGTAAATGCACAATGTCACACATACACACAAGGGGACACACGCATCTGGAGTTTGTTTGCAGTGACTGAAGACCCTGGTATGCCCATTCTCTCTCCTTCTCCCTCTCTCACTCAAATAAATAAAAAATAAAAATAAAAAGAGGGTCAGGAGAGATGGCTCAGTGGTTAAGTATGCTTCCTATATAAGCATGAAAACCTGAGGGGGCCTGAAATTGCCTGAGTTCAAATCTCCAAATCCCACATAAACAGTTGGGCATGGCCACACTCACCTGGAACCCCAGTCCCACAAAAGGGAGCAAAGAAATCAGGGAATCACAGAGGCTTGGGCAAAACAGCTCTGGTATCAGTAAAGAAACTCTAGCTCAAAATAAAAACAGGCCAAAGAATAATGGAGCAGGACACCTGACATTCAGTTCTGGCCACTGCTAAAGAGGGCATGAGGCACCACAAGGGCACATAAACGTGCATACACTACAACACACACACATACAATAGACACAAGCAAGCAAAAAAGTTAATATTTTATTTATTTATGTACTTACTTACTTACTTATTTGAGAGAGAGAATGGGTGCACCAGGATACTCCAGATGTATGTATCACCTTGTGCATCTGGCTTACATGGGGACTAGGGAATCGAACCTGAGTCCTTAGGGTTCCCAGGCAAGTGCCTTAACCACTAAGCTATCTCTCCAGCTCCCCAAAAAGAATTTTAAAGAGGAATTGGGAGGAAGAGATAGCTCAATTGTTAAAGGTACTTGTTGGCAGGTTGGAGAGATGGCTCAGTGGCTAAAGGTACTTTCTTGCAAAGCCTGCCAGCCAGGGTTCAATTCCCCAGTACCCAACTAAAGCCAGATGCACAAAGTGGCACATGGGTCTGGATTTTGGATGCAGTGGCAGGAGGCCCTGGTTTGCACTCACTCTCTCTCTCTCAAATAAATTTATAAATAACTAAATTTTGGGTTTATTTTTTGTTTGTTTTTTGAGGTGGGGTCTTGCTCTAGTCCAGGCTGACCTGGAATTCACTATGTAGTCTCAGGCTGGCCTTGAACTCACAGTGATCCTCCTACCTCTGCCTCCTGAGTTCTGGGACTAAAGGTGTGTACCACCATGTCTGGCTAATAAATTTTATTTATTTATTTGCAAGCAGAGGGTGAGAGAGAGAGAATGGACTCAACAGGGCCTCTAGCCACTGCAAATGAACTCCAGATGTATGTGCTGCTTTGTGCATCTGTCTTTACCTGGGTACTGGGAATCAAACCCAGATCATTAGGCTTTGCAGTCAAGTGCCTTAAAACTTCTGAGGTCTGGAGAGATGACTTAGTGGTTAAGATGCTTGCCTGCAAAGCCTAAGGACTCAGGTTCAATTCCCCAGGACCCACGTAAACCAGATGCACAAGGTAGTGCATGTGCCTGGAGTTTGTTTGCAGTGGCTGGAGGCCCTGGCATGTTTATTCTCTCTCTCTCTCTCTCTCTCTCTCTCTATATATATATATATATATTTATTTATTTATTTATTTATGTATGTATATGTATATATTTATATGCCTCTTTCTCTCAAATAAATAAATAAATATTTAAAAAATAAAAATCTATGATGAAAACTGGGCGTGATGGCACACACCTTTAATCTCAGCACTCCAGAGGCAGAGGCAGGAGGATCACCGTGAGTTCAAGGCCACCCTGAGACTACAGAGTAAATTCCAGGTCAGCCTGAGCTAGAATGAGACCCTACCTCCAAAAAAAAAAAAAAAAAAAAAATTATGATGTATACTTGTTGATGTGGAAAACTGCTTATGTATTTATTATTTAATAGGAAAAAGTAGGTTACATTTCACTATATATACTATGACTGATTTTATGCTTAAATGCAAGTTGTTATAAGTACATATAGATGTGGGTATAATTATATGTATATGTGTTTAGAAAAATGGTTGAGATGAAATATATCAAACCACTAACAGTGCCTATTGCTGCAGGGTGAGTACATGGGTTGGATTTTTCCCTTATGTTTAACTGTATTGTAATTTTAAAAAAAATAACAGCCATATGTGACATGTGTAATAAAAATAGTAATAAAGGAAAAGATAAAAATTTGTGGTCCAGAGCAAGAAGGGGCTAGAGATGAAACCTGTCAACACAAGCAGAATAAAAAGGGAATAAGGGACTTGGGGAAATGGCTCAGTGGATAAAGCACTTGCTATGAGAAGCTGAGATCAGATGCCCAGAGCCCACATAAAGCTTCATGGGGCTGCACGTGTCCGTAATCCCTGTGCTACTAGGGTGAGAGGAAAGGTAGAGACAGGAGACTCCCTGCAAGCTAATGGGCCAGCTAGCCTAGTGGACATAGCAACAAACAATAAGAGAACCTGCCCCAAATAAAGTGGGAGGCAAGGACCAACAACCAGGATTGTCCTCTGACCTCTACACGCCTGCAGTAGTTCCTGCACTCACTCACACATGTATACAAACATCATGCACACACACACACACACACACACACACACAGATTAAAAAAAGAAATCTAAGCCTAATGTGTGTGGTGGTGCACTCCTTTGATCCCAGCATTCGGGAGGCTGAGGTAGAATAAAAAGGGAATAAGGGACTTGGGGAGATGGCTCAGTGAATAAATCACTTGTTATGCAGGCATGAGGAGCTGAGATCACATGCCCAGAGCCTATTGTGAGCTGAAGGCCAGCCTGGAACTACAGAGAGAATTCCAGATCAGCCTGGGCTACAGTGAGACTCTGCCTTGGAAAAAAAAAAAAAAAAAAAAAAACTGCAAATAAACAAATGTAAAGCCAGGTGTGGTGGTGCATGCCTTTAATCCCAGCACTCAGGAGGCAGTGGTAGGAGGATAGCCGTGAGTTTGAGGCCACCCTGAGACTACATAGTGAATTCCAGGTTAGCCTGGACCAGAGTGAGACCCTACCTCGAGAAATAATAATAATAAATAAGTAAATAAATTTTAAAAACAATAAATTTTTTGCTGGGCGTAGTGGTACACGCCTTTAATTCCAGCACTTGGAAGGCTGAGGTAGGTGGATCACCATGAGTTTGAGGCCACCCTGAGGCTACATAGTGAATTCCAGGTCAGCCTGAGCTAAAGTGAAACCCTACCTCAGAGAAAAAAAAAAAAAAAAAGGGGGCTGAAGGGATGGCTTAGTGGTTAAGGCATTTGCCTGCAAAGCCAAAGGACCCAGGTTCGATTCCCCAGGACCCACGTTAGCCAGATGCACAATGGGGTGCACATATCTGGAGTTCATTTGCAGTAGCTGGAGGCCCTGGCGTACCCATTCTCTCTCTCTTTCTCTCCCCCGTTCTCTGCAAATAAATAAAAATAATTTAAAAGAAAAAAAACAACAAATAAAATAAAAATTTAAGCCAGACATATGTGGTGATACACGCCTTTAATCCCAGTACTTGGGAGCCTAAGGTAGGACTGATATGAGTTTGAGGCCATCCTGGGCTACAGAGTGAGTTCCAGGTCAGTCTGGGATAGAATGAGACCCTCCCTCAAGAAACAAAATGGTTTATTTTATTTTTTATTTACTTGTGAGAAAGAGAGAGAAAGAAAGATGCAGATAGAGAGAGAGAATTGGCGCACTAGGGCCTCTAGCCAGTGCAAATAAACTTCAGATGCATGCACCGCCAGTGCATCTGGCTTTACCTGGGCACTAGGAAATCAAACCTGGGTCCTTAGGCTTTTCAGGCAAGTGCTTTAATGGCTAAGCCATCTCTTCAGCCCAAAATGTTTTCTAAGTATTTGATTTATTTATTTGTGAGCAGAGAGAGGGAGGGAGAGAGAATGGGCATACCAGAGCTTATTGCTGCTGCAAACTAACTCTAGATTCATGCACCACTTTGTGCATCTAGCTTTATGTGGGCACTAGGGAATTGAACCAGGGTCTGGCTGGCTTTGCAAGCAGGAGACTTCAATTGCTGAGGCATCTTCCCAGCCTCCAAAATGTTTTTTAATATAGGATTGAGATTTTTTTTCTCAAATGAAAATGAAGCTTTACCTGCCTTTTGTTACTGTGATAAGATATATATGACATAAAATTAGCTTTTTAGGGATTTTAAGTGTGCAACTCAGTGGCATTAACTGCATTTACCCTGTTGTGCAACCATACCATCATCCATCTCTAGAAATTTTTTGTTTGTTTGTTTTTTGTTTTTTGAGATAGGGTTTCACTCCAGCTCAGGCTGACCTGGAATTCACTATGTAGTTTCAGGGTGGCCTCAAACTCACAGTGATCCTCCTACCTCTGCCTCCCGAATGCTGGGATTAAAGGCATGCACCACCACACCTGGCATAACTGACTTATTTCACTTACAATAATGTCTTGATGGTTCATACAAATTTTAACACAAAAGAATTTTCTTCCTTTTTTTTATTTTATTTTATTTTTTTTTTGAGGTAGGATCTCACTCTAGCCCAGGCTGACCTGGAATTCACTATGTAGTCTCCAGGTAGCCTTGAACTCATGGCGATTCTCCTATCTCTGCCTCCCAAGTGTTGGGATTAAAGGCGTGTGGCACTATGCCTGGCAATTTTCTTCCTTTTTTTTTTTTTTTTTGTTGTTTTTTTTGTTTTTCAAGGTAGGGTCTCACTCTAGCCCAGGCTGACCTGGAATTCACTATGGAGTCTCAGGGTGGCCTTGAACTCACAGCAATCCTCCTACCTCTACCTCCCGAGTGCTGGGATTAAAGGTGTGCACCACCACGCCCGGCTAATTTTCTTCCTTTTTAAGGCTGAGCAATAGTCTATCATACATCGTATGTATGTATATATGTACCTCATTTTGCTTATCCATTCTTCTATCAATGGATTCTTTGGCTCATGTATATAGTACTGCTATGGGCACCTGCGTCTCATCCAGCTTTAATTAAAGGCCACTGCTATAGTTTAAAACCAAAACATTCCCCGCAGACTGGTGCTTGAGTGCTTATTCCCCATCTGGTGATGTTATTTTTGGAAGCTGTAGAACCTTTGTGCGGTGGGGCCTAGCTAATGGCCCTGGTTTCAGCCTCACTCTCTGCCTTCTGGTCCGCGGCAGTGTGAATAGCCTTTGTCATACACTCTCACTGCCATCAACTGAGCTGAGCTGCTCACCATAATGGACTGAAACCCTCCGAAACCATGAGCCAAATAAGCCTTTCTTCTCTTAGGTTGCTTCTGACAGGTAGTCTGTCATAGTAATGCAGAAGTAACTGATGCAGTCTTACACCAGTCCATGTTGGGCCTCTCCCACTGCTGATTACACTGAGATCCAGCTAAACAAGCCCTGTTAGGATTTGACTGGGAATGTCCCTGAGGCTCAAGTGGTTGAACACTTAGTCCCCAGATGGTGGCGCTGCTATCCTGGGAGGCTGGGAAACCTTTCAGACATGTAGATTAGTGTTGGACCTGGAGCTATAAAGGCAGGCTTTGAGCATTGTAGCCTGCCCTGCCTGCACACAGCCCAAGCCCTCAGCTTCCTGACCAGCTAGGATGTGAGGAAGTAGCCTGACACTCCCACCAGGGCCAGGCCTTCCCTCTCATGATGGACTGTATGCTCTCAAACCAGGAGCCCAAAGCAATCCTTCCTCCCTTAAATTGCTCTGTATTATTGTTTCAGTTATTATTTTATTACTTTGATTAATTTTGTTTTCAAGATAGGGTGTCGCTCTAGCCCAGGCTAGAATTCACTATGTAATCTCAGGCTGGCCTCAAACTCACAGTGATCTCCCTACCTCTGCCTCCTGAGTCCTGGGATTAAAGTCATGTATCTCCATGCCGGCCTATTATTTTTATTTTAACATTCATGTCCTTTTGTGAGTATGACTCAATCAGTTCCATTAGGGTTGCTTGCAGTAGTGTGGATGAAGGTCTGCTTACAGGAACATGAACACATTACCAGCGGTACACCACTAAAGAAAGTACCTCTCCTTCCTCCATCAATTGTTAACTATGTATAAGTCCTCAGGGAGGGTGGAGCCCCATAAGAACCTCCCCAAAGTTGCTTTTGTATTTGATCACATCAAAAGATGAGCAACAGGGCTGAAGAGATAGCTTAGTGGTTAAGGTGCTTGCCTATGAAGTGTAAGGACCTAGGTTCGATTCCCTGGTACCCACTTAACCCAGATACACTAGGTGGTGCACGTGTCTGGAGTTTGCAGTGGCTAGAAGCCCTGGCATGCCCATTTTCTCTCTCTCTTTCTCAAATAAATAAATTAATAAAATATTTACTTTTTTTAAAAAAAAGACAAAAGGGCCAGGCATGATGGTGCATGCCTTTAATGCCAGCATTTGGGAGGCAGAATTAGGACGAGTGCTGTGAGTCCAAGGGCACCCTGAGATTACATAGTGAATTCCAGGTCAGCCTGTGCAGGAGCAAGACCCTTCTTTGAAAAAAAAAAAAAAAAGAAAGAAAGAAAGAAAAGTAAAAAGAAGACAAGCAACTAATACAAGCAGCTACTCAACTCTAGGACCTAACCCAACAGCTTTCAATGCATCACTTGATGTAAGTCTTGGAAACAACCCTCTCAGTGACATAAGCACTACAGTCCTCACTTTACTGGAGAAGGTTCTTGGCCTCAAAGGGTCAAGTTACAAGTTACATGTACAAGACACTGTGTCAGGTAGGCAGGATGGATCAGGGTATTATTATGGTAGCCAATGAGCCCACACCCCAGAGACTATCCGCCCCCCACAACATTGAATACATATCTCCCATTTGAGTCACATGCCATCATAGGTAATCCTGGTTCTCTTCCATGTTATCTTCACTCCAGACTAGCAGAAGAGCCCCACTCTGGGGCATGGCTGGACATGAGGTAGAAAGAATAAGATGGCAGACTGCAAGATAGCTAGTAATTCTGCCTTGGTAGTTTAAATGTGAAATGTCCCCCATAGCCTCATGTGGGTTTTATTTATTTATTTATTTACTTGAGAGCAATAGAGAGAGAGAGAGGTGCAGATATAGAGAAAAGGTGTGTGAAAATGGACATGCCAGGCCTTCTAGCCACTGCAAACGAACTCCAGATGCATGTACTACTTTGGGCATCTGGTTTATGTGGGTACTGAGGAATCAAACCTAGGTCCTTTGGCTTTGTAGGCAAGTGCCTTAACGACTAAACCATCTCTCCAGCTTCCATGTGTTTTTTTGAGTTCATTATTTTGACAATGTTATGAATGTACATATATATATACATATTATTGACAACTTCCATAATTATAGACAATAAACCATGATAACCCTCCGTCACTTTCCCCTTTGCAACTCCATTCTCCATCATATCCCCTCCCCCTCTCAATTAAACTCTTTTATTTTGATGTCACCATCTTTTCTTCCTACCATGATGGTCTTATATAGGTAGTGTCAGGGACTGTGAGGCCATGAATATCCAGGCCATTTTGTGTCTGGAAGAGTGCATTGTAAGGAGTTGTACCCTTCCTTTGGCTCTTACATTCTTTCTGCCACCTCTTCCGCAATGGATCCTGAGCCTTGGAAGGTGTGATAGAGATGTTTCAATGCTGAGCACTCCTCTGTCACATCTTTTCAGCACTATTTTGCCTTTTGAGTCATCCCAGAAGTCACTGCCATCTGAAAAGAAGCTTCTCTAGCCAAAAGTGAAAGTAGCATTAATATATGGATATTAACATTAAGAGAAGTGCTTACAGGGGAGTTTGGTGAGACTAGTATATGCATTTAGCCAGACACCAGCAGGCGTTAAACCCCTAAGACTTATGACCTCCCCCATCATAGGTTTTCAGTATCAGGCATGTATTCCTCTAGTCCAAGTAGAGAGTGGTTGGTTTCCTCCATAACAGACATGCCACTATTGCACCTGTTGGCTCATTTGGCCTGGCTGGACAAATTTAAGGCTTATAGTGTCCACTGTTGAGTATCTCCACTAATGACTTCTGTCTCTCCCATGGAGCTGCATGAAATAATAGCTTTTTCCAGCTTTTTGTCAGCTTGTCTACATGGAGGAGGTTTTCAGCTCAGCTCCAGCAAGATTTCTCAGTGACTTTATAGCCCAAGCATGTGGAGTCTTCAGCAATGGGGTCTTACCATCTATCCCTGGTTGGAAACCAAAAGCCTTGGCAATGGCCTGTAATGTTTGGGGGGCATCACAGACCTCCCTGGTCAACAACTTACTGGAAGGTATTCCATTCCTGGCACTGAAAATTTTCTACTAACAATCTATGGCTTATGAGTGTGCCATTGTCCAAAAAAGTAGGTTAGTATATGGCTTATTCATACTCTCTTGGATTTTTTATTAACCCTCCCCCCACCCTTCCTTTACTCAGTCTCTTCACCTGATCTCACTTAGGACCCCCACCCCAGTTATCTGTCCATCTACTTACATATATACAATACCATCCTCTTAAGTCCTCCCCTCTCCTCCCTCCCTTATAGTCCCTTTCTAGCTTACTGGCCTCTACTATCAAGTTTTATTCCAACTCACATACAAGTCCAAACATCTGTAGCTAGGATCCACATATGTGAAAGGATATGAAGTGGTGCATGGCTTTCTGGGCCTGGATTACCTCACTAACTGTAATCCTTTCCATGTCCATCGATTTCCCTGCAAATTTCATAATTTTGTTTTTCTTTATCACTGAATAGAACTCCATTGTGTAAATGTATCACATCTTCATTATCCACTCATCAGTTGAGGGACATCTAGGCTGGTTCCATTTTCTAGCTATTGTGAACAGAGCAGCAATAACCATGAATGTGCAAGTATCTCTAAGGTAGTGAGACAAGTCCTTAGGATATACAGCTCCATCAGTTTATATTCCCACCAACAGTGTAGAAGGATTCTTATTTTTTTTTTCCACATTCTTGCCAACATTTATTTTCATTTTTTTCTTTTTTAAAAAATTTTATTTATTTGTTTATTTATTTACTTATTTATTTGTAAGCAGAGAGATAGAGAGAAGAGAGACAGACAGACAGAGTGGGCACGCCAGGGCCTCTAGCCACTGCAAACGAACTCCAGATGCATGTGCCCCTTGTGCATCTGGCTTACGTGGGTCCTGGGGAATTGAACCTATGTCCTTTGGCTTCACAGGCAAATGCCTTAACTGCTAAGCCATCTCTCCAGCCCATATTTTCATTTGTTTTCTTGATGATAGCCATTGTGATAGGAGTGAGACAGAATCTCAAAGTAGTTTTAATTTGCATTTTCCTGATGGCTAAGGATATAGAACATTTTTTAGATGATTATAGGCCATCTGTAGTTCTTCTTTTGAGAACTCTCTAGTTCCATAGCCCATTTTTTAATTGGGTTGTTTGGTTTCTTATTATTTAGTTTTCTGAGTTCTTTGTATATCCTGTATATTAATCCTCTGCCAGATGTATAGCTGGCAAAGATTTTCTCCCATTCTATAGGTTGCCTCTTTGCTCTAGTCACAATGTCCTTTGCTGTACAAAAGCTTTCTAATTTCATGAGGTCACAGTACTCGATCTGTGGTTATGTTTCCTGAGCATTTGGGGTTATATTCAGAAAGTCTTTGCCAAGACCAATATGTTAAAGGGTTTCCCCTACTTTTTCCTCTAGCAGTTTCAGGTTTCAGGTCTGATATTAAGGTCTTTGATCCCCTGGACTTAATTCTTGTGCATGGAGAGAGAGAAGGATCTATTTTCATCCTTCTATAGATACATATCCAGATCTCCCAGCACCATTTGTTGAAGAGGCTGCCTTTTCTCCAATGAGTATTTGTGACATTTTTGTCAAAGGTCAGGTGGCTGTAGCTGCCCGGACTTACATATGGGTCCTCTATTCTGTTCCACTGATCTATGTGTCTATTTTTGTGCCAGTACCATGCTGTTTTTGCTACTATGGCTCTGTAATATAGTTTAAAGTCAGGTATGCTGGTACCACCAGTCTTATTTTTTTTAATATTTTATTTTTATTTATTTATTTGAGAAAGAGGGAGAGAGAGGAATTGGCACACTGCAAATGAACTCCAGATGCATGTGCCACCTTGTACATCTGGCTTATGTGGTCCTGAGGAACTGAACCTGGGTCCTTTGGCTTTGCAGGCAAGTGCCTTAACCACTAAGCCATCTCTCCAGCCCAGTCTTATCTCCTTTTTTTTTTTCCTTTGAGGCAATTGTGAATGGGTGTGATTCCCTGATTTCATCCTCAGAATGTTTATTGTTAGTATATAGGAAGGATACTGATTTCTGTGTGTTTATTTCGTATCCTGCTACATTGCTAAAGGAGTTTAGCAGCTCTAATAGTTTGCTGGTAGAGCCTTTAGGATCCTTCATGTATAGAATCATATTATCTGCAAATAATGATAATTTGATCTTTTTCTTTCTAATTTGTATCCCTTTTATGTGTGACTCTTATCTTATTGCTATAGCTAAGACTTCTAGTACTATATCAAATAAAAATAGGGACAGTGGACACCCCTGTCTTGTTCCTGATTTTAGTAGAAAAGCTTCAAGTTTTTCCTCATTTAGTATTATATTGGCTATAGGTTTGTCATAAATAGCCTTTATTATGTTGAGATACATTCCTTCTATTCCATTTCTTTAGGACTTTTACCATGAAGGGATGTTAGATTTTGTCAAATGCCTTTTATGTACCTATTGAGATGATCATGTGATGTTTGTCCTTCAGTCCATTTATCGATTTACATGTGCTGAACCATCCTTGCATATCTGGGATAATGCCTACTTGGTTGTGGTGAATGATGTTTTTGATATATTCTTGTATTCTGACTGCATATATATATATATATATATATATATATATATATATATATATATATGTATGTATGTATGTTATGGGCGCACCAGGGCCCCCAGCCACTGCATACGAACTCCAGACGTGTGCGCCCCCTTGTGCATCTGGCTAACATGGGTCCTGGGGAATTGAGCTTTGAACCGGGGTCCTTAGGCTTCACAGGCAAGCGCTTAACCGCTAAGCCATCTCTCCAGCCCTATATATATATTTTTGTTTGTTTGTTTTTTGAGGTAGGGTCTCTCTCTAGCCCAGGCTGACTTGGAATTCACTATGTAGTCTCAGGGTGGCCTTGAATTCACAGAGATCCTCCTACCTCTGCATCCCAAGTGCTATAATTAAAGGTGTGTACCATCATGCCCAGCTGTTTGCCAACATTTTGTTCAGAATTTTTGCATCTAGTTCATGAGTGAGATTGGTCTGTAATTTTCTTTTTTTGTTCTATCTTTGCCTGTTTTGGGTATCAGGGTGATGCTGGCTTCGTAGAAATTTGGTAGGATTCCTTCATTTTCTATTTTATGGAAAAGTTTGAGAAACATTGGTATTAGCTCTTCAATGAAGGTCTGGTAAAATTCACCTGTGAATCCATTTGGGCCTGGGCTTTTTTTAGTTGGTAGTTTTTTTCTTATAACTGCTTGGACCTCCATACTTGTTATAGGTCTATTTAAGTGGTTAATCTTATCTTGATTTAATCTAGGTAGGTCATATAAACAAGGAAATCATCCATTTCTTTCAGACTTTCAAATTTAGTGGAGTATATTTTCTTAAAGTACGCCCTTATAATTTTCTGAATTTCTTCAGTATCTGTTGTAATTGTGCCCTTTTCGTCTCTAATTTTATTAGTTTATGTCTCTTCTCTTTCTTTTGGTCATATTTGCTAAGGGTTTATCAATCTTGTTTATCCTTTCAGAGAACCAACTGTTTTATTTCATTGATTCTTTGTAATTTTTTTGTTTCTATTTCATTAATTGCTGACTTAATCTTCTCTATTATTTCTTCCTGTCTACTGATTTTTGGTTTGCCTTTCAAATTTCTTTTACTTTTTCTTTTTTGGGGGGAGGGGTGGGTTCAAGGTAGGGTCTCACTCTAGTCCAGGCTAACTGGAATTCACCATGTACTCTCATGGTGGCCTCAAACTCATGGCAATCCTCCTACCTCTGCCTCTTGAGTGCTGGGATTAAGTGAATGTGCCATCACACTTAGCTCTAATTTCTTTTTTTTTTTTTTTTTTTTTTTTTTTTTTTTTTTTTGAGGTAGGGTCTCACTCTGGTCCAGGCTGGCTTGGAATTCACTATGTAGTCTCATGGTGGCCTCGAACTCACGGCAATCCTCCTACCTCTGCCTCTTGGTGCTGGGATTAAAGGTGTGTGCCATCACACCTAGCTCTAATTTCTTAATATAGGCACTTAAAGATATAAATTTCCCTCTTTGGACTGCCTTAATTGTGTCCCAAAGGTCTTGGTATGTTCTGTTCTCATTTTAATTTGAATCTATGAATTTTTTTGAGGTAGGGTTTCACTCTAGCCCAGGCTGACCTGGAATCTACTATGTAGTTTCAGGGTGGCCTTGAACTCACAGCAACTCTCCTACCACCGCCTCCTGAGTACTGGGATTAAAAGTGTGCACCATCACACCCAGCTGTATGAAGTTTTGATTTTCTTCTTGATTTCTTCATTGACTCACTCATCATTTAGTAGTGTATTGTTTAGTTTCCATGATTTTGTGTATGCTCTATAGCTTTTCTTGCTGTTGATTTGTAGTTTAATCCCATTGTGATCAGATTGAGTACAAGAAATTATTTCAATTTTCCTGTATTTGTTAAGGTTTGCTTTGTGTCCTAATATATGGTCTATTTTAGAGAATGTTCCATGTGCTGCTGAATAGAATGTGTATTCTGCAGCATTTGAATGAAATGTTCTGTAGATATCTGTTAGGACCATTTGTTCTATGACTTCATTTAATCCAGATGCTTCTGTTTGTATTTTTGCTGGGATGACCTGTCAATTGATGAGAGTGAGATATTGAAGTCACCCGCTACAATTGTGTTGGTATTATCTGTGACTTAATTCTTTGGAGCCCCCATGTTAGGTACATACACGTTTAGTATTATAATAATGTCCTCTTATGGTGTGTTCCTTTAATCAATATAAGGTGACCTTCTTTATCTTTCCTAACTAATGTTGGTTTGATGTCTACACTGTCAGATATTAGGATAGTGACACCTGCTTGTTTTCTAGCCTCATTTGCTAGAAATACTGTTTTCCATCCTTTCACCCTAGGATAGTGTCCACCTTTTATGGAAAGGTGAGTTTCTTGGAGGCAACAAATAGAAAGATCCTGCTTTTTAACCCAGTCTACAAACCTGTGTCTTTTAGCTGGGGCATTGAGGCTGTTGGTATTAAGAGTTATTATTGAACGGTGTGTATTTATTCTTGCCATTCATCTTGTTTTGTAGTGCTGCTAGTTTTTCCTTTACTCTCTGGTATTAACTATTATTTGAGTATGGCTTATTTTTTTCTGTTTCCTTATGTGTGTGCTTTTCTTTCTCTTCAGCATAGAGGAGCCTTTCAAGTATTTTCTGTAGAGCTGGTTTAGTGTTCATATATTCCTTTAGCCTGTTTTTGTTGTGGAATGTCCTTACTTTGCTGTCATTTTGGATGGATGGATGGATAGCTTTGCAGGATACAGTAATCTTGGTTGACAGTTGTTATCTTTCAGAACTTAGAATACATCATTCCAAGCCCTTCTGGCTTTTAAAGTTTGTGTTGAGTAATCTGCTGTTATCCTGATAGGCTTGCCTTTATATGTTACTTGATTCTTCTCTCTAACTGCTCCCAATATATTTTCCTTGGTTTGTGTGTTTTGTAGTTTAATTATAATTTGACAGTGACAGGTCCTTTCATGATTTTGTCTGTTTGGTGTTTTAAAGCCTTCCAGTAATTGTATTGGCATCATGTTCCCTATTTGGGTGAATTTTTCTTATATGATTTTGTTGAAAATACCTACTCCACCTTTAGAGTGAAATTTTTCTCCTTCTACTATGCCTTGAATTCTATGTTTGATCTCTTCATAGTGTCCCAAATGTCTTGAAGTTCCCATTCATGCCTTCCTATTAGTTTGTCTTTCTCTTTGTTGGACTGTATTAGATCTGCCACCTGGTCTTCTAGTTTAGATATTCTGTCCTCTCCTTGATCCATTCTATTTGACTTACTCAGTTTTGCATTTCTAGTATTTCTTATTGGTATCTTTTCATTATTTCTTTCTTTTTTTGAGGCACGCCCAACAGACTGCCTTTTTAAAAAAATGAGAGAGAGAGAGAGTTAGTGAGAGTGAGAGACAGGATTGGCACACCAGGGTTTCCAGCCACTGAAATTGAACTCCAGACACGTGCGCCCCCTTGTGTGCATATGCAACCTTGCACACTTGTGTCACTGCATCGGGCTTATGTGGGATCTGGAGAGTAAAACATTAGTCCTTAAGCTTTGCAAGCAAGCAACTTAACTGCTAAGCCATCTGTCCAGCCCATTTTTTCATTATTTCTATTTTGTTATTCATGTTTTGTGTTGACCTCGTTATTTCATTAAGTTGGTTTCCTGTGTTCTCTTGGGATTCCTTCAGGAGTTAGCTTTCTTCTTTGATTCCTTTGATTTCTTCTTTGATTTCTTTGAGTGTAGATGTAATCTTTTCTTTGAAATTTTTGTCATGCATTTCATCTAAAATAGTTTCACTGGAGGTCATTTCTGATGGATTTATATTTTGGTGGGATTGAGATATCTTGACTGTTTGTGTTTCTTGTATTATAATGCAGAGATTTTTGCATCTTGGGTTAATTTGATGCTTGGGTTTTCTAATTATCTACAGTATTCTTAGCTGTGTAAATCCAACTTTATATATCTTCAGGGTAGGAGTTTAAGATGCCAGGTGTAGCTCTTATACTCCCAGAATAACAGCAGAAGTGACCCTAGGTATTGAGTTTGCCCTCTATTCAAGTATTCTAGTAGGCTGGGTGGAGCAAATTACTGACAAATTCTAAAATTCAACTGAGCAATATACACATTCGCCGGGCGTGGTGGCGCACGCCTTTAATCCCAGCACTCAGGAGGCAGAGGTAGGAGGATCACCATGAGTTCAAGGCCACCCTGAGACTCCGTAGTGAATTCCAGGTCAGCCTGAGCTAGAGTGAAACCCTACCTCGAAAAACCAAAAAAAAAAAAAAAATATATATATATATACACATTCAACCAAAACCAGCACAGAGTATTTATGCAAGAGTGGGGATTAAAACAAATAGATAATCCAATAAGGCCAAAGTCCCTAAAGGTTTGTGTTGACCCACACCCTTAATCTTGTCAACTGGGAGGCTTATATTTCTTGTCTGAAATGGGTTCCAGGTCAGCCTGGGAGTGAGTCAGACCCTGCCCCCAAAAATGACAGAAGAAAAAGACAAAGGCCCTATAAATCAAGAAACAAGAAAAGCAATAATAGTCAACACCAAAATACAGCTTATTTGAGAATGGTAAAGTTGACCAAAAACATATCAATAAAACCTAACACATAACCTGCCCAGGCATGGAAGGCGAGAGTCATACTTCTAGAGCAGGCCCATGTTCCTGACTTTGTGTAAGTAGGCCCTGTTACCTTTCAGAATGACTTCCAATCTCACCAATGCTGAGCGCCCACCTCCATCCCTCTCTTGCGCTGTGGACTCAGGCTGCTTGAGTCATCGGATCTGATATTCTGATCGGCTGTGCTGGATGCTGTGCGACTGGGAGCTGATGAGTTCTCTGGTGGTTTGTGGCACTGGCGATTGGGAGATGGGAAGCTGTGCAGGGTGCCTAGAGTTGCACTGGAGCTGCCAAGCTGGTCCCTGCCATCTTCCTCTTCGGGTTTCTTGACTTTGCAAGGAGGCTGGTGTGAGTGGAAAATCCCCTCACCTCATCTACGCTCCTGTAGCTCTATGCCAGCCAGCTGTGCTGTGGATTCAGGCTGCTGGTGCCTCAGTGGGATTCTGGCCAGTTTCCTGCTTGCTAGAAGATCTGAGTCTCTCCTGCTTCTCAGCTGTGGTTGATAACTTCGCCTCGAGCGTTTTGAATGCTTGGTCCCCAGCTGGTGGCAGTTCTGGAGGTGGAGGTGTATCACTGGGGATGGACCCTGAGGTTTGTTAGCACAACTCCAAGCCCAGTACTGGGACTACCTTCACCCCAACAATGTGATGCCGAGGCTCTGCTCTGCCATGCTTTCCTGCCATGATGAAGCTTCCCCTCAAGACTGTAAGCAAAACAAGCCCTTTCCTCTCCTAGGCTGCTTGAGGTCCTGCGTTTTGTTCCAGCAAGGAAAAGGTAACTACAACATCTGCTTAGAAGTGATACAGTCATAGGCTGGAGAGATGGCTCAGCGGTTAAGGTGCTTGCCTGCAAAGCCTAACAACCCAGGTTCCATTCCCCAGTACCAACAAAATGTCAGCTGCACAAAGTGGCAATGCATCTGGAGTTCATTTGCGGCAGCTGGAGGCCCTAGTGAGCCCATTCTCTACCCACCTCCTTGCAAATAAATACATAGAATATTTTTTAAAAGAAGTGATATAGTCAGGATGGAGAGATTGCCCAGTGGTTTAGACATTTGTCTGTAAAGCCTAATGACTTGAGTTCAATTTCCCAGTACCCACGTAAAGCCATGTGCACAAAGTGGCGCATGCATCTGGAGTCCATTTGCAGCAGCTGGAGGCCATGGCACACCCATTCTGTCTGCCTCTCTTCTATCTCTCTCTCTCTCCCTGTGTTTGTAAATAAATAAATAAATCCTGTTTTATTTAAAATATGTTTTTAATTTTATTTTTAAATTTTATTTTAAAATACTTAAAAAAGTGCACGCATTTAATCCCAGCACTTGGGAGGCAGAGGTAGGAGGATAGCCATGAGTTTGAGGCCATCCTGAGACTACATAGTGAATTCCAGGTCAGCCTGGGCTATAGCAAGACCCTACCTCAAAAGACCAAAAAGGAAAGGGGGGGCTGGAGAGATGGCTTAGTGGTTAAGCACTTGCCTGTGAAGCCTAAGGACCCCAGTTTGAGGCTTGATTCCCCAGTACCCACGTAAGCCAGATGCACAAGGTGGCACGTGTATCTGGAGTTCGTTTACAGTGGCTAGAGGCCCTGGTGCACCCATTCTCTCTCTCTCTCTCTCTCTCTCTCTCCCTCTCTCTGTTGCTCTCAAATAAATAAAGATAAACAAAATTTTAACAATTTTTTAAAAAATTATTTTTATTTTTAAAAAAGAAGTAATACAGTCATTTATAGCCAATGTGAGGTAACCCAGGCCCAGAAAGCCAACATCACATGTTCTCTCTCATATGTGGATCCTAGCTACAGATGATTGGACTTCTGTGTGAGTAGGAAGAAAACTCAGTAGCAGAGGCCAGTAAGATAGAAAGAAGATATAAACGGAATAGAAAGGGAGGGAGGGGGGACTTAATAGGATAGTATTGTATATATGTAAGTAGAAGAACAGATTAATGGGGGTGAAAAGGCCTAAGTGAGGTCAGGGGAAGAGATTGAGTAAAGGAAAGGTGGAGGGAGGGCTAATCAAAATCTAAGAGGATATAAATAAGTCATACGGAAACCTGTTTTTTGTTTTTTGTGTTTTTTTTTTTTTTTTTTTT
Source organism: Dipus sagitta (assembly GCA_036346955.1). NCBI lineage: Eukaryota > Metazoa > Chordata > Mammalia > Rodentia > Dipodidae > Dipus > Dipus sagitta. The sequence continues at coordinate 99,588,496 of CM070773.1, forward strand.
TGGTTTTTCGAGGTAGGGTCTCACTCTAGCTCAGGCTGACCTGGAATACACTATAAAGTCTCAGGGTGGCCTCAAACTCACGGCAATCCTCCTACCTCTGCCTCCTGAGTGCTGGGATTAAAGGCGTGCACCACCACGCCCGGCTCAAAACCTACTTTTTTGAACAGTGGAACACACAGGAGCCATAGATTGTTACTAGAAAATTTTCAGTGCCAGGGATGGGATACCTTCCAGTGAGTTGTTGGCCAGGGAGGTCCCTGATGCCCTCAAAACATCACAGGCCATTGCCAAGGCCCTTGGCCACCAGGAATAGATGGTAAGACCCTATTGCTGAAGACTCCACATACTTGGGCTGCAAGGTCACTGGGGAATCCTGCTGGAACTGAGCTGATAACCTCCTCCATGTAGACCAGCTGACAGAAAGCTGGAAGAAGCCACGCTGCATGCAATTCAATGGGAGAGAGAAATCACCAGTGAAGATACCCAACAGTGGACACTGCAAGCCTTAAGTTTGGCCAGCCAGGCCAAATGAGCCAACAGGTGCAATAGTGACACTTCTTTTATGGGGGAAACCAACCGCCCTCTAATTTGACTGGAGGCCCACTCCATGGGAGGGAATACATTCCTGATACTGAAAGCCTACAACATGGGTAGTCATGAGCCCTAGGGGTATAATGTCTGCTGGTGCCTGGCTATATGTATATACTATGCTTACCAAACTTCCCAGTAAGCACTTCTCTTAATATTCATACCCACATATTGGTTAAAGAACCTTCTCTTTTCAGATGGCAATGACCTTGGGATGACTCAGAAAGCACCACGGTGCTGAGAAGTGACAGAGGAGTGCTCAGCACTGAAATATCTCTATCACTCCTTCCAAGGCTCAGGGTCCATTGCAGAAGAGGTGGTGGAAAGAATGTAAGAGCCAAAGGAAGGGTAAGACTTTTTACAACATGCTCCTCCAGACACAAAATGGCCCGGGCATCCATGACCTCACAGTGCCTGACACTACCTACACAAGACCATCATAATAGGAGGAAAAGATCATGACATCAAAATAAAAGAGACTGATTGAGAGGGAAGGGGATATGATGGAGAATGGAGTTTCAAAGGGGAACATGGGGGGAAGGAGGGAATTACTATGGGATATTGTTTACAATCATGGAAGTTGTCAATAAAAAAAATTTTTTTAAGGAAGTAGTACAGTCATTTATAGTCAAATGTCACTGACTAAATGACAAAGTTCAGGATCCAGAGCCCGCTCAGGGATAATCTACCCTGATTAGCAGTGGGCATGCTCCTGGAGCTGAAAAGGTGAAAAGGTGACATCAGGGAAGGTAACAGGTGTTCAGGTTAATCCAGTGATTGACACTTGTGCAAAACCACAAACCCAAGTTTGTGAGAGTTTCCAACAGATACATGACCTTCCCAAGGAGGATCCACATTAACCCATCTAAAGGAGACCACAGAGAACAAACAGGAAGCCAACAGTGAAAATTTTCCCCGCCAGTGGGAAAAACTAAAAATAAAATTAACATATGACCCAGCAGTTCCTCTTTTGGGTATATATCCAAACAGAAATCAGAATGCCACAGTTTTTACACACCTGTGTTCACTGCAGGGCTAATTATAGTAGCTGAGGAATGGAAACAATTGAAGTGGGAGTCAATGGCTAGCTTGGTGGTAATCCTTAGTGCATATACAATGAGATGCCATTTGGCCTTCAAAAAGCAAGAAATTCATTTGTTTGTCTTATTTGAGAGACAGAGTAAGAAGTAGACAGAGAGAGAGAGAGAGAGAGGATGGGCACACCAGTGCCTTCAGCCACTACAAACGAACTCCAGGTCCATGTACAACACTGCATGCTTGCATCACTGTGCGCCCTGCTTACTTGGGACCTGGAGATCCAAACATGAGTTCCTAGGCTGTGCAGGCAAGCGCCTTAACCAGTAAGCCATCTCTCCAGCCTTGTTTGTTTTTCTGAGGTAGGGTCTCACTCTAGCCCAGGCTGACCTGGAATTCACTATGTAGTCTCAAGATGGCCTCAAGCTCACAGTGATCCTCCTACTTCTGCCTCCCAAGTGCTAGGATTAAAGGTGTGCACCACCATACCTGACTACAAAAAGCAAGACGCTCTAACATTTGTGATATGAATGGACTTGTGGGATGTTTTATTAAATGAAATAAGCCAGGCATAGAGAGGTGAAGACTATGTCATCTCATTTTGTGTGGAACACAGAAGACAGCAAAATCAGGGTTGTCACAGGCTGGTGGAGGACAGGAGATGGGAGGGTTAGAGAAGAGAAATGGGCTCTGGCCATTTACTTTGCAGCATGGTGAGTATGGTCAATAAGGTATATATGTATATATATACCTTGTTATATATATTATATATATGTATATATATATATTTAACACACACACATATATATATTTTTTTTTGTTTGTTTTTGTTTTTGTTTTTTTGAGATAGGATATCACTCTAGCCCAGGCTGACCTGGAATTCACTATGTAGTCTCAGGGTGGCCTTGAACTCACAGCAATTCTCCTACCTCTGCCTCCCAAGTGCTGGGATTAAAGGTGTGTGCCACCATGCTTGGCCTGGTATTATATATTTAAAATAGCTAAAAGAGGGCTGGAGGAATGGCTTAGCAGTTAAGGCATTTGCCTCCAAAGCCAAAGGACCCAGGTTCAATTCCCCAGGACCCATGTAAGCCAGATGCACAAGGTGGCACATGCATCTGGAGTTCGTTAGCAATGGCTGAAGACCCTGGCACACCCATTCTCTCTCTCTCTCTCTCTCTCTCTCTCTCTCAAATAAATAAATAAATAAACATAGCTAAAGAAGCCGGGTGTGGTGGCGCACACCTTTAATCTCAGCACTTGGGAGGCAGAGGTAGGAGGATCGCCATGAGTTCGAGGCCACCCTGAGACTCCATAGTGAATTCCAGGTCAGCCTGGGCTAGAGTGAGACCCTACCTCGAAAAACCAAAAAAAAAAAAAAAAAATAGCTAAAGAATGCACCTTAAATGTTCTCACCACAAAGGTTTATTAGCCTTGTTTCCTCATTTCACAGTGAGCACATATGCCAAAACACCATATTATACCCCATAAACAATTACTACCCTCTCCAAGGCCCAGGGAACATTGTGGAAGAGGGAGTGGAAGGACTGTAAGAGCTGGAGGATGGGGAGAAGGGCTGTGAAATGTCATCTTCTAGATATGACGTGGTTATTGTAGTCATAACACACAGCAGCTATGACCACTCTACACAAGACCTGCACCAAAATAGAGGGAAGGCTGGGTGTGGTGGTGCACGCCTTTAATCCCAGCACTTGGGAGCTATAGGTGAGAGGATCACCATGAGTTTGAGGTCACCCTGAGACTACATCGTGAATTCTAGGTAACCTTGGCTGGAGTAAAACCCTACTTCAAAAAACCAAAAAATAAAAATAAAAATAGAGGGAAGGAGGTGGCTGGGGACATGGCTCAGCTGTTAAAGGCACTCGCTCACCAAACCCGCCCGCAGAGCTCAGTTCCCCAGCACTCATGTAAAGGAGCGTCCCAGCGCTCTGTTGTTCCATTTGCAGTAGCAACAGACCCTGATGCATGCTATGCGCACGCATGCACACACATATACATGCAAACAAGCAAATTTTTAAAAATATTTTTATTTATAAGCAGAGGAAGAGAGTGAGAATAAGCACACCATGGCCTCTTGCCACTGCAAACGAACCATTCAGTTACTCCTTCAGTGGGAAGTGTTCTCTTGCTATGCCTAGTTTTTCCCCAAAACTGTCTGAGAACCAATTGTTTGAGGGTTCTGTGTTCTCCCCACCTCGGGCTCCAGTGAAGGAGATTTTGTGGGGCAAGGGAGAGAGAAGTGGGCAAGCCTTCTTGGCCTCACTTTTAATTAGCTCCCCAGATAAATTGTTAAGGACACTGGAGTTTAAGAACCACACTTGAAGAATTCATTGGCATATCAAGTGTTGTTCAGAAGAGCTACCTTCCCTTCTGCCCACGCCCATTGAGAGTGTACTACTGCTCAGTAGGTTAAATGTATCCACCTGTGACCTAGTCATTATTTACTGCAAACTAAAATTACACAGCCCTGCAATCCCATGGTTTTACCAATACTAGTGTTCAAATGCTGCCTCTACCGGTTTAGTAAATATAATGGAGTACTACAGAAATACAGAAAAAGAATAAAGAGGCTCTGCCTTTCTACTATGGACTAAGCTCTAAAATTTGTAAAGTGGAAAACATCAAACAAAGTGTTTGGCAATAATGTTTAGTCTGCTAACAAATGTGTTAAAAAAAAAATGGGAGCCAGAGATAGGAGGATTGCTGTGAGTTCGAGGCCACCATGAGACTACATAGTGAATTCCAGGTCAGCCTGGGTTAGAGTGAGAACCTGCCTCAAAAAAAAAAAAAAAAAAAAAAAAAAAAAAAGGACTGGGGAGATGTTTCATGGTGTTAAAGTGCTCTGTATAAAAGTACAAAGCCCTGAACTAGGATCCCCAGAACCCAGGTAAATGCCAGTCATGTTGCATGCCACTATAATCCCAGTGCTCAGGAGGTGGGGACAAGGAATCCCTGGGGCAAACCGGCTAGCTAGATTAGTGGAATTGTTCAGCTCTGGATTCAATGAGAGATCCTGTCTCAATAAATAACGTGAAGTTGGGCATGGTGGTGCACACCTTTAATCCCAGCACCTGGGAGGCAGAGGTAGGAGGATTGCTATGAGTTCAAGGCCAGCCTGAGACTGCATAGTGAATTCCAGGTCAGCCTGAGCTACAGTGAGACCCTACCACAAAAAAAAAAAAAAAAAAAAAAAAAGACTTGCTCAATGTATGCATATGTTACATATGCAAATCTTTGTGTATGCAAATCTCTGAAAGAATATGCAAAGCACTAGAATGGGGAGGATACAGTTACCTCTGGGGACATAAGATGACTGGGGATATAGGTAAGGGAGAGACTTTTCCTCAGTGTTGAATACTTACTTTAGCTTTTGATTGTTAAACCATCTGAGGATATTTTCCCCCAAAAGTAAGTTAAACTTAAATGTAAAATGCTGCCCACGCATGCTGTCTTGGAGCTGTTCTGAATGCTCAAGCCTCGTTCTCAGCACATCCCCACGGCTCTCTGCTCCTCAACCTGTCTTTTCATCTGAAGCTCTCCTTGCATGAGTCAATCACTGACCTTGTCCAGCCACAGGCATATTTTGACCGGACTGTTAAGCTAGACAACTCCTCCTGTATTTAACATTCAGGTCCAGAGGCAGCCAAGGGCACGCTTGCCAAAGATTTCATGATTTTAGACTTTGGTGAGAAGCAAGAGGTCAGGGTGCTTATGTAAGTCAACATTGCTTCTCCGATGCGACGTGCTCAGGAAGGTAAGGGGCACCTGCAGCCAAGTGCTCAACCTGCACCAGTATGACTCGCAACAAACAGACCAGTAGCTTGGAGGAAGTCAGGGGCAGGGAACTGAGTCCCAGCCCTGCTGGGAACCTTGGCCAATCCTAAATCAATTGGCTTAAGCAAAAATTATGTATCTATTATGTAAGGATAACATGTGATCAAGTGATTCCATGCCTAAATTTGTACCCAAGAGAAAAGAAAATGTGTTTATTTAAAGGTAATCTAAACTGGAAGCAACTCACATACTCATCAATAGGCAAATAGTAAATAAATTAAGGCCTATCCATAAAACAGAATAATTGCCAGGGGTTAAAAAAAAAAAAAAAAAGAAAAGCCGGGGCCTGGGGACATGGCTTAGTGTATAAGGCATTTGCCTACAAAGCCAAGGGACCCTGGTTAGATTCCCCAGGACCCATGTAAGCCAAATGCACAAGGGGATGCATGTGTCTGGAGTTTGTTTGCAGTGGCTGGAGGCCCTGGCGCACCCATTCTCTCTTTCTGTCTATCTGCTTCTTCCTCTCTCTCTCTAATAAATAAATAAAATATTTAAAAAAAAAAAAAAGAAAAGCCAACAACTGAGCATAGTGGTACACACCTTTAATCCCAGCACTAGGAAGGCAGAGATAGGAAGATCACCATGAGTTTGAGGCCACCCTGAGACTACATAGTGAATTCTAGGTCAGTCTGAGCTAGAGTGAGACCCTACCTCAGAAACAAACAAACAAAAAAAAAAGCCATTGAGATATATAACCACATTGGCAATTTAAAAAATAATTCAGGGCTGGAGAAATGGCTTAGTTCTTAAGGCGCTTGCCTGCTAAGCCAAAGGACCAGGTTTGACTCCCCAGGACCCACATTAACCAGATGCACAAGGGGGCGCATGCATCTGGAGTTCATTTGCAGTGGCTGGAGGCCCTGGTGTGCACATTCTCTCTCTCTCTCTCAAATAAATTAAGAAAAATAAAATATTTTAAAAAATAAAAAATAAGCCAGGCGTGGTGGCGCACGCCTTTAATCCCAGCACTGGGGAGGCAGAGGTGGGAGGATCGCTGTGAGTTTGAGAGGATCGCTCTGAGTTCAAGGCCACTCTGAGACTACATAGTAAATTCCAGGTCAGCCTGGGCCAGAGTGAGACCCTACCTCAAAAAGCCACAAAAATAATAAATAAATAAATAAATAAATAATAATTCAAAGTAAAATTATCCAGCCAGGTATGGTGACACATGACTTTAATTCCAGCACTCAAGAGGCTGAGGTAGGAGTACTGTCATGAGTTCCAGGCCAGCTTGGGGCTACAGAGAGTTCCAGGTCAGCCGGAGCCTGAGTGAGAACCTATCTCGAGGGGAAAAAAAAATCAGACAAGGCTGGGGAGATGGCACAGCAGTTAAAGGTACTTGCTCTAGAGAAGAGGGGATGGAAGGAGGGGTAATCAAAATTTAAGATCTGTGAATAAGTCGTATGGAAACCTACTTCTTCACTAGCTAATAATATGTATATTAAAAAAGAGAAGCCAGGTGTGGTGGCGCACGCCTTTAATCCCAGCACTCGGGAGGCAGAGGTAGGAGGATCGCTGAGAGTTCGAGACCACCCTGAGAGTACATAGTGAATTCCAGGCCAGCCTGGGCTAGAGTGAGACCCTACCTCGAAAAAAAAAAACAAGAGAGAGTTTGGGCAGAAGTATCTTGTGAAGGTGGATAATGTTGTGTCTAGAAGCCATAGATTGTTATTAAATATATATATATATATATATATATATATATATTGCCAGGGGTGGAATAACTTCTAGAGAATTGTTGCTCAGAGATGCCCTTGATGCCCCCAAAACATTATAGACTATTATATAACATTATAGACTATTAAAGACTATAGGCTCTTGATTGCCTACCAGAAGTAGGGGGTAAAACCCTACTGCTGAAGACTCCACATGCTGGGGCTGCAGGTCACAGAGAAATCAAGCTGGAGCTGAGGCAGAAGCCTCCTCCCTGCTGACTAGCTGTCAAGATACTACAAAGACCTATGCAGCTAGTTGGGGAAGCAAAGTCATCAATGGTGTCAACCAGCAGTGGACCCAGCAAGCTTTATGGCTGTGCAGCCAGGCCAAATGTACCAACTGGTGCAATGGTGGTATGTCTGTTATGAGGGAAACCAATTTCTCTCCGGACTTCAGGCCTGTTCCATGGGAGGATTTCCTACCTAGTATTGAAAAACCTATGACTGGAGAGGTCATAAGTCCTAAGGAGGAACCTCACTATTGTCTGGCTATGTGGATATATTATGGCCACAAAATTGCCCCATAAATCCTTATGTTTATGCCCATATATTAATGCTACTCTCTTTTGGTAAGAGAAGCTTCCCTTTTCATATGTCAGTGACCTCTGGGGTGACTCAAAACTCATCAAAGTGCTGAGAAGTGACAGTGGTGTGTTCAGCACTAAGGGAGACATCTCTCTCACACCCTCCAAGACTCAGGGACCATTGCAGAAGAGGTGGCAGAAAGAATGCATAAGCAAAAAGAAGGAGAGGAGTACTTTTTTCTCTTTCCTTCTCTTCATCTAATAAAGTCTGTAAACCTCAAAAAATCAAAGTAAATAAAGGATGAGGAGATTGCTCCGTGGTTAAAGGAACTTGCTTGCAAAGCTTGCAATCCCAGGTTCAATTCCCTGGTACTTATATAAAGCCAGATACGCAAAGTCGTACATGTATCTGAGGTTTGTTTGCAAGAGGCTCTGGTGTGCCCATTCTTTCTTTCTCTCCTAATAAATAAATATATTTATTTATTTTATAAAAATATTTTTAAAGAGCCAGGAATGGTAGTGCACACCTTTAATCCCAGCATTTGGGAAGTAGAGGTTGGAGGATCACCATGAGTCTGAGGCCACCCTGAGACTACCTAGTGAATTGCAGGTCAGCCTGGGCTAATGTGAGACCCTGCCTCAAAAAACCTATATATATATATATATATATATATAGAGAGAGAGAGAGAGAGAGAGAGAGAGAGATACTATTGGTATATGTGTGTGTGTGTGTGTGTGTGTGTGTGTGTGTGTGTGTGTGTCTGTGTTTTGTTTTTCAAGGTAGGGTCTCACTCTAGCTCAGGCTGACCTGGAATTCACTATGTAGTCTTTCAGGGTAGCCTCGAACTCATGGCAGTCCTCCTACCTCTGCCTCCCGAGTGTTAGGATTAAAGGCGTGTGGCACCACACCCAGATATAATTTTTTTTTTAATAGCTAGGCATGGCCTTTAATCTCAGTACTCAGGAGACAGAGGTAGGTAGGATCGCTGTGAGTTTGAGGCCAGCCTGGGACTACAGAGTGCATTCCAGGTCAGCCAGGGCTAGAGTGAGACCCTACCTCAACCCCCACAAAAGAAAAATACATATATACTTTTAAAAATGAGGGGTTGCAAATGGAAAAAGCTTAAGAGGGCCCGGTTGGGGGCTAGGGAGATAATGCAGTTGGTAAAGTGCTTGCCTTGCAAGCTTAAGAACCTGAGTTCAGTTCCAGAACCCATGTACATAAACAAAAGCTAGGCATAGTGACATACTCTTATAATACCAGTGTCGGGAGGCAGAGACAGGAGGATTGCTGGGACTGGCTGGCTGGCCAGTCTAACCTGCTTAGTAAGTTCCAGGCCAATGAGAGGCCCTGTCTCATAAAAGATGGACAGTTACTAAGGAACAACACCCGAGGTTGTCCTCTTGTCTCCACGTGCAGACATGTGCACGTGAACCCATATACATCACACACACACACACACGCACACAAGAAACCCTAGTTTAACTGCCAGTGCCAGGCATGGTGGCACACGCCTTTAATCCCACCACTCAGGAGACAGAGGTAGGAGGATCGCCATGAATTTGAGGCCAGCCTGAGATTACAGAGTGAATTCCAGGTCAGGCTGGGTTAGAGTGAGCCCCTACCCCCAAAAAAGGGGGGGGGGCTGGAGAAATGGCTTAGCAGTTAAGGCACTTGCCTGTGAAGTCTAAGGACCAAGGTTCAATTCTCCAGGTCCCACATAAACCAGCTGTACAAGATGGTACATGCATCTGGAGTTTGCTTGCAGTGGCTGGAGGCCCTGGCATGCCCATTCTCTCTTTCTCTCTCTCTCTCTGTCTCTAATAAATTAATAAATAAATTTTTAAAAATTAAAAATAAAAAAGGGCTGAAGAGATGGCTTAGCAGCTAAGGTGCTTGCCTGCAAAGCCTAAGGACTCATGTTTGACTTCCCAGGTCCCACATAAGCCAGATGCACAAAGTGACACAAACACGCAAGATCGCACATGCGCACAAGGGGCACACGTGTCTGAAGTTCGATTGCAGTGGCTAGAGGCCCTGACATGTCAATTCTCTCTCCCACTCTCTTGCTTAAAAAAATATATGGCCAATCACGGTGACACATGCCTGTAATTTCAGCACCTGAGAGGCTAAGACAGGAGTATGAGTTCAAAGCAGGCCTGGGCCCCCTACCAAGATCCTGTCCCTACCTCCTCAAAAGAAAAGAGCACATAAACAGGGCATATGTACGTAGCCCTTCTCAATGAGGTGGGGCAGCTGCCCATGGAACACACTCGCGCTACGAAGATATCCTCCCCACATCTCTTGTCTGACTCCTGGGTTTTCACTCTGGGTTTGTTTTCCTTTGTCTTATTTTTGCAGCACTGGGGATTGAAACCATGGCCTAGCACGGGCCGGGCAAGAATTCTACCACTCAGCTTCATCCCCAGCCTTCTGCTTTACCTGTTTGTTTGTTTTTGTTTGTTTGTTTGTTTGTTTGTTTGTTTGTTTTCAGGGGGAGTGCTTTTCAAGGCAGGGTCTCACTCTGGCCCACGTTGACCTGGAATTCACTAGGTAGTCTCATATGTAGTCTCAGGGTGGCTTTGAATTCATAGCAATCCTCCTACCTCTGCCTCCCAAGTGCTGGGATTAAAGGCGTGCACCATCATGCCTGGCCAATTTCACTTTTTATTCTAAGTTGCTCAGCCCAGACTTGAACTCATTCTGTATCCTTGGCTGGCCTTGAACTTGTGATCTTCCTGTCTCAATTTCCCAAGTAGCTGAGATTACAGGCATTTATCATCATATTCAGCCTCTTTCCCTTTTTTGAAAAAAAAAAAAATGAGAGGGAGAGAGAAAGAATGGGTGCACCAGGGCCCCTTGCTACCAGCAAACGAACTCCAGATTCATGTGCCACATTGTGCATCTGGCTTTACATACGTACTGGGGAACTGAACCCAAGGCTGCAGGCTTTGCAGGCAAGTGCCTTTAACTGCTGAGCCATCTCTCCAGTCCTCAGCTTCTTTCTCTATGCTCTAAATGTCTACATCATTCTTTTCTTTCTTTATATAGCCCTTCCTGCCAATTGATTCCTTCCCAGTTCTTTGATTCAAAAGGCAACTCTATCTTAAGGCCCAGGTTCCCAAAAAAGAAAGGAACTTCACAAGGAAAGATTCTGATGGGTCCATTTGGGTCACATGTTGGGCTTTTATTCACTTGAAAAAATATGGAGCAGAACTTGCCAGCAGTGTCAAGGGCCCTGGGTCAGCTCAGACAATGAGACTAATGAGATGTTTCTCCCAGAGCAGCTTGAAGCCTACTAAGGAGAGAAGTAAATAACAAACAACACTTCCACTTCAAATAGTTTTAAAGAACAAAATAGTGCGGTACAGAACAAAAGCTGAGACTAAGGGCACAGTGAGTAATTAGGGGTATGGTGTTATTCAGCCTGGTGTGGCCAGGGATGGACTCTAAGGTAGTGACACTGGGACAGACATGAAGGACAAGGGTCAGCTCACCAAAGAGCTGGCTGAAGGGAAGCTACTTTGGGGCAGAACCACTTGCTCCTACATGCTGATATTTAGAGACTGGCCTCTACAAAAAAAAGAACGTCCCGTGTACCCCTTCCAACTGTCCCACCACACATTTACAGTATGAAGCCTGCAAGCCGACTCCATCACACATGTAAGTACAGTTGTTAAAATGCTTCCCCACGGGCTGGAGAGATGGCTTAGTGGTTAAGCACTTGCCCGTGAAGCCTAAGGACCCCGGTTCAAGGCTTGGTTCCCCAGGACCCACGTTAGCCAGATGCACAAGGGGGCACACGCGTCTGGAGTTCGTTTGCAGTGACTGGAGGCCCTGGCGTGCCCATTCTCTCTCTCTCTCTTTCTCTCTCTCTGTCTGTTGCTCTAAAATAAATAAATAAAAATGAATAAAAAAAAAAATTAAAATGCTTCCCCATGGGCTGGGAAGATGGCTCAGTGGTTAAGAGCACTTTTTTCTTTGTTTGGTTGGTTTTTGGGCTTTTTTTGAGGTAGGGTCTCCCTCTAGCCCAGGCTGACCTGGAATTCACTATGTAGACTCAGGGTGCCCTCGAACTCACAGTGATCCTCCTACCTCTGTCTCCCGAGTGCTGGGATCAAAGGCGTGTGCAACCACGCCCAGCTAAGAGCACTTTCTACACAAGCATGAGGCCCTGAGACAACCCAAGTTTGATTCCTCAGTACCCATGTAAACAGCTGAGTATAGCCATACATGTCTGTAAGATGTGAGGGAGCAGCCTGGAGAATCGCTGGAGCTCACTGGTCAGCTAGTCTATTTGAATAGAAATCAGAATTGTTCATCCAGGCAATCTGACTATTTTTCCTAATTAGATTAATTTTTCTTTACCACTGAATAGATCTCCATTGTTTAAATGTACCACATCTTTATTATCCACTCACCTGTTGAGGGACATCTAGGCTGGTTCCATAGAATAGAGAGAATAGAGCAGCAATAAACATGGTTGTGCAAGTATCTCTAAGGTTGTGAGAAGAACCATTAGGATATATGCCTAGGAGTGCTTGTAAGCTAGAAAAGGGCTATAAGAGAGGGAGGAGAGGGAAGGACTTTAGGGGATGACACTGTATATATGTAAGTAGAAGAACAGATTACAAGGAGTGGAATGGCCTACTTTTTTTAGATAATGGCACATCCAGAAGCCATAGATTGGTACTAGAAAATTTTCAGTGCCAGGGATGGGATATACCTTCCAGTGAGTTGTTGATCAGGGAGGTCCCTGTTCCCTCCAAAATATTACAGGCTATTGCTAAGGCCCTTGGTTTCCTACAAGTAACAGATAGTAAGACCCTATTGCTGAAGACTTCACATGCCTGGGTGGCAAGATCACTGAGAAATCAAGCTGGTGCTGAGCAGAAAACCTTCTCCCTGTAGCTCAGCCAACTGAAAGCTGGAAAAAGCTGCACTGCATGCAGCCCTATGGGAGACAGAAGTCATCAGCAGTGAAAACAGTGGACACTGGAAGACTCAACTTTGGCGGGACAGGCCAAATGGCCAAATGGGTGCAATAGTGGCATGTCTGCTCTGGGGAAAACCAAGTGCTCTCTAATTGTACTGGAGGCCCACTCTATGGGAGGGAATACATGCCTGGTACTGAAAACCTAATCAAAAGCATATGGCAGGGGAGGTCATGAGCCTTAGGGGTATAAAGCCTGCTCTTGTCTGGCTAAATGCATTTATTATTCTCACCAAACTACCCTGAATGCACTACACTTAATGTTCACATTCATATATTAATGCTATTCTCACTTTTGGTTACAGAAGCTTCTTTTTTCAGATGGTGGTGGCTTCTGGGATGACCCAAAAGACAACATAGTTCTGAGAAGAAGTGACAGAGAAATGCTCAGCACTGAAACATCTCCAGCATACCCTCCAAGGCTCAGGGTCCATTGCGGAAGAGGTGGCGGAAAGAATGTAAGAGCTAAAGGAAGGGTACCACTCCTTACAATGCAACTGTCCAGACAGAAATTGGCTTTGATATCCATGAACTCGCAGGGCCTAGCAATACCTTCACAAGACCCTCATAATAGCAGGAAAAGACGATGACATCAAAATAAAAGAGAGACTAATGGAGAAAGGAAAGGGATATGATGAAGAGTGGAGTTCTGAAGGGGAAAGTGGAGGAGGAGAAGGAATTATCATGGTTTATTGTCTGTAATTTAATTTAAAAATGAAGTATGATAAAATATACTTTATTGTTGGGCATGGTGGGGCACACCTCTTAATCTCAGAGGCTGAGGCAGCATCTAGGGTTTGACGCCAACCTGTGCTACATGTAATATCCTGTCTCAGAAATCAAATAAGCAAAGCTGGGCGTGGTGGCGCAGGCCTTTAATCCCAGCACTTGGGAGACAGAGGTAGGAGGATCACAGTGAGTTCAAGACCACCCTGAGACTACATAGTGAATTCCAGGTCAGCTTGGACTAGAGTGAAACCCTACCTCAAAAAGCAAAAAAATAAAATAAAAAAGAAATAAATTTTTAAAAAGAAAAAAAAAAGAAATCAAATAATAAAAAAGTTTCTTACAAATTACTTTCATTTCATTTTTCCTGTTTTTAAAGTTACAGGACTGTAATCCTAAACACATTACACATACCCATCTGTCCGTCAAAACAAGCCTATAGGGGACAACGCCACTGACCCTATGTCACAGGTGAAGAAATGGAGGCAGAGAGCAGTGCCCATGGCTACGAAGCAGCAGGGCAGGAATGTGAGAACATTCATGCTGGCTCAAGCATCACAGCTCAGATTTCCAAGTCCTCTCGGACCTCAGAGCCAGGCTTCAGGGTAGGAAGGTGTTACTGGCCATCAGTGGGCGACGGTGCGACTCCATGGTCCAGATGTCCTCCCGGTCTCTCCCAGCTTTTCTTGCTCAAATCCACCTGGAAGCACAGACTTCTCTAAAGAAAAACCACATTATAGCATATCGATGAGACCACAAGTGCCCACATGTGGTGAGGGTGCAGTTCAGGCCCCGCTGACACCGCTGTGGGAAGAGCAAGGAGAGACCCCTTCACCAGGTGAATTCAGCAACATGCTTTTGACTTCATTCCAGGAGAATCTTTCTGAAGGAAATACTCTTTATTGTGGTAAAATACACCAAAGATAAGCCTTGCTGTTCTAACCACCGCAACGTGTGCAGTCCAGTGGCACTTAGCACAGTCATGGTATTGCACAATCATCACTACTATCTATTTCCGGAATATTTCATTAGCCCAAATGAAAACCTCAGATCCATTAAAGAATCACTCCCTATTCCCTCTTTCCCTCAGCCTCTGGCAACCACCAGTCTGCTGTCCCCAGGAATTTCTCCACCCCAGATATCCCATATAAACGGGGTCATTCATGCAATGTCTGCCATGACTCGCTCCTTTCAAGACAGCATGTTTTCAGGGTCTGTCTGTATTCTATCATACATCCATTTGTCAATCCTTTCTCTTTTTCTTGCTTGAATTTTTTTTTTTCTTTTTTGAGGTAAAGTCTCACTTTAGTCCAGGCTGACCTGGGATTCACTATGTAGTCTCAGGGTGTCCTCGAACTCATGACAATCCTCCTACCTCTGCCTCCCTAGTGCTGGGATTAAAGGCATGTGCCACCATGCCCAGTTTACAATGGTTTTATTTTTTTTTGTTGTTGTTGTTGTTTTGAGGTAGGGTCTCACTCTAGTCCAGGCTGACCTGGAATTCACCGTGTAGTCTCAGGGTGGCCTCAAACTCATAGTGATCAACCTACCTCTGCCTCCGGAGTGCTGGGATCAAAGGCGTTGTACTACCACGCCCGGCCCTCACAGTGTTTTTAAATGTGCAATTTAGTAGGAATTAAAACATCTGCAATGCCTTACAACTACCATCCTGCTTCCAAAACATTTTCATCACCCCAAAATAGAACTTAGTGCCCATTGAGCACTTAGCTTCCATAGTTAATTCCCCACCCTCAGTCCTTGGCAACCAAGGAACTAATCTATTTTCTCTCTGTGGACTTAACTATTGGGACGATTTCATAAATAAATGGAGCTATACACTATGTGAATACTTTATTTATTTACTTACTTAGAGAGAGAATGGGCACTCCAGGGCCTCTAGCCACTGCACATGAACTTCAGCTGCATTCACCACCTTGTGCATCTGGCTTACGTGAGTACTAGGGAAATGAACCTGGGTCCCTCAACTTTGCAGACAAACACTAACTGCTGAGCCATCTCTCCAGCCCTACATTTTGTTTATTTACCCATGGATGGTCATTTCTGTTTTGGTTATTGTGAATAGTATGACTGTGGACATTCATGCACAAATTTTTGTTTTTAATCTCTTGGGTAAGTACATAGGCATGGAACTACTGGAGTAATTCTGTGTGTAACTTATGGAACTGCCAAAATGTTTCCCACAGCAGCTGCACATTTGACAATCCCACCAAAAATTTCTTCATCTTCACATTTTTGCCAATACTTACTTTTTTATTATAACTATCCTAATGACTAAGAAGTGGTTCTTATTGTAAAAAGAAAAGATTATATATTATTTATTTGCAGTGCTGTGGCTAGAACCTAGGGCTTCACACATGCTAAGGCACTCTGCCAAAGGAGCTACACCCCACCCCAGTGCCGGAGGTGGTATTCTATTGTAGACTTATTTGCATTTCCCTAATGACTAGTAATATTAGCATCTTTTCATATGCTTTTGGAAATTTATACTTCTTCTTTAGAGAAATGTCTGTTCAAGTCTTTTGTTCTTCCCTGCACGCACCCCCCACCCACCTTGGTTTTTTTTTTTTTTAATTTTTTTGTTCATTTTTATTTATTTATTTGAGAGTAACAGAGAGAGGAAGAGGCAGATAGAGAGAGAGAGAGAGAATGGGCACGCCAGGGCCTCCAGCCACTGCAAACGAACTCCAGACGCATGCGCCCCCTTGTGCATCTGGCTAACGTGGGTCCTGGAGAATTGAGCCTCGAACCAGGGTCCTTAGGCTTCACAGGCAAGTGCTTAACCGCTAAGCCATCTCTCCAGCCCCCCACCTTGGTTTTTTGAGGTAGGGTCTCACTCTAACCTAGGCTGACCTGGAATTCAGTAGGTAGTCTCAGGCTGGCCTCGAATTCACAGCGATCCTCCTACCTCCGCCTCCCAAGTGCTAGAATTAAAGGCGTGAACCACCACACCTGGCTTTTTTGTTCATTTTTAAATTGGATAGTCTTTTGTAGTTGAGTGACTAAAGAAATAATCTTTGGTGGGGCTGGAGAGATGGCTTAGCAGTTAAGGTGCTTGCCTACAAAGCCAAAGGACTTTGGTTCGATTCCCCAGCACCTACGTAAGCCAGATGCACAAGGTGGCACATGTATCTGGAGTTTGTTTGCAGTGGCTGTAAGCCCTTGTGCACCCATTCTCTCTCTCCCTCTTTCCATCACTCAAAATAAATAAAGAAAAAAAATTTTAATACATATTTTTATTTTTATCTTTTTATTTGAAAGAAAGAGAAAGAGGCAGAGGGAGAGAGAGAATGGGCACGCCAGGGCCTCCAGCCACTGCAAACGAACTCCAGATGCATGTGCCTCCCTTGTGCATCTGGCTTACATGGGTCCTGAGGAACTGAACCGGGGTCCTTTGGCTTTACAGGCAAATGCCTTAACCACTAAGCCATTTCTCCAGCCCTAAATTTTTTTTTTATTAACAACTTCCATGATCATAAAAAATATCCCATGGTAATACCCTCCCTTCCCCCACTTTCCCCTTTGAAACTCCATTCTCCCCATCTCAATCAGTCTCTCTTTTATCTTGATGTCATGATCTTTTCCTCCTATTATGATGGTCTTGTGTAAGTAGTGTCAGGCACTGTGAGGTATGGATATCCGGGCCATTTTGTGTCTGGAAGAATGCATTGTAAGGAGTCCTACCCTTCCTTTGGCTCTTACATTCTCTCCGCCACCTCTTCCGCATTAGACCCTGAGCCTTGGAAGGTGTGATAGAGATATTGCAGTACTGAGCACTGCGGTCACTTCCTTCCACCACCATGATACCTTCTGAGTCATCCCAAGGTCACTGCCATCTGAAAAGAGAAGATTCTCTACCAAAAGAGAGAGTAGCATTAATATAAGGGTATGAACATTAAGAGAAGTGCTTACTGGGCAGTTTGATAAGCATAGTATATACATTCAGCCAGACAGCAGCAGACGTTACACCCCTAGGGCTCATGACTATCTCTGTTTTAAGTTTTCAGTATCAGGGATGTATTCCTTCCCATGGAGTGGGCCTCCAGTCCAATTGGAGGGCAGTTGGTTTCCACCATGATAGACGTGCCACTATTGCACCCATTGGCTCATGTGGCCTGGCTGGCCAAATATAAGGCTTGCAGTGTCCACTGTTGAGTATCTTCACTGGTGTTTTCTCTTTCTCCCATTGAACTGCACGCAGAATGGCTTCTTCCAGCTTTCTGTCAGCTGGTCTACATGGAGGTGGTTATCAGCTCATTTCCAGCAGGATTTCTCAGTGACCTTGAAGCCCAAGTATGTGGAGTCTTCAGCAATAGGGTCTTACCATCTATTTCTGGTGGGAAACCAAGGGCCTCGGCAATGGCCTATAAAGTTTGGGGGTATCAGGGACCTCCCTGGCCAACAACTCACTGGAAGGTATCCTATCCCTGGCACTTTAAATTTTCTAGCAACAATCTATGGCTCCTGAGTGTTCCATTGTCCAAAAATGTAGGCTTCCATATGATTTATTTATATCCTCTTAAATTTTGATTAGTTCTCCCTCCACCTTTCCTTTACTCAATCTCTTCCCCTGACCTCACTTAGGCCTTTTCACCCCCATTAATCTGTTCTTCTACTTACATATATACAATAGAAAATAATCTTAAATTTAAAAATATTTAAATATAGATATTGGTCATATTATTTATTTACAATAGTGAAACACTGATATTAGGTCAACAATCACATAGGATCCCTATATGACAGTTCCTGATTAATCTGTATTGCATTGTGTCTTAGGCCATTTGGACTGCTATCACAGAAGTTTTTTTAAATTTTTTATTTTTTTAGTTGGTAGGGGTGGGAAGACAATGGACATACCAGGGTCTCCAGACTCTGCAAATAAACTTCTGATGCATATACCATCTTGTGCATCTGCCTTATGTGGGTCTTGGGGAATCAAACCTGGGTCCTTTGGCTTTGTAGGCAAACATCTTAACCACTAAGCAATCCCTCCAGCCAGGAGTTTTTTGCACATTGTTCTAGAAGCTGGAAAGTCCATGATCAAAGTGCTAACAGATGCAGTATCTGTTCAGTCTTCTCACTGTGTCTGGGACAGGGCTAACTCCTTAGAGACTTTTACAAAGGCTTTAATCCCAGTCCTAACCACCTCCCGAAGGCCACACCTCCTAATATCCTCACATTGGGGTTAGGATTTCAACATATGCATTATGGAAGGCCATAAATATTCCAACTATAGTAGGTTTTGTCCCCCCACCACCAACAACAACCTCAAAACAGATATGTGGAAGTACTAAACCCCAGTATCTCAGAATATGACCTTATTTGGAAAAAGGGTTTTGCAGATATAATTACCTCAGATGAGATCATGCTGGAGTAGGGTGGACCCTTAATCCAATATTTCTGTTGTCCAGTATTGAAGACACACATACACAGGAAGAACACCAAGTTATGACAAAAGCAGAGGAGATTGGAATTAAGCCCAAGTAACCAAAAGCTTCAGCAAACTTCCAGAAGCTAGAGAGAGGCCAGGAAGGGTTTCCTACAGCTTTTAGTGGGAGCATGGCCCTGCTGACAACTTGATTTCCGGCTTCTAGCCTCCAGAACTGTAAGGCAATAAATTTCTATTCTTTTATGCCACTGTTTTATGGCCCCTCGCTGTAGCAGCCTTAGAAAGCCAGCACACTTGTTACTTACCTCTGATGCTGTTCTGGCGTAAATATTTACCTCAACAGATACAAACAGCTAACATTTCTTGAGTCTTACTCAGTGTCAAGCTGTGTTCAGTGTTTCAACCCATGACTCTTCAAAATTATAAAGAAGATTCTATTATTCCCACTTTATATTTAGGAAAACTGAAACACAGAGTGGTCAAGCCAAGCTTCCACGGTAACAAAGCCAGTTGCGTGACAGAGCCAAACAGTATGCTTGGTAGACTGACTCCAGCTCCAGCACCCCCTATGCCGGGACACTATGCAACTGTTACAACAAATATTTGCTGGAAAAAAAAAAACAGTGGATAAATGAGTAGATGCGTGCATCTGTCTGGATTCAGTGCCTACGACAATGGAATGACGTGAAGAACCAGTGTGTCTGGTTCAGATGACAACTATGTGAGAAGCCATGAGTACATTCTTGAAATGCTGTCATAAGACAAGTGAGATGTTGGATAGACTGCTGGATAAATGGGTTCTGAAATGTCAGAGAGGGGTGTGGGGGTTAGAATTACAGATTTGGGGAGCCGTCAGCATACCTGGTTGCAGGGCTGCGGGTGAGATCACTGAAGCAGTGCAGAGGAAGACAAAAACAGACCACCTAAAAAGAGCCCTGAACACTGGAATTTGGGGGTAATTAGAGGAACACGAGCCTTTACTTCCTAGCACAGTCTGTCATGGAGATACAAAAGTCATGTTGTGGTGGGTTGTGGAGTGAAAAGAAAATTAACCAAAGGCTAAGCTTGTTGCCTTGGGTGAGCAAGCGAGAGAGGTGGATCAATGGGGTTGCAGTCCGAGGGCCCGGCAGGGGTGACTAAACACAAGGCACGCTGGAGCCGGCGCCTACCAAGAGAGTTCACTATAAAATTTCGGGAATTTTTCAGGCTGGTTAGACAATGATCTAGACACAGCCAATATTAAAAATTAAGTTGTAGGGCTGGAGAGATGGCTTAGCAGTTTAGGCGCATGCCTGGAAGCCTAAGGACCCAGCTTTGATTCTCCAGGTCCCACGTAAGCCAGATGCACATGTTGGCACATGCGTCTGGAGTTTGTTTGCAGTGGCTGGAAGCCCTGGCGCACCCATTCTCTCTCTCTCTCTCTCAAATAAATAAATAAATAAATCTTTAAAAATTAAGTTCTAGAAACAAATAAATTGATAAAGTTCAGCTGGCACGGTGGCTCACATCTATAATCCCAGTGCTCAGGAGGCTGAGATGGGTGAGGTTCACTGTGAATCAGCGTGTGGCCCGCCTTGGCTAGAGTGATACCTTGCCTCAAAAAAAAACAAAAAACACACTGGAGAGATGGCTCAGCAGTTAAGGTATTTGCCTGCAAAGCCTAACAACATGGGTTCAATTCCCCAGTGCCCACATAAAGCCAGATGCACAAGGTAGTGCATGCATCTGAAGTTCATTTGCAGTGGCTAGGGACCCTGGCATGCCAACTCTCTCACCCTTTCTCTCTCTCTAATAAATAAAATGTTAAATAAAAAAAAAAACAGCTGGGCTCAATCCCAACACTTGGAAGGCAGAGGTAGGAGGCTTGCTGTGAGTTCAAGGCCAGCCTGAGACTACATAGTGAATTCCAGGTCAGCCTGAGCTAGAGCAAGACCCTACCTCAAAAACAAAACAAAACAAAACCTTCCAACGTTCATAAATTCATAAGTTTCTAACTGGAACTCACTCTGTAACCCAGGCTCAAACTCACAGTACTCTTCCTAATTAGCCTCCCAAGTGCTGGGATTAAGAGTATGTGCCACCACACCCAGCTCCATTATTTTACTATTACCTATGTTGTTATACTTAAAGTATCAGAAACAACTGTATGATAGAAGTATTATATGAGGAGCCACTGCACTCATTCCCCAAATCTATTTCAGTGACATCAACCAGTATCTTTTTTTTTTTTTTTTTTTTTTGAGGTAGGGTTTCACTCTAGCCCAGGCTGACCTGGAATTCACTATGGAGTCTCAGGGTGGCCTCGAACTCACGGCAATCCTCCTACCTCTGCCTCCCAAGTGCTGGGATTAAAGGCGTGCGCCACCACGCCCGGCCTCAACCAGGATCTTGAACTTGACCATGACAGTATTCCTACCATGGAAATTGGCAAATAATATAATTATCTTAACAGGTTTTTTTGTTTGTTTGTTTGTTTTCTTTTTTTCAAGGTAAGGTCTCACTCTAGACCAGACTGACCTGAAACTCACTCTGTAGTCCCAAGCTGGTCTCAAACTCACCATGATCCTCCTACCTCTGCCTCCCTAGTGCTGGGATTGAAGACATGCACCAACACACCTGGCCAAGCTTGAGTTATTTTATTTTCAAGTTGTTTTTTTTTATTTATTTTTTATTTTTATAAAAGAGAGAGTGAGAATTGGTGCACTAGGGCCTCTAGCTACTGCAATTGAACTCTAGACCTGTGCACCACCTGTGCACATGTGTGACCTTGTGCGCACGTGTCACCTTGTGCATCTGGCTTACATGGGTTCTGGGGAGTCAAACCTGGGTCCTTAGCCTTCACAGGCAAGTGCCTTAACTGCTAAGCCATCTCTCCAGCCTTTGCGTTATTTTTTGACTGCCTAGGCTTAATAAAATAAGAGGAAGGCTGGAGAGATGGCTTAGTGAGTGGTTAAGGTGCTTGCCTGCCAAACCTAACAACTTGGATTTGATTCCTCAGTACCCACATAAGCCAGATGCACAAAGTAGTGCATACATCTGGAGTTCATTTGCAATGGCTAGTGGCCCTAGCATGCCCATACTTTCTCTCTCTCCCTCTGCTTGCAAACAAGTAAATGAAATATTTAAAAAAACGGCCAGGCATGGTGGCACATGCCTTTAATCCCAGCACTTGGGAGGCAGAGGTAGAAGAATTGCCATGAGTTCGAGACCAGCCTGAGACTACATAGTGAATTCCAGGTCAGCCTGGGCCAGAGTGAGACCCTACCTTGAAAAAATGAAAAACCAAATAAATAAATAATGGAGAAAATGTTAGTGATGTAATTATATGTAAAGTACATCACTGACATCTGTAACTATTACACTGGGATAGCACAAAAAAAGTGCACCAAAAAATCAAAGTCTTCTACTATTCAAAAATTATTATCTAGCCGGGCATGGTGGCGCACGCCTTTAATCCCAGCACTTGGGAGGCAAAGATAGGAGGATCGCCATGAGTTCGAGGCCACCCTGAGACTACATGGTGAATTCCAGGCCAGCCTGAGCTGGAGTGAGACCCTACCTCAAAAAAACAAAAAAAATAAAAAATAAAATTATTATGTAGCATCACAAAGACATTTCTCACATCACTGATGAATGAAGTTCTGACACAGTTTTCATTGTTTTACTTTCAAGAAAATAATCAACACATATTCTGAGTTTGCCAATTTCAACCATACATTGGCTAGAATACAAGTTTGGCAGAAATCAAGAAATAGATTCTGGGCTGGAGGGATGGCTTAGCGGTTAAGGCATTTGCCTGCAAAACCAAAGGACCCAGGTTTGATTCTCCAGGACCCATGTTAGCCAGGTGCACAATGGGGTGCACACATCTGGAGTTCATTTGCAGTGGCTAGAGGCCCTGGAGCGCCCATTCTCATTCTCTCTCTCTCTTTTTCCCCCTCTTTCTCTGACAAGTAAATAAATAAATAAAACATTTTTAAAAAAGAAATGAATTCTATGGAATTAATTGTTTATATGATATTTCCATGGAGTGCTATATTTTGTTATTTAAAATTGTGTTGCCTTTTTTTTTTCTTTCTTTCTTTTAGAGAGAGTAAGAGAGAGACAGAGGGAGAGAGAGAGAATTGATGTGCCAGAGCCTCAGCCACTGCAATCACACACTTGCATCAACTAGTGGGCATGTACGACCTTGCACTTGCCTCACCTTTGTGCATCTGGCTTACGTGACATCTGGAGAATAAAACATGGGTCCTTAGGCTTTGCAGGCAAGAGCCTTAACTGCTAAACCATCTCTCCAGCCCTGTGTTACCTTTCATATAAGTAAACTGTATACCCAGTTAATATGTGTGCATGCATGTTTATGTGTATATACTCACACAAGCATTCCTTTTAGACACTGGTGAGATACTGGTAAGCCTCCTGACTACAGAAGAGGCACAGCAGTCCCATTCCCACAGGAACAGGTCACTGGAGTAAGGGAGTAATAAAGACTTTCAGTGCTGAGAGAGCTGAGGAGACACTGGATTCATAGGATAGAGGAATGGCTTAAGGTGGGTCTTTAGGCCCAAGGAGTTTCCCATGCACTGAGCGATGCGGAGGGAGCACATGACAGCAGCAATGGGGAGCAGGTAGTTGTGACAATCTGAACACCACTGTCTCAAGCTTGGATTACTCAAGTGTGAGAGAACAGTGGTCTAGACATGTCCATGGTGATCTGACCCCTTAGTTCCCACAGCTCTTTAGCACATGGGTCATAGGAGAACGAATATCCTTTTGTATGTTTTGTTTCTGTGAGGTAGGGTCTCACTAACTCAGGCTGACCTGGAATTCACTTTGTAGTCTCAGGATGGCCTTGAACTCAAGGGAATCCTCCTACCTCTGTCTCCTGAGTGCTGGGATTAAAGGTGTGTGCCACCACTCCTGGCTTTGCCTTTTTTTTTTTTTTTTTTTTTTTTTTTTTGTTCTGTTTTGTTTTTCAAGGTAGGGTCTCACTCTAGCTCAGGCTGACCTGGAATTCACTATGTAGTCTCAGGGTGGCCTCAAACTCACAGCAATCCTCCTATCTCTGCCTCCCAAGTGCTGGGATTAAAGGTGGGCGCCACCATGCCTGGCTTTTGCCTTCATTTTTGAGGTCACAGGGAAAGAAGTGTCTGCAAGGGACAATGTGGTTTCAGTTAATAATCCCAGCTTCCATATACTGAAAGCAATGGCTGCCCTTATATGGCAAGAAACTGAGGGTGTTTTGTTTTGTTTTATTTTTTCCTATTTTTTTTTTATTTGAGAGAGAGAGAGACAAAGAGAAAGAAGCAGACAGAGAGAATGGGCACACGAGGACCTTCTGGCACTGCAAACAAACTGCAGACACTTGTGCCACTTTGTGTATCTGGCTGTAGATGGAGACTGGGCCATTAAGCTTTGCAAGCAAATACCTTTAACTTCTCAGTCATTTCTCCAGCCCAGACACTGAGTTGTTAATTCAATATTTAAAACTTCCACAGTTGTCCCACTTTGATTTTCTTTTTTTTTTTTCCACTTTAATTTTCATTCTGGAAAAAAAAATCTTTCAGCCAGGAATAATGGTTTATAATCTCAATAGTTGAGAGGCTGAGACAGGAGGATTGACATGAGCTTGATCCAGCCTGAGCTGTATGGTAAGTTCCTGGCTGGCCTTAGCTATAGAGTGAGATCCTATCTCAAATAAATAACAAGGGGGCTGGAGAGATGGCTTAGTGGTTAAGGCATTTGTCTGCAAAGCCAAAGGATCCCGGTTCAATTCTCCAGGACCCACATAAGCCAGATGCACAAGGGGACACATGCATCTGGAGTTCATTTGCAGTGGCTAGAGGCCCTGGTGCACCCATTCTCTTCCTCTCTTTCTCTCTCTCAAATAAATAAATAATATATATATATATATATATATATATTTTTTTTTTTTTTTAAAAAAGACAGATGAAGCCAGGCGTAGTAGCACATGCCTTTACTCCCAGCCCTCAGGAGGTAGGAGGATCACCGTGAGATCAAGGCCACCTTGAGACTACATAGTGAATTCTAGGTCAGCCTGGGCTAGGGTGAAACCCTACCTTGAAAAAAAAAAAAAAAAAAGACAACACAGACCTAGGGATGGACCCTGTAAGGACACCCTGAGAAGTAGCTATTTCTAAGCCAAAGAGAGAGGCTTCAGAAAATCAAACAAATAAATAAATAACAAGGGTTGGAGAGATGGTTTAGTGGTTAAGGCACTTGCCTATGAAGCCTAAGGATCCAGGTTTGATTCCCCAGTACCTACACAAGCCAGCTATATAAGGCGGCACATGCATCTGGAGTTCATTTGCAGTGGCTAGAGGCCCTGGCGTGCCTATTCTCTCTCTCTCAAAAAAATAATAAATAAAAATATCAAATAAATAACAAAAAATAAAGTAGGGGGTAGGAGTCAGAAGCAGGAGAATTGCCACAAGTTTGAAGCTAGCCTGTCTATATAACAAATTTTAGGCCACCTAGGGCTGTGTCATAAAATCCTGTCTCCAAAAATAAATAAATAAAAATAATTATAGTAAAACAAACAACATAAAAATGACTTATGTTGGGGGCTGGAGAGATGGTTAAGTGGTTAAGCACTTACCTATGAAGCCTAAGGACCCCAGTTCGAGGCTCAATTCCCCAGGACCCATGTAAGCCAGGTGCACAAGGTGGTGCATGCATCTGGAATTCGTTTGCAGTGGCTGGAGGCCCCGGTGTGCCCATTCTCTCTCTACCTATGTGCCTCTTTCTCTGGCTATCACTCTCAAATAAATAAATAAACAAAAAATATTTAAAATTTTTAAAAAAGACTTATGTTGGGCTGGAGAGATGGTTCAGCAGTGAAGGCACTAGTCCACAAAACCTAATGACCTGGGTTTGATTCCCTAGGACCCACATAAGCCCGATGCACAGAGTGATGCATGCATCTGGAGCTTGTTTGCAGTGGCTAGAGGCCCTGGCACACCTATACTATCTCTCTGTCTCTGTCTCTCTCTTCTTGAAAATACATAAATAAAATAAAGCCAGGCATGGTGGTGCAGGCCTTTAGTCCCAGCACTTGGGAGGCAGAGGTAGGAGGATAACTGAGTGAGGGCAGCCTAAGAATACATAGGGAATTCCAGGTCAGCCTGGGCTTGAGTGAGACCCTACCTCCAAAAAATAAATAAATAAAATATTTTAAAAATGACCTATGGTGCTAGAGTGATGGCACAGTGGTTAAGACACTTGCCTGTGAAGCCTAAGAACCCAGGTTCGATTCCCCAGTACCCACATAAAGCCAGATGCACATGGTGGTGCATGCATTTGGAGTTCCGTTTACAGTGGCTTGGCTAGAGGTCCTACCACACCCATTCTCTTTATCTGCCTCTCTCTCAAATAAATAATAATAAAGACCTATGTTGGGGTTGGACAGATGGCTTAGCAGTTAAGGAGCTTGACTGCAAAGCCAAAGGACCCTGGTTCAATTCCCTAGTACCCATGTAAGCCAGCTGCACATGGTGGTGCATGTGTCTGGTGTTTGCAGTGGCTAGAAGCCCTGATGTGCCCATTCTCTATTTGTCTCTTTCTTTCACTCTCCCTCTTTCTCTTAAACAAATGAATAAAAGACCTATGTGGTCAAGACAAGAAACAATTTCAAGGGGCTGGAGAGATTGCTTACTGGTTAAGGCATTTGCCAGCAAAGCCAAAGGACCCAGGTTTGACTCTCCAGTACCCACATAAAGCCAAATGCACAAGGCAGTGCATGTGTCTGGAGTTTGTTTGCAGTGGCTAGAGGCCCTAGAATGCCCATTCTCTCTCTCTCTCCCTCCCTCCCTCCCTTCCTCTTTTCCTCTTCTCTTTCTCTCTCTCAAATGAATATTTTTTTTGTTTTGTTTTTTTGGTTTTTCGAGGTAGGGTCTCACGCTTGCTCAGGTTGACCTGGAATTCACTATGTAGTTTCAGGGTGGCCTCAGTTAACTGCAATCCCCCTACTTCTGCCTCCCAAGTGCTGGGATTAAAGGTGTGCACCACCACACCCACCTGAAAAAATTAATTTTTTGTAATTTTTTTTTATGAGAGAGAGAGTGCATGACAGAGAGAAAGAATGGGCGTGCTAGGGCCTTCATCCACTGCAATTGACCTCCAGATGCATGCGCCACCTTGTGCACATGTGTGAACTTGTGCACTTGTGTCACGCTGTGAGTCTGGCTTATATGGGACCTGGAGAGAGTTGAACATGGGTCCTTAAGCTTCATAGGCAAGCACCTTAACTGCTAAGCCATCTTTCCAGCCCAATAATTTTTTTTTTTTTGGTTTGTTTTGTTTTTCAAGGTAGGGTCTCACTCTCACTAGGGAGTCTCAGGGTGGCCTCAAACTCATAGCAATCCTCCTACCTCTGCCTCCCAAATGCTGGGATTAAAGGTATGCACAGCATGCCTGGCTCCAATAAAATTTTTAAAAATATTATTTATTTATTTATTCAAGAGAGAAGGAGGCAGATAGGAGAGAATGGTTGCGCCAGGGCCTCCAGCCACTGCAAACGAACTCCAGACATATGTGCCACCTCACCTTGTGCATCTGGCTTATGTGGGTACTGGGGAATCAAATGTGGGTCCTTTGTTTTTGCAGGCAAGTGACTTAACTTCTAAGTCATCTCTCCACTCCCTCCAATAAAAATTTTTAGAAAGAAACATTTGGGGCTGGAGAGATGGTTTAGTGGTTAAGGTATTTTCCTGCAAAGCCAAAGGTCCCAGGTTCGATTCCCCAGAACCCATGTAAGCCAGATGCACAAGGTGGTGCATGCATCTGGAGTTCGTTTGCAGTGGCTGGAGGCCCTGGTGTGCCCATTCTCTCTCTTCCTCTTTCCTTCCCCCCCCCCCCTCTTTCTCTGGCTCTTTCTCTTATATAAATAAAAAAATATCTTAAAAACTATCTAAAGAAAAAAAAACAATTTCAAAAGTCTTCTGTACCATTCATGGATCCAAAACAACAAATTACTGCAAAGAATGGAAGAAGTGCTTGCAGAGCTTGGCTCCTCCAACAGCATCATTTTCACCACTATGAAGATGGTGAGTCCAAAGGCTATTTTCTCTTTTCTATTTCCCATCTCATCCCATGCATTTTCCATGTCAAAACTTGCAGTAATGAATAAATGGGCTATAAATTAATCTAAACATGATTCAAATATTTAATTTGTGCATTCATTAAATTTTTACCTGTTATCAATCTTAAGGTTCCAGGTGTTAATGGCAATTCTAAATGAAAATCAAATATAATCATTTGCATAAAAGCATTAGAAGATGATTAATTGGTATTTTCACACAGCTGTGATCTATTCTGCACTTCAAGAGATGAAAAAAAATAACTAAAAACATTTACCTATGCTAATCCTCATGAAATCGCAGAGTACCCTTGTAGTTTTCCATGTACTCAACCACATTAATGGTGTCTGCATTACTGGGATCATATTTCACATTTCCTGATTTAAAAGGCATGACAATTGTGTACCCACAAAAATTAGGCTTATTTCCACACCATTCCTTGAATATTATATGTTGTCCAAAAAGAAAATAGTGATTAAATCTACTCATGTTAAAAAATTCCTATTTGTGCCGGGCGTGGTGGCACACGCCTTTAATCCCAGCACTCGGGAGGCAGAGGTGGAAGGATCGCCGTGAGTTCGAGGCCACTCTGAGACTCCATAGTGAATTCCAGGACAGCCTGGGCTAGAGTGAGACCCTACCTCGGAAAACCAAAAAAAGAAAAAAAAAAAAAATTCCTATTTGTGAGCAGAGCATGGTGGCTCATATCTCTAATCAAAGCACTTGAGAGGCAGAGGTAGGAGGATCACTGTGAGTTCAAGGCTCCCTGAGACTACATAGTGAATTCCAGGTCAGCCTGGGCTACAGTGAGACCCTACCTTGGAAGAAAAAAGAAAAGTTTAGGGCAGGGGAGATGACTTAGCTGTTAAAGTGCTTGTGTGCAAAGCCTGACAGCCTGAGTTCAATTCTCCACTACCCATGTAAAGCCAGATGCACAAATTGTTGCATACATCTGGAGTTCATGTGCAGCAGCAGAGTCCCTTGGTAGACCCACATTCTCTCTCTTTTTCTCTCTCCCTTGAGCTTTCCCTCCTGCCATCCTTGCAAATAAGTAAATAAAATATTTTCTAAAAAAAATTGGCAGGTGGTGGTGCACACCTTTAAATCCCAGGACTTGAGAGGCAGAGGTAAGAGGATCACCATGAGTTCAAGGTCAGCTTGAGAATACAGAGTGAATTCCAGGTCAGCCTGGGCTACAGTGAGAATCTACCTCGGGGAAAAAAAAAAAAAAAAGAGGTCGGAGAGATGGCTTAGCAGTCAAGCGCTTGCCTGTGAAGCCTAAGGACCCCAGTTCAAGGCTCGATTCCCCAGGACCCATGTTAGCCAGATGCACAAGGGGGCACACGCGTCTGGAGTTCGTTTGCAGTGGCTGGAGGCCCTGGTGCATCCATTCTCTCTCTCTCTCTCTCTGCCTCTTTCTCTGCTGTCATTCTCAAATAGATAAATAAAAATAAGCAAAAAAAGAGAAGAAGAAGTTCAGGGCCTGTAGAGATGGCTCAATGGTTAAGGTGCTTGCCTATAAAGCCTAAAGACCCAGGTTCAATTCCCCAGTACCCATGTAAGCTGGATACACATGGTAGCCCATGCATCTGGAGTTTGTAGTGGCTAGAGAGCCTGTGACAACCAGCGACCCCCACACAGTCTC
Organism: Dipus sagitta; assembly: GCA_036346955.1. Lineage (NCBI taxonomy): Eukaryota > Metazoa > Chordata > Mammalia > Rodentia > Dipodidae > Dipus > Dipus sagitta. Next base: position 99,618,086 of record CM070773.1, read on the forward strand.
TCTGCATCTTTCTGTTTGCAAATAAAATATTTTTTTTCTTTCTTTTTTTTTTGCAAATAAAATATATTTTTAAAACAGTTTAGCAGGGCATGGTGGCACATGCCTTTAGTTCCAGCACTTGGGAGCCAGAGGTAGGAGGATTGCTGTGAATCAAGGCCAGCCTGGGACTACATAGTGAATTCCAGGTCCGCCTGGGCTAGCGTGAGACTCTACCTAGAAAAAATGACAACGAAGTTTGAACTGGGTGTGGTGACCACACGCCTTTAATCCCAGCACTCAGGAAGCAGAGATAGGAGGATTGCCTGAGATGCCCTTAAAGAAACAAGTCACAGGACACTGGCAGAAAAGGTTTTCAGGAGATTGACTTATCTCTGCTGACTGAAAACTGTACTGCTGGCAATTCAGATCCAGTTCTGATCCCTAAAGCATGTCCAGGCTGGTTATCTAATGCCTCTGCAGAAATTGAGGCCACACATTAATGCACTGAAGGTAAAAATCAATCTGAAAATTTCTTAAATCAAATACCAATCCTGAAGTAATGCTCTATGTGCAGAAGTAGCCAACAGTAATAGGAAGCCAATTATCAACTATAAACCACTCTACTCGGGTGTCCTGGTTGGTTACTGGCAGGCCCCATTACACACAGTTTGCACAAGTTAAATCCACTGACAAGTCAGAATTGCTATACACATGCACATGCACATGCACGAGCGCCCAACCTTCCCCGGCTCCTGCACTTAATATAAAGATACAGCTCAATTGACAAGGAACTCCTATGCAACATCGTGAGCCCAAGAATCCCCAGCAAACATCTTCCCACTCCACAGCATGACAGCCAAGCAAGAAAGTACTGACTTTATATCAGACAGCTCCAAGAGTCTAATATTGATCCTACCACTTGCGTATTATGTCTTCTCTTTTCAGTTTCTCGTCTATAAAGTGGGGTTGGCAATAAGGCCTGTGAAGATTAAATCCAACCATGCATGTTGAGCACTGAAGGCCTTGATACATACCGGCTAGTGTCATCCCTCGTTCCTCTATTTTCCCTATTCCCTGCTCGCAAAACAACAAGAGGCACAAATGGCATGGCCAATACCACACTGTGTCTCACTTGCCAGCATCTGCTTGCAGAGTGATGGCAAAGTTGCCAGTCATGAAGTAGTCAAAGTGCTTTCAGTCTATGTGATCTATGGAGAAATTCGGAGGCAGACAGGGGAAGGGGAGAGTTGCAAGTCTTTTCCACAGGCAAATATCCCAGTTGATGTTATTCCCTTGAAATGTGAACGTAAATACACTAGTCACCTGTCATGTAGATCTAGACTCTGGAGGCCCCCTTAGTCCTCTGTTGCTTAGTTGAAGCCCGAACACCTCAGTCCTGGACCACAGCAACCCATCATAAGGGATGTCAGCCGATCCATACTGCATGCCCAGTACAACTCAGGTAGTTTACAAATATAGCCCCTAAGTTCAGGAGAAGGCATTCATGGAGCTAAAATCGAAATCGCAGTGTTGCAGGCTGAATTCCTTTTTGGAGGTGGTAGGAAAGAATCTTTCCTTGTCTTTTTTCTTGTTTTTTGTTTTTGGAGGTAGGGTTTTGCTGTAGCCCAAGCTGACCTGGAATTCACTATGTAGTCTCAGGGTGGCCTTGAATTCACAGTGATCCTCCTACCTCTGCCTCCCAAGTACTGGATTAAAGGCATGTGCCACCACACCCAGGCCACCTTTTATATATAAGAAGGGTGCTGCTCACAATCCTTGGCTTGTAGCCCCTTCTTCCATCTTCCAATCTGGCAACATTGCATTTCACTGATCTTTTCCATGGAAGGTTCTCTGCTCTTAAGAACTCATGTTAGGAGCTGGGGAGATGGCTCAACAGTTAAGTTACTTGCAAAGCCTGCCAGCCCAGGTTCAATCCTCCAGTACCCATGTAAAGCCAGATGCACAAAGTGGCAATACATCTGGAGTTTGTGTGCAGTGGCAAGAGGCTCTGGTGTCCCCATTCTCTCCCTTTCCCTTTCTCCTTCCTCACAAATAAAAATACTTTAAAAGGGGGGGAGGGGCTGGAGATATGGTTTAGCAGTTAAGGCACTTGCCTGTGAAGCCAATTTCCAATAGGCTCGATTTCCCAGTACCCATGTAAGCCAGATGCACATGGTGGTGCATGTGTCTGGAGTTCATTTGCAGGGGCTAGAGGCCCTGATGTATGCATTCTCTATCTGCCACCCCTCTCTGTTTCTCAAAGAAATAAATTAAAAAAATACTCGTTGTTAAATCTGGCTCTCTCAGAGCTTCCAGAATATTCTTCACACATCCAGTAAGTGTCTTTCTCCGTCAGGTGTGGTGGTTTGATTCAGGTGTCCTCCATAAACTTAGGTGTTCTGAATGCTAGGTTCCCAGCTGATGAGGATTTGGGAATTAACACTTCCTGGAGGCAGTGTATTGTTGAGGGCAGGTTTATGGATATTATAGCCAGTTTCCCCTTGCTACTCTCCTGTTGCTGTTGCCCACCTTATGTTGGTGAGGAGGAGCTCATGCCACTGTTTTCCCCTGCCATCATGGAGTGTCCCCTCAAGTCTGTAAACAAAAATAAACCCTTTTTCTCCCCCACAAGCTGCTCTTGGTCGGGTGTTTTCTGCCAGCAATGAGAACCTGACTGCAACATCAGGTTAATAGTTACAGGAGCCAGTGATTTGTAGTAAGCACACCTTTGAGGGACCAAAGGAATGAAACATTTCAAAGGGAGTGATGAATTCTTCTTATGCTAAACTGATGGTTTAAGTACCTCATAGGTTCTAGTGATCTTTTTTTTTTTTTTTTTTTTTTTTTTTTTTTTTTTGGGTTTTCGAGGTGGGATCTCACTCTAGCCCAGGCTGACCTGGAATTCACTATGGAGTCTCAGGGTGGCCTCGAACTCAAGGCAATCCTCCTACCTCTGCCTCCCAAGTGCTGGGATTAAAGGCGTGCGCCACCACGCCCGGCGGTTCTAGTGATCTTTATATGAGCAATTCCTGTTGTAGACGACAGCTTCAGACCAATGAGATGAACTTCCAGACCAGGCAGTTATGGAGGAAGGGATTTTTATTGAAGCTTATCTTACAGATCCAGGGGAAGTTCCATAATGGCCGAAGTTGGCCCCTCTTAAAACACCAAACAAAGAAAAGAGAATCCCCAAGTCAAAAAATAATAATAATAAAATCCTAAAGCCACACCATACACAGGCACACCTAGGAATCCCAGGTGGAACTCAGCACTTTGTGTGTCCTTAGACTGGAATTTCAAATCCACCACATCTCATACCTGTGTAATCAAAACACCGGAAGTCGATGAGGTATGCACACCTGTAGTCCCAGCTATGGGAAAGCAGAGTCAGGAGGAGTGCTTCAAATTGAAAGCCAGCCTGAGACAGTGTGAAATCATCTCAAAAAACAATCTTCACTGGAATGGGTTCAAGTGGAGTATAGGTTGAATTATACTATAGAGAAAGGGAAGACTGGGATTGTAGCTCTGTGGTAATAGTGTCTCCCTACCATACTCAAGTACTGGCTCAATCCCCAGTACAAAATTATAAAATAAAAATAAAATAATAAAGAGCCGGATGTGGTGGCACATGCCTTAATACCAGCACTTGGGAGGCAGAGGTAGGAGGATCACTGTGAGTTCAAGGCCAGCCTGAGACTACATAGTGAATGCCAGGTCAGCCTAGACTACAGTGAGACCCTAGCTTGAAAAAAACAAAATAAATAAAAAAGTGGCGGGGCATGGTGGTGCACGCCTTTAATCCCAGCACTTGGAAGGCAAAGGTAGGAGGATTGCCGTGAGTTCAAGGCCACCCTGAGACTATAAACCTGGACTACAGTGAAACCCTACCTCAAAAAAACAAAAATAAATACATAATTTAAAAATAAAAAAAAAGGTGGTAGAAGGTCCTGGGTTTTCTGGTTTGTGTTTTTTCCAGGTAGGGCTTTTCACGCTAGCCCAGGCTGACCCTGGAACTTGGTTCTGTAACTCCAGCTTGGCCTCCGTGCTAAGACTAAAGGTGTGTGCTACCATGACCAGCAAAGGAGGATTTTAGTACGCCGGCTAGTGGGAATGATTTAAAAGGGAAGGTTGTCCAGGTATGGTGGTGTAGGCCTTTAATCCCAGCACTTTGGAAGCACAACAGGTAGGAGAATCAATGAGTTTGAAGTCAGTCTGGACTTGAGTGAGACCTTGCCTCAGGGGTGGGGGGGACGGGGAGAGTTAATGAGAGAAAAGGATGAAATCTAAACCTGGACCTTTTTATTTTTTTAAAGGTAGAGTCTCACTCTAGGCCAGGCTGACCTCAAACTCACAAGAGATTCTACCTATCTCAGCTTCCCAAGTGCTGGGATTAAAGGAATGCACCACCACGCCCGGCTAAACCTGGACCTATTAAAATAACTTTTTCTTCAACTTAAAAAAATAATACGCTGGAGAGACAGCTTAGCAGTTAAGGCACTTGCCTGAGAAGCCTAAGGACCCAGTACCCCATGTAAGCCACATGCACATGGTGGCGCATACATCTGGAGTTCATCGGCAATGGCTGGAGGACCTGGTATGCCCATACCCTCTCATAAATAAATATTTTTATAATATATGTATTATTTGAGAAAGAGAAAATAGGTGCACCAGGGCCTCTAGCCACTGCAAATGAACTCCAAACATATGCACCACTTTTTGTTTCTGGCTTTGTGTGGGTACTGGGGAATCAAACCAAGGTCATTAGGCTTTGCAGGCAAGTGCCTTACTGTTAACATTTTTAAATATTTTATTTATTTAAAAGAGAGAAAGAGGCAGATAGAGAGCAGGTACACCAGGGCCTCCAGCCACTGCAAACAAATTGCAGAAGCATCTGCCTTACATGGGTTTTGGGGAATTGAACCCGAGTATTTAGTCTTTACAGGAAAGTGTCTTAGCTGCTTAGAGATCTCTCCAGCCCTAAAATAACTTTTTTTCTTCATTGTCAATATAAAACTTATTTAAGTAGAAACTTTGATGAACATGTGTTAGTACCATCATCTCCCTCTTCCCTGTCTCCATTCCTCTGAGGAGCCTGCTCAATAGGATTGCTGGTTTCCATGCCTTCCCCCCCCCCCACCACCACCCCCGCCTCGGGTTGTGGGTTAGATGTGAGAGCAGCAATCAGCCATTCTGGGTGGGGGGGAATGCCTCTGGATATAGCCCCTTCCACTCTGTAGTTCTTACCATCTTTCCATGCCCTCTTCCAACACTTTGCTTTTTTTTTTTTTAATATTTATTTATTTGAGAGCGACAGAAAGAGGCAGAGAACAGGCGTGTCAGGGCCTCCAGCCACTGCAAACGAACTCCAGACGCATGCACCCCCTTGTGCACCTGGCTAAACATGGGTCCTGGGGAATTGAGGCTCAAACCAGGATCCTTTCTCCAGTCCTGGTGGTATTTTAAATAACTACTTTAGTGTTGGAACTCTCAGCAGCTTCTGAATTTGTTTTGGTATGTTTTAAGTATCCTCAGTGCCTGTCTCCATCACTCTGACACAGGTTGTCAAGTTCACAGTGGAAGCAACACTATTGCTCATCTCACCAATTCCTCTACAGTTTCACCTGGGCTAATGTGCAAGGGGTGGTTTGTCTTGCTACCTTTCCCTACGCTCACACCTACCAGCAACTGGGAGTTGTAGAACCAGGAGCCCTGTGCTGGGATTAAAGACATGGATACCCTGCTCTTCCAAATCAACTTTGAGAAGAGGGAGAGAGAATGGGCATGCCAGGACCTCTGGCCACTGCAAATGAACTCCACACACATGTGCCACCTTGTGCATCCGGCATATGTGGATACTAGGGAACTGAACCTGGGTCCCTAGGCTTTGCAGGCAAGTGCCTTAACTGCTAAACCATCTCTCCAGCCCCCAAATTAACTTAGAACTTAATATTTTTATTTGGGCTGGAGAGCTGGTTTAGTGGTTCTTTTTTTCTTTACCTCTCTCTGCTTTCAATTTCTTTTTGTATTGTTTTGTTTTCTGAGGTAGGGTCTCACTCTAGCCCAGGCTGACCTGGAATTCACTATGTAGTCTCAGGGTGGCCTTGAACTCTTAGCAATCCTCCTACCTCTGCCTCCTAAGTGCTGGGATTAAAGGCATGCACCATCACACCCAGGCAAAAATAGCAATTTTATTTAAATTTTTTTTAATTTTTGAAAGAGAATAGATGGGTGTGCCAGGACCTCCAGCACTGCAAAAGAACTCCAGATGCATGTGACACTATGTGCATCTGGCTTACGTGGGTCCTGGGTCCTCTGGCTTTGCAAGCAAGCACCTTAACTGATGAGCCATCTTTCTGACCCAACCTGGACCATTTAAAACAATCTAATACACAAAAGGAAGTTTGCCTTTAAAAAATGGAGGGGGGGAGAGAGGGCAGGGAACACATGATCTGTTAATATTAACTAAAGGAATGACAGTACCACACGTACAGGTGTGTGGGTGTGATGGCAGGAACCTGTGCTGTCAGGTCAGCCTGGGCTAGAATGAGACCCTATCTCAAAACAAAACAAAACAAAACAAAACACAAAACAAAACAGTCAGAAACTGAATGAGGATGGGAAAGGCATTAAAGAATTAACTTCAAGAAGAAAAAGGGCTAGAGAGATGGCTTAGCAGTTAAGGCATTTGCCTGCAAAGCCAAAGGATCCCGGTTCGATTCTCCAGGACCCATGTAAGCCAGATGCACAAGGGGGCGCATGTGTCTGGAGTTCATTTGCAGTGGCTGGAAGCCCTGGCGTGCCCATCCTCTTTCTCTCCCAAATAAATAAATGTTTTTTAAAAAGAAAAAGCTGATGAGACTGAGAAAACGTAGTAGGACTATGAATCTATGAGATCATGGTCAGTTGCACAATTGCCCAAGAGCAGAGTGTAGTACTGGAGAAATTTGACCCTGGGTCTTTAGGCTTCAAAGTAAGTCCCCTAACCGCCACACCATACCTCCAGCCCCAGCTTTAAAAAAAATAAATAAATCTTTTTTGAGGTGAGGTTGGGAGGGAGGGAGAGGGGCAGATAGAATAGGCATGTCAGGGCCTCTAGCCACTGCAAATAAACTGCAGGTGCACGGGCCACCTTGTGCTTTATGTGTATATACTGACTGGGGAACTGAACCTGGGTCCTTTGGTTTTGCAGGCAAGTGTCTTGACCAAAGCCATCTCACCAGGCCTTCTTTTAACTCTTTTTACCTGAATAGATGGTTACCCTGATAAGAGAAATTCTCCACCCCAAAGCCCTATGACACTTTTAGTTGCTGATCCCCACTAGTTAAGATTTATAAATAAAAGGTACCAATGCTTTGTCAAATCCTCTGGCATGAGACCATACTGAATTGCTACTTGTGTCCCAGAACTGAACAAGAAAATGGCACTAACTGAATTATGGTCAAGTATGTCCTTACTAAATACCTAGGTTGCCCAAAATCTGAATTTTCTTTAACCTCTAACCATATCACTTCCTTGCAATAAGTTATCTGATCCCAAAACAAGCCCTGAGAATAACAACCAGAGACAGGAGAGCAGATATCAATGAAACTCAAGTTGAGAGTGGAGAAATAATGCACAAAGCGCATGTAAAATATGTTTTATTGTTCTTTAAAAGGGTTCAGGGTTTGGTTTTAAATCAGGCTGCACACCATTCATCAGTCTGACATCTCTCACCATGTCAAACTGGCTTCAGCTAGCAATACTTCATTAAACGCAAAAGAAAAAAATGTTTTAATTTTGAGAAAAGTCCAGTTCTGAGAACAATAAACATTAGTCTAATTTAAAACAAAATGGGGTTGTTTCACGTTTCTTTACACACCCTCCTCCTCACAGAACCAGGAATGTAATTCTCCCAACTCAGGCAGGCATAGATATTGATGGACACTGCATGCATGCACCCTCACGCATGCGTGCGCACACACGCACACAGACAAAATTCAGAGTATTTGTCAAATAAGATTTTGTTGGTATTTGGATTGATCAAAACCCTTGCAGTCAACAGTTTACTAGACTTAAAGGGTTAGATGTTGATTGAGTCTATGTTAAAGGAATCTTTATTGTCATTCAAAAAATAAGAGGATTTTGGATAGTACCATCATTTTTAAAGTTCCAGAAACAATGTCGAAACAATGTCAAAAAGCATTATTTTTCATTTTCTGGGATGAGGGAAGGAGACTACTTATTTGTATTTAGTTAGAAATCAAAACAACTCCAACAATAAGAAATAGGCAGTTCACATAGCCGGCCAACATCTGAGGTATCATCAGTGTGAGACAACGTCCCAGTCCATTCCTACTGGCCTAGCTAATGCTAATAAAATAGAAAGCTTATGGCTCTGCACAGCAAATTTAAGTGGGACATGATGACTTGAGGCCTGTATTTAGGGCTTTAGATTCAGGACAATTAAGTATGTGACATTAAGGTGAAAAGTTCAAGAGCTCCTGATTATGCCCCTCCGTGTGCTTTGTCAGTGCAGCCTGGTCACAGCAGTCACCACAGATAAGAGAACAGCTTCTCTAGATTAGCACACTGATACCAGCAGAGAATTTGCAGGTGTTACCACTACACACATACCACCACACACATAATAAGCTACTCCCTATCACAGCCTGTGGGTACATACTTAGTACACATTACTGGTTCTAACTTTGATTTTTCTTCTTTCTTGGAATTTTTTACTCTCTAAAGAACCCAGTAGTAACAATGTCATCAGTGGTTAAACTGAACTATGCATATAGGAAGCAGTTTGTAAAATAACCACAACAGGCAAGTCTGAAGACCAAAATATTGTGAATTTGATATTGCCCCTTTGACTGAAAATCCAGAGTACAAATATGTCCTCAAAGCATTTTAAACTTTCTAGGACAACATTAGACAGAAAATCAGAGTAGTACCACAGCTGACAATCCCACAGTTTGTATAAAGCATGCTAATTCTCTGCTGGTCATATCTTTAAAGATGTCCTGGAGTCATCCTCTGCAGAAAACAAGAAAACAAGTTTCTGAGATGCCCACTTAGCTTCACTGGTTGGGAAAGAGAATAAATCTATTCTCAACTAAGTTATATGAGAAGACAGACTCCTCTTCAAATGCCATTGCTTCACTAATTTACCCAAACAAAAGGCTCCTGGCTTCTTTGCTTAATGTCCTAATGTTAGATCAGGGCTTTGAGGAAAAGAAACTAACATGAACACCCATCATTAATAAAGACTAAAAAAACACCTGGATCATATAATATATAAGCGCCACTGTTTTTGTTTTGGTGTTTTTGTTTTTTTTTTTTCTAGAAGTGCCCAGGTGGGCTTAAGGCTGCCAGACCACACGCACATCTACAGCAACAAGGGCTTCTTCTATTCCACCTATGTGTATTGGGGAGGGAAGGGGATAGCAGGAGAAAGGAGAGGAGACAGGGACAACAGACCTCCCCCAATCCCACCCCAAGGAGATCTATGTGCCAAGCATAATGGAAGAGTGTGCTCCCCAGCTGGTTCTGCACTGGTTAATATTCTGCTGGTTTTCCTTAGAGACCTATTTTGAAAAAGTTAAAAAACACAGGAGATTCTGAAATAATTCAATCCTGGCAGAAATTAAAACTCCAAAACCTAGGAGCAAAATCATCCTTCACTTAATTAATCCCTTTATCTTTTCTCCTTTTCTTAAAGATTTTATTCATGTTTTAGAGGGATTTATCATTAGCTTTTCCCCCAATCATTAGGAGTTGAGGAGTACTGAATCCATCACTACTTTGATGACACAGGTAAGATTTCAGATTCACATTTCCAGGTACCAAGAGTTCCCTCTAAATGCCACAATCAAGTAAGCCTTCCTTTATAGTTCTACTGAACACAGCAATGCCCATTGGTATCTCTGAAGCGTAATCGCATCTTAGGTCGGTATTTCTCCAAGTAAAGCAGCTGTTTGGAATTGAATGCTCCCCTTCTTTTTCTGAAAACACAAGAATGGCAAACTTTACCATGTTAAGAAAGAAAAAAAGCTGTCTGATTCACTGAAATACACGGCCTAATGCCTAATTCACCTTGCTGAAAACTGTATTTCCCATACCACATCACTTTTTAAAGTAGTAACATGAACTTTCTAAGCCCTTCTAAGAGTGAAAAATCTCTTCTTTGCTGTCATCATTCATAGTTTATTTAAAGTAGAGATTGGAAGCCGGGTGTGGTGGCACACCCCTTTAATCCCAGCACTCAGGAGGGAGAGGTAGGAGTTTGATGGCACTCTGAGAATAGATAGTAGATTCCAGGTCAGCCTAAGTTAAAGACCCTATCTCAAAACAACAACAACAACAAAAAAAAAAAAAAAAAAAAAAAGATAAAATAGAGATTGGAGCCAGGCAAGGTGATGTACATCTTTAATCCCAGCACTTGGGAGGCAGAGGTAGGAGGATGACCATAAATTCAAGGCCACCCTGAGACTACATAGTGAATTCTAGGTCAGCCTGGGCTAGAGTGAAACCCTACCTCTAAAATAACGTAATGTAACATAGCTGGGCGTAGTGGCCCACGCCTTTAATTCCAGCACTTGGAAGACAGAGGTAGGAGGATCGCTGTGAATTCGAGGTCAGCCTAAAAATACAGAGTGAATTCCGGGTCAGCATGGACTAGAGTGAGACCCTACTCCAAAAAACCAAAATAAAATAAAATAAAATAAAACAGAGATTGGAATGGTTTATCCAGGCACATCTGATTATACTCTTCCCAATTAGGTTAGTATATTCTTCAGATGAAAGTAAGGAGCAGACAGGAAAAAAAAAAAAAAAATTAAGATGAAGCAACAAATTCAAGACGAACACAGATGGCACGCAATGTAATATTATCCTAGAGCTGCTAATCATATATTTCATGCCCTCTTGTCAGTCTTTTTTCTTTCCTTTTTTTTTTTTTCTTGTTCTAAAAAAGATGATGATTGAAAGGTAAAGAGCAAAGTAGTAATTGCTAAAGATATGGACAACAAATACCATAGCCTGTTACTGCAGACCAACGTCAAGACCGTCTGGGTACTCCCATCATGATTTTATGCTAGAACAGATCATGAATAAACATGAATAAAGTGCTCCTCCATATATTCTCTTTGCCTGCTGGTCATACAAAATTGCACCTGGATGGTATTTTGAAATCTATTAAAATGGACTAACGTAATACTATGGACATTTAAATCGTGATACAAGGTCCAAATTTGACACCTAAATTATAAAATTCTCCAAAATTAACAACTAGTTTATTTTTGTCACTTGGCTCTATATTTTTTAATATCCTTAAACAATTGTTTTGTTGCTTTTTGAAGAGGGGCTCACTCCAGCCCAGGCTGACCTGGAATTTACTATGTAATCTCAGGCTGGTCTTGAACTCACAGCGATCCACCTATCTCTCACTCCTGAGTGCTGGGATTAAAGGTGTGCACCACCATGCCCAGTTTAAAACAATTATTTTTAAAGCCCAAACCAACAAACTATTCCCTGTTACAAATGGATTCTTTCCGTAAACCCTTTCTCATGCATAATCCCCTTTGGTGTTTCTGAAAATGAAACTTCATACTCACTGTCTTATAAACTGAACTGCATCTTCATACTTCATTCCGCATTCAATCAAAGCAAGCGCAACCAGCACAGGAGCCCTGCAGAGAAACCCACTTGTAAATACCCACAAATCTTTACAACTTAAAAGATTTTTTTAAAAAATTAATTAATTTGGTGCGTGCCAGCACTCCTGTATGGGATTAGAGGACAGCTTTCAAGTATTGGTCCTCACCTTCAACCTCATTTGAGTCCGGGTTATCTCTTGTTCACTGTCCCATTTGTCAGGATAGCCTGCCTGCCTGCTGCCTTCTCCTCATCTGTGTCCAAGGACTACCTAACTGGGATAGGTATAGAAATAAAACTGCCCCAAGTAAAACTGTAACACTACTACCTTTAGCCTTCAGGGTAAGGACTAAAACTTCACATTAAAGTGGAAAGCAGAGTTAACAGCCTGAATCACCATCACCTTGAGGCAACTCACACGTTTTGAATTACAGTAAGCATCATAAACTGGTGTTTTAATTTATTGTTAAATGTTGCAAGCCGGGGTGTGGTGGCACATGCCTTTAATCCCAGCACTTGGGAGGCAGAGTAGGAGAATCACCATGAGCTCAAGGCCACCCTGAGCTAGAGCAAAACCCTACCTCAAAAAATAAATCAGTAAATAAATAAGTGTTGCAATGCATTCCCAAGCAATGCACAGAGAAAAAAAAAGTTATATAAAATCAAAATCAATTCTCATCTGTGCATTTCCTTTCAGGACAATGACCCAGGTTCGATTCCCCAGGACCCACATTATCCAGATGCACAAGGGGGTGCATGCGTCTGGAGTTCGTTTGCAGTGGCTGGAAGCCCTGACAAGCCCATTTTCTCTCTCTCTCTCTCTCTCTATCAAATAAATAAGTAAATAAAAATATAAAATAATTTTAATTTTTGTTGCCCACTTTTTTTTTCCCCCGAGGTAGGGTCTCACTTTAGCCCAGGCTGACCTGGAATGCACTATGTAGTCTCAGGGTGGCCTCGAACTCATGGTGATCCTCCTACCTCTGCCTCTCAGTGCTGGGATTAAAGGCATGCACCACCACGCCCGGCTTTTTGCTGCCCACTTTAATGACTCAAATCTCTGATTTCTTGAAATCAAAATTTCTTGAAAGAGAGAAAACCTCACTAAATATGGTACAACATCAGAACTAGACAGCCATATAATCAAATGAATCACAGGCTGGTTTGAGGAATCATTACAATAGCATTTATTCTCATTTTCCTTCCAGTAATTTAACATGATTTAGTATAATACATGCAAATTCTACCAAAGTGAAATTTTCCACTGGCTTACTTAAGCAATCAGTGAGTTCAGATGAAAGTGTGATAGTTTACCTTCCCAAGCCAGCAACACAATGCACTGCAACACAGCAACCTGGCTCTTCACGAAATTTGGATTTTAACAGGTTCAGCCAATCATCTACAATCTGATTAGGGGGTGGAGCTCCATCATCAAATGGCCAATCCTGAAAAGAAAGGACTTCTTACATTAAACTGATAAAATGCTTTAGGGGCTAATATCCTAATACAGAAGGGTTGTAATCTGTAAAAAAGGCAGGCCTAACTGAATGAACTTTGTCATATATACTTTTGTTTGCATGAGTGTACATGTGTGCATGCATGTGTGTATGTGTTGTATGTATGTGTGTTTGCAGATGTGCATGCCCCATGTGCGTGTGCAAAGCCCAGAAAACATTGGGTATCTTTCTCTATCACTCACCCACTTGTTTCCTTGAGACAGAATCTCTTTCTGAACCTGGAGCTGTCATTTTTGCAACCCTGGCAGCTGTTCTATGCCCTCCACAAGACTGGGATTATAGGCATAAGTGGCAATGCCCAGCAATTTACACGGGTGCTGGTGAATCGAATTCAGGGTAAATCAGGCCCTCTCCAGCACTCAATCTTGGCCAGCAAATGCTCTTACCTGCTGAGTTATCTCCCCAACCACACATACACCTATTAGCAACACAATTCTGATCAGTGTTGAAAAGTTATCCCAAGAGCTAGGAATGGTGGTGTATGTCTTTAATTTTAGCACTCAAGAAGCTGAGGTAGGAGGGCTGCTATGAGTTCGAGGACACCCTGAAACTTACATAATGAACTCTAGTCAGCCTGGGCTACAGCAAGACCCTACCTTGAAAACCAAAACAAACAAACAAACAAACAAAAGGCTACATTATTGAGACAGTTTACTAGCAAAGAAAAAGGAGAGAAAAGCAGCAGAGCAATAATAAACTGATTCTGCACTTATTACTAGAACACTTTACGCAGATCATTAGCCATCACAGCGTATTACATTTGAACTGTCACTGTCAATTACACCTCAAAATTAAAGGGCAGTCAATGTTGTCATAAATATCACTTCAGAGTTCAACTGTTGATATAAGACCAGTAACCAAATAAATAAATAATGAGCTACTTGTCAGACAGAATCTTTTGCTAGGTAGAGGGATCAAATGGGTAAATTGAATCTTAAGGTACCTGATCAAGTTACAAACTCCTTCAAGTATATAAGACAACCATCAAGCTTGCTTAGAGCCTATATCAGATTAAGAACACACTATAATAAAGCCCCTCCTAAGAGATTGATCAGGTGATTAAGTTATTAAAATACCTGGGGTGCAAAAGGGATCAATTAGATAAAAACTCCACCAGAGGCTTAAACCCCTCTTAAAACCCTGGTCCTAGGCTCCTCTAGGCAGCAGATGGGGGGGAGGGAACTCTGGGGGAAAAAAAATCCTTTCTCCATTTCATTTAAAATAGGAGAATTGTGAAGTGTGGGCACTGAAAGGAAGAATCAACTGAGTTAAGATAGTGAAACCAGTACAAGTTCATCCTAAAGACCTAGACTCCTATCAAGAGGCTTCTTACTTGACAGAACCCACAAACGACTTAAAATTTCTTTTCAAGAAAACAGCCAGCCAGGCGCGGTGGCATACGCCTTTAATCCCAGCACTCAGGAGGCAGAGGTAGGATGACCACTGTTGAGTTCGAGGCCACCTGAGATCACATAGTGAATTCAGGTCAGTCTGGACTAGAGCGATGCCCTACCTCAATAAATAAATAAATAAATAAATAAGACATTGATCCTGATTTTCTTTACCATCTCAGCCCAACAGGACAAAATCATATCCTACTGCCTTGAACTGTTATATTGGTCGCTAATGTTTTCTCAGGGCCAAAAGAAAAAAGACACAGAAAAAAGTCCTACATATGAATGGTGAGGAGACCTTGGACTGGCTTACAAGTCTCTCTTAGGCTTCTTCATAGCTCTCCTCTGGGAGACACTCTTTACTACACTCTGCAACCCCATTCTGTCATCGCCCCATTTCCTCCAGCGGTAGCTGTGAGTTGCTTCTAGGTGGGGGCAATAAAGGAGCAATAGAAGAAAGCAAGCTTCTCTCAGGCAGTAAAAGATAGAAACCCAAAGAGGGAACAAGGAGATGCCATCTGTCCATCCTGGCAAAACATAAACTTGAGTCTGACCCTGTCTCTCCAAGATGGCTTCCAGTGACACATCCAGCAAGAACTTCCTAAAGAGGCCTCCCCAGATCAGCCCTGAGTCCACAAACAGATAGCTCCTGGCTCCTCCTGGGTCAGACCAGGTCTGTTCATACACCTGAGCCTGATGACTAGGCTCACCTGATTGGATGACTGAACCGTACGGAAGAGGTTCATGGCCAGGCCCTCTTTTCTCCACCACCTCTCTCAATGGCGCTCTTCATTTAGTCCTGTGACCTGATCTGAACATCCACAGGAAATTGAGTCTGTCTCTCCTTCCCAGCTGGGACCAACATGGCTGGGGGAGGAGGAGGGAGATGCTTACCTTTGCTTGGGTATTTTTCTTCTTGCCATCTATCTGTGTCATGCTTTGGGGTAGCATCTCACTCTGATTATATATAAGATTTATCTTTTGGGCTGGAGAAATGGCTTAGCGGTTAAGCACTTGCCTGTGAAGCCTAAGGACCCTGGTTCAAGGCTCAATTCCCCAGGACCCTTGTTAGCCAGATGCACAAAGGGGCATACGCGTCTGGAGTTCATTTGCAGTGGCTGGAAGCCCTGGCATGCCCATTCTCTGTCTCTCTCTATCTGCCTCTTTCTCTGTCTGTCACTCTCAAATAAATAAAAATTTTTAAAAATTAAAAAAAAGATTTATCTTTCATCTGTAAGTCCTTCACTATTTCTTAATCTTCTCTGGTCTGTTACTTAAAGGGGTTTTTATGTTCTATCTCTCTCTCTCATGTGTGTACCCCAACCTTTTCCTAGATATCAGTTTCCCCTAAATAAACCTCACAAATTATTATTTCTCCCTAAACTCTATAATTCATTTATTAAAGAAAAAAAGCTAGGTGTGATGGCACATGCCTTTAATCTGAGCACTCAGGAGGCAGAGGTAGGTGGATCAACATGAGATTGAGGCTAGCCAGGGTCTACAAAGTGAGTGCCAAGGTCAGCCTGAGCCACAGGGACACCTTGCCTCAAAAAAAAAAAAAAAAAAAAAAAAAAAAAAAAAGCCGGGCATGGTGATGCACACCTTTAATCCCAGCACTCAGGAGGCATAGATAGGAGGATCGCTGTGAGTTCGAGGCCACCCTCACTCAGACTACATAGTGAATTCCAGGTCAGCCTGAGTGAGACCCTACCTAGAAAAAAATAAAGACCAGTAAGCACCTTAGCCAAGAGTTTCCTTCCTCTAATCCCTAAAATGTACTTAGTTAAGAAACAAACCACAAAGTATGCTGCCCTTACTCATTTTTAAGCCGGGCGTGGTGGTGCACGCCTTTAATCCCAACACTTGGGAGGCAGAGGTAGGAGGATCGCCGAGAGTTTGAGGCCACCCTGAGACTCCATAGTGAATTCCAGGTTAGCCTGGGCTAGAGTGAGACCCTACCTCGAAAAAAAAAAAAAAAATTCTGTTTTTAAGCTGGGTGTGGTAGTACATAACTCAATCCTAGCACTTGGGAGGTCCAAGTAGGAGGATAACAGTGCGCGCACACGCGTACATGCGAACATGCCAGGGTCTCTTGCTGCGACAAACAAAATACCCATTTGGCTTTACATGAGTGGCTAGGGAGTTGAACCCAGGCTGGCAGGCTTTACAAGTAAATGCCTTTACCTGCTGAGCCATTTCCTCACCCCAAAAAGCACTATTCATTTAGAAATATCAGAACCCCAAACTAACACTGTTGAAACCATTAGCCTATTCCAATTTGCCTTTGATTTTTAAGGGCAATTAAAGGATAGAAAGGTCTTATTTTGGGGATATCCTCTTATTCTGAAATGTTCCAAAACCTCCTTACTGAGAAAATGTAAATTAATTCCATCTTAAATCTGTGCGGGAAGTGTAAATTTTTTGTTTGCTTGTTTGTTTCTTTAAGCTTAAATTGGGTCTTTAAGTTTATCTCATCACAGCTCCTTAAAACAAAAAAAGCTAAATTTAAGCTGAGTGTGGTAGCACATGCCTTTAATGCCAGCACTCAGGAGGCAGCCTGAGACTTCATAATGAAAGGCTGATCTAGAGTGAGACCCTACCTCAAGGGGAAAAAAAAAAAAAAAAAAAAAAGCCTAGCAAGGTGATGCACACCTTTAATCCCAGCATTCATGAGGCAGAGGAAGGAGGATGGCCTTGAGTTCAAGGCCACCCTGAGATTACATAGTGAATTTCAGGTCAGCCTGGGTGAGAACCTACTCTACCTCGAAAACTCCATGGAAAAAAAGAAAAGAAAGAAAAGGGAAAAAAAAAAAAGAAAAAGAAAAGAAAGCTAGGGCTGGAGAGATGGTTTAGTGGTTAAGGCGCCTGCCTGCAAAGCCTAAGGGCCCAAGTTTGATTCTCCAGATCACATGGTGGTGCATGTAGCTAGAGGCCCTGGAGTGCCCATTTTCTCCCCCCCCCCCTTTTCTGTCTCTAATAAATAAAAAATAAAATAAAGAGGGGCTGGAGAGATGGCTTAGCAGTTAAGCACTTGCCTGTAAAGCCTAGGAAGGACCCTGGTTCAAGGCTCGATTCCCCAGGACCCATGTAAGCCAGATGCACAAGATGGCGCATGCATTTGGAGTTATTTGCAGTTGCTGGAGGCCCTGGCGTACCCATTCTCATTCTCTCTCTTTCTCTCTGCCTCTTTCTCCCTGTCTGCCACTCTCAATTAATTAAAAAAAATAAAATAAACAAAAATTTTAAAAAGCAAAGAACACTAAATTTAAAGAGCTAGACTAAATCTCAGATCCACCATTATCTTCTACAAAGTAGTTCAGATTCTTTAGTTTATTTCTATTTCATGAAGGTGTTTACCAACATTACTAACTGAAACAGACTATGGTCAACCCAAAGTCATTTTTTCACTCTGCCATATATCAAAACAAGTGTATTTCTCATCTACCCAATAAAGAGCAGGTTCACAATACAGAGAAATTAACTTGTATTCAAGCTTAATTTCAAAATTTAAAAATCTGTCTCTCCAGGTATTTCAGACAGGGTTCCAAATACCAAACTATGCTGATCATTCTATAGTGAGATGCCTCCCTACAATCCCCATCTTTTTGTCCTCTGCAAATGATCCACACTATATTAACTAATCTGCTACTGAAAAATGGCAGAGGGTACTTCCATATGTGAGGTAAGAATGTCTAATGGAAATAACTTTAGTACATTCAAATCAGTTGCCTAGAAACCAAAACTAAATGCTCCATTTCTGTCCTAAAGGCAAAATGCAAATATTCATTTCTAGAAAGAAGTATGTACTTTTTGCCTTTATTTATTGAAAACATTCTGCATTTACAAATTCAAAGGGCACAAATGTACAAAACTGCCAATGTATTAATCCAAAAAAAATTTAACAGACTGCTAACAGTGTTGTATATTCCATTATACACTTCAAAATCCAAACTACTGGCTACCGAGTTTGATCAGTATCTATGTTTGAAAGTACAACTTATTTGTAGCAAAAACTAAACACACTATGAAAACTCACTAGAACGTGGATTCCTTCCTTTTCAACTGGAGCTTTATCATAAGTAGCATCACAAACTCGAACCACAGTTGTCACTCCATACTTCTTAAGTTCCTTTAAAGAAAAACAGTTATTAGCAAACTTGCTTTTAGAGCCTACATGCAAACTTTTAGAAATATACCACTACACACTGAAGCAATGAGGTATCTTAGACAAAGACTATAAGTCAATCTCACTGTGGTAACATAATGGGCTCTTGCTAAAAGTAAATGAGCTATTCTTTTTTTTTTTTAATTTTATTTATTTGAGAGAATAAGAGAGGGAAAGAGGCAGGCAAAGAGAGAGAGCGAACCAGGGCCTCCTCCAGCCACTGTGAACAAATTCCAGATGCATGCGCCAGCTTGCGCATCTGGCTTACATGGGTTCTAGGGAATCGAACTGAGGTCCTTTGGCTTTGCAGGCAAAGGCCTTAACCACTAAGCCATCTCTAGCCCTGAGCTACTCTTTTTAACGGACAATTTAGTAGCATTAACACAAAAAAATTTAAAAAGTTCATATACACTTTTATCTAGGAAGTTTAGATCTAGCTGGCAATAGTGCTACATGCCTTTAATTCTAGCACTCAGGAGTCTGAGGTAGGAGGATTGCTGTGAGTTCAAGGCAAGCCTGAGACTACATACTGAATTCCAGACCAGCCTGGGCTACAAGACCCTACCTCAAAGGAGAGGAGAATGAGAAGAGAGAAGATGAAAGAAATTTTAGTTCTAGAAATGTACAGAAAGGGACTAATTAAAAACATACAGAAGGGCTGGAGAGATGGCTTAGCGGTTAAGTGCTTGCCTGTGAAGCCTAAGGACCTCGCTCGGTTCGAGGCTCAATTCCCCAGGACCCACGTTAGCCAGACGCACAAGGGGTGCACGTGTCTAGAGTTCACTTGCAGTGGCCAGAGGCCCTGGCACCCATTCTCTCGCCCTCTCCCTCTCCCTCCCTCCCCCCCCTCTCTGCCTCTTTGTCTGTTGCTCTCAAATAAATAAATAAAAACAAAAAAACCATACAGAAGACTTAGGTAGCATGCTCACTACAAACTGAATAGAATGATAGATAATAAGGTAGAAACAATATTAATGGTCTAAGAACAAGACAATGTTAAAGGGGGTATGACACAGCCATCAGTAAATGCTGGCAGCTATGAAAGTAACAATAAGGTGGTTGGAGGAATGCATTTATGAATGAGCTTTGTTCTTACCTATATGTGTATTTTTATAAATACAGAAAAAATATCTAAAAGCCAAGCAATAATAATCAAGTGTTACTGAAAGAAAAACAAAAAGAAAAGGACTGAGGAGAAGACTCAGTGGTTAAAGGCACTTGCATGCAATGCCTGCCAGCCTGAGTTTGCTTCCCCAGTACTGACATAAAGCCATTAGCATAGAGTGGCACATGAATTGGGAGTTCGTTTTCAGTGGCAAGAGGCCCTGGCATGCCAATTCTCCAACCGCATTCCCCACAAATAAATAACTTAAAAAAAAAAAAGACATGGGATCCAGGCATGGTGGCACACACCTTTAATCCCAGCACTCGGGAGGCAGAGTTAGAAGGACTGCTGTGAGTTTGAGGCCACCCTGAGACTCCATAGTGAATTCCAGGTCAGCCTGGGCTAGAGTGAGACCCTACCTCCAAAAACCGAGAGAGAGAGAGAGAGAGAGAGAGAGAGAGGGAGGGAGGGAGGGAGGGAAAGAGAGAGAGAGAGAGATGGGGACTGGAGAGATGTTTTTTAGCAGTTAAGGTGTTTGCCTACAAAGCCAAAGGACCTCGGTTTGATTCTCCAGGTAGCACGATTCTGGAGTTCATTTGCAGTGGCTGGAGGCCCTGAAATGTCCATTCTCTCTCTGCTTCTCTCTTCTCAAATAAATAAATATAAATAAATAAAAAAGAGAAATGGCATAGCATAGTGGTGCACATGCCTTTAAATCCAACATATGGGAGGCAAACGTAGGAGAATTACTGTGAGTTCAAGGCCACCCTGAGACTACATAGTGAATTCCAGGACAACCTGGGTTAGAGTTGAGAGCCTACCTCGAAAAGGGGGAAGGGGGGGGGAGGAGCATGGGCATGGTGGCCCAGGCCTTTAATCACAGCACTTAGGAGGTGAGGTAGGAGGATGGCTGTTAGTTTGAGGCCAGACTGATACTACAGAGTGAGTTCCAGGTCAGCCTGAGCTAAAGTAAGACATTACCTTCAAAAAAAAGAGGGCTGGAGAGATGGCTTAGCAGTTAAGCGCTTGCCTGTGAAGCCTAAGGACTCTGGTTTGAGGCTCAATTCCACAGGACCCACGTTAGCCAGATGCCCAAGGGGGCGCACGCGTCTGGAGTTCGTTTGCAGTGGCTGGAAGCCCTGGCATGTCCATTCTCTCTCTTTCTCCCCCTTTCTCTGTTGCTCTCAAATAAATATTTTTTTAAAAAAATTTTAAAAAAGAGAGAAAGAAAGAAGAAAAACATTTCTGGCAGAGTGCCTGAACCAGTGACTACCTATTTTCAAGGTGTCATTACCATCTTGTTGTAGTTATAGGACAGAACAGTGGCCTTTGCCACTTCTGGAATATATATGTGGCCAGAGAATTCATAGGCTGAAAATAGTATCACATAATTCAGCCTGGCTCAAAAGGTGACTAAACATCCTGAGGTCATTCTGGAAATCAACTTGAACACTGTGTACATGAACTTCGAAACCAGGTGTATGGCACAAGCCTGTAATCCTAGCACTCAGGAGACTGAGGTAGAAGGATTACCATGAATTTGTGGCCAGCCTAGGCTGTAAACAAGTACCAGGCCAGCCAGGACCTCAAATTAAAAAGGAAATAGAAAAACAGAAAAAGGAACTTAAAAATACACACACACACACACACACACACACACACACACATTTCAGGCACAGTGGCACATGCCTTTAATCTCAGCATTCAGGAGGGTGAAGTAGGAGGATTGCTGTGAGTCTGTGGCCAGCCTGAGACAACAACATAGTGAATTTCAGGTCAGCCTGGGCTAGAGTGAGACTCTACCTTAAAAAAGGGGGCAGGGGTGTTGGAGAGATGGCTTAGTGGTTAAAGCGTTTGCCTGCAAAACCAAAGGACCCAGGTTCAATCCCAGGACCCACATTAGCCAGATGAACAAGGAGGCGCAATCATCTGCAGTGGCTGGAGGCCCTGGCACGCCTGTTCTCTCCCCTCTCTCTCTCTGTCAAATAAATAAATGTAGCATTTTAAAAAAATTATATAGCTAGCTAGCGTGTGTATTTGTGTGTGTATGTGTGTACACATACATATGGAAGGAATGGTGATATCCTATAAAGTGTTCATTAAAGTTATCTCAAGACTAAAGTTATTTTCACTACTGAAGGACTTTCTGTAACAGATTCCAGGAAAGTAAAATTAATTTAGTTTTTTTTTTAAAGATAGGGTCTTTGTAGCCTTAACCAGCTTCAAACTCCTTGTTTAGCTGAGGATTGAGGACCTTGAACATCTGACTCTTGTTTCTACCTCCTGTGTGCTGGTTTTATAAGCAAGTGTGTGTCACCATACTCAGGTTTATGTGACACTGGGTTCAAACTCAGAGCTTCATGCATGTTAAGCAAACACTCTAATTCCTGGCCCTCCAATTGGGACTTTAAAAAATTACAACTGGAGCCAGGGCGTAGTGGCGCACGCCTTTAATCCCAGCACTTGGGAGGCAGAGGTAGGTGGATCACCATGAGTTTGAGGCCATTGAGACTACATAGTGAGTTCCAGGTCAGCGTGGACTAGATAGAGACCCTACATCGAGAAACCAAAAAAAAAAAAATTACATCCGGGCTGAGAGATGGCTTAGCAGTTAAGCACTTGCCTGTGAAGCCTAAGGACCCCAATACAAAGCTCAATTCCCCAGGAACCACGTTAGCCAGATGCACATGGGGGCGCACGCGTCCGGAGTTCGTTTCCAGCAGCTGCAGGCCCTGGTGCACCCATTCTCTCTCTATATCTGCCTCTTTCTCTCTGTGTGTCACTCTCAAATAAATAAATAAATAAAAATAAACAAAATTCCCTGTGGCTCTCCAGACCACCCATGCCAGGACAACCACTCATTTGACTTAAAAAAAAAATTACATCCAATTATTTGCTAAAGAGTTTCTCTACTGGGCTGGAGAGATGGCTTAGCAGTTAAGGCATTTGCCTGCAAAGCCAAAGGATCCTGGTTTGATTCTCCAGGACCCACGTAAGCCAGATGCACAAGGGGGAGCATGCATCTGGACTTTGTTTGCAGTGGCTGGAGACCCTGGCACACCTATTCTCTCCCTCTCTCTCTCAAATGAATTAATTAAATTTTAAAAAAAGTTTCTCTACTGCCCATGAGGCCGGGGAGGGGGGGGTGGTGGTTCATAATGCTGCCTTTAACAACTTTCCTTCCCCCAAGTTTCTGGACCCCTGAATATGATGATTACACTTAATAGTCAAGGGTGGCTTTTCATTCAAGAGTACATGAATACTAGAAGTATAACATGAATTTTAGCATGAGAGACTTAAGTGCCAGTTCTACCATGTACAATGTGTCATTTTGTAAATTACTAAGTGGCTCTGAATCTAAGTGTCATCATCTGTAAGAGGAAAATAATAACAGTACCTCTACCTTACAGAATTGCATTTGTGACCTTAAAAACAAACAGTACTCACTGCTTATTGCATCTCTGAGTAAACACTGTGCTCAATAAATGTGAATTAAGGGCTGGGCTTAGCGGTGCATGCCTTTAATCCCAGCACTCAGGAGGCAGAGGTAGGAGGATCACTGTGAGTTCAAGGCCACCCTGAGACTACATAGTGAATTCCAGGTCAGCCTAGGTTAAAGCAAGGCCCTACATCAAAAAACAAAAAGTGCCGGGCGTGGTGGCGCACGCCTTTAATCCCAGCGCTCGGGAGGCAGAGGTAGGAGGATCGCCGTGAGTTCGAGGCCACCCTGAGACTCCATAGTGAATTCCAGGTCAGCCTGGGCTAGAGTGAAACTCTACCTCGAAAAACCAAAAAAAAAAAAAAAAAAAAAATACAAAAAAGTAATTTTTACTACAGAAAATATGACAAAAGAACTGCTAATAAATGTAGAAAGAAATACAGTACTAGATAATCTCTACAGCATCTACAAATTCCATAAATATTTCAAAAATCTACCATAACTAACGTTAATTTTATTTATTTTTAATTATTTATTTATTTGATAGGCAGATAGAGAATGGACGTACCAAGGCCTTCAGCCAACTCCAGATGCATGTACCACCTTCTGCATCTGGCTTACATGGGTCCCAGGGAATGGCACCTGGGTCCTTTGGTTTTGCAAGCAAGCGCCTTAACTACTAAGCCATCTCTCCAGCCCTATGTTAATCCCCCCTCATCCCCGAGGTAGGATCTCACTCTAGCCCAGGCTGACCTGGAATTCACTCTGGATTCTCAGGGTGGCCTTGAACTCATGGCGATCCTCCCACCTCTGCCTCCCAAGAGCTGGGATTAAAAGGCATTCACCACCATGTCCAGCTTATAATATTAATTCTTAATGAGGATTTTAGCTATAAAAATCAACCTAAAAAGCAGATTGTGCTATTAATCTTACCTCCGTGAACTTGTTGAGAGTAGCATTGGTAGGGTTGTGAGTTATCAGAAAACGCATGTTCTCATAAGAGATCTCCACAGGGGCTGGACGGTTCATTATGGCAAATAAAAAGTGTGAGCGTGCGTGTGTGAGTGTAGTGGGGAAAATAAAAATTTTTTTAAAAATCAATAAATCTTCAAATGTTTCACAGCAGAAAACATTAAAAAGACCGCTAAAATGCCTATTATCGATCACTATTTTCTCTATTCAACTTGTTTATTCCTTAGGAAGCTTCACTCTTCAAGATAGGCAGAAGTATTTAGAATCCACTTGGGCCTCAATGTCTGCAGATGGATACCTTCAGACTGCAAAAAAATCCAACTACATACAAGACTTAAGCAGCCTTTACTACATTTAGGCACTAGTGAGACAAGTTAAAAGTGTAGATTGTTTTCCACTTTTCTTTACTTGATGCTTAATTTGACTGGAGTCATTAAAAGAAATATGCTTGCAATTAAAAAAAAAAAGCCAACTATTTCTGAGGCCAGTCTTGGTGTCCAGAGTCTTCAAGGCAATGTTAATTATAATTATGGCACATAGAACCTCCAAGCTCACTTGTCAGCAAAAACACTGTGCTGAGCCTGGCAGAAGTCTGCCCTCACGCTCAGAATCGCCATAAATGTACAACGTATATTCCAACGAAAAACCTGGAAAATAAAAACAAGTAAACTGAAGTGAGGTGAATAACATAGTAAATGTTAAGTCTTAAAATGAACAATATATTTTCTAAGAGTCAAAGATATTACCACAACCCACAAAGAATAGGGAATGTACTAAGAATTTAAAAAAATAATAAGGGATTTAGACAGGTGCGGTGGTGCAAACCTTTATTCCCAGCACTCAGGAGGCAGAGGTAGGAGGATGGCCATGAGTTCAAGGCCACCCTGAAACTACATAGTGAATTTCAGGTCAGCCTGGGCAAGAGCAAGACCCTCCTACCATGAAAATAAAAAATGAATATAAAAAATTAGCCAGGTGTGGTGGTACATGCCTTTAAACCCAGCAGTGGGTAGGCAGAGATAGGAGGATCGCTGTGAGTTCAAGGCCACCTTAAGACTACAGAGTAAATTCCAGGTCAGCCGGGGCTAGAGCGAGACCTCAGGGGAGAGTGGGGATTAAGGGCTAGAGATATGGCTCAGCAGTCAAAGCAAAAGACTAAATGAGCCAGGTTTGATTCCCCGGTACCCATGTAAAGCCAGATGTACAACGTGGTGCATGCACCTGGAGTTCATTGCAGTGGCTAAAAGCCCAGGTGCGCCCATTCATTCTCTCTCTTTCCTTCTCTTGCTTTCCTCTCAAATAAAAATATAAAATATTTTTTAAAACAGAGTGCATGCCAGGCATGGTGACTCACACTTTTAACCCCAGTACTTGGGAGGCAGAGATAGGAAAGTAGGAGGATAGCCATGAATTCAAGGTCACCGTGAAACTACATAGTGAGTTCCAGGTCAGCCTGGGCTAGAGTGAGACCCTATCTCAAAAACAAAACAAAATAAAAAATATTTATTTGAGAGAGCACACCAGGTCAGCCTGGGCTAGCTTCAGAGACCCTACCTCAAAAAACTAAAACCAAAACAAAACACCCATATAAAACTTCCACACTCACAACGAGGCGTGGTGGCGCACGACGTTAATCCCAGCACTTTCTAAGACCACAGAGTGAATTCCAGGTCAGCTTGGACTAGAGTGAAACCCTACCTTTAAAAAAAAAAAAAAAATGCAGGGTGCAATGCTTTTAATCCCAGCACTCGGGAGGGAGGCAGAGGTAGGAGGATCGCCATGAGTTCGAGGCCACCCTGAGACTTCATAGTTAATTCCAGGTCAGCCTGGACCAGAGTGAGACCCTACCTCAAAAAAACCAAAAACAAAACAAACCTTCCACACTCAAAATAAGCTGGGGATACGCTGGGAATGTGGCTGCATTGGTTAAGAGTGCCTGCCAAGTATGCACCAGGTCACAGAACCATATTAAAATAAAGGGGGGGGGGCCTAGAAAGATGGGTCAGTGGTTAAGGCGCTTGCCTGCAAAGTCTAACAGCCAGGGTTCAATTCCCCAGTACCCACCTAAAGTCAGGTGCACAAAATGGCACATGCACCTAGAATTCTCTTTGCAGTGGCTAGAGGCCCTGGTGCACCCATTCGCTTTCCCCCCTCCCCGCACATAAATATTTTAAAACTCGGTGCAGTGACAGCATAACTATAAAGCCAGAACTCTAGAAAGGCAAGATCATCCTCGCTTACTTACTGAGTTCAAAGACAGCCTGAGATACAGAAGAATCTGTCTCAAAAACAGAAAAACAAACATACACATCACCACTCTTCCTAACAATTCTAACTATAACCCCAAGCACAGCCACCAAAGATGACACCAAACACTGTGTAGAATAATCCTTGTACAGTCAAGAGCTGGGAGAAATGTAGAAATATACTCTGACTTGATGCTTCAAGGTTCAAGTAAGTTAAAATATCTTAAGACCACTGTTAATTAGTAGCAAATCAAGGACAAGAAACCAGGTCTCCTAAAACTCCCTACTAGGTATTTGGCCTTCAGTTTTGGAGGTGCCCACATATTTTTCAAGTCCCTTTTATTTTCCATGCAAGAGTCACTTCATTCAAATCTGTGTGGATGGTCATTCCCAACTGTAACCTTTAAGAGGGGAAGATTATTAAAGTAACTATTCAAAGAATAATGGTTTGCATACAGTACAGGGCAAAACACAAGGAAAATTCTAACCAGTATCTGAATCCTTTTGGTTCAGTGATGATTATCACAGCTAATGTGTATCACCTGAGTAAAGGCACTGAAAGACTTGCTTTGTAGTAGGCCCAGGCCTAAAAGGTTACAGTTCTAGCATTAAATTTTCTACCTGATCTCAGCAAACAGAACAACTTTTATCCCACTTTATTCCTGCTGCTTCATTTTGGAAGAGCCATTTCCAGGGATAGGAGAACTACTGGGTTTTCATTTTTTTTTCTTTTTGGGGGGAAGGAGTTTTTCAAAGTAGGGTCTGGCTCTAGCCCAGGCTGACCTCGAACTCAGCCATCCTACCACTGCCACCCTCCAACAGACGTAACCAGGCATAGTGGTGTACACCTTTAATCCCAGTACTCTGGAGGCAGAAATAGGATTGCTATGAGTTTGAGCAGTCAATTCAGCTAAACTGATGTTCACTCCAGTGACACACTTAAGAATGCAAAGCAGGGCTGGAGAGATGGCTTAGCGGTTAAGGCACATGCCTGCGAAGCCTAAGGATCCAGGTTCAATTATCCAGGTCACACATAAGCCATATGCGTCTGGAGTTCTTTGCAGTGGCTAGAGGCCCTGGTGCACCCACTCTCTCTCTATCTCCCTCTGTCTCAAATAAATAGCTAGGCATGGTGGCACACGCAGTGAATTCCAGGTCAGCCTGGGCTAGCGTGAGACCATACACCTCGAAAAACCAAAACAAATATGTAAAAATCTTAAAAAAAAAAAAAAAGAATAGAAAAAGAATGCAAAGCAGGGGCTGAAGAGATGGCCTGCAAACCCTAACAACCATGGTTCAATTCCCCAGTACCCAAGTAAAGGCAGATGCAAAGTGGTACATGCATGTGGGGGAAAAAAAAAAAAGAATGCAGCCAGGCGTGTTGGTGCACGCCTTTAATCCCAGTACTCTGGAGGCAGAAGTAGGAGGATTGCCATGAGTTCAAGGCCACCCTGAGACTCCATAGTGAATTCCAGGTCAGCCTGGGCTAGAGTGAAACCCTACATTGAAAAACAACAACAACAAAAAAAAAAAAGAATGCAAAGCAAACACCATTTTAATATTTATTTATTTATTACTTATTTGAGAGAGAAGCAGAGAGAGAGAGAGAGAGAGAAAATGGGCACTCCAAGGCCTCCAGCCGCTGCAAACGAACTCCAGATACATGGGCCTCCTCATGTGCATCTGGCTTAGGTGAATCCTGGGGAATCGAACCTAAGTCCTTTGGCTCTGTAGGCAAGTGCCTTAACTGCTAAGTCATTTCCCCAGCCCCAGCAAACACCATTTTTTAAAAAAAATTGAAAGAAAAAAAAGGAGGGGTGCTGGAGGCATGGTTCCAGTGGCTAAAGGCACTTCCTTGAAAAGTCTGCAGGCCCAGGTTCAATACCCCAGTACCTATGTAAAGCCAGATAGACAAAGTGCCACATACATATGCAGTTCATTTCCAGTGGCAGGAGGCCCTGGTATGCTCATATTTTCATTTTCTCACTCCTCCCTTCCTCCCTCCCTCTCTCTCTGCAAATAGGTTTAAAAAAAAAAAAACTCATTACTGAGCTATGAATATAGCATACCCAAGGCCCTGAGGTTCCATATCCAGGATCACCCCACCCCTCAAAAAGATGGAGCCAGTAATGGTGGTTCATAGGTATAATCCTGGCATTTAGAAGGTGAAGGTAGGTGGACCAGGAGCTCAAGGCCATCCTTTAACTACAGGCAAGTTAGAGGCCAGCCTGAGCTATAATAGGACCCTACCTCAAAAAAAAGTGAATGACCAGGTATGGTGGCACATGCCTTTAATACCAGCACTTGGGAGGCAGACAGACGTAGAAGGAACACG
Organism: Dipus sagitta; assembly: GCA_036346955.1. Taxonomy (NCBI): domain Eukaryota; kingdom Metazoa; phylum Chordata; class Mammalia; order Rodentia; family Dipodidae; genus Dipus; species Dipus sagitta. The sequence goes on from CM070773.1 coordinate 99,646,872, forward strand.
GTGAAACCACCCTGAGACTACATAGTTATTTCCAAGTCAGCCTGAGCTAGAGCGAAACCCTACCTCAGAAAAAAAAAGTGATTGTTTTCACTTTCATTTTCCAATGATGTTTTCTTATGCTTAATGATGGAAACAAGAACAGATTAAAATTGTGCACAAAATAATCCATCTTTTTATGAAAGCTTAATTTTAAACTGTTGCATTTGGTACTTTTATGCAATCTATCAATTTTTTGTTTACTTTTATTTATTAGAAACGGAGAGAGAGAAAGATAAAAGAGGGAGAGAGAATGAGTGTACCAGGGCCTCTAGCCACTGCAAACATGGGACCTAGAAAATAGAACCTGGGTCCTTAGGCTTCACAGCCTTAATCACTAAGCCATCTCTCCAGCCCCAATTTTAACAAAAGAATATAACTTCACTAGAGGATATGCAAAGAATGGTCTGTGACAGAAATTCTTTTAAATTAAAGAAGACAGACATGGTGGCACAAGCCTTTAATAATCCCAGCACTCCCAAAAATATTTTTTTAAAAACTTTGATGAGGGCTGGAGAGATGACTTAGCAGTTAAGGCAGTTGCCTGCAAAGCCAAAGGACCCAGGTTTGATTCCCCAAGGACCCACATAAGCCAGATGCGTACATAAAGTTGCACATGTGTCTGCAGTTCATTTGCAGTGGCTATATGCCCTAGCACACACACCCATACTACCTCTTCTCCCTCTTTCTTTCTCTCAAATTAATAAAAAGAAAATTGATGAGCCAGGCGTGGTGGTGTACACCTTTAATCCCAGCACTCAGGAGGCAGAGGTCGGAGGATCGCCATGAGTACGGGGCCACCCTGAGACTACATAGTGTGTTCCAGGTCAGCCTGGGCTACAGTGAGACCCTACTTTGAGAAACAAAAACAAAACACTTTGATGAAGGGTATAAAATCAACCTGTTTTTAAACAGGGTCTCATGTAGCCCAGGGAAGCTTTCCTATGTATGTGAGGATGACCTTTAAAAGCACTTGCTTCCAAAGGCTGAGGGTGTGGGTTCAATTTCCAATACCCATTAAAGCCAGACACACACAAACTGGTGCTTGTGTCTGGAATTAGTTTGCAGTGGCAGAAGGCCCTGACACACACACACACACAGTATCAAATAAATCAAAGTATATTTATAAAAAGGGGGGGGCTGGAGAGATACATCAGCAGTTAAGGTGCTTGCCTGCAAAACCTAACCACACAGGTTCAATTCCTCAGTACCCACATAATGCAGAATGGGGCATGCATATGGAATTGGTTTGCAGTGGCTAGATGCCCTGGTACACCCATTTTTCTATCTCTCTACGTCTCTTTGCTTGTAAATAAAATAAAAATATTTTAAAGCTGGGTGTGGTGTTGCACACCTTTAATCCCAGCACTGGGGAGGCAGAGGTAGGAAGATCACCATGAGTTCAAGACCACCCTAGAACTACAGTGAATTCCAGGTCAGCCTCAGCTAGAGTGAGACCCTACCTCAAACAAAACAAAACTCAGTAGCAGAGGCCAGTAAGCTAGAAAGGAGATATAAAGGGAATAAAAAGGGGAGGAGGGGGGGGGGACTTAAAAAGATGGTACTGTATATATGTAAGTAGAAGAACAGATTAATGGGGGTCAAAACACCTAAATGAGGTCAGGGGAAGAGATTGAGTGAAGGGAAGGTGGAGGGAGGGCTAATCAAAATCTAAGAGGACATAAATAAGTCATATAGAAACCTATGTTTTTGGACAATGGACCACTCAGAAGCCATAGATTGTTACTAGAAAATTTAAAGTGCCAGGGATGGGATACCTTCCAGTGAGTTGTTGGCCAGGGTGGTCCCTGATACCCCCAAAATTTATAGGCCATTGTCGAGGCCCTTGGTTTCCCACCAGAAACAGATGGTAAGACCCTACTGCTAAAGACTCCACATACTTGCCCTGCAAGGTCACTGAGAAATCCTGCTGAAGCTGAGCTGAAAACCACCTCCATGTAGACCAGCTGACAGAAAGCTGGAAAAAGCTATGCTGCATGCAGTTCAATGGCAGAGAGAGAAATCTCCAGTGAAGACACTCAGCAGTGGACATTTCAAGCCTTAAATTTGGCCAGCCAGGCCAAATGAGCCAATGGATGCAATTGTGGCATGTCTGTTATGGGGGAAACCAACTGCTCTCTAATTGGACTGAAGGCCCGCTCCATGGGAGGGAATACATCCCTGATACTGAAAACCTACAATGGGGTAGCCATGAGCCCTAGGGGTATAATGCCTGATGATGTCTGGCTAAATGTATATATACTATGCTCACCAAACTGCCCAGTAAGCACTTCTCTTACTGTTCATACCCTTATATTAATGCTTCTCTCACTTTTGGTAGAGAACCTTCTCTTTTCAGATGGCAGTGACCTTGGGATGACTCAGACGGCATCATGGTGCTGGGAAGAAGTGACAGGAGTGCTCAACACTGAAATATCTCAATCACACCTTCCAAGGCCCAGGGTCCATTGCAAAAGAGGTGGTGGAAAGAATTTAAGAGCCAAAGGAAGGGTAGGACTCCTTACAACATGCTCCTCCAGACACAAAATGGCCTGGATAGCCATGACCTCGCAGTGCCTGACACTACCTACACAAGAGCATTTTAAGCCGGGCGTGGTGGCGCACGCCTTTAATCCCAGCACTCGGGAGGCAGAGGTAGGAGGATCGCCGTGAGTTCGAGGCCACCCTGAGACTCCATAGTGAATTCCAGGTCAGCCTGGGCTAGAGTGAGACCCTACCTTGAAAAACCAAAAAAAAAAAAAAAAAAAAAAAAGAGCATCTTAATAGGAAAAGATCATGACATCAAAATAAAAGAGACTGACTGAGAGGGGGAGGGGATATGATGGGAGAGTGGTGTTTCAAAGGGGAAAATGGGAAGGCAATTACCAAGGGATACTGTTTACAATTATGGAAGTTGTCAATAAAAAATTTAATTTAAAAATGTGTTTGGAAAAAAATGTATGAGTAGTACATACTCATAGACTATCTGAAAGATTATGAGGATTATAAGTTTTCTGAGGACATAGAGAGGGTAGGGGAAGAAAGAATCTGGACCTGGAGGACAAGAGCATAATTTATCTTAACATATACCTTTTGAACTATTTTATTTTCTTTCATGTATTGTAACACATATAACATTTTTAAATTCTAGGACAAAGAACACTATAATGACTGACAATTTAAGTTGGCAGTGTTATAATCACAGTATTAGAAAGTCTCGAGAGGGTTAGTCTATCTCAGAAAAGCCTTTAACTCTAATTCTAGGAAGTTTTCTTCTTTGTCAAAGATAACATCACAGCAAAAATTCATGTCCTGACTCAGTAACTGTTCAAGTAGAAATAAATTCAAAGGCATGATGGAATAAGGTTGGCCCCATCAAATTTGATGCCATCTTACTTTTTTTTGGAGGGGGGTTTCAAGGTAGAGTCTTTTATATTGCCTAGCATGTTGGTACACAACTTTTTAAAATTATTTTTTCATTTATTTACTTATTTATCTATGGGGGGTTGAGAAAGGGCATACCAAGGCCTCTAACCACTGCAAACAAACTCCAGACACATACGCCAACATGTGCAGCTGGTTTATGTAGGTTCTGGGGAATCAAACCTGGGTCCTTGGGCTTCCCAGGCAAGTGCCTGAACCACTGAACAGTCTCTGCAGCCTAGTGCATACCATTAACCTCAGCACTTGGGAGGCAAAGTAGTAGAACCGCTGTGAGTTTGAGGCCAGCCTGGAACTACAGAGTGAATTCCAGGTCAGCCTGGGCTGAAGTGTGACTACCTGTGGGGGGGGGGGGGGCTTAAAAAAAAAAAACTATCAATCCACCCCCATCAGACTTTCCAGAGAAACCACCTCTCCAACTTCAAATTAAATCGTATAATACATCCTTTAAGTTGATGGATCTATGCCAGTACCCACCAAACTGAAACAGAACATTGTAATACAAAAGCACAATAAGAATTCTAGGTATAGAGCCAGGCGTGGTAGCACACACCTTTAATCCCAGCAGAGGCAGAGGTAGGAGGATTGCCGTGAGTTCGAGGACACCCTGAGACTATATAATGAATTCCAGGTCAGCCTGGGCTGGAGTGAGATCCTACCTTGAAAAACCAAAAATAAAATCCCCCCCCCCCCAAGATACGGTCTCACTCCAGCCCAGGCTGACCTGGAATTCACTCTGTAACTCAAAGTTGGCCTGTACTCATGGTGAACATCCTACTTCAGCCTCCCTAGAATGCTGGGATTAAAGGCACTCCATCACCACGCCCAGCATAGTTAACGATTTATTAGGTCAAATGTTTATCAGACTTGTACATCACATCACATACACACCCTTTTTATCTTTTTATTTATTTATTAGATACAGAAGGAAAGAGGGACAGAGGGCGAGAGGAAGAAAGAATGGGCACGCCAGGGCCTCTAATAACCACTGCAAACAAATTCCAGATACATGCACCACAATGTGCATCTGGCTAAACGTGGGACCAGGAGAATTGAAAATGGGTCCTTAGGCTTCACAGGCAAGTGCCTTAACCGCTAAGCCATCTCTCCAACCACACACACTTTTTATTTTATTTGCAAGGAAAAAGAAAGAAAGAAAATGAATGGGAGTACCAGGGCCTGTAACCACCACAAAAGAACTCCATGTGCATGCAACAATGTGCACCTGGCTTTATGTGGGTACTAGGGAATCAAACCCAGCTAGTTAAGCTTTGCAGGGAAGTTCCTTAACCATAAACCATTTCTCCTACTCTAAATCATATATATATATATGTATGTGTGTATTAAGTGTGTGTGTGTGTGTGTATATGTATATGTGTGTGTGTATATATATATATATATATACACACACACACATACATATACACACACACACACATATACATACTTGTTTTGTTTTTGGTTTTGTGAGGTAGGGTCTACACTAGTCCAGGCTGACCTAGAACTCAAGGTGATCCTCCTAACTCTGCCTCCAAAGTGCTGGGATTAATGGTGTGCACCACCACGCCTGGCCTAAATCATTTTTTAAATTTCTTTGAGAGAGAAACATGCAGGCATAGAGAATGAATAGGGATGTATTAGGGAATCCAGCCACTGCAAATGAAGTCCAGATGCATGTGCCACCTGGTACATCTGGCTTACACGGATCCTGGAAAGTCAAACCTAGGTCCTTCAGCTTTGCAGGCAAATGCCTTAACCAGTAAGCCATCTCTCCAGCCCTAAATCACATATTCTTAAGGGACAATAAGAACAATAAACAAGTTGAGCATGGTGCTCACACCTTTATTCCCAGCACTGGGGAAGCAGCAGTAGGAGGATCACTTTAAGTTCTAGGCCAGCATGAGACTACATAGTGAATTAGAGGTCAGCCTGGGCTAGAGTGAGACCCTAGCTTGAAAAAAAAAGAAAAAAAACTTTCTTCAGCTGGAGAGATGGCTTAGCAATTAAAGCACTTGTCTGCAAAACCTAATGAGATTCACCAGGAACCATGTACTAAGCCATATGCACAAGGGGGTGCATGCATCTGCCGTTCATTGGCCGCAGCTAGAGGCCCTGGCATGCCCATTCTCTCTCTGCCTCTGTATCTCTCAAATAAATAAAGATTTAAAAAAAAAACTTGTTAGGATAGATCTTATTTTTTCGTGGGCAAAAATGCAAATGCAGGGCTGGAGAGATGGCTTAGCGGTTAAGCGCTTGCCTGTGAAGCCTAAGGACCCTGGTTCGAGGCTCAACTCCCCAGGACCCATGTTAGCCAGATGCACAAGGGGGCGCACGCATCTGGAGTTCGTTTGCAGTGGCTGGAGGCCCTGGCACGCCCATTCTCTCTGTCTCTCTCTCTCTCTGCCTCTTTCTCGCTCTGTCGCTCTCAAATAAATAAATAAATAAAATAAACAAAAAGAAAAAGACAGTGTTGTCATCTTTTAAAAAAATGCAAATGCAATGTCACTACCATGGAAAAAAATGCAAAATAAGGGGGTATCTTATCCAGCGTGGTGGCACACACCTTTAATCCCAGCACTTGGGAAGCAGAGGTAAGAGAATCACCATGAGTTCAAGGCCACCATATAGTGAATTCCTGGTCAACCTGGGCTAGAGTGAAACCCTACATAGGAAAACCAAAAAGTTGGGAAAAAAAAAAAAAAGGTAAGGGTATCTAGCTCAAAAAGGAAGAGGGATTACATTTTTAAGCCTATCAAGAAAGGACTTACTGGAAATGTGACATTTTATCCAAAATCTGGGGTGTGGACCAAATAGATACTCAAGAGAGCATTTTAGGCAGATTAGCTGTAGCAGATTAAAAGGCAAGGACATACTTGAAGTGTTCTAGGAAAACCAAGGGGGCCAGTGCTTCTGCAACGAGAACAAAGGAATAAAGAGACAGAGGAGGAACAGAGCCTTACAGGCAACTATAACAAATTTGACTTTTATTCAGAGAATGAACGATAACTCTAAATGAAACCAAAAGGATTTCATTCAAGTGTGACAATTCATGTTTTTAAAAGATTGTTAGCTGGACGGGCGTGGTGGTGCATGCCTTTAATCCGAGCACTCAGGAGGCAGAAGTAGGAGGAACACCAAGAGTTTGAGGCCACCCTGAGACTACATAGTTAATTCCAGGTCAGCCTGGACCAGAGTGAGACCCTACCTCAAAAAACCAACAGCAATAACAAAAAAGATATACTCCGAACTGGAATGCTTTGTCCACCAACTGGATATGGACTTTGTGTTAGTTAGGGAGATGAAATGAAAAGTCAGGGCCAAGAAACTAATAAAAACTCACAGAAGCTAAACTTAATATTAGAAACTACTCAGACTATAGATTGTAAAATTATCTCAACCATCAAAGGAAGAAAACTGTTTAGTAGGTATACTCTTATCTGCTTCTCCCCCCACCCCCCAAGGCAGGGTCTGCTTTAGCCCAGGATGACCTGGAACTCACCATGTCACCTCAGGCTGGCCTTGAACTCTCAACAGTCCTCCAACCTCTGCCTCCCAAGTGCTAGGATTAAAAGTGTGCGCACCATGTCTGGCATCAGCTTCATTTTGATCAACTGAGTTTCTGTAGACTTGTAAACTAAGAGTACTCATTAATTCAAACACTTCTAGTTAAAGTTAATCTCAAGCTTGGAAGTTTTCTCATCTTTCATGATTTACTGAATGTTGAAAACTCATCTCAGTACTTCCGGAACAATAGCTTTTTATAACCTGTGTCACCTTCCTTTGTAATCCCTCTAATGTTGCATGTATCAAATGAAAATTGGATACAAAAGGTTCCTGGAGCCTGGTGTGATAGTGCCTGCCTTTAGGTAGGAGGATCACTGTCCAAATCAGCCTGGTCTAGACCCTACCTGGAAAAATCATTAAAATAAAATAGCAGGGCATGGCAGCACACGCCTTTAATCCCAGCACTCAGGAGACAGAGGGGTAGGAAGGAGGATTGTTGTAAATTCCAGGCCAGCCTGAGACTACATAGTGAATTCCAGGTCAGCCTGAGACTACATAGTGAATTCCAGATCAGCCTGAGCTAGAGCAAGACCCTACCTCAAAAACAAACCAAAAGAAAAAAAGCCGGAAGCCAGGCGTGGTGGCGCACGCCTTTAATCCCAGCACTCGGGAGGCAGAGGTAGGAGGATCACCATGAGTTCGAGGCCACCCTGAGACTCCATAGTGAATTCCAGGTCAGTCTGAGTTAGAGTGAGACCCTACCTCGGAAAAACAAAAAACAAAAAACAAAACAAAAAAAAAAAAAAAAAGCCGAGCGTGGTGGCACACACCTTTAATCCCAGCACTTGGGAGGCACAGGTAGGAGGATCACCATGAGTTCGAGGCCACCCTGAGACCACATAGTGAATTCCAGGTCAGCCTGAGTTACAGTGAGACCCTACCTCAAAAAAATAAAATAAAAAAATAAAAAAGATTAAATAAATAAATAAAATAAAAAGGTTCCTGGAAACTTTGGTGATTTAAATTAATGCTAATTTCCCATTCTCCATTAACTAAGGACCTAGACTGCTGATAAAGCATCCATTAAATTCTATACAAATTGGGATCCAAAATATCTGTAATTAAGATAAAAATAGCAAAATGGCTTTTAAACTGGTCTTTAAAAAAAACTTAGAATTACTTCTTTGGTTATTCCCGCTTTTGCACTTCCTCATTTAAAAAGAGAACTTGAGAATCAAGTTCTGGTACAGAAATCAATAATCTGTTCTATAAAAAGAAGTTATGACCTTGATGGTAGGAAATGTCTTAACATTTCAGAATCTGCAAAAGACACATGGCTTCTCACTCAGGAAAGGAAAGCAATTAACCGACAATCACACCTGCTTTGGAGAACAGTGACAGCTGTTTACTAAAGAGATGTGGGCCCCGTTCCCACCCAAATGAAAAGGGAGTGGTTTTCAAATTTGTGTGCATCCTAGTGATTAGCCATTTTCCTTTTCTAGTAATGTCTTCCTCAGCTAATAAGGGTATTCTCATCTATACTTGAATGTTTAGCTTTTAGTGTGCACTTCATTTTTCCTCTAAAGATGAGCAATTCTCTAGGTAAACCACTTGTCCAAAATGTCATTTTTCCTTTAACAAATTTTAGCTGGGCATGGTGGCACATGCCTGTAATCCCAGCACTGAAGAGGCAGAAGAGTATCACCAGAGGACTACACAATGAGTTCCAGGCCAGCTTGGACTAGAGTTAAGAACCCTATCTCAGACTAGAATTAAGAACTCCTCTCAAAACACAACACAAAAATAATTAAATGCATTTCACAGCTTTATGACCAATTTTTTTTTTTTTTTTGCAAGCAGACAGTGAGAAAAAGAGAGAGAGGGGGAGGGAGGGAGGGAGAGGGAGAATGGGTGTGCCAGGGCCTCTAGCCACTGCAAAGGAACTCCAGACACATGCACCCACTTGTACATCTGGCTTACATGGGTACTGGGGAATCAAACCTGCATTCTTTAGCTTCACAGGCAAGCACCTTAACCGCTAAGCCATCTCTCTAGCCCAATTTTCAATTTTTATAAAAAAAAAAATCTTAATTCCATCTTTCCAGCCCTAATCTTGAAAATTAAGTAGTTCTGGGCTGAAGGGATGGCTAAGCGTTAAGCCGTTTGCCTGCAAAGCCAAAGGACCCAGGTTTGATTCTCCAGAACCCACGTAAGCCAGATGCACAACGGAGCGCACGTGTCTGGAGTTCATTTGCAGTGGCTGGAGGCCCTGGCGAGCCCATTCTCTCCCTCTCTACCTCTTTCTCTGTCAGATAAATAAAAATTAAGTAATTCTATGAAATTAAGTCTACTCATCTGTACTTACATTTCTATGAAAGGTATCACGGCTATCCTTTCTATAGGTTTTATGTTTAAAGATTTTAGTTAATATGCATTTTAAGACTCCCAAGCCTCTTTTATTATTAAGTTAAGCTCATTTTTCTCGACAGCTGTGGTAACCTACTTACACATAAGAACTACCTCCAACTAAGATGCTTTTCCACAAAATTAAGTCCTAACATTTGTTTTCCTTGGTCTTTCTATCCTTTAATCTCAAAAGGATAAGTTACAAAGAAAGGGAGAAAGGGAGGGAGGGAGGAAAAAAAAAAGCTAGGCATGGTGGCACACACCCTTGGATCCCAACACTTGGGAGGCAGAGGTAGGAGAATGGCTGTGAGTTCAAGGCCAGCCTGGGCTAGAGTGAAACCTGCATAGGGGTGGGAGGGTGGGACAACACTTTAGAACCCAGCATGGTGGCACACACCTTTAATCCCAGGAAGACTGCCACGAATTCAAGGCCACCCTGAGACTACATAGTGAATTCCAAGTCAGCCAGGGCTACAGTAAGACCCTACCTTGGAACACCAAGAGTAACAGTAATAATAAATAAATAAATAGAAAAAAGCTAAGTAACTTTCCTGGAGAACAATTTACATCTTTATCATTTTAATTTAGCTTCCAACATCATTACACTAACCCAAGAGCTGATCACTAAATTATTTATTTCACTAATAAATACACTTAAGGGCTTGAAGTAAGACCCTGTAATAGAGAGCTTACCTAGTATGCTTAAAGCCATAGGATTAATCCCAGCACACATGCGCAAGCACGCACGCGCGCGCGCGCGCGCACACACACACACACACACACACACACACAAAGAGTAATAGTTATTTTAAAAAACTCAGAAGCAAAAATCCACAAGGAGCCAGACGTGGTGGCCCTTAATCCTAGCACTCAGGAGCCAGCAGGAGGAAGACTGCTGTGAGTTCGAGGCCAGCCTGGACTACAGTAAGACCCTACCTTGAGGAAAAAAAAAAAAAAAATCCAATACAAGAAGCCTTTCACACGCCTGGCGTGGTGGTGCACACCTTTGATCCCAGCACTCAGGAGGCAGAGGTAGAGAGGATGGCTGTGAGTTCCACCCTGAGAATACTGAATTCCAGGTCAGCCTGAGCTAGAGACCCTGCCTCAGAAAAACAAAAACAGCAGCAGCCTGTCATGGTGACACATGCCTTTAGTCCCAGCACTAGGAGGCTGTAACAGGCTAATGGCCATGAGTTTGAGGCCAGCCTGGCTAGAGTGAAACCCTGTCTCCCCTCCCAAAAAAAAAAAAAAATCTACCAAGGAAAGGACACCTGGATTCAACATGTCAACAGTATTCTGAAATGTTTTCTGGGCTATATCAGGACAGTTAAAATGACTGCAACAGCTGCAAGTTCCCTGAGGTTGCAAAATAGATACTTAGGAAAGGTTATTTGAATCACCTTTCAAAATAACCTCCAGCAGAGGAGCAGCATGCAAAGCAAAAACTTCCAGGCTATTGTTAGCATTATTTAAAATGTACTATGTTTCAGAACTTAGCAGTTTGTGGGTCAGTTTAACTCTCTCATTGCCCATTTCAAATATATTAACAAAAAAAAATTTTTTTTTGGTACCCACTCCTGAAAGAGGAAGAGGGAGGCTATATTCAGGATAAGGAATAAAACATTCCAAAATGCATATGTCAGCATAAATTCCTTTCTTTGAGCCCCAGAAAATTTTCTGCTGTTACCACATTTTGGTCTAAGTTTCCCCTAAAACTGAGTAAGTTACACTTCACTTCCTCTCCTAATCTTGTTTTTGAATATATTATACTTTGCAACCATCTGTGTATGCTGCTGGGAGACCTCTGTTTCCCTGTTCCTTGTCCAATAATGGCATGAGGTTTATTTTCACTAAACACAATAAAACTACACAATGAGAATGAATGTTGCATATTACATATGAATCTAAGTAAAAATGGTGAATTACCACAATAATATCGAGCTTTCTCACTAGCTCACCTTTTATCTAATTCTCACCTATCTTCTTGTTCCAATTAATAAAATTCAATCTGTCTTGTCCTCATCTTTCAAATGCTTTTCTCCAAATGTAATCCAGCCCCACCTCTGAATGAAACTAAAATACGACACACCAGGCAGCCTGTGGAGCTCTGTGTGCACACCAAACACTATGCAGGATCAAGCTCCTCAAAGAATCAATGCAGGTAAAAATACTGATGGCAATTAAATTTTCCTGTTTCCGATACATAGTTTGAAGAGAAAGTGTGAGAAGAACGGAACATGATTAAGACTTGTAAGGAGAGGTAAATGTTTATGATTCTAACTGGCAGTGAAGGACAAGGTAGTGTAACCTGAGAAAGGAGATTAGCTTTTGGTTAAGTAACACAGGAAACCTTGACCATGCTGAGAACTTCAAGACAATTTGGATGCAATGGAAGTTCTTAGGAATTCAAAAGCAGCCACGGTCACACTGGTACAGACTCATGATCAGAGCAGCTCCATAAACACCCAAAGTTTTAAGATTCTCTGCACTTATTAAATCCTATTTGATAACTAAACTGTTCTTTTTTTTTTTTTTTCCTAGTAAACGGAAATGAGTTGAACTCTACAGGCTGAGGATTTCCAAATGAATATCCCACCTCACTAGAAAAGAAAAGGACAGGGGCGGGCGTGGTGGTGCTCACCTTTAATCCCAGCACTCAGAAGGCAAAAGTAGGAGGATCACCATGAGTTGGAGGCCAGCCTGAGACTACATAACAAATTCCAGGTAAGCATGGGCTAGAGCGAGACCCTACCTTGAAAAAAACAAAACAAAGAAAAGAAAAGCAAGAGAGAATATAGTCTAGGCAGTCATGGTCTAACATGGCTGTAATTCCACCTCTCAGAAACTGACAAAGGAGAGTCTCAGACATGTGAAGTGCTTCCTATATGTGAATCATTTAAACTAATCACCAAAAGGCAACTTGTTTGTAACCACACATATGGGAATGAAGAATCATGTCACTAAAATCTATTGTTTCTCTATCACATCCTTCTCAATTTGCTGACGAATTCTGCTAATGACTCATATCCTTCTGCACTAACCAGTCACTGTTCCTCATGATAGGCTTTTCACCAATAATGAAAAGTAGAAAACACATCAATTTGTTCTGCTACTAAAAATAACAAAATATCAAATATGTATATAAATCTAATTTACAGTGATGATACAACCTACTGTTTGCTATGAAACAGTAAGGGGGGTAAGGGAGATGTTCAAATCTTTCCCAAAACTAAGGAAACTAGAAGACAGCAGACCTGACTATGAATTTGAATTTCTGTCAAATGATACAATAGTTAAGAGCCAACATTTTTACCACTGCAGAAGTAAAAATAAGGTAATTTATCTGATCTGCTAAAATAAACATATCATGCGTGTACTTTATGCCAAAAGAATTAACATTTTCTGGGAAGAATGAAATTTCAACCCAAAAATACTATGAAAGGAATTAAATACACCACTTTTCTAAAGGTAAAGACTGTTCTAAAGTTCAAAATATTTTTCCAAACCAGACACTAAGAAAAGAGCACACAAAAGCCTATTCTTAAAATTCTATACAGTTTATAAGGCTAATATGATACAATGTAAATTTAGATTTAAATGACAAAATTTGGTTTCTAGGCCACTAAAGAGAATACTATGTTAACAGAACCTAAGGGTAAGAAAATCAGTGCATACAAATAACATGTATTCAAGTTACTCAAATTTAAGTGTAACTGGCTAACTTTCAAAGTCATTTCACTAGGAAATACTTTGGTGTTTTATAAATCTATACTCACTGAACAGTGAAGAAAAAAGTACCTGAAAGCATGTAGAACCATCATTTGTTTGTTTGAGGGAGGGTCTCATTCTAGCCCAGGCTGGCCTCCAGAGTACTGGGATTATAGACAGGCATGAGTCACCAAGCCAAAGTAGAAAGGTCATTATCTCACCTCAGTCCTGGTAACTTCATGGAGACCTGTGGGAAAGATGCAGCCTGCAATTCTATGCAGCTTCTCTTATGGAGTTGCAAGAGAAATAACACTTTTTTTTTTTTTTTTAACAGCGTGGACCTCTACAACTCCAAAGAACAAAGGATTTATATTAAAATCCAAGCTGGGCATGGTGGCGCACGCCTTTAATGCCAGCACTGGGGAAGCAGAGGTAGGAGAATTGCTGTGAGTTTGAGGCCACCCTGAGACTACAGAGTCAATTCCAGATCAGCCTGGGCCAGAGTGAGGCCCTACCTGGAAAAGAAAAAAAAAAAAAAAAAATCCAATCTAGCACTATACAAAAGCAATCCTATAAAGCATCAAGTCCCAAGAGACTATCTAAGAAGCCAACTGAACTAGAGAACGTTGTTCAGCCAGTAACACAAATAACTAAGAAAGCTACCAGGCATATACATATAAGATTTCTGAAGTTTAAAATGCAGAAAACAACTCTTTCAGTACTCTGCAGATTAACACATACAAATCACCACTTCCCAAAAGAATTATAATTGATGACATCCACTGATTTAGCAAGTATGTAAGAATTTGAAGCCTCAAAAGGAAAAAAATGTTTTTTCCATTAACACTTTCTCACTGATACTTTTTCAATTTCAAACCTCTGAACTGATCAATCTATAAACCAATTTCCTTATTGTAAAGCTGAAAAGTCACTTATGAGGGTCAAATGTAATATGATCTGAAGGTAATGCAGAAACATAAAGCACCACCCCCAGATCTCTACACTGCCCGGCCTGCTAAACACAACCACCTATGCTAAACTATGGGTCTTGATTTTCACTAACTCCAAAAGTACAAACACCCCCAAAATCTGTCTAAGCATGTGGAGGGCTGAAGAGATGGCTTAGCGATTAAAGCACTTGCCTACAAAGCCAAAGGACCCAGGTTCAATACCCTAGGACCCACATAAGCTAGTCGCACAGGGTGGCATGCGCTTCTGGAGTTCATTTGCAGCAGCTGAAGGCCCTGGAGAGCCCATTTTCTCTCTCAAGTAAAATAAACCTAAAAAAAAAAAAAAAAAAAAAAAAAAAGCACATGGGGGAGGGGAGGGAAGGCATTACCATGGGATATTGTTTATAATCATGAAAGTTGTTAATAAAAATTTGAAAAGAAAAAAAACTCAACTTAGGTTTTATTCTAATGGAAGTTTGACTCTCCAAAGCAGTAACTAAAAACACATGGACTGCTCTTCTGAATCTTATTTGTAACTATTTTTACTAGAGGCTTTACTGGTTACCAACCCCTACTTCAACAGAAAGGAACAAGTAGTCAAACTGTAAATCCCTACTAAATTTCAATTTTATGTCTCAAAATTGTAGTCTATAACTACGAGGAAAAATTATCTTTTTTGTTTTTTGTGGTAGGGTGTCACTTTAGCACAGGCTGACCTGGAATTCACTCTATAGTCTCAGGGTGGCCTCAAACTCACAGCGATCCTCCTACCTCTGCCTCCCAAGTGCTGGGATTAAAAGGTGTGCGCCACCATGCCCAGTGTTTTTTCTTTTTTAAAGAGGGAAGAGAGACAGAGAAGGAGGGAGAGAGACTGGGCATGCCAGGGCCTTCAGCCATTGCAAACGAACTCCAGACGCATGTGCCACCTTGTGCATCTGGTTTACATAGGTCCTGAGGAATGGAACCTGGGTCCTTTGGCTTCAACGCAAACGCCTTAACCACTAAGCCATCTCTCCAGCCCTGGAAAAAAGTTAGCTCAAGAAAAAGACTGAGAATGTAGTTCCACAGTAGTGACTGGAGGCCTGGGGTGGCGCACACCTTCAATCCCAGCACTGGGGAGGCAGAGGTAGGAGGATCTTCGTGAGTTCAAGGCCACCCTGAGACCATATAGTGAATTCCAGGTCAGTCTGGGCTAGCAAGACCCTACCTCAAAACACACACACACATACATACACACACACAGAGACACACACACACAGGCACACACAGAGGTAAGAACTGGATGTAGTGGTGAATGCCTTTAATCCCAGCACTCAAGAGGCTGAAGCTATGATGAGCTCCAGGTCAGCCTGGGCTACAGTGAGACCCTACCTCGAAAAAATAAAAAATGAAACGGGGGAGGGCTGGAGGGATGGCTTAACGGTTAGGGCATTTGGCAGCAAAGCCAAAGGACCCAGGTTCGATTCCCCAGGACCCACATTAGCCAGATGCACAAGGGGGCACACGTGTCTGGAGTTGATTTGCAGTAGCTAGAGGCCCTGGCGCACCCATTCTCTCTCCCTCTTTCTCCGTCAAATAAATAAATAAATAAATGAAGCAGAGCATGGTGACACACGCTTTTAATCCCAGCACTGGGGAGGCAGAGATAGGAGGATCGCTGTGTGTTTGAGGCCACCCTAAGACTATATAGTGAATTCCAGGTCAGCCTGGACTGGAGTGAGACCCTACCTTGAAAACCCCCCCCCAAAAAAAAGGATGAACAAAGATAAAGAAGAAGAAAGGGAAGGGCAAGAAAAATAATTTACTTTGTTCACAATTTCTGTCAACTATATATACACATATATATGGAATTAACTTTAAAAAAAATTACTTGTAAGCCAGGCATGGTGGCACACACCATGAGTTCAAGGCCACCCTGAGATTACATAGTGAATTCCAGGTCAGCCTGAGCTAGAGTGAGACCCTACCTCGAACCTCCCCCCAAAAAAGTCACATGTAGCCAGATGTGGTGGCATACACCTTTAATCCCAGCACTTGGGAAGCATAGGTAGAAGGATCTCTGTGAGTTCAAGGGCAGCCTAAGACAACACAGTGAATTCCAGGTCATCCAAAACAAAACAACAACAACAAAAAAAAAAAAAAAAAAAAGTGCAAAAGTATTCAAACATTTGCTCTTCCTTCCTTAACACCACCAAAGTTCAATGATGTTGTAAATGGTTTCTGCCTATAAACTTGGTTCTTTCAAATTAAATATTACTTGACTGACTCATAGAGGGAGTGGTCTGACTTTTGCTGTTCTGAGTCAGAAAATACCCAGTTCAGCAGTTCTGAACTATTTTTCACTTGTAAAGGTATTGTAAAATACCAGCCTTTTCTAGATACTAAATATAACAAACTGTTTAGTATAAAAGTCTCAGCATAATAACAAAGTGCTTTCATATTTTTTTTCCTCCAGGTAGGGTTTCATTCTAGCTCAGACTGACCTGGAATTCACTATGTAGTCTCGGTGGCCTTGAACTCAGTGATCCTCCCTACCTCTGCCTCCCAAGTGCTGGGATTTAAAGGCATGTGCCACCACGACCAGCCTTATATGTATTACTTCCACGATCTTAATGGTCCCCTGAATTACCTATGCCACATATCCCACAAGAGAAACTTTCGCCAAGTGCCTCCAATACTCTTTCCTGCCCCTCAAAAAAAAAAAAAAATACACATAAAAGACTGCTGCATTTCTTTAATCAGACTTCCCTCTCCCAGACATATCCCAGGTGCCTCATAAAAACTGTCTCAAAGCACACGCCCTGGGGCCCCAAGAGTTTCAAGGCAGAATCTCCTCCCACATAAAAGCCCAGCCACCCCCCCACCCCCGTTTCAAGTCAGCATCTCCTATGATCCTCTTGCCTCTAAGACATTCACTCTGTTCCATTAGCTTGCACAGCTCTCACTGGTGCAAGCTGCTATATCACTGTGAAACAGAAATCCCAAAGTCCAACCTACTGAGAAGATGGTATGGTATAATAAATAGGAAAGTCAGGGGCTAGGTCTGAAGAGATGCTCAGTGGTTAAGGCGCACTTACCTGAAGAATCAGGGGCTCTAGAACTAGTCTTCAATTTTTTATTTTCTTTTCTTTTTCACCTTTATTTTTGTTAAGACTTCAATTTCTAATCCAGTTCTTATTATCTGTGTCATCTGGGACAAGTTACTAACCATTTTACGTATAATATCTCTTCATCGCATCACTATTAAGCCCATAGGACTCATCATCATATCTCTAGTGCCTGGCTAAGAGAAGCAACCCAAAATATGCCAAATGAATACAAATAAGCCTACCACCTTTACTGTAGTTGTGAGAATTAAATGAGTATTAAAAAAACCTGTAGCATAGTAGGTAGGCACTTACTATTGATTAATCCCTCCCCCAACAAATGACAACACTATTTCTGTAAGCAGAGGATGTCAGTGACTGGGAAAAAAAAAAAAAAGGACAGTCGAAAAATTTAATTTTGCTGGGCATAGTGACACATGCCTTTAATCCCAGCACTCAGGAGTCAGAGGTAGGATGATCACTGTGAGTATGAGGCCAGCCTGGGACTACATAGTGAATTTCAGGTCAGCCTTGGCTACAGTGAGACCCTACCTCGGGGGGGGGGGGGGGGGGGGGGGGGGATTCTACCAGACATGGTGGCTGACTCTTATAACCCCAGCATTTGGAAGGCTGTGGCAGTATTGCTATTGAGTATAGGTCAGCCTGGGCTACATAGTGAGTTTCAGGTCAGGCTATAGAATGAGATACTGTCTCAAAAAATAAAATAAAATGTTGCCAGGCATGGTGGCGCACACCTTTAATCCCAGCACTCGGGATGCAGAGGTAGGAGGATTGCCATGAGTTCGAGGCCACCCTGAGACTACAGAGTGATTTCCAGGTCAGCCTGAGCTAGAGTGGAACCTTACCTCAAAAAAGCTAAATAAATAAATAAATAAAAACTTTCATACATATAGGTCACTTTATAAAAATGTTTACAAATATATTTAACTCATGACTTGTAGGAACATTTCACTGTTTATATCTGCAATTCTATTATTATGTCCAGTATCAAAACTACCACCTTTTAGGCTGCAGAGATGGCTTAGTGGTTAAGGTGCTAGCCTGCAAAGCCAAAGGACCCAGGTTTGATTCCCCAAGCCCGGTGTAAGCTAGATACACAAGATAACACATGCATCTGGAGTTCGTCTGCAGCAGCTGGATGACCTGGTGTGCCCATTCTCATTCTCTCTCTCCCTCTCTCAAATAAAGATTTAAAAAAATAGTAAAAATACTACTGTGGTTTTTAGCCAGATGTGGTGGCGCACAATGGGGAGGCAGAGATAGGACGATTATCATGAGTTTGAGGACAATCTGAAACTACATAGTGAAATCCAGGTCAGCCTGAACTTACTTCAAAAAAAACAAACAAACATAAAATACCTTTTTAGTCTTTTATTTTTTTGGTGTAAGGATTGAATCTACAGCCTCTCACATGCTAGGCAATGCTCTGGTCTGCCACTGAGTTGTATTTCCCAGTCCTTTTCTTCATTTTTTTTTCTTTTAAGTATTTGTATACCAAGAGAGATAATAGATGCTCTAGGGCCTCTAGCGACTGCAAACAAACTCATGAGCCAGGTGTGGTAGTGCACTCCTTTAATCCCAGCACTTCAGAGGCAGAGGTAGGAGGATTGCAATGAGTTCAAGGCCACTCTGAGGTGACATAGTGAATTCCAGATCAGCCTGGGTTAGAGTGAGACCCTACATAGAGGGGGAGAAAAAAAAAAAAACAAACCTCCAGACACATATGTGCCACTTTGTGCATCTTTTTTTTTTGGGGGGGGGGGTGTCTAGGGAGGGTCTCACTCTAGGCCAGGCTAACCTGGAATTCACTATGTAGTCTCAGGCTGGCCTCAGACTCACAGCGATCCTCCTACTTCTGCCTCCCTAGTGCTGGGATTAAAGGTGTGCACCACCACTCCTGGCAGACCTCCTTTTTCTGTCTGCCAGACTAGCCATGAAGACTCAACTCCGTAGCCCAACTAGGCTTTGAGCTTTCAATTTTCCTGGCCTGTTAAGTAGCTGTGGTTACTGGCCTGAACCACCAGACTTGACTTTCTTATTTCTAACCTCCTTTTGGTATGTATGTATGTATGTATGTATATATGTATAAATTCATTTGAGAAAAGGCGGAAGAATAGGTTGCCAGGGCCTCTTACCACTGCAAACAAACCCCAGATGCATACAAGACTTTGTGCATCTGGCTTAACCTGAGTTCTGGGAACTAAACACCAGCCAGCAGGCATTATAACCGCTAAGCCATCTCCCCAGCCTCGTATTTCTAACTTCTGAGAGATATCATCTTCTAAGATCACATCATTAAGGTATAAAATCCATATCAAGAATCCTTCATGGGACTGGGGAGATTGCTCAGGTGCTTTTGTGAAAGCCTGCCAGCCAGGCTTCAATTCCCAGGCCACCCACATAAGCCAGACTCAAAAAGTAGTACAAGCATCTGTTGTTTGTTTGCAGTGGCAAGGGCCCTAGTGGCCCTCCCAAACACACACACAAAAAAAGAGACTCCTCAATGGAGGGTGGATTTGGGAGGAGGATCATGTGGGAGAGATTTATCATGGTTTCTTGTCTATACTCATAGAAATAGTCAATTAAATGTTCAGAGCTGGGTGTGGTGGCACATGCCTTTAACCCCAGCACACGGGGAGGCAGAGGTAGGAGGATCGCCATGAGTTCAAGGCCACCCTGAGAATACACAGTGAATTCCAGGTCAGTCTGTGCTAGAGTGAGATCCTACCTCGGAAAATCAAAATCAAACAAACAAAAAAAGTTAAGAGCGAGTGAGCGAACAAGAGAGAGAGAGAATTCTTACTGTAGCCAAGGGGGTTCGCATGCATTTACAATCCCATCACTTGGAAGGTTGAGGCAGAGGAGGATCAGATTCAAGACCAACCTAGGCTAATGAGTTTTGAGGTCAGCCTGGGCTACAATGAGACCTTGCCTCAAAAAATAAACAAAAATCCCTACTTTTGCATCATCAGATGGGAAAAGTGATTAGCCCCATTTAATGCTAAACTAAAAATGTCAGGATCAGAACAAAGCTCTGATAATGTGTCCTGTTGTATAACATTAATTTCCTTTTGCACACTAACAACGCTTAACTTTACTCACTTCCTGTCTGACACTACTCAGTAACACCAAGCACAGAAACAAGTAAATACCAGATAATAATCCAGCAATAGTTATAGTTCACTGACTCCAAACTGACAAGCATTTACTGAATGCCTACAGTGATGCTAGAACTAGTCGCTTCATATTTCTTGAAAATTCCAGGACATATTAAACTAATCTATGACTCTACTTTATCAGTATCTGTAGTTATTAGGTCTTAGGAGCTTTCTTCCAGAAGGCTACGTTAAGAGTCACAACCTAAAAGATACTTCAAAATTACCTAACAAAGTATCTTTGACTTGAAAAGTAAGCAATACTTTACCAGACAAAAAAGAAAAAGTTTATGCTTCTGAATACTCTGCAGGCAAGAACTTGAGATCCCGGCCAAGAGTCAAGTTCATGTTAGTTAGTTCTTGGGGGGGGGGGGGGAGGCTGTCCTAAGATAGAAAGCAAACACACTCTTTGACAAATTCCGAAATTTACATTAATTTCATCTAGAGGGGAAGGGTACAGAAACTGGGGCGGGGGTGGAGAAGAGTCAAAGATCAGCGAGTGTCCCTGGAAGAAGACTCAAAGCCTCTCTTACTTGACCGCCAACTCGGAGATCGCCAGCTCCCGGGTTCGACCTCGGACAGCAAGGTTCGCTAATCAACACAAAGACGGAGGAGAAGGGCCTCCAGGATGCCTGCTCGCTCGCTCGCTCCCTCACTGGACGATCGCAGGCGCTAGCCCTCGTCTGCCACTCACCCTGTCCCCTAGCGTGCACTCACGAGCTCCCCCCGAGCTCCCCCACGCTCACTCCCGCCTGGACTTTCTCCCCCCGCCGCCACCCCCGCAAGGACACACGCTCCCTCCCGCCCGCCCGCGCGCATCCACGCCGCCGCATTCTTCCACACACGAACCCTTCAGTCCGTCCGTCCGTCCGTCCGTCCGCCCGCCCGCCCGCTCACCCACCTCGCGCTCGCTCCACGCCGCGCGCCGCGCTCCCCCACCCCCGGGCCCGGCCCGGCCCGGCCCGGCCCTCCTTCCGGGGACGTGTCTCCGGCCTGCTCTAATGGCAGCGGCGCCTCCCGCCCGCCCTCCCCTTCCCGAAGTCCGGGCGTCGCGCGGGGCCGCCCGGGAGGGGCGCACTCACGCTGGCGAGCTGCGAACTGGGCATTGAAGTCCGGCGGAGGCGGGAGCGAGGGAAGGCGCCTCTCTCCTCAGTCACCTCGGCGGCGGCGGCGGCGGCGGTAGCGGTGGCGGCGGCAGCGGCGGCGACGACGACTCCCCCCCAGCCTCGGCGCACGACACCCGGCCCGGCCCGGCGGCGACGACGACGGCGACGGCGCGTGTCCACGAGTCCGTCTTGCTGCTCCTGCTGAGGCCGACGCTACTGTGTATTTTCCTCCTGCCGCCGCTGGCCCTGCTGCCGCCGCTGCCTGCTGGCGTCGTCTCGCGCCGGACCCGGATGCCGCTGCCGCTCCAGCCGCTCGCGGACGGACGACGGTTACAGCCTGGCCGGATCGCGCCGCCGCCGCCACCACCACCACCACCGCTGCGCGCGCAGCCGGAACCAGCTCCCGCCGCCGCCCCTCAGGGGGCGCTGCGGGGCGCGGCGAGGCGCGTACTGACGCCGGCCCGTCCTCGGTCCCTGTGATTGGCTGTCAGCGGCTCGCAGAGCGGTTGGACCCGCCTACCTGCCCCGCGGGGAGCGCTGACCCACTGCCCTGGGCGCCTCCCCCGCTCCTCCTCGTGGTTCGCTCCGCTCGGTGCTTCTGGCGAAGGAAGGCGCGTCCATGTGACCAAAGCGGGGGGGGGGGAATGCCCACACAGCCATGCTGCGTCCCGCCCACCACACCTGGACTACAGTCAAGGCCTTTGGCCACCCAAGTGACCCGCAAGGTCGTTGAGCTTATTCCAGCTCTCGGCCCGTTGCGGCCTGGAGCCAGATGCTGCTTGGGACTGGGCGGCGACGTTGGCCCGTGCTCGGGGATTTCCAGCTCTGAAGTGGAAACCCGGACAGCTGAGCTGTTGGCTGCCCTTCCCGGGGGCCTCGAATGGTGCATGTGTCTTTCCAAAGATGTCTGCGTTGCTCTCCAAAACCCCACCCCGGACAGCAAGGCACACAAACACAGATCAGATCCCTTCCCTTGACAGACCGAAATTCGGACTACAGGTTATAGGAAGTTGGACAACTTTTTTGTTTTTGTTTTGTTTTGTTTTGTTTTGTTTTGTCTTCCTTAAGTAGTCTCAACTAGGAAATGGAAGTCAGAGCTTCGTAACGATGCTTTCCCTATCGATATAAAGCATGGAAAAAATGCCTGAGACTCTACATTTCAAGGCTTCCAAACTAATTAATGTCCCTTGAATGATGCTGAAGATTATTCCTACTTAGATCCTGTCTAGTGGAAAGGTTTTGGCATTTGGAAGATGGCCAGAAATTCTTTGCCCGGATCATGTATCGTGAGTTTTGGTTTGTAAAATGTGTCCAAATCAGTGAGTTGGGGAGACTGGTTTGGACTATTACCAGAAAAGACCCTGGAGGCTGGCATGAAAAGGACTGGGTAGGTTTTCCCCAAAAGGGATAGGGATGGGGAGAAAAGTATGTGCCACCTATACACCCTGGGAAGTGTCACCTGCCCAGAACTCAGAACCTGTTTAGAAATGAAGAGGCCCCTTGGGCTACCTCTCTCTCCCGGTCCCATCCTGCCCTTGTCGTGTTGGGAAAAGCAGTGGTAGACCTGGGGTGGTGTTCCCGACCAAAAGCCTCCCATTAGAACTAAGTGTTTCTAAAAGGGAAGGTCTTATGACTCAGCCGCATCAAGCCACAGCACAGAGCTCAGGTTGTTTACCACCAGCAGGTGGCCCAGGACGAGGTATTCTAGGGCAAGGCTGGCTGGCCAGGCTGTGTGGGAGTAAAGAGGCCTTGAGGAGCGAGCGAGAGGGACTGTGTAGATTAGAATCAGGGCCCTTGGCTGAGATATACAGGCTCAGCTGCTGCGTGCATCCAACCTGCTCCTCAGGCAGCATTTTCCACTTCTGAAAGCACAGACTGGAAAGGGAGAACCACCTCCCCTGCAAAACTGTTGTGGTATCTCCTGGTTATGAATGCTTCCCCCTGTAAGGCTCAAAGCACCTTATGTGTACCCTATTATAGCATATATAACACTGTATTGTAAGTACTTATTTTCGTGGTGCTCTGCTTACACTGGTCTAGTTAGGGCAAACTAGTAGATTGTTGGATCAAATGAATCCTTCCTCCATCTGGCTCTCAGCCTGGCCCTAAAATATCAGTAAAGAATATAACAACAGAAGGATTACAATAATGGCCCTTAATTAAGCATGTACTCCATTCCAAGCCCTGAGCAAGGTGCTTTTAAATATATTATCAAGTTTATGCTTCTAAATAACCCTATGAAAAAGGTATTATTATATCATATTAAAAGAGAATGGAGGCTCAGAAAGATAAAATGTCAAAAGCAGGATTTGGCCCAGGTTTATCTGGCTCTGGAGCCCACATAATCATGATGTCAGTTTAATTTCTATCAATAATTGGTGTCTCTCAGAGTAAGCTGGAAAGCCTTTAGAGATGTTAGACAACACCCACCTCAGAGTGAAAGGTCTGAAACTACAAGGGCACCATCACCTTCCTTTACTCAAAGGCCAACAGACAGATATACCAGCCTCTTCCATCAAAATAGTTTCCCAAGGAAGGCCACAATGTGGTTTTACTTTCTCCCCATGGCAAACAGATCAGAAACTGGGCTACAGGTGCCTTATTAAACATGAACCACCCTTGGCAGTAAGTTTTACACATAAGTACCCTGAGCTTATCCAGGGCCATTGCTGAAGCATTCCAAATGCCATTAGCTTATTAATCCTCCCCGCACCCCTGTGAGGCAAAGTTGGCAGTTGTCTTGGCTGATTTTATAGAGCGTGAGCTCCTTGGAAGCAGGAGCTGTGTGGGCCTGCCACACGCAGCAGTTTAAAGAAATAATGGTGGTGTGGCAAATAAAACAAGAAGCCGGGGTTGGGGCAAAGCCCAGGTACCTGATTCTTCCCATCCTGGAAGTCTCTACTGTTTCATCTGGTATACACACATGACCATGTAGTTACTGTGAACCTGGGGATGTTCCTTCTTATCTCTAAGTCTCGAGCTTCCCCATCTATAAAATGAAAAGTTAACACTATTTATCTCAGAAGAATTTTTTTGAGAACTGAGGAAATTAGTGTGCATATCTCATGGTGCACTCTGCTGAACATATGGTAGGCATTCAATAAGTGGTAGTTAATATTATAATTATTAGAGCGGCACTTGGCACTGTAGAAAGAATAAATGGAATGAACTTTGATACTACTGGCTTTGTAGAGTTTATTTTTAAACACAGGCTCTCCAGGCATGGTGACTCATGCCTATAATCCCAGCAATCTGGAGACCAATGTAGGAGGATCACAATGAGTTCAAAGCTAGCCTGCGCTACATAATGAGATCCAGGTTAGACTGGGCTAGAGGAAGACTTTGACTAAAACATATAACAAACATAATAATAATTGTGGTGGCAGTCCCAGCAGTCAGGACAGCTGGTCTACGTAGTGAGTTCCAGGTCAGCCAAGGCTATACATTGCAATTGTACTTCACAACAAAAGTATAGGCTCTAGGAAGCACAGTGTGGAAATATATAGTTCCATATACTCAAGAGGCTGAGGCAAGAGGATCCCTGAGCCCAGGAGTTCTGAGCCAGCCTGGTCAACATAGTGAGCCCCATCTCTAAAAAATGTTAGTCCTTGGCATATGGGTCAGTGGTAGAGCACTTGGCCTAGTAAACAAAAGGCCCTGGATTCAGTCCCCAACATCACACACACACACACACACACACACACACACACAAAGGTGAATGTTTAAATGTACTTTTATTTTTTTGTTTGTTTGTTTATTTATTATTTTTTCCCAAGGTAGGATCTCACTCTAGCCCAGGCTGACCTGGAATTCACTATGTAGTCTCAGGGTGGCCTTGAACTCTTGGCCATCCTCCTACCTCTGCCTCCCAAGTGCTAGGATTAAAGGCATGCGCCACCATGCCTAGCCTTAGAGTTGTATTTTTTTAATTTAATTCTTTTTTTATTAGCAACTTCCATGATTATAAACAATATCCCATGGTAATTCCCTCCCTACACCACTTTCACCTTTGAAACTCCATTCTCCATCATATCCCCTCCTCCTCTCAATCAGTCTCTCTTTTATTTTGATGTCATCATCTTTTCCTCCTATTATGATGGTCCTGTGTAGGTAGTGTCAGGCACTGTGAGGTCACGGATATCCAGGCCATTTTGTGTCTGGAGGAGCACATTGTAAGGAGTCCTACCCTTCCTTTGGCTCTTACATTCTTTCCGCCACCTCTTCCACAATGGACCCTGAACCTTGAAAGGTGTGAGAGATATTCTGAGTCATCCCAAGGTCACTGCCATCTGAAAAGAGAAGGTTCTCTACCAAAAGTGAGAGTAACATTAATATATAGGTATGAACATTAAGAGAAGTGCTTACTGGGCAGTTTGGTGAGCATAGTATATACATTTAGCCAGACAGCAGCAGATGTTACACCCCTAGGGCTCATGACTATCCCTGTTGTAGGTTTTTAGTATCAGGGATGTATTCCCTCCCATGGAGCGGGCCTCCAGTCCAATTAGAGGACAGTTGGTTTCCACCATGACAGACATGCCACTATTGCACCCATTGGCTCATTTATCCTGGCTGGCCAAATATAAGGCTTGCAGTGTACACTGTTGAGTATCTTCACTGGTGATTTCTCTCTCTGCCATTGAACTGCATGCAGAATGGTTTCTCCCAGCTTTCTGTCAGCTGGTCTACATGGAGGTGGTTATCAGCTCAGTTCCAGCAGGATTTTTCAGTGGCCTTGAAGCCCAAGTATGTGGAGTCTTCAGCAGTAGGGTCTTACCATCTATTTCTGGTGTGAAACCAAGGGCCTTGGCAATGGCCTATAAAGTTTGGGGGTATCAGGGACCTCCCTGGCCAACAACTCACTGGAAGGTATCCCATCCCTGGCACTTATAATTTTCTAGTAACAATCTACGACTTCTGGGTGTTCTATTGTCCAAAAACATAGGTTTCTATATGACTTATTTATATTCCCTTAGATTTTTATTAGCCCTCCCTCCACCTTTCCTTTACTCAATCTCTTCCCCTGACCTCACTTGGGCCTTTTCACCCCCGTTAATCTGCTCTTCTACTTTGTTTATTGTTTTTTTCAAGGTAGGGTCTCGCTGTAGCCCAAGCTAACCTGGAATTCACTATGTAGTTTCTGGGTGGCCTTGAACTCACAATGATCCTCCTACCTCTGCTTCTTAAATGCTAGGATTAAAGATATGCGCCACCATGCCCAGCTGATTTTATATATATATATTTTGTTTGTTTGTTTGTTTTTCAAGGTAGGATCTCACAGTAGCCCAGGCTCATCTGGAATTCATTATGATGTCTCAGGCTGGTCCTGAACTCACAGTGATCCTCCTACCTCAGCCTCCAGCATTCTGGGATTGAAGGCATGTGCCACCATGCCCAGCGATTATTTATTTTTGTTTAAGAAAGAGACAATGTGTATACACTTACCAGGGCCTCTTGCCACTGCAGATGAATTGCAGATACATATGCCATTTTGTGTCTCTGCCCCTGTGCATTTTGTGTCTCATGGATACTGGGAAATAGAATCTGGCTGAAGGCTTTGCAAATAAGTACTCACTCCAGTCGGTGTAGTTTTTTTAAGATCAAAGTTGAGTATAGTGGTGTATGCCTGGAATCCCAGTATCAGGAGGCCAAAGCAGGATTGCCACAAACATGAGGCTAGCCTGGAGCTACAGTTTCCTTGTCTAAAACAAACTAAAACTATGGTTTGAAGCCTTTAATCCCAACACTTGGGAGGCAGAGGTAGGAGGATCTTATGAGTTTGAGGCCACCTTGAGACTACGTAGTGAATTCCAGGTCAGCCTGGACCAGAGTGAAACTCTACCTCAAAAAAAAATTTTTTTAAATAAATAAAATAAAATAAATTTTAAAAACTGTGGTTTGAGTGGAGCACAGGCTTCATAATATCATTATACAGAAATTTTAACTCTGAAAACTTCTGACCTCTAAAGCTTCCTCACCTATGAGGGTATGGTGGTAACATCCATTGCATGAATTGCATGATAGTGTTATGAATAATCAAATGATTAAAGACAAGATATTCAATGTAGCTGGCACAGTGGGAGGTGGTCCATCCATTTAACTTCTCTATCTCCTTAACAAACAAGCCAGTGCCTTTCTTGACTTAAGAAAAAGGGGCTGGGAAAATACTGAAGGAAAAACAAGAGCAGGATGGTTCTTTTTAAAAGTATTTTATTTATTTATTTGTGAAAGAAAGAGGCAGATAGAGAGAGAGAAAGAATGAATATGGGTGTATCAGGACCTCTAGCCACTACAAACAAAACTCCAGACACATGCACCACATTGTGCATCTGGCTTAAGTGGGTACTGGGGAATCAAACCTGGTCCTTAGGCTTCACAAGCAAGCACTTTAACTGCTAAGCCATCTCTCCAGCCCAAGATGTTTGTTTGTGTGTGTGTGTGTGTGTGTGTGTGTGTGTTTTGTTTTGTTTTGTTTTGGTTTAAGTTGGTAGCCAAGGACAAAGTCTCAAAGAGAGGGGAAAAGGAGATGCCATCTTGCTTGTCCTGACAAAACTGGAACTCTAACCCAGTCTCATCCATGATGGTGGTAAACCATTTTTCAGAAACAGTGTCCCCTACTTTTTCCCCAATCTAGCATACCTGAGTCGCTGCCTCCTGAGGCAGGGGTCAGCCCCTTAAGCCCACGAACCAATCAGCTCTCTCCCTTACCCACCTGAGTCTGCCAGTAAAGCCCATCCTAATAGACTCTAAAAAGGCTTGCCATGTGGGCAAGGGTCTTGGCTGCTCATTTTCCTCCTGACCTCTGAACCTCCTGGTCCCTGCTCTGGTAAGCCTGTCCCAGTAACATTTATTCCCTCTTATCTTGTTACCTTTCTCTAAATTCTGGCCCTTTACCAGTTTCCCTGGGAATCTTCCTAACCACCCATTGGATATATCACTTTTCCTTAAATCTCACAATTCATAATTTACCCTTCTCAGAATCCTTTTCCTCAATTCTTTTGACAAATGGACAAGAAACTAAAAGTTGGGATTCACAGGCCAGAGGGGAAAAACCTGTACCTCCAAAATCCCATAACAGTGGGGCATAGTGGCCCTTGCCTTTAATCCCAGGACTCAGGAGGCCGACGTAGGAGGATTGCTGTAAATTAGAAGCCAGCCTGAGACTACTTAGTGAATTCCAGGTCAGCCTGGGCTACAGTGAGACCCTACCTTGAAAAAAAAAATTGGGACTGGACAGATGGCTCAGGTGCTTGCCTGCAAAGCCTAAGGACCCAGGTTTGATTCCATAGATCCCAGGTAAGCCAGATGCACAAAGTGGTGCATGCATCTGGAATTAATTTGAAGTGGTTTGAGGCCGTGGCTCGCCCATTCTCTCTATATCTCTCTCTCCTCTCTCTCTAATTAACAAATAAATAATTTTTAAAAAGTTTTAATCTCACAACAGGGCTGGAGAAATGGCTTAGTGGTTAAAGCGCTTGCCTGCAAAGCCAACGGACCCAGGTTTGATTCCCCAGGACCCATGTAAACCACATTCACAAGGGACACACACATCTGAAGTTCGTTTGCAGTGGCTGGAGGCCCTGGTGTGCCCATTCTCCACCCCACCCCCCCCCCCCCGGCGCCCCTGCCTTCTCTCTCTCTCGCTCTCTCTCTCTCTCTCTCTCTCTCTCTCTCTGCCTGTTTCTCTTTCAAATAAATAAAAATAAAAATTATTTTTAAAAAAATCTCACAACAACCCCCCCCCTTTCCGTGGTTAAAGGCATTTGCCTGCAGGGGTTCAATTCCCAAGCCATCCATGTATACCCAATGAAAAAGGTGGCAAGAGTTAGCGGCAGGAGGCCCTGGCATTCACCCCCACCACCAGCACCACCACACACACAGACATGTGTAAAAAAAACAATGGGGGGGGGGTGTTTCAAAGTAAGGTGTTGCTCTAGCTCAGGCTGACCTGGAATTCAGTATGTAGTCTCAGTCTGTCCTCGGACTCACAGCGATCCTCCTACATCTGCCTTCCAAGTGCTGGCATTAAAGACATGCGCCACCACGACATATATATATATATATATATATATATATATATATATATATATATATATATATATATATATGTATATATAGTGACAAGATGTGGTGGCAAATGACGAAGAGTGCTGAGGTTATTTCTGGTTCAACCACTGTGTGACCTTAAGGGAGTTCTCCCTGAGCCTTAAGACTGCCTTGCCTCTTAACCTCAAGTTTTGAAGAACGTAAGAGCAGTGGGCACCGCCTGATAGCATGAGCCTGGTCAGTAGATCAGAACAATGAGTGCGCACACGGGCCAGTGAAGCAAACACTCCCGTTGGGTGACAACTAAACCTCCGCTGCCTGAAACCATATGGGTCATCCTGAGCTGCAAAAATAAGCGATCCTAGGCTCTCCAAAGTTCAGACGAGCACGGAGGTCCCCGCCCAGCCCTGCTCTCAGCTCGTCAAGACCCTGCCAGGGACCGGTCAGGAGAAGGCCATGAGTGGGCCCAACCCTCCCAGGGTGATAACGTAGGAGGAGGAGGGGGAGAAACGAGGAGGAAGGAATGTACTGATTCACCGCCCCACCCATCGCTTGCTTCTAATCTCTCTTCCGGAATTTCGCCGTCCTCTGTTACCGGGGCAGGCAGGGGAGGAGGAGGAGGAGCGGGCCG
Organism: Dipus sagitta; assembly: GCA_036346955.1. Classification (NCBI taxonomy): domain Eukaryota; kingdom Metazoa; phylum Chordata; class Mammalia; order Rodentia; family Dipodidae; genus Dipus; species Dipus sagitta. Next base: position 99,676,962 of record CM070773.1, read on the forward strand.
GGTGCGGGGAACTGCGGTCTGCGGAGCTCCGCTCAGCCCGGCCTCCGCCTGGCTGCGGACCTGCTCGAGCCCGAGGCCTGGCGGAGGCGGTGTGCTCGCAGCCATTCCCCTGCCTCCGCTGCGCGCCGGGGTCCCGGCGGCCACAGCCGGGAGGGAGGGGGGGTCGCGCGGGCGTGGGGCCACGGACTCGTGTCGGCTGCAGCGGGAAAGCCCCGGCCGAAGCCCGCCTTGCGCCCCGAGAGCCCTGGAAGAAGGGGCCTCCTTACGGATCCACCCCACCCGGCCATGGGGGTCCCCATCGGCTCCACCATCAGGTGTGGCGAGAAGAAAACGACTTCAACTGGCGAGAAAGGAGAGGGAAAATTTGAAGAAATAAAAAAAAAAAAAAAAAGAGCGCAGCCTCCTTGTTTCGTCTTAGAGATGGGGCAGCCCAGGCCCAGAGACGTCCGCGCGCATCCGCACAGGACGCGTCTGAGAATCAGCCCTGGACTCCAGGCTAAGCCTCTTGGGTTAGAGTCACAGGATTCCCTGAAACCTCGGGATTCGCTGTCCCGGTTCAGCAATAGGAAAATTTCAATGATTTATCAATAAGTGAAACTGGAACTGTTGGAGGTGCAGCTGCAAGTCTCCTACACAACAAAGAAGTAATGGTGCACCCAGTTAACACCTATTAAGCACTTAGTATTAGCCAGGGACTCTTGTTCGAAACACTTAATGTGTATTAATTAAAATCTTTGTTTTTTCTTTCGGTTTTTCGAAGTGGGGTCTCTCTCTAGCTCAGGCTGACCTGGAATTGACTATCTCAGGGTGGCCTTGAAACTCAGTGATCCTCCTACCTCTGCCTCCTGAGTGCTGGGATTAAAGGTTTGCGCCACTACTAGTGGTTTTTAATCCCAGGAGATGGGTAGTATTGTTGCCATTTTACATTATTATTCCTATTCTTACGGTCTCATCCCCATTTTATGAGGAAATAGATGAACAAAGCAAAGCCTCTTTACCAAGGTCCCCCAAGTAGTATATGATAGAGATAGGAGGACTTGAACTCAAGTAGTATTTTTCCAGGAGGATTCAAACCCATCGAGTATTTTTCCACAGCTCCCACCTCAACCACTTTAAGTGGTTAGAATCTACCTGTATTCTGAACTGTGGTTTAACAGTGTAAACTCTTTTCCTGACAGCAACTTCCTTCAGTGACTGTAACAGATCACAAACTGAGATCTCAAAGCACCTGGTTAAATGGGGCAGTTAAGGTCATACTGTGAAACTGAGAAGACTTTTTCTCCCATAGTGCAGAGCTTTCTTAATTCTCTACGGTACTATGTTCACAACCTTGGCTCCTATTTTACTTACTGGTAACTTCCAGTACCTACTGATTCATCAAAGATCCTAAGTGACCCCTGCTACATTTTCAAGGGTGCTGAAAAGATGTTCTGTCCTACCCCCAGCATATCCCCTTTTTTTTCCTTTTTTCTTTTTTTGGTTTTCCAAGGTAGGGTCTCACTCTACCTCAGGCTGACCTGGAATTCACTATGGAGTCTCAGGGTGGCCTTGAACTCTTGGCCATCCTCCTACCTCTGCCTCCTAAGTGCAGGGATTAAATGCGTGCACTATGCCCAGCTTTTTTTTTTAATTAATTAATTTTTTATTAACTTCCATGACTGTAAACAATATCCCATAGTAATGCCCGTCCTCCCCCCACTTTCCCCTTTGAAACTCCACTCCCCATCATATCCCCCTCCCCCCTCAGTCAGTCTCTCTTTTATTTTGATGTCATCATCTTTTCCTCCTATTATGATGGTCTTGTGTAGGCAGTGTCAGGCTCTGTGAGGTCATGGATATCCAGGCCATTTTGTGTCTGGAGGAGCACATTGTAAGGAGTCCTACCCTTACTTTGGCTCTTACATTCTTTCTGCCACCTCTTCCACAATGGACCCTGAGCCTTGGAAGGTGTGATAGAGATATTGCAGTGCTGAGCAGTCCTCTGTTATTTCTTCCCAGCACCATGATGCCTTCTGAGTCATCCCAAGGTCACTGCCATCTGAAAAGAAAAGGTTCTCTACCAAACGTGAGAGTAGCCCACATACTTGTGCTGCAAGGCCACTGAGAAATCCTGCTGGAACTGAACTGATAACCACCTCCATGTAGACCAGCTGACAGAAAGCCAGAAGAAGTCATTCTGCATGCAGTTCAATGGGAGAGAGAGAAATCACCAGTGAAGATACTCAACAGTGGACACTTCAAGCTTTATATTTTGCCAGCCAGGACAAATGAGCCAACGGGTGCAATAGTGTCATGTCTGTCATGGTGGAAACCAGCTGCCCTCTAATTGGACTGGAGGCCCACTCCATGGGAGGGAATATATCCCTGATACTAAAAACCTACAACAGGGGTAGTCATGAGCCCTAGTGGTGTAATGTCTGCTGTTGTCTGGCTAAATGTATATACTATGCTTATCAAACTGCCCAGTAAGCACTTCTCTTAATGTTCATACCCTTATATTAATGCTACTCTCACTTTTGGTAAAGAACCTTTTCTTTTCACATGGCAGTGACCTTGGGATGACTCAGAAGGCATCATGGTGCTGGAAAGAAGTGACAGAGGACTGCTCAGCACTGAAATATCTCTATCACACCTTCGAAGGTTCAGGGTCTATTGCGGAAGAGGTGGTAGAAAGAATATAAGAGCCAAAGGAAGGGTAGGACTTCTTACAACGTGCTCCTCCAGACACAAAATGGCCTGGATATCCATGACCTCACAGTGCATGACACTACATGTCATCATAATAGGAGGAAGAGATCATGACATCAAAATAAGAGAGAGACTGGTTGAGATGGGGAGGGGATATAATGGAGAATGGAGTTTCAAAGGGGAAAGTGGGGGGAGGGAGGGTATTACCATGGATTTTTTTTTTTTTTTTTTTCTGAGCTAGGGTTTCAGTCTAGCTCAGGCTGACCTGGAATTCAGTATGTAGTCTCAGGGTGGCCTCGAACTCATGGTGATCCTCCTACCTCTGCCTCCCGAGTGCTGGGATTAAAGGTGTGTGCCACCATGCCTAGCCCTACCATGGGTTATTTTTTCATAATCATGGAAGTTGTTAATAAGAAAATTTTAAAGAAAAAACAAATAACAAAAAAATTGAGTACAGTAAAAAAAAAAGTGAGAGTAGCATTAATATATGGGTATAAACATTAAGAGAAGTGCTTACTGGGCAGTTTGATGAGCATAGTATATACATTTAGCCAGACAGCAGCAGATGTTACACCCCTAGGGCTCATGACTACCCCTGTTGTAGGTTACACCCAGCTTTTTTGTTGTTGTTGTTTTTGGAGATAAGGTCTTACTGTAGCTCAGGCTACCTGGAATGCACTCTGTAGTCTCAGTCCCAGTCTCAGGCTGGCCTCAATTCACAGCAATCCTCCTACCTCTGCCTCCTGAGCACTGGGATTAAAAGTGTGGGCTACCACACCCTGCTGACCTCAGTTTATATACATGGAACCTGAAAATGGCATATCCATCTTTCCTTCAATTGCAAACCTCATGAGAGAGCAAAACTGGGCATCATCATCCCTGTACATTTACCAGGGGCTGGGAAGATTGCAGTTAAAGGCACTTGCTTGCAAAGCCTGCTAACCCATATTCAATTCTCCAACGCCCAGGGGTAAAAGCCTGATGCAAAATGGTACATGCATCCGTGATCCCATGCACTTATGACGATGGTACCTGCATCTGTGAACCCAAGCACCAGACAATGGGAAGCAAGCGGAGCCAGGAGAAGTCTAAACTCAGGCACCACCTAGTCTGACCTGTGTTTGCAGTCTGACAGTTCGTTTGCTGCAGCAAGAGACCCTGTCTCAAAGAAAGTAGACCATGCACACCTAATAGACTCCTCAAAGTTTTCCTCTGACCACACAGGTGCTGTGGCATGCATGCCCATATGCACACAAATAAGTAAGTAATAAATAAAAATTCAAAAGAACCGAGCGTGGTGATTCATGCCTTTAATCCCAGCACTCCCAAGGCTAAGGTAGGAGGATTGCTGTGAGTTCAAGGCCAGCCTGGGACTAATTCCACATCAGCCTGGGCTAGTGCAAGACCCTACCTTAAAAACACAAAAAGCAAACAAACAAAAAACACTAAAAAGATTACCAGATATTTCTTCCCTAGAAACAAGCTTTGGTAAGGGAGAGACCAGAATGATCAACTCCTCTGAATTCATGCCTGAAGGAAGTTTAGAAGTTATTTTATGCAAGCCCTCCTTTACCCAGGAGAAGAGAAGGAGGTCCTCAGATCACTCAGAATGAGAGCTTGAGAAGGAGGGAAGGGAAAAGGAACAACAGAAGGAAAGGCAGTGAGACATGGGATAAGCTTAGCTTCATTGTCAGAAAGCTTCTCTTATATCTATTTTTTGATGGTATTTGTTTTGTTTGAGACAGGGTCTCACAATGTCGTCCAGGCTGGCTTCCAATTTGCAGTCTTCCTGCCTCGGTTGCCTAGGTACCTGGACTACAAATATGGTCCACTGCACCTGGCAAAACTTGCTTTTAAACTTATTTTATTATTATCATCATCATCATCATTGAAGTGGCATGTCTCACAGATTGGGCACCCCTGAGGCAGAGTAAACTAAAGAAAGTAAAAGTTTCCTGAAAACCTACCCTAGAGAACGAACCATCATTATTAATTTGGATTACATAGTCCCTTCAGATTTTTTTTCTGTAGATTCATATTTTTTCGGTATATGTGTGTGTGTGTGCTTTAACAAAATATAACAGAAGCCAGGCATGGTTGTACATGCCTTTAATCTCAGTACTTGGGAGGCAGAGGTAGGAAGATCACCATGAGTTTGAGGCCAGCCTGAGACTACAGAGTGAATTCTAGGCCAGCCTGGACTAGAGCTAGACTCTATCTCAATAAAACAAACAAACAAACAAAAAGAAAAGCTGGGTGTGGTGGCACACACCTTTAATCCCAGCTCTGGGGAGGCAGAGGTAGAAGGATCACTGTAAGTTCGAGGCCACCCTGAGGCTACATAGTGAATTCCAGGTCAGCCTGGACCAGAGTGGGACCCTACCTTAAAAAAAAAAATTAGAGCTGGGGAGATTGCTCAGTGGTTAAAGGTACTTGCTTGCAAAACTTGCAGGCCCAGGTTAAATTCCCCAGTACCCAACATAAAGCCGGACACACAAAATGGTACATGCATCTGGAGTTCATTTGCAATGGTAAGAGGTCCTGGCACTCCCATATTCTCCCTCCCTTCATCTTCCTCTCTTTCTGTCTCTCTCATATGTATAATATTTTTAAAAATTATTTGTTTCTCTCACCTTTGGTTAGAGAAGCTTCTATTTTCAGATGGCAGTAACAACTGAGGTGACTCAAAACTCCTATAGTGTTCAGAAGAAGTAACAGTGGAGTGTTGAGCACTAAGTGGGACATCTCTATCACACCCTCCAAGACTCAGAGTCCATGGCAGAAGAGGTGGTGGAAAGAATGTAAGATCCAAAGGATGGGAAGGACTGCTTACAATGCTGTCATTCAGACACAAAGTGGCCTTGATATTCATGACCTCACAGTGGCTGAAGCTACCTACACAAGACCTGCATAATAGCATGGAAAAACATGATGACGGCAAAATAGAAGAGAGACTAGTTGGAAAGAAGGGATTCAGAAGTCGGGCATGGTGGTGCACGCCTTTAATCCCAGCACTCAGGAGTCAGGGGTAGGAGGATCACTGTGAGTTCAAGGTAAGACTGAGACTACAGAGTGAGTTCCAGGTCAGCCTGAGCTAAAGTGAAACCTTACCTCAAAAAACAAAACAAGATGATGACATCAAATTAAAAGAGAGACTAGGGCTGGAGAGGTGGCTTAGCGGTTAAGCGCTTGCCTGTGAAACCTAAGGACCCCGGTTCGAGGCTCGATTCCCCAGGACCCACGTTAGCCAGATGCACAAGGGGCGCACGCATCTGGAGTTCGTTTACAGAGGCTGGAAGCTCTGGTGCGCCCATTCTCTCTCTCTCTCTCTCTCTCTCTCTCTCTCTCTCCCTCCTTCTCTCTGTCACTCTCAAATAAATAAACAAAAAAAAATTAAAAAAAAAGAGAGACTAATGGACAGAGGAAGGGGATATGATGGAGAGCAGAGCTATGAAGGAGAAAGTGGGGGAGGGGAGGGGAGCGGAGGGAAAAACCATGGTTTGTTGTCTATAAGTATAGAAGTTGTCTATATATATATAACTTAAAAAAAAAAAACCAAGGGCTGGAGAGATGGCTTAGTGGTTAAGGCGTTTGCCTGCAAAGCAAAGGACCCAGGTTGGATTCCCCAGGACCCACGTAAGCCAGGTGCACAAGGTAATGCATGCGTCTGGAGTTTGCTTGCAGTGGCTGGAGGCCCTGGGGCGCCCATTCTCTCTCTCTTTCTAATAAATAAATAAATTCTTTAAAAAAAAAAAAAAGAAAAGCAGTACAAAAAAATTTACTGGACATGGTGCCACATACCTTTGATCTGAGCACTGGAGAGGCTGCGATAGGAGGATCACCATGAATTCAAGGTCAGTTTGGGACTACAGAACGAGTGTTAGGTCAGCCAGGGCTAGAGAATGAGACTCTAATCTGGAAAAAAAAAAACAAAAATAAATAAGTAAATAATGAGCATGCGTGCGTGCATGCATGTGTGTGTGTATCATGAGACTTTAGCCATGATATCTGGTTTAATTAGTTGGCTTGGGAATTGAACCCTGGTCTATAGACTTTGCAAGCAAGTGCACTTTAACCACTGAGCAATCTTCCCAACCCCATTTTGTTCTTGTTTTTTGGTTTTTCAAGATAGGGTCGCCCTCTTACTGAGGCTGACTTAAAAGTCACTATGTAGTC